>JAPDVU010000007.1:113785123-115018039 GCA_026230045.1 Corynorhinus townsendii | reverse complement strand
ATATTTCTGCAACAGAATTTATTCTATGTCTTACAACTCATGCACCATTTTTAACCCAGTTCTTGTATTTTTTATATCACCTAATGATAATGTTTTTAAGTTAAGGACAACAAAAAACTAACAACAAAAACCTTCTCACACACCAATAAATGTCCTTATCCTATGTAGTCACATATTCAGTAAATTGTAATTTAGATGTATCTTTAAATCGATTCTTCTTTCTATCCTGTTACCACTCATACATCCAGTGGTCATTTTATCTTTTTGCTTAAATTTCATAACATCTCACCATGCTAATGGGTTTATAACCATTCTGCTACATTGCTGCTATTATTTTTTTAAATCAAAGGCAGATCATATCACTCTTTTTCCTAGAGAGAGAGAGAGAGAGGAAGGAAGGAAGGAAGGAAGGAAGGAAGGAAGGAAGGAAGGAAGGGAGGGAGGGAGGGAGGGAGGGAGGGAGGGAGGGAGGGAGGAAGGAAGGAAGGAAGGAAGGAAGGAAGGAAGGAAGGAAGGAAGGAAGGAAGGAAGGAATTCTCTTTGTCTTTCACTTCCCACAGCCATGGGATAAAACCTTTATTCCTATTCTTGACTATATGTGCATTCTTATTTCTTGTAATTAGTCTAACATTAAGTTTCTCTTCATTACATTGGATAAATCAGACCAACTTTTAGCTCATTAATTTTGCATTTGCAATGACACTTGCCCTAAATATCATTCCTTCCTCATATGTATAGCCTACTCACATTCACTTTTCAGGATTTAGAAAAAGTATGTCTTCACAGAATTCTTCTTTAGCAACTGAAGGGTGAGTTGTAGCACCCATATAACATTCAACTAATTTCATGTTCAAGATATTTGTCTGGAAATTTAGGTGTACAGACACTGTATTTTCTTCAACCAATTTACCTGTCATCACACTTATCCAATAAACCATTTCATAGCCTGTTCTTGATAAATATACAGAAGAAGAAAAATCCCTATTCGAAAACCAAAAGAAATTATCTCCAATCACAGAGAAGACACATATAAACAAATACGTGTTATATGAACCAAAGAATATGCATTCTTTAGAAGAATATATATGCACAACATAAAAGCATATACATGGTATTAAGATGGTTCAGTGGAGAGAGTAATTACCTCTGGTTTCAGTATGACCAGGAAAAGATTCCTGGCAGATGTCTCTGATATAAAATGTAAAGAATGAATTGGCATGGGCCAGCTGTACTGGGCAGCAGATAAGGAGAACTATCCAGGGACAGAAGATGACACATACAAAAGCAATGCCTGCCTATTGAATTAATTGTAATTTTCTAACCATTCAACCAACATTTTAAAATAACTATTATGTGTAAGGAACATCTGATGTTAATGATTCAGACATGCTTCTACATTCAGACGTCACCATCCAAATGAGATGATACCCCAATGAGAGATAATTCAATAATGCCCAACAGCAGGGAACCCCTCTCTTTCCCACTAATTCTAGGCATTATTTAGCAATGAGGCAGCAAACAGAATTCAGTACATTGTTGTCTGCCACATTAGCTAACCTAAAATTACCAGAGAAAGCTATGAAACACCCCAAAATGCACTAAGCTACCAAAAAAGAAAGCAATTTTTACTGGTTAAAATCCCCAAAATATTATTTTCCACCAGAAGTATGAAGATGAATGGGCTTTCTGATTTTTATCCCAGCATCTGTTCATTCTATTCACCAAGCTGCTTAATCATGATCTTCTGCCAAGAGTGACAGGCCATATTTCCTAATATGTTTTATTAGTTAAAATTACAAAATAGTAGATGTGATTTAGTTGACACAGAAACTACAATTTGGGACATTCTCCAATGTTCCTCTGGGTTATTTTAGGCAAAAATCGTCCTCTGGAAAGTGCAAATGTTTTGTATAAATCCAGTCAAATCTTTAGTGCATCAAATTTGAGATGCACTAAAATCTAGGCAGGAGAAACAGTCAATAATAAAAAAAGTTTTTCTTTTTATGATATGCATGTATTTGCTGTGTGTAACAACGTATTGCTTTTCCAAATTTTGTAAAATTTTTCAATTACATAAGAGAACACATTTCTTTATATGTATTTTTTCATTGACTATTTAAGTTGCTTTTCAATTACAGAAGGAAACACTTTCCTTTTTATGTATTTTTCTTTGAATATTTAAGCTGCTTTTCAATTACAGAAGAGAACACATTTCTTTTTATCTTTTTTTTCATTGAATATTTAAGCTGGTTTTTCAGTTGCAGAAGGAATATATTTATTTATATATATATATTTCCCCCACTCAATATTTAAGCTGCTTTAGAATCTCTGGACAAGCGCCTACTGACCAGAACATACCATCTAAAACATTTGAGGTGGTCCTTTTGGCCTGGCAGCAATTAGAGCACATGTTCAGTCCACATTTCATTGTCTGATCCAGCTTTCATTTCATGTGGAGTGTTTTTTGAAGTGCATGAGCGCTTCCATACGAGAGCTGAGGTGGCTTAGCAGAGAGAATGCCAGAGACTACAAATGAGATTCTGATCTTGACGGTAAAGTACTTTCTCTGTCTGAGGATAGCATGCCAGTTGCACGTAAAGATGGGGGGAAGCACACCAATGAGCAAAAAGATATTCTCCCAATCTGTTATGCTCAGGTGATTTATCCCCCACACTAACTGTCCTGAAATAGTTGAGTCAAAATTCTGAAAATGTCTAAACACGATCAATAAACTATCTCCTTGTTTTGTCAAATGGGTTTTAGTTCATTGATGAGCCTACATGTTGAACTTGTAAAAAAACATAATTATTTTAACTCTTAGTTTTTTGCATCACCTTTCTTGCTACGTTAAAACACGGCATTCACTGACTCTTCCAGGGGGCTTTTCTATAAATTAATCATTGTTTGTCTAACTGCTTGACCTCATTAAAATCCTGAAAGCTATGTTCTAACTAAATTTTGATAATGCCACACAGACAGAGCTGGAGGTTAGAGGCAGTTTTGCGTGTTCTTTTATGAGAGACAGTTAAGAATAAATGTCATACACTTACCAAATTATTGAAAGATTTAAGTATACCAGGCAGCTACAAACTCACTTACACACACACACACACACACACACACACACACACACACACACACACACTGGAGTAGCTATTGTTTTTGAGTTACTTTGTTTTGTCAGATGAGAAAATGCATTATGAGCTTCCCAAACTCAACAATAATATTCAACGGATAACCCATCATATTTAATTATTGTATAAAGGGTAGTGATTCCTCAGAGGCTAATCTGAAAGCTGTTTTCTCATAATTATAAAGGATGAAGGCCAAGAGAATTACTGAGGAAAGGAAAGCTGCCATTGCAGCCACTTCTTTTTCAGGGGAGTAACTTGACCTGTAATTTCAAACAGGGCAACGAACTAATTCTCAGAGGTTTCACAACATGAATGAAACAAGGGAGTTCTGAGCAACCTGTGCAATAAAGCGGTTTAATGACTTTATTACAGATTTTGGTCACCTCACCACCTAAATAGATCCATTTATTTTTGTTTTCTTTATAAATTCCCATTTTAAAAAATGACACAGAAAAACAGGTGCTTATCCATGGTTAACCTAGGAAATTGTATGGATGAAATAGCCTGTGACTTCAAAATCTGGGTCGGGTGCCTGCACTCTTTATCCCAAACTCCAATTGCACTTGTTCTTGCACCCTCATATGTAGGAGCAGCTATGGGGGGACAGATCGATAGTGACATCTCTTTTGGTCCCCAGAAATGCATTATGGTTCACCCCTAAAGATGAGATTGGCATTGATCCTAACCTTCAATAAGTAGTTTTAAGTTCACACAAAAAATGAGCTCCTTCCTGCTCCTTCCAGCCAGCGCATGCAGAACTTAACATGCTGGAAAGAGGCCTGAGTGAAGAAAGTGTAGAACTGGATATTCCCACTTTGTCCCAAATTGATTAGGGTTATGACCTTGGACATGTCATTTCATCTTTATGAGACTTTTTCTACATCAGTAAAATCCAGATATACTCTGTCTCCCTTCTACCTCAACTGACTATGGTTATGCCATTATATGAACACATTTTTACATGGGGCTTTTGATTGCTTATTATGCTTTCATTTTCATGTGGTAAGTCATAAAATAGGGGATGTGATAAATTATATTATTCATTAACCACAACAACAACAAACTCTCGAGGGTTTTGCTCTCCTTCACCTCCAAGAATGCTTATATACCCCTACCATGGTGACGTTGGCCTTGGCCACGACTTTCTCTAGCCAGTGGGATGTGAGCAAGGTCGACATTGTACATTCCATACGGAAAGTTTAGAAGCTTTATAAGGAAGCACATGCTTTGCCATGTCCCTTTTTCTTCTGCCAAGTGACTAGTCAAGATTCCAGACGAAGCATGCTTTGTCATCCTGGGGCTGGAGTGAAGGTGAAGGGAAGCAAAGCCACGTCTGACCTGTGATGGGTGCGTGATGAAAATAGAAACGAAGGCTTTGTCATTGTAAACCTCTGGGATTTGGGTGTCCTTTATTTCCATTGCATAATGAAACTCAAGCCAGCTAATCTACACTTGCATTTCTTAACACGATTCTGCTGCATTTTCTGCTTGTCTCCGATTACATAGACACACCACTATTTCAATAAACGTATTACTTATATGTCAAAGTTAATTGTTATTTTTATTACATTTAGAAATATCTGTGGCATTTTTGTGGATATTCTGTCCACCCCCCTCCCAACCATGACCCACCCACTCACTCCTAACCCATGGCTACTTGTTGGGTTTGGGCAATAGGTGACAGCAGCACGAGCCAGTAGTGTAGATGGCGAAAGAGGTCTGGTAAGTGTCGCTCTCCCAGCCCTCCCCCTCACTATTCTGACAGAGGCCACATTCCACAGGACAAATCCCTTTTCCAAGGTCATGAGTTCTGTCTAAGTTCCAATGGCTTAGTTCCCACTCTTGTCCTTTCGAGCCTAGAGTGGTAAGTGGTGTCCCATGGCTGCCAAGCCCTGGGAGCTTCGCTCCCCTATGTCTGTGCCCTTAGCCCTGCTCATGCCTCTTGAATAGACTTTTCTTCATTCTGTTCAGTTTGACCTTGGAGCCTGGATTCTGTTTCCTATGAGACACTCAATGCTAGAGTGTCTTATAGATATCCTTTGGATAATTCTCCAGATGAAAGGTATATTATCTTTGTCTTATTTAAAAGTGAAATTAATCTGAACTATTAATCTAATTTTATTAATCATCAATTTTCAAATGGATGCATCTTAATAAAATCTTCATTTAAACTCTTTAATCAGCCCATTCAAGTACTCAGCATTGATAAGAGATATATATTTATTTTTTAATTCAAATATCCATATTGTTTCTTAATAAAAATGTCTATTTTTCATTGGGGTTATGTTTTAGGTATGCTTTATATGTCTTTAAATTTCTTATTGCACTTGGTAGTAGGATTTTATTATATTTTATTTTTTAATGTAATTTCTGGCATAGAGGCATACTACTCTGTTGTACCCACTCACTACCAAACACTTTACTAAACCTGCATGTAAAGTAAATATAACATTATTTCTATTCCTGTCTTTGCATGCCATATACATGGGTGGCACTTCCACCACCATTCACTTTAGTGTAGATGCTTCAGAATGATTGAAAGGCGTTCTGGAATCTCACCACGCTAGTGCTTCCCCAGAGATGGGAGCTTCTGTTTTCCTCCAAATTGGAGTCCTCGCTGTTCTTTCATTGTTGCATATCCGTTGGACTGTTTTCCCCTGAGGACAGATTCACTGCATTGAGAAGAGCTTGTGGGACCTGTCCTGCTAGAACATGGGTCTGTGAAGTGGACAATGCATATCTCTCCACTCTGCATCACAAAACACATGATCTCTCCAAATCAGCTTTTTGTGTATCTGCAGGGTTTGTTGGTGTCTTCTTACCTTCCAGTTTGCCTGGCATAGTGTCCCTGATACTTTTTAACCAATTTTCCCCCGAAGTTATATCTAGAAACTTCCCTTAATTATTCTTAAAATGACATCCAGGGTAATTTTAAAATTCCATGGAAACCTGTTTGAACTAACACATTACACAGTAATTAAAAGTAAAAAAAAAATCACTCTATTTAAAATATACAATGTAATTATTAATGTGATCCATATGCTAGGCTAAGAATGTGTACATGCATATACACACATACATGTATATATGCACATATACACATTCATAGGCAAATAAACACACACATATTATATAATCACATTTGATATTCACAATACCCCTGTCCAGTTGATAGCTTTTTATTTCTATTTTGGAAAATAGAAAGTTAAATTAAGATGTTAAAATTAACCACTTGTCTGTGGTTTATTTGCTAACATAAATGAAATGAAGAGGTGTTTATCTTTTTTTTTAATTCTAAAAATTAGGTTTTACTTGATATATCAATGGGGAGGTTTATTTTTTATTAATTGTATTGGCATGACATTGGTTAATATGATCATACAGGTTTCAGATGTGGGTTTCTATGTTATACGATCTGTATATTGCACTGTGTGCCCACCACCCAAAGTCAAAATTTTCCCCATTACCATATTAGGACCCCTTTCACCCCACCAAACCCTTCCCTCCAGCAACCACCACATTGCTGTTTGTGTCTAAGAGATTCAGTTTTACATCCCACATATGAGTGAAATCATATGGTTTTTAGTTTTTTCAGAGTGACATTTCACTTAGCATAATCTTCTCAAGGTCCATCCGTGTTGTTTCCAATGGCAGTATTTCATCCTTCCTTAGGTCCGAGTAGTATTCTATCATGTATATGTACCCCATCTTCCTTATCCAGTCCTCTACCACAGGACACTTTGCTTGTTTCCATGTCTTGGCCACAGAGAATAATGCTGCAATGAACATAGGGGTTCATATATCTTTGTGAATACATGTTTTCGAATATATACCCAGGAGAGGGGTTGCTGGGTCCTATGGTAGCTCTATTCTTGCCTTTTAGAGGCTTCTCCAAACTGTTTTCTATATTGGTTATACCAGTTTACACTCCCACCAGCAATGAAGGAGAGTTCCCTTTCTCCACAATCTCTCCAAAACTTGTTACTACTTGTTGATAATGGTCACTCTAACAAATGTGAGGTGGTGTCTCATTGAATGGAGAGACTTAAATACATATTTTACTACTATCCATTCATAGGGGTAAATGTGTTTCATAAAAAGTACAAAGCCATACCTTAGGAATTAAAAATAGCTGGTAATATGTAGTGGATTGGAGAGATATTAATAAAGTTGAGGGATGTGTGCCACACACTGTAGTTTGTGGGAGGATGCCAAATGCATAATGATTTTTTTTCTCCTGCTCTGTGAAAGATGAGGGAGGCAGAAAGGGTGAAACTTGTTGTATTCCCTGAAGGGAAAAATGGACATCCTGGCTGGAGGGTCTCCATGCAGTTGCCTGAGCAGATTCCCAGCTTGCCGGCATGTGAAACAACTGTTATTATTTACCAGCACAATGTCTTTGCTGTTCCTGAAACTCCAAAGTTTCTGGCCAGATGAGCTATGGTTTATTGAAATGATTCTTTGACGTCCACCCTTAACTTTGTTTCCATGGACATTAAATTCAAATATTCTCTAAAATATGTCATTATGGAAATTTTAAAAAAATGTTTAATGTTGCAAAATATGCAAACATGAAAGAATTTACCAGTGTAAGCTCTTAAAAGAATTGAAAAATATTTTCAATGAATGATAGAATCACTTCCCGCCTGATAGAATCATGATAAAAAGAATTCCATCTGGCATGCTCAAATGTTTGAGGAGAAGAGTCAAATTATTTTTTTCTGCAATTTTGAAGTCAGAAGATTATTGGTCTCTAATAGTTTGGTTGGAGAGGTACTGTTATTTGCTTAAGTAATTTGCCATGACGTTAATTCCCCTGGCTGCACAATTTTCACCAGTGGGATGGTGATGAAGATGACCTTAATTGTCCCTCTCAGTTGACTAAACTTCAGACAGATTTTTTCCTAATTGTGAATTCTTACCTTTTCTTGCAGCATCCTATCTAATAAAGAGGGAATATGCTAACTGACCATCACTCCATCACAAAGATGGCTGCACTTACAGCTGAAGCCAAGTTCCCATAAGGAGCCTTGACAAGCAATCAGCAGGGACCTGAGGCTACACCCCCCCCCATAAGGCTTCACAGGGGACCTCAGGCTGCGCCCCCCACCTGGAAGGGCTTGACAGGGGACCTCAGGCCGAGCCCCCGCCCTGGCACCAGGCCAAGAGACCTGAGGCAATGCCCTCTGCCCAGTGGGGCTTGATAGGGGACCTCAAGGTGCACTTCCCATCCTGGTGCTGGGCTAGGGGACCTTAGGCTGCTCCCCCTGCCCCAGCGCTAACCTGGGGTACCTCAGGCGGTGCCCCCCACGAGGTGAGGCTTGACAGGGGACCTCAAGGTGAACCCCCAGTGCTGGGTCGGGGGAACTCAGGCCGTGCCCCCCACCCCAGCACCCAACCAGGGCACCTGAGGCTGAACCCCCCTGCCTGGCTGGGCTTGACAGGGGACCTCAAGGTGCACCTCAGTGTTGGGTCAGGAGACCTAAGGCCACACCCCCAACCCAGCACCAGGCCTGGGGATCTCAAGACCGCACCCCCTGAGGGACTTGATGGGGGACCTCAGGCAACGCCCTCCACCCAGCGAGGCTTGACAGAGGAACTCAGGTCATGTCCCCCACCTGAAGGGGCTTGATGGGGGACCTCAAGGCATGCCCCCCACCCTGATCTGGGCTGGGAGACCTCAGGCCACACTCCCCTGTCCTGGCGCCAGGTCAGAGGACCTGAGGCTACATCCCCTGCCCAGCGGGCTTGACAAGGGTGGGACTGGCCAGGTCTGGATCTAGCCCAATGGGGGCGGGGGCCAGCCGGGTCTGGGTCTCATGCAATTTTGAGGTGCATGTGGGTGGTCAGGGACTTGACTCTGGGTCCCGTGGTGCGCCCCAGACTCTGACAGGAGGAAGGTTTTCATATACATTTTACTAATTTTCTTTCATCTCTGACACTTCTATTATAGAGAAAGGGCAAATAGCAATATTAAATTAGTTCCTTTAATTAATCCTCTTTTAATGTGCATGAATTTTGTGCACCGGGCCACTAGTTTACTTAATAACATATTTGACCCTTGAACAACACAGAATTGAACTGTGCCCATTCACTTACACCTGGGTTTTCTTTTTAAAAAATATATTTTTATTGATTTCGGAGAGGAAGGGAAAGGGAGAGAGAGATAGGAACATCAAAGATGAGAGAGAATCATTGATCAGCTGTCTCTTGCACATCCAACCGTGGGGATCAAGTCTGCAACCCAAGTATGTGCCCTGACCTGGACTCAAACTGTGACCTCCTGGTTTGTAGGTCAATGCTCAACCACTGAGCCACGCCAACTGGGCTATACCTGGGTTTTCAATAACTATACAGTCAGCCCTCTGTATCTGGGTTTTGCAGCAGATTTCCAGCAGCAGATCGAAAAGACTATTTTTGATCTGTGATTTGTTGAATCTATAGATGTGGAGGGCCGACTGTATGGTTATTGAATAAATTCATGTGTGCATTGTCCTACCCCATTTTATATACAGGTCATGAACATCTGAGGGAGGGAAATGAGCATTCTGCCGTAGATTTTCCAGATCCTGCAGAGTGCTGGGTCCGCTGTGACTAGTTAGGGAAGGACAGCAACCCATCCCACTTTTGAGTTCCAGCAGGTGCCATCAAACAGAATGAGCATGTGTCCTATTACTTCAGATTGCATTGGGAAGAGGACCAGAAACTTCACTTATATGGAATTGACTGGATGTTGTTCTAATTACTATCTACATCAGCCAACTCAAAGGTCTGGCTACTCAAGCACAGAAAACCTTCCAAATCCCTCAAATGAAGTTGCTAAAAAACTACCATATTCCTACTTTATTGAGCATATTTCGTTTCCCTCTAAATTCAAAAATATATATATCATTTTAGAATTCTGTTTACATTTTAGGACCAATAACTTCATCAAATTTAGGAGAAAGGATGGCAATCAAAAGCCAAAAATATTACCAGACTTTTCTTGGAAGGCCCAGGAAGCAGGTGCACCTCTCTCAGAGTGGGACAGGGATGAAGGATTCGGATGGCAGTGATCCCAGTGGTCAAGCCCAGGCCCTGACATTTCCCAGGTATAGCTGCAGATGAAGTCTATGCCTCATTTCCCTTGTTCTAACAGTTGACTTTCTAGTCACCAAAAGCCAACCCTTGTTTTTTTCCATTGTGCTTAATTACTTCAAACTTTTGAAATTTAAAAAGTCAGTATCTCTGGTTTTCTGATTTTTTTTAATGGGAGTTAACTCCAGAAGTCAATATGATTTCACATAGTGCCTATCCTTCCTTAGCCAAGAAACATCAGTTTACAGCCAAACCTAGACGCATAGCTGGTGCTGATTGGAGTACAGAACTTATACATAAAGTCATGCTAAAGTCAACCCCATTTCCAAGCTTCTTTTCAAACCTCAACCCAGGTGGCCTGAGCAGACCCTGCCAACTCTAATCTTGCTCTTTCAAATGGAGTTTTGGCCCTTGTAAATAGCACCGTTTCAGCTATGCCTCAAAATAGGTTTCTGTTTTCTACTTATGGTCAGCAAATAGCTTTTAGACAGATTTGTTTCAGCTAATGACAATGAATTATTGTCCTCTATTTAAAAACCACTTCAGTTCTTAACTCCTTTGTTTAGGAAGAAAACCTGGAACATTAGGAAAACCTTTAGGCTTAAGCTAATATGTTTGTGAATCAAAGATCCATGGAAATAATCATGTTGAGGTTTACTATATTTACGGTTGCATTTCCTTTTGAATTGTTTTAAAATATAAACGAATGCAAATATGTCCTGACATCAAAGTTAAAAAGCTGAAATTTTGATTTTAGCATTTCTGATTTAACGCAGGGATTCCATGGTAGTGACCCACACCTCTTTTCTGGAGCTCCCAGTGTTTAATGTGGAATCGGCTACTTTAGATGCAAACATTATCTATTTTTAGATAATAAAAATAACTCTTTAATATTGCTATTCTGAAGCCATAGGTCAGGTGCTTTCGATCCATTTTCAGGTACGTTCTCATCATTATTGTCAGGATAATAGGTTGAAGCACATGAAATTGTAATTTTTGTCTATTTTGACTTTGAAAAACAGCAATGTCCTCCTGTTCAACCGAGTACATATCTCTGACTGTTTTGCTAAAGCAAAAATTATGGAATAGAAACACTAAGTAACACGTTCCAAAAAGTACAAAGCTGCAAAGAACACTGTTCTATAGTATCTTTTGAGTTCAGACTCTACTAGCTTGAGAATTCACTGACTGGAGGTTTAAATCAGAGGGAGCGCCTGTTTGTGTCAGGACTCTTCACTTGTTGTTTCTCCCATAGCTCAGTTTGGTAAATAGCCTGGATGGAGTAAGAGCCCTGAGTGAAAGTTAGATTCATTTCTTTTCTTTTTTTAAACTATGTGCACTCAGGCCTTTGAGCTAGGCTTTGGCAATGGACAGAACAACTTTTCTAGGACTAGAGAAGGGAAAACCCATATTCCAAGAGAAATCAGTCTGAAGGTTTCTTGGGCTACATGCCAAGTCGGGGTTTGGATTGCTGAGGACTGGAAGCTCCTTCTCGGTTCACCTGCCTGTGCAACTAAGTGTTAGTGTGATCAGATCTAAATAGAATTTAAAATCAGCTTCCTGGGGGCAGATCTTTGACCTTTACTTTAAGGTTTTCCTGTTTCTCTCTTGTTCCTGATGTATCCTCTGCAGTTTACCTTTTATTTATTTATTTATTTATTATTTTTAAATTTATTTATTGATTAAGGTATTATATATGTGCCCTTTTCCCTTCATTGACCTCCCTACCCCCCACTCATGCCCTCACCCCCCTGGTGTCTGTGTCCATTGGTTTGGCTTATATGCATGCATACAAGTTTTTTGGTTGATCTCTCCTCCTTTCCCCACCCTCCCCTACCTTTCCTCTGAGGTTTGACAGTCTGATCGATGCTTCTCTGTCTCTGGATCTGTTTTTGTTCATCAGTTTATGTTGTTCATTATATTCTACAAATGAGTGAGATCGTGATATTTATCTTTATCTGACTGGCTTATTTCACTTAGCATAATGCTCTCCAGTTGCAGTTTACCTTTTAGTTAAATTTTACCAAATCTGAAAACTATCAATTGCATAAATCATAGGAAGAAATAAGCATTGTGTTGCAAAAGGGAGAGTATAAATCATCCAGTCTTTAATGATATCTACAGACATTTTTTACATTTTTAAGCACAATTATAAACTAATTATAATATTGCCTAAGTTTGTATCTTTTTACAAAACTTCACACTTCCTTTATATGATTTTCATATTATACTGCAAAATACTAAAGTATTTGTGATTAATTGTACAGATTTACAATGTTATAAAACCTAAAGTTATGTCTACTAAAATGGATAAGACATGTGACAATATATGAACTGGGAGCACATAAAGTTTAGTTCTAGTAGTTTCTTTAGCTTTGCTCTCAGAGCCCGCTCCAAATGAACTGCAAAAGCAGATTTCCCAGATAGTATTGATAGTATGATATTATTTATTAAGACATTAACAAGTTTTCTATGTAGAAAAAATAAAAATGGCCCATATGTTTGGTAAATACCAAATAACACATCTTCATTTGAAGATCCACAAACATATTCACAAAACAGTGACCATCAATATGATTCATTGTCTACTTAATGACTAGAATAGGCAATGCTTGTTCAAGGAGTTCAGAGGATGAAGGACAGTTTGAAGATAAGGGCAAAGAGACATCAGAGGAAGGGAGGAAGAGAAGAAGATGTTGGTTACCTAATAAAAAGTCAACCACATGATGCTTTTTATTTCTTGCTGGCTAAGCCTAGTATGAAGAAAAATGCCTAATTTTTGCCTTTCAACTCTTCATGTCTGGCAGCTAGAGTGATGGCTTATGACCCAGCTCTGGCCAAGTGGGAATTGAGGGAAAGTCTTCGGGGACTTCTAGGAAACACATTCTCCACAATAAAAGGACACATAAATGGATGTTCTGTTTATTCTTCATTGTGATGCTTATATTTAAGAGAAGCTGGAACTTCGACACTTGGTGTGCTCCCCTGAGGAAAGAAATTGCTGAAACACAGGATAACACATACCAGAAGCACTTGAGTTCCTGGGGCTGTTAGCTTAAATGCCTCTAACTCTCAACTTCATCAGATTCCTTAGAAATAAGCTAAAATAACTCCTTAAGATTTAGTTAAATATTATGTTACTTACAGACATAAAAATAGTCTGAATCATAGGAAAATGATAGAAAAACACAGTCAGAAGGGCATAATCATGAAAGAGGAAACTGGGCTCAAGATGTTTTTGGATCCACTCAAAATTGTTAAAAACTTTTCTTACTTGCTAGGTCAGCATGGCTCAGTGGTTGAGCATCGACCTATGAATCAGGAGGTCATGGTTTGATTCCTGGACAGGACACACGCCCAGTTTGCAGCTCGATCCCAGTGGGGGGCAGGCAGGAGGCAGCCGATCAATGATTCTCTCTCATCATTGATGTTTCTATCTCTCTCTCCCTCTCCTTTCCTCTTAGAAATCAATTATAAATATATTAGCTTTCCTATTTCAGGATCTAGCTTGAATGTCACATCCTACACTTAATCTTGAAATCTAATTTTCCTTTGTCTGCATGTCATAGTCACTAATATATAACTTTCTTGTTCAACTATTGTTCACATCACTTATTATCATGCTTAGTGGCATATAG
This sequence comes from Corynorhinus townsendii, assembly GCA_026230045.1. Taxonomy (NCBI): domain Eukaryota; kingdom Metazoa; phylum Chordata; class Mammalia; order Chiroptera; family Vespertilionidae; genus Corynorhinus; species Corynorhinus townsendii. The sequence goes on along the minus strand of JAPDVU010000007.1, from coordinate 115,004,190 downwards.
GAACTCAATAGAGAGTTATCATATGAACAAATGGATGAACAAATAAGAAAAGATGGGTCCTTTTCATTGTTTCCATTATATAGACCTAGACAAAATTGTTTCAGTTTAAATGATTTCTCTTTTCTGTTGTTTTCTGTGCCAGGCACACTCCTCTGTCTTGGAGACATAGCAGTGACTTATGGTCTATGCACAGGGGAAATACACTAAGTATCTCTCACATGACTAACTTGATCAGATTTTGGCAGAAGTGTTGAATATAGATTGCATAAGAACAGGTTAGAAGAAAGGTATGAGCAAGTAATTTTGTAATGTTGCTGGTCATAAATGATGAAGTTCTACTGGGAATCAGTAAAACCGGTGATAAGAATAACATAAAAGAGATGAAGCCAGTGGAGTGAAGTTGGTGAATAATGGGAGAAAGAAGTTTGGGGATTGTACCTAGAATTTCTGCTGAGGTTATTAGGTACTTACTAGGTGAGATAAAAAATAGAAAAGAGACCAGTTGGCATACCTCAGTGGTTAAGGATTGACCTATGAACTAGGAGGTCACAGTTCAATTCCATAGTCAGGGCACATGCCCTTGTTGTGGGTTTGATTCCCCAGTGTGGGGCCTGCAGGAGGCAGCCAATCAATGATTCTCTCTCATCATTGAGTTTTCTATCACTTTCTCCCTCTCCCTTTCTCTATGAAATCAATAGAAAATAACAAAAACAAAAACCCTGTATATTAAAAAAAGAAATAGAAAAGACAGAACAGAGTGGTTTTTTTTTGTTCTGTGTTTATTTTTTTGTTTGTTTGTTTTCTACAGATAGAGAAGACTTGTTTGGATATGCTCTGTCTATGCACCATGCTAAGTTAGAACATTGCTATGAGGGAATGAACACTGGACATCCAGGTAAATGTGCCACAATAGTATCCTTTATAAAAAAGAGAGGGACTTTTCATGGGATTTGGAGACATCCTAAGTTTGGCATGTGATTATCTCAATTTTTAAAAATTCTCATCCAAGGATATGTTTATTGATTTGAGAGAGAGGGGAAAAGGGTGAGAGAGAGAAACATCATCAGTAGTCTCCCTCAGCGCCCCAGCTGGGGATGGAATGCACAACCTAGATATGTGCCCTGACAGGAATTGAACTGGCAATGTTTTTGTTGTATGGGATGTGGCTCCAACCAACTGAGACACCCAGCTGGGACCAACTGATCTCAGTTTTTAAGTAAAAGGTACTTCTAATCTCTTGGGGTTATGTTAAAGGAAATACATAGTTCATCTGAAAGGTAGTGATGGGTTTCATGTTACTGAGAAACTTTGGTTTCACTTCTTCCCTGCAGCCAGTTGCTAATGCAGATAAATGCAGAGAGCATGGGAACTGTATTTTTTGTTATCCTATCGAATAAAAGAGTAATATGCAAATTAACCGTCACTCCACGACAAAAATGGCAGCCCCCATAGCCACAAGATGGTGGCATCCAGTCTCCTCAGCCCTGCTGCTGGGAGTATTTTGGCCTGTCCTCTGGCCAGAGGTCACGTGGGATCCACCCACTCCTGTAGAGGATCATGCCTCGCTAATCTGCCACCTCTGGAGTGTCTAGGGCTGAGCAGTGAGGCTGGAGTGTTTGGGCCTGTCGGCTGGCCCGGGGTCAAGGGGACTCCAAGGGGAAAGGCATCCAGGGGGCACACACAAGTAGGCGGGGAGTTGACTCTTGGTCTTTTGGCGCAAGGGGACTTGATGCTGTGTCCCAGTTTGTACTGGCCCAGACTCTGACAGCAGGGAGGAGGAAGTCCTACCCCCACAGAATCATCCAGAATCAGCCATTGGTCATTCAGCTCTCAGTGGCCTGACAGCCATCTGACAGCAGGGAGGAGGAAGTCCCACCCCTAGAGAATTAGTGGTTGGTCAGACAGATCTCTGCCACCTGACAGCCAGGACTCTCATTCACTTGACAGCAGGGAGGTGGGACTATGTCTAAACATCTGCTATTGATACAAGGTAGAGCTGCAGCCGAAAGAAGCCAGCGTTATCAACAGAAAATGTCAAGAGTAATATGCATCTGATCTTGAAGGCAGGCAGGCAAGCAGTTGGGAGTCAGCAGTCCTGGATTGTGAGAGGGATGTCCGACTGCCCGTTTAGACCCGATCTTATTAGGATCTCTCTCTCCCTTCCTCTCATCTTTGTGCCTATTAGGATCCGGTCTAAACGGGCAGTCGGACATCCCTTAAGGGGTCCCAGATTGGAGAGGGTGTAGGCTGAGCTGAGAGACACCCTCCCCACCATGCATGAATTTCATGCACTGGGCCTCTAGTCAAATATATTACACTAGAGGCCTAGTGCACAAATTTATGCACAGGTGGAGTCTGGCTGGCCTGGCTCAAATTGGGCCTGTCTGGAGGAGGAGATGGCAGGAGGTTGGCTGGCTGGCTCGGGGGAGGGGCCACGGGCAATTGGCTGGGGGCCCCACCCCAAATTGGGGTAGGGGGACCGATTGAGGGCAGGGCCAGCTGGCCCCACCCCTGAATGGGGCTGATAGTGGGTGGAGCTGGCTAGTGGAGGGGCTTCAGGAGGTTTGCTGGCTGGCACCACCCCTATTGGGGTGGGGCATGCCAATTGGGAGTGGGGCCAGCTGGGGGGAAGGGCCATGGGCCACCCTCGATCAGGCTGGGGATGGCTGGGGGAAGGGGGCAAGGGAGGTTGGCCAGCTGGTCCCACCCCCTGATTGAGCCAGTTCACTGGCTACAGTAGGCATCATAGTGACCGGTTGTTCTGGTAGTTATGGTGTTCTGGTCACTGTCTTTTTATATATATAGATAGTTAGGGTTCTTTCCTAGTAAATATTTAAAACGAGTTCATCCCCAGTGGCTTCAATAGAAGAAAATGAGCATGAATATCTTTACAGCATCACATATCTGGTATTATAACTAAAGGTCAGTTGTCAGACTTGCTATCATCTCTGATATATCAAGGTTTATAGCTTATCAAATAAAGTCTGGAAGAAATTTTTTCAGCTTGATTTTCAAATGTTTTTCTTTTGTGTAATATATAAAACAGAGAGATATAGAGAGAATAATTTCCTCAGAAATTCAGAGAATTTGGGGGAAGGTCTCTTTTTTAACACAAATCTAGAAGTGGCATTTCCCAGCTAATAATTTATTTTAGCATTAATCATTAATGAGTTGGAATTGCATATTTTAAAAATAATTCCATGGAGACCATCTGTTGATAGCATTTCTGTAAAGCTGTCCCTTAAAAATGTTAGCAAAATATGTTCTAATATTGCCACTTACATTACTTCAATGGAAATAGTGTTTAGATAACAAAGACAGTTATTAGTATGATATTCAAATACAGTGAACTCTGATACAGTATATCAATATAAATCCCATTTTATTGTGCCCTTCATTTTTCAAGTGATTCTGAGTACAAGGGAGGTAATATGGTGATCTCAAAAGGCAAGGATAGAAGAGCTAGATTAGTCATTAAGTATAGATTATAAGTTAAATATAACATAACCTAGGTAACACATTTGAAAATATGCACGAATGGTGAAGTGTTTGAAAATGGAAATGTGATACACAACATTGAAACACATGTAGCGCACACACTGAGTGGATGCAACCATTGCAATAGCATAGGCAAGGTTACAGGGGAAATTCACAACAGAGAGTCAGCAAAATGCTCATGGTGTCCTGAGATCCCCTCCTTCTTCTAAGTAGAATGAAGAAAATGAGTGTCCCTCTTCCCCAAGATTATTTCACAAATTAAGCAGGCAGTTGAAAGGCAGCGCAGTCACCCAAACATTATTGCAGAAATGTTAATTAGAAGGCCTGGATTCACATCCTCGAACACATTGCTTTATTGGCAAGATGTACATACTGATTGAAGAGGTCAGTTATATTGGGGATTTTGCAGTTTAGGGCTGATATCAGCTGGCCAGTTCATGCCTAGACTGAGAAGGGAGAAAGATCTATTAGCCAACAATAACTTGGTCTCTCCTAAGACACTAGTCTCTAGAGCAATTTTCTTTTTAAAAGTCATTTTCCTCTCATCTTTGTATCTTTGTGCCTACCATGATGTTGGAAAGAAATTAATTCCTTATTAAATTTTAAAAGAAAAACACACACATTATAACAGTCTTATCCAGCTGGCTCGGGTGGTTAGAGTGTCCTCTGTACACAGAAAAGGTTGTGGGTTTTATTCCCCATCAGGGGACACCATGGTTGAAAGTTCAAACCTAGGATTGAACTAGGTTGGGGTGAGCATGGGAGGTAACAGACCAATGTTTCTCTCTCACATCCATGTTTTTTTTTTCTCTCTCTCTCTCCCTTCCTCTCTCTCTAAAATCAATAAACATATCCTCATTGAGGATTAAAATAATGCATTGAAACAAATGTTGATATGTAAAAATGTATAGAACTATGATCTGATTATGGGGTTAGCTCAAGCCAACGTCTTTCTAGAGCAAGAAAGAAGAAATGTGCTTTTGATTCATTTTTTTGTACCTTCACAGATAATACATTGATAACAAATTAAATTATTATAGACTAGAGGCCGGGTGCATGAAATTTGTGCACTCAGGGGGTCACTCAGCCCGGCCTGTGCCCTCTTGCAGTCCCTCTCAGTCTGGGAGCCCTTCGGGGAGCTGGTCTAAGCCATCAGTTGGACATCCTTAGTACTGCTGGAGAGATGGGAGAGGCTCCCACCACCACCGCTGCACTCACCAGCCGTGAGCCCAGCTCAGAGCTTCTGGTTGAGCGGTGCTCCCCCTGTGGGAGTGCAAAGACCACCAGGGGCAGCTCCTGCATTGAGCATCTGCCCCCTGGTGATCAGTGTGCGTCATAGGGACCGGTCGTTCTGCTGTTGGGTTGATTTATTTGCATATTAGCTTTTTATTATATAGGAATGATTACATAGTAGAATAAAATATTTAAGAGAATAAGAAAATGATTCATTTAATTAAAAGAAGGAGCTAAATAAAGGAACTTCTAGGTAATGAGACCAATGTGAGAAAGTCACAAGAAGGCTGTAGATGAGAAACAGCATGGTCATTGGCTAGAATCAATGGGAAATAATATCAAAAGGGAGGGAGGGAACACATCAAAAACACTAAGTCTTAAGAAGAGTTAAGATTTAATTTGCATTTGAACAAAAAAAAGCATATGGCAATGCTCCAAGCAAAGTCATGGCAAAAGAAAAGTGATACATGAAAACAACTAAAAAGATGAACAGATGTATTTCCCCTTAAGATATTTACTGATTTCAAAGTAGTGACTGAGAGGCTAAACTCAAGAATATTAAAGAACCGAATGGACAAAATTGGAGTTAACGACTCAACTGAAGATGAAATCATGTGGTAAACACTGAGACCTCAAACAGTCTGTCCAAGTACCGCCACTTGCAAAAGGATAAGCCAGAAAACAGACACTAACATTGAGATAATGCAAAATATGTCAGTTCAATATTAATTTCATCATGAGAGTTTATTTTTATCCCAGCTGCCCTCCAGGAGAAAAGAAAATTGTTTTTGGAAGAAGATAGTATTATACGATATTTCTAACTGTATCCCCGTTTTTATATAGAAGTCTTACTTGAAATAAAAATACCTAGAAACAAAAACATTACAGAGAAAGATAAAGGATAAAAATATGATAGAAATAATACTAAAGGAGATTCAGATAATTGAGTTAGGTAAAGATGCTCAATAATTGATTAATTTTATCAATAAATTAGATTAAAGAGATAATTAATCAGGAAAATAAAACTACAAAAATGATCTAGAAGAGATTCTAGAAAAAAATGTAATACTTAGACCTCTATAGTTGTATTTAATATCAGATCAGACAAAATATGAAAGAATATTAATATGCAGAAAGATGGGTTAGGTGAAAATGTTGAAGCAAAAAAAGTACGTTTTGATAGAGGAGTCAAAAATGCATATGGAACATGGTAAGAAAACATATAGATCATTGTAATTCTAGAAGGTTATGAGAGAGATAATGTTACAGAACCCTAATATTTATAATGATTTCCATTTTAGAAAATAAAAGATTTTTTAATCTTAAAGAGAACAAAATGTTTACAAAAGCTAGTGCAAAACTGATACATTTTGCTTTGAAAACAATACCTGTATAAAAAATATAAATCAAACAAAAATAGATTCTATAATGAGATATGTATTCAATGCATCTGACCAACAAAGGATTCACATCCAGAATATATATACCAAAGAGAACTAACAGCAAAAAGAGATAACTCAAAAGTAAACTATCTGGATTTTTATTGAGATTCTTAGATCTGTAAGTTCATATAATTCATCTAATTGTAGAAAATTGCTGCTTATATATTTTCCTCAAAATACAAATCTCCTTTTTCTTCTCTTTTGGTGACTCCAGATATTAATATTTTAGATTACTTGGGAATGTCCCTAATGTCTCTGCGGACTTTTCTTTTTTAAGAAAATATAGTTTCTGTAGCTTTAAAAAATATGTGGTAAAATACATATAACTTAAAATTTATCATCTTACCTACTTTGAAGTTATTGAGTTCTTGAATATTAAGAATATTCACATAGTTATGCAACCATCACCATTCATATTCAGAGCTCGATTCAACTTGCAAAACTTTCTTCTGGTTCCATTAAAGACGAATTCTCCATTCCTCTTCATTCTTAGTGCTCTGGCAATCACCACTCTATTTTCTGAATCTATGAATTTGACTACTAAAGTTACCACATATAAGTGGTAACAAAAAATAATTGTGGCTTTTTTTTGCAACAGACTTATTTGAATAGCAAAATGTTCCCCAAGTTCATCCATGTTGTATGTAGCATGTGTCAAAATGTCCTTCATTTTTAAGGCTGCATAATATTTCATTATGTGGATATACAACATTGTGTTTATTTGTTGATAGACACTTGACTTGCTGCCACCTTTCGGCTAAGGTGAATAATGCTGCCATGAAAGGTGTATAGACATCTCTTTGAAACACTGCTTTCAATTTTTCTGGATATATAAACAGAAGTGGTAATTCTATTTTACTTTTTTAAAGAAAATGTCATACTGTTTTTTTATGGTGACAACACTATTTTACATTCCAACTCACAGTGCACCAGGGTTACAATTTTTCTATATCCTCACAAACTATTTTTTTCTGTTCTGTTTTTTAAATTTGTTTTTATACTAGCCATCCCAATAGGTATGAGTTGATATCTCATTGTGGTTTTGACTAGCAGTTTCCTAATAATTAAAAGTGTTGAGCATCTTTTCATGTGCAAATTGGCCATTTGTATACCTTCTTGGAATAAATGTCTGTTCAAGTTCTCTGCACATTTACATTGGTATGTTTATTTCTTTATTATTGAGTTGTAAGAGTTTTTGTTTATTTCTAAATATTAGCCTTTATATGTTTAAAAAATATTTTCCTATTCCATGAGATGTCTTTTTACTCTGTTGATTGTATTCTTTGATGCACAAAAGTTAAGTTTGATACAGTGCAATTATTCTATTTTTTATAGTTGCTTGTGCTTTCAGTGTCATAGATAAGAACTTATGATCAAATCTAATGTTAAGTTTTTTTGCATCTTTTCTTCTAATAATTCTATATATTTAGTTTTTATGTTTAAGGTTTTGATCCATTTTGAGTTATTTTTGTGTGTGTGATATAAAGTAAGTGTCCAACTGCTTTCTTATATATGGAATGTAAATCAGAATAACAGCATTTTGGTCTGACCATTGTACCTACTGTATTTGCTGACATATAATCCATATAAACAAAGTTATATGGATTTGCACTAATCATTTATTATGCATGGGACTAACTTTTTTTCGAGTGTAGACTGTAAGAACTTGGTTAATATAAATAAAGTTATTTTTGTTTGAAAACACCCATTTACTCACTCCCTTCTGAGAAATTTAAGCATCATTTTCCTAAACTATCTTCTCTCAATTTAAAACATACTGTTATAAGACCAGGAATAAACAATAGTTTTATATTCTCTTAACAAAATTTAAAATTAAAACAATAAATCACTGGAGCATAGTGGTGGCATATATAATGTTGAATCATATTTATAACAAACGTATACTATCAACTGCAAATGGATAATTCATATAAGCTTGACAATTTCTTCTGATTTTTAATGCTATTTCTTAACTCTCTATAGTACTGCCCACACATTTTACTTAACTAATATTTTTCATTTGTCAATCAGCCATTTTTTACCAAACCATTGAAAATCAGTTTATTTTTTATTCAACGGAAAGGGAAGTATTGTTATATTCATAGAGTTCCTTGCATTGCCAAGAAGATTATGGTTCAATTCTGTGTTTATGTGTGTGTGTGTGTGTGTGTGTGTGTGTGTGTGTGTTTACATACAAGAAAGAAAAAAGAAATAGAATTAATATGAGAGCAAGCTGCAGGTATTGAGGAAGGAAAAGGCCTTATTTCTATGAAATTGATCACATTTATCTCCCTTCCCATCCTAGCTCCTTCATCTTCCTCTCACCAAAATGTAATGCTAGTACATTTGAGTGTTTCCCGGTAGGAAGAAATGTAGTTGCACATTCAAATTCTTCAAACCAAAAAGCAATCAATACACAATGGCAGGTATGCTGTTCCAGAAGAAAATTGGTTTTGTGCTTCTAAAGGAAGAGCAACGTGTATCTGTGAGAAGAAAAAATCCAACCTTGAAAGTAACCACATTTATCTTCCTTCAATAGAGAAATTAAACAAATAGTTAGCTCTAAAGTAATGATTAACTTAAGTCTCTTTCATTGACATGACATATTGTCCTTCTAAAGGAAAAAATATTAATAACCAAAGAGAAGAGGTGAAAATGTCATGTTAAGCTCAAGGAAAATCTGGATGTTTAGTGCATTTAAATCATATAAAAATGGTGTTCAGCTTATGTATGCGTACATGCATTTGTGTGTGTGTGTGTTAAAAAATGCAAAAGGAGTCCTACCTGGTTTGGCTCAGTGGATAGTGTCAGCCTGTGGACTGAAGGGCCCCAGGTTTGATTCCAGTCAAGGGCACATGCCAGAGTTGTGGGCTCAATCCCCAGTAGGGGGCATGCAGGAGGCAGCCGATCAATGATTGTCTCTAATCATTGTCTATCTCTCTCTCCCTCTCCCTTCCTCTCTGAAATCAATAAAAATATATTTTTAAAAAATGCAAAAGGATGAGAAATAATGGAAGCCCAATACTAAACCTAAGACTCAATAGTTTCCAGCTTGTTAACACTAAATATACCTCTAACACATTTAACAGCAGATAAAATGAGACACAATCCTTCCAGGAAAGAGCATCATTAACCTTATTGTGGTCTCTACAGCACTACTCCATATAAGATGATTAGGTGAATTTGCATATAGGTGAATGACTTTTGAAATGAACAACATTTTTAGAAACTATGTGATAGGTTGATAGTCAGGATTAAACTTGAATTTGAGGTTGAAGGTCTTACCCCAAAGTAGAATTCACCCTGAAGGAACTGTGATTCTATAAGTTCAAACATTGAGGAAGTGGTTTATCTTGAAGATTGCAGGTTGGTGGTGATAATTTACTATGGCTTAGGCTTATGTTAAGAGAAGAATACAATGAAAAGAAAAATTTTAACAACAAATCAAATATAATTGGCTGTATCTAAACAATGGTATTTAAAACAGCCAAACATTGACAAATTTTCCTCCCTGTAACACCTGGGATACATAACCTGAATGACAAATGTGGAGTACTAGAACAATTTGGGGTGGGGGATGATGGAAGAATTAAAGGTCATCTTAAGAACTCTCTGCTAATAGAAGCATATGAGGGAACTTTAACAATTTACTTTGATTAAAAAAAAACACAAACAACAGAAACAGAGACAGAGAAAGAAAATTTGATTGAATTTCTAACTCAAACTAATCAAAGAGATCATATCATTAGTTACGTAGGTTTTATGTAGTTTAAAGTCATTAGTAATAGTTGGAAATAACCTATTTCAATTTTATAGATCAGCATGAAATAGACCAGGACAAGGGTGAGGTGACAAAAGCAATTTTCTCAAGTGCAAAATTTAATGGGTGCAAACAGTAATCAAGATAAATAATAGTTTAACACACCATTTAAAAATAATAAAAATTAATGCAAAAATCTCATGATGAACAAAAATAACAGTTTAATTAAAGGTAAGATTAATATATTAATGCGTTCTAAAGTGTTTTACTCTCTGATTCATTAGCTTGTAGGTCAATGGTCAAGCCTTCATCCTCAATTGTTTCACAACCTCAGAACATAAAAGCACAGTTTTAAATCTGGCAAAATTTCACAATTTTAAGAATATGTATGTTCTTAGCATACCAAACCTTGTCCTTCTCGGTTCCACAGAATATGTTAGTTGGTGCCTGCAATTCTAAGACATAGTCTATGAAAATCAAGGCACTTGAAGAGTTTCCCTTTATATATCTGTTCCTTAATTTTTCTCCTTAATTTTATTTGTTTCTCTTCTGCTTTCGGTTGTTGCTGTTGAGAAGTCTTCTTCAGTCTAATTGACTCCCTCTATTATAGAAAATAAAAATACAGAATTTATTTTTCTCTTATACTGCTATTATTATGTCACTAGGGGCCCAGTGCACAAATTCATGCACCTTGAAAGGAACTGTGGGCTGTGAGGCAGTGGTGGGCACAGGGGTGGGTCTCAGCCCATCCTCTGAGGCCCCACTCGGCCCCTCCTGCCCCAGCCCCTGGTCCCCTGTCTGCCAGCAGCCCCACTCCCACCACTGTTCCCACACGCTGACAGCATGGAGCAATTGGGGCTGGCACTAGCAGCAGGTGAGAATGGTGGCTGCTGCCCTGATCGCCCCTCAGGAGCAGGGAGAGGTGGAGAAGCCCTCAGGGGCAATCAGGGCCAGCAGCCACTGCTCACACCCACTGATGGCACCTAGCAATCAGGACCTGTGCCGGGTGCCAGCAGTGGGTACAAGAGGTGGCTCCAGTGCTGGCAGCGGGTGTAAACACTGGATGGGACCTTGGCGCATGGGAGCAAAGAATTTTCAGTAACCACCAGAGGCTCACCCCCATGACAGCGACTGGTGCCCCGCCTTGGTCTGGCACCCCCACTCACCTGCTCCAGCATCCCACCATGGCCAATGCCCGTCATGTTCCACACATTCCCCCTGGTGGGTAGCACATGTCATTGTGACCAGTTGTCCGGTTGTTCCACTGTACGGTCTATTTGCATATGAGGGATATATATATATATATATATATATATATATATATATATATATGTATACATGTATATTTGGCTTTGTGTCTAGCAGTTTCATAAATATCTATAATAATAAAAGAGTAATATGCTAATTAAATTGGACATCATTCCAGACTTCCTTCCAGATGAAGCCAGGCCAAAGTGAAGCCCAGGTCCTGGGTGCCAGAGGGAAGCCAGTGCTGGCAGCCGCGGCAAGGAAGGTGTACTCTTGCATGAATTTCATGCATCAGGCCTCTAGTATATTGATATGAGGATTTGTTTTATTTACCCTGATTAGGATATATTGTTCTCACTGGATATGAGGACTCATATTTTCTAGTGTTCTGGGTAGTTCCCAGTTATTTTTTTCATCTAAATGTGCTGCCCACCATTCATTTTATTCTTTCCTTATGGATTTACATACACACACATGCACACAAACACACAGATTAACTTTTTCATCCTACCATGTATAAATCTTTAATTCTAATTCATTTATTTTCCTTTAACACATACCAATCTTTCACAACTTATCTTAAGGTGTATCTAATTTTTCTTAGTAATTCCCTATGGAATTTTTTAAAATAATTAAAATACTTGTATAACTTCCATTCTATATCAAATTGGTCTGTTTATGCCTGATAGTTTCTTATTTTTATTTGTTATTTTAATTTCATACTTTGTTAAGTTAAATATTTCAGAAATATCCTTCTCTATATTATTTTTTCACTTCAAGAATCTAAATCTATTGCTTTTTCCTTTCTCTCTCTTTCTCACTCTCTCTGTTTCTCTTTCTCTCACTCCCTCTCTCTCTGTCTCATCTCTCTCCCTCTTTCTCTCATCTTCCTCCTTATTTCTTTCTCCGCATTTGCCCCTCTCCCTCTCCCTCTCTCAGATTTTTCTTTGTGCTTGATGATCTTTGGTTATGAGCTTATCCTTTTCTAAAGTAATCTGTGGGACCCCCGTGGTTCTATATTGGGGAAAAAGATAATTTCTTATTCCAGTGACCACAGAGGACCATAAGCCAAAAATGAGTCTGAAGAGTGTGCAGTTCTAATGTGAAAGCTGCAGATTCAGCTGTTCCTTGTCTCAACTCCATGTCTGCATGACACAAAAGGTTGTAGGGCTGTCTGTCCTCTGGCCAAGCCATCTCTTTCTATCTGCCCACAGCTTAGTCTCCACACACAAGAATATGCTTTTTTTTTTGGGGGGGGTGGTTGGTGTACAACTCTTCTGCCACCTTTGGGTACAATAATGCTATAAATAGTGTATCTTAACCATGACAAAGTCTTTCTATAGACAGAAATACCCCAGGACACCTGGCATGTCACATACAGGTAAGAAGAAGTCTATTCCTGTTACATTTATGAGATTAGGCTATATTAAACTAATCTTTAAAATTTTTTAAATCTTTATGGAATCTTTATGGTTGAAAGTATTACATATGTCCTTTTTCCCCCCATTGACCCCTTCAAGCCCTTCCCTGGCCCCCCACTCTAGCCCTTTACACCCTATTGTCTATTGCTTGTGTCCATGGGTTATGCGTATTTGCATACAAGTTCTTTGGTTGATCTCTTCCCACCCATCCACCCACCCCTTGTTAATTTAGTGCAAATCCCTCTACTGATTTATTTTAGTCAATTTGAATTTTATTATTTCTCAATAGACTGAGATACTAATATCACCTTTTACGGAGATTTATTAAGAGGATAGTACTTTATTGAAACACTAATTCTTGCAAAGTTAATTGGCATATTTACATTCACAATATATACGTTCAATCAAAGTAGTTAATAAAAGTAAATCATTAATGTCATTGAGACTTTTATTGCAATTCTATAGTCTTGAAAATATTATTCTCAACCTTTCTCTGAATTTATTTTGAATCTCTATGGATTTCCCATTTTTACTTATAATTTTGTAGGGGTTTGTGATTTTAAAAATATTTGTATTGAATTGAAAAGAAAGTTACCTATCTACTGAATTAATATTAAGCTTTATTTACCAGTTCCCCTTTTTCCTTTCTTTTTAATTACTCCATATATCTTTTAGCAATTTCTTCTTCCATCTACAGTTATGTTTTGGTTTATTGTTCAACATCTTGTTTTAAAGAGCTAAATTATTTTTTCCAAGCATTCCTGAAGACATGCCATGTAAGTTTTGATAGCATAATTTTTGTCTAAGTGGAAATATAATTCCTGCATTTACTATCTCTGTGATCTGTGGCATTTTACTTCTCTGTACCTCAGTTTACTCTTTTATAAAATAGGATTGATAATAATAAGTATCTCATAGGGAAATTATTAGGATTAATAACAAATGTAAATGATACCTGACAAATCATAAGGTCTATACAATCCAATGTTATTTTATTATTATTATCATAGATAAATTTTGTCCATTATTATAGGAATCTCTTAATAAGTATCTATGGCTTATCTTTAGTGTTTTCTATATTTGTGATTAATTGCAATGTGAATTGCACTATAATTAGGTAACGGGGTCTATTCTATTCTTTTTAGCTATTTTCATTTTAAAAATTTGCCTTATGTATAATTTTTTTAAGTATTAGTTTCATAGGGACTTCAAAAGAATATGTATTGTGTGTCAGTGTTTAAACTTTTCCTTTTACATCATTTATCATTTCAATTTTGTCTGTTATTCTATTTTATAGTAAAGTTAGGCTTACAGATATCCTGTCTCCTTAGTTTCCAGACACATGGATGTGGAATTTGAACAAAGTTTATAAAACCAATTCAGGTCAATAAGTTGTGAGCAGAGGTCATGTGGATCATGTTAAGATTTAACCATCTCCCAGATTCTCTAGCTTCCTCTCTTATTCCATGAGAAAAGGAGAGGGAATATTGTGTTAAAATATTCGGTTAGGTATCAAACAGTCTGAATCACCGAGTCACCATCTGGAAGACTGTGGCTTTGGAGAGTCACCAGGTCTGCAGGCAGCTTTGGGTGAATGAAAAATTGTCTTTTGGTTAATTAAGTCACTCAAATTTTGGGATTATTTGTTATCTAAAATAGTAATAATGTCAAAATAAAGTAAGGTAAAGCTTAACTTGAGTTGTAACCTGAGGACCGAACACATTCAGCTTACCGAGAGGAGAGGAACAGGTCTGCCAGGCCAGCAGGGAGAAGTAAAGGTGCTGTGGGAAGGATGGAGAGGTCATCCTGGGACCAGGGAGAGGCTAAGGTTTGCACTGGCCAAGGATGGCAGGAGGACTGGCCTGCACAGAAGATCTGCTTGTAGAGTTTACACCTAGAACTTCTATAGAACAGATAACACAGTTAAACTCAACTGAAAGAGATGAACATCAAGGAGGGACAGAGAATGGACAAGTTTCCAAGCTTCACTCTGATCTAAGGACCTGATTTAGGTGGTATGATTAAATTGTAAGGATTGCTACTCTTCAGATAAAAGCAAAACTATGCAGCTACTGTGACTATTGATATTAATATAGCAATTACCAAGAGAGAGTAAAGTCAACTATTCATCAAAGTAATAAGAAAATATTATACACATATCACATTTTTTAAGAAAAAATAAAATAAACTGATGACCTTGATGTAGTTTAAAATATGGCACCAATTGACTTTTCTAAGGTCCTTACTGCCTAACAAATAGCAACTTTCCAAAAGGCCTATCAACAGGAGTCTAGTGACATTATAGCTTTTTATTTATGGAGTAAAATTGTCATGAAAAATAATGATATCTAATGAGTCTTTGAATACATTACCATCTTTCATGTGTGTGGTCTGACTCAGTGCAGAAATGTTGCGTTTGTCAAATGCACAGTGAAACAGCCATGAGCTCTCAAGAAAGACATAATCACATGGGAAGATGTCTAAAAAGTGGTATATTAAAAGGCAAAGTAGACATTAGAGCTTGTAAATGAGGAAAGGATCTCACTTTCAGAAAGAGATCAGTAGGAAAGGTGGGATCTAAAACTCTGAGTGAAAACAGGAAGAATAATTTTATAAAAGAAATACTTGATGGTAAATTATACACTTATATTTTTCCTTCTGGCAGTAAGTACAGTATTTATCAATCTTTGATGAAAATTAAAATACGATGGAAGGAGAAAGCAAGAAGTTTCCATGAAAAATGATTTATTACTTTCTTTATAACTATCAAACTCGGTGAAAGTTGCTGAGGGTAGATAGAAGAATGACTGAGATTGATAGAATCTATGCTATCAGGGCAACAATAAAGGCGACACTGAGACTATCATTCTCTGCCATATGGGCATTTCATTGCACCTTTAAGACATGCAGAGTTATCTAGCCAGGGTTGGTTATTATACCTTTAAAGAGATTCTGCTATAAATATGCTTTGAAGATTTTATTTTATCAAGATCTATTCTTTTTGTTTTAAGAATTACCAGATTCTAAATCTTTATTTAGCCTTTCCTCCTATATGAGTTATCTTCTTATTTGGTTAAAATAATTCTTTTGAATAAAATCTTAGTCTTTAGTTAATGGCCTGATCTAAGCTAACTCAGAAGTGATAGTTCTTGATGAATAGCCCACAATTCAGTCCAAAAAGGGAAAAGTACATTTTTATAAGCTGATTTATAAAATATTTTCTATGTTTAATGTTTTATTTTATTTTTTAAAAATTTATTATTTCTAGGGTTTGTTACTTCCATCCTGTGTTGAATTATTCTTGTGTATCCTAAGCTATTTCTATCTGCTTGATTGTAACTAAGATTCTCTGCCAGCTTTGTTAAGAATACTGAAACATTCTGCTCAGATAAAGGAAAGGTTTGAAAGATTAGTTCCAAAAATACCTAAAGGAAATAAGTCATTGAGTGTTTTGGTTTTAAGAAATTATCTCACTCATCTAGGGGAAATAATGAACAACATAAGCTGATGAACAAAAACAGACCCGGAGACAGGGAAGCATCGATCAGACTGTCAACCCTCAGAGGGAAGGTAGGGGAGGGTGGGGGTAAGGGGAAGGGACCAACCAAAGGACTTGTATGCATGCATATAAGCCTAACCAGTGGTCACGGACAACAGGGGGGTCGGGGCATGTGTGGGGAGGGGTTTGGGATGGGAATGGGGGGATGAGGACAAATATGTGATACCTTAATCAATAAAGAAATTTTTAAAAATGAAGTGAAAAAAAAATAAGAAAAGAGTCAAGAAGTAAATCATCTTGAAGGAAAGGTATTCTATTAATTAAAAATATTACCATTTTGAGACAGACCCTGGTCTCATAGATAAAACCTTCAGCAGCAAAGCTTAGCACTGCTCCTTACTCTCTGTATGATCTGGAGCAAGTCATGTCACTGTTCAGAAATGGCCCTCTCATGGAATTATTGTTGAGATTACATGCTATAGGTGAGTATATTTTTTATTAAAATATATTTTTATTGATATCAGAGAGAAAGGGAGAGGGAGCGATAGATAGAAACATCAATGATGAGAGAAGAATCATTGATCTGCTGCTTCCTGTATACCCTTTACTGGGCATTGAGTTAACAACTCATGTATGTGCCCTGACTGGGAATCAAACTGTGACCTCCTGGTTCATAGCTCGATGCTCAACCACTGAGCCACACTGTCCAGGCAATAGTAGATTTTAAAAATATATATTTTATTGCAATTTTGAATGAAAAATAAGAATTTTAAGTAAAATGACTTTGCATGTGCTATATAACTACCCAATCCAGTTAACTTTTATTTTATTTTATTTTATTTTTTAATTTATATTTTATTGAACATATTACAGATTTCCTCTTTTTCCCCCCATTGACACCCCTCCACCCTGCTCACACCCACCCCCAGGCCTGCACTGCACTGTTGTCTGTGTCCATGGGTTATGCATATATGCATATACGTTTATCAGTTAAACTTTAAATGGAATACCAACAAGTGATTGGCAACATTGTACTATAATTTTATTACTATGGTACTCTTTACTGTTCCTATGACTAGGAGTAGACTCTTAGGGTAAATTTTTTATCTTTGTAACTTGACCCCTTGGTATTCTTTTATTTTCACATTGCATACAGAGTTAGGGGAAGCAGTGGGCAGCAGCAGCTGGTCTTGGCTAACCCCCTGAACCTTCCAAGGCCCCTTTTCTCTGACTTCCAAGTGAGTTAAAGCAGCCCTGCCTAAGCTCTCCTGTTGCTTCTTCTATGCTAAGCCCTTTGTTGTTTCATTGTCCCCAGCTTTAATAAATGTTCCCTCATAGTCACCTGGACTCATGTTGTGAAATCTTTCCTGCGTGAAGTCAAGAACCCACACACTATGGCCAGCTTTAGGCAAACCCACCAACGGCCAAGTCCCCTTTCCAGTAATAATTCATAGATCCCCAGTTTTTGTATGTAATGTCTCCCTGCCTTTAGGTCCAAAGATAAACACTAACTTTTAGACTTTATTTTAGACTAAAATTACTACTTTAAGCAACTATAAAAAGGGTCATCTGAATATATGTTAAAGTCTGTGAAAAGAGTGTGCAAGTGGAGGATATGAGATCATTATTAATCCCTCAAAGCCTTGACACAGACAGAAATAGCAATGTTCTGGTTTAATGTCTAACTTCTTAAAAAATCCTCTAAACAATTTTATTGAGGAATGTTTAAAATGTAAAAAGCTGTGCATATTTAATATATACAAGACTATGAGTTTGGGGACAAGCATACATCTGGGTTACCATCACCAATCATCATCAAGGGTGTAGACATGTCATCAACCACACTTTCCTCCCACCCTTTATTATTTTTGCATGTGTGTTTGGTAAGAATACTTTATTATAATACTTAACAGAGCAAATTTTAAGTGTACATCATAGTAATGTTGATTATAGACACTGTGTTATATAGTGATCTCCAGACATCTTTTATCTTGCATAATTATTAAAGTGTTCATTATAACTTATGATTAAATGAATTATACTTAAAAAGAAAAAAAAAAACACTGCTTTTTATTTTTAAGTTAAATTTATTGGGATACATCCTATATAATAAAAGAGTAATATGCAAATTGACCCTAAGGGTGGAATGACCTGTCACTATGATATGCATTGACCATAGGGGGCAGATGCTCAACGCAGTAGCTGCTCCTGGTGGTCAGTCCGCTCCCACAGGGGAGGCTCCACTCAGCCACAGCCGAGCTGACAGCTGCAAGTGCAGCAGCAGTGGCGGAAGCCTTTCCTGCCTCTGTAGCAGCACTAAAGATGTCCAAGCTGTCAGCCAGACATCCCTTGAGGGCTCCCGGGCTGCCAGAGGGATGTCTGACTGCCAGCTTAGGCCTGATCCCCCAGGGAGCGGGCCTAAGCTGGCAGGTGGACATCCCCTGAGGGGTCCCAGATTGCGAGAGGGCTCAGGCTGGGCTGAAGAACACCCCTCCCCCCAAGTGTATGAATTTTCATGCACCAGACCTCTAGTTGGTTAATAACACTGTATGTTTTAGGTGTACAAATACTTAATACATCATCTGTGATGCCTCACTTTGAGCCTTACACTGTGGCAACAGGATGTTTAATCTGTAAATTTGAGGTCCCCAAGCAATGTATTATAGCAATGAACTTCTAAAACTAAAATTTATTTTCCCACAAGGGAGGGGAATACATAGGCTATGAATAATTATTTCCAGATGTAGTTATTAATTATTCAGAAGCTAAAAATAATTTTTAGCAAGGGCAGTATAACTCTGAAGTATTTGAAGCAGTATGTAAATACTGCAATGATATTGTATTCCTTGTTACTTCTTTGTCTATTTTTTCCCAGTCACTTCATTTCCCACTGTCGATGATTTGCCTTGAAGCTCTAAATTTTTTCACTAATGGCAAATACCTTATTAGCTTGCTGCCTTGCATTAAAAACAAGACATTTGGTAAATAAAGCTATTCAGTTAACTCCCTCTCACAAATGATGCCACATTGGTCAACATGGAAATAGTTTTTCAAAGTTCTTCCTCCATTCCACATCTATCTCATAAATTAAAAATCATTTTTTCTCCTTGTTACCATTTTTATTTTTCCCACCTTAGCTCCCATACCCTCCTCATGACTCTTTCGTCCAGAACCTACACTCTATCAGCTCCCTCACCCACTTTCTCTGGAATCTTTCAAATTCTGACTAACTTGATCAATAAATTGTTATGAAGTATTTAAAATAATATTATCTCAAACTTACTGTATAACAGCTCTGTATTTGATTTGAAGTATCAAAATTTCACATATTATGCTGTAGCATATTTATGACATTTATAAATATGTATTCTTTGATTAAATGGTCATTCTAGACTTCTTGGGGGAAAACACACACAAAAACATGTATACCATTAATCTTATCTGTTTTTTTTAAGAGAATTTATGTAAACTTTTCTCAGTGGAGCCCTGAATGAGAAACAAATTTTGTTGTGCTTTACTTACTGATATGCTTTCTGAGTATTGGTGCTATTTGAATGAGAATATTGTTGATGGTACTACTGTGTCTAATGTGATAGCTTTTCTAGTTAAAGTGGCATGTGGAAGTTCTGTCACAATATTTTGATTGTCTAATGTGGAATCTAAGATGTGGAATTTAAATCAGTGCCTAATTGTAAGATGTCAATACTACTGTCAAATAAATTACATTATCTTCCCCATCAAAACTGAGGAACAATGACAATATTAGATTTAGGGTAATTTTCAATGCAGTTAGATTAAAAAAGGAGAATGCACATAAAAAGTTCTCTATTAATGTGGCCATTTAATTTATTTTATAATAGAGAAAAAAATGAATATTCTAAACGTTCCCAAATAATGTGACATTGGAACTCTGTCACAATCAATGTAAATAGTAAACAGCCATTAACAAAATGCTGCCAGAGTACTTCAAATGAGGAGAAACCAAGATGGTGGCATAGGTAAGCACCTAAACCATTGCCTTGCACAACAATTTCAAAACTACAAATAAAAGACAGAACGGACACCATCCAGAACCACAGGAAAGCTGGCTGAGTGGAAATTCTACAACTAGAAGGAAAGAGAGAAGCTCATGGAGAATTGGAGGAATGGCAAAGGGTTGAGGTATGGCAAAGGGTCTTTGTGCACACAGAGAGGAAGGGAGCCTGAGAGCCTGCCTGACTTTCTCTGGCGGGAGGGGGAAGCCCCCGACTGCACTGAACCCCAGTTCCGATTGCACTGAACCCCAGTTCCGGGCAAAACCCCATGGACCCAGGCTCATACAGGGGGAGTCTGGACTGTCAGGTAGAGAGAAAGGCACTCGGAGACTCGGAGACCTGGGGGACAGCCGGGGGAGATCCGGGGGAGCCACGGCGGGCAGGGATCTTGAAGCACGCATGCGCGAGTGTGCACAAAGACTGCTGAGGTTGCCACAGGCTTTCCCTAGCAGAAGGGAGTTGGAAGCTCCTGACTGCACTGAGCCCCAGTTCTGACTGCACTGAACCCCAATACCAGGAGAGCCCCTGGGGACCCACACTCTTGCAGGGGGAATGTGGACTCTCGGATGGAGGCTCAGGAGACAGGGAAGGCAGAGGTCTGGAGGCACACATGCACAAGGGCAGGGCTAACGGGAAGCCAAGACTGTCTGCTCCACCCTGAGACTCTACCCCATCCAAGCTGAGCACAGAGGCTTTTGCAATTTGGCAAGTCTAATCCGATAAGGCTGTCTCCAGCACCGAACATCTCCACAGCTGATCTTCACAGCCAACTGGCCTGGAGGTCAATTACTCCCAGTGATACCAACAACAATCAAGACTTAACTACAATAAGGCTGTACACACAGTCCACAAAGGGGTGCACCAAGAGTGTCCACCTCAGGTAACTGAGAGGCCAACCCACTGGGCCATATAGGAAACCTGGCACACAAAGCTACCCTACCAATTCAGGGAAGCAGTGAAAATGCGGCAACAAAGAAACAGATCACAAATGAAGGAAATGGAGGAAAACAAACGACTGGATATAAAATTCAAAACTATGGTTATAAGGCTTTTCAAGACTATCCTAGAAAAGGCTGATAAATATAACGAGACCCTCGAAGACATGAAAAAGGACCAACTAGAAGTTAAACATACACTGACTGAAATAAAAAATATTATACAGAGACCCAACAACAGACTAGAGGAACGCAAGAATCAAGTCAAAGAATTGAAATACAAAGAAGCAAAAAACACTCAACCAAAAAAGCAAAAAGAAAAAAAATCCAATAAGTTGAAGATAGTGAAAGAAGCCTCTGGGACAACTTCAAGCATACCAACATCAGGATTATGGCGGTGCCAGAAGAAAAGAGAGAGCAAGATACTGAAAACCTATTTGAAGAAATAATGACTGAAAATCTCCCCCACCTGATGAAAGAAATAGACTTACAAGTCCAGGAAGCGCACAGAACCCCAAACAAAAGGAATCCAAAGAGGACCACACCAAGACACATCACAATTAAAATGCCAAGAGCAAAAGACAAAGAGAGAATATTAAAAGCAGCAAGACAAAAACAGTTAATTACCTACAAGGGAGCTCCCATACGATTGTCAGCTGATTTCTCAACAGAAACTATGCAGGCCAGACGGGAGTGGCAAGAAATCTACAAAGTGATGAATAGCAAGAACCTACAACCAAGATTACTCTACCTAGCAAAGCTATCATTCAGAATGGAAGGGCAGATAAAGAGCTTCACAGATAAGAAAAAGCTAAAAGAGTTCATCACTACCAAACCAGTATTTTATGAAATGCTGAAAGGTATTTTTAAGAAGAGGAAGAAGAAAAAAGTAAAGATAAAAATTATGAACAACAAATACATATCTATCAACAAGTGAACCTAAAAATCAAGCAAATTAAAAACCTGATGAACAGAATAAACTGGTGAATATAATAGAATCAGGGGCATAGAAAGGGAGTGGACTGATAATTCTCAGGGGGTAAGGGGTATGAGGGGTGCAGGAAGAGACTGGACAAAAATTGTACACCTATAGATGAGGACAGTGGAGGGGAGGTAAGGGCAGAAGGTGGGGTGGGAACCGGGTGGAGCAGAGCTATGGGGGGAAAAAGGAGAAATAATTGTAATAATCTGAATAAATATTTATTTTAAAAAATGATGACATTATAATCTAGAATGAACTCCTATAATGGAATATACTTTTGTATAACTACTCTTTTTTAATCACAAATGTATGCATATTAGACAAATAAATAAAAGAAAATCAAATCTTAAATTTTGATCAACCTACTTAATCAACATAGCCTATTAGACTTGAGTACTTGACCATCTATATTAAAATGACCTGGTTATTAGTACTATGAATTAAAAGGGCCTGTTTCAACAGGACCTAGTAATTTGGTTCAAGAAACTTTTCCTGGGAAAGATAAAACTGTAAACCAATATATAACTGCACTCTTTGTATCATCAACTTTATGGAAATCAATTACGTGATATGCCAATCACATTGGAAAACTATACACATAATAATAAACAGTTAATTTTCAAGCTAACTGCAGCCTCACTCTGCTATCGTCACCCATCCTAAATGATTATGTCAGGATTTTTGACCAGTTTCCAGTAGTTCCTCTCCCTCAAATATCTACCTTAAATCACTGAGTCCAGACCACAAATCCTATAAATATACATTTTGACTCTTCACTTCTTAGGAACTACTGAATGTCTCCCACTGTGTTGAGGTGCTATACCGCCTTGCTGCAGTGATTTATGGACCAGGAGTTCACGGTTCGATTCCAGATCAGGGTATGTGCCTGGGTTGCAAGCTTGTTCCCCTGTGTGGGGTGTGCAGGAGGCAGCTGATCAATGATTCTCTCTCATCATTGATGTTTCTATCTCTCTCTACATCTCCCTTCCTCTCTGAAATCAATAAAAAATATATATTTTAAAAAAATCTGCTGCAGAAAGTCACACCAGCCATGCAACAACAGAACCAATTCTCATGTGTTATGCAGTGTGATCACATGCTAATCAGTCACCAAACACTGTGAGCTGTGACTCTTGGATTTATAATGTATGTATACTATAGTTGTAGATATGTAATATTTATGTCAGGGAATTTTCTACAGTGTTTTTCCAACATATGGTCTATTTCCCAAAATTTATTAAAAATAACAGTGAATCAATAACAAAAAATAATCTGTTAATCCTTTCTAATAAAAGAGTAATATGCAAATTAACCATCACTCTGCTACACCAACAAGCCACACCCACCAGCCAATCAGGAGTGAGTATGCAAATTAACCCAAACAAGATGGCTGTGGCCAAGGAGTGAGCAGGAGGTTGGGTTTCCCCGGTAATGGAGAAAGCCAAGCTTTCCCTACACCCTGGCCAGTCTAGGACTCCACTCAAGGTTACAAAGTTTCAATTATAGAAGATAAATAAATCCCAGATCCCAGGGCCTCTGCTTGGGTCACTCAGGGGGCATGGCTGGCCTGCAAACCACCACAGGCCCCTCACCCAGGCCGCCCCATGCCCCAAGGGAACCCCACTCTTATCCGGGACACCCTGCAGGGCAAACCAGCCAGCCTCCACCCATGCACCAGGCCTCTATCCTATCTAATAAAAGAGTAATATGCAAATTGACCATCACTCCAACATAAAAGATGGCTGCCCCCATGTGGTCAAAGATGGCTGCTCCCATGTGGACACAAGATGGCTGCCACAAGATGGCCAGCAGGGGAGGTCAGTTGGGACCAGGCCTGCAAGTGAGGGTTGTTGGGGGTGACTGGGCCTGCAGGAAAGGATAGTTGGGGGAGACCCAGGCCTGCAGAGGAGAGCAGTTGGGGTGGACCAGGCCTGCAGGGGAGGGCAGTTAGGGGCAAACAGGCTGTTAGGGGAGCAGTTAGGCATCAATCAGGCTGGCAGGGAGTGGTTAGGTTGTGATCAGGCTGGCAGGCAGAAGTAGTTAGGGGCAATCAGGAAGGCAGGCAGGCGAGCAGTGGAGAGCCAGCAGTCCTGGATTGTAGGAGGGATATCCTATTTCCTGTTTAGGCCTGATCGGGCCTAAATGGGCAGTCAGACATCCCTCAAGGGGTCCCATGTTGGAGAGTGTGCAGGCTGGGCTAAGGGACACCCACCCCCATGCACGAATTTCATGCACTGGGCCTCTAGTTTAATTATAAGCAAATCTTGGCTAAAAGCATTTTTAAGTCAACAGGGTATTAATTTTCACATATGACATCCCACCAGAAATTGTGTCCATTAAATCTGAAGTCTTTTAAATTGAGTTCTACAAAATCAAGGTTAATAAATAAAAGGTCCCTCTCAGTGACTAAGTACAATTGACAACTCTGAACCTCATATGCAAAATGAAGTACGAAGGTAAGTAGCCTTGGCTTGTTCTTAAAGGAGAGGAAACTGTGGGTCATCTGACTCATCCCGAAACTTCCTCAGTCCTACCTGAATCTCTTCTGCCTAACTGCAAAATTTTTAAAAGCAGTGAAATAACTTTGTTTTTAATGACAACACTGTCTTTTTCCTTTTAAATTTTTACTTAAAAGTTAGTTGTAAATATATACAAAAATGTGCATTTGATGAAGGTATCATTTCAAATTAGAAAATAAAGAGGTGAATTATTCAATAAATAATGTTGGGACAAATGAAAAAAAAAACAATGTTGGATCACCACTTCATACTTCTAATAAAGTAAGTTATCTGTGAATCAAATATTGAACATTTAAAAAATAACATATAATTTTAGAATAAGATGAAATAATTTTAACCTAAACAACAAAGGAACTAGTTGGGTAATTCTACTATAAAATACATACTATTTTATGAGTTCCAGGAAATAGCTTGTTTTTGATTAAATTAGATACCATGTGAATGGTAAAAAGGCCCATCACTAGGGAAAAGATTGAAAAGGAGAAAAAGCCAATGGGACTGGGCTTGAGATGTGAAAAAAAAAAAAAAAAGGACATATATGTAACACCTTAATAAGTAAAGAAATTTTTAAAAATGAAGGAAAAAAAATGAGGAACTTGTCCATTATCCTAGTCACAGAGAAAGAAACAATATAGAGCAAAGAGTGTAACATTTGTGAGGATGCAGTGGGATTCCTGCGTTTTCCTCCACTCACTGAACTCCATGATTAATGTGTAATTTTCATTCAAGACTCTACTGGCTTGTAGGAGGGAAACATAGCTTGGATTTTCATATACTCAGGGTCTTGAGCTCAGTCTCTAATCACAATTAATAGAAACACAAAACAAGCTTCACAGTCAAATGCACCTGTATTTGACTCTCATTTCTGCCACTTTTTCCTGTCTACTTTGGTCAAATTACTTATATCCTCTAAGTGTGTTTGTTATTAATTAATTTAGTTAGTTTAAATACAAACTCATTGTATTGTTTTCAGAATTAAATAACACAATTTATATAAAATGCTTAACAAATTTCAAAGAGAAGCCATAATGAATAATGGAAAGTCATTATAATAGGAATAATAACAATACTATTGATAGTGACAGTAAGATTGAGAAATTATTGTCATTATTATTATTATTTGTTGAAAACATTACTTTTCCTATGTTGTTATTTCCCATTCTTAGCAGTTTCCACCACTAATAAATCTATGGCTTTGTCCTTTTCTAAAGTCATGATTAATTCAATATCCAATAATAAACAAAGCATATTCATCTTACTCATTCAAAATTTCCAAAGTAAATCACACATGATGAACTTGTGGGTGGAAAATAAATAAATCTCTCTATATAAAATTCTAATATGCAAATTGTCCCTGCAGGAGTTCAACCAGGAGCCCGATCGCTAGCTATAACATGCACTGACCATCAGGGGGCAGTGCAGAACAAAGGAAGTGCCCGGCCAGCAGCTGGCAGCAGGCAGCTGGGGACGGGAGGCCCTGGCTAGCAGCCAGAAGGCACCAATCAGCCCTGATCACTGGCCAGGCCTAGGGACTCTACCTGTACACGGATTTCGTGCACAGGGCCTCTAGTAAGTTAATAGATATGAAAAGCTGAAGGGTAAACCTGAAGGTATTTGCTCATACTGAGGAATAAAATCTTATTTTTTTACTACCATTCAAAATGTAAATAATTCCTTGGCTTTTCAAAAGTGGAAAGCTGAAGAGGAAAACTTCACCTAAGGACATAGCTCAAAAAGCTCCTTCTATGAAAGAGTAAGATAAAAAAAATGTCTCCAGTGTCAAAGTAAGGTAATCAAGGAACTTCTTGTCCTACAATTCAAGTGGAAAATGTATTAAAATCAATTCCTGGAATTCAAAACACAGCTATTCCCTCATCTGTATTTGTTGTTTCAATTACAACACTTGGATGATCAGAAAAATTCCAAGTCCATGATTAATTTAATGTGAGCTGAGCTTAGTAGCCTTTGGTCTCTCAGTATACGACAATATAAATCATCTATGGAGAAAACACCCTTAAAACCGAGTCCTTGAGATGCCTACTGATTATCTTCAACCAGGACATGCATATATATTGTATTTTATACACACAAGTTCCATCATAATGAGACTTAGGAGAAATAAATACACAAGCTTCAGACTTAAATCCTCTAAACCTGTTAATTTTGAAATATAGAGTAATGATTTATATACATTTGAAAATAAAAACTATAATATTGAAAATGTATTCAAAAACAAAGAAGCCATAAGACAATGTCTGAAGCTAATAAAAATAAAGTCATGATTTAAAAAAAGCCCTAACTAACCGGTTTGGCTCAGTGGATAGAGCGTTGCCTACATACTGAAAGGTCCCGGGTTTGATTTTGGTCAAGGGCATGTACCTTGGTTGCGGGCACATCCCCAGCAGGAGACAGCTGATTGATGTTTCTCTTTCATCGATGTTTCTAACTCTCTAGCCCTCTCCCTTCCTCTCTGTAAAAAATCAATAAAATATATTAAAAAATAAATAAATGAAGTCATGAATAGATTTCCTAGAAATAAAAAATAAATAAAATCAGTCAATGAAAAAAATGAACAAACAAAATTAAACAGAGGTAAATAAAGAACAAATTGAAAAGTGCATTTAATGAGTAATACAAATCACAAGGTAAATAAAGAAGGTGGAAATTTAAGAAACAAACAGGGTAGAATGAAGTGCTCTAAAAATTGGCATTTAAATTGAAAAAAAATACAGTGGGGAGACAATTTTTAAGTCAATATGGAAATGTGTAAAGGTTTACACATCAATACGTATTTTTCCATAATAGGAAAAAAAAAGACTAAGCGTAAATAGAGAAAATAATAGCATGCATTCATTAGAGGAGTGGTAATATGTTAAACATTCTAAAGCCCTTGAATTGTTTGGAAGTTAGATGAAAGTAATGGGTAAACTTAGATTTTAAAGTGGTATCTCATCCTGGCTGGGTCTCTCAGTTGGTTAGAGTTTCATCCCATACACCAAAAGGTAGCCAGTTAGATTCCTTGTCAGAGCACACACCTAGGTTGCCAGTTAGTTTTCTGATTAGGACATGTATGGGAGGCAGCCAATTTCTCTCTATCTCTCTCTCTTGTTCCCTTCCTCTCTCTCTCAAAATCAATTAAAAAAAAACATTATCAGGTTAAAATTAAAATATATTTCACCATCTCAATTTACGGGTCAACAATAAAAGAATAATGTAAAAGAGAAAAGCAACAACAAAAATAGTCAATAGTTAATGTTAGAAGGAAACAAAAAGAAATAGAGGTAATCAAACAACTATTTCCTAAAAACTTAAATAAAAATAAGTAGAGAAAGTAGTTCAAAATTCAAATAAAAAAATAAGTTGATAGATGTTGATCCAAATATCTGATAGAAAATTAGGTGTAGAAAAAGATATCATTACTGTGATAATGTGTATTTAAAAAGAAATAGAACAAATATTGTCCAGAGAAATAACAATAAATTAAAAAAAAGAAGATATGATATATTTACATCTGGTGTCATTGATTCTGACTGTACTGGTGGCATTAAACAGCAGCAAAAAAATAAATAAATAAACACCAAAAACTTATTTAATTTGTCCCCTATAAAGATTTAATTGTCTGCAAAGGAAAAACTAAGATAATCAAAAGATAATTCATTAATAGTAATAAGAAAATGTGGCAATGATATTTGGGTACATATGTATACAAAAAAAATCAATTGCCATTCTTACATAACCACATAAAAGTGTTAGAAATATTTTTAATTGATATAATTTAAGAAGAACAATATAGTCAGGAATAATCTTATAAAAGATGTCCCTGGTTTCTAAAAAAAATAAAACAAAATAAATAGAGCAATAAATGTACTTATATTTAAGAAGACGGTATATTAATGAAACTTCCCATCTTAATTCATAATTTAAAATATTAAAAGTTATTAGTACTAATATTATTATTATAACTAATATTATTAATAATGGAGCCCACTAAGCTTATTCTAAATGTTATAAGGAAGACCAAGAGGCAAGACTGCTTTGAGAAGAAATACTGCAGCTAGAATAATTAATAAAGCGAGGTATTAGTGCAATGACGAACAAATAATTTTAGCAGCGCAAAGACACATGGTGAATCTCAGGCATGCTTGCATATTGATACACACTAGGTGTATAGTACAAGACTCTAAAATAACGAGTAAGACGTAAGAAAATGGTGAGTGGCCAGTTGTTTCTCTATGATAAACAGAATCTCTATCTTGAAACACTTGAAAAAAATCAATCTATTAGGATTACATTCCTAAATAAAAAACTTAGCTTTGTAATAAAAGGCAATCCTATATAATAAAGAGCTAATATGCTAATTAGAACAGACAGCTGCATGTCCTTCTGGACATCCTTCCGGACGACCTTCTGGACGAAGCCGGGGCTGAAGGGCCAAGGCAAGAATGACCTTCCTGAACTACTAGTGGGTTGGGGGCAGGGCCAGCAAGCCTGCACCACCAGGCCAGCCATGACAGTCCAGGCGCTGCCCTGCGTTCTTCAGATGCAGACAGATAAGGGTGTGGCAGGTTCCAGCGCCTCCTCAGAGGTGAGACAGGGGTGCGACCATGGTGGCTCAACCTCCCATGGCCTCTCCCACAGATGCCCATCCCTGATCACCCACCCTGTCACAAGTGGCAGGTGGGGCCAGCACTTAGGAACAGCAACCCACCCGCCCCCCTACTCTCCCCTGCTCAGCCCCTGTTCATCCAGAAACCAGGCTCATGCCCTGGTGGCAGGAGCCTCTCCCACCTCCTTGGCAGATATAGGTGGTAAAGGGTGAGTTGTCCTGGACTGGGAGAAGGATGTCTGAGTGCCCACTTAGGCCTGGGATGATCTGGCCTAAGCCAGGAGGTGGACAACCCCTGAGTGTTCCCAGACTGCAAAAGGGCACAGGCCAGGCAGAGAGATGCCTCCCTCCCCCCAAACCCCCACACCCAGTGCATGATTTTCATGCACCGGACCTCTAATAATGTATATAAGCATTTATCTTTATGACCTTCTGTACAGTCAGTAGAGGGTCTGGGGTTTGTTGGTCCTGAATAAATGTTCATTCAGTGATTTAAAAAACAACCACACAAGAACACCTGGTTACATTGGCCCACCTGGCTGACCTCGAGTGGTTGCCAGGTTACCTCTATGACCTGTCTTACCATTGTGCCCTGTCTTAACTCTGTGACCTGTTGCCAGCTTATACCCCACATGCCTGGGTTGAGGCCTCTTGAGTGTGATGCCCCAAGAGACTCAGGGAAGGGCTCCCCAAGATCTTGTCATATTTAACTCAGACTTGGATGTTGAGACAGAGCCTGCCACATGGAGAACTCAGGAAGCCACCACCAAAGGGACAGCAAGTGCCTCCAGGGCAGGGAGAGCCAGGCTGGTGCAGGAGAAGGCAGGCAGGAGAGGGCGGGCAGGCAAATAAAGGGTGGGTTGAAAATGCTATCACAAACATGAAGGCTTTTAGGCACGAGAATAAGGTCATCTGATTTATATTTTTAAAGATCACTTGGTGATTTGACATTTGAAATGATATTTGACATGTGTCCTGAGAGCCAGGCAGGATTTAGGCAGGTGAAGACGGTGAGGTGTGCTTCAGGTACAGACAGTGGCCACAGCCTGGAGCAGGACAGATGAACACTGGGGACTGGAGCACATACCTCTCAGAGCCTGTGAGTGATGGTACAGGGCAGGGAAACAGAAGACCCTGCATGCAGGGGACAGGGCAGGAGGGGGACAAGGAACCCTCCATGGAGGGGCCAGGGTAGGGGAAGAGAGGGTCCTCCATGGAGGGGAGAGAATAGGGGGAGAGGAAACCTTCCATAGAAGAGGTAGGGCAGGGAAACCTCCATGGAGGAGAGAGGGTAGGGAGGAGAGGGACCCTCCATGGAGGGGACAGGGTAGGGGGGGGAAGGGACCCTCCATGGAAGGAGCAGGGCAGAGGGGGTAGGGAATCCTCCATGGAGGGGGCAGGGCAGGCAGGAGAGGGGACCCTCCATGGAGGGGCCAGGGCAGGGGGATAGGGAACCCTCTATGGAGGAGGGGACAGAGTAAGGGGAGAGGGGGTCCTCCATGGAGGGGGCAAGGAAGGTAGGGCAGGGAATCCTCCATGGAGGAGAGAGGGCAGGGAGGAAAGGGGACCCTCCAATAGGGGGCAGGGAGGAGAGGGAAACCTCCATGGAGGAGAGAGGGCAGGGAGTAGAGAGGCCCTCCATATAGAGGGCAGGGCAGGGAGGATAAGGGACCCTTCATGGAGGGGGCAGGGCAGGGAGGAGAGGGGACCCTCCATGGAGAGAGCAGGGCAGGGGTATAGGGAACCTTCCACGAAGGATACAGGTTAGGGAGAGAGGTGACCCTTCATGGAGGGGGCAGGGCAGGGATGGGACAAATGGGGACCTTCCATGGAGTAGAGAGGACAGGGAAGAGAGGGGACCCTTCATGGAGAGGAGAGGACAGGGAGGAGAGGGGGCCCTCCATGTAGGGGGCAGGGCAGGAAGGAGAGGGGACCCTCCATGGAGGGGCCAGGGCAGGGGGATAGGGAACCCTCTATGGAGGGGACAGAGTAAGGGGAGAGGGGGTCCTCCATGGAGGGGGCAAGGGAGATAGGGCAGGGAATCCTCCATGGAGGAGAGAGGGCAGGGAGGAAAGGGGACCCTCCAATAGGGGGCAGGGCAGGGAGGAGAGGGAAACCTCCATGGAAGAGAGAGGGCAGGGAGGAGAGAGGACCCTCCATGTAGAGGGCAGGGAAGGGAGGATAAGGCACCCTTATGGAGGGGGCAGGGCAGGGAGGATAAAGGACTCTTCATGGAGGGGAGAGGGCAGGGAGAAGAGGGGACCCTCCATGGAGGGGACAGGATGGGGAAAAGGGGACCCTCCATGGAGGGACAGGTCAGGGAGGGCAGGGAAACATCCATGGAGGAGAGAGGGCAGGGAGGAGAGAGGACCCTCCATGTAGAGGGCAGAGCAGGGAGGATAAGGGACCCTCCATGGAGGGGGCAGGGCAGGGAGGAGAGGGGACCCTCCATGGAGAGGGCAGGGAAGGGGGAGAGGGGACCTTCTATGTAGGGGGCAGGACAGAGGGAGTAGGGAACCCTCCATGGATGGGACAGGGCAGGGAGGAGAGGGGACCCTCCATGGAGGGGCAGCACAGGGGGGCAGGGACCCTCTATGGAGGGGACAGAATGGGGAAAAGGGAACCCTCCATGGAGGGGGTAGATCAGGGAGGGCAGGGAAACATCCATGGAGAGAGAGGGCAGGGAGGAGAGAGGACCCTCCATGTAGAGGGCAGGGCAGGAAGGATAAGGGACCCTTCAAGGAGGGGAGAGGGCAAGGAGGAGAGGGGACCCTCCATGGAGGGGGCAGGGTAGGGGGATAGGGACTCCTCCATGGAAGGGACAGGTGAGGGAGAGAGGTACCCTTCCTGCCCTGTCCCATCATGTAAAAGGCAGGTAAGAGATGAGACCCTCCATGGAGGGGGCAGGGAGGAGAGGGTACCCTCTATGGAGGGGGCAAGACAGGGAGGAGAGGGGACCCTTCATGGTTGGAACAGGGCAGGAAGGAGAGGGAACCTTCCATGGAGGGGAGAGGGCAAGAGGACAGGAGACCCTTCATGGAGGGGGCAGGGAAGGGGGAGAGGGGCCTTCTATGTAGGGGGCAGGACAGAGGGAGTAGGGAACCCTCCATGGATGGGACAGGGCAGGGAGGAGAGGGGACCCTTCATGGAGGGGGCAGGGCAGGGAGGAGAGGGGACCCTCCATGGAGAGGGCAGGACAGGGGGATAGGGAACCTTCCATGGAGGGGACAGTTTAGGATAAAGGGGGCCCTCCATGGAGGAGAGGGAAACCTCCATGGAGGAGAGAGGGCAGGGAGTAAAGAGGATCCTCCATGTAGAAGACAGGGCAGGGAGGATAAGGGAACTTTCATGGAGGGGGCAGGACAGGGAGGAAAGGGGAACCCTCCATGGACAAGGCAGGGTAGGGGGATGGGGAATCCTCCATGGAGGGAGCAGGTTACAGAGAGAGGTGACCCTTCATGGAGGGGGCAGGGCAGGGCTGGGAGGAGTGGGGACCCTCCATGGAGTAGAGAGGACAGGGAAGAGAGAGAGAGGACCCTTCATGGAGAGGAGAGGGCAGGAAGGAGAGGGGGCCCTCCATGGAGGGGCAGGGGGGCAGGAAACCCTCCATGGACAGGACAGCACGGGTGGGGGGCAGGGAACCCTCTATGGAGGGGATAGAGTGGGGAAAAGGGGACCCTCCATGGAGGAGGTAGATCAGGGAGGGCAGGGAAGCATCCATGGAGGAGAGAGGGCAGGGAGGAGAGAGGACCCTCCATGTAGAGGGCAGGACAGGAAGGATAAGGGACCCTTCATGGAGGGGAGAGGGCAGGCAGGAGAGGGGACTCTCCATGGAGGGGTAGGGCAGGGGGATTGGGAATCCTCCATGGAGGGGACAGGTGAGGGAGTGAGGTGACCCTTCATGTGAAGGGCAGGTAAGAGATGAGACTCTCCATGGAGGGGGCAGGGAGGAGAGGGTACCCTCTATGGAGGGGGCAAGACAGGGAGGAGAGGGGACCCTTCATGGTTGGAACAGGGCAGGAAGGAGAGGGAACCTTCCATGGAGGGGAGAGGGCAAGGAGGACAGGAGACCCTCCATGGAGGGGGCAGGGAACGGGGAGAGGGGACCTTCTATGTAGGGGGCAGGACAGAGGGAGTAGGGAACCCTCCATGGATGGGACAGGGCAGGGAGGAGAGGGGACTCTTCATGGAGGGAGAAGGGTTAGGGGATAGGGAATGATCCATGGAAGGGAGAGAGGAGGGAGGATAGGGAACCTTCCATGGAGGAAACAGGGTAGGGGAAAAGTGGACCCCACATCAAGGTGAATGGGCAGAGGTAGAAGGAAACCCCCCCTTTGAGGTGCAGAGTACAATGGAGGGGAACCCTCCATGGAATGGGGTCAAAGGACTCTCCATGGAGAGGGCATGGAGGGGAGACAGGGGATACTCCAAGGGGGGGAGGAAGTAGGGGGATTGGGAACCACCCCTCTCCTTGACTGGAAAACCAGGGGAGATAGGAGAATCTCCATGGCTTTGTATAGGCTGGCATACAATGAACCCCCCTGTGAGGTGACAGTGCAAGAGGGAGGCTCACTTCCATGAGGGAGAGACAGGGGACCCACCATGGAGGAGAAAGGGAGGGAGGCAAAGGGACCCACCAGAGAGAATAGGCAAGCATTCAAGGAACCTCCTCTCTTTGAGGGGACAGGGTGGGGGGGGAGAACTCTTCATGGAGGGGAATGGGCAAGAAGATAGAGAACCCCCCCTTTAAGGGGCAGGGCAAGGAGGAGGAGGCACCCTCCACGGATTGAGGACAGGGGACCCTCCACAGATGGACAAGACAGGCGGGGGAAGGAGACTCTCCTTGGAGAGGAATGGGTAGGGAGATAGGGACCCACACCTTTGAGAGGTTCCTTGTACCCCTGCCATTCCCCTCTCTGGAGGTTCCTCTTTTCCCCTTCCCATTCCCTCCATGGAGGATCACCTGTCTCCACCCCATATAAGGTGCCCACTCTCCTCTTCCCTGCAACTCAAGGGGGGGGTTCCCAATCCCCCTGCTGATTCCCCTTCATGAAGTGACCCTTATCTCCACTCCATGTCCCCTTTATTGAGGGTCCCTTGACCTCAGTCCATGGAGGGTGCCCCCTCCCTTCTGTCCTGTCCCTCAAAGGGAAGTTTCCTTGTACCCCTGCCCATTCATCTCCAGGTACAGGGCAGGGGTAAGAGGACACCCTCAATGGATGGAAATGGGCAGGGGGAGTAGGAACACCTCACGAGGCACAGGGCAGAGGGGGAAGGCCACCCTCCTTGGAGGAGTTTCAGTAGGGGAAGTAGGGGACTCCCCATGGTGGTGAATGGACAAGCATATGATGAATCCCTCTTTGAGGGTACAGGGCAGGAGGAAGGGGGCATCCTCCATGAGGAGGAGGCAGGGGACCCTCCATGGAAGTGACTGGACAGGATACAAGGAACTCCCTCTGATGGGTCAGGGCATGGGGTTGGGGACATGCTCCATGGAGTGGGGTCAGGTTCCCTCCATGGAGGGGAATGGGCTGGGGGATAGGGAACCCCATTTTGTGGGGACAGTGCCAGGGGAGGGTAAGGGCAAGGGAGAAAGGGTACTCTTTCCAGAGAGAGAAATGAGCAGGGGTACAAAGATCCCCTCAAAGAGGAGATTCCCTATCCCCCTGCTCATACCCCATGTCCCTTCAAATATTGGGGTGGGGGTTCCTTGTACCCCCTGCTCATTCACCATCATGGAATGTCCTCTCTCTCCCCTCTTTGTCCCTTCCAGGAGGGTCTCCTTTCCCCTTCCCCCAGCCCTGTCCTTCCATGGCAGGTCCCCCTGTCCTGCCCCTCAAAGGGGCAGTTCTTGGTACCACTGCCCATTCTTCTCAATAAAGAAGACAATGAAGCATTGAGAGAACACCCTCCTTGGAGAGGAAATGGCAGGGGTACAAAGAATCCTCTTTTTAGGGGACAGGACAGGGAAAGAGGCACCCGCCATGGAGTGGGGTATAGGGCAGAGAGGGGAGGGCACCTTCCTTGGAGGCAAAAAGCAAGAAGGGCAGTACCCTGCTCCCTTCATGGAGGGTGTCCTCTCCCCTCTGTCTATGGAGAAGGATGGGCAGGGGTAAAGGGCATCCCTACCATTGAAGGGGCAATAAATGGTAAACAAGGGTTTCTCCATGGAGGGAGCAGCACAGGGAGCACAGGGACCTTCCAGCGCAGGGACAGAGCAGAGGAAACAGGGGACCCTCATGGAAGAGAATGGGCAGGGGACAAAGAACCCCCATTTGAAAGGGCAAGGATGGGGTGCCAGGGGGGCATGAAAAGGGTTTCCTGTTCCCCTGCACTTTCCCCTCCATGGATGGTTCCCTGTCCTCCATGTCTTGCTGCTGCCATGGACAGTCTATTTCACCCTTGCCTTGTCCCCTCAAAGGGGGGATCCCTATCCCTCTGCTCATTCTCCCCATGAAGAGTCCCCTTTCCCTCTGCCCTTGTCTCTCCATGCAGGGTCCTCTGTCCCCAGTCCATCGGAGGGGTCCCCCTCCCCCGGCCCTGTCCCTGCAGGACAGGGTGCATAGCGGACTTTCCATTGAAGCAACAGGGCAGGGAAGAAGACCCTTTGTGGCTGTGACAGGGCAGCGGGGACAGTGGATCACACTTGGCAAGGACAGGGGGCCGTCCATGGATGGAATAGTGAAGGAGGGCAGGGCAAAAGAAAGGTGATGGGAGACACTGACCCCTCCATGGATGGTCCCCTATCCTTACTAGAAGAGTCAACTGCCCCCGCTGCCCTGTCACAGCCATGAAGGGTCTTCTTTTTCCCTGCCCTGTTGCTTCAATGAAAAGTCTCCTATTCACTCTTCCCCATCCCTGCCCCTTCCCAATGTCTCCTGTTCTCACTGCTCACCCCTCTCATGGTGCTCTGTCCCACTGCCCTGCATTTCCATAGAGGGCCCCCTGTCTCCCCTGCTCTGATCATTCTGTGGCTGGTCCCCTTCCCCCTCTGCCTTTTCCCTCCATGGAGGGTCTTCTGTTTCCCTGCCCTCACCCCTCACTCACAGGCATCTGAGGGGCATATGCTCTGGTCTCCCCAGTCTTCATCTCTCCTGCCTCCAGGCTGTGTGCTCACTCTCTGTACCTGAAGCACATTCTCAACCTCTTCATCTGTCTGAATCCTACCTGAGCCCTCAAGACACATCTCAAATATCATTTCAAGTGTCAAATCACAAGCACGGGAAGGGGAAAGGGTGTGGGGGGGTGGGGGGTAGCAGTGGGGGGTAGTGGTGGGGTGCGGTGTGGGGGGCTGGGGGTGGCAGATGGGGGCTTGGTGGTGTGGGGTGTGGGATGTGGGGTGGCAAGTGGAGGATTGGGGGTGGGGAGTAAGTGTGGGGGAAAGTAGGGGGTAAGCTTGGCAGGTGGGGGGTGGGAGGTAGCGGTGGTGGGTGGGGGCTGATGGGTGTGGGGTCCGGGGGTGGGGTGTTGAGTGGCAGGTGGGGTGGCATGTGGAGGGTGGGAGTTAGGATTGTCAGGTGAGGGGTGGGGGGAGAAAGAAGAGGGCAACATGGGGGATAAATGGTGATGAAAGAAGACTTGACTTGGAGGCAGTGAACACACAATACAATATATAGATGATGCGTTATGGAATTGCACACCTGACCTATGCAATTTCATTAATGAATGTCACCCAAGTAAGGTTGATTAAAATAAATAAAATGTGGGTCTTTTGAGGTAGGTTATGTGGAGCCCTCATGAATAGGATTAATACCCTTTGAATGATACTGCATGCTAGACTTATCAGGGGATCACTTTATATGTTATATAAATGTCTAACTACTATTTTGTACACTTGAAATTAATATTGGATGTCAGCTCTAATTGAAAAAATTAAATTAGTATCACAATTTTTAATAAAAATAAAAGTACAAATCAGTGTGATCTTGAAAAGATAGAAATCAGATCATTTCAATCTGTGCCTAAAAGCCTTTAGCGCTCCAGCAGTGGTCAGCTCTCCAGGCAGCATCATGCCTGTGATGGTGTTGCACTGCTGGGAGAGGAATGCCCTGTATTCTTCCTCTAGTTGCCCCTTCACTCTTCTGGTGACATGTGGCACTTGCACATGTGGCAAGGCAGAATTGTGCTTCCACGAGAGCGAGCTAAGCATCACATTGGATACTTTTTTCTAGTGAAAGAGCAGACATAGAAAAAACATTTTAAAAAAACTTAATGGTTCTAATAACATTTCAACCCACCCACGGGGCCTTCATCTGCCCTTCCCTGCACCTCAGCCAGCCTGGCTCACCCAGCCTTGAGGAAAGAAGGCAGGGATGGTGCTGCATAGGCTGCCAGTGAACACGCATCTGGTCAGACATCTGAAGAGAACTGTAGTTATCTTAGGATGGAAATGGAGGGTCACATCCCCTAGGAACAGGCACGCAGGAGGGGACTAAACTGTGTGGGAAATAGTGACTGGATCAGAGCTCCATGATGCCACCATGCTCTCACTCTCCAGCTGCATCCCAGGGGACCATGAATAGTCCACAACAAGAAGCAGCTCCATGGCCTCTGACAACCCACAGACCCTCTGCAAAACCCTTGAGTTCACATGGCTGATGTCAGACTATGCATCCCCGACAACCTAAGTCCTGCCCTGTGGACTGTTTGGACCTTTTAATTCTACTCTTACAAGAAAGCAGGTCTGAGTCTCTTGTACACTGCTCAAAGGTGTGTGAGGACCCAGTAGGTGGCAGCTAGACCTGGTATACCATGGGACATTTGCTGAGTGGTCTCAGTTCTTGCACAGTCACCAAGCTTAAACCTGGATCAGTCTGGTGACCACCACTAGCCCCTACCTGAGGACTCACTGAGAAACTACCTCATGCAACTTGAGTAACTTCAGAGGCCCTTTGAGTGACTGAGACTAACTGTACCCACATGTGGAAGTAGGCACAGGCAGAACTCAGGGGTGACTTGGGACTTTTGCTGATCTTCCCCAAGCGGAGTGCGGGTAAAAGGCAGACTTGGTGCACTGCTTGGATCTTCCTGCTCTCACTCTGAACCAGCAGAGGCAGCCACCAACCGTGAATTGTTTGCAGCTCCAAATAGAATGTCCAAGGCCAGTCACAGGAAGCATCTGACATTGGCCAGTACCAGAGTCCCTCTCAGTTGCATCCAGGACCAACCCACACAGTGGCTAATTCTGCTCCATGTGGTCAGCACCTGTGCATCAGCTCATACAATGTGTTCAGGGTTGATCCTCACAGTCAGCCACCCAGAAAGTCAACCACATACATAAATAGGCCAATAGCAGTATAGACTCAACTACAACAGGAGGGCCCACAAAACGCACACAAGGGACATTCTTGGAACACTCAGCTCTGGAAAAAAGACTGTGCCACTAGGTCACCTACTACATAAGGCCACACTACCAAGTTGGGTTTCTGAAAGTCTAATACATAGAAAAATACACACAGAGACAGCCAAAATGGGTAGACAAAGAAAACTGCCCCACAATAAAGTACAGAAGACACAGGGGAAAAAAAGAAAACCCTCAATGAAGTAGAAGCAAGTAACCTACCAGATATATAATTTTTTTAAAAAAATCTTAAAATCTTATAAGGATCCAAAAACAACTTAGGGGAAGAGTGGATGAAATCAATAAGAACTTCAATAAAGAGATAATAAGCATGTAAAAGAACATATAAGCAAAAAAAAAAAAAAGAACTTAGAAATAAAAGATACGTCTGAAATAAATAATACACTAGAAAAAATAGGCAATTGATGAAGCAGAAGATTGAAAGACAAGGTAGCAGAAGCCAAAAGAAATTAAAAATGAGGACTGTTGAAGGGATCATTGACACAAAATAAATCCTAACAACATGAATTGTATGAAATGAGTAAAAGAAGGAGAAAAGAAAGAGCAATGGATTGAGAGCCTATTAAGAGAAATAATGACTTAAACTTCCCTAATCTGGTGAAGGAAAAAGACAAGTCCAGGAATTACAGAGCGTCCCAAGCAAGATGAACCCAAAAAGGCCCACACCAAACACATCATAATTAAAATGACAAAGATTAAAAACAAGGAGAAAAAGCAGTAAGAGAAAGGCAGGTAGTTACCTGTAAGGGAGCTCCCATAAGACTAACAGCAGATTTCTCAACAGAAATATTTTAGGGCAGAGGGTTTGGCAGAAAATATTCGGTGTGATGTAAAGCAAGGAACTACAACCAAGACTCTACCCAGCAAGGCTTTCACTTAAAATTGACAGAGAAATAAAGAACTTACTGACAACCAAAAGCTAAAGAAGTTCATTATCACCAAACTAGTATTTAAGAACTGTTAAAGGGTCAAGAAGGAGAAAAGTAGAGGACTGTTGCTAAAAGAATAGAATGGAAAAGTATACATACCTATCAATAATCATTTTAAATGTGAATGCTCCAATCAAAAAATATGGTAGCTGAATTGAGAGGAATATAAGACCTACCTCAGAATGAGGTATACAGGCTAAAAGTAAATGGATAGAAAAATATATGTCATGCAAATGAGAATGAAAGAAAAAGCTGAGGTATCAATACCAATATGTGAAAAAATAGAATTACAAAGGCTATCTTAAGAGACAAAGAAGGACCATACATAACGATAAAGGGAGCAATCCAACAAGTGGTCATAACCCCAGTAAACATTTATGTAGCTGACATAGGAGCACCTGAATATATAAAGCAAATATTGATAGACATATAGGGTGAGACTGACAGCTATCCAGGCATAGTAGGGAATTATAATACCCCATTGACATCAATGGATATAAGTGCCAGACAGAACCTAAAAGCAAACAATGACCTTAAATGGCATTCTTTAATTGGTATCTGCAGATCATTTCATTCCAAAGCAATGGAATATACATTCTTTTCAAATGCACATGGAATATTTCCTAGGATAGACCACATGTTAGAACACAAAACATGTCTCAATAAATTTAACAAGATTGAAATCTTATCAAAAATCTTCTCTGACCACAATGATATAAAGCTAGAAATCAATCAAGATGGATGATGGTGATAGCTGCACAACATCATTGTACTTAATGCAACTGAATTGTATACTCAAGTGTGGTTAAGATTGTAAATCTTATGATACACACATTTTGCAATAGAATATTACTTATCAGATAAAAAAGAAAATGTAAAACACATAAAGACATAGAGGCTAAATAACATGTAACTAAACAATAAATGCATTAATAATGAAATCAGAAAAGACATCAAAAGACAACTTGAAGCAAATGAGAGAAAAACAACCCAAAATCTATGAGACACAGCAAAAGTAGTTCTAAAAGGGAAATTCATAACATTAAACTCCCACCTCAAGAAACAAGAAAAATCTCAAATAAATATATAACTTCACCCTTAGAACTAGAAAAGAAAAATACAAAGTTCAAAATGAGAATGAAAGACATATTGAAGATCACAGCAGAAATATATAAAATAGAATCTAAAAAAATAAGATCAATGAAGCAAGAGTTGTTTAATGGTTAGAGTATCCACACAACTAAGTGTTGTGGGTTTGATTCCTAGTCAAGGGCATGTACCTGGATTGCAGGCTCAATTCCTAACCCTACTTGGGCATGTGCAGAAGAGAACCAATTGATGTGTCTCTCTCACAGGAGTGAGGGAACCAATTAACCAATTGATATTTCTCTCTCTCTCTCATTCTCTCTCTCTCCCTCTCCTCCTACTTCTCCTTTCCCTCCATTCCTTCCACTCTCTCAAAAAAATATATGTAATGGAAAAAATATCCTCTGGTGATAATTAACAACAACAACAATGAAATAATCAAAAACACAATTGACAAACTTTTATCCAGACTCATCAAGAAAAACAAAAGTGAAGACCCCAGTTAATAAAATCAGAAATGAAAGAGAAGAAGTAAAAACTGACTACACAGAAATACAAAGGATTATAAGAAAACATACAAACAACTATATGCCAACAAATTGAACAATCAGAACAAAATGGATAAATTTCAAGAAATATAAAACTTCCAACACTCAATCAGGAAGAAGAAGAAAATCTGAATAGACCTACTGCAACTAATAAAATTGAAGCAGTGATAGAAAAACCCCCAAATACATGAATGTTGAACCAGATGGCTTTATAGGTGAATTTTACCAAACATTCAAAGAAGAACTAATACCTGTTGTTTTCAAACTCTTCCAAAAATTTCAAAACAAGGGAAGACTCATAAGCTCATTTTATGAGGCCAGTATTTATCCTAATTCCAAAACCAGATATAGACACTACAAAGAAATAAAATTATAGACCTATATCTCTGATGAACACAGATGTTAAAATCCTCAACAAATATTAGCAAAGTGGATCCAGCAACACATTGGAAAGATCAAACACCATGATCAAGTGGGATTTACTCTTGGGATATACAAGGCTGTACAAGATCTGCAAATCTTTAAAATTGACAGAGCAAAAATAATATAAAGTATAAAAATTACATGATCATATCAATAGATGCAGAAAAGGCACTTGACAAAATCCAGTGCCCATTTATGATAAAAGCTCTCAGCAATGTGTTAATAGAGGGAACACACTTCCACATAATAAAGGTCATATATGAAAAACCTACAGCCAATATCATATGCCATGGACAAAAAGTAAATTAAGATCAGGAAAAAAACCTTACCACTTTTACCACTCTTATTCAAAATAATACTCAAAGTCATAGCCATAGCAGTTAGAAAAAAAGAAGAAATAAAACGCATTTGAATTGGAAAGAAAGAAGTAAAACTGTCATTATTTGCAGATGATATAATACTGTATATAGAAAACCCAAAAGATTCCACCAAAAAATTATCAGAACTGATCAATGAATTCATTACATTAGCAGGATACAAAATAAGTATCCAGAAAGCAGTTGCATTTTTATACACCAATAATGAATAATCAAAAGAAAACTAAGAAAACAATCTCATTTAAATTTTTTGCATCCAAAAAAAATACCTAAAAATAAATGCAACCAAGGACTTAAAATACCTGTACTTGAAAAATTATAAGATACTAAAGCAAGATAATGAATAGCTGCCGGGTGTGGCTCATTGGCTAGAGTGTCTGCCCCCACATTGAA
Source organism: Corynorhinus townsendii (assembly GCA_026230045.1). Lineage (NCBI taxonomy): Eukaryota > Metazoa > Chordata > Mammalia > Chiroptera > Vespertilionidae > Corynorhinus > Corynorhinus townsendii. Next base: position 114,961,896 of record JAPDVU010000007.1, on the reverse strand, counting down.
AGGTCAAGGGCTCCATAAATGTCAAGGGCACATACCTCGGTAGCAGCTTCCATCCCAATCCAGCTCTCTCTCACATCATTGGTTCCCTCTCTCTCTCTCTCTCTCTCTCTCTCTCTCTCTCTCTCTCTTTCCTACTTCTTCTCCCTCCCTTCTTCCCTTCCACTCTCTCTAAAAAAGCAATGAAAAAATATCCTCAGTTGAGGATTAAAAAAAAAAGGAAAGAAAGACAGTGAAGAAAGAAAGAAAGAGAGAAAAAAAGAAAGAAAGAAACTTAAGAAGATACAAATAAGTGAAATCATATACCATGTTCATGGATAAGAAGAATTTACATCATTAAAATGTTCATACTAACCAAAGCGATCTATATATTAAACACTATTGCTATCAAGATACCAATGGTGTAGTTCACAGAGCAACAAAAATATTCCAAATATATATATAGAACCACACACACACACAACAAATACAGCAAACTTGAAAAAGAAGAACAAAGTTGGAGGAATCACACTACTTGGTATCAAACTATACTACAAGGCCATAGTAATAACAAATGGCATGGTACTGCCATAAAAACAGACATATAGATAATTGGAACAGAATAAAAAGTCCAGAAATAAACCCATGCATTTATGGTCAATTAATAATTGACAAAAGACACAAGAACATACAATGGAGTAAGATAGCCTGAGACTATATCTGAAGAAACCTAAACACTAATTCAAAAAGACATATGATCCGCTATGTTCACTGCAGCCTTATCTACAATAGCCAATATTTGGGAGCTGCCCAACTGCCCATCAGTAGAGGAGTGGATAAAGAAGCTGTGGTACATTAACACAGTGGAATACTACTCAGTTGTAAAAAAGAAAGGAAATGAAGGAATTCTTACCCTTTGGTACAACATGGATGGAGCTGGTGGGTATTATGCTAAGTGTAATAAGCCAGTTAGAGAAATACAAATATCTTATGATTTTACTTATATGTGGAATCTAATCACCAAAATAAACTAACAAAAAAATAGAAATAGACTCAGGTACAGAGGACAGATTGACAGATGTCAGAGGGGAAAGAGGCTGAGGGGAGGGCGGTAAAAAATGGAAAGAGATTAAGCAAATAATAAAAAAAAAAACAACCTCTTAGACACAGACAGCAGTATGGTGATTACCACAGGGAAAAGTATGGGTAGAAGAGGGTATAGCAAGGATAAATGGTGATGGAAGGAGACCTGACTTGGTGTGGTGAACACACAATACAGTATACAGATGATGTACTATAGAATTGTGTACTGGAAGCTCTAAAATTTTATTAACAAATCTCACCCCAATAAATTCAATTTAAGAAGGAAGGAAGGAAGGAAGGAAGGAAGGAAGGAAGGAAGGAAGGAAGGAAGGAAGGAAGGAAGGAAGGAAGGAAGGAAGGATAGGACATCCTGACACATTCTGCAACCTTGATGGACCCTGAAGACATGATGCCCAGTGAAACAAGCCAGTCACAGAAAGACAGATACTGTGTGATCCCACTCACACGAGGTCTCTGGAGCTGTCAGTCATAGAGACGGAGGTAAGATGGAGGGTCCCAGGGGTGGGGAAGGAGGTAGGAAGCTGTTTAGTGGGGACAGAGTTTCAGTTGGAGAAGATGGGAGCAGGGATGGAGATGGTGATGACAGTTGCACAACATTACGAAGGTACTTACCACCACTGAATTGTGCATAAAATAGTTAAAATGGTAAATTTCATTGTATATATTTTACTGTGATAAAAATATCTAAAAATTAAGCAGCAACAGCAGAAAAACAGAAAGCCATGTTTTACAAACGGAACCTTGGTGGGACATGCTCAGGCTACCTGAACTCCTGCTCTTATGCAGCCTCCTGACACAGTGGTGAGAAGAGCCTGGTGTCTGGGGTCTGCGGAACAAACTTGGACAAGCCCTGGTCCCCTTGTGTCTACCTTACAGGCCAATTGCGAGAAGCAAAGGATGCCACGTGAGGGGAGTCACCATTGTGCAGAGAGGTGCACACCCAGTCCAGCAAATGCTTTCTCACATTGAGGAGAACTGAGCAGCCCCACAGGTGATGGATGGAACCCCATGTGGAGACTGCACCTCCCAACAGTCCACAGAGCCCTCACGTGAAGAGATCAGCTGACAAGTGCCAACAGGGCTTAAAATGGTGACCTATTTAAAATGATTATCTATATACACTGAGTGGCCAGATTATTATGATCTCTGAACGCACAATAATCTGGCCACTCAGTGTATATCCTATATAATAAAAGGCTAATATGCAAATTGTCCCCTCGACCAGGAGTTTGACCAGCAGAAGTCTGGCTAACTGTCCATGTCCCCTCCCCCTGGCCTGGCTGGCCGAACCCCAACCATGCACAAATTCATGCACCAGGCCTCTAGTATAGACACACACACACACGCGCACACACACACACACACACACACACACACACACTGAGTGGACAGATTATTATGCATTCAGAGATCATAATAATCTGGCCACTCATTGTATATATAATAGAGAAATATGCTAATTAACAGGGATGCTATAATGGGTCGACCAGACAGGATGAGGTTGCACATGCAGCATCAGGGCTGGGTGGCAGGGCCCTCTGCGCACCTGCACTGGATAAGGGCTCGGTCAGCAGCCACTGAGGACTGCTTCAAGGACTGGAGAGGGAGATAGGGCTGGACCAGCAATTCCAGGGTAGGCAGTGAAGCTGGCTGCACAGCTTGACAGCAGATGGCAGGGCCCACTTGGCCATAGCTGTGGAGACTCAGGAGCAGGCCAGTACAGCCCAAAAGCAGCACCCAGTAGAGCCAGCTTGCACATTGCCACAGTATGGAGCAGGCAGGCCCTGCAGAGAGCAGAGAACCACGAGGAGTGGGCCTAAGCCGTCAGTACAACATCCCCCGAGGGGTCCTGTATTGGAGAGGGTGCAAGTCGGGCTGAGGGACCCCCATCCTGTGCATGAATTTCGGGCACTGGGATTCTAGTGTTAATACATGTTTTAATATGAGGCAATTGATTACATGTAATAAAAGTGCTATTATTACTTTCTAAAGTACTAACTCATAAGGCTGTCTTGGTGATGAGCCCACTACAGGACACATATTAGAAAAGGATGGAATCATGTCCTGTCAGTGTGGTTTTGTTTGTTTGGTTGGTTAGTTTAAATTGTTTTCTAATTGCTTTTAGAGAGAGTGGAAGGCAGAGAGAAAAACATTGATGAGATGGCTCCTGCGGAACGAGTGACCTTTCGATGCAAGGTATGATGCTTCAGCAACTGAGCCACTCTGGCCAGGGCAAGGCTGTCAGTGTTTTGCTGTGAGTTTGTTTAACTTCATCAGAAAATGTGACCAAAGTCTAAATTTAAGGCCTTGAGGTTATAATGTGAAAACTCCCTGCTTGGGGCACCAACACAGGCACACACACACCCACATTCATACACACCCATTCACAATCATTCAGAAACATTGACTTTCACACATTCACATACGCATGCACATGCACACACATACACTCAACTTCACACATGCATACACACATTAACACATCATACATTCACATACAGTCACATCCATTCACACACAAACACATCTGTTGTGAGGGGCTGGCATGTCTGCACATGGTGTTGGTCCCAGAGTGTTTGTGCTGCTCAGTCCTCAGATCTGGGCCAAAGTCAAGGTCTACTTAGGAAATTTCATCAACAGTTTCCTTGGGTTTCCTCAAACTCCCTCCTGGCGTGCCCCTCCCACAGAATGCCAGACCACTCTGGCAGATAAAGAGCAGCACAACAATAACAAAAGTTAAAAGACAGAAAGAGAAAGCTAGTCGTGAAACCATAGGACCATTCAGAGCTTAAGAAAATGTGGAGCTCTGCAGGATCTTCAGGTCCCAGCCTCTCCCTTCCCCATCGATAATTATGTCTTCCTTTCTTTTCTAGTTGTCTGCTGAGATGCACCTTCTCTGAGAGAAGAGAGACAAGTGAGAGCCCTGCCCCTGGCTGAGGGGAGGGAAATGCTGCAGCCTGGCTTCCTCCTCAGGATGTTCCCAGGAGAGTCCAGGCTGCCCCAGCAGACTCTCTCCCTATCTCCTTGCACATGAATTTCCATGGACACCTCGGTGCTGTGGGACTCAGATGTAGGACCACATTTTCAAAACAGCCTTTGCCACGTGCAGCGTCAGTATAGCAAAGGCAGATGGAAGCAGCAGTGAGAGTAGCAAAGAAGGCAGAATAGTTACATTTACTATGTGTCATTTAATAGTAGGAATCAAGATATATAAAGGAAGAATATTCTGGAAATGATTTTATTATCAAAGCTGTGGATCTATTGAGACATCTGCTTATTGCTGTGTCACATTCCTTTGAGAATAATGGTATTTTGGTTTGCTTCATAAATAAAGTCCATATCCCATGTTATGGTAAAGGTGTCTCTTCCTGAACAGAGTATTTCTTTATGATAATAAACAGAATTCCTTTCATTTAAAGACAGAAAACTTAAGAGAAATTACTTATGAAGCTATTTTTTATTAAATGCTGATACTTAAACTTTTGAATCTGTGATCAGGCACCCGAAAGCACAAATACAAATAGTGTATCAGGAAGTTTCAGCCAGGAGTATTTTCCACATTTATAAAATAAAATTTCAATGCTCTGGCTACAAAACTGCCCTAAATTGAACATACTAAAATGCACATAGACTATCAACAAATGTAACTGTACTAATCAAAACAATAATTTCAAATTTTCTATACCTTTATTTTAGTAGAATTTCGTTCACTGGATCTCTAGTTGAACCTATAATCTTAGCATACCTCGATGACACTCTAAAAAAATTAACTACCCAGGGAAGACCAAGGATTAGGTCTTGACCTTCCATTTTCCAGTCCACTAATCTGTAAAACAGATAGCAGAAATATATTTGTGGGACTAGAACAGTACCTGGCATATAGTAAGCACTCAATAAATATTAGATGCTGTTGCTATTACAATTATTATTTTACTTCATAAAATATATCAGGTTCGAGAAAGCCTTTTCTGACTATTTCTTTCCCCAATCTAGATGTATGTCCCCTTCAGTTTTTTTTTTGTTTGTTTGTTTTAAATATTTTTATTGATTTCAGAGAGGAAGGAAGAGGTAGGGAGAGACAGAAACATCCATGAGGAGAGAGAATCATGGATCAGCCGCCTCGTGCAAGTTCCCCTCGAGAGATCAAGCCCACAATCCGGGCATGTGCCCTGGACCAGAATCGAACCTGGGACGTTTCAGTTCATAGGCTGACGCTCTATCCACTGAGCCAATCCAGCTAGGGCCCCCTTCAGTTTTCATGGCACCTTATGTCTCTCCTTTATAGATTTGCCATAATTTTCATTATTTTTTAAATTAGTAAACCCTGCAACAAAATGAAAAGACCATCCGCTGAATGGAAAAATATTATAACCAATTATACATCTAATAAGGGGTTAATATTTAAAATTTATGCAGATATGAAACAACACAAAAATACAAATATTCAAATTAGAAAATGGAAAAATAAATCTGTATATACAGTTTCCCAAAGAGGGCATAGAAATGACCAAAAGACATATGAAAAGCTGCTCAATATCAGTAATCATCAGAAAATGTAAATTAAAACCACATTGAGCCCTGGCTGTTGTGGCTGAGTTGGTTGAGAGTTGTCCCAAGCACCAAGAGTTCCCCAGTTTGATTCCCAGGTGGGGCACATGCCCAGATTGCTGCTCCATCCAAGGCATGCGGCATGCAGAAGGCCACCATTGGATATTTCTCTTTCTCTTCCTCCTTCTGTCTCTAAAATCAATAAAAACATATTTTTAAAAAACTATTTTAAAAAGACCCAATAAGATATCACCTTACACCTGTCAGAATGGTTACTATGAACAAATCAAAAATTATCTGATAGAAAATTAGGTATAGAAAAATATAATTAGTGTGATAATGTGTATTTAAAAAGAAATAGAACAAATATTGTCCAGAATAATAAGACAATAAAAATATTATTTTAAAATAAGATATGATACATTTACATCTGGTATCATTGATTCTGTTTACTATACTGGTAGCCTTAAGCAGCAGAAAAAAAAACAATTTAATTGTCCTTATAGAGTTTTAATTGTCTGCAAAAGAAAAAACTAAGATAATCAAAAGAAAATTCATTAGAAGTAATAAGAAAATGTGGCAATGATATTTGGGTACATATGTATACAAACAAAATCAATCGCCATTCTTACATAACCACATATTATTGTTAGAAAATATTTTTAATTTATATACATTAAGAAGAAAAATATAGTCAGGATTAAATCTTATAAAAGGTGCCCCTGGTTTTTAAAAATATAAAACAAAATAAATGTACTTATATATGAGAAGCCAGTATTGTATTAATGTAAATTTCTCATCTTAATTTAAAATATTCAAAATTTATTATTACCATTATTGTTATTATCATTATTATTAATGGAGCCTACTAAGCTTATTCTAAACTAGAGGCCCGATGCATGAAATTCATGCAAGAGTAGGCCTTCCTTCCCCTGGCTGTGAGCACCGGCTTCCCTGTGGCACCCAGGACCTGGGCTTCCCTCGCATACCCAGCTTTGTCCAGAAGGTTGTATGGAAGGATGTCCAGTCTAATTAGCATATTATGCTTTTATTATTATAAATGTTATATGGATGACCAAGAGGCAAGACTGCTTTGAGAGGAAATACTGCAGCTAGAATACTTAATAAAGCAAGGTATTGGTGCAATGACAAACAAATAATTTTAGCAGCACAAAGACACATGGTGAATGTCAGGCATGCTTGCATATTGATACACACTAGGTGTATAGTACAAGACTCTAAAAGAGTAAGATGTAAGAAAATGGTGTGTGGACAGTTGTTTCTCTATGATAAACAGAATCTCTAACTTGAAACACTTGAAAAAAATCAATCTATTAGGATTAAATTCCTAAATAAAAAACTAAGCTTTGTAATAAAAGGCAATCATGTGTATGAGCATTTGTTTTTATGACCTTCTGTACATTCTGTAGAGTGTCTGGGGTTTGTTGGTACTGAATAAATGTTCATTCAGTGATTTAAAAAACAGCCACACAAGAGCACCTGTTTACATTGGCCTACCAGGCTGACCTGGAATGGACTAGGTTACCTCTATGACCTCTCTTATCATTGTGACCTGTCTTAGCTCTGTGACCTGATGCCAGCTTATGCCCCACATGCCTGGGTTGAGGCCTCTGCAGGGTGACTCCCCAGGAAGCTCAGGGAAGGGCTTCCCAAGATCTTGTCATATTTAAACTCAGACTTGGCTGTTGAGACAGAGCTCACCACATGGAAAACTCAAGAAGCCACCACTAAAGGGATTGTGCCTAAACTGGCAGTCAGACATCCCCTGAGGGGTTCCGGATTGCAAGAGGGTGCAGGCCGGGCTGAGGGGAACCCCGCCCCCTTGCATGAATTTCATGCACCAGGCCTCTAGTAATACATAATGAGCATTAAATCTCACCAATCCTAGTTCTTCAGTCAATTCTAAAGTTATGACTTCATTCATCCAGTCTTTAGCTTTACTGTGTAGGAAAGACACTAGGTAAAAATGTCATGCTCTTTGTGTAGGGAGAAAATAACAATAGCAATTCTATTATCCATTACTTATTCATGGAAAGTGACAGAAAACCCAGAGATATGATTTGGGGGGTGGGGGAATATGGCTCACAATAATGAAGAATTCAGGACTGACTGGATTCAGGATTCATTTTACTCTGAGATGAAAACATATGCATGTGTAGTGAATTTCTTGTTTTATGATTTTGACATATTTTACTATTTCTTAGCTCCATTTTCAGTTAAGTGTTTGTCTTGTGATAACCAGATAGCTATAGTAGGGCTAACCTCAGGCCATTTCAGCTTCAAGTTGCAATGAAGTCCCCTCCAAACAAAAAAGAACAACAAAATCTGCATCATTCAAACCAAACAGCCAAGATATGAATATTATCCTATAAATGGAAATTTCTATCTTGGCTTCTCAATTATATTATTTAGCACCTTTCAGATTTTAAAACTCATGTAATTAGGAAACAAGTGATTCTCTATCTGCATGGACATAATCTGAAATGCTTGGCTTCAGGATATACATGAATGGATCCTCAGAATTATATGGGAAGTAATTTATGTTTGAAGAGTTTTTTTTACCAACATACATTTGTGTCAACAACTATATAAGTATCACTGTTGCATTCAAGGTTAAATTATATTGTAATGTCTTTTTTCCCCCCCAAAAATGTCACAAAGCCAACCTGATTACTTTTTGGTTGTATGACATATAACTAAAGTAGTACTCTGCCATAGAAGAGGGAAGGTGCTATAAGTTCAGAAATACATAGCTTTAAAGAATTTCTAGTCAGAAACAGCAGAATTGAATTCCAGAAATGTGGAGTTTGGGTTGAATTCTAAAGAGAGAAATTCAAATAGCACAAGAGAGTAAAGTTGAAAATCTATTTTGAAGTCATATTTGAATGCAATTACAATATTTAAAACACATTCTCTTATATGAAGAACATGCAAATATCACTTTTCTGAAATTTTTTAAAAAAGAATCTTCCTTTATTACCCAATTTGCCTTTATTCAACATGTAAGGTAGCTAGTAGTGGCATTAGACAATGTCCCTTCATGCAAGACATTCTTTAATTCATGAATCAAAACACTGATGGCCCTAGTGACTCTCAGTATTTTTAAAGTTCTGATTGTTTTTTAAAAATTTATCTTTACTGTTGAAAGTATTACAGATGTCCCCTTGTCCCCCCATTGACCCTCTCCACCCTGTTCCTTCACCACACTATTGTCTGTGTCCATGGCTTATGCATATCCTATGTAATAAAGAGGGAATATTCAAATTGACCATCACTCTATCACAAAGATGGCTGCACCCACAGATGAGGCCAAGTTCCCATAAGGAGCCTTAAGGAACAATCAGCAGGGACCTGAGGCTATGCCCTCCCCCGCCCCTGTGGAGCTTGACAGGGACCTCAGGCTGTGTCCCCCACCCAGCAGGGCTTGACAGGGGACCTCAGGCCACACACCCCACCAGGTGAGGCTTAACAGGGGACTTCAGGCTGTGTCCCCCACCCCGGCACCAGGCCGGGGGACCTCAGACCATACTCCCAGTCCAGCGGGGCTTGACAGGGGACCTCAGGCCATAACCCCCACCCAGCAGGGCTTGATGGGGGACCTCAAGGTGCACCCCCAGTGCTGGGCCGGGGGAACTCAGTCTGTGTCCCCGCCCAGCAGGGCTGACGGGGGACCTCAGGCCATTCCCCCAACCCAGTGGGGCTTGACCGAGGACCTCAGGCCACGCCACCCCCCATCCTGGCACTGGGCCAGGGGACCTAAGGCTACGCCCCATGCCCAGTAGGGCTTGACAAGGGTGGGACTGGCTGGGTCTGGATCTAGCCCAATGCAGGGGCATGGGGGGGGGGGGGGGGTCTGGGTCTCCCATGATTTTCAGGTGCATGTGGGTGGGCAGGGACTTGACTCTGGGTCCTGTGGTGAGCCCCAGACTCTGACAGGAGGAAGGTTTTCATATACATTTTACTAATTTTCTTTCATCTCTGACACTTCTATTAAAGAGAAAGGGCAAATAGCAATATTAAATTATTTCCTCTAATTAATCCCCTTTTAATGTGCATGCATTTCATGCTCTGGGTTACTAGTGTGAATGAAAGGGGCCACATGCTGACCTGACAAGCTCAGGGGAGGCCTGCATGACAGTCTTGCAAACTCAGAAACCTAAAGTAACCACAAAGGTTGGTCTGAAATTAAACTTTAATTAAACGCAGTTATGGTGGGCAGTTACATCCTAGGCCAGTATCTTCCCTGACAAAGATCAACTTAGATCTTTACTGAGCCCATTTGCCTTTTGCCTCTAAGATAACATATCTATGAGTTGTCTGGGTAACTTGTAACTTCCCTTTTTCTGGAGCCCCTGGGGCACAACCAAATGTGGTGGGCACTAGGACAGATACCACAAATTCCTTGTTAATTGTTATCATGTTAATTGTTCCTGCACTCACCTAAGTATGTGTCTGTCATTTTACTTTTTATCCAATCCCAGGGGTTTCCCATGGCTTTGCTTTATCCCACCTCCTTAATTTATCACCAATGAATTTCATGTAACCCACCTACGTACCTCCTTTGATTGCAATGTATAAATACAAATGTAACCCGCCATTCTCCGGAGCATTATCTCAATTCGTTGAGGTGCTGCTTCCCAGCATATGTCGACAGTTTGGCTCAAATAAACTCACAAAATTCTTCACAGGTTTCAGTGGCTTTTTACATTAACACTAGTATGCATATAAGTTCTTGAAGAGGAGTTACTTTCTTACTCAGCAACAGGGTGGCGTTTTAAATGAATAACTTATATAGAGTTCACATTTCAATTACTTTTGGAGGAGCTGATGCATAAACTCATTATTGACTCAGGATCCTGGAGTTTTAAAGCAGTTTGGAAGGTGTTTTTAAATAATGTTTATATTTTACCTCTTTGATGTCACTACAATTATTTTCAAAGTGCCCATATTTTACCTGCATTTCTGTTCTAATCTCTCTCTTTGCATTTCCAAACAGCTGTTCCTTCCTCTTTCAATTGCTCTTGTTTCATAAGCACCACTAATGAGCCAGTGAGAAGTCTACTGAATCCCCCAAAGGTGTAATAATTGTGAAGACAGAATTTTAAAACTTGCTTTTATTTGTACACCATTTACATTCTAAATCCAAAATTAAACATACAAACACAGACAGATTACTGAAATTGATTTTCTTCTTTTTTCTCTTATGCTTAACAATAGTACATAAACATATACTATTTTTGTAAAAATAATATACAAAATTTGCATTAAATAAATTTAAAAAGTGTATGTGTACATAAAATTTTCTATTTATGAGTATAAAAACAAAGCAATTGACTGGACATAATTATTTAAGAGATTATATTCTTTGTATAAGTCCAGTTATACACAACAAAACACTATCTCTTATCTTTTTGAAATTCCATTATTAAGATCTATTATATGGGATTTTCAAGTCTTCTTAATCTTTTAGGTATGTTATTATACTTAAATATTGTCCATTCTTTGCCATTTCTAATTTGTCTGTTAATCAAATTTAGCATTTCATAGGTAATACCTTTTGGTTCACCTTCTTTCCAAAACACCTATACATTCTTCTCAAGCTCACATGAATATGCACTTAGAAAGATCAGATTTGCTTTGATCTGTGAAATGTGAAGTGTGCACTGTGAAATATTCTTTGTGTCTGGTGGCCATGCTACATTTACTCTCAGCTCACGTTAATGCCTATTGCATGCACAGGGGATTAGGCTCTCTCACAAACTTCTCTCAAGCCTTGAGGAAAATTCAGAGATCATCCCTAGCCCTTGTTACACCCATATCTGCTCTGTGAACATTTATTTTGACTTCCACATGCCTGGTTGAGTTGGGGAATTCAACAAAGCTGTTGTTCATAAAAGAATCAGGGAGGAAGCAGTCTCGCAAGTATCTTGCTTTTTGATACATCAATAAACCTGAGGAAAGAGTAGAAAGGTAGCCACATGCTATACTTTGAAATATTTTGAAAGTTTTCATTATTTTAATGTCCATACTCCTCTTTTCACCCAGGCCTCAAGAGACTGATATTTGTGAAATCCCTCACCTCCCGGAGGCTGAGGGAGCCCTGAACAGTCTTGATATGATGCTACAAGGCAAACTGGGATCTGGGCTTGGGACAAGGATTCCAGAGCTGCTGAAGGTAAGGTAGAGAACGATCCACATTTCCAGAAAACTGAGCTAACCAGGTGATTTTCTGCCTTACATTTGAGTGTTACGGCACAGGATTTCCAGATGGTCCTTGATACCTCCAAATCTGGGAAGGGAAGAAAAAGGCACCATAGTTTGTCTTCTGATCAACTCAGTCTGCCTAGACACTCGCTTTGGTGATTGAGGCAGCTGACTCTAAGCCCTAGCAACGCCTCCTTTTCTGCCTTCTTAGGGCAGAAGCAGTGGTTATTTTTCTCAACAAACCTGGTCTCTTGCATGCATTTCACATTCCTGGGCTCTCAATCTCCTGGACTCACGGATATCTCCCAGGCTAGGGACAAGTCCTCATTGCACCTTGTTCTCTACTAATACTCATTTGGTCACTAAATTTTCTTCTTTAAAATATATTTTGTTGCCCTAACCGGTTTGGCTCAGTAGATAGAGCATCAGCCTGTGGACTGAAGGGTCCCAGATTTGATTCCGGTCAAGGGCATGTACAGTGGTTATGGCCACATCCCCAGTAGGGAGTGTGCAGGAGGCAGCTGAATTGATGTTTCTCTCTCATTGATGTTTCTAACTCTCTATCCCTCTCCCTTCCTCTCTGTAAAAAATCAATAAGATATATTTAAAAATATATATTTTGTTGTTTTTAGAGAGAGAGGAAGGGAAAGGGATAGAGAGATAGAAACACTGATGAGAGAGAAATATTAATTGGCTGCCTCCTGCATGCCCCAAAGTGGGGATCGAGCCTGCAACCCAGGCATGTGCCCTGACCAGGAATCAAACTGATAGTCTTTTGGTTCATGGATCAATGCTCAATCCCTGAGCCACACCAGCCAGGCTGGTCTCTAATTTTTCAAAAACCCTTTTCACGAAGCCAAGAGGAAAAACAACATACTGTGCTTCAGGTTTTTGAGTTTTCTTCTAGTGATATGTGTAGCTCTCTAAAGCAACAGGCCTCAAAATCTGGTACGGAGAAAACTGAGAGTTCCTGAGACCTCTTTGGAGGTCTGTGAGGTCAGACTATTTCCACAGTAATACTAAGATGTTATGTATACCTTTTTACTGGAATTTTTCCAGAGGCTATATGACAAATGATATCACTATGTTGGCTAATAGAATGGGTGATTATGCATTCTTGTGATTTAGACAACTTCTTAGTTTTAATTTAATTTAATAAAACTCTTTGGGGTTTGTAATAATTTTTAAAGGAGAAAAATACTCCCGGTGTCAGACATTGACAAACTAGTCCAAAGCATATTCCTGAATAGGCACTTTCTGGACGGAGGTAACAATAATTGTTTTCCCAAAAGTTTCCTTACATGCCTGTCTCCTCCTACCCAGCACAATGGTATGAGTTAAAAGGCAGACATTCCAGGTAAATCTCTTGTCTGCCCAGTTACGCTTCCTTCTCTCTACCAAATTCCAAGGTTATTGTAGACCGGGACAAGTGAGAGTGGTGGTGAGAGTGGTGCTGGCAGGAGAAAAGTCCATCATCATGCTTGTTCCTATACTAAACCCTTTTCCATCTTGCTCACATCTGAAGCCATAGTGCATTATTTTTCTTTTGTAATGCCCAGGCATTCCCCGCCTTCTACTGCTGACAGTGAATTTCCATTATTTTAGGGTGTAAATGAATGGTGTGTGGTATTCAAGGGAGAAAGATAAATGGCATTAAGTTCAAAATGTGATAGGTTCTTCTGACACAACTTTAAGGACATCCTTTCCACTCACATTGTCAGATTTTCTTGACAAGGAGAGAAATCTGGAGGTACTGCTAAGAACCAGAAAATTGAAGAGAAGTGTTCTCCTGTGAGCATCTTGTCACACAAACTTCCAAACTCTTCCTCTTGCCAACAAGGTTCATAGCAGAGTTGTAAACAGGGAAGATACCAAGAGAAAGGGCAGATGTCTGGGAGGCAGGTGAAGGATTCAGCCCCGCCCTGGAACACAGTAGCTCTCAGGCCCCCAGTCAGACAATATACCATATTTTTCCGTGTATAAGAAGCTATTTTTTTCTAAAATCGTTAGACTGAAAATCGAGGGCCGTCTTATACATAGAAGCCAGTCAAGGAGGGAACTGTGCGGATGTGTAGCTGCCCATACCTTGTCAAACAGGCTTCCTCTAATCATGAGCCTTATTGTTGCTGATGTCAACTGATAGCGTAATTGGAGGTGGAGGTGGAAAGTACGCAGATGCAACAGGGCCAGAGTGTTCTGAGACCATAAAGATGTCAAAAAATATAAAGATAAATACCGGTAAGCGATTGTCTTACTCTGCAAAATTCAAACTGAATGTAATCAACTATCCAAAAGAGCATGGAAAAAGAGCTGCAGAGACACAATTTGGACATCCTCGCATTGAGTGTATGATCAAGCAGTGGAGAAAACAGGAAGAACAACTTTTTTAAGATGCCAAGAAAGAAGAAGGCTTTAAGAGGCAAATCAGCAAAATATTGATTTCTTAATTGTGGGTTGGAAAAGAGGGGGCCGTCTTATACATAGGGACATCTTATACATGGAAAAATATGGTAAACTGTAGACAACACCAACCCTACTTGCTTACTTGCTTGCTGTGAAGAGTAACTTTTAAAGATTTTGTAACTCAAGTTAAATTTTTTTAAAACAATAAAAATTGATCCTCAAAATTTACCCTATATATAACTAGTATCTTAGTATGCTGTTTTTAAAATTTAGGACATTAAATCATATTGAAATTCCTTTAGTTAACTTTGTAAATATTATAAATGAGTCTCAAAACTCAGCATCCCTCAGACTGTTAAGGACCCTGTTCTTTGACTTTGTGCTATTTTATTCAAATTGTTATGTTTAAGAAATACTTGAATGAACAATTTTAATAACACTACTGGTATTACAAATGAATAGAAAATAATGCTGTTTATATTCTAACTAGAGGCCCAATGACAAAGATCCGTGCAAGAATGGGCCTTCCTTCCCCTGGCTGCTGGCACCACCTTCACTCTGGCCACAGCCGCTTTTCCGCCTTTGCTCTGGCCTGGAGCCACCTTTCTGCCTTCCCACACTGCCCAGAGGCCCGGAGTGGCTGGGGTGTTGTGGAAAGCCTGCATTGTGGCCATGGCGACGACGCAAGCATCCCACTCCCAGCAGCTCGGGACCTGTGTATGCAAATTAACCTGCCATCTTTGTTGGGTTTATTTGCATACTCACTTCTGATTGGCTGGTGAGCAATGCAAAGGTATGGTCAATTTGCATCTTTCTCTTTTATTAGAGTAGAACAGGACTATCAAAGCTATTTTCATGTTTTATCTTTAGTCACAGACTGTAAGTTAGCACAGATATCAAGTGAACAAGTTACATATTGTAGGATTGATGTTCTTCCTGGTATTGATACTTACACAGTTCAAAATTTTCTTGCTTAATTATAAGCCTATATTATAAAGCCCCTCCCCCACACTTAGAAAATCATGGTTTCATTTATTTTGAGAATTAGTTCTCTGTAGTCCAGATTAGTCACATTTTCAGAGGTTTATAGGAAAGATAGAGTCTCATGGCATCACTGGGTCAAATGGCAGTTCCATTTTTAATTTTTTGAGGAAACTCCATACTGATTTTCACAGTGGCTGCTACAGTCTGTATTCCCACCAGCAGTGCACTAGGGTTCCCTTTTTTCCACATCCTTGCCAGCACCTATAGTTTGTTGACTTGTTCGCGGTAACCATTCTGACAGGAGGTGATATCTTATTGTGTCTTTTTAAAATAGTTTTTTAAAAATATGTTTTTTATTGATTTTAGAGACAGAAAAAGGGAGAGTGAGAAAAAGAAAACATCCAATGGTTGCCTCCTGCATGCTGCATGCCTTGGATGGAGCAGCAATCTGGGCACATGACCCAACTGGTAATCAAACTGGGGACCTCTTGGTTCATGGGACAACTCTCAACCAACTCAGCCACACCAGCCAGGGCTCTTTGTGGTTTTAATTTACATTTTCTGATGATTATTGATGTTGAGCATCATTTCATAGGTCTCTTGGCCATTTCTATGTCCTCTTTGGGAAACTGTATATGCAGATTTATTTTTCCATTATACAATTTGAATATTTGTATTTTTGTATTAAATATTAACCCCTTATTAGATGTATCATTGGTGATTATATTCTTCCATTCAGTGGGTTGTCTTTTCATTTTGTTGCAGGGTTTATGAATTTAAAAAATTATTTATTGAACCCTTTGTATAGGTCAAGCAGTGAGCTGGACACAAGTGTTCCTTTAACGGAGTTTACCATTTAGTGGGAAACAGGGGAGCAGAAGGCAGATATTAAACAAATGATTTTACAGATAATGGTCTAATGAAAATTATGGCAAATCCTATAAAGGAGAGATATGAGGTGCCATGAAAACTGAAGGAGGCCTACATCTAGACTGGGGAAAGAAATAGTCAGAAAAGGTTTTCTTAAAAATAATATATTTTATGAAGTAACATAATAATTGTAATAGCATCAGCATCTAATATTTATTGAGTGCTTACTATATTCCAAGTACTGTTCTGGTCTCACAAATATATTTCTGCTATTCGTTTTTACAGATTAGTTGACTGAGAAATGGAATGTCAAGACCTAACCTTTAGTGTTGGCCAGGTAGTTCAGTTTGTTAGAGTGTCATCCAGGTATGCTAAGGTTATGGGTTCAATACCTAGTCAGGGTACATACAAGAATCAACTAATGAATGCATAAATAAATGGAAAAAAACTTATGTTTCTCTCTCTCTCTCTTTCTCTGTCCCTCCCTATCCCTCTCTCTAAAATTAATAAATATGTTTTAAAAATAAAAAATAAAACCTTACACTCAGTTCATAGATAGTCAGTTGTGAAGTCAGTATTCAAACCGAGGCTGTCCTGCCATCATGCTATTCTTCCCTTCCTTTCCTAGCAAAAGCCTCTGAGATAGGGTGGTGCTTACTATTTTAAAAGAACACAGAAGTGACAGGAGTAACTGACAGTGGCACAGGACAGGGTGGGAGAGCAGTGGGGTACGAAGCTCACAAATTGGCTGAGGTCAGATTGCACAAAACTCTGTTGAAGTTTAGAAGGCTTTAATGAGGTTGGACTGTGTGCATGTTTGATACAGTTCTCACTGGCTTCGTATTTTGCAGTGTCAACAGAGCCTATATAATAAAAGGCTAATATGCAAATTGTCCCCTTGACTGGGAGTTAGACTGGGAGTTTGACCAGGGGCTAGGCCTGCTGGCCAACAGTCCACAGACTCTCCCCCAAGCCAGCCCAGCTCCAGATTGCCCCTGCTTCTAATCTGGGGCCAGGCTGGCCGGCCAACCTCCCACATCCCTTTCCCCCAGCAGGCCAGACCCTACCCATGTACAAATTCATGCACTAGGCCTCTAGTTTACATATAACACACTCACAGGGGTTTTCACCATTAAAACTAATCAAACTTCAGCTTCAGGCTTCTTCACTTTCATGGGTTCCTGTGCTTTCTAGTGGTTGTTGTGGATTGTAGAGTTCTAGGTGGACAAGAGCAGGCAGGTTGCAGACAGAAAGATTTCTGGTCCATTACCAGGGGGTCTCAGAAGAAGAAGGTCCTCAGAACTACATATAGCAAATCCCGGATCCATTTCTTTACATTCCTGTTAGCATCTCTTATTTCACACACTGAGTTTTTGGAGGAGGTCTGATGGAAGGTGGCTGAGAATTATGTTTTAAAGCAAGATATAGGAGGCAGAAGACTCAGAATGGGTCCTGAATTTGGAAGTAGTTGGTAAGTCGATAGATCATAAAACAAACTGGGTAAAAATAGAATATTTAGAGTGTAAGAAATATACAAGAGTCTACTAAAATAAAACTATAAGAACTTTGAAATTATTGTTTTTATTAATACAGTTACATTTGTTGATAGTCTATGTGCATTTTAGTATTTTCAATTTAGGGCAGTTTTGTAGCCAGAGCATTGAAATTTTATTTTATAAATGTGGAAAATACTCCTGGCTGAAACTTCCTGATACACTATTTGTATTTGTGCTTTCAGGTGCCTGATCACAGATTCAAAAGTTAAAGTATCAGCATTTAATAACAAATAGCTTCATAGAGGTAACTAATTTCTCTTAAGTTTTCTGTTTTTAAATGAAAGAAATTCTGTTTATTAATAGAAATATTAATAATTCATAAGGAAATACTCTGGTCAGGAAGAGACACCTTTACCATATCATGGGATATGGACTTTATTTATGAAGCAAACCAAAATACCGTTATTCTCAAAGGAATGTGACACAGCAATAAGCAATAAGATGTCTCAATGGATCCACAGCTTTGATAATAAAATCATTTCCAGAATATTCTTCCTTTATATCTCTTGATTCCTACTATTAAATGACACATAGTAAATGTAACTATTCTGCCTTCTTTGCTACTCTCACTGCTGCTTCCATCTGCCTTTGCTATACTGACGCTGCACGTGGCAAAGGCTGTTTTGAAAATGTGGTCCTACATCTGAGTCCCACAGCACCGAGGTGTCCATGGAAATTCATGTGCAAGGAGATAGGGAGAGAGTCTGCTGGGGCAGCCTGGACTCTCCTGGGAACATCCTGAGGAGGAAGCCAGGCTGCAGCATTTCCCTCCCCTCAGCCAGGGGCAAGGCTCTCACTTGTCTCTCTTCTCTCAGAGAAGGTGCATCTCAGCAGACAACTAGAAAAGAAAGGAAGACATAATTATCAATGGGGAAGGGAGAGGCTGGGACCTGAAGATCCTGCAGAGCTCCACATTTTCTTAAGCTCTGAATGGTCCTATGGTTTCACGACTAGTTTTCTCTTTCTGTCTTAACTTTTGTTATTGTTGTGCTGCTCTTTATCTGCCAGAGTGGTCTGGCATTCTGTGGGAGGGGCACGCCAGGAGGGAGTTTGAGGAAACCCAAGGAAACTGTTGATGAAATTTCCTAAGTAGACCTTGACTTTGGCCCAGATCTGAGGACTGAGCAGCACAAACACTCTGGGACCAACACCACGTCCGGACATGCCAGCCCCTCACAACAGATGTGTTTGTGTGTGAATGGATGTGACCGTGTGTGACTCTATGAGTGTGTGAATGTGTGAAGGTAAGTGCATGTGTGTGATGTGCATGCATGTGTGAATGTGTGAAAGTCAATGTATATGAATGATTGTGAATGGGTATGTATGAATGTGGGTGTGTGTGTGCCTGTGTTGGTGCCCCAAGCAGGGAGTTTTCTCATTATAACCTCAAGGCCTTAAATTTAGACTTTGGTCACATTTTCTGATGAAGTTAAACAAACTCACAGCAAAACACTGACAGCCTTGCCCTGGCCAGAGTGGCTCAGTTGCTGAAGCATCATACCTTGCATTGAAAGGTCACCGGTTCCGCAGAAGCCATCTCATCAATGTTTCTCTCTCTGCCTTCCACTCTCTCTAAAAGCAATTAGAAAACAATTTAAACCAACAAAACAAACAACAACAAAACCACATTGACAGAACAATGATTCCATCCTTTTCTAATATGTGTCCTGTAGTGGGCTCATCACCAAGACAGCCTTATGAGTTAGTACTTTAAAAAGTAATTATAGCACTTTTATTACATGCAATAAGTTGCCTCATATTAAAACATATATTAACACTAGAGGCCCAGTGCACCAAATTTGTGCACAGGAGGGGGGTCCTTCAGCCCGACTTGAACCCTCTCCAATCTGGGAACCCTCAGGGGATGTCCTACTGATGGCTTAGGCCCACTCCTCGTGGTTCTCTGCTCTCTGCAGGGCCTGCATTCTCCACACCTCGGTGATGTGCAAGCTGGCCCTGCTGGGATCTGCCTGTGGGCCCGCTTGCCTGCTCCCAGGTTGCCACAGCTATGGCCAAGTGGGGCCTCCTGTCTGCTGTGAAGCTGCTCAGCCAGCTTCGCCGCCTGCCCTGGAGTCACTGCTCTGGCCCTGCCTCCCTCTCTGGCCCTTGAAGTAGCCTCAGAGGCTGCTGACCAGACCCTCCCCAAAACAGGTGCATGGAGGCCCCTGCCGCCCTGTCCCCGACGCTGTGTGCGCAACCTCCTTCTGTCCAGTAGACCCATTACGAAGTCCCAGTTAATTAGGATATTTCTCTATTATATATACAATGAGTGGCCAGATTACTATGATCTCTGAAAGCATAATAATTTGGCCATTGGGAAAACTGATCAGGTACACAATGTATAGTATCTTTGATATCAAATAAATGAGGTACTCAAGAGAAATATGCTGAATGGCCAGATTATTATGCGTTCAGAGATCATAATAATCTGGCCACTCAGTGTATATATGAATAATCATTTTAAATAGGTCACGGTTTAAGCCCTGTAGGCACTTGTCAGCTGACTTCTTCCATGGATCTCCATGGACTGTTGGGGGATGCAGTCTCCATGCGGGGTTTCATCCATCACCTGTGGGGCTGCTCAGTTCTTCTCCATGTGAGAAGGCATTTGCTGGGCTGGGTGTGCACCTCTCTGCACAATGGCCATTCCGCACACGTGACATCCTTTGCTTCTTGCAATTGGCCTGTAAGGTAGACACAAGGGGACCAGGGCTTGTCCAAGTTTTCTCAGCAGACCCCAGACACCAGGCTCTTCTCACCACTGTGTGTCAGGAGTCCGCATGAGAGCAGGAGTTCGGGTAACGTGAGCACGTCCTACCAAGGTTCTGTTGGTAAACCTGGCCTTCTATTTTTTTGTTGTTTGATTTTTGGTTATTTTTATCACAGTAATATATATACAATGAAATTTACCATTTCAACTATATTTTTGGGCACAATTCAGTGGTGCAGCTATCACCACCATCATCACCATCCCTGCTCCCATCCTCTCCAACTGAAACTCTGTCCCCACTAAACAGCTCACCATCCCCTTCCCCACCCCTGGGACCCTCCATCTTACCTCTGTCTCTATGACTGACAGCTCCAGAGACCTCATGTGAGTGGGACCACACAGTATCTGTCTGTGACTGGCTTGTTTCACTGAGTGTCATGTCTTTAGGGCCCATCTAGGTTGCAGCATGTGTGTCAGGATTTTCTTTCTTTCCTCTTTCTTTCTTTCTTTCTTTCTTTCTTTCTTTCTTTCTTTCTTTCTTTCTTTCTTTCTTTCTTTCTTTTTTTCTTTCTTTCTTTCTTTCCTTCTTTCTTTCTTTCTAATTGAATTTATTGGGGTGAGATTTGTTAATAAAATTTTAGAGCTTCCAGTACACAATTCTATAGTACATCATCTGTATACTGTATTGTGTGTTCACCACACCAAGTCAGGTCTCCTTCCATCACCATTTATCCTTGCTATATACCCTCTTTTACCCACACTTTTCCCTGTGGAAATCACCATACTGCCGTCTGTGTCTAAGAAGTTTTTTATTATTATTATTATTATTTGCTTAATCTATTTCCCTTTTTTACCGCCTGCCCCCTCAGCCTCTTTCCCCTCTGACATCTGTCAATCTGTCCTCTGTACCTGTGAGTCTGTTTCTATTTTTTTTTGTTAGTTTATTTTGGTGATTAGATTCCACATATAAGTAAAATCATAAGATATTTGTATTTCTCTAACTGGCTTATTACACTTAGCATAATACCCACCAGCTCCATCCATGTTGTACCAAAGGGTAAGATTTCCTTCATTTCCTTTCTTTTTTACAACTGAGTAGTATTCCATTGTGTTAATGTACCACAGCTTCTTTATCCACTCCCCTACTGATGGGCAGTTGGGCAGCTTCCAAATATTGGCTATTGTAGATAAGGCTGCAGTGAACATAGCGGATCATATATCTTTTTGAATTAGTGTTTAGGTTTCTTCAGATATAGTCTCAGGCTATCTTACTCTATTGTATGTTTTTGTGTCTTTTGTCAATTATTAATTGACCATAAATGCATGGGTTTATTTCTGGACTTTTTATTCTGTTCCAATTATCTATATGTCTGTTTTTATGGCAGTACCATGCCATTTGTTATTACTATGGCCTTGTAGTATAGTTTGATACCAAGTAGTGTGATTCCTCCAACTTTGTTCTTCTTTTTCAAGTTTGCTGTATTTGTTGTGTGTGTGTGTGGTTCTATATATATATTTGGAATATTTTTGTTGCTCTGTGAACTACACCATTGGTATCTTGATAGCAATAGTGTTTAATATATAGATCGCTTTGGTTAGTATGAACATTTTAATGATGTAAATTCTTCTTATCCATGAACATGGTATATGATTTCACTTATTTGTATCCTCTTAAGTTTGTTTCTTTCTTCCTTTCTTTCTTTCTTTCTTTCTTTCTTTCTTTCTTTCTTTCTTTCTTTCTTTCTTTCTTCACTGTCTTTCTTTCCTTTTTTTTTTTAATCCTCATCTGAGGATATTTTTTCATTGCTTTTTTAGAGAGAGTGGAAGGGAAGAAGGGAGGGAGAAGAAGTAGGGGGGGGAGAGAGAGAGAGAGAGAGAGAGAGAGAGAGAGAGAGAGAGAGAGAGAGAGAGAACCAATGATGTGAGAGAGAGCTGGATTGGGATGGAAGCTGCTACCGAGGTATGTGCCCTTGACACATTATGGAGACCTTGACCTTTCAATGTGTGGGCAGGTACTCTAGCCAATGAGCCACACCTGCCAGCTATTCATTTTCTTGCTTTAGTATCTTAAAATTTTTCATGTACAGGTATTTTAAGTCCTTGGTTGCATTTATTTTTAGGTATTTTTTTTGGATGCAAAAAATTTAAATGAGATTGTTTTCTTAGTTTTCCTTTTGATTATTCATTATTGGTGTATAAAAATGCAACTGCTTTCTGGATACTTATTTTGTATCTTGCTAATGTAATGAATTCATTGATCAGTTCTGATAATTTTTGGTGGAATCTTTTGGGCTTTCTATATACAGTATTATATCATCTGCAAATAATGACAGTGTTACTTCTTCCTTTCTGATTCAAATGCTCTTTATTTCTTCTTTATTTTTCTAACTGCTGTGGCTATGACTTTGAGTACTATGTTGAATAAAGAGGTAAAAGTGATAAAGTCTTTTTCCTGATCTTAAGGGAATCAATTTTACTTTTTGTCCATGGCATATGATATTGGCTGTAGGTTTGTCATATATGACCTTTATTATGTGGAGGTGTGTTCCCTCTATTAACACATTGCTGAGAGCTTTTATCATAAATGGGCACTGGATTTTGTCAAGTGCCTTTTCTTCATCTATTGATATGATCATGTAATTTTTATACTTTATATTATTTATGCTCTGTCAATTTTATAGATTTGCAGATCTTGTACAGCCTTGTATATCCCAAGAGTAAATCCCACTTGATCATGGTGTTTGATCTTTCCAATGTGTTGCTGGATCCACTTTGCTAATATTTGTTGAGGATTTTAGCAGCTGGGTTCATCAGGGATATAGGTCTATAATTTTATTTCTTTGTAGTATCTCTCTCTGGTTTTGGAATTAGGATAAATACTGGCCTCATAAAATGAGCTTGTGAGTCTTCCCTTGTTTTGAAATTTTTGGAAGAGTTTGAAAACAGCAGGTATTAGTTCTTGGAATGTTTGGTAAAATTCACCTATAAAGCCATCTGGTTCAGCATTCTTGTATTTGGAGGGGGTTTTTCTATCACTGCTTCAATTTTATTAGTTGCAGTGTATCTATTCAGATTTTCTTCTTCTTCCTGATTGAGTATTGGAAGTTTTATATTTATTGCAACCTATCAATTTGTTCTGATTGTTCAATTTGTTGGCATATAGTTATTTGTAATGTTTTCTTACAATCCTTTGTATTTCTGTGTAGTCAGTTGTTACTTCTCTTTCATTTCTGATTTTATTAACTGGGGTCCTCACTTTTGTTTTTCTTGATGAGTCTGGATAAGATTTTGTCAATTGTGGTTTTTGATTATTTTGTTGTTGTTGTTGTTGTTAATTATCACCAGAGGATATTTTTTCCATTTATTTTTTTAGAAAGAGTGGAAGGAATGGAGGGAAAGGAGAAGTAGGAGGAGAAGGGGAGGGAGGGAGAGAATGAGAGAGAGAGAGAGAGAAATTTCAATTGGTTAGTTGGTTCCCTCACTCCTGTGAGAGAGACACATCCATTGGTTCTCTTCTGCACATGCCCAAGTAGGGTTAGGAAATGAGCCTGCAATCCAGCTACATGCCCTTGACCAGGAATTGAACCCACGAAACTTAGTTGTGTGGATGTTCTAACCATTGAACAACTCTTGCTTCATTAATCTTTCTTATTTTTTTAGATTCTATTTCATTTATTTCTGCTCTGATCTTCAATATGTCCTTTGTTCTCAATTTCAAATTTGTATTTTTCTTTTCTAGTTCTAAGGGTGAAGTTAGATTTTATTTGAGATTTTTCTTATTTTTTGAGGTAGGAGTTTAATGTTATGAATTTCCCTCTTAGAACTACTTTTGCTGTGTCCCATAGATTTTGGGTTGTTTTTCTCTCATTTTCATCTGCTTCAAGTTATCTTTTGATGTCTTTTCTGTTCTCATTACTAACTCATTTATTGTTTTGTTACATGTTATTTAGCCTCTATGTCTTTATGTGTTTTATTTTCTTTTTTTATCTGATAAGTAATATTCTATTGCAAAATGTGTGTATCATAAGATTTACAATCTTAACCACACTTGAGTATACAATTCAGTTGCATTAAGTACAATGATGTTGTGCAGCTATCACCATCATCCATCTTGATTTCAAGTTTTATATCATTGTGGTCAGAGAACATTTTTGATAAGATTTCAATCTTGTTAAATTTATTGAGACATGTTTTGTGTTCTAACATGTGGTCTATCCTAGGAAATATCCCATGTGCATTTGAAAAGAATGTATATTCCATTGCTTTGGAATGAAATGATCTGCAGATACCAATTAAAGTATGTCATTTAAGGTCATTGTTTCCTTTTAGATTCTGTCTGGCATATATATCCATTGATGTCAATGGTGTATTATGATCCCTTGCTATGCCTGGATAGCTCTCAGTCTCTCCCTGTATGTCTATCAAGATTTGCTTTGCATATTCAGGTGCTCCTATGTCAGCTACAAAAATGTTTTCTGGGGCTATGACCACTTGTTGGATTGCTCCCTTTATCATTATGTATGGTCCTTCTTTGTCTCTTAAGTCTATTATGTACGGTCTGTCTTTGTCTCTTAAGTCTATTTTGTTACATATTGTTATTGCTACCCCAGATTTTTCTTTCATTCTCATTTGCATGACATATATTTTTCTATCCATTTACTTTTAGCCTGTATACCTCATTCTGAGGTAGGTCTTATTTTCCTCTCCATTCAGCTACCATATTTTTTGATTGGAGCATTCACATTTAAAATGATTATTGATAGGTATGTATATATTTGCATTCTATGCTTTTTGCTATGGCCTTCTTTTCTTCTCCTTCTTGACCCTTTAACGGTTCTTTAATACTAGTTTGGTGGTAATTAACTTATTTAGCTTTTGGTTGTCTGGAAAGTTCTTTATTTCTTTGTCAATTTTAAATGAAAGCCTTGCTGGGTAGAGTCCTGGTTGTAGTTCCTTGCTTTACATCACACTGAATATTTTCTGCCAGTCCATCTGGCCTGAAAGGTTTCTGTTGAGAAACCTGTTGTTACTCTTATGGGAGCTCCCTTGTAGATAACTACCTGCCTTTCTCTTACAGCTTTTTCTCTTTGTTTTTAATCTTTGCCATTTTAATTATGATGTGTTTGGTGTGGGCCTTTTTGGATTCATCTTGCTTGGGATGCTCTGTGATTCCTGAACTTGTCTTTTTTCTTCAACAGGTTAGGGAAGTTTAAGTCATTATTTCTCTTAATAGGCTCTCCATCCATTGCTCTTTCTTTTCTCCTTCTTTTACTCATTTGATGCAAGTCATGTTGTTAGGATTTATTTTGTGCCAATGATGCCTTCAACAGTCCTCATTTTTTCATGTGTGTGTATGTTCTGCTACCTTGTCTTTCGATCTTCTGCTTCATCAATTGCCTGTTTTTTCTAGTATATTATTTATTTCAGACGTATCCTTTATTGCTAAGTTGTTTCTTTTTTTTTTTACTTATATGTTCTCTTCTATGCTTACTATCTCTTTATTGAAGTTCTTATTGATTTCATCCACTCTTCCCCTAAGTTGTTTTTAGATCCTTATAAGATTTTAAGATTTTTTTTTTTATTACTATATATCTGGTAGGTTACTTGCCTCTACTTCATTGAGGGTTTTTTTTTTCCCTGTGTCTCCTGTACTTTATTGCAGGGCATTTTTCTTTGTCTACCCATTTTGGCTGTCTCTGTGTGTATGTTTCTATGTATTAGACTTTTAGACACCCAATCTTGGTAGTGTGGCCTCATGTAGTTGGTGTCCTAGTGGCACAGTCCTTTTCTCCAGAGATGAGTGTTCCAAGAATGTCCCTTGTGTGTGTTATGTGAGCCCTCCTGTTGTAGTTGAGTCTACAACTACTGACTGTGAGGATCAACCCTGAACACATTGTATGAGCTGATGCACAGGTGCTGACCACATGGAGCAGAATTCGCCTCAGCAGGTTCTGCTGTCCTATAAGATCTCCCTTTGGATATGCCACTTGTGAAGCTAATCAGATCATGCTCTGATGTCATCTGATGTTGGCCACCGTGTGGGTTGGTCCTGGATGCAACTGAGAGGGACTCTGGTACTGGCCAATGTCAGATGCTTCCTGTGACTGGCCTTGGACATTTTATTTGGAGCTGCAAACAATTCACAGTTGGTGGCTGCCTCTGCTGGTTCAGAGTGAGAGCAGGAAGATCCAAGCAGTGCACCAAGTCTGCCTTTTACCCGCACTCCGCTTGGGGAAGATCAGCAAAAGTCCCAAGTCACCCCTGAGTTCTGCCTGTGCCTACTTCCACATGTGGGTACAGTTAGTCTCAGTCACTCAAAGGGCCTCTGGAGGTACTCAAGTTGCGTGAAGTAGTTTCTCAGTGAGTCCTCAGGTAAGGGCTAGTGGTGGTCACCAGATTGATATAGGTTTAAACTTTTCCACTGTACAGGAACTGAGGCCACTCAGCAAATGTCCCATGGTATACCAGGTCTAGCTGCCACCTACTGGGTCCTCACACACCTTTGAGCAGTGTATAAGAGACTCAGACCTGCTTTCTTGTAAGAGTAGAATTAAAAGGTCCAAACAGTCCACAGGGCAGGACTTAGGTTGTCGGGGATGCATAGTCTGACATCAGCCATGTGAACTCAAGGGTTTTGCAGAGGGTCTGTGGGTTGTCAGAGGCCATGGAGCTGCTTCTTGTTGTGGACTATTCATGGTCCCCTGGGATGCAGCTGGAGAGTGAGAGCATGGTGGCATCATGGAGCTCTGATCCAGTCACTATTTCCCACACAGTTTAGTCCCCTCCTGCATGCCTGTTCCTAGGGGATGTGACCCTCCATTTCCATCCTAAGATAACTGCAGTTCTCTTCAGATGTCTGACCAGATGCGTGTTCACTGGCAGCCTGTGCAGCACTATCCCTGCCTTCTTTCCTCAAGGCTGGGTGAGCCAGGCTGGCTGAGGTGCAGGGAAGGGCAGATGAAGGTCCCGTGGGTGCGTTGCAATGCTATTAGAACCATTAAGTTTTTTTTAATGTTTTTTTCTGTGTCTGCTCTTTCACTAGAACAAAGCAACCAATGTGATGCTTAGCTCGCTCTCATGGAAGCACAATTCTACCTTGCACAGTGCCACATGTCACCAGAACAGTGCAGGGAGCAACTGGAGGAAGAAGACAGGGCATTCCTCTCCCAGCAGAGCAACACCATCACAGGCATGATGCTGCCTGGAGAGCTGACCACTGCTGAAGTGCTGAAGGCGCTTAGGCACAGAGTGAAACGATCTGATTTCTATCCTTTCAAGATCACTCTGATTTGCGTTTTTATTTTTATTAAAAATTGTTACTAATTTATTTTTTTTTCAATTAGAGCTGCCATTCAACATTAGTTTCAAGTGTACAAAATAGTAGTTAGACATTCATATAACATATAAAGTGATCCCCTGATAAGTCTAGCATGGGATCTCCTTTAAAAGGGTATGAATCCTATTCATAAGGGCTCCACCCTTGTAACCTAATTAACCTCAAAATACCCACCCTTTTATTTATTTTAATCAACCTTATTTGGGTGACATTCATTAATAAAATTGCATAGGTGAGGTGTGCAATTCCATAATGCATCATCTGTATAGTGTACTGTGTGTTCACTGCCTTCAAGTCAAGTCTCCTTCCATCCCCATTTATCCCCCCATGCCCTCTTATCTCTCCCCCACCCCCCACCTGCCACTCCATACCCCACACACCCACCCCACACTGGCCAGCCCCCACCAACCACCGCTACCCCCCACCACCCATCCCACACACTTACCCCACATGCTTACCCATCAACCCCAATCCTCTACCGGCCACCCCACATCCCACACCCCACACCGCCTAGCCCCCATCTGCCACCCCCCAGCCCCTACCCCCCACCCCCCACCACTACCCACACCTCCCAACCCCCACTATTACCTCCCACCCCCCACCCCCCTTCCTCTGCTTGTGATTTGACATTTGAAATGATATTTGAAATGTGTCTCGAGGGCTCAGGTAGGATTCAGACAGATGAAGAGGTTGAGAATGTGCTTCAGGTACAGAGTGGGCACACAACCTGGAGGCAGGAGAGATGAAGACTGGAGAGACCAGAACATATGCCCCTCAGATACCTGTGAGTGAGGGGTGAGGGCAGGGAAACAGAAGACCCTCCATGGAGGGAAAAGGCAAAGGGGAAAGGGGACCAGCCACAGAGGGATCAGAGCAGGGGAAATAGGGGGCCCTCCATGGGAAAGCAGGGTAGGGCTAGGCACCATGAGAGGGGGTGGACAGTGGGGACAGGAGACGTTGGGAAGGGTCAGGGATGGAGAAGAGTGGATAGGGGACTTCCATTGAAGCAACAGGGCAGGGAAAAAGAAGACTCTTTATGGCTGTGACAGGGCAGCGGGCACAGTTGACTCTTCTAGTAAGGAGAGGGGACCATCCATAGAGGGGTCACTGTCCCCCATCACCTGTCCTTTTACCCTGCCCTTCTGCCCTATCCTATCCATGGATGAACCCTGTCCTCACTAAGTAGGGTCCACTTTCCTCCCTGCTGCCCTGTCACAGCCATGAAGGATGTTATTCTTCCCTGCCCTGTTGCTTCAGTGGAAAGTTCCCTATGCACCCTGTCCTGTGGGGACAGGGCCGGGGAAGGGGGACCCTCCATGTATTGGGGACAGGAGGACCACCATGGAGGGATAGGACTGGGGGAATGGGGACTCTTCATGGAGGGAATGGACAAAGGGATAGGGATCCCCACTTTGAGGGGACAAAGAAAGGGTGAAATAGACTGTCCATGGCAGCAGCAAGACATGGAGGACAGGGAACTATCCATGGAGGGGAAAGTGCAGGGGAACAGGAAATCCCTGTCATGGTCCCCCTGGCACCCCATCCCTGCCCCTTCAAATGGAGATTCTTTGACCCCTGCCCTTTCTCCTCCATGGAGGGTTGCCTATTTCCTCTGCTCTGTCCCCTGCACTGGAAGGTCCCTGTGCTCCCTGTGCTGCTTCCTCCATGGAGAAACCCTTGTTCACCCTTTCCTGGCCCCTTAATAGGAGGGTTGCCCTTTAGCCCTGCCCATTCCCCTCCATAGACAGAGGGGAGAGGGCACCCTCCATGAAAGGGTATGGCCCTTCTTGCCCTTCTTCCTCCAAGGAGGGTGCCCTCCCTTCTCTGTCCTGCCCCACTCCATGGAGGGTGCCTCTTTCCCTGTCCTGTCCCCTAAAAGGGGGGTTCTTTGTACCCCTGCCAATTCGCCTCCATGTAGAATCCCATATTCCCCCTATACTGGCCCCTCCATGGAGAGTTCCCTGTAACCAATCCATGGAAGGTGCCTTCTCCCTCTGCCCTGTCCCCTCAAAGAGGGATACCTATACCCCTGCCCATTCCCCACCATGAAGAGTCCCCTTTATCCCTTGCCCTAACCCCCATGGAGGGTGCCCCTCCTCCTCTGCCCTGCCTGTCAAGTGGGGGGGCGTCCCTCTCCCCTATCCATTTCCCTCCATAGAGGGCATTCTCTCAATGCTTAATTGCCTTCTCCATTTAGATGAATGGGCCAGGAGTACCAGGTACCTCCCCTTTGAGGGATAGGACTTGAGGGAGGGGGTACCCTACATAGAATAAGGACAGGGGGACCTGCCATGGAAGGACAGGGCCAGGGGAAAGGAGACCCTCCTGGAAGGGACAAGGAGGGGAGACAAAGGACATTCCCTGGTGGTGAATGAGATGGGGTACAAGGAATCCCCCAACCTTTGAAGGGACAGGGGGTATGAGCAGGGGCATAGGGGCATCTTTGTACTCCTGCCCATTTCTCTCTCTGGAAAGAGTACCCATTTTCCCTTGCCCTGACCCTCCCCCAGCCCTGTCCCCTCAAAGTGGGGTTTTCTATCCCCCAGCCCATTCCCATCCATGGAGGGAACCTGGCCCCACTCCATGGAGCATGCCCCCAATCCCATGCCCTGTCCCTTCAGAGGGGGTTTCCTTTTACCCTGCCCATTCACCTCCATGGAGGGTCCCCTGTCTCCAGCTCATGGAGGCTTCCCGTCCCCCTGCCCTGTCCCATCAAAGGGGGATTTATTGTATGCCTGTCCATTCACCACCATGAGGAGTCTCCTACCTCCCCTACTGATTCCTCTCAAGTTAGGGTGGCCCACCCCTCTGCCTTGCCCCTCAAGGTGTGTTCCCTCTCTCCCTGCCTATTTCCCTTCATGGAGGGTGTCCTCTCATCCCTGCCCTGTGCCTGGAGATGAATGAACTGGGGTACAAAGAACTTCCCCTTTGAGGGGCAGGACAGGAGGGAGGGAGCACCCTCCATGGAGTGAGGACAAGGGACCCTCCCTAAAGGGGACACAGAGTGGAGACAGGGGTCGCTTCATGGAGGGGAATCAGCAGGGGGATTGGGAACACCCCCTTGACTGGAGGCCAGGGGAGATAGAGGAATCTCCACGGTGTTGTATGGACTGGCATACAAGGAACCCCCCTTTAAGAAGACAGGGCAAAAGGGAGGTATACCCTCCATGAATTGAGGACAGGAGACCCTCCACAGAGGGACTGGCCAGGTGGGGGGAAGAAGACCCTCCATGGAGGGGAATATGCAGGGGATAGGGAACCCACACTTAAAATTGCAGGGAAGAGGGGAGTGGGCACCTTCCATGGGGTGGAAACAGGTGACCCTCCATGTAGGGAATGGGGAGGGGAAAAGACCCCCTCCAGAAAGGGGAATGCCAGGGATACAAAGCAACTCTCAAAGGGGTAGTATTCCCTTGCCCATTCCCCTCCACGGAGAGTCCACTCCCAGTCTCCCGCCTTTTCCACAAAGAGAAGTAGTTCCTTGAATGCTTGCCTATTCTACTCTCTGGTGGGTCCCTTTTACCCCCTCCCTTTCTCCTCCATGGTGGGTCCCCTGTCTCCTCCTCATGGAAGTGACCCTCCCTCCTGCACTGTCACGTCAAAAAGGGGTTCATTGCATGCCTGCCCATACAACACAATGGAGATTCCCCTATCTCCCCTGGTCTATCCAGTCAAGGGGGGGGGAGGGGTGGTTCTCAATCCCCCTACTGACTCCCCTGCCTGGAGTATCCCCTGTCTCCAGTCCATGTCCTCTCCCAGGAGAGTCCTTTGACCCTATTCCATGGAGAGTTCCCCTACATCATACTCTGCACCTCAAAGTGGGGTTTCCTTCTACCCCTGCCTATTCATCTTGATGTAGGATTCACTTTTCTCCATACCCTGTTCCCTCCATGAAGGGTCCCATCTCCTACCTGCCCTCTCCCATCCATGGAGTGTCCTCTGCCCCGTCTGTCCTTCCCCCTCTATGGAAAGTCCCCTCTCTCCCTGCCCTGCCCCCTCCATGGAGGATCCCCTGTCCTCCATGCCCTCTCCCCTCCATAGGATGTTCCATCTCCTCCCTGCCCTGCTCCATCCATGAAGTATCTCCTTTCCTCCCTGCTCCCTCCATGAAGGGTCCTCTCTCCCCCTGCCCTGTCCTCTCCATGGAGGGTTCCCTCTCCTCCCTCCCATCTCACCTCCATGGAGGATTCCTTGTCCCCCTTACTTTGCCCTCTCCATGGAGGGCTCCCTCTCCCTCTGCCCTGTCTCCTCCATGGAGGATTCCCTGCCCTCCCTGCCCTGCCCCCTCCATGGAGGACCCCATGCCCCCCTACACTGTCCCCTCATGAAGAGCCCCCTCCCCTCTGCCCTGTCCCTTCCATGGAGGATTCCCAGCCCTTCCCCCTCCATGGCAGCCCACCCTGTCCCCCTACACTGTCCTCTCCATATTCCCCTGCCCCAACCCCTCCATGGAGGGTCCCCTATCTTCTATGCCCTCTCACCTCCATGGAGGATTCTCTCTCCTCTCTGCCCTGCCCACTCCATGAAGGGTCCCTTCTCCCCCTATCCTGTCCCCTCCATGGAGGGTTCCCTGTTCCTCTGTCCTGTCCTCTCCATGGAGGGTTCCCTGACCCCCTGCCCTGCCCCCTCTTTGAGGGTCCCCTCTCCTCCCTGCCATCTCACCTCCATGGAGGATTCCCTGTCCTCCCTGCCCTACCCCCTCCATGGAAGGACCCATGTCCCCCTGCCCCTGCCCCTCCATGGAGGGTCCCCTCTCCCCTCCATGAAGGATCCCCCCTCCTACCTGCCCTCTCCTCTATATGGAGGGTCCCCTCTCCTCCATGTTTCCTCCATGGAGGGTCCTCTCTCCCCCTACACCACCCCCTCGGTGGAGGTTTCCTTGTGCCCCTTACCCTGCCCCCTCCACGGAGGGTTCCCTGCCCCCCTGCTGATTATCAGTCACTAATATACCTAGGCTGATGGAGGATGCATTACCCGGAACATTGCTAACTGCTCTACCATACACCTGGAGAAAGAGACAGCTAGGGGAAGACAGGCAAAATTTGGATGAAGCTACAAGCCACAAATGCCAAAGACTGTTGGTACCCCAAGAAGCTAGGAAGAAACAAGCAAGGATTCCTTCTTAGAGCCTAAAGAGGACTTCCAGCCTTGAGAACTAACAATACATCTCTGCTGCTTTAACCCACCTCATTTACAGTAATTTATTATAGCAATGCTATGAGTCTAATACAGAGCAGCTACACTAAGTCATATGAATATTTGTTTAGCTTTTGTAAAAAATCATCACTTTCTTATCATTTCCGCAAGAAATGTAGGGAAGTCCTATTTATTTTATATTCTATCCAACACTTGTTATTATCAAACGTTTAATTTTAGAAATCCCTATGATGTGTAATGGCATCTACCTCTGGTTTCAATTTGCATTTCTTCACTGACTAATTATTTTGAGCATTTTTGATGTGGGATTTGCTATCTAGATCTCTGTGTTAGATCTTTTAATGTTAATCTTTTTCCTCCACTTCCTAAATGTTTCTCTTGTCTCCTCTCCTCTTCACTTTCAATTAATTTTAAAAATAAATTTTTATAATCTGATAATATAGTTTCTGGTGGAATCAGAGGTTTTGTATGCATTGAACCCATCCATCTTCCCAGAACTTCAGGTCTACTTTTTATTTTTTAAAAATACTTACAAATATTAAGATGGAAATTAATGAAAACATTGCAATAAAATATACAAATTCACAGAGTTGTATTGTCTTTGGAATTAACTTTCTGTTTTTCTAACAATACTAGTGGCCCAGTGCACGAAATTTGTGCACTGGATGGGGGGATCTCTCAGCCCAGCCTGCGCCCTCTTGCAGTCCAGGACCCCTTGGGGTATGTCACCCTGCTGGTTTAGGCCTGCTCCTTATTGCCTGCTTGCAGCGGAGGCAGAAGAGGCTCCCACCACCACCACTGTGCTCGCCAGCCATGAGCTCGGCTTCAGGCTAAGCAGTGCTTCCCCTGTGGGAGCGCACTGACTACCAGGGGGCAGCTCCTGTGTTGAGTGCCTGCCACCCTGGTGGTCAGTGCATGTCATAGCAACCAGTCGTTCTGCTGGTTGGTCGATTTGCATATTAGGGTTTTATTATATAGGATAGGCATTATGTACATATTGATTGCATACCCACTGACAATAAGGTATAAACTTAAAGTGCATATGTAAGTGCTAGATTTCAACATTCCCAGCACTGCTAAAACACAACCTCTGTGGTGATTTTATAGCATGTCCAATTTTTTTTTCATGTTCCTTCTTTCAGGAGATGAGGCTAAATTTATTTCCCCTTGGGTATGGGTTAGACTCAGTGACATGTTACTAATAAAAATAATGAAAGAGAAGTGACAATATGCAAGTGACCTTCAATTTCTCTTCCTAGAAAGCTAAAGGACACTGGTTTCAGCTCTCAAGATTTTACCCAACTATAATTGACTCATATTTTTGCATATTCAAGGAAAATGAGGAAGCAAACCCCATAAATAACAAAATAAAGTAGACCACATTGTCTGTCTGCTCTACATGATTTTCTCTTAGTCCATACAAAATTAATGTGGACTTTAAAAAATTATCTTAAGTTTTCTACCTCTAAACTATAGTAACCACAAGGATAGAATCCTGTGGTCTGGCATTTGACATCTAAGAGGGAAAATAAAGTATTCATATAATTATTTCCTCCTAAAGTAAAGTCTTGTGAGAACTGAAACTAGCACATTTTCCTGTCACTGTGTTAAAGAATTCTGGAACTAGACATCCTTTCCTGTCCCTAAATTAAACAATACTGAGGACAAGAAAAAGATAAAATAGATGTTTGCTACAGTTACATTTTCATTACCTGTTCCTGGAAAATAATACTATGAAGTATCTGATCATCTTACATGTCAAGATGGACTGCTTGATCTAACCTTGAGACATCTGCCTCTCTGGACTCAAAATCCAAAATTAATATTTTATGAACTCTACCCACTCCAAACTTAAATCCTAATAATATCCTCTCCTGATTTTCTTCTTATAGGAAGGATACTAGTAATTATCTCCTAAGGGATTGTCATCCCTTATTGCACTTGCAATTTGGCTTAAAGGTTTAGCTTTGTTTGATCAATAAGTTTTTTGCTTGTCTTATGAGGATAAAGATTTGTGTTCAAGATTATTGGCCCTTTTAGAAAGGCCCTTTTAGTCATATAATCACTTAGCTTTGGATGTCAAATTTTATATATATAATTTGACATAAAATTTGACATCCAAAGCTAAGTGATTATCTGACTCTAGCTGGCATCTGTTTCTTCATTGAAGTAATATATCTTATATTTTTAATAAATTGGGAAACATGAGGGAGAAAAAGCATTTACAGGACATAAAAATATAACTTAAATAATCTAAAAAAATTGTTGCATTGAAATCATCTTAGTTTATCTAGAAATTAAATTATTTAGTTTTCTAAAGGATTTAGACACTTTAGTTTCCTATTAAGTATCTTAACTGTATGGAAAGAGTAACAGTTGAAACAACAGTAAAATGTAATTAACACTTTCTACATG
Source organism: Corynorhinus townsendii (assembly GCA_026230045.1). Taxonomy (NCBI): domain Eukaryota; kingdom Metazoa; phylum Chordata; class Mammalia; order Chiroptera; family Vespertilionidae; genus Corynorhinus; species Corynorhinus townsendii. Next base: position 114,926,612 of record JAPDVU010000007.1, on the reverse strand, counting down.
GAATGGATAGTCTTTAGCTCTTTTTCATTTATATTTTAGTGCAAAGTAATTTCAGACTCTCTACTGGGAGTATATTCTGACAGTGCTGAGTAGAGCAGGAGTGTGACTGCCACAGGGCGACACTAAGTAATGTGAATAACAGAAAAGAGAAAGTCACAAGCAAACTGTGTATGCATTGCGATTCATTCTTTACTTAGGAATATGCCTACTTTGTTTTTTATTAATTTTAAAATATTTCATTTTTGTGCTCTTACCTGCTTCTGGAGTTAGATGTTTGGCCGTATTTGAATAGTTCTTGTGTCACTCACTCAGTTATCATTTGGACACGTGTGAAGAAATTTAGTATCACAGAATCAACTCTCACATTAGATGAGATTTCAAAGCCCTCTAGTCATTTATGTAAACTTGGATTCTGCCTTATTATTATTCTGTATCCTATTTATTTTATTTGAAGGTCAAGATTAACAGTTTATTCTTATAACAATCTATCAAATATTTTAACAGAGCCAGCATGCTTCATCCTTCTGTCACTTAGTTTTGTCTACCATTCCTCAAAAACATTATATTTAGTTCTTTGACCATTTTTACTTTTTTTTATTCTAATAATTATTACAAGTATCACATACTTTAGACTAAGATTTTTTTTAATGTATTTTTATTGATTTCAGAAAGCAAGGGAGAGGGAGAGATAGAAACAGCAATGATGAGAATAATTGTTAGGCTGCCTCCTGCATGCCCCCTACTGGGAATCAAGCCAGCAACCCATGCATGTGCTCTGACTAGTAATTGAAATGTGACCTCCTGGTTCATAGGTCAATGCTCAACCACTGAACCACACTAGCTGGGTCAGACTAAGATTTTAAAAAGTAATTATAGACTAACATGATATTGAAAAGACAGTACAGAGATATTTCAAGTACCTTTTAACCCCGTTTCCCCCAATGTTTACTTTTTACATATTATATGCAATATCAAACCCCAAGATAGTGCATTGATACAATGTGTGTAAAGTTCTACATCATCTTTTCACATGTGTGGATTTGGGTAAGCATCTTCACAATTAAGACTTGAAACTGTTTTATTACCACAAAGATTTTCTTCATTCTGTTTATTTGCAGTCACACCCATTTGTTCCCCTCTATCATCCCTAATCCTGACAACCAGGAATCTGTTTTCCATAGATATAGTCTATCGCTTACATAATGCTGTATGAACGGAATCATATAGTATGTGAGCGTTGAGATTGGATTCCTTCACTCAGTGCAACACCCTTGAGGTTCATCCATGTGGTTGTGGTTCATCAACAGTTTGCTCTATTTTATTGCTGAGAATATGACCCAGTTTGTTTAACCACGAATCTACTCAGGGACATTTTAGTTGTCTTCAATTTTGGGTTATCATTAATAAAGTTGCTATAGACATTTATGTACAGGTTGTGTTTGGCATCATTTTTTATTTCCCTGGATAAATGCCCAGGTTTGCAATTATTAGAGCATATGGTAACCATACATTTAGGCTTTTTTAGGTGTGTGTTTTTTTGACAAAATTTCATAGTGGCTTTATCACTTGACATTCAAACAGCAACAAATCCCATATCTCTGCGTCCTTGCTAGCATTTGGTATTGTCATTGTGTTTATTTAAGATACATTAATATATATGTAGGTATATCTATCCTGGTCATAATTTGCACTTCCCTAATGGCTAGTGATGTTGAACATCTTTTTATAGACTTATTTGTCATCCATATATTGTCTATTTTTACATTTATAATGTTCTGTATCATTCCTATATTGTTTATGTGTATTGTAGTTTATGTATTGTATGTATGTGATAAATTCTCATTGATTGGTTTCCTAGCACACCGCTAAGGTAATTTCACTATTCCATGCATTAATATCATTTATTTCTACTTGGGAAAAGGCATGACTTTTTTTCTGATAATTTACTAAGTAATTTGATATCTATAAATAAATATAGCATATAAAACTTATAGTTACCTGGTAATTAGCCAACCCCTCCAACTTATTCTTTTAAAAACTTACCTAACCCAGAAACAAATATTTACTAAGTTAACTGGAGTTACACAGTCATCAAGGCAGAAATGATTGTGGTTAATTTTTTTAATCCAATTGACTGTAAATTACGCACAGATCTCATGGCTACATCTCAAATGCCAATTCAATATTTCTAGCTTCCAAGGAAGTGTCCACTTCAAAATTTTCAATCTAACAAGACACAAAATACTTTCCCATTTCTATTATGTTTTGAAATAAACTGATTACTTATGTATTTATGCAGAAACACCATTTCTGTATAAATAACGGGAAATCAACTCAAATATTAAAGAGGTCGGAATTCTGATAAAACAGAAAGAGTTATGATTAGTTTTGCTGTCTTTGTTCTAATTTATGCAGCACAAGTTACTTTATAAGCCCTGAACTCCTTTGAAATACATTTAAGTAAAAACTTAAAATGGATTAAAATGCAAAACTTCACAGATAACATTTCCTAGAATAACTCCTATCATCTGTGATTCCTGGGTTTGATTGTATCCACTTTCATATTCTTCCCTCAAGAGCAGAGCAATTCTAACACACTATGTAGTCAAATAGTCTTATAACTGCACTTATGAGGCCTATGGAGGCCTATAACCATGTTAGGACATACTGGTTAGGAGCCAGGGCTCTTTGGTTCAAAACCTATCTCTGTAACTTACTATCAGAGTGAATCAGGGCAAGTAATTTTGGCTTTTGCACTTTACAATCTCTTCATCTGCAAAACAGAAAAGTGATGGAGCATAGCTCCATGAGCTTGAGGGAGCATAAATTGAGATGGCACACATAAAGGGTTCAAAACTAGCTCATTAAAATAATACATGTTAGCTATTTTATTATTGTTTATATATGATAAACAACAAACAATTAGAATTTAAATCTTAAAACATAACATCATTTATATTAGCACTCAGAAAAAAATGTAATACTTAGATACTCAGGTATAAATCTAAAAAAATATGTACAAGATATATGTGAGGAAAACTACAAAGCTCTGATGAAAAAAAGCCAAGAATAAATGAATAAGTAGAGAGGTATTCCATGGTCATGGATAAGATAACTCAATTTTGTCATGTTACCAGTCCTTTCCAAGTAGACATATAGATTCAACACAATCCAAATTCCAACAATTTATTTTTATGGGTATTGACCAACTGATTCTAAAGTTTATATGAGAAGCAAAAGATCCAAAATAAGCAGCACATTATTGAAGCAGAAGAACAAAATTGGAGGATTAATGTTACCCAACTTCAAGAGGTACTATAAGGTTGCAATAATCCCAACAGTGTGGAATTGGGAAAAGAATAGAAAAACAAATCAATGTAACCAGATAAAAAGCCTAAAAATAGATTACACAAATAGAGTCAACTGATCTTTGATGAAGGAACAAAGGCAATACAACCTAATTAAAATAATATATAAAGCATATATATATTATATATATAAAGTTTAATTAATTTACATTTTATAAAAAATGTAATATATAAAGTTTAATTAATTTACATTTTATAAAAAATGTATATCAGTTTTAAGGTATAAAGAAATAGGCATATTATTTATCATATGGTATCATATGAATAACTATATATAAATAAAAATGGCAATATATATTTTCTCTCTTTGTCATTGTCAGGTAGTCTGACTAAAGTTTGAAGAAGTAAAAAGTACCAGTTTGTATTGCTTTTGTACTTAAATTTTCTTTCCATATTCCTGTGTTTCCAGTTTTATAAATGAACAAAATAAATATATGTATTTATATTATGTTTCAAAATATAAAATAGTAATAAATATAGAAAGCTGTATAACAAAAGGATATAAATGTTTTTCTTTTTGCTATTTTCCTGGGGAGTCATAAGAAGGCTTAGCAAAAAAAAACAAAAAAAAAACACAGTCATTTATTATCATAACTTGAATAACTAAGCAAACTATTTTTTCAAGTTTCATATGAGTTTTTACAGAAATTATTTGAATGAGATTTTGTGAATTTAACTATGTGGTCATTAAAGATTAATTGATTAAAGATTAGTTAAATACCTATTTAAGCCAGTCATTATGCCAGTTCATAGAAACACAGTAAAAAAATAAGCCACAGTTTTTGCTCAAACAAGGAGGAGATATAGCTGAGTTTTAAAAATGTAAAATTCTATACTAGAAAAAATATCTTCTATGTTACCACAAGAGAAACAGATCATTTGGAACAGGTTTACTAAAATTGTTTGAAAAGCAAGACCTTGAAAATAAGTAGAACCTCAAAATATGAATGATAGTCTAATGGAGTGGGTAACAACTTTAAATATTAGGGAGTGTATCATATTAGGTGGATTAGTGGGCCAGAGACGAAAATATTTAAATTAGCAGAAGTTCATTGGTTCATGAGAGAAGTTGTTCAATCCAAAAAAAGAGTTTTGGTTTTGTTCAATCAACACTAATATTTATTGAATTATTTTTACCATAAAACTAATATACAATAAATAACATTTCATGAAGATTATTTTGAAAGCCATATTGAGGCCAGATTAAGTAGAAAAAGACCAGAAACAAAGATACAGCTTATTAAAGTATTGTATTATTTTTGGACCTGCAATTAGTTGTTTAGTGGGAAAAAAGAGTATATGGAATCTTGAAAAATGAAATTAAAATCATTTTTGTTTTTCTACTTGATTGCTTGTTTTTACCTTTTCCATCTTTTATAGAAGCAAAATGACCTTGTCCAGTAAAGAGTAATAGTATATATTTTCATAAGTAAAAGATAATAAGTATACCATTGTGTTCTTTGCTTATTTCAGTTAATATAACTGGTATTTTAATTCCCATCAATATCTACAAAATTATTATTTTAACAATAATTTAATTTCAAATCTCATATTTAGGATTCTCTTTTTTTTTTCCAAAAAAGATATCCAAACATTGCAAGAAGTAGTGTCTCTACTTCTCTAAATCACTCATGTTAATAAAAATTGTTTTTGTATCAGCCTTAACATCAAACTATCTAAATTTCATAGATCTTTTAATGATTTATAAAGTTGTGGCAATCAGACCAATGGAGCATGGGTTTGTTTATTACATATGTTTTTGAATAAATAACACATTTAGCATAAGGTGTGTGTGTTATAGTACTGTGTGCTATTTATGGTAAGCAATATGCCAACCTCTGCTTTTCTTTCATCCAACAGGTGAGATTCCCATCCTCCAAAATCAGGCACAAAAGACAGAAAATTCTCTTGCATAAGGTCATTTGACTCATAGCTCATTTTGACTGAAGCAATTGCTATCTTATTTTTGACATAACTTTTCTAAAATCCAAAATGATTCCAATTTCAAACATTTGCTACTCCCAAATTCATATATACTGAGAATATTGAAGCACAAAATAAGCCATATGTAAGATACCTAAAAGTTTTATTTATTACATTATTATTGTTTTACTTCAAATGTCTCTAAAATTAGAAAAGACACTGAATGCCAACCCTTAAAATCCTTATTTAAAAGCAATTTGAATTGCCATAATTAACATAAATCACTCTAACGGTAATTTTCTATCAGTTATGACACCATCACATGTGAATTAATTGGAGCTTTTCTAAATAAAACATAACCTTTTATTCTGAGATAATGCCATGTGCCTTTTCTGCATTTTGACTCAACTGAGGGTCAAATTAAAATTTGAACCTGAATAAATAAAAGTATTTTATTTAACATATTTAAATTCACAGAACTGGGTTGGTTCATGAGAAAAATATTTTAATCCAAAAAAGAGCTTTTGTTTTATTCAATCAACACTAGTAATCTTCAACATATTATTAAAAAATTATATAGCTACATTATAAATAATCAGATGTGGTAGAAACGAGCTCAAGTTGTGGTGAGACTCTGAACAAGAGTCTATTACCAGCAAGGGTAGTTACTTCAAATGGTTACTGAAGAAAATGTAAATTCAAATTTCTGGAGATCAGATGTTCTTTGCTTTATTTTGCAAGTACAATATAATCATCAAAACCATCATTAAAAGTATTTGCCATGGAGAACCAAGATGGCGGCATAGGCAAATGCCTGTACTTGTTGCCTCCCACAGCCACATCAAAATTACAACTAAAATACAGAACAACCATCATCCAGAACAGCAAGAAAGCTGGCTCAGTGGAAATACTACAACTAGAGTGGTAAAGAAGAAAGCACGTTGAGACTGATAGGAGGTGCGGAGGCACGGAATGGGCTGGTCCGGCACCCAGGTGTGCCACTTTTGTAATCAGGAGGGAGATTGCCTCTTTGGAGGCTGCCTGGAGGAGCAAGGAGTCCCAGCCCCATACCAGACCCTGAGCCCAGGGTTCCAGAGCTGGGGAAAGAAGTCCCTACAGGCCGTAAGAACTTTGGACTGCAAAAACCAGTACGGATTGGGGCTGAGTGACACACAGGCTGCTTGAGACCCAGCTTCTCCTCTTAAAAGGCCAGCACTGTGAACTGAATTTACAAGCTCCCACTTCCAAGCTCCCATTGGCTCTGACCTCCAGTGCCGGGTGAGGCTCGGGGAAACCCAGGCACACATAGGGAGAAACTGGACTGTCTGACATCGGAGCAGTAACTCAAGGATGGCTATCTTCCAGATGGAGGTGCTCACAGCAGTCATTGTTCCTGTGCTGGGATCTCCCCAGTGCAGGGCTGACTGTCAGCCATTTCTGTTTGTTCCACCCTGGTGATTCCCTGAGATCCTGCCCCACCCAATTTACAACCCCACCCAAGCTATGTGCAGCAGCTTTTGCATATGAATGGCCTGTCCTTTCTCAGCCTAAAACCTGTCAAACAAGCTGCAGCTGGGTTAGGGAGGCCCAAAGCTATCAATGAAAGGCCCAAGGCCTCATCTGCACCAGTCTGCCTTGCTTCACAGCTGGGCCTTATCTGAGCACTTCCAAACCCGATATAAAGAGGAGGAATCAGCAGATATCTCTGTAGTTCCTGCTGGGTGGCCGCAAGCAGTGGCTGACTTTGCACCTTCGTGGAGACCCAAGAGCCAATGGTCAGTGTGAGACCATACCAGATTACAACTCTTCACATCTATAAATGACACACTCAAAGGGCAGACTCAGTGAGCACCTAAGCCCACTGAAGCAAGTCCTGCCCCATATGGGTGTCTTCTGCACAGCAGCTCTCCCACTGTAGTCATAGCTGGTCCCCACAGCCAATTGTCTTGGAGGTCAATTTCTCCCAGTGACACCAACAGCAATCAAGGCTCAACTATAACATAATTGTTCACACAGCACACAAAAGGGTGCACCAAGAGTGTCCACCTTAGGTGATTGGGGATGCTGAGCCATTGGGCCCTATAGGACACCTACTACACAAGGCCACTCTATCAATTCAAGGAGACTTAGCAGCTACCCAATACATAGAAACAAACACAGGAAAGTAGCCAAAATGTGGAGACAAAGAAACGTGTCACAAATGAAAGAAATGGAAGAAAGAAAACTACTAGATATAGAGTTCAAAACCACAGTTATAAGGTTACTCACTAATCTTCTAGAAACCTCCTAGGAACTTAGTGAGACCTTCAAGGATCTTTGTGAGAATGCCAAAGAAATGGGAAAGGACCAGTCAGAAATTCAGCATACACTGACTGAAATAAAGAATAATATACAGGGATTCAACAGTAGACTAGAGGATCCCAAGAATCAAGTCAATGATTTGAAATACGAGGAAGCAAAAAACACCCAACCAGAAGAGCAAAAAGAAAAAAGAATCCAAAAATATCCAATATGAAGATACTGTAAGAAGCCTCTGGGACATCTTCAAGCATACCAACATCAGAATTATGGAGGTGCCAGAAGAAGAGAGAGAGCAAGATATTGAAAACCTATTTGAAGAAATAATGACAGAAAACTTTCCCTACCTGGTGAAAGAAATAGACATACAAGTCCAGGAAGCACAGAGACCCCCAAACAAGAGGAATCCAAAGAGGACCACACCAAGACACATCATAATTAAAATGCCAAGGGCAAAAGACAAATAATCTTAAAAGCAGCAAGAGAAAAATGGTTAGTTACCTACAAGGGCATGCACATATGACTGTCAGCTGATTTCTCAACAGAAACTACGCAGGCCAGAAGGGGGTGGCAAGAAATATTCAAAGTGATGAATAGCAAGAACATACAACCAAGATAACTATACCCAGCAAAGCTATTATTTAGAATTGAAGGTCAGATAAAGAGTTTCACAGACAAGAAAAAGCTAAAGGAGTTCATCACCACCAAACCAGTATTATATGAGATGTTGAAGGGTATTCTTTAAGAAAAGGAAGAAGAAGAAGGTAAAGATAAAAAATTATGAACAACAAAGTGACAACAAATACATTATCTATCAACAAGTGAATCTAAAAATCAAATGAATACTAAAAAAATCTGATGAACAAAAGAAACTGGTGAATGGAATAGAATCAGAGGCATGGAAATGGAACAGTCTGATGATTCTCAGAGGGAAGGGGATTTGGACAAAGATCTTACATGCATGTATGCTTTACCTATGGACTCAGACAATAGGGTGGCGAGGACTTGGGGGGGTGTGAAAACCAAGTAGAGGGAAGTTAGGGGCAGAAAAAAGAGGGACATGAGTAATAATCTTACCTAATAAAAGAGAAACATGCAAATTAACCATCACTCCGCTATGCCCACAGCCAATCAGAGTGAGTATGCAAATTAACCCAACAAAGATGGAGGTTAATTTGCATATGCAGGTGCAGAGCGGTGTGAAGCCTGCTATGAGGGGAAGCAGGGCAGCAGAAGGAGCTACTGGAGGGGTGCTCCAGACAGAAGTGAGGACTTGCCAGCTCAGGGCAGCCCGGGAGAGAGGACATGCCGGCTCCCAAGCAGCCGGGGAGCGGGGACTTGTCAGCTACTGGGTGGCCGGGAAGTGGGGACTTCCTGGCTCCCAGTAGGAGTGGAGACATGTCGGCTCTGGGCGGCCTGGGAGTGGGGATGTGCCGGCTCCCGGGCAGCCGGGGAACAAGGACTTGCCGGCTCCCAGCAGGAGCGGGGACTTACCGGCTCCTGGGCAGCTGGGGTGGGGACTGGGGACTTCTTGGCTCCCAGTAGGAGCAGGGACATGCCACCTCCTGGGCGGCTGGGAGCAAGGACTTGTCGGCTCCTGGGCAGCTGGGGTGGGGAGCAGGGACTTGCTGGCTCCCAGGCAGCTGGGAGTGAAGCCAGGGACCTATTCTTGCATGAATATCATGCAACGGGCCTCTAGTCTCAACAATAAAGATTTAAAAAAAGAAGTATCTGCCATTGTTTTTAAGTCCTGTCATGAAAGGTTTTGTAGATTTACTTCATCTTTGTTAAACTGAAACTTAAGCTCAAAAAAGAGGACCTCCCCTAACTGTAAATCTACAATAAAATTAAAATGTTATCACATAGAACAAAACAAATTCTAAACATAAAACCACTTTCCCATGCTATACTTTAAATGGGAAATTAATTCATAGAGATCTAATACCTTAACTAGATTCAAAGGTGTCCCAGTGTGATATGCATATATTTCTCAAATGGTAAAGTAATATATAAAACAGTTATAAAAACTTCACTTTTACTTCATTCATACCTGCAGATTACTAATTATCAATAATTATGATTTGAAGGCAATGCTAGGCAAATGATAATGAAACTGAACAATATAAAGCCATGAGTGCCAGTAGAAAATGTGAACTGACTTTGGAAAAAATGACATCAAAGCAAGGCAACATAATTGGCATTAGCTCAGAAACAGGTATATTGCAACATTTATAATGCAGTCCCCTATTCCTCTCATTAGCAAGAACAACCTAGAGGATGGCCCAATCACTGGAAATTGCATATTTCAAATTAATTCTATGTATCGTCTCTTATTTTACCTCTGTGATATTGCCATTTATAAGAAATACTAGAGGCCCAGTGCACGAAATTTGTGCACAGAGGGGGTAAGGGTGTCCCTCAGCCCAGCCTGCACCCTCTCCAATCTGGGATCCCTTGGGGAATGTCTGACTCACAATCTGGGATGGCTGCCTCCCATCCGCTAGCCTGCCTGCCAGCCTGCTCACCCCCTAATTACTACCCTGCTAGCCTGATTGATGCCTAACTGCTCCCCTGCTGGCCCAATTGCCCCCAACTGCCCTCCCTTGCCAGCGTGGTCACCCCTAACTGCCCTCCCCTGCCAACCTGATCACCCACAACTACCCTCCCCTGCAGGCCATCTTGTAATGGCCATCTTTGACCATATGGGGGCAGCCATCTCTGACCACATGAGGGCAGCCATCTTGTGCAAGGGCATGAGGATCAATTTGCATAGTACCTCTTTGTTATATAGGATATTTTGGGCATTTTAATGGTGACCAAATTCAGATGACCAAAATATATTTCTCTGATATATTTGGTCTTCACCCACAGTTCCTGGCTCACAGCATCCAAATCCTTCAGAATTTTTTAAGTGATAAAAGCAACAATGGCTTCTTGTTATAGTAATGCAATGACTTGTGGACTCCACATGAAGGTGAGGGTCTATTGTAAGTGGGAGCCAACCACGTGGTTAGAGGGCTAGAATTTCAGTCCACCCCCTTATTTCCAGGAGAAGAGAAACATAATGGAGCCTCCATAAAAACCCCAGAGGATGGCTCCTAAGCCTTTTTTCAAAGAATTTCCATGATGAGGATCCAGAATACTTGTACATGCCACTGTGTTGGCCCTAAGATCCAAGGGACAGAAGCTCCTGTGTTTAGATCCTCACCCTAACCTCACTTTATGTTTCTCTTCATCTGGCTGTTGATTTGTGTCCTTTAATATACTTTATAGTAAATAGGTAATCTAGTGAGTAAGTGGATTTTTTTTGAGCTCTGTGAGCCATTCTAGCAAATTAAGCAAACCCATGCAGGGGGGTGTGGGTTTGATTAATTTATAGACAGACATTAAGAAGTACAGGTAACAACTTAGACTTATAGTTGGCATCCTGAGTTAGAGCTGGTTGTTGGACCCTCTAATTTGTAACCAGTTGGTCAGAAGCACAGGAACCGGGGTTTGCTGCTGGAGTCTGATGTGCAGGGCAGTCTTGTGGGACTAAGTCCTTTACCTGTGGAACCTGATTCTATCTCTGGGTAGTGTCCGAATTCAGGAGGAGTCTTGGACACCCAAATGGTATTCTGAAAATTTCTTGTTGGAGGTGTAAAGAACCCCTCCCTCTATTGGAAATTGAGTCTCAGAACACCCAAAAGAACCTCCCTCCACCTTGAATGATTTTCTAACTTGTCACAAAAGTCATTCAAGGCATCTGAACCACAAATGAAAGGAACTGAGAATGCAATTTGGAAACAACAATAACACAATCCTCTTCACACTTCAGTATTTTGAGTTTAGATCTGAATGAGATCTGGAAAGATACCTTATTCTCAACTCAATACCTTCTATAAATATTTCTAAGAATACTCTAAACACACACATAGACACCACCTATTCATGAATGGCTTACCCTTACATGAAACTGATAGAAATATTAGAATATCATCTGAAGGCATACAAAGTGACTCTGAATCCCAAAGCAATCATGAGCATAATTGTTACGAGTGTGGAATGATGATTTTTACTGAATACTTTTAAATTTCAACTCAACCACTCATTGATTTTTGTTACACAGTCTATATAATATTATATTGGAGCCTTAAATTTCCATCTACTCATGACCATGTTAATAAAAATAATGTAAATTATGTATATAACAAATGATAGAAAGTGTGAAATTACTGATTGTAAAAAGACTATACAAATATTATTAGCAGTTGTAGCACAATTAGTAATAAAGAAAATTCAGAAGTTTTGCTCTGAAAGGAGGCTGTTTATGGATAAGCTTTACTTAACCTAGCATTATCAGTTCAATTCCTCTTGCTCTAATTGAACCTAAAATTTACATAATTACTTTTGCTCTTCCCACTTCTGAATACAATCAGTTTAACTCTTTCTTTTTTTCCCAGTGGTTCCATTAGAACAATGGTTGGCAAACCATGGCTTGTGAGTAACATGCGGCTCTTTGGCCCCTTGAGTGTGGCTCTTCCACAAAATACCACAGCCTGGGTGAGTCTATTTTGAAGAAGTGGCATTAGAAGAAGTTTAAGTTTTAAAAATTTGGCTCTCAAAAGAAATTTCAATCGTTGTACTGTTGATATTTGGCTCTGTTGATTAATGAGATTGCTGACCACTTCATTAGAACAGATGCTTTTCGGTTCTAATTATACTTCTGGGAAGTTTGTCTCTTCTTCAGGCAACTGATTAGACTGTTCTAAATCCTGCATTTTGCTGAATAAATAAGTAATTCTTCCTGTATCGCAATCTAAAAGGTTGTTTTTAGCAATTTCTTCATTTTCATTCTCTGTGTCCAGTCAGTTGACACCTTTCATACCTAAGTCAATAAGTCAGTTTCTTCTATATCTTACCACTGCTTGATTCCCATCTCATATTACCCCTGGATTATGAACAAGTTTAGTAAATGTGCTATTATCACCCTCTCACCTCTCTATTTCATATTCTGTATTCTAAAATGCAAACTTAATTATGTTCTCTGAAATTATTCTTTGCTTTATATACATTTGATACATTTTTAATTGCTGTTATTGTTATTATTGCTGCAAGTTCAATTCAAGCCCATTTAAACACACCAAGACAAAAGAAAAAGTCTTCACAATTTGTATTTCTAGTCAAACTCCCTAGAGATAATCACTTTTAGGAGTCTTCTATGAATCTTTCTGAGGATATTCTAAACACACACATATACACTCAGACACACAATATACACTTGCATAAATGACTATACATAAATGTGCATGTGAGATTAAAAAAAAAGAATTGATTGTCAAGTCAAAATGACTAGAACCAGTCCTGGCTTGTTTGGCTCAGTGGATAGTGTCAGCCTGTGGACTGAAGGTTTCCAGGTTCGATTCTGGCAAAGGGCACATGTCTGGGTTGTGGGCTTGATCCCTAGTAGGAGGCATGCAGGAGGCAGCCAATCAATGATTCTCTCTCATCATTGATGTGTCTATCTTTCCCTCCCTCTCCCTTCCTCTCTGAAATAAATTAAAAGATATATTAAAAAATAAAAAATAAATGACTAGAATCAGAAATCACATCCAGTATAAAGCTTTTAAATAATTTCAAGAATATTAGTAATAAGTGAGGCATCCAGAAGTTTGGACTGCTAAAATCCCAGACAGGGTTTTTATACCATACTAGAGGCCCGGTGCACAAAATTTGTGCACGGGTGTGGGAGGGCATGTCCCTCAGCCCAGCCTGCACCCTCACCAATCTGGGACCCCTTGAGGGATGTCTGATTGCCTGTTTAGGACTGATCCTGATAGGATCGGAACTAAATGGGCAGCCAGACATCCCTCTCACAATGCAGGACTGCTGGCTCCCAAATGCTCACCTGCCTGCCTTCCTGATTGCTCCTAACCGCTTCTGCCTGCTATATTGATTGATGCCTAATTGCTCCCCTGCCAGCCTTTTTGCCCCTAACTGCCCTCCCCTGCAGGCCTGGTCACTCCTAACTGCCCTCCCCTGCAGGCCTGATCCCTCCCAACTGCCCTCCCCTGCTGGCCATCTTGTGGTGGCCATCTTGTGTCCACATGGGGGCAGGCATCTTTGACCACATGGGGGCAGCCATCTTGTGTGTTGGAGTGGTGGTCAATTTGCATATTACTCTTTTATTAGATAGAATAATGGTCTGGTGCATGGGTGGGGGACCGGCTGATTTGCCCTGCAGGGTGTCCCGTATCAGGGTGGGGGTTCCCTTAAGTGTGGGGAAGCCTGGGTGAGGGGCCTGTGGTGGTTTGCAGACTGGCCATGCTCCCCGGTGACCCATGCGGAGGCCTTGGTATCTGGAGTTTATTTATCTTCTACAATTGAAACTTTAAGCCTTGAGCAGAGCCAAGCCTCCTGCTTGTTCCGTGGCCGTGGCCGCAACCATTTTTGTTGGGATTTATTTATCTCCTATAATTGAAACTTCGTAGCCTTAAGTGGAGGCCTGGGCTGGCCAGGGTGTGCAGAAAGCTTGGCTTCCTCCATTGCCAGGGAAACCCAAGCCTCCTGCTCGCTCTGTGGCCACAGCCATCTTGGTTGGCTTAATTTGCATACTCGCTCCTGATTGGCTGGTGGGCATGGCTTGTGGGTGTAGTGGAGTGATGTTAATTTTCATATTACTCTTTTATTAGATAGGACTAGAGGCCCGGTGCACAAAATTCGTGCATGGGGGGCGTCCCCTCAGCCCAGCCTGCATTCTCTCCAATCCAGGACCCCTTAGGGGATGTCCGACTGCCAGTTTAGGCCTGATCGGTCCTAAACCAGCAGTCCAACATCCCTCTCACAATCTGGGACCGCTGGCTCCTAACTGGTCACCTGCCTGCCTGCCTGACCACCCCTAACTGCCCCCCCTTGCCGGCCTGGTTGCCTCCAACTGCCCCCCTCTGCTGACTTGGTCACCCCTAACTGTCCCCCCCACCAACCTGGTTGCCCCTTTCTGCACCCCCTGCTGGCTTGGTCACCCCCAACTTCCCCCCTCTGCTGGTCTGGTTGCCCCTTACTGCATCCCTGCTGGCTTGGTTGCCCCTAACTGTCCCCTCCCCTGCTGGCCTGGTTGCCTCAACTGCTCCCCTGCCGGCCTGGTCACCCCATACAGCCTGCTGTTCAGTCATTTGGTCATCCCTCACTAACGCCCCCTGCCAGCCTTGTCACCCCAGGCAACCTGTGTTCAGTTGTCCATCTGGTTGTTTTGGCCATGACGGCCCCTTTTTTTTTTATATATTAGGATTTTTGTGGTTTAGCCTAGATATAATATTTGTAGACACATTATTTACCCAAAATGAAGCTGTTTTAATTATGTACCATTTTATGCTCTGACAGTTGTATAATTAAATTACATTTTTCAATGATAATACACAAGGTAAGCTATTTTCCAATTTAAATTTTATTAAAATTACTATCTATAAGCCTTATTTATTCCTATCTTGTTATTTTTAATGACTTCTCAATATATTTTAAGATATACTCTGCTTTTCTTTCTCTACTTAGGGATATTTTATTTGTATTTTCATACTATCATAATAGTACATTTGTAGGATTTTTACATATTTTTTGTATTCATACAAATATATTTGAAGAAATATTCTTAAGAAACTTTTACATTATAATTTTGACAGATATAGTAAAATTCAATTCTAAAATAGGTACTTTAAATTAAGCTCTCATTAATTGTGTGAGTACATATTTCATTTTAATAGTTAGCATCACTATTATTTTTAATCCTTGTCAATTTTAGGAATAATAAGTTTTATTCCATCATTTCTGTATGTTTTTATTCATCCAACAATCATTTTTGGAGCACTTATATATTGGTAGGCACCATTTTTGAGATTATGGTGCAGTGGAAATCAAAATATTAAAGTTCTTTTATAACTTCAGGGAAGAAAAAGACAATAAACAAATACAATAGAATGGGAACAAATGATTGAAGAGGACCTCTTTGAGCAGATAATATTTAAGCAAGAACCTTGAAAAGTTTAATTTTGATATATATAGGGTCTCCCAAAAACTGTATATGCACTTTAACAGCTCATAGCTCAATTTGGAAAATGAAATGTATTTTAATAAACACTGCCTTTATAATTATCCAAAGTGTATGTATATATATTTGGGACACCCTATATTTGAATGATCACACAGAATTTTTATTCACTTAGTAATCCAGTTTAAGATTTAGCCCCTTTCAACATATTTATTAGTGTTTTAATTTTCCATGAAGTGCTTATTTACAGAATTTATTATTCTTCTGTTGAGTTGTATATTTATATTATACATTTTAATATTTTCTCTTTTATCAGATGTCAGGATGTCATTTTACTTAGTCAAAAAAAGCTTCTAAGGATTTTTTTGTTTGTTTGAATGTCCATTCAGCTTTATTGGAGGAAGCCCTGCACTACAACTGCTTTCGATAGTGTAAGCCGTACCTTACCCAGTGCCTGCTGGGCTCAGAGGATCATTTCCAGCTGCTGGGCATTGTTTGATAACCTGTGTGGTCAGCTCCATGAAGAGGATGGTGATATCTTCTGGCTACTGCTGCTGGCTGGCAAAGCTATAGTAGCTGATGAGGCCTAGGACCCATGCTCGCTTTTTGATGTAGTCTGTCGTCTTTTAGGTGTGTTGAAGAAGAGAATTCAGGTAGCCTCAGTAAAGAGGATTTTCTTATAGGCCTTCTCCATGCATCCAGCAATCTCATCTCTGACAGTGTCAAGCAGGATGTCGATGAAGAAGGTCTACCCCTCGGCAGGGATGTTGCCTTTGGTCAGGAACACCTTGTTGTTGCTGCCCTCCTGGTATGCTCAAGGGGCCCAGGATGCTTGATGTATACATGGGTTTGGATGTCCCTGGCAGGCAGCCACTCCCACTCCATGTGTAACTCAGCCACCCAGTTCTGAGGCAGCAGGAAGAAAAGGTTATGGCCCAAGAGCTGGTGTATGCATGCTGACTCAGGGAGCTGTTCCAGGCCAGAATGAGCTGCTGTTCGATCAGTGGTTGGCAGGAAATTGAGCTCCAGCAGTACTGGCTTGGGACCTCCCAGCTCTTCCTGGCACTTGCTAAGGCTGGGGCTTTTATGGTTCCACTCTCCTTTGAGCTGCTTGTAAATGGAGGCCATGGCCACAGCCATGGAAGATTAGAGTTAGAGGAGCCCACCAGGCAGTTTCAAGCTGCAGCTACCATCTTCATGATCACATTTAAGGATTTTTAATTTCAAGATTTTATCTCAATCCTGCCAAATTCTATCACGTACGTATATCATAGAAATATTACATGGAACTTCTAACTCTGTATATTTTTTTCATTTTTTTTCTCTGTAGAGAACACAAATAGAAATTCATTGAAACACAGCCTATTTATTTCCTCAGTGTGGAGCCATCTTTGACTTACCAAGAAAGAGATGGCTCCCTTCCACTCTGATCTCTCAGGATTGTATCCTTATCTCTGTTGTATTACACTCTGTTATAGTCATGTGCTCATCTCTGAAAAACAAAACAAAACAAACAAACAAAAAAACACTCAATTGTGATCTCTTATTCACTTGCTTCCTAAGATTTATCACAGTGTCTGGTGCTTAGCAGGTTTTCAATGACTATGTTATAAGAGAACAGATAAGTAAGGAAACAAATTGAGCATTCATCTCTAGAAGACAGACAATAGCTAAAATATTCACTTGCAGGTTGTAAATTCATCATTTTGTGCCTTCCATTTGTGAGGAACAAACTCTAGTCAGATGTAGGGAGCCACTTTTAGTCTTCATTATTTCCCCACTGGCCTTTGGTCTGCTAAACAAAATTATTTATATTTGTCTGATTGTATTGACTTGAGCCATCTATTACTATGTTCCTTTTGTTTCTTTATGTTTTAATTCATTCTTCTGGACCATTCCATTTCTCTGCTGATCTAGTATTAGCTGGAAGTTGAATTAATGTAATTGCTAGTGCCTTTTTATATTGTTTCTGAATGCAGTAAGTGGAAAAGAAGTTGGGAGAACTCTCAAAGGTCTGTCTAGATAACACCTCAAGATTAGCTCTGACATGTTTCCTAATTATTCCATGTTTGCATCCTTGAGTTATGTCTAAAGATATATTTGGTCTACTTTCAACCCAAGACAATAGGCTTGCAGCATAAAAATAATGAGAGTACACATGAGGCTGCTACTTTCAAGTGCACTCTAGGCCACTGCCTTTCATTAATATGTCTTGACATTCAAATCTGATTTGAATCTCAACCAAGGTCTTTAAGTTTTGGACATGAAATCACCAGATGACCTCCAACCATGCAAAAGCAGAAAAGTAGGGTTTTAAATGCCCAGAAGTGGCCAAAATTCAAATCACAGATTGAACCGTGTTGGGCAAATGTTAGCCCTTAATAATCTGGTTAGTATATTTTCAGAAAACAACTCCAAGACTATGTGGATTCCTGCAACAGAGAGGAATTTACAGGTCTGTTCCAACCACGAAGACAAGAGGAAAAACAGTCCAGAGATGGAAGACACTGACGACACCTTGCCACGCTAGCAGGCAGCAGCTGTGCACCACTGCAGATTGCCTAGGACCAAACCAGAGAGGGTCAGACCTACATTGCCACCATGTGCCCACCATCCAGATATCATTGCCGACATGTACACATAAGGAACTGTTTGACATTGAAACGGAGACTCAGAACTGCTGGACGTTGAAATTGGGACTCAAACATTTTTTGTTATTATATTTCTAGTCTGCAGAAGCAAGATTTTTTAAAGGAAAGAAATGGGGGAAAAATAGATACAGAAGCAAAGAAGCATTGAACAGACTGTCAAACTACAGTGGGAAGGCAGGGGAGGTTGGGGCAGGGCGGGCTGTAAGAGACCAACCGAAGGACTTGTACACATGCATATAAGCATAACCAATGGATACAAGACACTAGGCGAGGGGCGGGGGGGCAGGTGAAGGCATGTACTGGGGGGTAAGGGAGGCCGGGGGGAGGTCAATGGGGGAAAAATAAGGAGACATATGTACTACTATTTGTAATACTTCAAACAATAAAAAAATAATAATCTGGTTAGAAATTCACCCTACACTTTGTGTATCATTTTTAATAATAGACAACAGCTACAACAAACACTTTTGGTCCATAGAGAATTTCCACAGATATTTGTTGATTAATCAAGTAACTAGATACAGCAAACGTGGAGGATAGAGCACATCAGGGTGTGCAAGAGAGATTGAGGCAGTAAGAAACCCTGGAGTAGTCATAGTCAGGGCCTTCAGTGAGATGCAGATTACAGTCAGACTAAGTGACGGATAGTCAAAGGTCCAGATCAAAAAGAGAGTGAAATCTAATCAATAGCTGTGACACAATCAGCCAACTCCAGTTACAACTCAACAGACTCAACAGAGTCTGACCTTTTGATGAGGAAACCAGTGTGTAAAGTGTGTAGTCATAAGAAGAAAAGATGTTATTGGATAAAGGGGCATACAACCATTGGATGGCAGGATGACCTGGTAGAAATGAGCAAATTGTGTCAAGCAGTCAAATGGTTAGTAGTAGCATGATGGCTAAGAGGGGTGGCAGGTCTACAAGAAATACTCTGGCTAATATACTCTTCTGGAGAGGAAAGTGCTTTGACATAGTCTCTGCTTTTTTGTTTGTTTGTTTTTTTGTTAACCCTCACCTGAGGATATTTTTCCCATTGATTTTTAGAGAGAGTGGAAGGGAGGGAGAAAAAGAGAAGGAGAGGGGAGAGAGAGAGAGAGAGAGAGAGAGAGAGAGAGATTGGTTGCCTTCCCCCACATGTCCAGATCAGAGACCCAGGATGGAACCTGCAATTCAAGTATGCACCCTTGACCAGGAACTGAACCTGAGACCCTTTCTTGCAGGGGGCCAGCACTCTAACCACTAAGCCACACCAGCCAGGGCGACATATTCCCAGCTTTATGAAATATTAAAATTGGAACAAAGCATGTTATCAAATAGTTAAATTTCAAACCATTAAAGCAAATGCATTGCAATTTATGTAAATATGTCTCTAACATTGAATGTGAAATAATTGTTGAAGTTTTTCAGACTTTTTTCTGATAGGTGACCATTTACTTTTTTCAGATCACCTCCAAATTTCCCCCTAATATAGAATGAATAATACACACAGAAGAATTTATGCCAACTTTTGAAATCCTCAATAAATGTGGAGATAAAAGAATCACAAAATAATCTTAAGTAACATGCAGATGCTGGCCGAAGTTGTACATCAATTGTTTATGTAGAAAATTATTGCTAATAAAGTTAATGGAAATTGTCACGTAATTTATTATTTAACAATGGTTTACGTGTTACTTAGGGCTACAAATAAGGAAATAAAATATCTTATAAAACTTTTAAAAAAAGGTTTTTACATGTCTGTGTTAAGTGTTAGATCAATTTCGAACTATATTGAAAGTCAAATCATTAATTAATATACCTTTTGCTTTAAACAATCCTGTTTTCTAAAAGTCCATGCTGATAAAATAAAAAGGATCAATCTCTGGGTAAAAAGTCATTTCAAAGTGACTTAGTTTAGAGAAGATTCACCTTTGTGTCACTGCACTTACAAATTCCGGGGAGTGGGAGAGGCTGATCACTCTCAAGATCCTTCAATGAGAGAAAACATAGAGGAAGGTAAAAGGCTGTGCAGAAGGAACAGGCCTGAGCCATAATATCCAGGGAAATTTAACAATGTCAGACCCTAAGGTGAGACATTTTGAGTACCATTAGTCTGGCATATGAAATTAGTACACCCTAAGGGATATGGCTCCTGAGTTTTAAGGTATTGTTTTTTAATCTAAGTTTTGTCTTAAGTATTCAGATTTTTAGGGTTAGACTTGTTTTTTAAATATATTTTATTGATATTTTTTACAGAGAGGAAGGGAGAGGGATAGAGAGTTAGAAACATCAATGAGAGAGAAACATCAATTAGCTGCCTCCTGCACACCTCCTACTGAGGATGTGCCCGCAACCAAGGTACATGCCCTTGACCGGAATGGAACTTGGGACCTTTTAGTCTGCAGGCTGACGCTCTATCCACTGAGCCAAACCAGTTAGGGCAGGGTTAGACTTTTAAGAGTTGAGAGATCTGGCTTGTTCATTTCTCTTTTTTTCTCTATCTCATTTGATCTATGTTATGACTTTTATGTTAAAAAAATAATAATACACCACTGAAGTTCTTCAGAGATCAGAATGAAGTCCAAAGTTGAGGCTCCAGACAAAAATTCATTAGGCTGGCTCCAGGATCTAGGTTTAGGAAAGGTAGGTAAAGAGAACACACATTTTTTTTTTTATTTCCTTAGATTATATCCTCAAGTGTAGCAAAGAAGAATAATCATGGCAAATTCTCCAAAGAATAAAGATCTTACATTTGGCTGCCACTTCCTTTATACTCAGTCTCTCAGGAGTCCAAATGTGCTGGGTAAAGGAGTGGAGAGAACAGAGGTAGCTGGGGAATCTAAAATTTAAAATATTTACTTAAAATTGTTGGCTCCCAACTTACTTTTAAATGTGATTTATTGTTTTAAACTTTATTTTAAAGACAACCTTCCAGTATATTAGAGATTGATTGCAGTGAATCTCATTGGCATATCACTGCTCCTTAATATCAAAGAAATCACAAGTTCATTCTACTGCTGGTGGAAATAGGATTCTTCCATGAAGTCACAGGTTGTTGTGAAATCTCAAGAAGGGCATTTTGGGGCTCATGCAGAGGAGGATGTGAGCATTTGTATAGCAAGGTTTATTAGAGCCAAAAACAATGACTATCCCTAGTTGCCCAATGTTTCATCCAGGATCAGGTGGCTCAGCTCCATCTCTCTACAGAAGTCCAGTCTCGGGGGCCTCAGACCCGCACTTGTTCTCACCAAGTCCAGAAGAAGGGCTGAGCTTTAGAGATGCTGTGCCATTAGCCTGGAATTGGCAGGACATCCAAAGCTTCCGTAGTTCAGTTCAGGCCATGCCAACACTTCAGTAGTCCATCTCGGTCTCTGTCCTCCTCTGGCTAGTTTAGTCTCTGTTCCCAGCAGGTGAGTCTCTGTTCCAGGCAGAACTCCAGCAAGTGCTACCCAGGCCTGCACTTGGGCCTGTGCTTGAACAGCTGCTACTGAATACCTGCAAACAGACAGGGTCTGGGCCTTTGCTAAACCATGATTATATTATATTGGGTTTGGGAAGGAGTGAGCTTTTTTTCAAACTAACCAGTCTCTTTGATGGCTCTTCAGACTTGTGCTGAGCTCTCCCCCAAACCACTGTTTCCTGGATCTTCTAGGATTTCCCTTCTAGGAAAAGGACTTATCCAATTTCATCTTTTTCCCAGATGTTCCAGGCTAGATTTCTTCCATTTTGAGTCACCATTCCCTGCCTCATAGTAGAAGGACCTCCACCTGCATCATCTTAGATTCTAGTGTGCATGCCTCAGTAGGATTTCCTCTTTGCAGGATTTCTCCCCACTCAGTTATCTGGGGAAACAGAACAGTTGTCCCCTGGGGAGATTGGAAAGCCTTAGTGGAAAGTTGGTGGGATATTAATCCCCTTGGCAAGGCAACGATATGGCTGTCCCCTGGAGGGTCTGGAAGCTATCGCTTCCTAGTTAATCTGGCTTAATTAGATGTCTGGCTCCATTTGCTCCCTACCTCAGTAAACAAGTAATTAGCTGCCTAAGCTAACAATACCACCAACTTGCCCTCATTTTGTCACCATAAAATAAAATAATATTTGAATAAGGGAGTGATACAAAATGAAAGTATATGTAGAGATATGCAATCATATTTGCTCCTGTGTATCTCTAAATATTGATGTTTATATTCTTTACATATGAGACAAACAGCTTTTGTGAAATTTTGGAAATATGTTAGAAAATAAATTGTTGGTATAGGTGTTTATATGCATTTCAATGGCTTTCTTCACATACACTCAGAGGAACGAATTTTTCTTGGCCTTAAAAACCAAACTACAATTAAAAAAAAAAAAAAATATATATATATATATATATATAAATATATATATATATATATTGATTTTTAGAGGAAGAGGATGGGAGAGGAGAAGAGAGAAATATCCATCCAAGGACCAAGTGCCTCCTACAGGACCCCTCAGGGGGAGGGAGAGCAAAGGGGGGCTGGAGCCTGAAACCCAGGCATGTGCCCTGACCTAGCAACCTTCCAGTGCACGGGCTGCTGTCCAACCAACTGAGCCACACCTGCCAGGGCCAGGCTACAACTTAGAAAAAATCCTAAACTTGTAGCTTAAATCCTCTCTGAAACTTTTCCTATGAAAAAACGTCTGATGCTTTTGGAAAATAATATCTCACAGAGCACACTTTTCCTGGGTCTAAATAAAGCTATAAAAAATATGTGGGTTTAACAACACCTGCTCCACAGCACATACATTTGCAACAGGAGTGCGTAGAAAATGAGTCAGGCAAGGTTTGACAATTGCAGCCAAAATAAAAGTAGCTTTAAAGATCAACAGAATTTGTTTTCCCCTGATTGCCAGAGGCAAATTACTTGAGACACTGCAACAGAGAGATTAGTTCTGTTTATTATTTTATTTGAAATTTCTACAATTATATTTTACAAATAACATTGAAAGCATTGAGCAAGCAAGTTCACTAAAACATGTGTTAATTTATCCTAATTTTGTTTCTCAATTTCTACTGCAATATTCACTGTGATTGAAATAAAAGGACGTAAGTTGTAGATAAATAAATATTATTGACAATTAAGTTATCAAGAAAACATTAAAGTCATGTCATAAAGTTAATTTTCAACTCTGTAAGAAATGTGTATTCATTATACAGAGACAAAATTTTTCTATGTCAAAATTCAGGATAATTACAAATATGTTCTGTTAATAGATTAATAAATATACATCCATTTTTGAATAGTTAATTAATGTTTAATAAGTTAATATAGATTGAATTATTGGATATTGGCATGACTGAGATTGTTATTGTGTCCAGATAAAGATATTTTTAAGATCAACATTAAATTTATATTTTTTCGAGAGAATTTTCTCATATAGATTAATCCTAGAACTACTATAAGGTTTACTGATACTTTCA
Organism: Corynorhinus townsendii; assembly: GCA_026230045.1. NCBI lineage: Eukaryota > Metazoa > Chordata > Mammalia > Chiroptera > Vespertilionidae > Corynorhinus > Corynorhinus townsendii. The sequence continues at coordinate 114,902,927 of JAPDVU010000007.1, read as the reverse complement.
CAGTATGAAACTTTTATTCTATTGAAATAATTTTTGAAGAGTTAAAACAGGGCTTTCATCGAACATAGATAAACATGTATTGATTATGTTACTTAACACATTAATTAATGAGGGAATCATTACGATAATTTGAAGAATTTTAGGAATAAATATTTATATAGTAATTCAATAAAAAGTAAAGCTGAAATGAATTTGTTAATAGATAAAAATATTTTTAAAATATTGTCAGAGCCAGCAAAAGCACTGCTCAGCACTGCTGTTCAGAGTTGTTCTGAGTCCCTATGTTCTTCTAAATTCTTTCTGACTACACCAGGGCAGGTTCCTTCTCGAGCCCTGCCCACTGTACTAACTGTTGGGAACTTAGTCCAAGTCCCTCCTTTATTATCTGCTCACTTTACAGGTGTTGAGTCGGAGCCCCTCTGCCTAGGGCTGGACCTCCTTGGATGCCGGGTCTTAGACAGAGAAGCCATGAGAGGTTGTGGGTGTATAAGAATGAGTCCTTATTGTGGAAGCCAGTGGCCATAACTCAGCAGACAAAACAGTCCTTCACAGCAATCCCATATAGGCAGCCATACACCAGCTGGTCAATACATATCTTTTCTAAGGAAGGAGTAGCAGTCTCTATACCCACAGCTATTATCTGAGCAGCCTCACGCTGCTTCTAAACTCACCGCCTCACACTGTTGTAGTACCAGCTCTCAGCTTCATCTCTCCAGCACACTTCTTCACACTTCTGGTCAATAACCTGTATATTACTCCAGAGACAAAGAAGGCTAGTTGCCAACAGTGACATCAATCATAGTTTGGCTACAGGAGGGCACGTCTGTGCAGTGTAAGGCTTGCGGCTACCTTGCACCTGCATAAAAGTATCTTGGCCTTGAGCACCAAGGTTAGGCCTATGCTTAGAGAGGCCTTAGAGCAGTGTATTCATAGATAGGGCCCCACAAATATATTTTTACATATTGTTATTGATTTCAGAGAGGAAGTGAGAAAAAGAGAGAGCTAGAAACATCAATGATGAGAGAGAATCATTGATTGGCTGCCTCCTGTATGCCCCCTACTGGGGATCAAACCCACAACATGGGCATGTGCCCTGACCAGGAATCAAACCATGACCTCCCGGTTCATAGGTCCATACTCAATCACTGAGCCATACCAGCTGGGCAATAGATATAAAATATTTTACTGTTTTATAGAGCTAAACATCTGTAACCTTTTTGTAGTTATCTTTTCTATCTGAGTGAAATTTATGTATTAACCTTTAACTTCTTATTTTATGGTTACAAAGAAATATCAAGCATCAATATCAAATCCAGGTGTTTTATAGTGAATAACTAAGTACTTTTGAATGATAATTTTTAAAAATACTATTAAAAGAGCATGCAGCTGTTCTCACGCTTTGCTTATAACTTGTGTATTGCATAAATTTATAATGTAGTCAAGTGGTCATATAGGAAAATTAACACACTTCTGTCCCCTTTAAAAATCAGTACGTTATTTTGTTTTGTTTTGTTTTGTTTTGTTTTGTTTTTTTGCTCTAGGCAGTTTGGCTTAGTAGATAGAGTGTCGGCCTGTGGACTCAAGGGTCCCAGGTTCAATTCCTGGTCAGGGCACATGCCCAGGTTGCAGGCTGGGTCCCCAGTAAGGGGTGTACAGGAGGCAGACAATCAATGATTCTCTCTCATCATTGATGTTTCTATCTCTCTCTTCCTCTCCCTTCCTCCATGAAATCAATAAAAATATATTAAATAAATTAATTAAAAAAATAAAAATCAGTACTTATTGACATTTTGACATCATCAAAATATCCACTTTTCAAATCATCCATTGGGCCACACTGAGGTCACCATGTAGCCAACAGGATGAAATGCTATTTTCAAAATGGGCTCAGGCTTCTGAGGCAACTGAATACCATCTGATGCTGGCTAGCTGGGGAAGGAGAGAGGGATTTCTCCGTGCCATAAAGATTTTTGGTAGAATTATGGGATTTAAAGGGTTTGGCAGAAAATGTAGTATATATTTGTCCAATATTTCAGAAAATTAATGTTTCAAACAGAAGCTAAGCACATTGGTTCTCAAAAGTTTTGTGTTTATGACACACTTTAAACCTTGGCGTGCTTTTTAAAAAATGTACACAGGAGTTACCAAAAGAAAAATATAATTAGAATGTAAGTGATAAACCAGAATAGTTTCCCTTAGATACATCTTTTTTTTTTAAATATATTTTATTGATTTTTCACAGAGAAGAAGGAAGAGGGATAGAGAGCTAGAAACATCCATGAGAGAGAAACATCGGTCACCTGCCCACAACCAAGACACATGCCCTCAACTGGAATCGAATCTGGGACCCTTCAGTCTGCAGGCCGACGCTCCATCCACTGAGCCAAACCAGTTTCGGCTAGATGCATCTTTTGAGAAATTCTTTGTTAAATGTCAAATCAGAAGACTTAGTGACTAATGCTACAGAAATGGGAAGGAAAAAATTGGGATAATTCTAAGGCTGGCTAGCTGAGGTAGCATTAACTTAAAAATGTTTTTTGTGTATATTTTACTAATGATATATTTTCATTTATAAAACATCCTTGATATGTTCTTTATCAAAGCTTTTCCCTAATTTTTAAGGAAAGTAAAATCTTTTAAGACAAATCACATGCAACTTTATATCTATTTTTGTGTCATCTATTCATTCCAAAATTATCAGTTTTAATAAACTATGGTAACCCCAACACATAGCTTTATATATTAATCAGTCCCTCAAACAAACTACAATAGTGATAACATTTAAAACGACTATACATTATGACAGATGTTACAAAGCACATTGAATAATACTTGAGGTGTAAACATTTCAGAAATACTTGGTATAAATTGGTAAAAGCTGAAGATTACAGTCCACCATCAAATGTACACAATTTCACTTGTGAAATATTTCAAACATCACAACAATAAGACTTCCAGGGAAAGGCCTATTTTTGGCTCTCACACCTAGTCTGGGTCTAATCATAATAATTTAATGAACAACAGACATTGCTATTTTTACCCCTAGGTATCTAGAAGGTGAATCACTTTCTTAAAACTTTTATTCTACCAACCAAGAAAAGGCCAACAATAAATGTAAAAAGGCATTTCACAGATTCTAATCACAGGCACTCCTTACTTCCTCATTAAAGTCATCCTGAATAACTTTAAGAAAAATAAAATGACTCAGATATATTTTTTATAAAATTATTTTCATTATAATACAGCATTACAAGGTTTGAGGAAAGCCAGTAATCATACACAATTCAGTTCAAGTGCCTGGATTGTTCGTGGTCTAACTAGCAGGGATATTTTGGTATTCATGGCATCTAGAAAGAGAACCTTTGTGCATTAGGAATCCTGTTTATAATGCCTTTTCAAAAATACAGTTATTATCTGAACATTTAGATGGATTTCTATACATCTCCTGCTGCCTGCAGACAAACTTCTGTTGTTTAAATGTCTTCTAATGTTAGAAACGTGCAACCACTGTTCATAGTTTATTGCAAATCAGCTCCACAGTACAAAACTAAGCTTTAAAAGCTTTCCTGACAGGAATAAAACCCTATATGTAGTTTCTATTTCATTATTGTTTCCCCTAAATATGAAATGCTTGCAATTGCTTATTTAACACATGCTAAAAGATACCAGTAGGAAAAAGACATATAATAGGAACTTATGAGGACTAGATAGGGACTAGAATAATAGTCATTTGTAACTTAACATTTAATAATACCTGAATTGAAGTCAAAGTCCTTCTGGAGACATATTCTTTAATTCAAAATGATACTTAGAAAAGTTTCAGAAGTACAAATTATGATAAAATAGCTTTAAAATCTTAATGTATTAAGAAAAGCTGATGATGATTTATGTATCTGCACAATTGTTTGTTTGACAAGGGTATCAATGAAATTTGTCCTGCTTTCTTCTATTTGGTTAAATAGCATTCAGCAAGCCATGTTGGTTAAGAAGAATATAAAACAAATAGGTCTTACTTTAAAAATTGGCATTACATGTCAAGACTTTTATTCTGAAAACTACATTTTAATGTATTTCTTTAAACTATTTAAAAGGAAAAAAGCATACTTAAAATCTCTTACTGCAAATTTGAGAAGAACTAGAAAATTCACATTTCTAGTGATACAGAGCTATAGCTGAAGAGATTAACTTCTGACTCTCATTGATTGTGGGGCCCAGGGTGGTCCCATCTCATGTTCATTTTTGCATTTTCTTGTCTGAACCATGTAGTGATAAGTTCCTTTCTTCTATATTCTCTCCTTGACAAACTTGGATGTTGTTTTATCACTTGTATTTTAAATGTACTTTTCAGCTTAATTGAGGTATAATTGAAAAATAAAAATTGTATAAATATGTACAATTGATACTAATTTTTGAGTATATATATATATATATATATATATATATATACTGTATATACACAGAGTGAAATAATCACCACCATAAGCTAATTAATATATCTATAACTTCAAACAATTCACATGGTTTGTTGTTATTTTGTGAGAACTCTTAAAATCTACCCTCTTAGCCAATGTCAGATATACAGTACGGTATTGCTAACTATGGTCACCATGCTTTAACCAAAACTTTGTACCCATTTACCAACTTATCCCATCTCCCTCACTCCCTGTCCCTGGCAAAGTCCATTCTACCCTCTGCTGCTATGAGTCTGACTATTTTAGAGTCCACATGATAAGTGATATCATGCAGTGTTTGTCTTTCTTTGTCTGGTTTCTTTCACTTAAGGTCCTCTAGGTTCATTCACATGATCACAGATGCCAGCATTTTCCTTTCTTAAGGCTGTCCATTTTTTGTCATATATATATATATATATATATATATATATATGTATATATATGTATATATATATAAATATATACATATATATGTATGTGTGTGTATATATATGTATGTATGTATGTATGTATATATGTAAAATTTTCCATGGTGGCTGAACCAACTTATATTCCCACCAACAGTGTACAAGGGTTCTATTTTCTTCACATCCTCACCAAAACTTGTCTTTTGTCTTTTTGATAATATCCAATGCAAACAAGTGTGAGGTGATTCTCATTGTGATTTTATGTTTTCCTGAGGAATAGTGACATTGAGTACTTTTTTTTTAAATATGTTTTTATTGATTTTTTACAGAGAGGGAGTTAGAAACATCGATCAGCTGCCTCCTGCACGCCCCCTACTGGGGATGTGCCGGCAATCCAGGTACATGCCCTTGACCAGAATGGAACCCGGGACCCTTCAGTCCGCAGGCTGATGCTCTATCCACTGAGCCAAACCGGTTTCGGCGACATTGAGTACTTCTTGATATACCTGCTGCACTTCAGCGATAAATCTCACTTGGTCTTGGTGTATGATCCTCTGAATGTGGAAGGCACTATTTAAATATCTGTCATTTAACTTTTTCTTTTTCTTTGCTCAGCTCTTTTTGTATCTTTGAAAATGAAGTTTGGTCAATGTGAGCTTGAGTGAGAAAGAAAGAAAAATACTTTGTAGAATGCTTTTCCATTAGAATTTACCTGATGTTTTAGCATGATGAGACAGGTGTTTTGGGTTATTACAAGAAGACCACAGAGATAAAGTGCCATTTAAATTACATTACAGTCTATCAATTATACTATCACAATGATTTATTATTGTGGATGTTGACTTTGAGGGAAGAAGATAGGGAATGAAAGAAGATATGACTCTTCAAGACTATCACCTATCTCTTCTACTCATGCTAAAACTCAGCCAAGAAGGGTCACTTAGTTATCACCTATCTTTTCTACTCATGCTAAAACTCAGCCAAGAAGGGTCACGTAGTTATCACCTATCTCTTCTACTCATGCTAAAACTCAGCCAAGAAGGGTCACGTAGTTATCTATTTGCAATGAGGTAAGGAAGAGAATCAAATACGCTTAAACAGTAATATAATCTAATCTGGGTAAATAAAATTTAAAAAATATGCATGTGTTTTATAATAAAAGCAAAACGACCAATATATCCTCAAGAGGCTGTTTCTACATCAAAGGCAAATAAATATAAATGCCTGCATTAAAAAAGCACAACACCTAGCCCTCAAGTAGAATTCTGTCAGCTATTTTTAATAGCAGCTGAATGGCAGGTTTTTAGTTTGCAAAACAGATAATGTTTGGGAAAGTTGAATTCATATTGTATAAATGATAGGTTCTTATAGAAAGACTCTGGTTGCTATTCAGATAAGGAATGGAATATAGAAAAAGAAAATTTTGCAATCTTTCATGTTTACCCTATACAGTGCTGATCAATGTAGATAGTGATATTTGCTTTCACATTTGGTTAGTATAACTGTAAACCTGACTTATAATACAGAACTGTTTATATTTGCTTGAAATACAGCAAAACAAACAGACTTTAGTCAATAGAAATCTTAATTGTTAGACTTCAGTGCTTTCGTGTTACTGATTAGAGCTTCTTAAACTAGTTACACAAGAAAAATAGGTATTGAAAAAAGAGTGCCAGCATATTTGAGTGCCTGTAAAGTAGAACTTATTTTGCTTATCATGACAATTTGCATTGTTATCTCATTGCCTTATCTCCAGTATTTTCTTGCCTTTGTTTTCTTCCCATACTTCTTACATAACACACAGGAAAATCTTCTACATACCATATTCATCTTACAAACATACAACACTGATTTTGTGTTTTGCCAACATGCAGAATTTCAGTCCTGACTTTATTCTTTCTAGCCAACTGCATGTTCTCTGATTCCTATCCATCGCCTTCCAGTTCAGCTCTCAATAGGTCTCTTAGAGGCACAACTGCCTCTAAGCCAAATGGCATAGGACATTATTAGATTTATTTTTGCCCATTTTACCAAAACCATTTCCCATGTAAGCTCATCAAGTTTCTTGAAAGTTCTATGGCCAGACTTCCCTGGATAGAGAAAAATAGCCGTTTTCCTAGTCTTTATTCTGTTTTTCAAGTTATTATTTGCTAACTAGAGGCCTGGTGCATGAAATTTGTGCCAGGGGGTCCCCTCAGCCCAGCCTGAACCCTACCCAATCAGTGACCCCTTGGGGGATGTTCGAGTGCCAGATTAGGCTCGATCCAGTCGGACATCCCTCTCACAATCCAGGACCAATGGCTTCTAACTGCTCACCTGCCTGCCTGCCTGGTCACCCCCAACCGCTCCTCCTGGCAGCCTGGTCACGCCTTACTTCCCCCCACCAGTCTGGTTGCCCCCAAATGCTCCCCCTGCAGGCCTGGTAGCCCCATGCAGCCTGCTGCTCAATTGTTTGGTCACCCCTCACTGCCCCTCCTGCCGGCCTGGTCACCCCACGCAGCCTGCTGTTTGCTCATTTGGTCACCCCTCACTAACCCCCCTGCTGGTCTGATCGCCCCACACAGCCTGCTGCTCAGTCTATTGGTCATTCCTCACTAACCCCCTGGCAACCTGGTCACCCCACACAGCCTGTTGGGTTGTTCGTTGGGTTGTTTTGGATACGATGGTTGCTTAGCCTTTTATATTTATAGAGATATGTGGATCTTTCATGAGCTGTTAGCTCTTTGTCATAAAAGAGATCTTTATTTTATGTATGTATGTATGTATATATGTGTGTATTTGTATTCAGTCTGAAAGCAAGACCTTAGAAAAAGAAGCCAGATTAATTCAGAGTTTGGGCTAATAAGACAGGAGTGGTAATAAGTATCTTGAGCATGGCATACTGGAAACAAAGCATACCTGTTCAGGTTATGTGAGGTACCCCACACTGTTTGACATCCTTGTTTGAGTGCAACAAACAAACAAAACAAAACAAACAAAAGACAACTTGTGCTTTGGTTATCTTCATATTCTCAGTACTTATCACAAAACATGTAGAAACTCAATTTTTATATGTAAGCATATACTATTCTCAGGAACAAAATGCTAATACTAACTTTTATGTTATTGTTATAGGATAGAATGGAACAACATATGGAGAAACAAATAATGAAGATGCAATGCATCAAAATAGGTCACCTCTCAGTGAGCAACACATATTTGGAAAATGTATTTCTAAAATTGCATTATAGGGATGTGCAGACTATATAGTTAGGGGAATCTCAAACTCTTTTTTATAGTAAAAGAAATATCAAATCAAAACAGTATTCCAGACAAATGGTAATGGTTTTGTAGAAGCATTTCTATTAATGGAAGTTTACAAGTACACAAGACTAGTAAATTAAGCAGGTATGCATGGAAAACTAATGCCTTTTTCCCCAAATAATTCACACTGTTAAATTATAATTTTCCAAGTGTTAAAAACATAACAGTCCTTGTTTTAAAGTGTGGATTTTATTTATTCATGTATAGTGAGGCCAACAAATCAAGAGAATTGCTGTTAAAATGATTATTACTCACAGTTCACAAGAGGAAAGGGGCCCACCATGACACACAGGGCCACACAGAACACTGAGATAGATCAAAGGCAGAAGGAGCAAGGGCAACTGCAGGAGAGTAATGATTGAAAGAAGGCCAAGCAGGTTTAGAATTGGTTAGTTTGAAGAATTTCAATGAGCTCCAAGGAATAGGGATTTTTCCTAGTTGATTGATGCCTGCCCCTGGGTGATTTGGACAGGGTAATACTATTCTGGAAAGGAAGAGCCTAATAAAACAGGCAGGCAGGTGGAGGGTAAGAGCTGTGAATAGGTTAGTTTGCCTATGAAAGACTCACTCCAAGGTGAGTCATTTATTATAGCTAAAAGTCAGCTAGTCCTTGGAGAGACAGTCTCTCCCTGGTCAGCAAAGCCCTGGATTTCAAACATCACATACAGAAACCAGGAAATGAGGTTAGTGCACTTCTACAAATACAAGATGAACACATACTAAAGATTTTATTCAATTTGTATTGAAAAAAGGGAATAAATGAAATTGTAAAGTTGGTTTCAAGAAACTTTTAAAAATAAGGTTTATGTAACCCATCCAAGAAAGCATCAATATTAGGAACATGAGAATGAGAGTGCTAAGTAAAATATAAATCAATCAGTATTCTAGCCCAGCCTGTCTGGCTCCTTGGTTGAGCATTGACCTATGAAGAAGGAGATCATATTTCAATTCCCAGTCAGGGCATATGCCCAGTTTGCAACTTGATCCCCGCCGGGGGGTGGGGGGGTGGGGGGGGTGGGGGGGGTGGGAAGGCACGCAGGAGGCAGCCAATCAATGATTCTCTCTCATCATTGATATTTCTATCTCCTGATTCCTTCCTCTCTGAAATCAATAAAAATATATTTTATAAAAATAAAATTGGTCAGTATTTTAAAAGTAAGAAAACATAAGCTTTGTGGTTATCCTAGAAGGAAGAAATCTACAAGTTATAAAATTGGCAAATCAAAGACTAAATAGCAAAATCAAGCTCAGCTATATTCATCTAGATAATTAAAATACTCATAGATATCTTTCTAAAAGTGTCAAAGATTGACTTTGAAAAGAAACCAAATTTTTGTATTATTTCCAATTTTGAATAAGCATTTTAACATTCCATTTCCTTTATTGAAACACTTACTTTAATATTTTTAGTGTTCAAAAATAGACATTTCAAAGTCTTTAGTAATTCATTTGTTTTCCTTCAAACTTTACATTTATTTACCACTAGACTTTCTCTTTCATTTATTGTTTTTTAAATGGCTCCTATTATTTTTCTCTTCTGTTAACAGCATCATTCTAGACCAGGCTGTTTCCATTTCAGGGTTTATATTCAGTATAAAGCTACATTGCTTGCCCCCTCCTCTCATTTACTCTTTTGTTTTTTTAATTTTTATTTTTTTATTGTTTTAAGTATTACAAATAGTAGTTCATATGTCTCCTTTTTTTCCCCCATTGACCTCCCCCCGACCTCTCCTAAACCCCAGTACATGCCTTCACCTGCCCGCTCTCCCCCCGCCGCCCCAGTGTCTTGTATCCATTGGTTGTGCTTATATGCATGCGTACAAGTCCTTCGGTTGGTCTCTTACAGCCCCCCTTGCCCAACCTCCCCTGTCTTCTCAATGTAGTTTAACAGTCTGTTCAATGCTTCTTTGCCTCTGTATCTTTTTCCCACCATTTCTTCCCTTTAAAAAGTTTTGCCTTTGCAGACTAGAAATAAACATATAATAACAAAACAAGACAAAACAAAACAATGTTTGAGTCCCAATTTCAATGTCCAACAGTTCTGAGTCCCCGTTTCAATGTCTAACAGTTCCTTATGTGTACATGTCAGCAATGATATCTGGATGGTGGACACATGTTGGCAATGCAGGTCCGACCCTCTCTGGTTTGGTCCTAGGCAACCTGCAGTGGTGCACAGCTGCTGACTGCTCACATGGCAAGGCGTTGTCAGCGTCTTCCATCTCTGGACTGTTTTTTCCTCTTGTCTTTGTGGTTGGAGCACACCTGTCAATTCCTCTCTGTTGCAGGAATCCACCTGGTCTTGGGGTTGTTTTCTGAAAATACACAAATATATTCTCGACCACAAGTTAATAAAGGAATCTTTTCTATATAATTGATTTGGGATCCTTTTTATTTTTGTTCAAATGATTTTCCTTTGTCTTATTTAGACACCATGTGTGTTTTTAATGGCTGTCTTGCTGTTAGCATTACAAATGAAAATTAATTTGGTAAAGGAAAAATTTTCTAGATGTAATTTACTTATAGGATATTTTTCCTTACATGATATTGCCCTACTATCCCCCCTTTTTTTTTATTAATGGAGGTTTTTGTAAATTTTATAATGCAGTCTTGATAACTTTAAATTTATTTATTTATTTTTTTTGCCCACACATATGACTGCTTTAGGTTCATTGCATATTCAGGAATTTTACCATGAGATGAACTACCAATAGAAATTTTAGTTATTACTTTAAGAACAGCTTTTTGTCCAGTACAATTAACTTTACTTGAATATTCACTTATTTCAATTAGCCTATTTAAATTAATCTGAAAACTTGATTACTATTTTACTGTCAAATTTAATACTCTACCAACAATCTTAGTTTACCCTGTAAATATTAGTGGGAAGGGTTATTTGCATTCTTGAGTGGGCCCTGAGCATTCCAGATGCTAGGCTGAATTCAGATATAGGGCAGCGGCTGTCGGCCAAGTCTCTTGTCTGTTACCTGGGTCCCGATCTGAGCTGGGCCAAGTCTCTGTCTGTCACCTGTATCTAGACGTGAGCTGGGCAAGTCTCATTCTGTTGCCTGGGTCCCAATGTGAGCTGGGTGTGGGAAGCGCAAAGCAGCCATGGGGGCAGGAGACCTCCTTCAGAGGGGGTGTGGGTTCAAGCCCCTGCAATGTTGGGGGGGGTGAGGGTCTGTGCCCCATTTCTGTTGCCCCCCCAAGTTCTCTCCTGATGGTCCCTCTGCGACTGTGCCTGTCTTAGGTTGTTCTTTAGCCAAAGACGGGTAAGATTTTTCACTTACTCTTGTTTCTAGGCTACCAAGTGTATTATTTCCTAAGGAAGGTTTTTTGTGTGTGTTTTTTTGTGTGTGTTTTTTTTGAGATGATGATTGATGGATCAGCTGGAAAAAGTAATTTAATGTGCCTGTCTATTGTCAACCACTTCAAATCCCATCTTTTACCCTATACTAGTATCTTTAAAGTCCTATCATGTACATTCTTACTTCTCACAAGCATTTTTTTAAAAATTATTCTTCTTTGCTTTTAGGATGGTGTTTCCTAGAAAAAAAAATGCATGGAATGAAAAAATAGAAAAAATAAAAACATAAGACCTTTCTTCTCAGTGTGACAACGTTCATATATTTAGAAGCATTTTTTGAGTCATATAATGTAGACTTACCACCCTTTTGACATTCCTTTCCATGACAGTTGGACTTAAGGTTCCTTCCTCCTTGAGTCAGCGAGGGCTGTGACTGCTTCAACAAATCAAATATTTCAGAAGTGACACTATATGACTTCTGAGCGTGGATCAGCAGTCTTACAGGCTCTGCCTTGTTCTCCTGGAATACTCTCTAGATTACCTTTTTTGATTCAGTTTCTCATGAAACCACAAGCTATATAGCAAATGCAGGTGCATGTGCTCAAGCAGAGAATTTCATGATCCCAACCTATGTGTCATCTCATCTTTTTTTTTTTAATATATTTTATTGATTTTTCACAGAGAGGAAGGGAGAGGGTTAGAGAGTTAGAAACATCGATGAGAGAGAGACATTGATCAGCTTCCTCCTGCACACCCCCCACTGGGGATGTGCCCTCAACCAAGGTACATGCCCTTGACCGGAATCAAACCCGGGACCCCTCAGTCGCCAGGCCAACGCTCTAGCCACTGAGCCAAACCAGTTTGGGCTGTGTCATCTCATCTTGAATGAAGAAGCCTCCAGCTGACTCAAAACACTAGCCATTTACTTTTCCTAGCTTTGAGACTTTAGACATTGTGGAGCACAGTCCCATCTGAAACCCATGAGCATAAAAGCTGGTAGTTTTTCACCACAAATTCCGGAGTGATTTTTTATGTCACAATAGAATAATAGGACTGTGGGCATCTGAATTGTGTGGTTGAGGCAGAGTATGTACTCCAAAAATAGAAAAAGAATTGGGGTTCTAGAAAACCATAATAAAAAAATAGCCAATAATACTAGTTAATGAAAGAAAAAGAACAAAACAAAAAAATGGAACCGTTGTTATTGAAGGCACAGCTAGAGAATTGTGGAAGAGGAGCCAAATTGGAGATGGTTGTATATAGCTTTGTGCTTTGAAGTACATGATGTGAAACTAACTTCCAGATTCCTTGCAAATTATTCCAATCATCTTTTATTATTTTTTGGAGAGAGTGGGTTGTGTGATTAAGAGAGTGTTGTCTGATTTAAAATAAATAAGTTTAACAGACAACCTGGAATAATGGCTGTATTTCCTACTTCCTTAAGCATCCCTCACATAACAAAGGGTTGTGATCATTGGATCTAAACTCTCTGTTTGATTATCACAGGTGATGGAACTGAAACATCAAACTACCTTTTTCCAAAATTGGGAACTAGTATATATTCTTTGACTTGTCTCAGATTTCATATTTCTGTTTTTCTCCTCCCTATGTCATGGACATGTTAAGTATCTAAAACATATAAAGCCTCTTGCTAACTACAAAGAGTAGTACCAGTATCATTTTCAGATTGATATTGCTGCCAGCAGTAAATAAATCTTTCTTTTTCCTCATTATTTTCTTGAGGTCTTACTCTGAAATCAATGATATCTGGCTATTCATCCATTTATCTCCTTGTCAATCATGATAACCCATATTTTTCAAATGCTAAAAAATTCTTAATTTTCTCAGTGTCCTTTAGTTAACTTACTATGAGAACTCTGAGAATTCTTTTTGACTGAACTTGTTACTTTTTATTAGAGTGGGTGGAGTTGGATGTAATTCAGTGCTTATCAGGTATCTGAACAGTCCAGAAGTCGATAAGCATATTAATCACAGATAAAACACTTGGGAATCTATGAAGTAAGTGGTACCTTAATACTGGTGTTTCTTATTTCTGGCTCTCATGGATATTAACCCTCTGTCACTTGTTTCCACTTTAGTTTCCCTTGTGGCCTTTGCTATTTTAGATTCTTATCTCTATGACTTGTTGAATTGCACTTTTTATACTCATGTCATACTCATTTACATGCTGGTAATTACATTCATGATAAAAACTTTAAATTTAATTAGCAAGGGAGGATTTGGTAAATGTTATATCCTTAATTTGAGTGGTACAAATTCCCACTGGATAACTGTTTTAAGGATATGAATAGAGAAAATCCAAAAGGCAAAATGAATATTTAACAAGCCCATTTGAGCTTTATTTCCCAAGTAATGATGTTGTTGCAAAATATAGTCAAGAAACCTCTTAGGAAATGTAGTAAAGACATGTGAGAAAACTTGTATTTTCCCTATAAGGAAATGAAATGTCTTACTTGTAAAATCAAAATCATAATACGCTGTAATGAACTATTACACAGGTGTAATTTCTTATGATAACAAAATCATAATTGTAGGCAAACAGATGGGTACATTCTGACTTGGTTGATTGTTATCATCTAAGAAATGTTTTAAGGAAGAAACAACATTGCTTTCTGTTTCCCTTTAACATCTTGCTGTGTTCTATTTGTTTTCATGCTCTTCCACTCCTATATTCTTTATTTAAGTTCTATGTATACATCAGTGAGCTTAACCAAAATTTCTGGGATGATTGGAATACTTGAACTATTTACATTATCTGTCAGATTGGTAGGTGGATACTGCTTCATTTCTTATCATTTCAGGCCCAATACATACTCTTTTTTATAAGATACAAAATTGCTCCAAAAGAAGTTTTCACAATAGTCCTTTTCCTATATTGCAAAAATATGTCATAGCATTTATCCCTGGAAAACCTCACCATGGTGCTCTGCCCAGGATTTAAAACCACCCGGGGCTACCAAACAGAGGAAAGCATTTTAACATATAATACGTGCACCATAATTAGGAATTATATCCCACATTTCCATACCTTATAAATACCATGCTGTGGGTAAAGCAATATGTGGATTTTTTTTCAATCTGATAAATGGTAGATTGGTGGTGGGAGGGGGTACTGCATTGAGACTCCACCTAGATAAGACCTTCCCATATGTAGGCCTCTTGCTTTAGAGCAGTTTCTAAAATTTGAATGTGTGGACATAACACTTAAGAATCTTGTTAAAATAGAAATTCTGATTTATGAAATCTGACCTTAAATTTCATATTTCGATCAAGCTCCCAGGGGAGGCAGATGTAGCTAGTCTGTGGAGCACACTTTGAACAGAATGGAATTACGATTCTTTGGTTAACTCCGGTAGCTACCCATAAGCATATTTATCACTGGGAAACCAGAGGAAGGGTTGCTTTTGCTGAAAGCCATTTGCTCCAAATCAACCAAAGTTCAGGTCTAGACACACCAGCTTCTTCAGATAATCACCCCGTTTTGCTCTTTTGTTCTTTGACTCTTGTGATAAATATTTTCGAAGGGCCTAAAACTGCTTAGAAATTATGAGTCTATAATAAGATCTGGAGACAGGAGCCTGCTTACTTTGGATCACTAAGTAGATATCTAGATTACTTCACATCCTAGTTTCAGAAAGATCCAATCATGACCCAGGAAGCCTGGGGGCAAGCCTAGTTTCTACCATCCCCTAGGTCTCTGCTACCACTCAGGCAGATTGACTGCATGATGTTCTAGGGGAGAAGCAGTATGCCTCAGCCTCTGTCAGGTCAGCAGTTCCAAGGAACAGCCTGAGGGATGCTCCATGAAAATGCGGGTGGGTAATAAATATGGCTCAATTATTAACATTTGACATTTGAGACAAATAACATAGGAGCTTCCATTTGAATTTCTGTTCTAGCCTACACAGATTTTAGGAGCAGGCTTATTGGGAGTTTTCAGCTATATCCTTTCCCAAAATACCAGAAAATCAAATCTAAGTATATTTGACTTACAGCAATTAAGGAGAGGATATTTACAGAAATTTAGGGTCTAACTGGGGTGATTTAAAAATATATGTATTTTTATTTATTTATTTCAGAGAGGAAAGAGAGAGAGAAAGAGAGATAGAAACATCAATTATGAGAGAGAATCTTTGATCGGCTGCCCCCTGCCTTCCGCACACTGGGGATGAACCCACAACCTGGGCACATGCCCTGATCAGAAATAAAATGTTGACCTCCTGGTTTATAAATTGACACTCAACCACTGAGCAACACTGGCCTGGCTGGGCTGATTTTAAGATAGAGCCCAGAAGTCAGGTAGATGGTTGGGATCTAGTGCAGTTTATCACAGTATAATAATAGCTTTGTGTTGGTAGGCATAGCAAGGTGGGAGTCTGGGCAGAAGTCCTGAAAAGAAAGCTGTTAATTTTCTAAGCCTGGACGTTTTGGACAGGACTAAATATCAAGAACAATTTGATGTGAAGCAAATATGCTCATGGACAATTTGGACAGGACAAATATCCTGCAGGGGTGCAGAATGCAGGGGGAAGGAAATTGTGACAAAAAGCATAATTTTCTTAACCTCATGCCAGGAACAAAAAATAGCAAGGAATTACAAGATATGAAAGCACCATACAAATATAAAGGGTTATTACACAGAATTCTTCTTTTGGTTTTATTAAAGTTATTTGAGCCACTAATATACTTTTTTTTTAAGCCAACATTTTCTAAAATCATTTTATCAATAAGTTTCTTTTCAGAAAGTTTACTTCTGAGATTTTTGAAAAAATAACCAATGCAAAGGAAAAATATAGTAATGACAAGTGTTTAAAAATTAAATCATCTCAAGTCACACAATTGTAAATTAATAATCAGAGGCACCTATTAATGTACATCTGATATCATTTCTTGACTGTTTCTCAGTTTAAATTATACAAAATACCATATTTATTAAGCCAAATTTTTAATCTTGGCTATTTTAAATAATTTATAATTGTTGCTATTACAAATTACTCTAATAAATCAAATTATACTTACCTCAATATTATATGATTTCAAATCCTTCACACATCTGCTTATTCTACTTGATATACCTGTTCTTTAAGAGTCCACCTGTATTAAATCAGAGTTCTCCAGATAAATAGAATCAGTAAGAGGTGTGTGTGTGTGTATGTATTGCATATATATATTCACGTGATTGTGAAGCTAGCAAATCCAAAACCTAAAAGGATGGCTAGCTGACTCAAGACAGAGGAAGAGAACATGCTAGAGTACAAGTTCAAAGCCATCTGCCTATAGAATTTCCTCTTACTTGGAGTGTGGGAGGAGATCAGGCTTTTCGCTCTACTCAGGCCTTTAATTGCTTGGATGAGGTTACTTACATATTATGGAGAGCAATCCACTTTACTCAAAGTCCATCATTTGGAATGTCAATTTCATCCAAAAGCACTCTCACAGAAACATTCAGAATAACATTTGACCACATACCTGGGTACTGCGGCCCAGCCAAGTTGACACTTGAAATTAATCTTGACAAGTCCACTCACTGTCAACTTGGCACCCATACACATCTCTTAAACCATATAATGCAAAATCACATCATTTGTACCTACTGCTACCATACAAATTATAATTCCAGGGTAGTATATTAATTTTAAAGTACCACTTTACATATAGATATTTGGGCAACATTAATCTGACACCTTCATACTTTTTGTATTCAAGCCAACATTTTCTAAAATCACTTTATCAATAACACCGTTTCTTTTCAGAAAGTTTGCTTCTGAGATTTTTGAAAAATAATTATGCTTTCAGCTAACCTCTTTATAATCTTATTTTCAGTCTCAAGAAGACATATTGTGAAATTACACTTCAGGGGATGATATGCTTTTTATAAGATGCATTTGAGACATTCAATATTGCCAGTGCCAACCCAGATGTCCTGCAGGGAAGAAGTTACTCAAGGCCTTTGAAGAATATGAGCTTCAGTTGGCTTCCTGGTAAACAATGGTAAGTTTGTAGGAAGTCATTGAAAAGCTTGCCAATTTTATTGACAGGATCAATTCCCCCTATTAAAGTGTTATATGATGTTTTAATTACACCATAGAAATCTGCAACTGATCTACCTAGCTTGTTAAAAAATATTTTTTGGACTTGCTAAACTGTTAAAAGTATGTGCAAAGCATAACTATATTTCCTTTATATTTGATTGAAAGCACATGTGATGTCCATTAGTAATTCTCTTTCTGTATTTAGAGTTTACGTATAGTTTGAATTGAATTTATTGTTCCCATTTCTTATCTCCTTAGAGGTGAATGCACATGTCACTACATTATGATGTCCTGGAGTCATGCCAATGCTGCTTAAAACATGACATCCCAAAGGCCAGATCTGTTGATAGCTACCAACTAGTTTTGTTTTGAGACTCCTAGATAAGAGTGGGTCCTAAGATTACATATAAATTTCTTTCCCATATTGTAGAGAATCTGGAGCTTTTCTAACTAGTTCAGTTTTTAGTTTGTAGGTCAAGGATAGGTAATACTTTGGTGTGTAATGTGAGCACAGAATGGCCATCAAAATTTAATCTTGTATCAGGTATGTCTTTTTCACTGAATGTTTCAATTGTTTTATCAGCTAAATGGAAATAATGCTTTGTTAATGGATGGCATTACTTAGTGTAAGCATTCATTCATCATTCAGGAAGATCACATAATATGCCACATAGATAGATGCCTTGTCCAACAGGCAGGCATTCCCAAAAAATGATTAGAGAAGGAAAAGTTTAAGGTAGACAGACTTTGGCATGCATAGTATGCCATAGAGAGTTATGTAAATATTTGAAATCCTATAAAATGTCAGTATTTCCTATCTACCCCAAACTAAAACCCATCACCCTCTGAACATACCAATTGGTTCCAGTGGATTGCTATAGGAGATGATAAATGTTATGCTTGAGACTTGCCTCAAAGAGCTGCCCAATACATTATGTATTCTATATATTAGAAACTGCTTCATTGACTTGAGAAGCCTGCCAAACTTCCAAACCTCTCTTATGAGTCATAGTGTTGGTCTTTATAATCATTCTCTAAGAATACAAGCAAATCAACTTCACACCCTTTGGATAGTTGTAGTCTGCGACCTGTTAGTTTCTTGCCAATGCCAATTCAATTTTTATTCTTTTGTCTCGTAACACTCAGTTACAAATTGAACTAGTTATAACCCTGGTTCTTAATCCTGTTATGCAACTCAGACTCAGTCACATGGAGATAATAAATACCCCATTTTTACAATTAGTTATGTAAATGGCCACTTTCCCTCCCCTATAATGCAGATCCTGCCTCTTGTCCCAACCTGCTAATTAAAGGACACTCTACTCTATTTTCAAACCTGTTTCTCCCATTCATGTACCTCCCTCTCTCTAACTACATTTTTGGCACTAAATACCAATGCAGTGAGATTGAGCTACTTACTGTATATCCACTATTGGATTTCCCTATCTCTTTTGTATGAGCCTCTAACATAGCTAGAATCTTTGTTAATGCACTTCACAAGTCTTCTTGTCCTATAAACTAATTATGGGAATTAAAAGCTAGTTTCACACTGATATGCCCATGCCTGGGTTAGAATTTTTAACTTCAAATGTAGGTCCTATATCTTAATATACAAATTTAACTTGAATCGTAACAACACCTAGATTTTTATGCCTGCTATTCTGGGACTGAGCCAACTCACATTTCTTACCCAAAATCATTTTACATAACTGTATGTATCTTATTCAGTTTAATGAACTTTTAAAGTTGTTTTGAAAGGGCTCAGTCAATATCTATCCTATATAATAATAGAGGAATATGCAAATTGTCATTACTCCGTAACATAATGACCACTGTAGCAGGCTGTGTGCACAGCAGACTCAGATAGGCAGGCCGCAGCAACCGGGGGATGTGAGCATGTGGCGCCTCCTCTGGAGTAGGGGAGCTAATGATGGAGGGCTCTGGTCCTCCTCCAACAGCCCTCTCCAGCAGGCCTCGCCTGAGACCCAGGCCGGGCCTCTGGCCTCTGGTCTACAGGTTCATGGAGACCGACTCCACCAGACCGCTCAGAGGCCATGTGACTGGGCCGCAGGGTGCCCCAACCCGGTGCCTGCTCAAGATGTGAAACAGAGAGGAAGTACAGAAGGAAATCCAGAAAATGGGATGTGGGAGTTCAAGACTCACTCCCTTTGGGCTTTGTCCTTCTTGGCCTGCCTGAGGGGCAGCTCCTGGGCGAGCACCACAGTTTTAGTGAAGCAGCCCGCCAGGAGGTGGCCAGCCCAAGGGGCACAGAGTGGCACCAAGACCGAGGCGTGGTGCACCAGAGGGGGCTCAGACCGGGGCAGGGGGCCGGCAGGCAGGGATCTGTCTCGCCTGTGGAGAGCGAGGTTTTGCAGTGGCCCCAAGACCGGGAAACAAAAGGTGATGACTGCCAGCGTGGAAGGACCCTCAGGCGGAGGGGCACAGCCCTGCAGCCCTGAGGGGTGCTGCAGTCAGGTACCCCACTGTGGCGGACCTGCATCCTTGAGGGGCACTGCACTGTCAGGTACCCCACTGTGGGGTTCGGCAAAGCTCCTGGCACTAACCAGGCCTCGCCTGATGGCCTGTGCACTTGAGAAGTGGTGACTCCTGCTCCCGCCATGGCCCAAAAGCAAGCCCGCGCCAGCTGCGCCAGCCGCGCCACGCCCCACAGCAGTGCACACCTGCACGGTGAGTGTGAAGACTACCACCTGCTCTTCAGAAGGGGGGGGGGGGGGGGCGGGCAGTAAAGAATGGGGGTGGGGGACGCAGGAGAGGAAAGAATGTGGAGTGTCCATGATGAAGAGGTGCTTGAGAATGAGGCTCAGAAGCTTCACAGGGAGGTTTGTTCTGTTTGCCCCGCAGCTGTCCCTTGGAAGGGCAGAGAGCACGGCTGTGAAAGCTCCCTGCGTGCTGAGTCCAGTTCCGCAGCCTACTGGAATTGGTCTGTTTGCTGGTCCGTAAAATGGATTAAGCATGACCCAGTACATTCTCTGAGGTTTGAGGGAAAATTGAAATCCTATATAAAGAAAATGAGGGAAGAAGTGAGAAAGAAAAGGAAGGGCAAGCAACACAAAAGAAAGACTGGAAAGAACCTATAAACCTATTGTCACTTAAATAGGAAATATAGTCAATAGTGTTGTAATGATGGTATGATGCCAGGTGGGTACTGGAAATATCGGGGAATACTTTGTAAAGTATATGATTGTCTAACCACTATTCTGTAACTAATATAAAACCTGAAACTAATACAAAATAATATTGAACATAAAGAAATGAAAATAAGAGTGAAATTTTTATAAATTTCAAAGTTTAAATAAAGGCTGTAAAGGAAGATAGGGGAGACTAAAAATAGTGTTTTTCATTTTATCACTTTATTATCTTTTCAGTACATGAAAAAAGACAGTTGTCTTTATATGCTTTTATACTTTTCTAAGTCATTATCTCATTTGATATTCAGGGCAACTTAAAGACAAGATAATTATTCCCTCCACTATTCAGGAAAGGAAATCTTGGTGTCTGGTCCCAATGATTCAATCATCAAGTCCTTATTATAAAGCAGGGTTACTGAAATTTTCTGTGAAGGGTCATATCTATACTAAAAAAAGCATATCAGGCCAGCAGGGAAGGGCAGTTGGGGGCAATCAGGCTGGCAGGCAGAAGCAGTTAGGAGTGATCAGGCAGGCAGGCAGGTGAGCTGTTAGGAGCCAGCGGTCCCAGATTGTAAGAGGGTTATCCGACTGCCAGTTTAGGCTCGATCCCTGTGGTCTAAACTGACAGTCGGACATCCCCTGAGGGGTCCAAGATTGGAGAGTTGCAGGCTGGGCTGAGGGACCCCTCCCCCGTGCATGAATTTCATGTACCAGGCCACTAGTATATATATAAAAGCCAAGTGACTGGAATGACCAGAACAACCGATCACTATGACGTGCACTGCAGCCAGCCAACCAGCCTGATGAAGGTGAGACCAGCTGGCCAACATCCCATGGCCCCTCCCACCAACCAGCCCAGCCCCAAATTGGACCCCAACCCTGATCAGAGGTGGGGCCGGCTAGCCAAACCCCTCCCCTCAGCAACTGGCCCCAATCGGCCCAATCAGGGCATGCTGGCCGGACCCCACCCTTGCACAAATTCATGCACCAGGTCTCTAGTATTTAGCATAATTAATAAAATTGCAATCATAAGAGTGATCTCAATTTCCCACTAATAAAAAAGTGTGACAGGCCAACTTTATTAAATCAGAAACCAGCCCTGGCAAGTGTAGTTCAGTTGACTGAGCATCTTCCTGTGCGTCAAAAGATCACGAGTTCAATTCCTAGTCAGATCACATACTTGTGGGGAAGCATGAGACTTGGTTGGAAACTTTGTAAGGAGGACATTCTGAGGAAAGGGAAGTGTGTGGAAGGCTGCCTGCCCTGTTTATCAGAATTCTGACTTAGGCGAGACTTAGGGGAGTACCGAAGGCGATGCCCCTAATTATTCCTTGACCTTTCCAAACAAGTCTGTGCATGTGCAGACCCCTGGGTGCTTACTGAAATCCTATACCTAATCTTTGGGTGCCCTTGCCTTGAGGACAATGTAAACACATGTGTCCTCCCAAGATTACTCACCCGACTGATTGTATCTAAAGATAAAAACTGCAATAAAAGCCTAGTGAGGCAGGCAATGGAGGCTGTCTGGTTACTTTAGCCAGGCAGTCCTTTAGCCCTCTCTTTCCCAGCAAATATTGTGTCATCCATCCCTCAGGTCAGCCCTGGCACATACCCAGGTTGCAGCTTCAATCCCTGGTCAGGGTATGTGCAGAAAGCAACCAATCAATGTTGCTCTCTCACATCAATGTTTCTCTCTTTCTCTCTCTCTCTCTCTCTTAAAAAATAAATCAGAAACTGAAGATGTATTATAAATTCAAGTCACTGGATATAATGTCCTTAATTACTAATGTTCCTATCCAACCTTTTTGAATTCTTACATCATTTATTTATTCTATCACTCTTATGATAGTATACATACAATTTTGTATGGCTACTCAATGTTAGAAATCACTAACTAGTTTTATACATATGCTATGACTCCTCTACCTATTATGGTTCTTTATATAATGCTAAAGATATAGAATATATTCAGTAGATATGTGTTTAATGCATACCAGTTTTTTTGACAGCCAGACAACATAAGGAAACTGGGAAAATCAGATAGCTTCTTATTTATTTCAGGTTGAGTTTCAAGAGATAATTTGAATTATGAAATACGGCCTTGGAACATTTAAATTATTTCAGTCTCTCAAGTAGATACATGTAGCAATTCAAATATTAAGGTTATTCATCCAAATGACTCAATTACTAACAATAGTTCTATAACTTCATAATAGTTAAATAACAGAAAATATGGCAATTTTTATTATAGTCCAATCTTTGCCAAAGTGGTAAATGTAAGATTTATTATTTGTCATGTAAGTTCCTCGCTTGAATTTCTATTTGACCATTTCACACTTAAGGGACTATGCTTTTAAAATATGATATATATTTTTTTTGTTTAGTTTGCAAGTGTGTTTGACTATCTATTGTTCTGAACTCTGCTGAGCCCTGGTGATAAATTAATAGAAAAGTTACAGTATAATAAAAAAGACACATATAAATGCAAAGAATCTACAATAAAACTTGGCAAGTTTAACAGTGAACATATTTGCAGTTCTATATGGATTCATTTGAAAACATGCTCTTGACTGAATAAATCAATAAATGCAGACCAATGCTCTCACTTTGGAGTAGTAAGTAGAAGTCTTTCAAAAACAGAATAATTTTGGAATGGACTTTAAAACATAGAAAAGACCATGTGAACAAGCACATAGTCATAAAAAGGTATGGCATTTTTGGGACAAATCTCATGGTGAGAAGTCTTGTATCACTAACCTGTTAACTAGTAGAAAATACAACTGTGGTGAAAGACTGAAATCAAATTGTGAAGAAATTGTACATTGAAGCTGTGAGTTCACCCATTACACTCATTCATAGAGAGCCAACTATAGGTTTAAGTAGGGATTGTGGTTCTCAAATTAGTTTTGTCTCATTTGCAGTGTGTGTGTTTGTGTGTGTGTGATTTAATTCTGCATATGTATAACAGATTTTTACTGAGTGTCTTAACAAAATAATGATGGCAGAGTGAATGTAGTAGAATATGTTCCTGTCTTTTCTCATTGCCACATTATAGGAAAGAGGGTTGGCATATCAAATCCAGTCGCATTAATAGGACAGTCTCCTATTTGCCTAATGTATTCAGAATCATCTTATTGCTCACACCTGGATAATTATTAATTCAGGTATTTTGTTATTAAAAATAGTGCATGGTATTCTTTTGATTAAAATGACTGGTTGCCCTGGCCAGTATGACTCAGTTGCTTGGGCATCTTCTTGTGTACCAAAAGGTTGCCAATTTGATCCCTGGTTCAGGGCACATGCCCTGGTTGTGGGCTCAATCCCTAGTAGGGGTATGCAGGAGGTAGCGGATTGATGTTTCCCTCTCTCTTCCTAAAAATAAATAAAAATATTAAGAAAAAATAAAATGATTGGTTAATGAATTGTTACATGATTCAATTTATGTAAATAGATCGAAAATTAAGATTCTGTGTAATTTTTCAGAAGGAAGATCCTTTGTTCTTCTGAGATATCTACCAGAAAATACCCTCTGTTGATGATATGTAGTTTGTACCTGTTCTGTTTTTTTAAGTTTTGCTTCACTAAATGTGCCTGAACTTGGTATATTATCAAAAGTATAAAACTATGGGTAAACTTACATTATTACTAGAAGACTGCTGCACAAATTCATGCACCAGTGGGGTCCCTCAGTCTGGCTTGTGGGATCAGGCTGATACCAGCTCTCTGACATCCCCCAAGGGGTCCTGGATTGTGAGAGGGTGCAAGCAAGGCCAAAGGACCCCACCAGTGCATGATCAGGTCCAGGAAGGGATGTCGGAGGTTGGCCAGCCCAGGAGGGAGGTTGGTCAGCCAGGGAGGGACCATGGGAGGGCTCTAGGACATGTCTGGCCAGTCTTGCTCAGTCCAATCAGCCGGAACCTAGCAACAAGCTAGCCTACTGGTCGGAGCGTCTGCCCCTTGGTGGTCAGTGCACATCATAGTGAGCAGTTGAGTGGCCTTACCATATCATTAGCATATTACAATTTGGTTGGTTGAATGGCCAACCAGGCAACCGGACACTTAGCATATTAGATTTTTATTATATAGGATGTGAAGTAATCCAGAAGTTGGTGTTAGTAAATTAAGTTAATCTAGGTTGTGGTCCAATGTATAAAACAATAAATTTTATTTAAATTCATCATTGAGACCACAAGTTAAGACTGACTTTAAGGTCAAATTAAAAAAGAAAATACTATGGCTCAAATAATGTATGAGAGATTTTGAAATGATTGACAAAGAAAAATTTTACTCAATACATTCAATTTTTTAAATATTTCTATAAAATATTCCTAAAATCTATATAAAATCTCATTGTCATTTTTAAGACAATTTTTTAGCTAACCATACTATTACCAACAATACTAATATCATTACTGATACTTTTATTAGAGGCAACAACTTGATGTATAATCATTCAGCCTCCCATGAAGATGCTAATATACTTAATCAAACTTGGAAATATTGGGAACAAAATAATTTTGGAAAGTAGTTTAACAGATACCTTTAAGTAATTTCAAAATTGTATTTTATTATAATTTTGATATTGGAATGTTATTTAATCATGGACTTAATCTAGTAGATTTATGCATGAAAGGCCTCCTGGTAGATTTCTTTGAAAACAAGAAATCAATTTTCTTTTTGGATTTTACCTCTTTATGATCCTCATGTAAGCTTGGCAGATTTTTATAAAAATGAGCAGATGGTTCTTTCCCAAGTGCTAACCAACATTAAATAGAAAATAAACACAACTCCAAGCTCTTTTGTTCAGGATGTTTGGAAGGGGATGAACATGAATTTGGGTAGGCAGAAATAATGACATTTTATGATATTTTGAAATTTTACACAGTTCTTTTAAAAAGTAAAGACAATTTGTGTAAAATAACTTCAAAATTATAGTCTGATAGGACCTCTTTAAAAATTGATAGGTTCTACATCCAGTTGCCAGTGTTATGTAAGCTAATCAATAGCTAATAGCAGAAGACTTAAATACCAAAAGAGATCGTTGGAGAGGCCTCTGGAATATTAAATTGCATAAAATTATTTCTTACCATTTTCCATAATTAATATTAATATTTAAAGTATTTTAATGTGATTCATAGATAATAAATATGTTATTGGAGTGGAATGCAATGAATTCAAAGCTTACCTCACTGAGCCCAATTTTTTTTTAAGTGATCAACATATACTGAGTTTATTGCTACTCTACATTATTTAAATATCAACATTCATCTTTTCACTGAATAACTTCCTGGGTCACGGCCAACATAGAACTTGGTCGGACTTGGTGCTTCTGTTTCATGGAAGAACCACATAATGTGTGTCAGCTGCTTCCACACTTTAATCCTTCCCTCCAAGTTCCATCAGGAAGAGGTAGCAGGGTTGGACATGGGGGCCTGTCTAGCTTATTATTCTTCACTGAAGAATTGAAGAGAAGTATGCAATGATATGTGAGCAAATTGAGATACTCTGGCATTTCCTGGAGAAATATTTAAAAGCTACTGCTGTATTAGTGTTAACTCTTTGTATAGCTTAATCTATTCACTGATTATCAGAGTCATCTAAATAATTGGCAGGAGTCAATGCAAAAAACAGACAAACAGCCAGGCTGGCATGGCTCAGTGCTGTGAGCCAGAAGGCCATGGTTCCATTGCCGGTCAGGGCACATACCCAAGTTGCAGGCTCAGTCCCCAGTATGGGGCATGCAAGAGGAAGCTGATCAATGATTTTCTCTCATCATTGATGTTTCTATCTCTCTCTCTTTCTCCCTTCCTCTCTGAAATCAATAAAAATATATTTAAAGACAAACAAAAAAACCCACAAAAAAAAAACAAAATCCATTGGGCTTCTTATTTTTTCAAAAAGCAGAAGACTGTTTCATTAATATTTGTAAATTATAATGCATTTTCCTTTTTTTATGGTTTTTCTTTACTTGTCATTTTTAAATTGCTATTTGATGTCATTTTAAGAAAAGTCAAAATAAAATATTTGATTGTTAGTAAAATTTACTGTTCATCTTTATATTGTCTTGTCAGAGTTAAATCTATATATATAAAACCCTGCTGTTCAGTCTATTTGCATATATAATATGCAAATAGACTGAACAGCAGAACACTGAATAACCGAACAACTGGTCACTCTGTCATGCGCTGATTACCAGGGGGCGAGCATGGAACATGGTGGTTGTCGGCAGCAGGTGGCAGAGCATGGAACACAGTGGGCATTGGCTGCGGTGAGATGGTGAAGCAGATGAGCAGGGGCTCCAGATCAAGACAGGGAACCAGTCACTGTCATCGGGGCAAACCTTGTAGTTACTGAAAATTCTTTGCTGCCGTGTGCCGTGGTTCCACTGGGCACCCACCCACTGCTGGCACCAGAGCTGCCACTCACACCCACTGCCAGATGCCAACCCTGCTTGCACCCACAGCCAGTGCTGGAGCTGCTGCTCATACCCACTGCTGGTGCCCGGCACCAGTCCCAATCGCTCGGCACCATCACTGAGTGCAAGCAGTGGCTGCCAGCCCCTATCGCCCCTGAGGGCTTCTCCCCTTCCCACTGCACCTGAGGGGCTATCAGGGCAGCAGCTACCATCACACCTGCTGATGGCACCGGACCTGTTCACACCTGCTGCTGGTGCCAGCCCCAATGGTCCCATGCTGTTAGCGGGTACAAGCAGGGCTGGCACCATCAGTGCATGGGAATGGCAGCAGTAGGAGCAAGGCTGCGGGCAGTCAGGGGGCTAGGGGCCGTGGCAGGAGGAGCCAGGTGGGGGCACAGAGGATTGGCCGAGACCAGGCCCTGTGCCCACTGCAGTCTTGCCGCCCACAGTTCCTTTCAAGGTGCATGAATTTGTGCACTGGGCCCCTAGTACAATTATAAGAGCATTGGACTCACATAAGAATTCACCTAAAGCCAAAACCAGTTTGGCTCAATGGATAGAGCGTCAGCCTGCGGACTGAAGGGTCCCAGGTTCAATTCTGGTCAAGGGCATGTACCTGGGTTGCGGGCACATCCCCAGTGGGGAGGCATGCAGGAGGCAGCTGATCGATGTTTCTGACTCTCTATCTCTCTCTTCCTCTCTGTAATAAATCAATAAAATATATTAAAAAAAAAAAAGAATTCACCTAAAGTATACAGTTTATATTACATAGTTTACACATGCATATGTATTTCAATCTTTCCAGAATACTGAAAACTACACACAACTAGCCCAATTGTTTTCATTTCACTCCTTGTGTATCAAGCTAGTATCAAGCTTGATACTCCACTTCCAGCTTGTAGATAAGTAAGTACAGAGTTAAAGAAAAAACAGAATCTGGTTGCCATAACTTTCCTTTTTTTTTTTTTAAGTCATCATTTCCTCTGTCAATGGTTGGCTAATACAGGAAAGTAATACATTCAAAAGATGATGGGATTTCTTAATCATTTATGTATCTTAGAATGCCTTGCCTTCTTTTTGTGTTTGGATAAAGTTCTGGTTTGAATGGAGAGCATAGCCCTTTGGGGCTGCCAAACCCCTGTTTACAAAGGTGTAGATGTGAAATGCTTACCATATGTTTACACTAAGTCTCGCTGAACTTCCATGAACAATGGTCCAACAGAATTCTGAGCTCATGGAGCATCAGAAATGCCATTGCACTTTGCTTATTTTTCTCAATATTTTATTTTGGATGTTTATACTTGCAGATATTTATGGGGCTATATCATTAATTTTGTGTTGTAATTATTGAATTATACTGTATTAATATACTATATATAAATATATCCATTATTATGTTGATATTCAATTCCGTCCATATTTTTACTTTGCTACTGCTAATAGTGCTTCAAAAATGGCTTTAAACATGTTACTCTTTAGTCCTTTGTCATAGTTACTTTTAGGTTAAATAAACCTATACATGAAATTTATCTTCATTAGGCACAGCAAAATTCTCTAGCACTGCTGCTCTTTACATGTTTTCCTATTTTCAATTCTAATCCCTCCATGTATTCTTAAATAGATATATTGGTTTCTAATATTTGTGAAATGTGAACTTTTAAGTTATGTGCTTTGAGCTGTCTAAAGCCATTTGTTCCTCTTTTGTTATTTGTTCTTTTTAAATTGTTTTAATCACCAAATAGAACTTGTACTTGCTTTGTTCTAATCAATACATATTTTATCAGTATGCTTTTCAAGTTATTAGATGCAGTCTTCTTAAATTTAATACCACATTGATTTCATAATGTATTCTATATTTGTGACAAAGGAAACAAGATTTAGAATTGATTGACTAGTTGATTTATACCTCGACTAACCTTGATAAATATCCTGATTTGTAGATTTCATCTCTCAGATTTGTTTGTGCCATTTGTATTCTTTCCTGAGGAGGCATTCTCTTTTCGTAAATCTACCTGCTCCATCTATATATATAAAAGCCTAAGCAACCATTATGCCCAGTCAACTGAATGACCAGTTGACCAGTCACTATGATGCACACTGACCACCAGGGGGCAGACGCTCAATGCAGGAGCTGACCTCTGGTGGTCAGTGCACTCCCACAGCCAACCTCCTAAGTCTGGCCAACATCCCACAGTCCCTCCCCACAGCAAACCAACCCCAAACAGACCTGATCGGGACTAGGTGAGATGGCCCCGATCGGCCCCAATCACAGGCCAGGCCAAGGACCCCATCTGTGCATGAATTCTTGCACCAAGTGTCTAGTGGGTTAATAATTGTCCTAACTGTAACTTTCCTACTGATGGTATTGAAGCATCAGGCTTCACTCTACCATGTCCTACATCCATATAGTCTATCATCTGCTCTGACATCCCAGCATGCACCCATGACAGTATTAGGAATTCTGTTCTGTGTTTTTTTCTTTTCCCCTTTTATGATCATTTTTCTATGAGATTTACTTGACTGACTCTGAAATCCTGGAGCATAAAAATGACTACATAATGATAATAAAAAGTGAAAACTAAAGACTAGTCTTTATTAATGAATACTGCATGATTTGTTTGTTCAAAGATGTTTACTACTCCTTGTATGTACATGTGAATATATAATTGCAGGTCCTAAAAAGACCTTGTCAGATCTCTTCATTCTGCTATTTGTAAGCAAACAAATGTTGAAGTTAAACCAGTTATTTCAAGACATAGAAAACCTGTGAGATGAAATAGGAGGGCTCCAATAGTTTACAATACTATCAGTATTGTAACCAATACCTCATAATTACAACTTTTTTAAAATTAAATTTATTGGGGTGACATTGATTAATAAAATTATGTAGGCTTCAAGTGTACAACTTAATGATACATCATCTGTGCACTGCATTGTGTGCCCACCACCCAAAGTCAAATCTTCTCCCGTCACCATATTTTTATCCCTTTACCCTTTACTCCCTCCCATCCCTCTTCCCTCTAACAGAAATGTAAAAAGTCATATGATTTAACTCATATGTAGGATATAAAACTTAAAGCAACAAGTGAACAAACAAAAAAAATAAGAAAAAACTCAGATACAGGCAATAATATAGGGACAATTTAGTTTATATCATTTATCCTAATAGTGACTTTATTCTCCTGCCATTTGTTTTAGATTGATAGAAATGGTCTAAAATTTAGAAGGAAATTTTAATAGTAGATATCACCCTAAGTAACAAAAATAACCTAATATTGTTCATTTCACAACAATATCTTTTTATTTATTTATTTATTTGTTTGTTTATTTAATTAATTAATTTTTTTGTTAATCATCAGCCGAGGATATTCTTCCATTGATTTTTAGAGAGTGGAAGGGAGAGGGAGAGGCAGAGAGAAACATCCATGTGAGAGAGACATATTGATTGGTTGCCTCCTATATACACCCCAAGTAAGGCCAGGAAACTGCAACTGAGGTCCATGCCCTGACTGGAATTGAACCCAGGACCCTTCAGTCCACAGGCCTACACTCTATCCACTGAGCCAAACCAGCTAGGGCTCATAACCATATCAAATTAACTTCACAAGCTCTATCCATCAGAACCTGATACAGAATCTCCACCCTGACTGCACAGTATTTCCAGGAATCTACAGAGGGCATCCTAGAAGTACCCCTGGTCCATCTGAGGTAGTCATCATGCAGTAACACTGTGCTT
The DNA here is from genome assembly GCA_026230045.1 of Corynorhinus townsendii. NCBI lineage: Eukaryota > Metazoa > Chordata > Mammalia > Chiroptera > Vespertilionidae > Corynorhinus > Corynorhinus townsendii. The sequence continues at coordinate 114,872,109 of JAPDVU010000007.1, read as the reverse complement.
CCCTTAATCTTTTAGCTTTCTTTTCCTTAGCCTGCAAAATTTCTTGAATGGATCTTCACTACTGCCATTGCTGTGAAGTCACATGTAAAATGACTGGGCTGCTCTCTCCAGGATTTGGACATTTGAGTGTTTAGAGACATCCTTGAAAACACAGACAGATTACTTCTCTAAATCCCACTATGTCACGCTTTGTCACTTGGGAAAGTAAGTAGAGCCACTTGTGTATCTGGCTATCACAAAGTAATTCACAAATAAAGACCCTTCAGATTCTACCTGCAGTTCTTCTCACTGTGCCACTCACACACTCCTCATAACATCAGGTTAGGTAAATAATATTCTGCAGTTCTTCTTTCTCCCTCCCCACATATTTTGTCTCCATTCTTTCCCAATAATATTCTCAAATATCCCCCTTTCTATGCAAATGAAACAGATGCCTGATGTTTCCTGCATGGCCATTCAGTAGAAACATCCCAGACAAACATACATCACCTTTAGTCTCAGTTAAGATCACTTCCTATATGTCTATTGCACTTTAGTAGGTGAGAACTACTAAGGTTGTTCATAATTCTATAGCAATTCTTTTATTTTTTACTCTGGATTTGAATCAGATTTGCCATCTCTCTTTGCTATAAGGTTTTGTTGTGTGTTTTTTTGAGGGGGGGGGGAGGGGGCAGGGCGGGGTTGACAAGTGGATATTCTCCCAGCTTTTAGTTGGCCCTGTGCTGCACTAGTAGCCCATACCCTCATGCACAAGCCTGCTACTCCAGTTATCACCAACCCACCTACCCCACTTCCCTTACTATAATTGACATCAAGTCAATCTCCTTGCTGGACACTTTCATTGACTATTTTCCTTGCCCATCCGTCAGCTACCAGAGCTATAAGATCACAGGCATAAGATCACAGGCTAACTGCTCAGAAAAAAAGGAGACAAATCTTAAAAAGGAACAATGCCATGGTGTGGTGTTTGGAATCAAAATTCTTGATCCCCCTCTAAGTGGATTTTTCAAGTACTTGGAGGATGGTCTTTGAACAAGAGCAACTTGAGATGGTGTCCCATCCTACAGATGGCTCTCCCAGTCTCAGCAGGAAACAATTGGAGTATGTTCTGCAGCTTTTAGAAAATAAATATGCTAATAACTTGGAAACACCCAATCCAGTCCTATTACTGACAGAAAGCAAGAATGCAAATGAAAGATATGGTGAGAACTATGTGTCTGCACTCATGGGAAAAAAATACAACACTATGCAATGGAGATATTTTCTGAATATAATTTTCTATTTATTTGGAAAGAAAAATGCTAAATTCTGGCAAGAAATATCCTATCTTTGGATTCAAAAGGTTTATACATGGGAATCAACCATACATGAGAAACTGATATTTTTATACAGTTGCTGGGTGAGAGGCATGCTTTATGAAAGTAAATGAAATTCCGTTTTGAGATCATGAGAATACATTTGCCAAGAGAAGCTGTGATATATTCCCTTAGAATTTTTCCCCACTTGATCCCATATTATGCTATTATTTTTGGAAAACTTTCAAAGTGGGGATGATTTCAAAGCTATAAAATGAATCAAGGGAAAGTCAATCATTCCCAGTTGAGATTGGAAGAGTAATAAGAATGTACAGAATATGAAGACCCTTCCAGCTCAGTATTATATTTGAGGAGCAAATACTGAAACTTTTTCTTTCAGATGCCAGCAATTATCTACAGCTCCAATACATAGTTGCTTTTCTTTAAAATCTTAAATTAGATATTTATTTAATACACTAGAGGCCTGGTGCACGAAATTTGTGCATGGGGGGTGTGTCCCTCAGTCCAGCCTGCACTCTCTCCAATCTGGGACCCCTTAAGGGATAGGGCCTAAACGGGCAATAGGACATCCCTCACAAAATTCAGGACTGCTGGCTCCTAATTGCTCATCTGCCTGCCTTCCTGATTGCCCCTAAACGCTTCTGCCTGCCAGCCTGTTCACCCCCTAACCACTCGTCTGCCTGCCTGATTGCCCCCAACTGCCCTCCCTTGCAGACCTGGTCCCTCCCAACTGCCCTCCCCTGCTGGCCTGATCACCCACAACTGCCCTACCCTGCTGGCCATCTTGTGGCAGCCATCTTGTGTCCACATGGGGGCAGCCATCTTGTGTGTTGGTCAATTTGCATATTACTTTTTTATTAGATAGGATATATAATGAACATAGATAAAAATAGACTACCCTGTACATTGTTGCTCACATTCCTAGTCTTGAAAGTATCTCCCAAGACATTCTCATGGTCTGAATGTTTTTCTCCTGGATGGATGTGTCTAGTGATTAATATTATGATGGGGATTTGCTTTTGAAGACTGATTGATGCATGAGTCCTTGTGGTCCCAGTGCCATAGGTTCTGGGTTTCTCAATTTTTGTTTTTGTTTCAGACTTAAAAATTTTAGAGCAGTTTAAGCAAAATGGAGGAAAATATATAGGAATTTCCCATATGTAGTTTCTTCTTAGTTTTTATAGATTTTTAAAATCTGCTTGGTCTAGAACATTCTGTAGTTGTCATATAACGTATTCTCTTCTCAAACTTTTCTCTCTTCGTATCTTCCTTTTCTCTCTTCATATTTTCCTTAATACCATGGTATACACTTTCATATTTACCTTTCTGACTATATTTGTGTCTTTTCCTAACTCTTATTTTAGTCCTCACTTCTTAGATATGGAGCTACCCAGAGGTTCAGTTCTCAATTATCTGCTATAATTTATTCATGGTCAGTATATTCTCTCAAAACATCTTAAACTCTCTGTGTGTTTGGGTTCTCAAACTTTATCTCCAATCAACTTATTCAAAAAAATTTGATTGTCATTCCTTCTTTAGGATTTATTATTAGCTTAAATGCTTCTATCTAAAGAAGCTTTGCTGAACTCTTCTGATGCATAAGAAAAATTCCTATGAAGCATTTTATGTCATTTTTGCATATATTACAATCCATTGTTTATAAGGCCATGAATGAGAAAGAGGTGTTGAAGAGGACAGTGTTGTGTGATTTTGAATCTGATCACTGCCTAAACATACATGTACACAAAAGGGAAAATGCATACCTTTAGGTTTTCATTACATTCAAGATTCAGTCATTTGGTGTATTTAGATAATCTGGGTTGGGTACAGCATGAGTTGGTTGCCCTCCATGCTATGATTCAGGGTTTATAACATTGATAAAGATAGAAATAGAAAGATAAAATTTTCTTAAGATTAAGGAACAAAATATTTATCTCCACTAACCGATCAGAGCATTCTTTTTGATGCAGATAATTCAGATGGGAAGTCAAATTATAATAAAAAATCAATTGAGTAGTATAGAATTTCTACATTAATATATATATCAATACCCCTAGCCATTAAGATCCTTGCCAGTGCCCAGCTAGTGTAACTCAGTGGTTGAACATCAACCTATAAACCAGGAAGCAACAGTTTGATTCTTGCTCAGGGCATATGCCCAGCTTGCAGGCTCGATCCTCAGTGTAGGGCATGCAGGAGGCAGCCAATCAATGGTTCTCTCTCATCATTGATATCTCTCTCTCTCTCTCTCTCTCTCTCTCTCTCTCTCTCTCTCTCTCTCTCTCCCCCCTCTCTTTCTCTCTGTCTCTCTCTCTCATATCTCTCTACTTTCCTCTCTGAGATCAATAAAAATATAAAAAATGAAATAAAAAAAGACATCTGCCAATGTTTGTGTCTTTGATTTAACTTGTTTTACATTTCCATCTGAGTTGTACAGTTTCACTGTACTTACTGATGCCTTAAATGAGACTAATGCCAAATATTATCCTGGGATGCATCCCACCTTTAAAAAGAACTTTGAATATGGACGATCTGCCCTTTCTAATGCCTATTTTATAGGTTAAAACTTGGAGAAACATCTTATTTTTATATTTTTAAATACAGCCAGAAAAAGGTAGTGAGAAGGGGGAAATAGATTCTATGTACCTTCCCCATGGTTATGAAGTAGCTCTTCATCATCTTGTATAATACCTTGGTAAAAACATAGTAGGAAATCAACATTTAAGGTTAGAAATTAATTTTAAAAATGAAGAATTAAATGAATTTCATATTTTACTGTTACACATGAAACTCTGGGGAAATATAGTCATGAAAATTACTGCAAAATACACTAATGGCATAGATTATGGTTCCATTTCTACCACTTTATAGAGATAATTATGTTCACATTATATATTTGAAAACTGGGAATTTTATTTTTATGTTCAGATGGTGAGAAGTGAAACAGAGAACCTGTAACCTAGAGATAAGTTTCTAGGAAAGATGGATAGTGAGCTAATAAAATATAGGAAGAAATATTTCAAATATTTTATTTTGAATCCAGATTTTAAATAAATAGACCTTGCTCAAAAAAGGGGAAAGCCTTATAATTTTGTCTACTTGTAGTCTATTCTTAAACATAATTTTAAAAGGAGCAACAAAGGACATGTGGATAGGAAACATGTTTTTTTATTTTCCTATCCTGACCCCTTTATATTAATCTACTGTAATCCCATTAGTGCTAATAAAATTTCAGGGAATGAAAGAATCCTAGTGGAACTCAGATACTCTGCAAAAATCCTATTAAGTTGTTACCTGAAAGACTAATTTGCTTAGGTCTTATTTTAACAGCACATCTTTATTTAACAATAAAGATAAATTTGAATAAAAAACAACAAAAAAACCCAGCACAGGTCATTAAGGCATTGACACAACTGAGTATCTTGCTCTGAGCATCCCGTCAGCCCAGCAACTATTTAGCACTGTTACAGTAGGCAGCTAACTAGATATTAATGAAAGAGAAAGGATTCAGACACCTAATTAACCCAGAACACCTAAAAAGCTACAGTTTCACCACCATCCCAGAAACAGCAGCATCCTCCGCCAAAGGGACTTAATCCCAGAGCAGGCAGGAAAGATTGGCTTTCCAATCGCCCCGGTTAGCCCAATTACAGTGGGGAGGAATAAAACAGTAAGGGAAAAACTTCTTTGCTGGGTGCTTGGGCGTTAGAAGCTAAGCTGGTACATAGAGAGGTCCTTCTACCAAGCGCATATGCAGAAACCAGGAGCCAGAGCAGCACAGCCTGATGAGACATGCGCAGTTGGAGCCTAAATGGCAACCATAAAAGGGAGGAGTCTAGCCTGGGAAAATCTGGGGGGAAAGACCAGATAGAATGAGTCCACAAAACCCTGGAACATCCAGAAAAAGGATTGCATGGGGCGGGGGGGGGGGGGGGGGGGGGGGGGGTGGTACCAACACAAACCTGCAAAAGCAAGGAAAGAGATTGGATAGGTTGAAAGTATGCCTAATCAATCTTAACAAAGGCCCCAGGTCATTCTCTCTCATAGCAGCTGTGTGTGTAGAAGCCACAGGGACTGAAGCACAGTGCTGACAGCCAGCTGGATGGGAACAGAGACTGTGATGGACTACTAAAGCCTCAGATGCAGGGCTAAAGGCAGGACAGCGCAGGGTCCTGGCCCTCCTTCTGGGGTTGGTGAGGACAGGTATGGGACTATAACCCCAAGAGGCTAGACTGCTTCCACAGCAAAACAAAGCTGAGCCACCTGGTGCTGATGAGGTTGTGTGGCAGCCTCTTCGGGACATCTGTGCCCTGTGCACCTTTCCACTTCCAATGAATCTTGTCACTATACATCAAATCCTCCTACACATGAGTCCCTGATATACTTTTCTCCTGACTTCACAAGAACCCATTTCCAGACCTGTCTATCACACCCACCTCGGTCCTAGTCCACAGCGTTAGTCCCTAAATTTAAGCATCTCTGAGATAACATTAAACCTATGTTCATGCTTCCAAAAACATATACTGCCATAACTGGCAATCTTTCAGAGGTCCATCATAGAAGGTAAATACATATCACTTTCATCTGACATACTTTGACTTCTTCCCAGCAGCCTTAAAAATGCGCCAGACCACTGTACAACTTCTATATGTCCACAAGACATTGTCCTTTTTGATTATTTTGTATAATTCATTCTTGAATCATCTCAACTTCCCACCCCAAATAAAATGGAAAACAAAAACAGTTCTCTTGAGAACAAAAACATCCATGTTCATGCCAGTTGTTATCAATATCTGGTCCTTGAATCAACAACATCACTATCACCTCTGAATTCATTAAAATGCAAGTTCTTAGGTCCTATTCTAGACCTAATAAATGGAAATAGCAGGGTAGGACCCAGCTATCTGTGTTCAAACAACCCCAAGTGATTCTGATTTAAGCAAACATTTTAGAATCACTGCTTTATACTATGTTAAATGATGGTGGACAATATATTGTAGATGCATAAATAGCAGTAGATGATAAATATTGTTATAGGCATCCTATCTAATAAAAGAGTAATATGCAAATTGACCTTACCTCCGCTACACCCACAAACCACACCCACCAGCCAATCAGGAGTGAGTATGCAAATTAACCGAACCAAGATGGCTGTGGCCATAGAGAGCAGGAGGCTTGGGTTTCCCCAGCAATGGAGGAAGCCAAGCTTTCCACCTGCCCTGACTGGCCTAGGCCTCCACTCAGGTTACAAAGTTTCAATTATAGAAGATAAATTAGAAGATAAATAAATCCCAGATACCAGAGCCCCCACTTGGGTTGCTGGGGGGCGTGGCCAGCCTACAAACCACCACAGGCCCCTGGCCCAGGTCGCCTCATGCCCTAAGGGAACCCCCACCCTGATCTGAGACACCCTTTAGGGCAAACCAGCTGGCCCCCACCCATGCACCAGGCCTCTACCTTATCTAATCCTATCTAATAAAAGAGTAATAAGCAAATTGACCATCACTCCAACACACAAGATGGCTGCCCCCATGTGGTCAAAGATGACTGCCCTCATGTGGACACAAGATGGCTGCCACAAAATGGCCAGCAGGGGAGGGCAGTTAGGAGGGACCAGATTTGCAAGGGAGGGCAGTTGTGGGCAATCAGGCCAACAGGGGAGGGCAGTTGGAAGGGACCAGGCCTGCAAGGGAGGGCAGTTAGGGGTGACCAGGCTGGCAAAGGAGGGAAGTTGGGGGCGACCAGGCCTGCAGGGAAGAGCAGTTGGGGCCAAACAGGCTGGCAGGGGAGCAGTTAGGCATCAATCAGGCTGGCAGGGGAGTGGTTAGGGGGTGATCAGGCTGGCAGGCAGAAGCAGTTAGGGGCAATCAGGAAGGCAGGCAGGCGAGTAGTTGGGAACCAGCAGTCCTGGATTGTGAGAGGGATGTCCGACTGCCCGTTTAGGCCTGATCCTATCTAGATCAGGCCTAAACGGGCCATGGGACAACCCCAGGCCTAAATAGGCAGTCGGACATCCCTCTCACAATCCAGGACTGCTGGCTCCCAACTGCTCGCCTGCCTGCCTTCCTGATCTAGATAGGATCAGGCCTAAACAGGCAGTCGGACATCCCTCAAGGGGTCCCAGATTGGAGAGGGTGCAGGCTGAGCTGAGGGACACACACACCCCCCTCTGCACAAATTTCATGCACCAGGCCTCTAGTATTATCATATGTATGTGTCAGAGCAGCTAGAGCACAGCTTCTCTGAGTCCATATATTCTTCTGAATCCTACTAAGTGCTATGCCAAGTGTCAGGGCAGGATCCTTCTTAAACCCTGCCTACTGCCTACTAAATTTTGGGGCTGAGGCCCTCTGCCAGGAGCTGAGCCTTCTTGAGACTCCAGATCAGGGGTCCTCAAACTTTTTAAACAGGGGCCAGTTCACTGTCCCTCAGTCCGTTGGAGGGCCAGACTATAGTTTAAAAAAAACACTATGAACAAATTCCTATGCGCACTGCGGGCCCGAGACGAGTCAGCTGCTAAGCAGGGCAGGCAGCGGCACCCGGCGGGCTGGATAAATGTCCTCAGCGGGCCGCATGTGGCCTGCAGGCTGTAGTTTGAGGACCCCTGCTCCAGATGGTAGATGGAGAAGCCATGAGAAGTCATGGGTGTATAAGAATGAGTCTTTATTCTAGGAGCCAGTGGCCATAAACCATTAGACAAAACAGTTCTGCATAGCAAAGTCTCATACAGGAAGCCACACACCAGCTGATAAATGAACACATCTTTCTTATAAAGCAGCAGTATCCTCTGTACCCACAACCATTATCTAAGCAGCTGCACGCTGCGTCTGGACCTACCACCTCAAGTAGCAGAGGCACCTGAGCTCTCCCCTAGAGCTATACCCTCAGTAACCTCTCCAGCCTCTCTCACCTCTCCCAGCCTTTTCCCCCTTAACACCGCAGCAGTACCAGTTCTCAGCTTTGTCTGAACTCTCTATCCTTAGCAATATACTTTAATACTTAGACAAAAGCGGCTTCCTGCCAACAGTGACATCAATCATTTGGCTTATAAAAGGGCACAGTGTACCGTCAGATTGCTGTGGCCTTGCATCTGGGTATAGTCCTTGGACACCCTGATTAAGATTTCTATGCTCAGAGTGGCCTTGGCCATCAGGCATACTAACAAGTCCTCCACACTCTAATTAGCCTTGGCTATGCGGCGACTTTGACATGGTTCCCAAGTTGCAAGTATGCAACTTTCAAGTATGAGTAAATCCAAAGACTTAGATCTGCAGAGATGACAAAGTCTAGCATTTGATAAAATTCAAGCAATTTCCAAACAATAAAAAAGTAAAGTAAGTTCATGCTTCACATTTCATATTTTGGTCATGATTACATTAGATACTTAAAACAAATCCCATAGAAATTAAATCAATATTTTTTTAGAATGTTGAGAATCTATTTAAGCTTCAAAAATAAAATAATATTAGACACACATGTAATTAAAGGCAATGGTATGGGATTAGACTGAAGAGTTTGGACATTCAAAACCTATCTCAATTACTTAAGATATGGGTGCCCTTGGGCAAGTTGAGGGATTTACAAGATTTTTGTAGGAGTGGCACTTGATTGCCTGTGGGAGCTCGTAACAGATATCCTGGAACAGAATAAGTACTCAACAGATTGCCAGATTAATGGTCTAATTGTAATGAAACAGGCACCTAAATTTTGAGTGGTTACTTTTTTCATTTGCCAGCACGAACCTAGGTTATTTCTTGAGACCTCATTGCTCCAGTTTTCTACTTTGATCTGTATGAAATCCACAGCCATCTTACTGAAGTTGCAAAACAACCCTCCCTTGATTATTTACACGTATTCTCAAGAGACTTATGCAAATACATGGGATGCCCTTGAGGATTTTGCATTTGGATCTTTGATTAAGATAAAATGAATCAAGAAAATTTTGAGTGGCAGTACCCTTGAGGCAAAACATCTGAAGAAGCTAAAGAATTGATATTATTGTTCTTTTTCTAAACCCTGGCACTGAATTTCTCTTACTAAAGAGCCTTAAGAACTACTGCAGATAAAAAGTATGTGAGTAAATTCTTATTTACTCGTGCAACCGTATTATTGAGCTTTCTAGAAGTAGGAGGTGATGGGTGGTCTAAAGGCCAGAAAGGTCGCTGCTTCAATTGCATATGTTTCATAAATATTATAATGAGATGGGATATTAAAATATGCTCAATTATTTTGAGATTGACTAAGTGAATGTATATTATTATCTCTTTATAAAGATCAAAGTGACATTAAGCAATTAAATTTCTGCTTATTTTATAAATAATATTCTGAATAACATTTATGCCTTAGGGTGGATTTTTTTTTTGATATGTATGTGTGTGTTTATATGTTAGAAGTGATATTGAGACCTTCTCATGGTAAATCTATCTAGCTAAGGAAAAGAGACAGAGGGATCCTCATAGAGATATGAAACACTGTCAACAGGATCTAATACTTTTGTTTAATCTTAAAGTGGTAGGAGGATAGAAAAGAAACCTAAAATAATAAAATGATACTTGGGTAGGACATGAATAGCTACAAAGTGTTCAATAGTCTAAATCATAAATCTTGAGGAAGTCAGCATTAGTATAGGTAAGTAGGTTAAATATACATCAAATATTTAAAAGGAGGTAGGTAGATGGGGCGGGGGGGGGGGGGGGGGGTTGGGTACCTAAAAATAAGAGATTGAATTAAAGTCACTGGCCTGAACATAGTATAAAGGTCCAGTCCAAGGAAATTCAATATTATTTAAGGTTTTTTTGTTTGTGTGTGTGTGTGTGTGTGTGTGTGTGTGTGTGTGTGTGTTATGAAGAAGGAAACTGAGGTTAAGAAAACTGTTATTTGGCTAAGTCTTTCAAATAGAAGCAAAGTGGAGAAAATTTCTAAGACTTCTTAATGGAAATAAGAATGCTCTTATCTCCTTTACTACATTGCCTCAAAACTTAAGAAGAAGGTAAGAAATGATAGGTATGCCTCATCTAAGATAGGATTAAAATATTAATGACTTGGTTGCAGTAAGAATCCCAATAGGTTGCCAGATTAATGGTCTAATTGTAATGAAACAGGTACTGAATATTCATGGTGAGGTCCCTGATCTTGATTCAAGGAGCAGATTCATTCTGTTTCCCAATCGATGAAGGAGGTACCTCCAGGAATCTGTAGAGAAGGATATTAAAGATTATAAAAATAATTCAAAATTTAGGAAACTATGCTATCAAAATCATTATTTCTTTTCAAATATCAGGTAAGGAAAAATTAAATCCTACATGCCTATATATATTTCATCACGTGGTTTATATTATTACTCTACTTCTATATGTTATGGCTGAACTTTCTGCAACATTTTCCCCTCTACTCATCTTAGGTTTATTGTTAAGGGACCTGCAAAATGCACTAACAAAAGACAAATTAACAAAAGGAAAACAAATAAGTTTATTAACATGAACATCATGCTCCTGGGAACATCCAGCAAGGAGTAAAGCAAATGGGTGATTAGAATTTGGGCTTACTAGTATATTTCACTTTAACAAATAAACAGAACATTTTTAGAAAAATAAAAAGACAGCGGAAAAGGATTTTGAGCTTCTCAGTGGGCAAATTCTAATAGCTCAAATATATGGGCAAATTAATGACGGATAAGAGCTAGTTTTAGCAAGTTTTATTATGTAGACTCCTTCCTTGGGTTGTTTCTGGGCTGATAGGGCTCTCGAATGTTCTCAGACAAATTAAATTTTGTCCTCACTGCTAGAGAGGAAAGGGGGACACCATTGAAAATCTACATCCTGATATTGAGCAAATAGGAGGAGAACAGAAAACTTTTCTTGTATTTACTTCTCAAATGCCTTCAGCCCAAAATACCTTTAAACATACACTATACAAAACATATGTCCCTAAATCTATTTGCTAACTCCACATCATCTTTTGCATCCCCTTCTCTTCATTCTTGCTTTTGCCATCACGACCAATGTGCTCTTAACTACAGTAATGTATTCAAACTCAACTCTGTTATAATTTCTGATATCACCATATTGTCTTTTACACACATACACAAACAAGCATCAAAACTCCTTGAAATTTTGTAGCCAAGGTAATTTGGTGAAATGTAAAATTCAACATGCAAAACCATCACCTACCTGCTATCGCTTATCAGGCAGAATCCTATCTAATAAAAGAGTAATATGCAAATTGACCATCACTCCAACACACAAGATGGCTGCCCCCATGTGGACACAAGATGGCCACCACAAGATGGCCAGCAGGGGAGGGTAGTTGGGAGGGACCAGGCCTGCATAGGAGGGCAGTTGGGGGCAATCAAGCCTGCAGGGGAGGACAGTTAGGGGTGACTGGGCCAGCAGAGGAGGGAAGTTGGGGGTGCCAGGGCCTGCAGGGAAGGGCAGTTGGGGGGGACCCAGGCCTGCAGGGAAGGGCAGTTGGGGGTGACCAGGCCTTCAGGGGCGGGCAGTTAGGGGCAAACAGGCTGGCAGGGGAGCAGTTAGGCATCAAAGAGGCTGGCAGGGGAGTGGTTAGGGGGTGATTAGTCTGGCAGGTAGAAGTGGTTAAGGGCAATCAGGAAGCAGGCAGGTGAGCAGATGGGAGGGATGTGAGAGGGATGTCTGATTGCCCATTTAGGTCTGATCCTACTGGGCAGTCCGACATCCCTCGAGGGGCCCCAGATTGGAGAGGGTGCAGGCTGGGCTGAGGGACACCTCCCCTCCCCATGCACAAATTTCATGCACCAGGCCTCTAGTACTATATAATTTTAAAATAAGATTAAAATTTTTATGTTCACAGTAGAATAGCTTTACCATGGGTCATAAGTTCACAAACTAGATCATTATCATGAAGGACATAGGCAATGCTATGCAATGTGTCATCTTAAAAGACATGTTTCCGAGTGAGAAAACTATTTATCACTCTACATATAACCAAAAATCTGAGATACTTTTTAACTGCTCAGATTTACAAATTCACATATTTCAAACCTAATGTTTCCTAAATACATTGTACATAAAAGCGAGAAAGGTATCATTCTAACTACTATTGTGAGAGAGTGAACATCCAGATAACAGATGTGGTAATTCCAATTGGAGGGAAAAAGTCCCAGAGTTGAGGACTCATGCTTTCACTACCATGACATCACCCTCTCAATGGCTAAAAATTTTTGAAGCATGATGAACATATAAAAATGTTATTGACCCTTTCATAAAATAACTTGCATACTGTGAAAGGAAGTTAATATTAATTTATTGTCAAACTCTTCCAATTGGTTTGGCAAAATGTGCAAGCCCTTTTCCCCAGTGTGTTGCCAAGTGAACATTTATAAAAATAATGTTTTTTGGTGACTATTTTCAATACAATTTAAAAAATTGATGAGAAATCAAGCAAAGTCAGACTAGCATTATTAGTTCTAGTGGGATTAAAACTAGATTATTGTTTTAGATAAATAAATAACATATTTATAAATTTGTGTGATTAGTAAAGAACAAGTCAGGGTAATATTATAATTAAATTCCAAATGATGTTAGATGAGAGATGGATATATGGTAAGGCTGTAATGCATGTCAAAATATAATCTCTAATTTCCTAAAGGTAAGAATTCAATTTGGATCCTTAGGTTGACATTTTAAAAGGGGGTGGCTATTGCTACTTTATCAGTGAGCCTAACCGAGTGATAGGTAGAAGTCTGGCAAATCACTCAACTGAAGAATCATTTGCAAAATTTGTGACACAAACACTCTTAATTTATGATTACATTTTTCCTGTTGATTTATCTCTGCTTATGAAAATCTAAGTGTAAATCACAAAGGGTAACACATAATTAAATTGTTGTCATTCAAAAATAGGAAATTGATTCATTTAAATACCCACTGCCACTCATGTTAAATAGAGGTGATGTGCCTTCTGGGCTCTAGGAAGCTGTGCCCTGGGTCCAGGCTGCTGGGCCCCACCACTGCTCTCCCAAAGATAGGCTACTCCTCTTTCTCCGGCTTCTCACTAACAGCAGATGGAAACGGAAGAATCCCTGACAGGGCTTCTCCCCCCATTCCCACTTTGTGCACTGATCTGCCCCTTCACATTACACCAAGGCTGTTATCCAGGGCTGTTTAAGGGGCATGAGAAAAAAGCAGGAGGACACACTAGCCAGAAGGGCAGTGCCCCTACATTCTCTGTGAGGATGTACGTGGCACCACAGAGTGTGATAGCTACCTAGAAATCTCTTCAACGCCCAAGTAATAAAAGACTAAGTTAAAAATAAATAAAATAAATACCACTGCCGCCCTGGCTGGTGTTTTCAGTGGTTAGAACCTCATCCTGAGCACCAAAGAGTTTCTATCCCCCACCCCGGTGGGAGCAAGTGTGGGATGCATCCAATTGATGTCTCTCTCTCTCTCTCTCTCTTTCTCTCTCTCTCTTCCCCTCCCCTCTAAAAATCAATGGAAAAATTTCCTCAGGTGAGGATTAACAAAAACAACAACAACAAAAAGTACCCACTGCCTATTATCATATACATAATTATATATTCTTTTTTTCTTTCTTTTTTTATATATTCTTTCTTTCAATGCTCCTGTGTCTTCTATTAATTATAGCCTCTTCTCAAATGTAAGGGAACTTACAGACATTATCTGATTATTTGTCCAACAAACCAGTGAAATAGTTACAGTAAAAATAAATATTTTTATTTCCTAACACATCTACGGGTATTTTTGTTCTTATAATTAATTGCTATTACTATGGGGTACATTCAAATTAAAATATTAAAGTTGGGTGCTCTCTTTATTTCTGGTCATATCAATAGAGTTATAACTGGGTGCTGTGTGTTAGTTCCTACAAACTGCTAAGTTTAGTTTTGAAGGAGACTTTAAAAATAATTGGTGCCCTTTCAAATAATGACATTAAGCTCCTAATTGTCATTTGAGGTATGTCTAAAGTAGCCATTGAATAATTACTCCTTAATGGTTATTAATTAATAATAATAGATCCCAGAGTTGGAAGAAAATTGAGAGTGGTCTACTTCATTATATAACTTCTTCTAATATTAGGTTTTATGTTACATATAATATGTATGTGTACATGTTATTTCTCAGATGAGTCACAGCTTCCCTTTGATCTTCTTAATCCAAGTCAAATAAAAATTTTCCAAGTTCTAAGGGAGGGAATGACTGAGATAAAAATTCTAAAATAAAAAATATAGAACAAAATATAGAAAGTCAAGTGTATTAAATTAATAATAATAACTCTGAAACAAAAACAAGATTAACTGCAAAGAGAAAGAAACAAACCGGAGAGCTACTGTTCTCTTAAATCTGGGCTTTTATTATAATAACTAGGGGCCCAGTGCACAAATTCATGAATATTGAAAGGAACTGTGGGTGGTGAGGCTACAGTGGACACAGGGGCGGGTCTCGGCCCATCCTCCGTGCCCCCGCCCTGCCCCTCCTGCTATGGCCCTCCGGTCCCCTGGTCCCCTGTGTGTTGGCAGCCCTGCTCCTGCCACACAGAGCAATTGGGGCCGGAGCCAGCAGCAGGTACAAGTGGGGCCAGTGCCATCAGTGGGTGCAAGTGGTGGCTGCTGCCCCGATTGCCTCTCAGGAACAGGGGGAGGTGGAGAAACCCTCAGGGGTGAGTGGGTACAGCAGCCACCACTCACACCTGCTAATGAAGTCAAGTGATGGGGGCTGGCACTGGGCGCTGGCAGCAAGTGCGAGTGCTGGGCGGGACCGCAGCACTTGGGAGCCGCCTTGGTCTGGCAAAACCACTCACCTGCTCCACCATCTTGCCATTGTGCCCGCCATGCTCCACACTCTGCCACCTGTTGCCGATGCCTGCCATGTTCCATGCGCGCCCCCTGGTAGTCAGCACACGAAATAGTGACTGATTATTCAGTTATTCAGTTGTTCGGTTGTTCCACCATTCGGTCTATTTGCATATTAGGGTTTTATATATATATAGATATTTTTACATTCAATAAAGAGTAAGTCAGATTTTAATTTGCGCTGTTTTATTTCCTTTTATTAGTGGTATGAGTCAATGGTTCATTTTGCAAGTGGTGTCTTTAGTCCTATGAAATAAGACATCATAATCCCTATTTTATGGGGATAAAAAGACTGTAGCCAAAGAAGAGAAGTAAACTCACCATAGGTGCAAGTGGTATACTTCAGACATCCTGGAGCCAGCATAGGATAACTGCCCAGACTCTATCATATGCTTTCCCTTTGGAACATAAGAGCCACTTTGTCATAAGCACAGAAAGAAGTAATTATTAGGCGCTCAAACTCAATAATGACCTTCAACGTTCAAGGTAATACTGAAAATGCAATAATAATTAGAATAAAATAGACATACTATTAAAAAGATTAATTACATTCATTTAATCATGAAGGATACCTTTTATGAATAAATAACTCATCAAACATTTTGTTTTATTCCCTTAGATGATTAGCACATTGAAATACAAATGAAAACTTCGGATGAATCAGAAATTCAAGATCTATTCATTTTAATACCTACACCAAATGTGTTCTATTTCCCAAAAGGGAACTTTTTTTTTAACCCTAGATTTAATGCAGTAAACTATCTAGGTGTCTGGCAAAGCAGTGATATATACCAGAGAGAGTTAACTTTTAGAATGCTTTGACTGGTAAGTGTTTTAAAGAGCACCAATAAAATGCTAACGAAGAACCATCAGTTACTCTGTATTTCATGCAAAGGATTGGCACACATTGCATGTTTTGTTTTTTTATGAGGCTCCTCCTTAAAAACTAATCAAAGGTAGTATCTTTCCTGTCAGATTCAAAATGTTGGAGGAAGGAAACTGGCATAACAAGGTCAGCTGGCAGCCAGACTGCATGTCCTCTTAGGAGGCCAGCCTTGTTCTGCTGCCTTCCTAATCAAGTTTTGTTTGAGAGCTCTCAGCCTGGCTGCCCCTCAGGGCTGTAGCCATTCTCCTCCCTCAGCTTCAGCAGGACTCAATATGTTCATGTTGTTGGGCAGGCACTGAGCCATTCATTACTCAGGAAAAGGAAGAGGCCAAAAGCAAAGATCATTCAGCTGTGAACTTTGCCTTCACTGATCTTGTAGTGTGGGAGGTGAGGTAAGACAGTTATGTCAATATTTGGGCTATAAAAACTAAAGAAAGAAGAGATTATATCCATTTGAGAAGAATGGAACAATTCACAATAACATTTGAGCAGCATTTTAAAAATAAATATAATTTGGATTTTAAGATAAGCTCTGAGACTTTAAGGATTTGTCTAGGGATTTCTTCTTATCCACTCCCTTAAGATTGTTTATTTTCTTCTCATTATTCTTTTCTTATTAAATCTATTTACCTGTTAATTCATCTTCCCATCTGTACTTAAGCACATTTGGATAAAAACTAGCTGAAATGTCTGCTCTGTCTTAACTTATTCTTTGATTCAATAAATATTCATCAAATGTAATAAGAATAATTCACTGTAATAGGAACTAAGGTGAGAGACAAAAGAGACATATTCCCTTTCCTTTCTTATGGAGTTTCATCAACACAAAGATGAAGAGCCATTGTCTGATTGTTGTTTGAGTAAGTGAACTTGAGTAGGGGAATGATGTTCAGGACACAGATCATTGATTACCGTAATACAATGCCAGGCTATGTGGTTAAGGTAAAACCTTAAATCATTTAGGCTATTAGGGAAGAAAAGGTAAGAGATATTTAAAGTAAAATAGGAACTACTATTTCAATGGAATATTTGCAGAAAGATTTGGACTGTATCTTTTTACTTGTTTTTTGCAAGTGAATCATGCTAATGGGACTTTATAAAACAAAGGGAATATTAGTTTTAGTGATGATTTTAGGCCAGGATACTCTTGAAAGCCAAGTCTCACTGCAGTCAAGGTCTCTGATAGTCCTAGAATAATAAATGAGTCATTAACATTTATGTCCTATCCAATTAGCTAAAATATTTTCAAACTGGGCTCTGGAGTCACCTTTGTATGTGTGACGATTTATATGAGTAGGAAAGTTTGTTAAAGAAGACTAAGGAGGTAGAGGTCTTAAGATGTCAGACAAGAAACAATGTGTTCTTATAAAATTACTTGAGTATTGGAGACATAGGAACTTCACTGGCATGAAAGGTATGGAATTCATTCTTCATATTTGTCTTAAGTTCCTAAATTTCCAGTTGAAATATTGTTTTTTTTCATATAACTTAAATCTAATTCAGACTAGATAAAACTAAAATATTTTGTCTATATCACATCATTTTCACTTTAGTTTTCTACATACATCTTTACATCCTTCGTACTATGCCATTGATTGAATGTACCTGTAGGGACAATTTATTCCAAAATTTGCTCAGCACTTGGAACAAGGCAAAGCTAGAAATAGAGAATAGGTCGAGAATCAATGATTCATATGTCTGTGATCAGCTGTATAACTAACTCTTAGTCTCTTATGTGCTGGTACCCTCAAAAGAGCAGAATTAAAGCCAAAAACCCACAGAGTTTAGAGTCCAGTAAGAGCAGCTGATGGCAGCAGCCACAGGACTGACAGACTGTGATGCTGGCCTGCGGCCAACTGGAAGATGTTAGTCAAGGGGGAATGTGCTTCCCTATCCTTTCTCAAACACCTGCACTGGCCTAATTGAACATGGTTTATTCAGCACTCAGCAGGCCACAGCTATGGCCAGCATTCAATATCCACAATCCCATTAAGCCTTAATCAAGTAGGGAAAAATGAGAAAGAAAAAGAGATGGTATAATTTTTTTTCCCTTTCTTGGTTCCTGGGGTCAAAAGTCAGTACTTATATGAAAAACAACACTAATAGAGGTCAAATTGTGTACATAAATTAAACTCTTAGCCCTGTGACAACCTATTTAATTTTATGTCAGATTTCTGGCAATTTCAATGCTCTGGAAGAGGGCCAACTACATGAAAGGTTAAAAGAGGCAAACCACCCCAGCCAGCATGGCTCAGGGACTGAGTGTCGACCTATGAACCAGGAGGTCACTGTTTGCGGGCTCAATCCCCAGTGTGGGGCATGCAGGAGGCAGCCAATCAATGACTGTGTCTCATCATTGATGTTTCTATCTCTTTCCCTCTCACTTCTTCTTTTCTTCTTTGAAATCAATATATATGGCAAAACTGACATGTGGTTCATTGTAGTTGATGGAGGACCATCACATACATTGTGGTCCTTGAGAATCACAGAATTATAAGAAGTTATTAGACTTTTACATGTGCTTTTTCCTCAGGAGAATAAAAGGTAAACATAATAATAAGAATAATCATATCAGCTACCTTTTAACACATTTTATAACCTCTATCAAACCTCATAAATGACAAGCCTATAAGTCAAACCAGCATTCTTCACTCCAAGCATACCTCCTAAGTGCTTTCCATCATATAACATCCAAGATTCTAAACTATATATATTCCAAATACATGCTCTTGAGAAAACAAATTCCATGGTCAAATAGAAGATGATAACATAAAAAAAAATGTTTATTTGGTTTATTTACTGTAGGGTCTATAAATATTTTATATCTTCTTTTTAAACCTTACGGTATTAAAATAATTTTAAAAAAACAAGGTAAAGAGAGTTGGTAAAGGCAGACATAGTAGCAATAAAAAGCTATAGTTATAAGTGAGGAAGCTAAAATTGAAAATTGTACATTCTTATGCAAACAGACATAAATGCAAATCCAAATACTACAATGAGGAGACACTGTGTCTTCTCAGATTATAAACAAGCTGCTTTACATACTGTAATAATATACACCATGTCTTACCACACACTATAATACCTTATTCAAAAATAATGACCCCGAGGAAACAATAAAAATGGAAATTGGGTTTGGAGTGTTCCATATACAAAAAGCAGGTAATTGTATTACATGGTTGAGACTTTTATCTACAAGAGAACAGCAACAGCAGCAACAAAATCATTAGGCTTTTGATGGGATGAGCTCCAGTTCTTTGGTAAAAGTATTAATAAGACAGGTAAATGATGTGCAATTCACTTCAAATTAATGTTTTAAGGGCGAACAAAACAAATTACAATCAAATTTATACTGAAACAATAGTTTACCAGATCTCTATAAAAATAACAAACCTTAAGAACATAATGAAACTGAAAACTCTGATAAAGAAGTAGAATGAGCAGTCTATGAAGTTCCTGTTAAAACATGCAGAGTTTAAAGGCTCATAAGCAAGCCTGTCCAGCTGGAGAGGAAACCGTGCCAGTGCCAAGTCCCAGCAAGTCAATGTTATGATAGAGGAAGGCCTTCCTTTGGGTGTATATGATTGATTTCACATACCCCTTCAGAGTTGGTGGACCCAAACTATGTGTCATTTGTTTATTCAAACAGACGTGTTAAGTGACTGATATATGTTGGGAGATGTGAAGATGCAGTATAATAAAAAAGATAAAGAAGATTTGAGCCATTTCTATGTAGGTCTTCTGAACACAATGCAAATATATTCATTTAAACTTACTGAAACCTCCCCTATAACTTAAAGGCTTAAAATGTGTGCAAAGGGGTAGCAGTATTTTCTATTATGAACTTTCTTAGAATAAAGTGAAAATGATAACAATAAAACACCTATATGTAGAATATTCAGTGATTATATTAATAAGCATAATATATAACATTGGCTGAAAGGACTGGAATAACAGGGCTTTCTGGGTAACCAGGAGGGGAAGGCTGAGAGCAATAAGGAAGGGAACTGTGACCATACAAGGGAGGCAAGTTAGCAAGAAAGGAGTAAAGGGCCCCAAAGATATACTGTTGTTGGCTTTTTTTTTTTCTGACAACTTGAATTCTAGAGTAATGTACAGCTGTGAATGAATTGTTTCACACTTGACTAGAAATGCCAAGAAATGTGGACAATGGGTGCACTGTTTTTCTTTGTACATATCAACTTAAGAATCTTCATGGAATATTGGAAAGAACATATGCTCAGAAGACAAACCCGAAAATTAAATCCAGGTTGCTCTACTTTTTAAACCACTAAATTTGGGCAAAGTACTTACCTTTTGTCTTGTCTCAAAAATTGGCTACACCATTTCCCTGATTACAGTTACCCTTTGTGGATATTATGATATGCCAAGTACTGTTCTAACCACATTAACCATATCAGTTCACTCTTTTTTGCATAACCTTATGAGACTGGTACTACCAGTAACCTTTGTAGAGAGAGGAAACCGAGTCATAATGCTTTTATGCAATTCATCTAAGATCACACAGCTAGAAAGTATGAGAGGCAAAATTCAATACTAAGACCTTTGGCTCCTTTAAAGCCCTTATTTTTAACTACCTCAATAGTTTAAAAAAATCTACCCAAAAAATAATATCAGTTCATATGGGTTAGAATGGCTAAAATCCAAAACGCTAACACCACCCAATGAGGATGATGATGAAGATCAACAGACATTCTCATTCATTACTAGGGCAAATACAAAATGGTATAGCATTCTAGAAGACAGTTGGCGATTTCTTACAATGCTAAACAGGTGTACAACAATATCTAGCAATTACCTCCTTAGGTAATGTTTTATCCAAATGAGTTGAAAATTTATGTGCACACAAAATTCTACACGTGCATTTATATATTAGCTTTATTCATAATCATCACAGATTGGAAGCAATTAAAGTTCCCTTCAA
Organism: Corynorhinus townsendii; assembly: GCA_026230045.1. NCBI lineage: Eukaryota > Metazoa > Chordata > Mammalia > Chiroptera > Vespertilionidae > Corynorhinus > Corynorhinus townsendii. The sequence goes on along the minus strand of JAPDVU010000007.1, from coordinate 114,851,113 downwards.
AAAGTGTATGAATAAATAAACTGTGGGACATCTATTCAATGAAATATTCAGTGATTAAAAGCAATGAGCTGTCAAGCCATGAAGCAAAAAACATAGAAGTTAAACTGAATATTGTTAAGTAGAAGAAGCCAAATTGAAAAGGCCACTTACTATGTAAGTTCAACTATGCCTTATACTAAAAAAGCAAAACTATGGAAAAAATGGAAAGATCAGGTTTTGTCTGGAGATTGGGTGTAGGTGTAGAGGAATGGTCAGAGCACAGAGCCTTTTTAGTGTAATGAAATTATTTTAAATTATACTGTAATGGTGAATACATGATATGCATTTGTCAAAACTCATAACAAGTACAACACAAAATGTTAACCCTAGTGTAAACTATGAACTTCAGTTAATAAAAATATACTAATAGGGTATCATCAATTGTAACAAATGCACTTTACTAATGCAAAATGTTAATAATAGGATAAACTTTCTGGGTAGAATAGAGAGGAAGTATATGGGCACTCTCAATTCCAACTGTGCAATTTTTTTGTAAGCCTAAAATTACTGAAAAAGGAAACACTATTTTTTAAAATTATTTTTAAAGGCTACAATGTACTGTTTGAGGAATAAATGAAAAATAATTGTGTGAAACACTGAACATGACTTCCTGTAACTATTTAAGGAAAGAAATCCTACAAAAGTCACTCTAAGTTTTTATAATTACCTTAGAGGATAATGTCAAATGCTGAAAATCTTTCCAAAATGCAGTTACCCAGTGCCTATCACTCAAAGAAGCTGTTTCTTCTACTTGTAAAAGAAACTTCAATGCAACCCCCTGAAGGCGTTCTGATAATTAGATATAAAGCAAACTTCAAATATTAAAAGCTGAAAGCTGAGACTTTTCTCCCTGTAGGTCGTATTTATCTTTCTAATGCACTCTCACTAATTGTTTCCTCAGTAGCCCGCTGGGTTTCCTCAGGCTCTCTGGATGGTGATCTTTTCTAAAGCTAACAGTGCTTTATGGAAAAACAAAACAAAACACACACACACACACAAAAAAAAAACACAAGAGTTTATTTTTCACTGAACATGATCATTTCCCAACAACAGTATAATCCTGAAAAGGAATGCATTCAAGGCAGTTATCAAATGAATTCCCCTATTTTCAAATATGATCATACATAAATTGGATACAAACATTATCTATCAGTCATATCTTGACAGTGTTATGATGGTCTCTGAAATTATCCACTTTCAGGTGTTTGTAATAGTGGTAAGATGCATTTAAAAGATAGTGAGTTTAGACTCTTTGGTAGAACAAATAAACATGCTGCCTGGCTGGCATGGCTCAGTGGTTGAACATCTACCTATGAACCAGGAGGTCACAGTTCGATTCCAGGTTAGGGCACATGCCTGGATTTCTGGCTCAGTCCCTAGTGGGAGACATGCAGGAGGCAGCCAATCAATGATTCTCTCTCATCACTGATGGCTCTATCACTCTCCCTCTCCTTTCGTCTCTAAAATCAATAAAAATATATTTTAAAAATAACAACAAATAAACATGTAATTACTCAATGTTGCAATTAGTATGTACTCAACAAATTCATTTACTGCTCTGAGACTGTAATAATTTCTCACTGAAATTTTAAAATTCATTATACACTACATGTTTAAATACTAGCAGGATTTGGGAGGAGGAAAGATGGTGACTGGCAGGAAGGGAGAGTGTGTGAGAGAATGAGGGAGAGTGTGTGAGAGAATGAGGGAGCGATAGAGGTGTGTGTGGATGCGTGTGGGTGTGTGTGTGAGTGAAATAGGGACAGTTAGACCCTGCAGTTCTTCCAGGGGCTGCCAATCTGGGCAGTCTTAGATAACAAAACCCTGCTGTTGCCGCAAACAATCTTGGGAGGACACTGGAAGCACAGAGACCACGCCATCTTGAAGAACAGAACTGCTTGGGACTAGAATCCTAGCTTTGCCAACACCCAGTCTGTTCTCAGAAGCAAACCAGGACCCTACAGCCACACTGGTAAAAGACCTGCAATCACTACTGCAGACCCAGGGACACCAAGACTCCAGGCACCCGGCCACAGATTTCTGAGTCACAAAGCCAATCCTCCTCCCTCACCACCCCCGCAGCAATGACATAGAAACTATCAGACCCCAGCCACACAATAAGACTTTCTGCACACACAAAGCAGTGGCGACTCTGTCTGACTTTGAGCCTTAGTGTCGGACATGGGAACTTTGTTTCCCTTGACTCATCTCCATGCCCAGGCAGGCAGACTGAGCTGAATTTGAGCCTAGCTGCTCATCCCTAGGGAGGTAGTTTTTTGTGACCAGATCCCACACCCACCAGGGCAGGGAGACAGCACTGAACTTGAACCCAGGCTTGCGAACTCTGGGAATTTGTTTCCTGTGACTCGTCTCCACTCCCAGGCAGGGAGACTGAGCTGAATCTGAGCCTAGCTGCTTAGCCTAGGGGAGGTAGTTTTCTGTGACCAGATCCTGTGACTACGCAGGGCAGGGAGACAGTGCTGAACTTGAGCCTGGACTTGCGAACTTTGGGAATTTGTTTCCCGTGACTAGTCTCTGTGCCCAGGCAGGGAGGCAGTCCTGAATTTGAGCATAGACACACGACCTTGGGGAGATGGTTTTCTGTGATCAGATGCTGTACCCATGCAGGGAAACAGCACTGAATTTGAGTCTGGAGGTACAAACCCGGGGAGTTTGTTTCCCATGATCAGACCCTGCACCTTAGCAGAGAGGCTGTGCTGAATTTGAACCTGGATGTGCGGACTCGGGAGTTTGTTCCCCACAACCAGACCCTGTGCCCACCCAGGGAGGCAGTGCTGAATTTGAGCCTGGGTGCATGGACACGGAGAGTTTGTTTTCCACTGTTCACACCCATGTAACCAGACCCCACACCCACACTAAGTGGCAGTGCCACCTGACTGATTCAGGGCAAGCGCACACAGAAGGCTGTTTACCGCAGGGCAGAAGTGGACTTCCTGCCAACACAGTGCAACTGAGCAACCCAGTCTCCCAAGCAAATCAGGGACCCTGAATCTCCATGAAAGAGGCAACAATGAGCACCAGTGACTAGACTCTGTTCCTCACTGCGTGCGCCTGGGATCCCTGATTCCCAGTACATTCACACTAAGAGTCAGTAACTCCAATTCTTGGTGCATGTGCACACAGTGACCCTGATTCTCAGTGTGAGGTAGCAAAAAGCAACAGAGACTCTGATACTCGATTCTCAACATGGACACAGGCAACCTCTGACTCCTGACATGCAATAGGAGACTGATTTTTGGCACATGCAAGTGGGTCCTCTGTTTCAACATGGCACAGACCACACTAAGTCCCTGATTCTAGTGGGTCCTCTGTTTCAATGTGGCACAGGCCACACTAAGTCCCTGACATGAGGCCACACTAAGCGCCTGTGACTCTGACCCAGGGTGAGCATGGCTCCCACCAACCCACAGCAACCACACATCTTGGTGTCAGAGATCTTCAGTGACACTTGGTGGTGCAAAACTCCCATTGCACATAGCCCAGGCCCCTGCAACTCGACATTTGAACCTTCTGGTGATAGTCAGAATGGGGAGACAACAAAGCAATCCCCAGAGGAAAGAAAAGGAAGAATCACCAAGAAAGGAAATAAGTTAAACGGAAGCATGCAACATGACAGAAAAAGAATTCAGAATAATGGTCATACAGTTCATACACCAGATGGATGAAAAAAATCAACAACCTATACAAAAATCAGGAAGAAATGAAAAATGATATAGCTACAATAAAAAACACCATAGAAGGCTTCAACAATAGACTAGAAGAAACAGAGATAGAAGATCGGGTACAGAAACAAGCCCAATCTGAACAGCAACTAGAGAAAAAATTAAAAAGCAGGAGGAGAGCCTAAGGGAGATTTGGGACAATGCAAAACGAAAATAACATACGTATAATAGGGCTGACAGAAGGACAAGAAGAGCAGCAAGGATTAGAAAATTTATTTGAAGAAATAATGACAGAAAACTTCCCTGATATGGGGAAGAAAAAAGTTACTCAAGTACAGAGTCCCAAGCAAGATGAATCCCAAAAGACCTACACCAAGACACACCATAATTACAATGGCAAATGTTATTGACAAAGAGAGAATCTTAAAGGCAAGGGAGAGACAGAAAGTTACCTACAAAGGATCCCCCATCAGATTATGAAATGATTTCTCAACAGAAACACATCAAGCTAGAAGGGAATGGAAGGATATATACAAAGTGATGCAAAGTGAGGGACTGAATCCAAGAATACTCTATCCAGCAAGACTATTAATTAAAATTGAAGGGAAAATCAGGAGCTTCACAGACAAAAAAAGGCTAAGGGAGTTTATCATTACCAAGCTATTAATGCAAGAAATGCTAAAGGGAATGCTGTAAATAGAAGAAACAAAAAGGTAAGAAGGAACACAGCCTCAAAAAATAAAAATGGCTACAAACAGGTACTTTTCAATAATAACTTTAAATTTAAATGGACTAAATGGTCCAATCAAAAGACATCGAGTGACTGAATGGATAAAAAATGTGACCCATATATATGCTGTCTATAAGAGACCCAACTCGGAACAAGGGACTCACACAGACTGAAAGTGAAGGAATGGAAAAATATCTTTCAGGCAAATGGAAATGAAAAAAAAAAAAAAAAAAGCTGGGGTAGCAATACTTATATCTGAGAAAATAGACCTCAAAGTGAAGGCCATAACAAGAGATAAGGAAGGCCACTTCATAATACTAAAGGGATCGATACAACAAGAGGATATAATCCTGATAAACATATATGCGCCCAATGCAGGAGCACCCAAATACATAAAAAAAATCTCCTGGAAGATATCAAGAGAGAGATCAACAATAATACAATCATAGTAGGGGACTTTAATACACCACTGACATCACTAGATAAATCCTCTAGACAAAAAAATCACCAAAGAAACAGCAATCCTAAATGACTCACTAGATCAGATGGACTTAATTGACATCTTCAAAACATTTCACCCCAAAGCTGCAGAATATACATTCTTCTCAAGTACAAATGGGACATTTTCAAAAATAGAACACATACTGGGTCACAACCAAAGTCTCCCCAAATTCAAGAATATTGAAATCATACGAAGCATCTTTTCAGACCACGGTGGCATAATATTAGAAATAAACTACAGTAAAAACAAACAATCCAAAACACTCAAACACTTGGAAGCTGAATAGCATGTTATTAAATATTGATTGGGTTACCAATGAGATCAAAGAAAAAATTAAAAACATTATGGAAACTAATGACAATAAAAACACAACAATCCAAAACCTATGGGACACAATGAAAGCACTCCTGAGAGGAAAGTTTATACCTCTAAGGCCTACCTCAAAAAACAAGAAAAATGGTAGTAAATCATCTAAAGAAACAACTCAAAGAATTAGAAAGAGAGCAACAAGAAAAGCCCAGAGTGAGCAGAAGAAAGGAGATAATAAAGATTAGAGCAGAAATAAATGACATAGAGACCAAAAAAACAATACAAAAGATCAATGAAACCAAGAGCTGGTTCTTTGAAAGAATAAACAAGATTGATGAACCTCTAGCCAGGCTCATCAAGAAGCAGACAGAGAGGACTCAAATAAACAAAATCAGAAATGATAGAGGCAAAATAATAACAGGCCCCACAGAAATACAAAGAATTGTTAAAAAATATTATGAACAACTCTATTCCAACAAACTGGACAACCTGGAGGAAATGGACATATTCCTAGAAAAATACAACTTTCCAAAACTCAATCAGGAAGATTCTAAAAATCTCAATAGGCCAATGACTATGGAAGAAATTGAAGCAATGATCAAAAAGCTTCCAGCAAACAGAAGCCCAGGGGCCAGATGGCTTCTTAGGAGAGTTATACCAAACATTCAAGGAAGAACTAAAAACTATCCTCCTCAGACTATTCCAAAAAATTCAAGATGAAGGGACACTTCCAAATTCATTCTATGAAGCCAGCATCACCCTAATACTAAAACCAGATAAAGACAACACAGTGAAAGAGAATTACAGGCCAATATCCTTCATGAACATAGATGCCAAAATCCTCAACAAAATTCTAGCAAATTGGATCCAGCAGTACATCAGAAAGATCATACACCATGACCAAGTAGGATTTATCCCAGGAATGCAAGGATGGTACAATATCCGCAAATCAGTAAATGTGATACATCACATAAACAAATTGAGGGAGAAAAATCACATAGTCATATCAATTGACACAGAAAAAAGCATTTGACAAAATCCAACACCCTTTCTTGATAAAAACTCTCAGCAAGGTGGGAATAGAAGGCTCATACCTCAACATCATAAAAGCCATATATGACAAACCCACAGCCAGCATCACACTCAATGGACAAAAACTAAAGCCATTTCCCCTAAAAACAGGAACAAGACAGGGATGCCCTCTCTCACCACTCCTGTTCGACATAGTACTGGAAGTACTAGCCATTGCTATCAGACAAGAAGAAGAAATAAAAGGCATCCAAATTGGAAAAGAAGAAGTAAAACTGTCCTTATTCACAGATAACATGATACTGTACATAGAAAACCCTAAAGACTCCATCAAAAAAATTATTAGACTTAATGAATTTGGCAATGTAGCAGGATACAAAATTAACGCCAAGAAATCTATGGCATTTCTATACACCAATAGTGAACTTAGAGAAAGAGAGACTAAAAAAGCAATCCCACTTACCATCGTACCAAAAAAATTAAGATACCCAGGAATAAACTTAACTAAAGAGATAAAAGACCTATACGTAAAAAACTACACGACACTGATAAAAGAGATAGAGCAAGACATAAACAGATGGAAGAATGTACTATATTCATGGACTGGTAGAATCAACATCCTCAAAATGTCCATACTACCCAAAGCAATCTACAGATTCAATGCAATCCCCATTAAAATACCAATGGCATATTTCACAGACCTAGAATGAACTCTCCAAAAATGCATCTGGAATAAAAAAAGACCCTGAATAGCTGCAGCAATCCTGAGAAAGAAGAACAAAGTAGGTGGGATCTCAATACCAGATATCAAGCTATATTACAAAGCCACTGTTCTCAACACTGCCTGGTACGGGCACAAGAACAGACATATAGATCAATGGAACAGAATAGAGAACCCAGAAATCTACCCAAACCACTATGCCCAATTAATATTCAACAAAGGAGGCTTGAACATACAATGGAATCAAGACAGTCTCTTCAATAAATGGTGCTGGGAAAATTGGACAGATACAAGCAAAAAAATGAAACTAGACCACCAACTTACACCATACACAAAAATAAACTCAAAATTGATAAAGGACTTAAACATAAGATGAGAAACCATAAAAATATTAGAAGAATCCACAGGCAGCAAAATCTCAGATATATGCCGAAGGAACTTTTTTGCTAATACTGCTCCTAGGGCTGTGTTCAGGAAACTGTGGCTCATGAGGCACATGCAGCTCTTTGGCCCCTTGAGTGTGGCTCTTCCACAAAATACCACAGTCTGGGTGAGTTTATTTTGAAGAAGTGGTGTTAGAAGAAGTTTAAGTTTAAAAAATTTGGCCCTCAAAGAAATTTCAATCATTGTCCTGTTGATATTTGGCTCTGTTGACTGATGAGTTTGCCAACCACTGTCCTAGAGCATTGGAAAATAAAGAGAAAATAAACAAATGGGACTACATCAAAATAAAAAGCTTTTGCACAGCAAAAGAAACCATCAACAAAACAACAAGAAAGACCACTTCATGGGAAAACATATTTGCCAATGTTATCACTGATAAGGGTTTAATCTCCAACATCTACAGGGAACTCATACAACTCAACAAAAGGAAGATAAACAATCCAATCAAGAAATGGGCAACTAACCCAAATAGAAACTTTTTGAAAGAAGACAGAAGGAGGGCCAAGAGACATACGAAAACATGCTCAAGTCACTAATTATCCAAGAGATGCAAATCAAAATGACAATGGGGTACCACCTCACACCTGTCAGAATGGCTATCATCAACAAATCAACAAACAACAAATGTTGGAGAGGATGGAGCAAAAAAGGAACCCTGGTGCACTGCTGGTGGGAATGCAGACTGGTGCAGCCACTGTGGAGAATAGTATGGAGCTTCCTCAAAAAACTAAAAGTGGAACTCCCATTTGACCCAGTAATCCCACTCCTAGGAATATATCCCAAGAAGCTAGAAACATCATTCAGAAAGGATATATGCACCCCTATGTTCATAGCAGCACAACTTACCATAGCTATGATTTGGAAACAGCCTAAGTGCCAATCAGCAGATGAATGGATTAAAAACCTGTGGTATATCTACACAATGGAATACTACGCTGCACTAAAAAAGAAGGAATTCCTACCATTTGCAACAACATTGATGGAACTGGAGAGCATTATGCTAAGTGAAATAAGCCAGTCAGATGAAGATAAATATCACATGATCTCACTCATCTATGGAAAATAATGAACAACATAAACTAATGATCAAAAACAGATCCAGAGACAGGGAAGTATCGATCAGACTGTCAAATCTCAGAGCGAAGGTAGAGGAGGGTGGGGGTAAGGAGGAGAGATAAAGCAAAGGACTTGTATGCATGCATATAAGCCTAACCAATGGACACAGACAACAGGGGTGTGAGGGCATGAGTGGGGGGAGGGGTTGGGAAGGTAATGGGGGGATGAGGACAAATATGTAATACCTAAAGAAATTAAAATGAAAAATACATACATACATACATACATACATACATACTAGCAGGATTTTTAAAAAGAAAAGAAAAGGAAACAAAATGAAAAAAAAGAAAATAGTGTCTCCAAATGCTAAGGTTCTAAGATTTCAATAGAAGGAAAACAACCTTAAAGCTTTAAAATTGTTCTGCTTTTTGTTTCCTCTGTAAAGATCTTGCTCTATACTGAATTTTGTTTTATTGTCACCATATTTCTGACGTTAAGGGTGGAAATACCTCAGTGTCACAGGTAGAATTAGATAACTTATGGACGTTAGAACCAGTTCTGTCTTTCATCAGGGAGTTGCATCTCACAGACACACATAGAAGGAACTTCAAAAGTGACTCCTGAAACCTGGATCACTGACTCACCATCATCTGTTTATCTCATGTGCCAACTCTGACCTTTACTCCACTTTTACATCTAGGTCTTTGGAAGAAGTGCTCTAGGGATGCTGAAATAAAACCAAAAATGATCACTTCTAAAATTTGCAGTATCCTAAGAGAATAAACCATTCAGATCCTCAGGAGGAACAAGAAATAGCACAATTTCTGACACTCAGAGCAGAGAGAACATTCCCACAATGATTTCAATAATAGTGTACATGATTTGAGTGAAAATCATTCCCAGTAAACAAAGAAAAATTATTTTGTAGAGCTGTTTCTTCATGGAATCATACCAAAGCATAATATAGTTTAAGCAATTATTTGTGGAACTAGAATTGTGTGTCCCTGGTGCAGTTTTCTCATAGTGACAGGTTTTAAATTAAAAGTATTTCAAATAGCAGTTCTCTTTTTTCTTTCTTTATTGATTTTGGGTTCATTTTGGGTGAGTTTAAGTGGGGGACAAGGATAGTATGGGCTCTTGGACATTGTAGAATTTAACTTAAATGTAAATATATAACTCTGATTTTTTAAAATACAGTTTCAGGGAGTTCAGGAAGCTCTGAAATGCACCCATGAAAGCTTAAGGAGGCCATAAACCCAATGGATGAACATATAGCATATCCCTCAAGAATTTTTATATGAAAGCTATTATCTCCCAGTTGGGATTGTAGGAGTAACGGTTTTTCAGTGAGTTCTAGGTTACCAGTGGTCACAAATACCTAGTCTATCCTGAATACCTAATGCTGTGGACTTCAGTCCATGATCTGAATGTGAATGCACAAGCTGTCAGAGGCTCTGGTGAATAAAGCAAGGTCTGAAAGAAGTACAAGGTAAGCTGCTCTCTTAAGAATATTAACTGTATGATGACTTTCTTCTCCTCAATTAAGAAAAGAAACTCCCCCATAAGCTCATTGGAGGCATTGGTCATCTCTCACACAGTGGAGGGAATGTCACAGTTGTCTAGTCTATTCACTTGCTGGGATGTGCCAGTCATTTCTCCTCAGTCTCCTCAGACTACAGTCTATGAATACATTTTCCTACTTGATAGTTTGGGAACTAGGCAAGGTAGTTTCCAAACAGCCTACTGATAGGAATTACCTAGTTAGTTTTAACAAATGGATCTTGCCCCTAGAAGACCTGATATGGTTAATCTGGAGAGGAGCGTAGGCATGGGAATTAGTGAAATCCCTTAGGTAGTCTAACGTAGAGCCATACTTGACCTTCATTCTTATTATCCCAAGTATGTGTCCTATCCAAGGGGGCATGTGAAACCCAAGGCCCATTTCCTTAATGTTAACTGTCTCTTTCAGCTTTGTTAGGAGTTAGGCAAAATTTTGGTCTGAGTGTGTTCTTGTTGCTGTTGAAACACGCTTTATAAATTTCTGTGTTATAGAATGATAAATTTGTGTTGTTTTAAGCCACTAAGTTCGTGGTAATTTGTAGCAGCAGCAGCAAGAGCAAAACAAATACAAACAATGACAGGTTTTATGGTTGTTGTTTCTTTGGTATTTTAAAGATTCTTGAATTTCCCAGAAATTGTGAATGAATATTTAAAATGGGTGATTATTTGAGGCTATCTTTATTTTTTCAGTTGAGCTAGAGAGCATGTTCAAATCCAAGTTCAGATGTTATAGACCTTGTCTGAGTTAATATATGTTTCCTTCACTGTGCTGTAAAAAGTAAAAGCTGGCAGCAATACCTTAGCATCTGGAAAATGCTACAAATTGTGCTAATCTGATAAGCAGGATAGATGGTAAAGTTTTAAAGAAATGAGAACATAATCTTATAATATTAAAACTCCAAAATCTAAAAGACTTCTTGGCATCTGGTGGCCAAAAATTATGTATTAAATAAACGTGTAATTGAATCACCTGCTCTTCCCAGAAACATCATGCTGTTTCTTACCTTCAAGTATTCTCATTGGGTACCTGTCAGAATGGCCTCCATTCCCTATTCCACTCCTTTCACTGGCTTCCTTATAAACATTCCTTTTAAAAAATATCCTCACTGGAGGGTATGTTTTTATTGTTTTTTTTTAAGAAAGAGAGGAGAAGAGACAGGAGAGGGAGGGAGAAAGGGAGAGAGAGAGAAACCATTGACGTTTTCGGTTGGACAAATAAGATTTTTTCCATTTGTAGATAATACATATGAAGTTTCAATGAGCATTTGTGTACATGATTTTCTGTCTATACTTCAGTTTATTTCTTAGAACTGTTTTATAAGCCATAATATCATAAATAATAGGACTATTATAAGGTTCTATATTTCCAAACTGATCTACAGAGAATATGAGTCAGTTTCCATGCCTTCACACACTGTATTGTTGTGTCTTAATGTTATGCATAATACATACTTACTGTATATGCTATAGATCATCTCATTCTATAGAAATGTAGTGAAAACTACAAATAAGATCTATATGTGCAATTTGAAACATTTTGCTAGTCGTATTTAAAAAGTAAAGAAAATGAGCTAAATTAATTTTAACATATTTCATTTGATCCAATATATGAAATCATTATTATTTACCATCCAATTAATATAAAATTATGAATGAATATATTTTACATTATTTTCTCATAGTAGGCCTTCAAAATTAAGACTGTATTCTACCAACAGATTAATTTAAATTGGCTAATTGAAATAAGTGAATATTCAAGTAAATTTAATTGTACTGGACAAAAAGCTCTTCTTAAAGTAATAACTAAAATTTCTATTGGTAATTCATCTCATGGTAAAATTCCTGAACATGCAATGAACCTAAAGCAGTCATATTTTTGGGCAAAAAAAATAAATAAATTTAAAGTTATCAAGACTGCATTATAAATTTACAAAAACCTCCATTAATCAAAAAAAAGGGGGGGATAGTAGGGTAATATCATGTAAGGAAAAATATCCTATAAGTAAATTACATCTAGAAAATTTTTACTTTACAAAATTAATTTTCATTTGTAATGCTAACAGCAAGACACCCATGAAAAACACAAATGGTGTCTAAATAAGACAAAGAAAAATTGTTTGAGCAAAAATAAAAAGGATCCCAAATCAATTATATAGAAAAGATTCCTTTATTAACTTTTTGTTGAGAATATATTTGTATATTTTCAGAAAACAACTCCAAGACCATGTGGATTCCTGCAACAGAGAGGAATTGACAGGCTTGCTCCAACCACGAAGACAAGAGGAAAAACAGTCCAGAGATGGAAGACTCTGATGACGCCTTGCCATGCTAGCAGTCAGCAGCTTTGCACCCCTGCAGATTGCCTAGGACCAAACCAGAGAGGGTCGGACCTACATTGCCACCATGTGCCCACCATCCAGATATCATTGCTGACATGTACACATAAGGAACTGTTAGACATTGAAACGAGGACTCAGAACTGTTGGACATTGAAATTGGGACTCAAACATTTTTTTGTTGTTGTTGTTATTATATGTTTATTACTAGTCTGCAGAGCCAAAAATTTTTAAAGGAAAGAAATGGGGGAAAAATAGATACAGAGGCAAAGAAGCATTGAACAAACTGTCAAACTACATCAGGAACGCAGGGGAGGTTGGGCGGGGGGGCAGGAGGGAAAGGGGCTGTAAGAGATCAACCGAAGGACTTGTACACATGCATATAAGCATAACCAATGGATACAAGACACTGTGGGTGGGGAGGAGGAGGGCAGGCAGGTGAAGGCATGTACTGGGTGGTAGGGGAGGCTGGGGGAGGTCAATGGGGAAAAAAAAAGGAGACATATGCACTACTATTTGTAATACATCAAACAATAAAAAAAAGAAGGTATTCTATACTTACATCACATGACAATTTCTACTTGTTCCATTTCAACTGATTGATAGCCATATGTAGCTTATGGCTAACTGTTGGACAGGAAAATTATAGATGCTTAAATATTATTAACTTAAAGACCTTGTCTTGCCCTGATTGGTTTGGCTCAGTGGATAGAGCGTCAGCCTGCGGACTGAATGGTCCCAGGTTCGATTCCATCAAGGCATGTACCTTGGTTGCAGGCACATCCCCAGTATGAAGTGTGCAGGAGGCAGCTGATCGATGTTTCTCTCTCATCGATGTTTCTGACTCTCTATCCTTCTCCCTTCCTCTTTGTAAAAAATAAATAAAATATATTTTTTAAAAAAGACCTTGTCTCTATGGTTTAAGTTGCTATAATTTTGAAACACTTCTAAAAATTTTAAAACATATGTGCACTTGTCTAAGAACATGAGATTCTTTGAGTAAGAAGTTGGTAATGATCTATCTCCTGGCATTCACAGGAGTTAATTCTAGAGGCAAATCTTGTACTCAAAAGTCATCTATGAAAAGTATGTATTAATTAGAACTTCAAAGGTGACTGTTTTCCAAGCCACCCATAAAATAGCCCCATCTTAGTCTGTTTGGACTGTTTTAATAGAATATCATAGGTTGTGTGGCTTATAAACAACAGGTTGTACCATCTTTTTTAAAATAGCTTTTTGATTTTTGGAGACAGAGGAAGGAAGAGAGAGAAAGAGAAAAAAACATTGATGTGACAGCGAAACATGATCAGCTGCCTCCTGAATGCCCCCTATCAGGGATCTAGCCTACAACCTGGGCATATGCCCTGGCCAGGAATCAAATTGGCAAACTTTTGGTACACAGGACGATGCCTAGCCAACTGAGCCACACCAGCCAGGACAAAGACTGTATTATCTTAAGAAAGAAAAACCATGATAAATAAAAATACCTCAATTTTTATCAATGAGGGTACTCTGAGAAAGGAAAACACACCTCACACTTAAACATCCAAGGCAAATTAACTATAAATATGGATGGTTAGTCTCATCAATTCCTGCTAGTTGCAGGAGCTACTCTTTCTACATTAAACCCTACCATCTTCATGATATCACTGTAGGTAGGCCTGTTCCCCCGATTAAAAATACTAGAGATTTCCCCTACTTCCCATCCTTTAAATATAATCTTTGCAATCTTACTGAAAAAATATTTGAAATAATCATTTATCTTCTGTAATAATATTCCTGCAATTTTAATAGGGAGAGACTTACTTTGCAAATGGAATGTAATTATCAGATGGACCATTTCTTGTCATTCCTGAAGACTCCTCTCTTCTTATTTCAGTTGTATATTCTCTGGATATACTTATGCCTTGTCCACTATGTTTGATGTATATACCTCAGATAAAGATCTTGACACTTTATCTGATGTTCTATAACCTAAAAATTCCCCTGACATATGAATAATAATTGGAGCACAGCAAGAGAAAATCAAATATGCTATACAAACCAATCACAGAAAATGCCAACAATTCCTATCTAGGTATGTGGGAAGCCACCCATTGTTTTCACTATCAGAGAAGTTTAAACAAGGATCCCGGAAAGCTGGTGTGGTGACCCTTGAGCCCCTGGCAAGGGCCAGAGCTATGCACCGATTGTTTAGTCCAGACAATGGGGGCTAAAGCTATTTCCTGACCAAATAGTCTCAGGGTAAATCTTTCTGATATTTACTGACCTTTAAGATAGTCTGTCTGTTACCACAATTACCTGTCGGACTAAGAGCTAGATGTATATCCAAAATTGAATAAAGGGTTGGCAAGACCTGGGCACAAGTGGAAGTTCTTTCTCTTGCATTGGGCTTGCCTGCCTGGCCCCCAATAGTTCCAAATTATTATTTCTTGTCTCATCTCTTTAATTTGTGTGAGGCCCCATCTCCATATCCTGAACCCTGAACCATGCGGGACATGGGTCATTCACATAAATACACCTGAGACTCCCCTTAATTTCATGATGAAGTTTTCTCACTACCTTGCCAGCCAAAAGTAAGTGATGTTGGCTAACTTCTTTGTGATAGCAAGCTCTAAAGAAATAGCTTCTACTTGTTCTTATTTGAGTGACCTTTATTTAATTTCAACCCACTGAAAGTAAAATGGGTGGAAAGGTATGGTCAATGAGAAGCTATAATTAGAAAACATAGTTAAAAAGTCTGCAAAGGAGAGCCCTGAGAAAGGCACACTCTATCTTTCTGCTAGACTGGGTGCTTGGACAGAAGAAAAGTTGTGCAAATAACGTAAGATGAAGATCCCAAAGATTTCCTATGGAAGAAAAAGAAGCTATTGGTATAAGGAAGGTTCAGGAGGAAAATGAAAAAAGGTCTACTTTCAAACCCATGGCAATATATTTAGGCGATTAATTATTCAAATGGGTGATTTTATATTTAAATAGCTTATCCAACTAAGAATTCCAGTTAAATAGGGGGAAACTGGGCTATTCTTTATTCCTAATGTCTATGCCAAGAGTACACTTCATACAACACAGGGGATACATAGTCAGAATACTTCTTAAACTTATGGAATGTGCTTCAGTTCCCTCAAAGTATCTATGGCAGGCAAATCTTCATAGTGAAATTAAGGGGAGTCTCAGGTATACTCAGATAGTAATGGCTTTAGACAGTAACATCCCTTCTCTAGACCCAGATTTCTCCTCTCTATCATAAAAGGCCTGTGGTCCTGATGCCATTGCTAGAAACAGCTCTTGCCGCGGGGCGGGAGGGAAACCACAAATCCCCTCATTGTTATTGAGTTAATTTGAAAGAAGAAAGCAGAACTGACTATCCCCCATCTTGCAGAGCTAGATCCTCAGCCTGACCTTCCCCACTGGGGGTCACCACAGGAATGTCAGAATTGTCCTAACTCCCCCAACCGCTGCCTGAGTAGACCAATGAAGCTCCAGGAACGTAGCAAAGGTCCTAATAAGGCTATCAAGAAGCAATGGTAGGGGGATGGCTCAGACCTTGGAATGTATTGGCCACCTCCTAGCCTTTGTGCCCTAAGACCCTGCAGAAAAACCCTGACCAAAGTGACCACTCTCTGTAACCCACGTCACTCACCCAAGCCCACCCAAATGACTAGCCCTATATAACCTTTGTTCCCTGCCGCTGCCTCGGTAAAGAGGCTGGGAGCCAAGCCGGGCTTGAATAAAGACTGTTTTTTTGCATCGGAAGTGGCTCCCTGGTGGTTGAATTTTGGGGACCCCGAAATCTGGGCATTACAAATTGTTGACTGTTAACTAAGAAGTATGTGTCTATCATTTTATTTTTTATCCAAAGCCAGAGGTTTCCCCATTTTGCGTTCTCCTGCCTCTCTAATCTATCACCAATGAATTTTATGTAACCCACTTACCTCTTCTCTCTTGATTGTAATGTGTAATACAAGATACAAATGCCATTCTCCAGAGCATTATCTCAACCCATTGAGCTTCCTCTTCCTAACATTTGTAGACAGTTTGGCTCAAATAAACACCAAAATTCTTCACAGTTTTGAATGTTTCTTAAGTTAACAAAAGTTTCTGAAGATGCTATTCTTTCAAGGATATATTTATGACCTTTAATAAAGTCAGTCTGAGGCAACCACACTTGGCTTTAAATGAATGCACATATTGTAACCAGACAACCAATGGGTCTGGGCTGCCTGTCACTACTTGAGCCAATTAAGCTGAAACAGGGTTGAATATGTGAGTGTTTATTTCAATACTGCAGCAGTATGGGAGATCAGTGGGTCATCCACAAAAATCTGCTCTGTCCTCCCCATAATCCAGCTTAGGTAGAAGGCCAAAGATTACATGGGAAAGTAGACAAGGTGTAATGGTTACAGGTTACAAGCAATGCTGGCTGGGGGTGGGGGGCACAGAGGGCATATGCCTCCAGGACCAGATTATAGGCAATAGGGGCTGGACGTTGCAAAGGGCAGGTGCTTTCAGGACTTGATTATTTCAGCCACAAAGTTGTAAATTTTCCCATAATGACAGGCAGTTCTCAGGACAGGAGGATGGACTACATTCCCATATTGGCTCCCATGTTCCAGGTGTACAACTCCCAATCAGGTTAGAATGTGCTTTCTCTAATCATAACCGAACAATCACAGCTAACAGAGCATGATTAATATTTCTTATAATTATAATATAACTAGTCGCCAACATTCTATTTCTGCTCACAACAATATCAGATAGGAAAAAAAAATAATGAAATTGCTATTAGCTCCTGCCCTAACTCAGGAAGAAAAGTAATTTGGCCATTCAATTATTTTAAGATTGAAAGTTTGAGTTGGCATAAAACTCCTCACAAGAATTTCTAAATTCATTGCAACTCAAGTTTATTCTTCAAGCCAATTCCCTAGTTTAGCAATGGGTATTGATTTTTCCCCTCTCTGAATTCTCTATTCAAATGTTAAGTACAGCAATCAAGTCAAATAAAGCACTGAGAATGTAGTCTTATAGAATCCAGTATTCCCTAAATATTAAGCTACAGTGCAGATAATGCTGCTAGAACTGCAGGATAGGAAGCATAAATTTGCTAGATAAATCTACCATTTTTAAACATAGTACATTCAGGGCTCTCTAGTGTAGGAGTCTATGTACTTGAATCTTTCCTTTACAGGAAGATTCTGAATAAAGTACCAGTTTCTTCAGTTCCATATGGAAATATTACACAATAGATTTAGAATAGTTTGGCTTTTTTAAAATTATTATTAGCAACATATTACAAAACTGATGTTCTTCAATTTTGAATGCAGAACGCTTTCTATCCAAACTCAGGACCATAGGACAAGAACAGTTTTTCCAACTGCAAAGAAAACATTTCATCTCTGTGAATGTTAATGTGCAGCCCTGAACTTCCTAATTTGATTTTATTTCCCAGTTCTCTTCTAGTTCTCTCAGGCTCAGTCTTAAAATTGTTTGCCAAATGTTGCTTACAATTACAATCTCAGTATATTTTAATAACATAATGTACAACCAAAATAGACATTCCCCATGGTTTGGATTTATGTCAGGACATGCCAGAAGGTCCACAATTCACTGGGATTCAGTGAAAGAATTTAGTGGAAGATTCAGTTTCTTAACTTTCTCTGTTTTCTTTTCTTTCCCCTAAACATGCCCTGAATCTGACTGAGTGGCAAACACAGAAATGTGCTTAGGTTCTTGGGTGGAGTGTCAGGTTGAGGAGGTCTTGCCCTATTATGTTACAGGACACCAAAGGAATAAAGTGACTTAACAAAAATCAAATCCAATACAGTCTTTTTTGAGTGAATGTATGTTCATGGCCAAATACTCAGGAGTCAGGCACAACAGATGTTAAATGTGCAAGTAGGGAGCAACACTGTTAAGATATCTGCCTTTAGGAAGTTGAGATTCTAGTGGAGGAAGCAGAAGTCAAAGTCTCTCACCTTGAAATACATACATTTTCCTCTGGTTTTAGTCAATCTTAATCCAATCAATGGGTTCCAATTTATAGCAAAATTATGTAGTTATTGATGATAACCTCTATTTTCATTTCCTATTCTCCCCACTCCAATCAGACCCTTATTCCTAACACTGTTGATACTATGATAATTTTGCTAATGACTACCACATCTCCAAATGCAATGAATATTTTTCTAATTTTTACCTTACTCAACTATTAGCAGCAGTTAATCCATTTATTATTTCATTTTCCTTTATTTTTTTTATTTTTTAAAAATATGTTTCTATTGATTTTTTAGAGAGAGAGGAAGGGAGAGGACTAGAGAGATAGAAACATCCATGAGAGAGTCATGCATACCCCTCTTGGGGATCTAACCCACAACCTGGGCATGTGCCCTGACCTGGAATCCAACAGTGGTCTATTGGTTCCTGGGTCAATGTTCAACCTCTGAGCTATACTGGGAGGCTCCTTTTCCTTTAAATATGATATTTACTTGAGCACCAGTGTAAGTCAATCTGTAATTTATCATCTATCTATCTATTATCTATCTATCTACCTACCTATCTGTATATATCATCGACCTATTTATCTCTATATCTACCATATCTATCTGTCTGTCTGTCTATCCATGCATCTATTATCTACCTCTTCCACCACCCTTTCTCTGTGTCCTTATTCCACACTGGGAACTTCAGTCGTCTTTGCTGTTTCTTTCTCACTTTTCTTTGTTTTTAAACCTGAGACTGCCCCAGGATTTAGTCCTTGCCCAGAATTCATTCTATGCTCACTTCTCTTGAAGTCTTACTCAGCATCATTTTTAAATACTATGTTTAAAGGATACACAACATTTTAAGTTCATATCTGACCACTATCCTAAAGTAAATCTAAGAAGTATTTCAAACTAAATGTCTACAATCAAACTCTTGAGTTTTATTTCCAACTAGAGGCCTGGTGCACAAAATTCTTGCATGGGAGGGAGGTGTCCCTCAGCCCAGCTTGCACCCTCTCCAATATGGACCCTTCGAGGGATGTCTGACTGCCTGTTTAGGCCCAATCCCACCTAAACAGGCAGTCGGACATCCCTCTCACAATCCATGAGTGCTGGCTCCCAACTGCTTGCCTGCTTGCCTGCCTGATTGCCCCTAACTGCTTCTGCCAGCCAGCCTGATAACCCCTTAACCACTCCCCTGCCAGCCTGATAGACACCTAACTGCTCCCCTGCCAGCCCGATTGCCCCTAACTGCCCTCCCCTGCTGGCCTGGTCACCCCTAACTGCCCTCTCCTGCAGGCCTGGTTGCCTCCAACTGCCTTCCCCTGCAGGCCTGGTCGTCCCTAACTGTTCTCCCCTGCTGACCCGATTGCCCTTAACTGTACTCCCCTGCAGGCCTTCTCCCTCCCAACTACCCTCCCCTGCCAGGCTGGTTACCCCCAACTGCCCTCCCCTGCAGGCCTGGTCGCCCCCAACTGCTCTCCCTTGCTGGCCATCTTGTGATGGCCATCTTGTGTCCACATAGGGCAGCCATTTTGTGTGTTAGAGTGATGGTCAATTTACATATTACCTCTTTATTATATAGGATATCCAAATCTTACAAAAATAAATTAGTAAATAAATAAATAAGTAAAGCAGCAACTTCTGATCTTTCCCAGCCAATCAATGATTCACTCTCATCATTGGTGTTTCTATCTCTTTCTCCCTCTCCCTTTCTCTCTGAAATCAATGAAAGTATATTTAAAAAAATAACACTGTTGGTGGAATCTGACTCCTTCTCTACGTCATTGACCAGTGCCTAATGACCAAGATTGAGGCCTATTCTGTTTGTTCTAAATAGTCTTCCAGTTGTTCCTTTTATCCCACCATTCATTTTCTATATAGGGACAAGAATAATGTCTTAGAACTTAAGTCAAATTCTAGCACTCCTCTGATCATAATCTGCTGTTTGTTTCTAAACTCACTCAAAGGTTTAAAAAAAAAAGAAAGAAAGAAAAGCCCAAATATAGTCTTTATTAACTTTTGTGTTCTGGTTGCAGACTAACTCCAAACCCTCATTCCCCAACCCTCCCACCAGGTGTCTTTCCCACCAGCCACAAGGGCTCCTTTTTCTCGTTAAAACACTGAGTACACCTTCATGTTAGGATATTTGTATTTGATATATTCCTTCCTTGAAAAAATAGCATCCCTGAGTACCTGAATACTTGTATGCCCCCCTTCCTGATTCCTTTCAGGTCTTGGCTCAGATGTGACCTGTTCAGGGAGAACCCAACTTGTAACATAGATGACATGTTGTGATAAAAGAATATTGTCCCTAGCTCCAAATTCATTATAGCTGACTGGTCTCCTTTTTAAAAACTCTCTTTAAGGTGCATTCTGTTGATGTGAGCTTAGTACAAATGGAACTTTAAGGACCTGCTTTTAGTTCCTTTCTTTCAAGTCCATAGGCAATACCAGTCAGGTTCTAATTTCTTTACCTCAGCTCATGCTGTACCCTTTATCTGCTCTCTCATACCCCCCCCCGCCCCGAAAAAAAAAAAGAAAAAGAAAAGAAACTCTTACAAGCAAAAGATATCTCTCTCTTATGTCCTTCAGACCACAAAGAGAGAAGAAAAGGGAATTTTGTCATCTCTTCACTCCTCTCAAAACTCAGTTCTATGTTATTAAAATAACTCTCATATGTTATTGAAAATTAGAAGAATCTAACGCTAAATATATTGGCATGAGGGCAAAGAGAATTGCACATGCATCAGGAGAATTGTTGTACTATCATTCAATAACTTGTGGTAGAGAAGTAAAAGATGTTGGAAATAGAATTGCTGGAAGACAGAAGATTTTGCTTCATTTCTGAAGCTAAGTCTGTATAGCATGATGGGATCTCTTGTATTAAAAAATAAGTGCAATATATTTAAAAGCAGTTGCATCCCTCAAACCTTGCAAGTACATGTCATAGGGTAGCCCTCTGCTCTTTCACAACTATCACCATCACTAACTATAACTATACTACAATTATAATGGAAAATAAATCTGTTTAAGTTGCAGACAAATACTTAAAAGATAAGTGAATTGTTCGTCTGAACTTACTCTATTTATTGGATATAACAGATATGTAAGTCTTAGGTATCCTATCTAATAAAAGAGTAATATGCAAATTGACCATCACTCCAACACACAAGATGGCTGCCCACATGTGGTCAAAGATGGCTGCCCCCATGTGGACACAAGACGGTTGCCACAAGATGGCCAGCAGGGGAGGGTGTTGGGAGAAACCAGGCCTGCAAGGGAGGGCAGTTGTGGGTGATCAGGCCAGCAGGGGAGGGCAGTTAGGGGTGACCAGGCCTGCAGGGGAGGGCAGTTAGGGCCAAACAGGCTGGCAGGGGAGCAGTTAGGCATCAATCAGACTGGCAGGGGAGTGGTTAGGGGGTGATCAGGCTGGCAGGCAGAAGTGGTTAGGGGAAATCAGGAAGGCAAGCAGCTGGGAGCCAGCAGT
Source organism: Corynorhinus townsendii (assembly GCA_026230045.1). Taxonomy (NCBI): domain Eukaryota; kingdom Metazoa; phylum Chordata; class Mammalia; order Chiroptera; family Vespertilionidae; genus Corynorhinus; species Corynorhinus townsendii. The sequence continues at coordinate 114,829,233 of JAPDVU010000007.1, read as the reverse complement.
CCTGGATTGTGAGTGGGATCCCAGATTGGAGAGTGTGCAAGCTGGACTGAGGCACACACACCCTGTGCATGAATTTCATGCACTGGGCCTCTAATACAATATAATGATTCGGCATTTGCATATACTATGAAATGGCCACCACATAAGTCTAGTTAACAACTGTCACCATATATAGTTACAAATTTTTCTAGTGTTAAGAACTTTTAAGATCTACTTAGCAACTTTCAAATAGCAAAAGAGCAGTATTAACTCTAAGTCACCATGCTGTACATTACATCCCCATGATTTATTTATTTTATAACTAGAAAGTGGTACCTTTTAACTCTCTTTACTCATGTCACCAATCCTTTATTCGATGCCTCTCTGGCAACCACCAATCTGTTCTCTGTACAGTATACATGAGCTCATTTTGTTATTGGTTTTGTTTGTTTTAATAGTCTACATAAAAATGAGGTCATAGGATATTCATCTTGGACTTATTCCACTTTGTATAATATTCCTCAAGTTCCATCCATTTTGTCAAAATGGTAAGATTTGCTTCTTTTTTCAGTATGAATAATAGTTAATTATATTTTGTTTATCCATTCATTCATCCATCAGTGGTCACTTAGTTCGTTTTTAGATCTTGGTTATTGTAAATAATGCTGCAATAAATATGAGGGTGCATATACAGTTTCAAGTTAGGGTTTTTGTTTTCTTTGAATATATTCTCATAAGTGGGATTGCTGGGTCATATGGTAGCTCTATATTTAATTTCTTAAGAAACCACCATACTGTTTTTCTGTAGTGGCTGCACCAACTTACATTTCCACCAATAGTGCACAGTGCACAAGAATTCCCTTTTCTCCACGTCCTTGACAACACTTGTATTTCTTTTCTTTTTATTTTTTTTCTTTTCTTTTTGATAATAGCCATTCTAATAGGTGTGAGGTGATAGCTCATGGTTTTGAGCTGGGATTCTCTGATAATTAATGATGTTGAGTACCTTTTTAATGTACCTCTTGGCTATCTGAATGTCTTCTTTGAAAAAATGTCTATTCAGACGATCTGCCCATTTTTAATTGGATTATTGGTTTTTGCTATTGAGTTCTTGAATGAATCTGCACTTTCAACAAAATAATGCTGTAAGTGCTTTTGTGCTATGGGTCTCATTATAGGCTATGAGAAGAACCCTCAGAATCTGACAAATCATTAAGCTATAAAAACTGGAAAAACCTTAAAGACCATTCAATACAACTATTAAAATCTTGCTATAGAAGATTTTATGCTAGTTTCTTTAAATACATTGTTTACATAATGTGATGAAGTTGCCAATTAGATGTCTATAAGTGATATTAGGGAAGAAGCACATACACTCTATTTAATGATCACTTTTGAGATTAGTCATTATACGATTTTTTATCCTTTTATTTTGTATACAAATGTTTGAACACTTGGAAAATTTTACTTGCAGCAAACTTAATTTCAAAGCTCCAAATTTGAAAGCTTTTAACAGTTCTTTTTAAATGCTTTTAAGCCATTATAGATGAGGATACAATAGAAATAACTGAAATTAATAGGACTGATTGAACCTATAGTTCACAGTCATCACAAAATGCAAGAACTGCCAACCCTCGGTAGGAAGTAGCTAACAAATATTTGTTGACTTCTTGACATGTTGAATGTGGAAAAGTTATTTTTTCTTTCTTTTTAACAGATGAAGAACAAATTCCCCAGTCTGTTAATTTTGGCAGAGATGTTTTGCTTACTTTTCAACCTTCTATTTTAAACATTAAAACTGTTCTAGTAAGCAGTAGCATATAATTAAGGCCTCCACATGTTATACAAGTTTATGGTTTAAAAAAAATTAACTGGGGCATGAGTAATGGGTTATATGCAACCTGGGATTTTTGTCTAATGCAAACATATGTAAGACAGTGACAAGGGAAATGCAGATAGCTCAGTTAGTCTCTACAGCAGTTAGCATGGAACATATGTCTAAAGCTGATCTATCTGCTCATTTTATTGTCAATTAAACACTCAAATATTCAAACACTTAGTACCAAAAATTATTTGGGCCAAATTTAGTTCCAGAGTTTTAATGTAATAATACCTTTTGACAGTTTTCCTTAAATGTTTAAATGTTTTCAAGAAGTAAAAGATGAGGATATAGAAAAGCTTTAATCAATAGGGTCAATTAAAGGTATTGCTCTCAGTGAGTTCTTAGCATCATTGTCAAAATTAGAATTATTTTAAAAGTGTGCACTGTTATGGAAAGTTAAAGTAAATCTTTTTCAAATGTTGACTAATAAAAAATTAGATAATTTTTCATTGAGGACTCATAAGTCTTCTTAAAGAAGAGTACCTTCATATATATATTATATATAAATATAACATTTATTTTTCAGTTACAGTTGACATAATATTTTAGTTTCAGGTAAAATACCCAATTTTTTTCAGATGGATGATATTTTTATTAAATGTATGGGGGGGGCATTGGTTAATAAAATTATATAAGTTTCAAGTGTACAATTCTATCATACATCATCTGTATATTGCATTGTGTGCCCACCACCCAAAGTCAAATCTTCCTCCATCACCATATATTTTATTTGATCACTTTTACCTTTTACTACAATATCCCTCTGGTAACTACCATATTGTTGTCTGTGTCTCTGAGTGTTTTTCTTTTCTTTTCTTTTCTTTTTTCTTGTTTGTTCATTTTTTGCTTTCAAAGACAAGAATTGTATCATTTCACTCAGATGTGGACTATAAAACTGATTATCCAATTCTTTAGCAGTGGTATTCTAGGCTCACCACTGGCTATTGTATATGTTTATGAATTAGAAATAGCAGAATTGTCAGTATAATACTTATTTTTGTGATAATGCAAGAAACAAGTTGCACAAAATTCTAATGTTTTAAAATCTGCACTGTGCTTTAAAAATTTAAAAAACTAGAAACTCAAGTTTGCAAAGGCAATATGTTCTATAATAAGGGTAGTTTTTGAAGTCTCACAGCTTTAGATTCATGTATTTGCTTGAACTCTTTAAGTTTATGTGACCATGGAAACATTATTCATCTACCGAGAGGCTTAATCTGTCTCATAAATAATTATAATGTCAACTTTAAATACTTATGATGAGGAATAAATATAATCATACATGTTTCCTTCCACAAAGCAAACACTCCAAACTTGCTTTATTGTTGTTATTGTTCTTTGTTGTTTTTCCCCTTCACCCTCACTGTGAAAAGCTAGTGAGTCATCTCTGCAACATCGCCACCAAGTGGTCCATCTTCAGCATCTGATACAGCTTCACCAGTATGAGGAAATCCGTCAGTGGGTGGAAATTGTATTGAAATAAGATATAATAAAAGGCAATTTCTACATGGGCCAAAATACATATTATCTAGACCACAGCATAAGGAATATAATCTGAAAATGTGCCAGAATTTTCTGACTTTTAGCAAATAATCCACTTTACATTTTCAGAAATGGACAGGGGAAGACAAGTTGGTCTTGGGAGGAAGTCCTCTGTATGGAAATGAGCTTATAAAATACTGAGAACAGGGATGTCACCCTGATCTCATATCAGAGAATAGTGAAAATTACTAACCGGGCATATGCAAATATTACAACATATACTTTGTTCTTCATTTTGGCCGACCACTGCCTCCCAAGTAGAAAATGAATGACTCTTGGACAAGCTTCAGTTCTCTCCCTGGAGTCTATACATTTCTCTTCTTTGCTGACAATTTCTCAAAAGTTCAGGGCAGAGATATTGACTTTCATTGGATGAAGTGCTAATCATTACCCATTTTTTGGAAAAAATCCAAGATTATAAATTAGAGCAAGCTATCAGCTATCGTTGACTTATAACTCTGAGCTGGGAGATTAAAAACCTACATGCAAAAATAACCTTGAATATATCAGATAGGAAATAAACTTGGAAACCAAATGAAGTGGCCTCAAAGTGTAAAGCCTGATTCAAAAAGTGATAAAACAGATGGCTAATGAAAGTGAAGAGCTTGATACAAAGAAAAATCTGAAAATCAATTATAATGAATTGTTATTTTTCAATTTATTTCTCAAAGATTTATTATTTGTCTTGATTAATATATACATAAAACATTAAAATATTGCCCTTTTCTCAAATAATAAGTTCATGATGGGAACACATGCAAACAAAGATTACAATGAAATACATTAATTGCTATAACTTAAATATAACTTAAAACTGATAGTAATGCTACATGAATAAATCAGTTATGGTTTTATCCAGGATAAGGGATGAGAAGTGAATATTAAAAGGGTACATCACACACAAAGTGGAGAAGAAATCATTCAAGAGTGATAGAAGTGTGTATGAAAATGCTTAGGGGTGTGCTCATTGAGCAATTTCTGTATGCCTACAAAATGTGGAAGCTTCGTCAGGGCAAGGAGGTTGGCACATGATTGCAAGAATGTTATGTGTAATGAAATATAAATTGCAAATAAATAAACTATTAAATAAAAGTAAAATAAATCGAGATATTTTAGGAAATGCCCAGTTGGTGTGGCCCAGTAGTTGAGCCTCGACCCATGAATCATGAGATCATAGTTCAATTCCAAGTCAGGACATATGACCAAATTGTGGGCTCAATCCCCAGTAGAGGGCATGCAATGATCCTCTCTCATTATTGTTGTTTCTATCTCTTTCTCTGTCTCCCTTCCTCTCTTAAATTAGCAAAAAATATTTTTAAATAATATTTTGGGAAATTTCTAAATAGAGAAATGGTAGACTGCTTTACTTTTGGAAGTCCTATCTAGTCTTTTCAATATGTAGGTATGCTACTTGTCAATAGGTAAATGGACAGATAAATTATAAAGACCGAGCCAAGCATGAAAACGAGGAATGGATAGGTCCAGAGGCAAAACAGAAAATGAATCACAGCTTAAAAGTGGGAATGTTAATGCCTCATAGGACAGCAATAAAAGCTGCAGTGCTGGCTTGGAATTTGACACCCAGCCTGAAGCTGGAGCCTGCAAAATAATAGTTACATCTGAAAAATTTGTGCGACAGCATGTAAAATACACATTAGATATACTTTGTTCTGCATTGTCTGACCATTGCCTCCAAAATAGAAAATACATTTCCTTTGGACAGCCTTCATTTTTTTTTTCCCTTGGAGGACATACATTTTTTTCTTCTTTAGGCACAGGAAAGGTCATGGAAGGAAATCAAACCAAGGAATTAGAGTCTTAGTCTATAGCACATAAAGTTATGTGCCCTGATTTTCTCAGGACTTTAAAAAACAGAAATTCTTAAAAAATTCTATTAAAGTAAAAAGTGAAGTACAAACTGCTGCCAGAACAATGATATCTTAAAGCTCAGAAAATTTAGCAATCAAGTGTTTCTATCCCAACATCAGTGTGTTAACTCTATAACCCAAGGATTATAAAGTTAATGGGACTTCTGAAGGAAGCCATTCATCCTATATAATAAAGAGGTAATATGCAAATTAACCCTCATGCCCTCACAAGATGGCTGGCCTCAGCAGGGGAGTTAGTGAGGGATAACCAAATGACTGAACAATCAGGCTGTGTGGGGCGACCAGACTGGCAGGGGGCAGGGGCAGTTAGGGGTGACCAGGTCAGCAGGGGGACATTTGGGAGTGACCAGGCCAGCAGGGAAGGGGCAGTTAGAGGCAACCAGGCTGGCGGTGGGGGGGGGGGGGGGCAATTAGGAGCCATCAGGCCAGCACACAGAGGCAGTGAGAGGCAATCAGGCTGGCAGGTGGGGACAATTAGGGTTGACCAGGCAGGCAGGCAGGTGAGCGATTAGGAGCCAGCAGTCCAGGATTGTGAGAAGGATATCTGACTGCTGGTTTAGGCCTGACCCCTGGACCCCCACCCCTGCACAAATTTTATGCACTGGGCCTCTAGTGTAATAAATAAACACAAAATAATGTCAGAGAAACAACAACAAACTAATAAATGTACAGCACAATAAAAATAAGTCAGCAACAAACACTATGAGCTATATATACCCTAGGAACTAAGATACTGAAAAATTATAAAATTTATCTAAAATTGTTGAAAACCTAGATGAAATAGACAATCACTATGAAAAGGAATAGCCTTAATTTAAGAATAAGTGAAAAACCCGAGTTGACCAAAATAATTAAAGCATATAAATTTTATTGCAAAAAAATATCTATTAAAATAGGTATCAGGCCCAGAAACATGTAGATGCAAGTCCTACAAAACTTTTAAGAAATGGAAAATGGCAGTTTATATAATCTAGAGAAGTCAATGAAGTAGCAATATTCAAATAATTCTATGAGGCTATAATAACAATGATAGGAAAAAGAAATGAGAGAGTAAAAGACAAGTTAAATAAGGCTAATCTCACTAATGCAAAGACATACATGCACATATCCCAGAAAAATATTATTAATTTTACCTTAAAGTATATTAAAACCATGGCAAATTAGAGTTTTCTCAAAAATACAAAGGCATTGGGATGTATAAGGAGCTACCCAATAGGTGTAAGTAATTACCAAGTTTAGAAAATGTAAAGAACATAGAATCTAATGGAAAAGACGATTAGTAAAATGCAGCATAACATTGAACTCGGAAACAAACACATGTGAATTTGGAAAATGCTTTGTGGAGAACTTTTCCAAAATCCATGAAACTGTGTGTGTATTTCACCAAGTTTCAATTACATATCAAGTTCAATATTAATTTGTGTAATCCTTGTTTACATATGTAAGGTTCTTCTTTTCACCATTTATTATAATAACAATAAGGAATAATCAAAAGTTCTGTTAATAAGGGAAAAGAAAAATGGATTCTAATATTTTACATTGTTGAACATCTTCAAATAGGTAAAAGCAGTGAACTTGAAGTACATTGATAAATCTGAAAACTGCATTAACAAGTACAAATTAATTGTAAACCCTTGAATATAGTATTTTAACTGATACGCTTTGTAATTCCCAGACCCTAATATTTTATGGCTTCTTATAGGTACTAAATATATAAACATATAGCTTAGAAGTATATATTAAATATTCATACATGACCTTTATTAGGAAGGAATGGAAAAAGAATTGCAGATGTTTATAAAAAGGAAGTAAATATTAACCACCTTTATAATTTTTACAAAAATAAGTAAATACAATAAAACAATCTCCATATATTTTGCAGCTTAATTTTCTTAAAATTAAAACAAGAAACAAAACTTTGAATATAAAGTGCTGTAACCTTCATACTAGAGGTAACAGCAATGATTATGGTGAGAATTTGAACAAACCAAATGGTTTAGGATTTGTAAGTAAGGGGATGATTTGAAACCACTTTGCGAGAATAACTAAGGTGTAGTGATTGATTGGATATAGAAGTTCAGAGGGAATAAGGCAATTGAATGGATAGTGAAAAAAATGAAAAACAAAGGTTAAGTCAGATATAGTCTTTGAATCCAAATTACAATATGGTAAAGTCTTAGAGTAGAAAATAACTTTAGAAAAGAACTACTTCAAGTCCTGTGGAATACTTGGTACACAAACACATTAGCATAGACGGGATGCAGGAAGAGGAATAGAAGGTGTATGGAAGAAAGATATGCATCTAATGCATGAAAAATCTAATTCATGTATGTGTGTAAGTGTATATGTATGTAAGCATCTAACATTTTTCATGTAAAATAAAATTTACAAAACATAGAATTAACCATTTTAAAGTGTAAAATTAGCAGCATTTAACACATTCTAAATGTTATACAGCCATCATCTTTACGCATTCCCAAGCAGCCACTAATCTTCTTTCTTCTCTATGGGTTTACCTAATCAGATTATTTTATATAAATGGAGTTATATGACAAGGGACCTTATATGCCTGGCATTTTTTCACTGAGCATAATGTTTTTAATTTTCATCCAAGTTGATGCAAGTACTTCATTCCTTCTTATGACAAAACAGTATTCCATTGTATGAATATGCCAAATTCTGTTTATTTGTTCATCAGTTAGTGGACATTCTGTTTGCTTCTACCTTTGGGCTATTATAAATAGTGCTGCTGTAAACATTTGTGTATAAGGTTTTTAATTCTTTGGGTATGTCTAGAAAGAAAGGTAGATGTCCTTTTCTTATGCTCTAACTTCCTGGAAAATTAATTAATGATACCTGTTAAGAGAAACATACTCTGTCTATTGGATTTCCTTAGTACCATGCCTCTGGCTAAATTATTACTGAAAATAAATTAACCCAGACTCTATGAATGCTTTCTGAAACAAGAGTTAGATTTGGAATTCTTTCTTCATGTTGGCTTTTGAAATATTATGCAAACTGCATATGGATTTTTTAAGACTATGCTTACCAAAATTGAGACTTCTGTTCAGTTCCTCCCTCTGCCTCTCCTGTCTGACACAAACACACACACTTTAACCAAAAATAATGGGATCTATCCTATATTAACCTTATACTCTATTCCAAAACCAAAGAATCTCATTTAATTGAAACTTTTTCTGCCTTACCTAAAACTGTAAACAAGTTGTCACTAAATTATTTAATTTCTATCTAGGGGCACCTCATTATATTCTCTAATAGCTGCAAATATCCCCTTAGTGTAAGTACCTCTGAAGGTGATATAAATATTTGTTATCCTTTTTTTTTTGTTTTAGTCATAGGTGCCAAAACATTTATTTGAATATAATAAGTGTAAACAATGATTGAATAAATAATAGCTTTCTAAACAACAACGCAATATAATCATCTCTGAACTAGCGATCAATTTTCAGCAATAAAAAGTCTCAGATTAAAGTTTTTTAAAATTGCTGTTTTCGAATTCAGGTGGAAACTTGTGTCAACAAAGGCTCTTTATAATGGAATTTTAAGGTCCTTCACTTTTCCTGAATTAATTGTGTAGCTTTAACTGTGGACCTACAAACCGAAAATTGACCCCCACAAGCACATTTCCTAAGGTGAAAAGCTTCAATGACCTCATTTTACAGTTAAAAAGATTAGTATTTTTCAAAATACATTTTCATACACACAAAAAATAAGTCAATACAAAAAAAATAAGTAAATAACCCTTTCAGTAACAGATGCTTCTGAAGAAAGTTGGTAATACAGGTTTGGCAGGATAGGAAATTAAGTGCACAATACCAAGCTGGTTTCTTTATTCATGTAGCACTCAATGTGGTGGGGATTTCAAACATGTTTGTTGTTTCAGGTATTCTAATTGTAAATAACCTTGGCTTCATTTACTCCAATATCTGCTTCCAGATTTGATGTATTCATATCAGCTTTTAGAAGTCATTACTACGTAACAGGTTTCTCTTTCCATTTAGTTCCTCCAGGTCCATCCATGCAAAATGTAAGATTTCCTCTTTTTTTATGGCTGCATAGAATTCCACAGTGCAAATGTACCACAGCTTTTTTATGCACTCATCTACTGATGGGCACTTGGGCTCTTTCCAGATCTTGGCTACTGTAAATAATGCTGCAATGAATATAGGAGTGCATATATTCTTTTGAATTACTGCTTCAGATTTCTTCAGATATATTCCCAGAATTGGGATTGCTGGGCCAAAAGGCAGTTTATTTTTATTTTTTGAAGGACCCCCCACACACACACATTTCTTTTTCAGTTCTTAATTGTGAAGTGCTTGCAAAGCCAAAAGGCTTGGTCAATATAAGATTTCAAAAATCAGCTTAAATTTTAAAAGAATTTAAAGAATAAACTAGACTCTATTTGACACCATATACAAAAATTAACTCAAATGGATTAAGTATTTAAATATTAAGACTTCAAACAATAAAATACAGAAAAGTAAACAGATACTAAAATTATGTATTGGGCTTAGAGAGGTTTTTATGAACTTGACCCCAAAGGAAAAATAACTGAGTGGAACTAAATCAAACTAAAAAGCTTCTGCACAGAAAAAGAGAGGCAACCAACCAAAATAGAAGAGGGTATTTGCAAATAATACCTCTGATAAAGGGATAGTATTAAAAATATATAAAAAATTCATACAACTCAACAATTACTAAGCAATCCTATTTAAAAAGGGCTGATGATCTGAACAGACAATTTTTCCAAGAAGACATACAAATGGACAACATACATATGGAAAGATACTCACCTTCACTAGCTATAATGGAAATGCAAATCAAAACCACAATGAGATACCACCTCATTGAATGGCTATTATCAATCAGACAAGAAACAACAAGTGTTGAAGAAATTGTGGAGTAAAAGGAACTCTCATTCACCGCTGGTGGAAATGTAAATTGGTACAGCCACTGTGGAAACCTGTATGGAAGGTCCTCCACAAAATACAAATAGAGCTATCAGATAATTCAGCAATCCCTCTTCTGGGTCTCTCCTAAAAGTTTGAAAACATGTATTCATATATTCATTGTAGCATTATTCATATTAGCCAAGACATGGAAACAACCTAAGTGTCCTTCCATGGATGATTAGATTAAGATGTGGTACATACCTACAATGGAACATTATTCAGCCAAGAGAAAGAATGACATAAAGCCATTTGCAACAACATGCTTAGATCTTGAGAGAATCATACTAAACAAAATAAGTCAGATGGAAAAGACAAGAACTATATCATTATGTGAGATGTAAAATAGAAAGCAACAAATGAACAAACAAAACAAATAAACTTATAGACACAGACAAGAGCACAAGGCCAAAAGAGGAGAAAGGGTGAGGGGCAGGATGAAAAGGGTATAGGGAGTCATATATAGTGATGGAGGGAGACTAGACTGTGAGTGGTGAGCACAGATTGTTGTATTATAGATGTATTATAGAATCGTACACTTGAAGCATATATAATATTATTAACTAGTATCACCCTTACAAATTTAATTTTTAAAAAAGGACTTGAGGCGTGTGATATATTTTGAATATATCACTAATGTATCAGCAACAACAAAAATATGGCATTAGCCCTAGCCAGTTTGGCTCAGTGGATAGAGTATTGGCCTGCGGACTGAAGGGTCCCAGATTCAATTCCGGTCAAGGGCACAAGCCTGGGTTGTGGGCTCGATCCTCACTGGGGGCTGTGCAGGAGGTAGTTGATCAATGATTCTCTCTCATCATTGATGTTTCTATCTCTCTCTCCCTCTCCCTTCTTCTCTGAAATCAATAAAAATATATTTAAAAATATGGCATTAAAAGTGCAATATAAAAATTACATAAGTCATCAATTTCACTGCAACACCTTTACTTTAAAACCTGTGCTTTAGATGACAACTTTCCACATTCTCTAGGATTTTTGTACTGTCTATTATTTGTTTTTAAAAAAATGTATTTTATTAATTTTTTTACAGAGAGGAAGGGAGAAGGATAGAGTTAGAAACATCAATGAGAGATACATTGATCAGCTGCCTCCTGCACATCCCCTACTGGGTATGTACCCCCAACTAAGGTATATGCCCTTGACTGGAATCAAACCTGGGACCCTTCAGTCCACAGGCCAATGCTCTTATCCACTGAGCCAAACTGGTTAGGGCTACTATTATTTGTATAGTAGAGGCCTGATGTACGAAAATTTGTGCAAGAGTAGGCCTTCCTTTCCCCAACTGCAGGCACTGGCACCAGCTTCCCTCTGGTACCCGGGACCTGGGCTGGCTTCCCTCCAGCCCTGGCTTTGTCAGGAAGGACATCTGGAATGACATCCAGAATATGTCTGGTCTAATTAGCATATTACCCTTTTATTATTATAGATGCCTACAGTTTTATGAACCTCTCTCCACATTTTTAAAATGTCCCCATGTTCAATCTATTTTCCCATGTGGAAGGAAACATACACTCACACACCCTTCCTCCATGGTACAGCGAGGGTGCTGACCTGTGACATGGCAGTCATCTGCCGGGTGCAGGTAACAACAGAGTCAGCAAATTGGATTGGGAACTGATAAGGGGCTCTGAAGTTCACAGCAGCAGCTTTTGTATCATAACAGATTTGCTATGGTTTAAAGCTGAGTGGAAGCAGCAGCTTCCTTATCTTGCTTCTTGGCCAAGGTGTTTCCAATAATTGGTGATAGAAGCTAAGGCATAACTAGTTTCTTCATCACTCCTAATGAATGTGCAGGTTAACTAATATTCTTTAATAAATGTCTTTCTAATGAACTAGCTAGTGCCAACTCTGTTGCAATTAAATACCCAAACCTATGTTGAAGTGCTTCACTTGCTAGAACTTTCCATGACTATTCGGTCCCTTCTCCTGCACTATTTGACCTGGGTTTTTGAATCTTTAAGTTATCCTAATGATTCATATCTCCTTTGATGAGTTATTTCCATCACTAAAATATTGCTGTTCCACCATTGATACTACTAGAGGCCCAGTGCATGAAAATTCATTGCTCCCCAATCCTACCACTCAATTCCCTCATCCCCCTAGTGTCTATGTCCATTGGTTAGGTTTATATGCATGCATACAAGTCCTTTGGTTGATCTCTCCTCCTTCCCCCCACCCTCCCCTGCCTTCCCTCTGAGGTTTGATGGTATGATCAATGCTTCTCTGTCTCTGGATCTGTTTTTGTTCATCAGTTTATGTTGTTCATTATATTCTACAAATTAATGAGATCATGTGATATTGATCTTTCTCCAACTGACTTATTTTGATTAGCATAATACTCTCCAGGTCCATCCATGCTGTTGCAAATGGTAGGAGTTCCTTCCTTTTCACAGCAGCATAGTATTCCATTGTGTAGATGCACCACCATTTTTTAATCCACTCATCTGCTGATGGGCACTTAAGCTATTTCCAAATCTTAGCTATTGTAAATTGTGCTGCTATGAACATAGGGGTGCCTATGTCCTTTCTGATTGGTGTTTCTAGTTTCTTGGGATATATTCCAAGAAGTGGGATCACTGGGTCAAATGGGAGTTCTATTTTTAGTTTTTTGAGGAAACTCCAATAACTATGATGGAAATTGAAGCAGTCATCAAAAAGCTTCCAGCAAACAAAAGCCCAGGGCCAGATGGCTTCACAGGGGAGTTTTACCAAATATTCAAAGAAGGACTAAAACCCATCCTCCTAAGACTATTCCAAAAATTTCAAGAAGGAACACTTCTAAACTCATTCTATGAAGCCAGCATTACCCTAATACCAAAACCAGATAAAGACAACTCTAAGAGAATTACAGACCAATATCCCTCATGAACATAGATGCCAAAATCCTCAACAAAATTCTAGCAAATAAGATCCAGCAATACATCAAAAAGATCATACACCATGACCAAGTAGGATTTATCCTGGAGGATGCAAGGATGGTACAATATCCACAAATCAATAAACATAATACATCACATAAACAAATCTACACTAATAAAAGAGTAAGATGCAAATTGATGGTATTTTCGTGACAACCACTAGCCAATCAGGAGTGAGTGTGCAAACTGACCCAACAAAGATGGCTGGTTAATTTGCATATGCAGGTGCCGAGCGGCCAGGGGCGGGGTGGGACGCTTGCGTGTCGCCATGGCGATGATGCAGGAATTCTGCACTGCCCCAGGTGCTCCGGGCCCCTAGGCAGCATGGGAAAGTGGAAAGGCGGCTCCAGGCCAGAGCAAAGGTAGTCCCGACAGCCAGGGGAAGGAAGGCCCATTCTTGCACTAATCTTCATGCATCGGGCCTCTAGTTGAGAGATTAAAAAATTACATAGTCATATCAATTGATGCAGAAAAAACATTTGATAAAATCCCACACACTTTCTTGATAAAAACCCTCAGCAAAGTAGGAATAGAGGTATTATAACTCAACAGAATAAAAGTCTTATATGACAAACCTACAGCCAACATCATACTCAATGGACAAAAACTAAAACCTTGTCTATTTTGATGCAAGTTAAAGCTTATAAAAAATAATTTAATTATCCAGTAAGAGAAAGGCTCCCTTGTTGTGACTTGAATTTCTTTCCTGCTTATCTTTCTATTGTTTAACCATGAGCCTTTTGTGATAACAAAATCAATTTGGATCAACCATAAGTCAAAGAAACAAATATTTTTAAAAGGTTAGTCTAAAATAGCACTCAGAAAACAATTCCCTGCCTACTGTAATTTCTTGCTTGGCTGCACAACAATTTTCTATCAACAATTGAACTGTTGGGGGAGCTAAAATATTTCTGGGGTTGGTCATAGACCTAAATTCATCTTTTTTTTAACTTACTTTTACATTATCCATAGAATTGTCATTTTCCTTTATCTTTTTAAAACCTTGCTTTCTCTATGTATTATATTTAAAAAACACAGAAAGCGGAGAGTAGCCTACATTAAAAAACACACACATTTAATCTCAACTGTAGACACTGAAATTAAAAATACTCCTCAGTTCACAGTACATTATTATACTAGTAACCTATACATGTAAGATTTCTCTAACTTTCTGTCATAGTCACCAATTCTAAAGGTTTTATTTAATCTTTCCTTCTTCATTTCCTCACTTCTTTCACACTATATTATGTACTTTATGATCTGAAAACATTCCTAGATCCTGGCTTCCATCTGTGGCAGATAGAACATCCCGTGGCACACATCACTTAGGATGCAAGCATAGGCTGCCATTGTCTTCCCACTTCCACAGCCAATGCCACATGGACATTTTCTTGATGATCTATGTGGAAATGCATGTGGGATCACTTTACATGACTTAACACATGTAATCTCACTAAGTATAGCAAATCTGCTTGTTGGTATTGTTTATTTCCTTGTTATTGAATTTATTGGGGTGACCCTGGTTAACATTATTATACAGGCTTCAGATGCACAATTCCACAGCACATCATCTGTACACTGTACCAGGATGCTCTAACATGCAAGCCTCCTCCATGCCAGCACTTGTTATTATGGACTTTTCTACTTTTGCCTTTGGGTGAATGTAAAGTTCAGAAAGATGCAGCATTCAACTGTTGTTTGAAACATATCTAATAACCTCATCATCTTATGAATTCCATATTAACTTTCATGTGTGTGATCATTGCTTTCTACCATCAGAAACTATAGTTATTTCCAAAAGAAAAAGGGAAGCTGAGACAGTAAGATTTCAAAGGTTTCAGAGGAGAAAGAAAAAAAGCTGTAGCTATAAATATTATTTTTTTGTTTCTCCCAATTATTTTATACTGATATTCCCATTTGTTAGGTTGTGAATGTACCTAGTTGATTATCAAATAGTATCCCCCCACCAAGGATACTGTGGGTCCTGGTGTTGATGCTGTCATCCACATCAGCCCTGCCAATGCTTCTGTCAGAAACATGAATACCAACTGATAACCGGAACGGTGAGCGAAGGTGTATTTCTCCAGGGTTGTGTCTCGCGACACTGAAGAATGAGCTACGTGGATCAGAAGATTTAAGCAAAAGTGTAGAAAATGTATTACAAGCAGATACAGACTCCCTGCAAGTGGAGTGGGACCCAAGAATGGGCTGCCCATTTAAAGCCTTGCAGTCAGCGGTATATATTTGTTACAAACCTGCTCTTTGTCGTCATCCCATTGACTCCCTCAATTGTTTTTGCCCAGCAATGGACCTGAACTTTCCCTGTTTCCATGTGCTCTTTCTCGGTTCCTTTGCCGAACATTCTCTGTTTCTATGTTTACGTACGTCTTGTTTACTGCAGGCCCTCCCTTGGTTTCCCATGCCTCCCACTTTGAGTCCAGAAACATTTTATTATTTCTGCTTAGTTGGTTCCTGTGGTTAGGCTGCTCAAACTGCCATGTCTACCCCTGCCTATGTGGCACCTGCCTTTGTTCTCCGCTGGACCCCTGCCCCATCTGCCTGCCTCTCAAACTAACTCCTCTCACAACCAGTGTTACGACCTTCACAGCCAGCCTAGTGCCATACATGACTGTCATACCACCATAAGAAGTGCGCTCAACCCCAATGCCCCTGCGGTCAACAGTGTCATCATCAGAATCAACAGCACTGCCAATGTCAGTCAGTGCTGAGTCATGCTTGCCACTCCCACCCCTGGAGCGCATGCTGGAATCACCTATCACCTAATCATCATACAGCCTAATGCTCCCCAGATTCATAGAAATTTTTTTAATTAATTTTTAATTTAGTTTTTAATTGTATTTCCTAAGCTAAGAGACCTTTTGAGCATAGGTTTGTAATATATTCGAAATTAATTTGGTCTTGAAATAAATTTGCTTTCTAAGTTCCTGGGTCCCATAGGAAAATATAGTTTCCTTTATGCTCCTTATTTTGTTACATAATTAGCTCTGAAGTTGATAAATGCCAAGGTAGGCTTGGTTAACAAAACTGTTTCTCAGAGGGGGTCCTTGCTACAAAAGGTGGTAAGAATTAATAAATACTATAGGAGTGCTACAGAAAAAAGTATTCTTCAGAAGGCAGAAAGTGTTTTTTTCATCTTTAGAAAGCAGTAAAAATTTTAATATTTCATAGATAAAATAAAAAACAGCAGCAACTTTTATATAAAATATTAATAATAACATACCAAATAAGTCATAAAAATTTAAATCAATGTGACCAAAGTTATATTTTTATTTGGAATATTAGGTCAGAGATGAAATAGAAATAAAAAGGTGACAATAACATACTTAAATAAAACACAGTACAATCTCTGGTATGAGAAATAGGCCTTTCATAGTTTGGACCTTGCTTTTTAATGCTGTTTAAACATTTGACTTTGGAAATAATGATACAATAGTCTCAGATACTGTTTCTTCAATTTGATTTTAATATCAATGACCCTATTAAAAGGGAAATAGCTTCAGTCTTCCAATGTTGAATTAAATTACTTTGATTATCTTACTTAAATATGAATAAACATAAAGCAAAATGTAAACTTCTAATGTTATAGCTTATATACAACCGTAAAACTAAAACCAAGGCATACATTAAATAAAAGAAAAAATACAATAAAATTCAAATTAACATTTATCTGAAGTGTCAGTGGAGGGCTTTCTGAACTAAATTGCCACTCATTATAGAAATATGCTGTTGACTACTGTGGTGCAGATTCTTTTGAGTCAACACTTCTCTACTTCCCTAGATCTCTGGAGGACTCCATTTCTCACATTTTCCTATTCCAGGGACGATGGAAACTTTATTTGTAAAGCATGCTTTGAATCAATTGGACATCACTTGGCACAACGCCATGTTTTATTTATTCAATTTATGTTTTTTCTTTCCTAATTACCCTGAGACAATTAAAGTTATCCTTTTGGTGCCAGCATAATTTCAGGCACAAACAAAAATTCTGGTCCTGAAACAGTATGGAGTCACTGGCAATAAGCTGGCCATATAAATAATCTGTTAGTACATCAATTTGTTTATGTCACTGAAATAAAAACACCTTCCTCCCACCCCACACACATACACCCAGCTAAATCTCAAGATTACTCCATTACTTCTTTTGATTTAGGTAAGAGGCAGGAGGATATGCAAAATGTTAATATGCACCAAAAACTAGAGCACTAATACTAAATAATCATGGAGGACAGGGAAAAATCTTAACACATATAGCTGGGAAGTTTATTATTTATTATAAAATATCTTTATTGAGCATCAGTCCTTTATTGCATATAGTCCTACACAAAAACTGGCATATAAAGATAAAGATTCATTTTGTATATACTCAACAACAAAAAAACCTAGTGTAAGGCAGTTACTCAAAATATTAAATGTTATATAAGGCCGTGATGATCTTAACCATGATATATAAGCTACATTCAGAAGTTAGAATAGAGGCCTTGGTAAATAACACTTAGTGTGTAAATTTGCTGTAACAAATACATCTCTGGCTCATTGAAGTGACTCTTGGGGAAACGATGTTAACCCTTTACCTGAATTTTACATTTGAAACAAGGGAAAGTTTAAAATCATCTCACCCTCCAACATTCCATTAGTCAATTGCCCTCAGCACTA
This sequence comes from Corynorhinus townsendii, assembly GCA_026230045.1. Lineage (NCBI taxonomy): Eukaryota > Metazoa > Chordata > Mammalia > Chiroptera > Vespertilionidae > Corynorhinus > Corynorhinus townsendii. The sequence continues at coordinate 114,811,355 of JAPDVU010000007.1, read as the reverse complement.
TTTTAACACTGTGCTGATTAGAGTACTTTGCATACAAACAACAAAGTCCAACTCTAGATAATGTTAGGAAAAAGAAATTGATAGAGAGCCTATTGGGTAGCTCACAAAATCAAGCATAGAGGATAACAATTCAGCCATCACACAGAACAAAAAATCCAAGGATCTCTGACTAGAGAGGATTAAAGAATCCCTAATCCGGAGAATCCAAGATGGCGGTGTAGGTAAACACCTAAACTGCTGCCTCCCGCAACAATTTCAAAAATACAACTAAAAGACAAAACGTCTATCACCCAGAACCACGGGAAAGCTGGCTGAGTGGAAGTTCTACAACTCGAAGGAAAGAGAAAAGAGCATTAAGACATGCACGAGCGCTGAAAAGCTGAGGTACAGAGGCGCGTGATCCGGGCTGGCGGCGGGCATTGCTTTTTTCAACCCAAAGGGAGACAAGCCCCCGATTACTCTGAAATACAGTTTCTGGGGAGACGCGGGGGACCCAAACTCCTACGAGGAGAAGCTGGACTGTCTGCCAGTGAGGGTGGCTTGCTTGCAGAGCTGCGCGCAGGAATAATTGTTTACAGCACTGGGGCACGGGAATGCCGACAGGGGCTCAGAGCCGGCTAACTAGCAGCCATTGCTGTTTGCCACGCCCTAGCCTAGTGACACCCTGAGACCCCGCCCTGCACAACCTACAAACCCACCCAAGCTCTAAGCAGCGGCTTTTGCATAAGAAAGCCCTGCCCTATCGCAGCTTAACTTAGCAAACTTGCAGCCCAGGTCAGACAGCTCCAAAACCTCCAAACCACAAGCAAAGAGGAGCTCTCACTGTAGCTCCTGCTGGGTGGCCTCAGACAGTAGCTGACCTGCACCCCATTGGAGATCCAGAAGCCAGTGTACCTAGTGGTCAGTGTGAGACACCAGATTTCAACTCCTCACATCCATAAGTGACACATTCAAGAGGCAGACTCAGTGAGCACCAAAGCCCCACTGAAACAAGTCCTGCCCCATAAGCGTGTCTTCAGCGCAGCAGTTCTTCCATTATAGACACAGCGAGTGCTCACAGCTAATTGGCCTGGAGGTCAACTCCTCCCAGTGTACCAATAGCAATTAAGGCTTCACTACACCAAGACTTTGCACTCAGCCCACAAAGGGGTGTACCAAGAGCATCCACCTCATGTGATTGAGGAGGCTGAGCTACTGGCCCCTATAGATCACCTACCACACAAAGCTACTCCAGCAACACAGGGAAGCAGCCAAAATGTGGAGACAAAGAAACATGTCACGAATGAAAGACACGGAGGAAAGCAAACTACTGGATGACATAGAGTTCAGAACCACATTTATAAGGTTACTCAAGAATCTTCTTAAAACCACTGAGAAACTTGATGAGACCTTCAAGGAGCTTAATGAGAATGCTAAAAAAATGGAAAAGGATCAGTCAGAAATGAAGCATACACTGTCTGAAATAAAGAATATACAGAAACTCAACTGTAGATCAACGTATCCCAAGAATCAAACCAAAGATCTGAAATATGTGGAAACAAAAAACATCCAACCAGAAAAACAAAAAGAAAAAAGAATCCAAAAATATGAAGATAGTGTAAGGAGCCTCTGGGACAACTTTAAGCGAACCAACATCCGAATTTTTGGGGTGCCAGAAGGGAGAGAGCAAAATATTGAAAACCTATTAGAAGAAATAATGACAGAAAACTTTCCCTACCTGGTGAAAGAAATAGACTTACAAGTTCAGGAAGCGCACAGAACCCCACACAAAAGGAATCCAAAGAGGACCACACCAAGACACATCATAATTAAAATGCCAAGGGCAAACGACAAAGAGAGAATATTAAAAGCAGCAAGAGAAAAACGGTTAATTACCTACAAGGGAGCACCCATACGATTGTCAGCTGATTTCTCAACAGAAACTATGCAGGCCAGAAGGGAGTGGCAAGAAATATTCAAAGTGATGAACAGCAAGAACCTACAACCAAGATTACTCTACCCAGCAAAGCTATCATTCAGAGTTGAAGGTCAGATAAAGAGCTTCACAGACAAGAAAAAGCTAAAGGAGTTCATCGCCACCAAAACAGGATTACATGAAATGCTGAAGGGTATTCTTTAAAAAGAAGAAGAAGAAGAAGAAAAAGGTAAAGATAAAAATTATGAACAACAAAATGACATCAAATACATACCTACCAACAAGTGAATCTAAAAATCAAGTGAATAAAAATCTGAAGAACAGAATGGACTGGTGAATATAATAGAATCAGGGACATAGAAAGGGAGTTACCTGACGATTCTCAGGGGAAGCAAGTGTGAGGGGTGCGGGAAGAGATTGGACAAAAATCTTACTCCTATGGATGAAGACAGTGGCGGGGGGTAAGGGCATGGGGTGGGGTGGGGAATCAGGAGGAGGGGAGCTATGGGGGGAAAAAAAGAGGAACACCTGTAATAATCTGAACAATAAAGATTTATTTAAAAAAAAAAAAAAGAATCCCTAATCCTAGTAAGTTCCAACCATTTTCTGTCCTTGCCTCGTTTTACTCAATATTCATGTTCCTGGGAGAGTCAGTCTAAATTTCCTAACTTAAATCTTAAATCCACTTATCTACCAGGAGGTCTTGTGCACCAGGCCTCTAGTTCAGATATAACTAGAGGGGGTGGTCCCTCAGCCTGGCCTGTGCCTCTTGCAGTCCGGGAGCCCTCTGAGGATGTCTGACTGATGGCTAAGCCAGCAGTTGGACATCCTTAGCACTGCTGCAGAGGCGGAATGGCTCCCGCCACTGCCGCTGTGCTCACCAGCCATCAGCCTGCCTCAGGGCTTCTGGCTGAGTGGCACTCCCCCTGTGGGAGCACACTGATCACCAGGGGACAGGTCCTGCGTTGAGTATCTGTCCCCTGGTGGTCAGTGCGCATCATAGCAACCGGTCATTCCGCCGATCAGTCGATTTGTATATTACCCTTTTATTATATAGGATGCCACATTGCAATATAAGTGCAATTAGGAAATAATCTTTTCTGTTCGGTTTACTACTAGATCTCCCGTGCCTGTATCAGTGTCTGAGATAAAGTTTCAGCTTAATAAGGAATGGTTGGCTACACTAATGAGCAAATGCTTCATCCTCTGCACTAGGGAAAGAATCCCTTCATTGACATCCTTACAAACTGATTCTTTGTGGTAAACCAGGAGACTGATACCAGAGGTTGGGGAAATTGATGCTAGAAAGGCAACAAAAGAAGGGGGAAAACAAATATTTAGTAAAAACAACTACAGTAGAGGTAAAAGTGATATTTTAAAGACTACTTACTCTTGTCTTCAGTATAGTTTTTAAGCATATTTTCCTTTTCTTCAGCATTAAAGATAATATTTTAAAAGATTTAAGAATTCAAATCAATTATGTAAGCCTCCAGCTCAAGAAATTAGGAAAAAAGAACATTTTTTAAATAACAAGTAAAGCCCTGGCTGGTTTGCTCAAGGGTTAGAATACCAGCCTGAGAACTGAAGGGTCTGGGGGTTGATTCTGGTCAAGGGCTGGTACCTAGGGTGCAGGCTCCATCCAAGGCCCTGGTTGGGGCATGTTAGGGAGGCACCAATCGATGTGTCTCTCTCACATCAATGTTCCTTTCTCTGTCTCTCCCTCTTTCTTCCATTCTCTCTAAAAATCAATGGAAAAATATTATCTGGTAAAGATTAACAAAAATAAATAAATAAATAAATAAATAAATAAATAAAGCAAGTAAAATAAAGGAAGTAATAAAGAGCAAAAATAAATAAAAATTACAATAGAAAAAAATGTGAACAAGATCTGTTTCTTTAAAAAGACAAATAAAATTGATATATTTCTCTCTGTTGTTAGGTCAATGGAACAAAAAATAGTGCCCAGAAGTACACTCATACAATTAGAGTTAACTGACTTTTAACAGAGGAGCAAAGTTAATTCAATGGAGAAAGAATAGTCTTTCAACAAATGATGGCATAACAATTGAATATTACATGTAAAAAAGTAAATTTAGACACAAATGTTAATTGTTAAAAATTAATACAAATTGATAACATTTGCAAATATGTTATCTCATACAGTGGGGCTTTCTTGTTGTTTTGTTGATGGTTTCTTTTGCTGTGCAAAAGCTTTTTATTTTGATGTAGTCCCATTTGTTTATTTTCTCTTTAGTTTCCATTGTCCTAGAAGCAGTATTGGTGATCTCCAACATCTACAGGGAACTTATACAACTTAATAAAAGGAAGATAAATGATCCAATAAAAAAGTGGGCAACTGACCTAAATAGAATCTTTTCGAAAGAAGACAGAAGGAAGGCCAAGAGACATATGGAAACATGCTCAAAGTCACTAATTATCCAAGAGATGCAAATCAAAACGACAATGCAGTACCATCTCACACCTGTCAGAATGGCAATCATCAACAAATCAACAAACAAGTGTTGGTGAGGATGCGGAGAAAAAGGAACCCTGTGCACTGCTGGTGGGAATGCAGACTGGTGCAGCCACTGTGGAGAACAGTATGGAGTTTCCTCAAAAAACTGAAAATGGAACTGCCATTTGACCCAGTAAAAATTAATACAAGACGGACCTTAGCTCTAAATGTAATATGCAAAATTATACAACTTCTAAAAGATAGTATAGGAGGAAATGTAGATGATCATTGGTTTGATGGTATTTTAATATAACATAAAAAGCATAATTCATGAAAAAGGTGAAAAGTTGAACATTAAAAAGAAAATCTTTTGCTCCAGTACTCTAAAACATAGAACTTTTAAAACTCAATAATAAAAAAATAATCCAAATTAAAGTGGACTAAAATGTCTTCATCAAAGAAGATATTAAAATGGCAAATAAACATAAGAAATTGTAAATTAAAATAACATTAGAAATTGCAAATTAAAATAACAATAAGATACTACTACATACTGATTAGAATGGCTAAAATTCAAAACTCTGATGGTACTTGGTGCATTGATATTGATTTTCTGAAATGAGACTAAATTTAAAAAGAATGTGGAGTAGCAGGTACTCTATTTTACTGCTGGTGAAAATTAGAAAAGATATAGCCACTTTGAAAGACAGTGTAGCAGTCTGTTAGAAAGCTAAACACAGTCTCAGCATAGGATTCAGCAATTGTCTTACAGGTATTTAACAAGTTAGTTGAAAATGATCACATAAAAGCCAGCTCACAAATGTTTGTAACAACTTTTTATATTATTCCCAAAACTTAAAGAAAACAAGATGCATTTCAATAGATGAATGGATTAAAAAAACACTGTGGCACATCCTTACAATAAAATATTATTCAGCAATAAATATAAATGACCTATCAAGTTATAAAAAGACATGAAGGACATTTAAGTATATGTTGCTAAATGAAAGAAGCCAGTATGAAAAAGCTGTGTATTACATGACTCCATTTATTTTACATCCTAGAAAAGACAGAATTATAAAAAATAAAATATTTAGTGGCATCTGGAGGTTTTGGTGGGAGTGGGTGGGGATGATGACTAGGGAGAGCACAAGGCATTTTCAGAGTAGTAAACTATTCTGCATGATACTGTGATGGCGGTGTTATGTATTTGTCAAAACTACAACTCCTGGTGAACTCTATTGTACTAGTATAGACTTTAGTTAATGATGCATATCAATATAGGGCAATTGTAACAAATCCACCATGCTAATTCAAAATGTTAGTTAAGCCCTAGCTGGTTTGGCTCAGTGGCTAGAGCGTCAGCCTGAGGACTGAAGGGTCCCAGGTTTGATTCCAGTCACATGCTCGGGGGCAGGCTCAATCCCCAGTAGGGGGCGTGCAGGAGGCAGCCAATCAATGATTCCCTCTCATCATTGATGTTTCTCTCCCTTACTATCTGAAATCAATAAAAATATATTTTAAAAAAAGATGTTAATAATATACTGTGTCAGAGGGAAAGCATGTATATAGTAACTCTATAATCCTTTTAAATTTTCTGTAAACCAAAATGTTTTTATTTTTTTTAATAATTTTAATGAAATTTATTGAGGTGACATTGGTTAATAAAATTATATTGGTTTCAAGTGTATAATTTTATGATACATCTGTATATTTCACTGTGTGTTTACCACCCAAAATCAAATATTTTCTTATCACCATACCCTTCATGATACTCCCACTTCCCAATTTAATTATATTAATTAAAAATAATCTATACTTGATATTGATTTTCTGAAATGAGACTAAATTTAAAAAGTTACAGTTAGATAGCACTTGGTTATATAATTTTAATGCTTCTATATGAATTTATATTTGGTAAATACTATAGTGCTAGAGATTTCAGAATTGTGGATGAAAACATACCCAGTCTATTTCTTAAAAAATACTTTATGGAATGCTAGTAGATTTAGGATATCTGACTTTGTCTAATGCATTCTTCTCCTCTCATTGCCACTTTCATTTGGTAGTTATACCAGACTGCATGCAGTAATCCACTTCAGTACTGTGGGCATTATCACCTGTGTCTTCCACAATAAATTCATATAGTTGAGATTTTTTGTTTTTGGTATAATCTTATTAAAACTTGAAATCTCATGATGTGTTAATTTAAGAAAAAATATTCTGAGAGATACATTATCAAGCTTGGTAAGATCACCCACCTAATTATACAGGCCTCCCTTGTGGTTTACCTACATTGGCACTCATTGCTTCAAGGAAAGACATTCTCATGTTGCATTCCTCACAGACCCATTAGTGACATGCTACAAGAGAACCAAGTATCTATTAAGAGCCTCAGTAGGTAAGAAGTGATTCTGTGTAATTTTTCTACAATGTCAAGCACTCCCTCTTCCAAAGGTAATTTCTCATGTAAATATCCCACTCAGCTCCAAAGCACCTAGAAAAATGAAAGTGGTCATTCTTGAAATTCATGACCCATGCTTGACTGACACTTTCTCAAAACTCACTTTAATATGAACACCCATATTCTCAGAAGTTAATTCATATCAAAGGCCATCAGAGTATGGGTGACTGGCATCACATTGAGGCTACCATCAAATGGTCTCATATTAAAGTTTCTTTAACCTGTGTTGTGGGTCAGGCAATTTTAAAATTGAGAATGTTTCTTTTTCTCTTTTTTCATTTGTTCTCTCAAGATTATATATATATATATATATATTTCTTGCACTAGAGGCCCAGTGCATGAAACTTGAGCACGGTGGGGTGGGGGGGAGGGGGGGCGCGCGGAGTCCCTCAGTCTGGCCTCCACCCAGATTGGAGAGGGGATGTCTGACTGCCAGTCCCTATGGGACCGGGCCTAAACCAGCAGTCGGACATCCATCTTGCAATCTGGGACCACTGGCTCCTAACCACTCACCTGCCTGCCTTCCTGATTTACCCTAACCCCTCTGTCTGCCTGCCTGATCTCCCCTAATTGAACCCCAACAGCATGATCACCTCTAACTGCTTCTGCCTCAGCCCCCACCACTGTGGCTTTGTCCAGAGGCAGGATGACCGGAAGATGTTTGGTCGACCCGGTCTAATTAGCATATTACTCTTTTATAAGTATGTATATTTTCATGCTTTTTTCAGTGAACTACTTAACTTTTACCTGTATATAAATGTCCTTGATAGGTCTTCATTTAATTAATTGTTGAAAATCACTCAGGTAATCATATTTCTTGGGTGCCAAAATCTGTTTTAGGATGTTTAAGGATATGCAAGGAAACAAAATTAATTACCTGTGAAGCCCACTTGCATTTTATGAAACAAACTGCAGTACAAGGGCTCAACATAAATTTATTCCAAATGCTACATATTGTATCTCTTTCAATTTTGCATATCACCATCAATAGTGTTAAAGCCTTTGTATTAGATTCAGAAATTGATATTCTAAGAGCCTAATACATTTTTTCTATGTCTTCATTGTTTTGAAGAAAAGAGAACATGGATCCAAAGGAAAAATAAGTGTAGTCATTTCAGGAGGAATAAGAGGGTGTTTCTACACTTTAATCATCCTCAGACTATTTTCTTTTCTCCCAGTGTCACAAAAAAATCGATGAAGGCTCTTTTGGAATTGGGAAGCTATTAGATACTGTTTTTTCTTGGTTGTGGAGACTAAGCTTCTAATCAGTAGTCATTACAAGCCTTCCAAGACTTTTGAGCAGAGAAATATCCCCTTGATCTTCTGTATTTCAAATAGGTGATCATTAGCATGAGAAAAAGAAATTAGGAAAATAACAAGCAATAAAGGAGACATAGTTGGACTCATATTGATTAGAAAATCCCTTTACTTCAAGATGGTATGTGCAAAAGAAGAGTGCACTTTTTGGACACATCAGCAGTTGCGAGGGACGGCTGCTGGTCCTGATCACCCCTGAGGGCTTCTCCACCTCCCCCTGCTCCTAAGGGGTGATTGGGGCAGCAGCTGCCACTCACACCCTTTGATGGCATCAGCTCACTCGTACCTGCTGCTGGCCCTGGCCCCAATCACTCTGCACAGACAGCGGGTACAAGCAGGGCCAGCGCCATCAGCACATGGGAGTGGTGGTGGCAGGAGTGGAGCCGCTGGCAGACAGGGGACCAGAAGCCGTGGCAGGAGGGGCTGGGCAGGGGCTCAGAGGATGGACTAAGACCTGCCCCTGTGCCCACCACAGCCTCGTGGCCCACAGTTCCTTTCAAGGTGCACAAATTTGTGCACTGGGCCCCTAGTCCAATATAAACTCAGTGTCAGCCTTGACAGTTATATCAAGTACTATGTCAAGATTGAGGTAATAGGGTGTAATGGGAACACTTTTAGGAGGTGCCTGAATATGCAAAACCACAAGTCTGGACACTTAAATAAGGACTCCATCTAGACACCCATATGAGTGGGACCTCCACCCTGTGTGGGCTTAAGAACTCAGACTTACCAGCTCTGGCCAGTTAGCATGTCATCCTGATATGCCAAGGTTGTGGGTTTGATACCTGGTCAGGCCACATACAAGAATTAACCAATAAATGCATAAATAAATGGAACAACATCTCTCTCTCTCTGTCTCCCCATCTCTCTAATATATATATATATATATATATATTTTTAAACACTCAGAGCTCTGACCACCCAATGTGCTTGAGGCTTGAGCTTGGCTGTATCTGTCAGATTCAGAGCCCTGCCAGACTTCTACCCCACAGGAGGCATGCCACCACTGTAGCTGCCTGGCTTGACACCTACACTTCACTCAAGCTACAGATGGCCTCCAGTGACCACAACTTTGCACTGGATGCTAGCTCTGCTCACTTCTATCAATAAGTTCTCGCTCTCTGTGTGCAACCTGCATGTGACTCTTGGCTAATTGGGGAGGTCTGCCCTGATAAACCTGGCAATGTGGAAACACACAAATGTGTGAGTGACTCCTTTTGGGGATGCTCCTTTCTAATGACAAAAATCACCTACATTATACATGCACATACATACATACAAATATATTCAGATGATATATACATGCATGCATACATACATACATACATGCACATTCATATGCAGGAGTACATGTATTCTGTGTATTAAAGACACAGTGTTTATGTTCTGTGCACGAAAGACACTGCAATGGATAAAGAGCAAAAATATTATAAGCCTTGCTTTTAAGAAGGCAATAATCTATTAAGGGACACATGCAACTAATCTAAAATTACAATAAAATGCCTAATAGAAGACCTGCAAACTAGGTTCTAGAGTAGCACTGAATGATGAAATTTTGCCTAAGGTTAAGGAAAGAAGCATTAAAAGAAGAGAAATACTTTAGGTAGACTATAAATAAAATTCTTTAAAAGCATTGTATAGTGGAACAGTCGTACTGTGGGAATAGAGTTCTGTGAATCATTCTGGTAAATCATCATACCTGAGGGGTATCATGGAAACCCTGGTTTTATAGTCACTTGATCACAAGTGCAGGGAGCAGGGGACCCACATGTGGTTGGCTTCTGAAGATGGCAGTCTTGTAGGACCAAGTCCTTCAACCTAGGAATTCTAGCACCATTTTCAAGTGGTTAGGATCAGAATTGAATTGTGTTTCAGCACAACAGTTAATATCTTATAGTTGACAGTTCTGCACTGTGAAGATTTGAGAATAAATCTGACTGAACTTAGAGATATCAGAAACACTGACGATTTATACGTTTTGTTGGATTTTAATATTTTGATTGTCATTGGGTTGGACACATTGCCTCTGCCTACAATGAACACCTCTTTAAAACATGGAAAGTCCTCATTGAAAAAAATTAAAACATGGAATATACAACAAGTAGCTTTATCTAGATTACAAAGATAAACTATGGAGAAATAGGAATATTTGTCAGCTAAATATAATCATTAGACTAGAACACAAATAAGAGTATAATGCAAATCATTACCACAAATGCAGATCAGCACCACAATGAGATAGCACCTCACACCTGTTAGAATGGCTATTGGTTGTTTTTTTTTAACTTACATTGAATTTATTGGGTGATACTGGTTAATAAAAGTATATAGGTTTCAACTATATAATTTTATAATATATCATCTGTATATTGCATTGCGTGTTCACCCCAAGTCAAGTCTATTTCCATCACCAATTATCCCCCATATACCCTCTTCTACCTCCCCTAATCTCTCTTTCCCTCTCGTAATCACTTTACTGTTGTGTCTGTGAGGTTTTAGGGTTGTTTTTGCTTAATCCTTAAACTTTTTCACACAGACCCTAAAACTCCTCTCTTCTGACTACTGTTAGTCTATTCTCTGTATCTATGAGTCAATTTATTTTTTGTTAGTTTTGTTTGTTAGATTTCAAATATAAGTACCAAAGTCATATGGTGCTTGTCTCTCTGACTGGCTTATTTCACTTAGCATAATACTATCTAGGTCCATCCACACTGTCACAAATTGTAATATTTCCTCCTTTTTGGAGCTGAGTAATATTCCATTGGCACCAATGCTTTTTTAGCCACTCACCTAATTATGGGCACTTGGGTTGCTTCCAAATCTTGGCTATTTTAAATAATGCTGCAATGAACATAGGGGTGCATATATTCTTTCAAAGTAGTGTTTCAGATTTGTTTGGATATATTTCCAGAAGTGGAATCAATGGTTCACCAGGAGGCAGCACATCAATGTTTCTCTCTCTCTCTCTCTCCCCCTCTCCCTTTATCTTTCTAAAATCAATTAAAAATCATATTTAAAACAAACAAATTTAACATATGTTTAACAAAAACACACTGACAGCCTTGAACAATGATTCCATCCGATTCTAATGTGTGTCCCCAAGTAGTAGCACCACCAGCACAGTCCTAGGAGTTATTACTTTGGAAAGTAATAATAGCACAATTACTACATGGAATCAATGCTTTCCAGATTAAAACGTTTATTAATGTGAACATTAAAAACGGGTCACCATTTAAATCCTGTCTGGCGCTTCTCAGCTGGCTCCTGCTCAGGGTCTCTGTGGCACTGCTGGTGGGTGGGGTCGCCATGCAGAATCCATTCATCAGCTGCAGGTGGCTCTGCATCAGGCAGGGCTGCTCGGCTGTCCTCAAAGGTGGGAGAAAGCAGCACTTGGTCTGCGTGGACACCTCTCTGCGCCTGCGCACACAGTGGCGACCCCCCCAACATGGCATCCTTTCGTTCTCTTAAGAGGCCTGTAAGGTAAGCAGGAGGGAAGGAGGCTTGTCCAAGGTTGTTTAAGGACCTCGGACCTCAGACCCTTCTCATCACTCTGTGCCCAGAGGCCTCGTGGGAGCAGATCAGGTAGCCTGAGCATGTCCCACCTCCGTTCTGTTTTGTAAGACCTGCCCTATTTTTTCCTATTTTTTTTGTTGTTGCTGTTTGTTTTTGAATATTTTTATCACAGTAAAATATACACAAGGAAATTTACTATTTTAACTATTTTTTATGCACAATTCAGTGGCGTTGAACTCACAGTGTTGTGTGGTTGTCACCACCATCATCGCCATCCCTGCTCCCATTTTCTCCAACTGAAACTCTGTCCCCACTAAACAGCTCCCTACCTCCTCCCCCACCCCTGGGACCCTCCGTCTTACCTCCGTCTCTATGACTGACAGCTCCAGAGACCTCATGTGAGCGGGATCACACAGTATCTGTCTTTCTGTGACTGGCTTGTTTCACTGAGCGTCATGTCTTCAGGTTGCAGCATGTGTCACAATGTCCTTCCTTTTTTTAAATTGAATTTATTGGGGTGAGATTGGTTAATAAAATTTTATAGCTTCCAGGTACAGAATTCTATAATACATCATCTGTGTATGTGTTGTGTGTTCACCGCCCCCAGTCAGGTCTCCTTCCATTACCATTATCTTTTCTATACCCTCTTCTACCAACACCTTTCCCTGTGGCAATCACCATACTGCTGTTTGTGTCTCTGAGGTTTTTTTTCTTAGCATAATCCCTTTACCTTGTTCACCCAGTTCCCAACCCCCTTCTCCTCTGACAGCTGTCAGTCTGTTCTCTGTATCTATGCCTGTTTCTATTTTTTGTTATTTTATTTTTGTGCATTAGATTCCACATATAAGTGAAATCATAAAGTACATGTGTTTCTCTAACTGGCTTACTTCACTTCACTTAGCATAATACTCACCAGGTCCATCCATGCTGTTGCAAAGGGTAAGATTTCCTTCCTTTTTACAGCTCAGTAGTTTTCCATTGTGTTAATGTGCCACAGCTTTTTTATCTACTCATCTACTGATGGGCATGTATCCTTTTGAATCAGTGTTTCAGGTTTCTTCAGATATATTCTCAGAAGTGGAATTGAAGGGTCATAAGGCGGTTTCATTTTTAATTTTTTGAAGTAACTCCATACTGCTTTCCACAGTGGCTACACCAATCTGCATTCCCTCCGAAAATGCACAAATACTCCATTTTCTCCACTTCCCACCAACACTTGTTGATTTATTGATGATAGCCATTATGACAGATATAAGGTGATACCTCATTGTAGTTTTAATTTCCATTTCTGTAATGATTAGGGATATTGAGCATCTTTTTATCTGTCTATGGGCCATCTGTAGGTCCCTCTTGGAGAAGCGTCTATTCATGTCCTTTGCTCATTTTTAAATTGGATTGTTTTGTCAGTTCTTTATACATTTTGGATATTAACCCCTTATCAGATATATCATCAGCAAACATGTTTTCTCATTCAGTGGGCTGTCTTTTCATTTTGTTGATCGTTTCCTTTGCTGTGTAAAAAAATTTAGTTTGATGTAGTCCCATTTGTTTATTATTTTTGTTGTTTCCTTTGCCTGAGGATATGTATCAGAAAAAAAATATTGCTATAAGAAATGTCCAAGATCTTACTGCTTATGTTTCCTTCAAAGATTTTTATGGTTTCAAATCTTACATTTAAGTCTTTAATCCATTTTTAGTTTATTCTTCTGTGGAGTGTTAGAAGGTGATCTACTTTCTTTTTTTTTTTTTTTTTTTGGCATATAGCTGTTGAATTTCCCCATCACTTATTAAATAGACTGTCTTTACTTCATTGTATGTGCTTATGTCCTTTGTCAAATATTAACCAAAAAGCTTGGGTTCATTTTGGGGCTCTCTATTCTGTTCCATTGATCTATATATCTATTTTTATGCCAGTACCAGGCTGTTTTGATTATTATGGTATGTAGTTAATTTGATATCAGGTAGCATGATTCCTCCAGCTTTGTTCTTCTTTTTCCAGATTGCTGTGGCTATTCAGCGTCTTTTGTGGTTCCATATAAATTTTTGGAATATTTGTTATAGTTCTGTGAAGTGTGCCATTGGAATCTTGATAGGAATTGTACTGAGACTGTAGATTCCTTTAGGTAGGATGAACATTTTAATGATGTTAATTCTTTCTATCCATGAACACAGTATGTGCATCAGCTTATTTGTATCTTCATCACTTTATTTATTCAGTGTCTTATAATTTTCTGAGTACAGGTCTTTCAGGTCCTGGTTTACAGTTATTCCTAGGTGCTTTGCTTTATTTTGTTTTTATAGAAGACACAATGTCTCTCTTCTTTAAATCCTCACTTTTGTTCATTTGAGAGGGGAGAGGCGGGGGAAGGGGAGACAGAGAGAGAGAGAGAGAGAGAGAGAGATCAGTTTCCTTCCAAACACACCCTGACAAGGAATGGAACCCACGACTTAGGTAGGCGCCCTGACCAGGAATTGATCCTGTGACCATTTGGCGTACAGGATGATGCTCCAGTCATTTGAGCCACACAGTCAGGGCCTTAGGTATTTTGTTTTGGGTTTTTTGTTGTTTTGTTTTGTTGTATTTTTTTATGCAATTTTAACTGGGATTGCCTTCTTAGTTTCCCTTTCTGATAGTTTATTATTGGTGTATAGAAATGCAACTGCTTTCTCAATATTTACCTTGCATCTTACTACTTTACTGAATTCATTTATCAATTCTAGTAGTTTTTTGGTGGAATCTTTAGAGTTCTTTATATACAGAATAATGTCATCTGCAAATAATGAGTTTTTCTTCCTCCTTTCTGATTTGGTTGTTTTTTATTTCTTCTTCTTGTCTGATTTCTGTGGCCAAGACTTCCAGTACTTCCAGTACTATGTTGAATAAGAGTGTTGAAAACAGACATCCCTATATTGTTTCTGATCAGAAGAGAAATGCTTTTAGTTTTTCTGGTTGAGAATGATGTTGGCTGTGGGTTTGTTATATATGGCTTTTGTTATGTTGAGGTATATTCTCTCTCTTCCTACTTTGCTGAGAGCTTTTATCCTAAATGGGTGCTGGATTTTATCAAATGGTTTTTCTGCATCTGTTGAGGTAACTTTGTATTTCAGGTGGTTTTTATCCTTCATTTTGTTTAAATAATGCATCATGTTTATTGCTCTGTGGATATTGTACCAATCTTGCATCTCTGGATTAAAGCTCACTTGATCATAGTGTATGGCCTTTTGAATGTATTGCTGGATTCAGTTTGCTAATAATTTTGAGGATTTTAGCATCCATGTTCATCAGAGATATTGGCATGAACTTTTCTTTTTTTGTAGTTTCTTTATCTGGTTTTGGAATGATAATAATGCTGATCTTATACATGAGTTTGGGAATCTTCCCTAATCTTGAATTTTTTGGAATAATTTGAGAATAGGTACTAGTTTTTTGAAAGTTTAGTAAAATTCACCTGTAATGCCATCTGGTCCAGCACTTCTGTTTCTTCGGAGTTTTTGTATTACTGCTTCAGTTTCATGAGTTGTAACAGGTCTATTCAGATCTTCTTCTTTCTTATTGAGTTTTGAAAGATTGTATACTTCTAGGAATTCATCCATTTTGTTCAGATTGTTCAATGTGTTGGCATATAGTTGCTTGTAAGGTTTTCTTACAATCATTGTATTTCTGTCGAGTCAGTTGTTATTTATTTATTTACTTTTTTTGATGAGTCAGGATAAAAGTTTGTCTATCATGTATTTTTGTTTTTTTATTTTTGTTGTTGTTGCTGTTAATCATCACTGGCAGATATCTTTTTCCATTGAATGTTTTAGAGGGAATGGAAGGGAGGGAGAGAAAGGAGGACGAAGAGAGGAGGAAGAAGAAGAAGAAGAAGAAGAAGAAGAAGAAGAAGAAGAAGAAGAAGAAGAAGAAGAAGAAGAAGAAGAAGAAGAAGGGAGACATAGGTTTCCTCCCTCCTATGAGAGAAACTCTTCAATTGGTTCCCTCCTGCACATGCCCAACTAGGGCCAGGGATTGAACCTGCAAGCCAAGTACGTGCCATTGAACAGGAATGGAACCCATAACCCTTTGGTGTGTGGATATTCTAACCACTGAAAAACGCTGGCTTCATTGATGTTTTGTATTTTTTTAGACTCTATATTATTTATTTCTGATCTGATCTTCATTATTTCCTTTGTTCTCATTTTGTGCTGTTTGTTTTTCTCTTTTCTAGTTCTTCTAATTGTAAAGTTATATTATTTGAGATTTTTCTTGTTTTTGAGGTAGGCCTGTAATGTTTTGAAATTTTCTTCTTAGAACTACTTTTGCTGTGTCCAATAGATTTTGGGTTTTTATGCTCCCATTTTCATCTGTTTCAAGTTATCTTTTGATTCCTTTTTTGATCTCATTGTTAAACCATTCATCAGTTATATGTTATTTAGTCTCTATTTCTTTGTGTGTTTTACATTTTCTTCTTTTATTTTTTTAATCTTATAAATAATAACTTTTATTATGGAAAATATATATAACATAAGTTTTACAATTTTAACCACATTTAAGTATACAATTCAGTTGTATTAAATACATTGATGTTGTGGAACTATCACTACTATCCAACTCCAGAAAGGTTTTTTGTTTGTTTGTTTGTTTTGCTTCTCATTGTTTTTCTTTTCTTCTTTGTTGAATTTATTGGGGTGACAGGTTTTAGGTGTGTCCAATTCTATATTATATCACCGGTATACCAGTTTTTTTCTTCTCATTGATTTCTAGTTTTAAGTCATTATGGTTACAGAACATTCTTGATATGATTTCAATCTTCTTAAATTTATCCAGACTTGTTTTGTGTTCTAACATGTGGTCTATCCTAGAAAATATTCCATGTGCATTTGAAAAGAATGTATATTCTGCTGCTTTGCAGTAAAATGCTCTGCAGATACCAATTAAATCTACCTGATCTAATATGTCATTTAAGATCACCATTTCCTTTTAGTTGTTCTGTCTGGCATATATATCCATTGATGTCAATGGGGTATTAGGATCCCCTACTATGCCTGTATTGCTGCCAATCTCTCCCTGTACGTCCATCAACATTTGCTTTATATATTTAGGTGCTCCTATGTTGGGTACATGAATGTTTACAGGGGTTATATTCTCTTGCTGGATTGCTCCCTTTATCAGTATGTAGTGTCCTTCTTTGTCTCTTAAGATAGTCTTTGTTTTAAGTCTGTTTTGTCACATATAGGTATTGCTACCCCAGCTTTTTTTTTTCTTCATTGTCATTTGCATGAAATATATTCTTCCTCCCCTTTTCTTTTAGTCTGTATATTCCATTCTGAGGTAGGTCTTGTTTTCCTACCCATTCAGCTACTATGTTTTTTAATTGGAACATTGGAGACATTTAAATTTAAAATGATTATTGATAGGTATGCATATTTTGCCATTTTATTCTTTTAACTATCTTCCTATTTTTTCCCTTCTTCTTGATCCTTTAACAGTTCTTGTAATACTGGTTTGGCGATAATGAACTTCTTTAGCTTTTGGTTGTCTGGGAAGCTCTTTATTTCTCTGTCAATTTTATATGATAGCCTTGATAGGTAGAGTAGTCTTGGTTGTAGTTCCTCGCTTTACATCACTTTGAATATTTCGTGCCAATCCCTTCTAGCCTGAAATATTTTTATTGAGAAATCAGCTGACAGTCTTAAGGGAGCTCCCCTGTAGGAAACTAAGTACCTTTCTCTTTCTGCTTTTAAAATTTTTCTCTTTGTTTTTAATCTTTGCCATTTTAATTATGATGTGTTTTGGTGTGAGCCTTTTTGAATTCATCTTGTTTGGGACTTTCTGTGCTTCTTGGACTTGTCTTTTTCCTTCACCAGGTTAGGGAAGTTTCTGTCATTATTTATTTTCATAGGTTGTCCATCCCTTGTTTTTTATTTTCTCTTTCTTGTACTTCTTTGATGCAATTCATGTTCTTAGGATTCATATTGTCCCAAAGATCTCTTAAACCAGTGGTTGGCAAACCATGGCTCACGAGCTACATGCGGCTCTTTCAACCCTTGAGTGTGACTCTTCCACAAAATACAACGGCCTGGGCAAGTCTATTTTGAAGAAGTGGCATTAGAAGAAGTTTAAGTTTAGAAAATTTGGCTCTCAAAAGAAATTTCAATATTTGGCTCTGTTGACTAATGAGTTTGCTGACCTCTGCCTTAAATAGTCCTCATTTTTAATTTCTTTTTCCTGCTCTGATTGTCTTCTGCTCCCATCTTCCAAATCACTGATTCAGTCTTCTGCTTCATCCAATTGCCTATTTCTTCTCACTAGACATTTACTTCATTTAATTGCCTATTTCTTCATTCCAGACATTGTATCCTTTATTTCTAACTTTTTTAAATGGCTTATATGTTCTTTTACATGCTTACCATCTCTTTATTGAAGTTCTCACTGATTTCATCCATTCTTCCCTTAAGTTCCTTTAGTATCCTTATAACCATTTTTTTTTTAATGCTGTATGTGTTGTTGCTTGCCTCTACTTCATTTAGGTTTTTTTTTTTGTTTTTTTTTTTTGAAGGTGTCTTCTGTACTTTAATTTGGGGCATATTTCTTTGTCTACCCATTTTGGCTGTCTCTATGTATTTGTTTCTATGTATTAGACACCCAATCTTGGTTGTGTGGCCTTATGTAGTAGGTGTCCTCTGGGACCTAGTGGCACAGACTTCTTTTTTCCAGAGCTGAGTGTTATAGGAATCTGCCTTGTGTGTGTTATGTGGGTCGTCCTGTTGTCATTGAGTCTGCGTTGCTATTGGCCTATTCATGGTTGACCTTCAGGCTGGCTGACTGTGAGGATCAACCATGTCCTCACATTGTATGAGCTGCTGTTCAGGTGCTGACCACATGGAGCAGAATTTGTCTCATCGTGTTCTGGTGTCTGCCAACCTCTCTCTTTGAACAGCTACATATTAAGCTAATTGGATCATGTTCTGATGTCGTCTAAAGTTGACCACTGTGTGTTTGTCCTGGAAGGGACTCTGGTGCCAGCCAATTTCAGATGCTTCCTGTGACTGGCCCTGGACATTCTATTTGGAGCTTCAAAGCGATTCACAGTCTGTGGCTGCCTCTGCTGGGTCCCAGTGAGTTCAGGAATGTCCAAGAAGTGCACCAAGGCTGACTTTTACCTGCACTGGGACTGGGGGAAAGTCAGCAAAAGTCCCAAGACACCCCCGAGATCTGCCTCTGCCTGCCTCCATCTGCCATGTGCCTGTTAAGCTCAGTCACTGAATGAGCTTCTGGAGGTCTTCAAGTAACATGAGGTGACTTCTCAGTGAGTTCCCAGGTAGAATGAGTGGTGTTCATCAGATTGATGCAGGTTCAAACTTGTTGTCTGTGCTGGGTTTGAGGCCACTCAGCAAGTGCTCCAGAGTATACCAGGTCTAGCTTCCATCTACTGGGTCCTCACACACATGTGAGAAGGCTACAAAAGATCCAGGCCTATCTTTCTTTGCAGGAGTAGAACTAAAATGTCAAAACAGGCTACTTCCTAGGATTTAAGATTTCTGGGATACATAAGTCTGAGATCAGCCATGTGAACTGAAGTGTTTTGCAGAGGGTCTGTGGGTTGTCCAAGGACATTGAGCTGCTTCTTCCTGTGAGTAATTCATGGTCCCCTGGACTGCAGTGGGAGAGTAAGGTGGTGGTAGTGTCCTGCAGCTCTGATCCTGTCACTGTGTCCCAAAAAGTTCAGTCATCTGGTGTACCTGATCCTCACAGATGTGACCCTCCATTTCCATCCTAAGATAACTGCAGTTCTCTTCAGATGTCTGACCAGATGCATGTTCACTGGCAGCCTATGCAGAACCATCCCTGCCTTCTTTCCTCAAGGCTGGGTGAGCCAGGCTGGCTGGGGTGCAGGAAAAAGCAGATAAAGGTGCCCTTGGGTGGATTGAAATACTATTAGAACCATTAAGGCTGTGTGTGTGTGTGTGTGTGTGTGTGTATTCCCACACTACAACTAAACAGACAAAGTAATGTTTAGCTCGCTCTCAAGGAAGCACAGTTCTGCCTTGCACCAGTGCCATATGTCACCAGAGCAGTGAAGGGGCAACTAGAGGAAAAAAATAGGACATTCCTCTGCCAGCAGTGTAACACCATCACAGGCATGATTTGATCTGTAGAGCTGACCACTGCTGGAGTGCTTAAGGCTTTTAGGCACAGAGTGAAATGATCTGCTTTATATTTTTTAAAGATCACTCTGACTTGCATTTTTATTTTTATTAAATTTTGTTAATAATTATTTTTTTAAATTAGAGCTGACATTTAATATTAGTTTCAAGTGTACAAAATAGTGGTTAGACATTCATATAACACTAGAGGCCTGATGCACAAAATCCATGCAAGTGTAGGCCTTCCTTCCCCCAGTTGCCAGTACCAGCTTCCCTCTGTCACCCAGGACCCAGACTTCCCTCGCAGCCCCAGCTTCGTCCAGTCTAATTAGATTATGCTTTTATTATTGTTGATATAAAGTGACCCCTGATAAGTTTAGCATGGGGTCCCTTAAAAGGGTATTAATCCTATTCATGAGGGCTCCACCCTCATAACCTAATCAACCCTAAAGGGCCCCATCTTTTATTTATTTTTAATCAAATTTATTTGGATGGTATATATAAAAGCTTAAGCGACAGGCCAACCAGTTGGTAGCTATGATGCACACTGACCACCAGGGGGCAGACACTCAATGCAGGAGCTTCCAAGTGGCACCAACTTTGCAGAGTACCTTCTAGCACTCCGGTACCCCTCATGGGATGTTAGACTGCCGGTTTTGGCCTGGTCCCCAACAGGCCAGGCTGAGGCACCCCATTAGTGCATGAATACATGCTCCAGGCCTCTAGTTCATTAATAAAATTGCATAGGTCAGGTGTAAAATATATGGATCATCTGTATATTGTATTGTGTGTTCACAACCTCCAAGTTAAGTCTCCTTCCATCACCATTTATCTCCCCTATGCCCTCTTCTTCCTCCCCTCACCCCCACTCCTAATCCCCCACCTTCCACCCCCACCCCCACCCCCCTTCCTCTATTTGTGATTTGACATTTGAAATCATATTTGAGATGTGTCTTGAGGACTCAGGTAGGATTCAGACAGATGAAGAGGGTGAGAATGTGCTTCAGGTACAGAGAGTGGGCACACAACCTGGAAGCAGGAGAGATGAAGACTGGAGAAACCAGAGCATATGCCCCCCAGATGCCTGTGAGTGAGGGTACAGGGCAGGGAAACAGAAGACCCTCCATGGAGGGAAAAGGCAGAGGGGAATGGGGACCAACCACAAGGTGGTCAGAGCAGGGGAGACGGGGGGCCCTCCATGGGAATACAGCACAGGGATGACAGGGAACCACAGGAAGAGTCAGTGAACAGATGGGACATGGGACCCTGAAAAGGGGACAGGAAAAAAGAAAAAAGGGAATGCCCATGTCCCAGAAGACTGTCCATGGAGGGGCAGGACAGGGGGGAAAGGGGACCCTCCATGGCAGTGAATGGGCAAGGATAAAAGGAATCCCCCTATGAGGGGCCAGGGGAGGGGGAGGTGAAATCCTCCATGGAGTGGAGACAGAACACCCTCAATGGAGAGGATTGGGAGGAAGGAAAGATGATCCTCCATGAAGGGGAATGGGCAGGGGAATAGGGATCCCCACTTTGAAGAGATAAGGCAGGAGGGAAGGGGCACCTTCCATGGAGTGGAGACAGGGGACCCTTAATGTAGGGACAGGAAAGGGAGCAAAGGGTCTTCTCCATGGAGGGGAATGGTCAGAGGGATAGAGATCCCCCTGTTGAGGGGCAGGGAAACCGGGCGAGCACCCTCCATAGAGTGCAGACAGGGATCATGCCATGGAAGGGACAAACAGAGGAGATAGGGGACCTTCCATGGTGGTTCCTCTGTCCCCACCTAAAGGAGGTGCCCCCTCCCTCCTGCCCTGTCCCCTCAAAGAGGGATACCTATCCCCCTGACCATTCCTCTTCAAGAACAGCTCCCTTTCCCCTGTCCTGTCCCCTCCATTGAGAGTCCCTTGTCCCCACTCCATAGAGGGTGCCCCCTCCCTCCTGCCCTATACCCTCAAAAGGGGGATTCCTACCCCACTGCCTATTCCTCTCATGGAGAATCCCCCTCCCCCTGCTCTGTCCTCTCAAATGGGGGTTCCTTGTACTCTTGCCCATTCAGCACCATGGACCCATGGAGGGACCCTTATCTCCCCTCCTTGTCCCCTCCATGGAGGGTCCCCTGTCCCCACTTTATGGAGGGTGCTCTCTCCCCCATTCAATGTCCCTCAAAGGGGGGATCCCTATTCCCCTGCCCATTCCCCTCCATGGAAGTTCTCTGTGAACCCTACCATGCTCATTCCATGGAGATTCCCTTGTTCTCCCTTTCCTGCCCCCTGAAATGAGGGGTGCCTTATGCCCCTCTCCCCCCAATGCAGAGGGGAGAGGGCAGCCTCCATGGAGGGAGCATGGCATTGCTCTTCTTGCCCTTCTTCCTCCATGGAGGGTCCCTTCTCTCCCCTGCTCTGATGCCTCAAAGCAAGGTTCCCTGATCCCCTGCCCTTGCCCCACCAGGGACGGTCCTCTTTCCCACTCCCTGTCCACTACATGGAGTGTTCCCTATCCCCCCTCCATGGGGGGGTGCCCCCACCTCCATGACTGTCCCCTCAAAAGGGTTTCTTTGTTTCCCAGCCTATTTCCCCTGGACCCTCCATGGAGGGACAGGACAAGGGGGAAAAGGGACCCTCTATGGCAGTGAATGGGCAAGGGTACAAGCAATCCCCCTTTGAGGGGCCAAGGGAAGAAGAGGGGACACCCTCAATGGAGTGGGAACAGAGGACCCTCAATGGAGAGTATGGGGAGGGGAGAAAAGATATCCTCCATCGAGGGGAATGGGCAGTGGAATAGGGATCCCCCTTTGAGGGGGCAAGGCAGGAGGGAGGGAGCACCCTCCATGGAGTGGGGACAGTTGACTCACCGTGGAGTGTCCCCTATTTCCCCTCCTTGTCCCCTCCATAGTGTGTCTCCTGTCCCCACTCTATGGAGGGTACTTTCCCCCCTCTGCCCTCTCCCCTCAAAGAGGGATCCATATCACCCTGCTGATTCGCCCCCATGCAGAGTCTCATGTCTCCTGTCCTCCCCCTCCATTGAGAGTCCCCTGTCTGAGGGTGCTCCCTCCCCCTGCCCTATCCTGTCCTAGGGGTGTTCCTTGTATCCCTTCCCATTCACCACCATGGAAGGTCCCCTATCTCTCCCCCTTGTCCCCTGCATGGAGGGTCCCCGGTCCCCACTCCATGGAGGGTGCTCCCTCCCCTTTGCCCTGTCCCTCAAAAGAGGGTTCCCAGTCCCTGCCCATTACTCTCCATGGAGGGTCCTTGTGCTCCCTGCCTTGCTCCCTCCATGGAGATTCCCTTGTTCCCCTTTCCTGACCCCGGAAATGAGGGGTGCCTTCTCATTTCCCTCCACAGGCAGAGGTTAGAGGGCAGTCTCCATGGAGGGTGCATGGCATTGCCCTTCTTTCTCTGCTTCCTCAATGGAGGGTTCCCTGTCTCCCCTGCTCTGTCCCCTCAAAGAGGTGTTCCCTGACCCCTGACCTTTCCCCTTCAGGCATGGTCCTCTTCCCCCCTCCCTGTTCCTTACATGGAGGGTCCCCTATCCTCCCTCCATGAGGGGTGCCCCCAATTGCCTGTCCCCTCAAAGGGGATTCCTTGTACCCCTGTCCATTCTCCTCCATGGAGAGGGTTCTTTCCCCCATGCCCTGTCCCTCCATGGAGGGTTCTCTCTTCCCTCTACCCTGTCTCCTCAAAGGGGGTTCCCTGTCCCCCTGCCTATTCCCCTCCATGGATGGTTCCCTATCCTTCATGTCTTGCTCCTGCCATGGCCAGTCCATTTCCACCCTTCCTTGGCCCCACAAAGCGGGGATCCCTATCCCCCTAACAATGCTCATGTCCCAGAGAATCCTCATGGAGGGATAGGACAGGGGGGAAAGGGGACCCTCCATGGCAGTGAATGGGCAAGGATACAAGGAACCTCCCTCTGAGGGGCCAGGGAGAGAAAGGGTACACCCTCTATGGAGTGGGGACAGGGGACTAGCCATGGAGGGTCCCATATCTCCCCTCTTTGTCCCCTTCATGGCACGTCCCTTGTTCTCACTCTATGGAGGGTGTTCTCCAGCTTGCCCTTTCCCCTCAAAGGCGGGATACCTATCTCCTTGACCATTTTCCTTCATGGAGGGTCCCCTTCCCCCCTGTCTTGTCCCTCCATGGAGGGTTCTTTGTTCACTCTTCATGGAGGGTGCCCCCCTCCGTCCAACCCTACCCCCTCAATGAGGGGATCCCTATCTCCCTGCCCATTCCCCTCCCTGGAGAGTCCCATGTCCCTGCCCTGACCTTTCCATTGAGAGTGCCCTGTCCCCACTCCATGGATGGTGCCCCCTCTCCCTACTCCGCCCCCTTAAATGGGGATTCCTTGTACCCCTGCCCATTCACCACCATGGAGGGACCCCTATCTTCCCTCTTTGTCCCCTCCATGGAGGGTCCCTTGTCCCCACTTTATGGAGGGTGCTCTCTCCCCCATTCACTGTCCCTCAAAGGGGAGATCCCTATCCACCTGCCCATTCCCCTCCATGGAAGTTCTCTGTGATCCCTACCATGCTCATTCCATGGAGATTCCCTTGTTCTCCCTTTCCTGCCCCCTGAAATGAGGGGTGCCTTATGCCCCTCTCCCCCCAATGCAGAGGGGAGAGGGCAGCCTCCATGGAGGGAGCATGGCATTGCTCTTCTTGCCCTTCTTCCTCCATGGAGGGTCCCTTCTCCCCCCTGCTCTAATGCCTCAAAGCAAGGTTCCTTGATCCCTTGCCCTTCCCCCTCCAGGGACGGTCGTCTTTCCGACTCCCTGTCCCCTACATGGAGTGTTCCCTATCCCCCCTCCATGGGGGGGTGCCCCCACCTCCATGACTGTCCCCTCAAAAGGGTTTCTTTGTTTCCCAGCCTATTTCCCCTGGACCCTCCATGGAGGGACAGGACAAGGGGGAAAAGGGACCCTCTATGGCAGTGAATGGGCAAGGGTACAAGCAATCCCCCTTTGAGGGGCCAAGGGAAGAAGAGGGGACACCCTCAATGGAGTGGGAACAGAGGACCCTCAATGGAGAGTATGGGGAGGGGAGAAAAGATATCCTCCATCGAGGGGAATGGGCAGTGGAATAGGGATCCCCCTTTGAGGGGGCAAGGCAGGAGGGAGGGAGCACCCTCCATGGAGTGGGGACAGTTGACTCACCGTGGAGTGTCCCCTATTTCCCCTCCTTGTCCCCTCCATAGTGTGTCTCCTGTCCCCACTCTATGGAGGGTACTTTCCCCCCTCTGCCCTCTCCCCTCAAAGAGGGATCCATATCACCCTGCTGATTCGCCCCCATGCAGAGTCTCATGTCTCCTGTCCTCCCCCTCCATTGAGAGTCCCCTGTCTGAGGGTGCTCCCTCCCCCTGCCCTATCCTGTCCTAGGGGTGTTCCTTGTATCCCTTCCCATTCACCACCATGGAAGGTCCCCTATCTCTCCCCCTTGTCCCCTGCATGGAGGGTCCCCGGTCCCCACTCCATGGAGGGTGCTCCCTCCCCTTTGCCCTGTCCCTCAAAAGAGGGTTCCCAGTCCCTGCCCATTACTCTCCATGGAGGGTCCTTGTGCTCCCTGCCTTGCTCCCTCCATGGAGATTCCCTTGTTCCCCTTTCCTGACCCCGGAAATGAGGGGTGCCTTCTCATTTCCCTCCACAGGCAGAGGTTAGAGGGCAGTCTCCATGGAGGGTGCATGGCATTGCCCTTCTTTCTCTGCTTCCTCAATGGAGGGTTCCCTGTCTCCCCTGCTCTGTCCCCTCAAAGAGGTGTTCCCTGACCCCTGACCTTTCCCCTTCAGGCATGGTCCTCTTCCCCCCTCCCTGTTCCTTACATGGAGGGTCCCCTATCCTCCCTCCATGAGGGGTGCCCCCAATTGCCTGTCCCCTCAAAGGGGATTCCTTGTACCCCTGTCCATTCTCCTCCATGGAGAGGGTTCTTTCCCCCATGCCCTGTCCCTCCATGGAGGGTTCTCTCTTCCCTCTACCCTGTCTCCTCAAAGGGGGTTCCCTGTCCCCCTGCCTATTCCCCTCCATGGATGGTTCCCTATCCTTCATGTCTTGCTCCTGCCATGGCCAGTCCATTTCCACCCTTCCTTGGCCCCACAAAGCGGGGATCCCTATCCCCCTAACAATGCTCATGTCCCAGAGAATCCTCATGGAGGGATAGGACAGGGGGGAAAGGGGACCCTCCATGGCAGTGAATGGGCAAGGATACAAGGAACCTCCCTCTGAGGGGCCAGGGAGAGAAAGGGTACACCCTCTATGGAGTGGGGACAGGGGACTAGCCATGGAGGGTCCCATATCTCCCCTCTTTGTCCCCTTCATGGCACGTCCCTTGTTCTCACTCTATGGAGGGTGTTCTCCAGCTTGCCCTTTCCCCTCAAAGGCGGGATACCTATCTCCTTGACCATTTTCCTTCATGGAGGGTCCCCTTCCCCCCTGTCTTGTCCCTCCATGGAGGGTTCTTTGTTCACTCTTCATGGAGGGTGCCCCCCTCCGTCCAACCCTACCCCCTCAATGAGGGGATCCCTATCTCCCTGCCCATTCCCCTCCCTGGAGAGTCCCATGTCCCTGCCCTGACCTTTCCATTGAGAGTGCCCTGTCCCCACTCCATGGATGGTGCCCCCTCTCCCTACTCCGCCCCCTTAAATGGGGATTCCTTGTACCCCTGCCCATTCACCACCATGGAGGGACCCCTATCTTCCCTCTTTGTCCCCTCCATGGAGGGTCCCTTGTCCCCACTTTATGGAGGGTGCTCTCTCCCCCATTCACTGTCCCTCAAAGGGGAGATCCCTATCCACCTGCCCATTCCCCTCCATGGAAGTTCTCTGTGATCCCTACCATGCTCATTCCATGGAGATTCCCTTGTTCTCCCTTTCCTGCCCCCTGAAATGAGGGGTGCCTTATGCCCCTCTCCCCCCAATGCAGAGGGGAGAGGGCAGCCTCCATGGAGGGAGCATGGCATTGCTCTTCTTGCCCTTCTTCCTCCATGGAGGGTCCCTTCTCCCCCCTGCTCTAATGCCTCAAAGCAAGGTTCCTTGATCCCTTGCCCTTCCCCCTCCAGGGACGGTCGTCTTTCCGACTCCCTGTCCCCTACATGGAGTGTTCCCTATCCCCCCTCCATGGGGGGGTGCCCCCACCTCCATGACTGTCCCCTCAAAAGGGTTTCTTTGTTTCCCAGCCTATTTCCCCTGGACCCTCCATGGAGGGACAGGACAAGGGGGAAAAGGGACCCTCTATGGCAGTGAATGGGCAAGGGTACAAGCAATCCCCCTTTGAGGGGCCAAGGGAAGAAGAGGGGACACCCTCAATGGAGTGGGAACAGAGGACCCTCAATGGAGAGTATGGGGAGGGGAGAAAAGATATCCTCCATCGAGGGGAATGGGCAGTGGAATAGGGATCCCCCTTTGAGGGGGCAAGGCAGGAGGGAGGGAGCACCCTCCATGGAGTGGGGACAGTTGACTCACCGTGGAGTGTCCCCTATTTCCCCTCCTTGTCCCCTCCATAGTGTGTCTCCTGTCCCCACTCTATGGAGGGTACTTTCCCCCCTCTGCCCTCTCCCCTCAAAGAGGGATCCATATCACCCTGCTGATTCGCCCCCATGCAGAGTCTCATGTCTCCTGTCCTCCCCCTCCATTGAGAGTCCCCTGTCTGAGGGTGCTCCCTCCCCCTGCCCTATCCTGTCCTAGGGGTGTTCCTTGTATCCCTTCCCATTCACCACCATGGAAGGTCCCCTATCTCTCCCCCTTGTCCCCTGCATGGAGGGTCCCCGGTCCCCACTCCATGGAGGGTGCTCCCTCCCCTTTGCCCTGTCCCTCAAAAGAGGGTTCCCAGTCCCTGCCCATTACTCTCCATGGAGGGTCCTTGTGCTCCCTGCCTTGCTCCCTCCATGGAGATTCCCTTGTTCCCCTTTCCTGACCCCGGAAATGAGGGGTGCCTTCTCATTTCCCTCCACAGGCAGAGGTTAGAGGGCAGTCTCCATGGAGGGTGCATGGCATTGCCCTTCTTTCTCTGCTTCCTCAATGGAGGGTTCCCTGTCTCCCCTGCTCTGTCCCCTCAAAGAGGTGTTCCCTGACCCCTGACCTTTCCCCTTCAGGCATGGTCCTCTTCCCCCCTCCCTGTTCCTTACATGGAGGGTCCCCTATCCTCCCTCCATGAGGGGTGCCCCCAATTGCCTGTCCCCTCAAAGGGGATTCCTTGTACCCCTGTCCATTCTCCTCCATGGAGAGGGTTCTTTCCCCCATGCCCTGTCCCTCCATGGAGGGTTCTCTCTTCCCTCTACCCTGTCTCCTCAAAGGGGGTTCCCTGTCCCCCTGCCTATTCCCCTCCATGGATGGTTCCCTATCCTTCATGTCTTGCTCCTGCCATGGCCAGTCCATTTCCACCCTTCCTTGGCCCCACAAAGCGGGGATCCCTATCCCCCTAACAATGCTCATGTCCCAGAGAATCCTCATGGAGGGATAGGACAGGGGGGAAAGGGGACCCTCCATGGCAGTGAATGGGCAAGGATACAAGGAACCTCCCTCTGAGGGGCCAGGGAGAGAAAGGGTACACCCTCTATGGAGTGGGGACAGGGGACTAGCCATGGAGGGTCCCATATCTCCCCTCTTTGTCCCCTTCATGGCACGTCCCTTGTTCTCACTCTATGGAGGGTGTTCTCCAGCTTGCCCTTTCCCCTCAAAGGCGGGATACCTATCTCCTTGACCATTTTCCTTCATGGAGGGTCCCCTTCCCCCCTGTCTTGTCCCTCCATGGAGGGTTCTTTGTTCACTCTTCATGGAGGGTGCCCCCCCTCCGTCCAACCCTACCCCCTCAATGAGGGGATCCCTATCTCCCTGCCCATTCCCCTCCCTGGAGAGTCCCATGTCCCTGCCCTGACCTTTCCATTGAGAGTGCCCTGTCCCCACTCCATGGATGGTGCCCCCTCTCCCTACTCCGCCCCCTTAAATGGGGATTCCTTGTACCCCTGCCCATTCACCACCATGGAGGGACCCCTATCTTCCCTCTTTGTCCCCTCCATGGAGGGTCCCTTGTCCCCACTTTATGGAGGGTGCTCTCTCCCCCATTCACTGTCCCTCAAAGGGGAGATCCCTATCCACCTGCCCATTCCCCTCCATGGAAGTTCTCTGTGATCCCTACCATGCTCATTCCATGGAGATTCCCTTGTTCTCCCTTTCCTGCCCCCTGAAATGAGGGGTGCCTTATGCCCCTCTCCCCCCAATGCAGAGGGGAGAGGGCAGCCTCCATGGAGGGAGCATGGCATTGCTCTTCTTGCCCTTCTTCCTCCATGGAGGGTCCCTTCTCCCCCCTGCTCTAATGCCTCAAAGCAAGGTTCCTTGATCCCTTGCCCTTCCCCCTCCAGGGACGGTCGTCTTTCCGACTCCCTGTCCCCTACATGGAGTGTTCCCTATCCCCCCTCCATGGGGGGGTGCCCCCACCTCCATGACTGTCCCCTCAAAAGGGTTTCTTTGTTTCCCAGCCTATTTCCCCTGGACCCTCCATGGAGGGACAGGACAAGGGGGAAAAGGGACCCTCTATGGCAGTGAATGGGCAAGGGTACAAGCAATCCCCCTTTGAGGGGCCAAGGGAAGAAGAGGGGACACCCTCAATGGAGTGGGAACAGAGGACCCTCAATGGAGAGTATGGGGAGGGGAGAAAAGATATCCTCCATCGAGGGGAATGGGCAGTGGAATAGGGATCCCCCTTTGAGGGGGCAAGGCAGGAGGGAGGGAGCACCCTCCATGGAGTGGGGACAGTTGACTCACCGTGGAGTGTCCCCTATTTCCCCTCCTTGTCCCCTCCATAGTGTGTCTCCTGTCCCCACTCTATGGAGGGTACTTTCCCCCCTCTGCCCTCTCCCCTCAAAGAGGGATCCATATCACCCTGCTGATTCGCCCCCATGCAGAGTCTCATGTCTCCTGTCCTCCCCCTCCATTGAGAGTCCCCTGTCTGAGGGTGCTCCCTCCCCCTGCCCTATCCTGTCCTAGGGGTGTTCCTTGTATCCCTTCCCATTCACCACCATGGAAGGTCCCCTATCTCTCCCCCTTGTCCCCTGCATGGAGGGTCCCCGGTCCCCACTCCATGGAGGGTGCTCCCTCCCCTTTGCCCTGTCCCTCAAAAGAGGGTTCCCAGTCCCTGCCCATTACTCTCCATGGAGGGTCCTTGTGCTCCCTGCCTTGCTCCCTCCATGGAGATTCCCTTGTTCCCCTTTCCTGACCCCGGAAATGAGGGGTGCCTTCTCATTTCCCTCCACAGGCAGAGGTTAGAGGGCAGTCTCCATGGAGGGTGCATGGCATTGCCCTTCTTTCTCTGCTTCCTCAATGGAGGGTTCCCTGTCTCCCCTGCTCTGTCCCCTCAAAGAGGTGTTCCCTGACCCCTGACCTTTCCCCTTCAGGCATGGTCCTCTTCCCCCCTCCCTGTTCCTTACATGGAGGGTCCCCTATCCTCCCTCCATGAGGGGTGCCCCCAATTGCCTGTCCCCTCAAAGGGGATTCCTTGTACCCCTGTCCATTCTCCTCCATGGAGAGGGTTCTTTCCCCCATGCCCTGTCCCTCCATGGAGGGTTCTCTCTTCCCTCTACCCTGTCTCCTCAAAGGGGGTTCCCTGTCCCCCTGCCTATTCCCCTCCATGGATGGTTCCCTATCCTTCATGTCTTGCTCCTGCCATGGCCAGTCCATTTCCACCCTTCCTTGGCCCCACAAAGCGGGGATCCCTATCCCCCTAACAATGCTCATGTCCCAGAGAATCCTCATGGAGGGATAGGACAGGGGGGAAAGGGGACCCTCCATGGCAGTGAATGGGCAAGGATACAAGGAACCTCCCTCTGAGGGGCCAGGGAGAGAAAGGGTACACCCTCTATGGAGTGGGGACAGGGGACTAGCCATGGAGGGTCCCATATCTCCCCTCTTTGTCCCCTTCATGGCACGTCCCTTGTTCTCACTCTATGGAGGGTGTTCTCCAGCTTGCCCTTTCCCCTCAAAGGCGGGATACCTATCTCCTTGACCATTTTCCTTCATGGAGGGTCCCCTTCCCCCCTGTCTTGTCCCTCCATGGAGGGTTCTTTGTTCACTCTTCATGGAGGGTGCCCCCCTCCGTCCAACCCTACCCCCTCAATGAGGGGATCCCTATCTCCCTGCCCATTCTCCTCCCTGGAGAGTCCCATGTCCCTGCCCTGACCTTTCCATTGAGAGTGCCCTGTCCCCACTCCATGGATGGTGCCCCCTCTCCCTACTCCGCCCCCTTAAATGGGGATTCCTTGTACCCCTGCCCATTCACCACCATGGAGGGACCCCTATCTTCCCTCTTTGTCCCCTCCATGGAGGGTCCCTTGTCCCCACTTTATGGAGGGTGCTCTCTCCCCCATTCACTGTCCCTCAAAGGGGAGATCCCTATCCACCTGCCCATTCCCCTCCATGGAAGTTCTCTGTGATCCCTACCATGCTCATTCCATGGAGATTCCCTTGTTCTCCCTTTCCTGCCCCCTGAAATGAGGGGTGCCTTATGCCCCTCTCCCCCCAATGCAGAGGGGAGAGGGCAGCCTCCATGGAGGGAGCATGGCATTGCTCTTCTTGCCCTTCTTCCTCCATGGAGGGTCCCTTCTCCCCCCTGCTCTAATGCCTCAAAGCAAGGTTCCTTGATCCCTTGCCCTTCCCCCTCCAGGGACGGTCGTCTTTCCGACTCCCTGTCCCCTACATGGAGTGTTCCCTATCCCCCCTCCATGGGGGGGTGCCCCCACCTCCATGACTGTCCCCTCAAAAGGGTTTCTTTGTTTCCCAGCCTATTTCCCCTGGACCCTCCATGGAGGGACAGGACAAGGGGGAAAAGGGACCCTCTATGGCAGTGAATGGGCAAGGGTACAAGCAATCCCCCTTTGAGGGGCCAAGGGAAGAAGAGGGGACACCCTCAATGGAGTGGGAACAGAGGACCCTCAATGGAGAGTATGGGGAGGGGAGAAAAGATATCCTCCATCGAGGGGAATGGGCAGTGGAATAGGGATCCCCCTTTGAGGGGGCAAGGCAGGAGGGAGGGAGCACCCTCCATGGAGTGGGGACAGTTGACTCACCGTGGAGTGTCCCCTATTTCCCCTCCTTGTCCCCTCCATAGTGTGTCTCCTGTCCCCACTCTATGGAGGGTACTTTCCCCCCTCTGCCCTCTCCCCTCAAAGAGGGATCCATATCACCCTGCTGATTCGCCCCCATGCAGAGTCTCATGTCTCCTGTCCTCCCCCTCCATTGAGAGTCCCCTGTCTGAGGGTGCTCCCTCCCCCTGCCCTATCCTGTCCTAGGGGTGTTCCTTGTATCCCTTCCCATTCACCACCATGGAAGGTCCCCTATCTCTCCCCCTTGTCCCCTGCATGGAGGGTCCCCCGGTCCCCACTCCATGGAGGGTGCTCCCTCCCCTTTGCCCTGTCCCTCAAAAGAGGGTTCCCAGTCCCTGCCCATTACTCTCCATGGAGGGTCCTTGTGCTCCCTGCCTTGCTCCCTCCATGGAGATTCCCTTGTTCCCCTTTCCTGACCCCGGAAATGAGGGGTGCCTTCTCATTTCCCTCCACAGGCAGAGGTTAGAGGGCAGTCTCCATGGAGGGTGCATGGCATTGCCCTTCTTTCTCTGCTTCCTCAATGGAGGGTTCCCTGTCTCCCCTGCTCTGTCCCCTCAAAGAGGTGTTCCCTGACCCCTGACCTTTCCCCTTCAGGCATGGTCCTCTTCCCCCCTCCCTGTTCCTTACATGGAGGGTCCCCTATCCTCCCTCCATGAGGGGTGCCCCCAATTGCCTGTCCCCTCAAAGGGGATTCCTTGTACCCCTGTCCATTCTCCTCCATGGAGAGGGTTCTTTCCCCCATGCCCTGTCCCTCCATGGAGGGTTCTCTCTTCCCTCTACCCTGTCTCCTCAAAGGGGGTTCCCTGTCCCCCTGCCTATTCCCCTCCATGGATGGTTCCCTATCCTTCATGTCTTGCTCCTGCCATGGCCAGTCCATTTCCACCCTTCCTTGGCCCCACAAAGCGGGGATCCCTATCCCCCTAACAATGCTCATGTCCCAGAGAATCCTCATGGAGGGATAGGACAGGGGGGAAAGGGGACCCTCCATGGCAGTGAATGGGCAAGGATACAAGGAACCTCCCTCTGAGGGGCCAGGGAGAGAAAGGGTACACCCTCTATGGAGTGGGGACAGGGGACTAGCCATGGAGGGTCCCATATCTCCCCTCTTTGTCCCCTTCATGGCACGTCCCTTGTTCTCACTCTATGGAGGGTGTTCTCCAGCTTGCCCTTTCCCCTCAAAGGCGGGATACCTATCTCCTTGACCATTTTCCTTCATGGAGGGTCCCCTTCCCCCCTGTCTTGTCCCTCCATGGAGGGTTCTTTGTTCACTCTTCATGGAGGGTGCCCCCCTCCGTCCAACCCTACCCCCTCAATGAGGGGATCCCTATCTCCCTGCCCATTCCCCTCCCTGGAGAGTCCCATGTCCCTGCCCTGACCTTTCCATTGAGAGTGCCCTGTCCCCACTCCATGGATGGTGCCCCCTCTCCCTACTCCGCCCCCTTAAATGGGGATTCCTTGTACCCCTGCCCATTCACCACCATGGAGGGACCCCTATCTTCCCTCTTTGTCCCCTCCATGGAGGGTCCCTTGTCCCCACTTTATGGAGGGTGCTCTCTCCCCCATTCACTGTCCCTCAAAGGGGAGATCCCTATCCACCTGCCCATTCCCCTCCATGGAAGTTCTCTGTGATCCCTACCATGCTCATTCCATGGAGATTCCCTTGTTCTCCCTTTCCTGCCCCCTGAAATGAGGGGTGCCTTATGCCCCTCTCCCCCCAATGCAGAGGGGAGAGGGCAGCCTCCATGGAGGGAGCATGGCATTGCTCTTCTTGCCCTTCTTCCTCCATGGAGGGTCCCTTCTCCCCCCTGCTCTAATGCCTCAAAGCAAGGTTCCTTGATCCCTTGCCCTTCCCCCTCCAGGGACGGTCGTCTTTCCGACTCCCTGTCCCCTACATGGAGTGTTCCCTATCCCCCCTCCATGGGGGGGTGCCCCCACCTCCATGACTGTCCCCTCAAAAGGGTTTCTTTGTTTCCCAGCCTATTTCCCCTGGACCCTCCATGGAGGGACAGGACAAGGGGGAAAAGGGACCCTCTATGGCAGTGAATGGGCAAGGGTACAAGCAATCCCCCTTTGAGGGGCCAAGGGAAGAAGAGGGGACACCCTCAATGGAGTGGGAACAGAGGACCCTCAATGGAGAGTATGGGGAGGGGAGAAAAGATATCCTCCATCGAGGGGAATGGGCAGTGGAATAGGGATCCCCCTTTGAGGGGGCAAGGCAGGAGGGAGGGAGCACCCTCCATGGAGTGGGGACAGTTGACTCACCGTGGAGTGTCCCCTATTTCCCCTCCTTGTCCCCTCCATAGTGTGTCTCCTGTCCCCACTCTATGGAGGGTACTTTCCCCCCTCTGCCCTCTCCCCTCAAAGAGGGATCCATATCACCCTGCTGATTCGCCCCCATGCAGAGTCTCATGTCTCCTGTCCTCCCCCTCCATTGAGAGTCCCCTGTCTGAGGGTGCTCCCTCCCCCTGCCCTATCCTGTCCTAGGGGTGTTCCTTGTATCCCTTCCCATTCACCACCATGGAAGGTCCCCTATCTCTCCCCCTTGTCCCCTGCATGGAGGGTCCCCGGTCCCCACTCCATGGAGGGTGCTCCCTCCCCTTTGCCCTGTCCCTCAAAAGAGGGTTCCCAGTCCCTGCCCATTACTCTCCATGGAGGGTCCTTGTGCTCCCTGCCTTGCTCCCTCCATGGAGATTCCCTTGTTCCCCTTTCCTGACCCCGGAAATGAGGGGTGCCTTCTCATTTCCCTCCACAGGCAGAGGTTAGAGGGCAGTCTCCATGGAGGGTGCATGGCATTGCCCTTCTTTCTCTGCTTCCTCAATGGAGGGTTCCCTGTCTCCCCTGCTCTGTCCCCTCAAAGAGGTGTTCCCTGACCCCTGACCTTTCCCCTTCAGGCATGGTCCTCTTCCCCCCTCCCTGTTCCTTACATGGAGGGTCCCCTATCCTCCCTCCATGAGGGGTGCCCCCAATTGCCTGTCCCCTCAAAGGGGATTCCTTGTACCCCTGTCCATTCTCCTCCATGGAGAGGGTTCTTTCCCCCATGCCCTGTCCCTCCATGGAGGGTTCTCTCTTCCCTCTACCCTGTCTCCTCAAAGGGGGTTCCCTGTCCCCCTGCCTATTCCCCTCCATGGATGGTTCCCTATCCTTCATGTCTTGCTCCTGCCATGGCCAGTCCATTTCCACCCTTCCTTGGCCCCACAAAGCGGGGATCCCTATCCCCCTAACAATGCTCATGTCCCAGAGAATCCTCATGGAGGGATAGGACAGGGGGGAAAGGGGACCCTCCATGGCAGTGAATGGGCAAGGATACAAGGAACCTCCCTCTGAGGGGCCAGGGAGAGAAAGGGTACACCCTCTATGGAGTGGGGACAGGGGACTAGCCATGGAGGGTCCCATATCTCCCCTCTTTGTCCCCTTCATGGCACGTCCCTTGTTCTCACTCTATGGAGGGTGTTCTCCAGCTTGCCCTTTCCCCTCAAAGGCGGGATACCTATCTCCTTGACCATTTTCCTTCATGGAGGGTCCCCTTCCCCCCTGTCTTGTCCCTCCATGGAGGGTTCTTTGTTCACTCTTCATGGAGGGTGCCCCCCTCCGTCCAACCCTACCCCCTCAATGAGGGGATCCCTATCTCCCTGCCCATTCCCCTCCCTGGAGAGTCCCATGTCCCTGCCCTGACCTTTCCATTGAGAGTGCCCTGTCCCCACTCCATGGATGGTGCCCCCTCTCCCTACTCCGCCCCCTTAAATGGGGATTCCTTGTACCCCTGCCCATTCACCACCATGGAGGGACCCCTATCTTCCCTCTTTGTCCCCTCCATGGAGGGTCCCTTGTCCCCACTTTATGGAGGGTGCTCTCTCCCCCATTCACTGTCCCTCAAAGGGGAGATCCCTATCCACCTGCCCATTCCCCTCCATGGAAGTTCTCTGTGATCCCTACCATGCTCATTCCATGGAGATTCCCTTGTTCTCCCTTTCCTGCCCCCTGAAATGAGGGGTGCCTTATGCCCCTCTCCCCCCAATGCAGAGGGGAGAGGGCAGCCTCCATGGAGGGAGCATGGCATTGCTCTTCTTGCCCTTCTTCCTCCATGGAGGGTCCCTTCTCCCCCCTGCTCTAATGCCTCAAAGCAAGGTTCCTTGATCCCTTGCCCTTCCCCCTCCAGGGACGGTCGTCTTTCCGACTCCCTGTCCCCTACATGGAGTGTTCCCTATCCCCCCTCCATGGGGGGGTGCCCCCACCTCCATGACTGTCCCCTCAAAAGGGTTTCTTTGTTTCCCAGCCTATTTCCCCTGGACCCTCCATGGAGGGACAGGACAAGGGGGAAAAGGGACCCTCTATGGCAGTGAATGGGCAAGGGTACAAGCAATCCCCCTTTGAGGGGCCAAGGGAAGAAGAGGGGACACCCTCAATGGAGTGGGAACAGAGGACCCTCAATGGAGAGTATGGGGAGGGGAGAAAAGATATCCTCCATCGAGGGGAATGGGCAGTGGAATAGGGATCCCCCTTTGAGGGGGCAAGGCAGGAGGGAGGGAGCACCCTCCATGGAGTGGGGACAGTTGACTCACCGTGGAGTGTCCCCTATTTCCCCTCCTTGTCCCCTCCATAGTGTGTCTCCTGTCCCCACTCTATGGAGGGTACTTTCCCCCCTCTGCCCTCTCCCCTCAAAGAGGGATCCATATCACCCTGCTGATTCGCCCCCATGCAGAGTCTCATGTCTCCTGTCCTCCCCCTCCATTGAGAGTCCCCTGTCTGAGGGTGCTCCCTCCCCCTGCCCTATCCTGTCCTAGGGGTGTTCCTTGTATCCCTTCCCATTCACCACCATGGAAGGTCCCCTATCTCTCCCCCTTGTCCCCTGCATGGAGGGTCCCCGGTCCCCACTCCATGGAGGGTGCTCCCTCCCCTTTGCCCTGTCCCTCAAAAGAGGGTTCCCAGTCCCTGCCCATTACTCTCCATGGAGGGTCCTTGTGCTCCCTGCCTTGCTCCCTCCATGGAGATTCCCTTGTTCCCCTTTCCTGACCCCGGAAATGAGGGGTGCCTTCTCATTTCCCTCCACAGGCAGAGGTTAGAGGGCAGTCTCCATGGAGGGTGCATGGCATTGCCCTTCTTTCTCTGCTTCCTCAATGGAGGGTTCCCTGTCTCCCCTGCTCTGTCCCCTCAAAGAGGTGTTCCCTGACCCCTGACCTTTCCCCTTCAGGCATGGTCCTCTTCCCCCCTCCCTGTTCCTTACATGGAGGGTCCCCTATCCTCCCTCCATGAGGGGTGCCCCCAATTGCCTGTCCCCTCAAAGGGGATTCCTTGTACCCCTGTCCATTCTCCTCCATGGAGAGGGTTCTTTCCCCCATGCCCTGTCCCTCCATGGAGGGTTCTCTCTTCCCTCTACCCTGTCTCCTCAAAGGGGGTTCCCTGTCCCCCTGCCTATTCCCCTCCATGGATGGTTCCCTATCCTTCATGTCTTGCTCCTGCCATGGCCAGTCCATTTCCACCCTTCCTTGGCCCCACAAAGCGGGGATCCCTATCCCCCTAACAATGCTCATGTCCCAGAGAATCCTCATGGAGGGATAGGACAGGGGGGAAAGGGGACCCTCCATGGCAGTGAATGGGCAAGGATACAAGGAACCTCCCTCTGAGGGGCCAGGGAGAGAAAGGGTACACCCTCTATGGAGTGGGGACAGGGGACTAGCCATGGAGGGTCCCATATCTCCCCTCTTTGTCCCCTTCATGGCACGTCCCTTGTTCTCACTCTATGGAGGGTGTTCTCCAGCTTGCCCTTTCCCCTCAAAGGCGGGATACCTATCTCCTTGACCATTTTCCTTCATGGAGGGTCCCCTTCCCCCCTGTCTTGTCCCTCCATGGAGGGTTCTTTGTTCACTCTTCATGGAGGGTGCCCCCCTCCGTCCAACCCTACCCCCTCAATGAGGGGATCCCTATCTCCCTGCCCATTCCCCTCCCTGGAGAGTCCCATGTCCCTGCCCTGACCTTTCCATTGAGAGTGCCCTGTCCCCACTCCATGGATGGTGCCCCCTCTCCCTACTCCGCCCCCTTAAATGGGGATTCCTTGTACCCCTGCCCATTCACCACCATGGAGGGACCCCTATCTTCCCTCTTTGTCCCCTCCATGGAGGGTCCCTTGTCCCCACTTTATGGAGGGTGCTCTCTCCCCCATTCACTGTCCCTCAAAGGGGAGATCCCTATCCACCTGCCCATTCCCCTCCATGGAAGTTCTCTGTGATCCCTACCATGCTCATTCCATGGAGATTCCCTTGTTCTCCCTTTCCTGCCCCCTGAAATGAGGGGTGCCTTATGCCCCTCTCCCCCCAATGCAGAGGGGAGAGGGCAGCCTCCATGGAGGGAGCATGGCATTGCTCTTCTTGCCCTTCTTCCTCCATGGAGGGTCCCTTCTCCCCCCTGCTCTAATGCCTCAAAGCAAGGTTCCTTGATCCCTTGCCCTTCCCCCTCCAGGGACGGTCGTCTTTCCGACTCCCTGTCCCCTACATGGAGTGTTCCCTATCCCCCCTCCATGGGGGGGTGCCCCCACCTCCATGACTGTCCCCTCAAAAGGGTTTCTTTGTTTCCTGGCCTATTTCCCTTGGACCCTCCATGGAGGGACAGGACAAAGGGTCCCTTCTCTCCCCTGCTCTGATGCCTCAAAGCAAGGTTCCCTGATCCCCTGCCCTTGCCCCACCAGGGACGGTCCTCTTTCCCACTCCCTGTCCACTACATGGAGTGTTCCCTATCCCCCCTCCATGGGGGGGTGCCCCCACCTCCATGACTGTCCCCTCAAAAGGGTTTCTTTGTTTCCCAGCCTATTTCCCCTGGACCCTCCATGGAGGGACAGGACAAGGGGGAAAAGGGACCCTCTATGGCAGTGAATGGGCAAGGGTACAAGCAATCCCCCTTTGAGGGGCCAAGGGAAGAAGAGGGGACACCCTCAATGGAGTGGGAACAGAGGACCCTCAATGGAGAGTATGGGGAGGGGAGAAAAGATATCCTCCATCGAGGGGAATGGGCAGTGGAATAGGGATCCCCCTTTGAGGGGGCAAGGCAGGAGGGAGGGAGCACCCTCCATGGAGTGGGGACAGTTGACTCACCGTGGAGTGTCCCCTATTTCCCCTCCTTGTCCCCTCCATAGTGTGTCTCCTGTCCCCACTCTATGGAGGGTACTTTCCCCCCTCTGCCCTCTCCCCTCAAAGAGGGATCCATATCACCCTGCTGATTCGCCCCCATGCAGAGTCTCATGTCTCCTGTCCTCCCCCTCCATTGAGAGTCCCCTGTCTGAGGGTGCTCCCTCCCCCTGCCCTATCCTGTCCTAGGGGTGTTCCTTGTATCCCTTCCCATTCACCACCATGGAAGGTCCCCTATCTCTCCCCCTTGTCCCCTGCATGGAGGGTCCCCGGTCCCCACTCCATGGAGGGTGCTCCCTCCCCTTTGCCCTGTCCCTCAAAAGAGGGTTCCCAGTCCCTGCCCATTACTCTCCATGGAGGGTCCTTGTGCTCCCTGCCTTGCTCCCTCCATGGAGATTCCCTTGTTCCCCTTTCCTGACCCCGGAAATGAGGGGTGCCTTCTCATTTCCCTCCACAGGCAGAGGTTAGAGGGCAGTCTCCATGGAGGGTGCATGGCATTGCCCTTCTTTCTCTGCTTCCTCAATGGAGGGTTCCCTGTCTCCCCTGCTCTGTCCCCTCAAAGAGGTGTTCCCTGACCCCTGACCTTTCCCCTTCAGGCATGGTCCTCTTCCCCCCTCCCTGTTCCTTACATGGAGGGTCCCCTATCCTCCCTCCATGAGGGGTGCCCCCAATTGCCTGTCCCCTCAAAGGGGATTCCTTGTACCCCTGTCCATTCTCCTCCATGGAGAGGGTTCTTTCCCCCATGCCCTGTCCCTCCATGGAGGGTTCTCTCTTCCCTCTACCCTGTCTCCTCAAAGGGGGTTCCCTGTCCCCCTGCCTATTCCCCTCCATGGATGGTTCCCTATCCTTCATGTCTTGCTCCTGCCATGGCCAGTCCATTTCCACCCTTCCTTGGCCCCACAAAGCGGGGATCCCTATCCCCCTAACAATGCTCATGTCCCAGAGAATCCTCATGGAGGGATAGGACAGGGGGGAAAGGGGACCCTCCATGGCAGTGAATGGGCAAGGATACAAGGAACCTCCCTCTGAGGGGCCAGGGAGAGAAAGGGTACACCCTCTATGGAGTGGGGACA
Organism: Corynorhinus townsendii; assembly: GCA_026230045.1. Classification (NCBI taxonomy): domain Eukaryota; kingdom Metazoa; phylum Chordata; class Mammalia; order Chiroptera; family Vespertilionidae; genus Corynorhinus; species Corynorhinus townsendii. The sequence continues at coordinate 114,771,303 of JAPDVU010000007.1, read as the reverse complement.
GGGGACTAGCCATGGAGGGTCCCATATCTCCCCTCTTTGTCCCCTTCATGGCACGTCCCTTGTTCTCACTCTATGGAGGGTGTTCTCCAGCTTGCCCTTTCCCCTCAAAGGCGGGATACCTATCTCCTTGACCATTTTCCTTCATGGAGGGTCCCCTTCCCCCCTGTCTTGTCCCTCCATGGAGGGTTCTTTGTTCACTCTTCATGGAGGGTGCCCCCCTCCGTCCAACCCTACCCCCTCAATGAGGGGATCCCTATCTCCCTGCCCATTCCCCTCCCTGGAGAGTCCCATGTCCCTGCCCTGACCTTTCCATTGAGAGTGCCCTGTCCCCACTCCATGGATGGTGCCCCCTCTCCCTACTCCGCCCCCTTAAATGGGGATTCCTTGTACCCCTGCCCATTCACCACCATGGAGGGACCCCTATCTTCCCTCTTTGTCCCCTCCATGGAGGGTCCCTTGTCCCCACTTTATGGAGGGTGCTCTCTCCCCCATTCACTGTCCCTCAAAGGGGAGATCCCTATCCACCTGCCCATTCCCCTCCATGGAAGTTCTCTGTGATCCCTACCATGCTCATTCCATGGAGATTCCCTTGTTCTCCCTTTCCTGCCCCCTGAAATGAGGGGTGCCTTATGCCCCTCTCCCCCCAATGCAGAGGGGAGAGGGCAGCCTCCATGGAGGGAGCATGGCATTGCTCTTCTTGCCCTTCTTCCTCCATGGAGGGTCCCTTCTCCCCCCTGCTCTAATGCCTCAAAGCAAGGTTCCTTGATCCCTTGCCCTTCCCCCTCCAGGGACGGTCGTCTTTCCGACTCCCTGTCCCCTACATGGAGTGTTCCCTATCCCCCCTCCATGGGGGGGTGCCCCCACCTCCATGACTGTCCCCTCAAAAGGGTTTCTTTGTTTCCCAGCCTATTTCCCCTGGACCCTCCATGGAGGGACAGGACAAGGGGGAAAAGGGACCCTCTATGGCAGTGAATGGGCAAGGGTACAAGCAATCCCCCTTTGAGGGGCCAAGGGAAGAAGAGGGGACACCCTCAATGGAGTGGGAACAGAGGACCCTCAATGGAGAGTATGGGGAGGGGAGAAAAGATATCCTCCATCGAGGGGAATGGGCAGTGGAATAGGGATCCCCCTTTGAGGGGGCAAGGCAGGAGGGAGGGAGCACCCTCCATGGAGTGGGGACAGTTGACTCACCGTGGAGTGTCCCCTATTTCCCCTCCTTGTCCCCTCCATAGTGTGTCTCCTGTCCCCACTCTATGGAGGGTACTTTCCCCCCTCTGCCCTCTCCCCTCAAAGAGGGATCCATATCACCCTGCTGATTCGCCCCCATGCAGAGTCTCATGTCTCCTGTCCTCCCCCTCCATTGAGAGTCCCCTGTCTGAGGGTGCTCCCTCCCCCTGCCCTATCCTGTCCTAGGGGTGTTCCTTGTATCCCTTCCCATTCACCACCATGGAAGGTCCCCTATCTCTCCCCCTTGTCCCCTGCATGGAGGGTCCCCGGTCCCCACTCCATGGAGGGTGCTCCCTCCCCTTTGCCCTGTCCCTCAAAAGAGGGTTCCCAGTCCCTGCCCATTACTCTCCATGGAGGGTCCTTGTGCTCCCTGCCTTGCTCCCTCCATGGAGATTCCCTTGTTCCCCTTTCCTGACCCCGGAAATGAGGGGTGCCTTCTCATTTCCCTCCACAGGCAGAGGTTAGAGGGCAGTCTCCATGGAGGGTGCATGGCATTGCCCTTCTTTCTCTGCTTCCTCAATGGAGGGTTCCCTGTCTCCCCTGCTCTGTCCCCTCAAAGAGGTGTTCCCTGACCCCTGACCTTTCCCCTTCAGGCATGGTCCTCTTCCCCCCTCCCTGTTCCTTACATGGAGGGTCCCCTATCCTCCCTCCATGAGGGGTGCCCCCAATTGCCTGTCCCCTCAAAGGGGATTCCTTGTACCCCTGTCCATTCTCCTCCATGGAGAGGGTTCTTTCCCCCATGCCCTGTCCCTCCATGGAGGGTTCTCTCTTCCCTCTACCCTGTCTCCTCAAAGGGGGTTCCCTGTCCCCCTGCCTATTCCCCTCCATGGATGGTTCCCTATCCTTCATGTCTTGCTCCTGCCATGGCCAGTCCATTTCCACCCTTCCTTGGCCCCACAAAGCGGGGATCCCTATCCCCCTAACAATGCTCATGTCCCAGAGAATCCTCATGGAGGGATAGGACAGGGGGGAAAGGGGACCCTCCATGGCAGTGAATGGGCAAGGATACAAGGAACCTCCCTCTGAGGGGCCAGGGAGAGAAAGGGTACACCCTCTATGGAGTGGGGACAGGGGACTAGCCATGGAGGGTCCCATATCTCCCCTCTTTGTCCCCTTCATGGCACGTCCCTTGTTCTCACTCTATGGAGGGTGTTCTCCAGCTTGCCCTTTCCCCTCAAAGGCGGGATACCTATCTCCTTGACCATTTTCCTTCATGGAGGGTCCCCTTCCCCCCTGTCTTGTCCCTCCATGGAGGGTTCTTTGTTCACTCTTCATGGAGGGTGCCCCCCTCCGTCCAACCCTACCCCCTCAATGAGGGGATCCCTATCTCCCTGCCCATTCCCCTCCCTGGAGAGTCCCATGTCCCTGCCCTGACCTTTCCATTGAGAGTGCCCTGTCCCCACTCCATGGATGGTGCCCCCTCTCCCTACTCCGCCCCCTTAAATGGGGATTCCTTGTACCCCTGCCCATTCACCACCATGGAGGGACCCCTATCTTCCCTCTTTGTCCCCTCCATGGAGGGTCCCTTGTCCCCACTTTATGGAGGGTGCTCTCTCCCCCATTCACTGTCCCTCAAAGGGGAGATCCCTATCCACCTGCCCATTCCCCTCCATGGAAGTTCTCTGTGATCCCTACCATGCTCATTCCATGGAGATTCCCTTGTTCTCCCTTTCCTGCCCCCTGAAATGAGGGGTGCCTTATGCCCCTCTCCCCCCAATGCAGAGGGGAGAGGGCAGCCTCCATGGAGGGAGCATGGCATTGCTCTTCTTGCCCTTCTTCCTCCATGGAGGGTCCCTTCTCCCCCCTGCTCTAATGCCTCAAAGCAAGGTTCCTTGATCCCTTGCCCTTCCCCCTCCAGGGACGGTCGTCTTTCCGACTCCCTGTCCCCTACATGGAGTGTTCCCTATCCCCCCTCCATGGGGGGGTGCCCCCACCTCCATGACTGTCCCCTCAAAAGGGTTTCTTTGTTTCCCAGCCTATTTCCCCTGGACCCTCCATGGAGGGACAGGACAAGGGGGAAAAGGGACCCTCTATGGCAGTGAATGGGCAAGGGTACAAGCAATCCCCCTTTGAGGGGCCAAGGGAAGAAGAGGGGACACCCTCAATGGAGTGGGAACAGAGGACCCTCAATGGAGAGTATGGGGAGGGGAGAAAAGATATCCTCCATCGAGGGGAATGGGCAGTGGAATAGGGATCCCCCTTTGAGGGGGCAAGGCAGGAGGGAGGGAGCACCCTCCATGGAGTGGGGACAGTTGACTCACCGTGGAGTGTCCCCTATTTCCCCTCCTTGTCCCCTCCATAGTGTGTCTCCTGTCCCCACTCTATGGAGGGTACTTTCCCCCCTCTGCCCTCTCCCCTCAAAGAGGGATCCATATCACCCTGCTGATTCGCCCCCATGCAGAGTCTCATGTCTCCTGTCCTCCCCCCTCCATTGAGAGTCCCCTGTCTGAGGGTGCTCCCTCCCCCTGCCCTATCCTGTCCTAGGGGTGTTCCTTGTATCCCTTCCCATTCACCACCATGGAAGGTCCCCTATCTCTCCCCCTTGTCCCCTGCATGGAGGGTCCCCGGTCCCCACTCCATGGAGGGTGCTCCCTCCCCTTTGCCCTGTCCCTCAAAAGAGGGTTCCCAGTCCCTGCCCATTACTCTCCATGGAGGGTCCTTGTGCTCCCTGCCTTGCTCCCTCCATGGAGATTCCCTTGTTCCCCTTTCCTGACCCCGGAAATGAGGGGTGCCTTCTCATTTCCCTCCACAGGCAGAGGTTAGAGGGCAGTCTCCATGGAGGGTGCATGGCATTGCCCTTCTTTCTCTGCTTCCTCAATGGAGGGTTCCCTGTCTCCCCTGCTCTGTCCCCTCAAAGAGGTGTTCCCTGACCCCTGACCTTTCCCCTTCAGGCATGGTCCTCTTCCCCCCTCCCTGTTCCTTACATGGAGGGTCCCCTATCCTCCCTCCATGAGGGGTGCCCCCAATTGCCTGTCCCCTCAAAGGGGATTCCTTGTACCCCTGTCCATTCTCCTCCATGGAGAGGGTTCTTTCCCCCATGCCCTGTCCCTCCATGGAGGGTTCTCTCTTCCCTCTACCCTGTCTCCTCAAAGGGGGTTCCCTGTCCCCCTGCCTATTCCCCTCCATGGATGGTTCCCTATCCTTCATGTCTTGCTCCTGCCATGGCCAGTCCATTTCCACCCTTCCTTGGCCCCACAAAGCGGGGATCCCTATCCCCCTAACAATGCTCATGTCCCAGAGAATCCTCATGGAGGGATAGGACAGGGGGGAAAGGGGACCCTCCATGGCAGTGAATGGGCAAGGATACAAGGAACCTCCCTCTGAGGGGCCAGGGAGAGAAAGGGTACACCCTCTATGGAGTGGGGACAGGGGACTAGCCATGGAGGGTCCCATATCTCCCCTCTTTGTCCCCTTCATGGCACGTCCCTTGTTCTCACTCTATGGAGGGTGTTCTCCAGCTTGCCCTTTCCCCTCAAAGGCGGGATACCTATCTCCTTGACCATTTTCCTTCATGGAGGGTCCCCTTCCCCCCTGTCTTGTCCCTCCATGGAGGGTTCTTTGTTCACTCTTCATGGAGGGTGCCCCCCTCCGTCCAACCCTACCCCCTCAATGAGGGGATCCCTATCTCCCTGCCCATTCCCCTCCCTGGAGAGTCCCATGTCCCTGCCCTGACCTTTCCATTGAGAGTGCCCTGTCCCCACTCCATGGATGGTGCCCCCTCTCCCTACTCCGCCCCCTTAAATGGGGATTCCTTGTACCCCTGCCCATTCACCACCATGGAGGGACCCCTATCTTCCCTCTTTGTCCCCTCCATGGAGGGTCCCTTGTCCCCACTTTATGGAGGGTGCTCTCTCCCCCATTCACTGTCCCTCAAAGGGGAGATCCCTATCCACCTGCCCATTCCCCTCCATGGAAGTTCTCTGTGATCCCTACCATGCTCATTCCATGGAGATTCCCTTGTTCTCCCTTTCCTGCCCCCTGAAATGAGGGGTGCCTTATGCCCCTCTCCCCCCAATGCAGAGGGGAGAGGGCAGCCTCCATGGAGGGAGCATGGCATTGCTCTTCTTGCCCTTCTTCCTCCATGGAGGGTCCCTTCTCCCCCCTGCTCTAATGCCTCAAAGCAAGGTTCCTTGATCCCTTGCCCTTCCCCCTCCAGGGACGGTCGTCTTTCCGACTCCCTGTCCCCTACATGGAGTGTTCCCTATCCCCCCTCCATGGGGGGGTGCCCCCACCTCCATGACTGTCCCCTCAAAAGGGTTTCTTTGTTTCCTGGCCTATTTCCCTTGGACCCTCCATGGAGGGACAGGACAAGGGGGAAAAGGGACCCTCTATGGCAGTGAATGGGCAAGGGTACAAGCAATCCCCCTTTGAGGGGCCAAGGGAAGAAGAGGGGACACCCTCAATGGAGTGGGAACAGAGGACCCTCAATGGAGAGTATGGGGAGGGGAGAAAAGATATCCTCCATCGAGGGGAATGGGCAGTGGAATAGGGATCCCCCTTTGAGGGGGCAAGGCAGGAGGGAGGGAGCACCCTCCATGGAGTGGGGACAGTTGACTCACCGTGGAGTGTCCCCTATTTCCCCTCCTTGTCCCCTCCATAGTGTGTCTCCTGTCCCCACTCTATGGAGGGTACTTTCCCCCCTCTGCCCTCTCCCCTCAAAGAGGGATCCACATCGCCCTGCTCATTCTCCCCCCCCCCCATGAAGAGTCTCTAGTCTCCTGCCCTCTCCCTCCATTAAGAGTCCCCTGTCTGAGGGTGCTCCCTCCCCCTGCCCTATCCTGTCCTAGGTGTGTTCCTTGTATCCCTTCCCATTCACCACCATGGAAGGTCCCCTATCTCTCCTCCTTGTCCCCTGCATGGAGGGTTCCCTGTCCCCACTCCATGGAGGGTGCTCCCTCCCCTTTGCCCTGTCCCTCAAAAGAGGGTTCCCAGTCCCTGCCCATTACTCTCCATGGAGGGTCCCTGTGCTCCCTGCGTTGCTCCCTCCATGGAGATTCCCTTGTTCCCCTTTCCTGACCCCGGAAATGGGTAGTGCCTTATTCCCCTTCCCATTTCCCTTCACAGGCAGAGGGGAGAGGGCAGCCTCCATGGAGGGAGCATGGCATTGCCCTTCTTGCTCTGCTTCCTCAGTGGAGGGTCCCCTGTCCCCCCTTCTCTGTCCCCTCAAAGAGGGGTTCCCTGACCCCCTGTCCTTTCCCCTCCAGGCATGGTCCTCTTCCCCCCTCCCTGTTCCTTACATGGAGAGTCCCCTATCCCCCCTCCATGAGGGGTGCCCCCCCTCCCATGCCTGAACCCTGAAATGGGGGTTCCTTGTACCCCTGTCCATTCTCCTCCATGGAGAGGATCCTTTCCCCCATGCCCTGTCCCTCCATGGAGGGTTCTCTCTTCCCTCTACCTTGTCTCCTCAAAAGGGATTCCCTGTCCCACTGCCTATTCCCCTCTATGGAGGGTTCCCTATTTTTCATGTCTTGCTCCTGCCATGGCCAGTCCATTTCCACCCTTCCTTGGACCCACAATGGGGGGATCCCTATCCCCCTAAGAATGCTCAATTCCCAGAGGACCCTCATGGAGGGATAGGACAGGGGGGAAAGGGGACCCTCCATGGAGTGTGGACAGGGGACCCTCAAAGGAGGGGATGGGGAGGGGAAAGGCGATCCTCCATGGAGGAGAATGGTCAGGAGAATAGGGATCCCCCTTTGAGGAGACAGGGCAGGAGGGAGGGGGCACCCTCCTTGGAGTGGGGGCCAGAGACTCTACATGGGGGGACAGGACAGGAGACAAAGTGTCCTCTCCATGGAAGATAATGGTCAGAGTGTTAAGGATCCCCCCTTTGAGAGTACAGGGCAGGGGGGAGAGCACCCTCCATAGAGCAGGGGAAGGGGATGTGCTATGGAGGGGACAAGAGGAGGAGGTAGGGGACCCTCCATGGTGGGTCTCCTGTCCCTAATCCATAGAGAGTGCTCCCTCCCTCTTGCCCTGTCCCCTCAAAGGGAGGATACCTATCCCCTTGACCAGTGGTCTGCAAACCGCGACTCGGGAGCCACATGCCGCTCTTTGGCCCCTTGAGTGTGGCTCCTCCACAAAATACCACAGCTTGGGCCAGTCTCTTTTGAAGAAGTGGCATTAGAAGAAGTTTAAGTTTAAAAAATTTGTCTCAAAAGAAATTTCGAGCATTGTACTGTTGATATTTGGCTCTGTTCACTAATGAATTTGCCGACCATTGCCCTTGACCATTACCCTTCAAGGAGGGTCCCCTGTTCCCCTGCCCCGATGTCCAGTCCCTCCATGGAGTGTCTCCTGTCCCCCCTCTGGGGGGGATGCCCCTACCCCATGCCTGTCCCCTCAAAGGGGGGTTTCTATTACCTCTACCCATTTTCCTCCATGGGGAGAATCATTTCCCCCTGGCCTGTCCCTCCATGGAGGGTGCCCTCTCTTCTCTACCATGTCTCTTCCAAAAAGTTTCCCTGTTCCCCTGCCTATTCCCCTCCATGGAGGGTTCCCTGTCCTTCACGTCTTGCTACTGGCATGGACAGTCCATTATTGCCTTCTTTGTCCCCTCAAACAGGGGACCCCAACCCTCTGCCCATTCCCCTCCTTAGAGAGTCCCCTTTCTCCCTGCCCTGTCCCCTCCATTGAGAGTCTCCTTTCCCCACTCCATGGATGATACTCTCCCCTGACCTGTTCCCTTGTAGGGGGTTTCCTTGTACCCTTGCCCATATCCCCATGGGGGCAGGGGAACCTCCATGAAGGGACAGAACAAGGGGTAAAGTGGACCCTCCAGGCAGTGAATGGTCAGGGGTACAAAAGAAACCCCTTTGAGGGGACAGGAAAGAGGGAGGGACAAGCTCCATGGAGTGGGGACTGGGGACCTTCAATGGAGAGGACAGAGAGGGGGGAAAGGAAATCCTCTATGGAGGGGAATTGACAGAGGAATAGGGATCCCCTTTTAAGGGGACAGTGCAGGGGGGCAAGAACACCCTCCATAGAGTGGGCAGAGGAGACTGTCAATGGAGGGACAGGACAGGGAGCAAAGGGTCCTCTCCATGGAGAGAAATGGGCAGGGATATAAGGATCCCCACTTTGAGGGGGGAAGAAAAGGGGTCAATGGACTGTCCATGGCAGGAGCAAAACATGGAGGACAGGGGACCCTTCATGGAGGGTAATAGGCAGGGGAATAGGAATCCCCCTCTGAGGGGACAGGGCAGGGGGGAGAGAGCACCCTCCATAAAGTAGGGACAGGGGACCCTCCATGGAGGGAAATAGGCAGGGGAATAGGGAACCCCTTCTGAAGGGGCAGGGAAGGGGGAAGGAGCACCCTCCATCAAATGGGGATAGGGGAGGCGCCATGAAATGGACAAGGAGAGGAGATAAGAGACCCTCCTCTTCTCTGGTATGGAGGGACCCCTTCTCCCCTCCTTCTCCCTTCCATGGAGGGTCCCCTGTCCCTGCTTTATGAAGGATGCTCTATCCCCCCAGCCCTGTCCCCTCAGAGGAGGATGCCTATTCCCCTGCCTATTACCCTCCATGAAGGGTTCTCTGTCCTCCATGTTTTGCTCCCGCCATGGACAGTCCATTGATCCCCTTTATTGCCCCCTCAAAGTGGGGATCCCTACACTCCTGCCCATTTCTCTCCATGGAGAGGACCCTTTGCTCCCTGTCCTGTCCTTCCATTGTCTGTCCCCTCTCCCCACTCATTGGAGGGTGCCCCCTCCTCCTAACTTGTCCCCTCAAAACTGGGATCCCTATCACCCTGCCCTGACCCCTCCATAGAGGGTCCTTTTTCCTCCCTGCCCTGCCCCCTCCATGGAGGGTCCCCTTGCCCCCTTCCCTGTCCCCTCCATGCAGGGTCTTCTGTTTCCCTGCCCTGTCCCATTACTCACAGGCTCTGAGAGGTATGTGCTCCGGTCCCCAGTGTTCATCTGTCCTGCTCCAGGCTGTGGCCACTGTCTGTACCTGAAGCACATCTCACCGTCTTCATCTGCCTAAATCCTGCCTGGCTCTCAGGACACATGTCAAATATCATTTCAAATGTCAAATCACCAAGTGATCTTTAAAAATATAAATCAGATCACCTTATTCTCATGCCTAAAAGCCTTCATGTTTGTGATAGCATTTTCAACCCACCCTTTATTTGCCTGCCCACCCTCTCCTGCCTGCCATCTCCTGCACCAGCCTGGCTCTCCCTGCCCTGGTGGCACTTGCTTCCCTTTGGTGGTGACTTCCTGAGTTCTCCATGTGGCGAGCTCTGTTTCAACAGCCAAGTCTGAGTTAAACATGACAAGATCTTGGGGATCCCTTCCCAGAATCTCTTGGGGCATTACACTCAAGAGGCCTCAACCCAGGCATGTGGGTATAAGCTGGCAACAGGTCACAGAGCTAAGACAGGTCACAATGGTAAGACAGGTCATAGAGGTAACCTGGCAACCACTCGAAGTCAGCCAGGTGGGCCAATATAACCAGGTGTTCTTGTGTGGTTGTTTTTCTAAATCACGAATGAACATTTATTCAGGACCAACAAACCCCAGACCCTGTACTGAATGTACAGAAGGTGCAGCTCGACCCCGAGGTCCTAGCCCTCAGTAACCATGTGTTCTTGAAAGTGGGATGTGGGCCAGAGGGTGGGTTATAGATGCTGAGGGGGGGGGGGGGGGGGCTCAATCTGAGTTGCTGGCTGGAGGAAATTGAGGCTGGAGGAAGGGACCAGGAGCTAAGATTTTCTGGAGGCCCTGGAACTGGGAGTGGCTTTGGCAAGGACACAGAAGGAAACTGCTCTGTAAGCAGAGGGTTCTTCCAGTGCCCCAGGAGCAAGGAACAGGGTCCCCCAGACCTTCCAGGGAGGAGCTCAGCTGGATGCACCTACCTCAGGTTTCTGACCCACAGCACCTGTGATCACACACTTTGTGGTGAGGGCCACTCCGTTTGTGGTCATTTGTTAGGGCCGCAATAGGAAACCATATAGTCCCTGCCACCCCCCTCGTCATATCACCAAGCCTGCTTTCTCCATGGCTTTGGGTATCTTCTGAAATAAAGTGTGGTTCTTGTTCTCCTTTCTGTCTCCCAGCCCCTCTCAGCTCCTGAAAGGCAAACTGTGAAGGCCCTGCCCCCAAGGACCCAGGTCCGGGGAGGGACACAGAGGGGCACACATGTGTTCAATGAGTTCGGGAGTGAAGGGCTCTTTTCTGATTTCATAAAATTTTATTTTTGTGATAAACCTGATTCATTCACATATAAATACATATGGTTTTTAAAACCTCTTTAGGACATCCCAAATATATAAATTCACAAATGAAAAAAACATTTTTTTGTTAAAACCTGTCTTAATTTTTGGCTCAGAAATGCAGTAGTTGCTTTGTGAGCTGCCTCAGAGAGGGAGAGGATCCTGACAGCCGACTCGGTTCACACTAGATGTGCCTCCTGTCCCCCTTTCCCCACTAGCCAGCCCTCAGGCCTCCGGTGGCCAGTTGACTGGCGGTGGTCCTGACACCTCATCTCATGGTCACCGCCTGGTACTGCTTCATGTGGTGCCAGGGGACCCCATCCCAGGGCTGTGCATGCGCTGATGATCCTAGATCCTTGAGCTCTGGTTCACTTCTGACTTGGGGACCAGGAATTATGACCATTGAATGTGGGGCAGCTCCCACCCTCTTAGTTCCTGGCTTCAAGCCTTCGGGGGTAGCAGGTGGTGTGGGTCAGCCCCTCCCAAAGCCCCCCACTAATTGGTCTACTGCCTGACTACCCCTCCTGGATAGCAGCTCCCCTCCTGGTTGCCTCTGAGGTTCCTAGGGACTGGTTCAGGGAGAGACTGATGTCGGGTGTCTGGATGGCCCCCCCAGGATTAAGAAAGCAGGTGCTTTGGAAAGAGGAGAGGCAGACATGCTATCCACAGGGAAGTGCTGTTTCTTCTTGGTCAGGAAACTCCAGCAAATCAAACAGCAGTTCTGCAAAGTGATGAGTTCTGTCTTCCAAACAGTGAGCGCTGTTTAGAAAACCCACATACAACTGTTCTGCAGAATAGGTCTGTTTGATGAGTTCTGCGCCACGTGACCCTGAATGGGAAGTGTATGACAGGCCTGGCGGATGTCAGGCATTAAGTGTCCATTTTGCTCGCTGGCAGTTCAGGCACTGCTGCCTAGGACTCTGTGACCCCAGGCCAGAGGGCTGGTGGCCCAGGAATGCTGGAGAGGATGTCTTGCCACCATGCCGGGTGTTTGTTTCTTTTGTGTGGCTGGACCTGGCTTAGTGGAGGCCAGGTGCCCTCAGCTGTCCCCATGTCGCTGAGGACTGCCGTGCTGAGCTCAGACAAGAGCAGGGCCCAGGGCCCCTTTCAGACTGTTATCAGCAAAGGGTCAACCTTTGTTTCAAATAAATCACCTCCAAGTCAGCAGCCCAGGAATTGGTCCATTTCCTCTCCTAGGTTGATAAAAATAGTCTCTGGTTTACTGTACAAAGCTCATAACTCCAGCAAAATTAAAGGAGTCATCTCTCTAGGAAAATAATATTGTAATCTCACTCAACCTCATCTCCAGCATGAATCACATTTTATGTTTCTGAGTCTCTCCCACCTGGAGCAGCTTTTCATTTCCTTTCTGCCTGTTTCTGTCCCTTCACACCATAAATCAGGTTGTGATCCTCACAAGTCCTGTGTATGATAAGCAAACCCCTCTGACCTGCACAACCTCCCTCTCTGACCTGCACAACCTCCCACTCATATGCACAACTATATTGGGAAGAGACAGCAGTAGCAATGTCAGCCCATTTTACAGATGAAGTGCTATAATAAATTTCTATAATTTGGCCCAGCTAGGGTCTTTCAATGGCAATGGAAAAGCCCAGAGGGAACCTTGTTCCTCTTGTACAAATCTTTTGACACCAAGATATTTAACCTTTCCCTCTCCCTCCTCCTGCCATCCTCTGGAATTGACACCATGTACAGTCGGGACCTGGCCTGTCTTGCGCCATGGGACAGTGCTGCCTTCCTCAGGCCCTCCCTGGTCCTTGCTGAGAGGATGGTCTGAAGGAATGCATTTGTCATTCATCCACATTTCTCAGCCCTGATGGTCCCTAATCTACACACAATAGGTTCCTGATGGAAGAGGGAGAGAAGAGTCATGCTTGGGTGAGGTCTAGTCCAGAGCAGAAGAGAGAAGGTGCTGTCACCATGGGTGAGACTGGAGGTCATGACAGTTCTGGGCTCTGGGACATGGGTCTCCTTCCTGGCATCACCATGATGGAGGGCTGGAATTACCTCTTTGTGATCCTCTGATTCCTGGAAAAGGGGAGCACGTAAGCCTTGGCTGGGTGCTGAGCACCTCTGGCCATTTACTCTTCATGGAGCTTTAGTTTCTTTACCTGTGAAACGGGCTGGCAGCCCTGCTGACCTCAGGATCACTGTGGTGGGAGGAGGTATCATCTCTGTTTCTATGTCAAGTCTTCAATTGCACAATAGGTCGTTTGGGTAGAGTACCACCTACTGCATGGGCTGGGATGAAGGCTGGAGGTGGTGGGGGGTGGAATGCACCAGAAACACTTTCCCACTTCTCCCTTTGCCTAAGGATAGGCTGACAAGTTGCTGATGGTTAGTTATTTTTAGAATCCTCCATCTTTTTCCTTCACCAGATTAGGGAAGTTTCCAATCATTATTTCTTTAAATAGGCTACAAAGTTTTTCTCTCTCTTTTCTCCTTCTGGAACCCCTGTGATGTGGATGTTGTTATGTTTTATGTTGTCTCAAGCATCCCTTAAACTATTCTCATTTTTTTTACAATTTTTTTTTTTGGCTGCTCTTAAATGTTTTCTGCTACCTTGTCTTCCAAATCACTGATTTGATACTCTGCTTCATCTACCTGCTGTTTATTCCTTCTCATGTACTCTTCATTTCATGTATTGTATTATTCATTTCTGACTGTTTAGTTTTTATGTTTTCTATGTCATTTTTCATGCTGTGGTATTTCTCACTAAATTCCTTAAGCATACTTGTAATGATTTTTTAAAAACTTTATACATGGTAAATACATTGCCTCCATTTCATTTACCTTTTTTTCTGGACAGTTCTTTCGCTATTTCATTTGGGGTGTATGTCCTTGTCTCCTCATATAGGCTGACTCTTTGTGTTTGTTTTTGTGTATTAGATAGGTCTGTTATGTATCCAAGTCTTGGTAGTTGTTCTTTGGAAACCAGTGGCACATTCTCCTTAAACACCTGAGCAAGGTACTCCAGCAGTGTCCCTTGGGTGGATTATGTGATTCTTCCTTTTGCAATTGAGTCTCAATTGCTATTGGCCCATTCATGCACGGGGTCACCCCAGGTTGGATGACCGTGAGAATGGACTTCAACCACAATGTACAAGCTGCTGTGTAGGTACTGGCCACACTAACCATAATTTGTCTCAACAGGGTGCCTTTCAAGATCTTCCTTTGGATATGTATCTTGTGAAGCTAACTGGGTCCTGCTCTGATGTTATTTGAAGCTGTCCACTGGGTGCATTGGTTCTAGGTCCTCTTGGGAGAATCTCTGGTACAGGTCAATGTCAGACACTACCTGTGATTGGCCTGGACCACCTGTTTGGAGCTACAAAGGAATCCAGTTTGTGGCTGCCTCTGCTAGCCCTGTGTGTGTATGTGTGGTGGTGGTGGGGGTGGGGGAGGCAGAAAGACCAAGCTGTGCACCAAGTTGGCTTTCACCACCACCAAGCCCAAGGGACCCTGAGATGCACCTCCACCTTACTCAGCCTGTTGGCTGCCTGTTAGTTTCAGTCGCTGATAGAGCCTCTGGGGTACCTGAGATGCATGAGGTAGCTTCTCAATGAGTCACCAGGAAGACATGAGTGGTGTTCACCAAACTGGAATAGTTTCAATCTTGGTGCCAGGGTTGGTCCTGAGGCCACTCAGCAAAACTCTTAGGGTATACCAAGTCTAAATGCCACCTGCCAGGTGCCTTCAGACCTTTATGGTAGGGTGGAATTCCAGGACATAATCAGGCCAAACAGACTAAGATTTGGCCAAGTGAAGGGAAGGCTCTGCATCAGACAGGCATACAAGGGAAAAATGGCTTCTGTCCAAGAGCCACACAACTCAGTCTGCCCCTCTGCCTTCACTCAGCCAGAACTCAGGGTGAGTGGCTACAAACAGGATTTTGTGCATTGGGCCTTTAAGAAGGTACCTGCCCCTTTGCCCTGTCTCTACCTGGTGGACAGATTCCCTCTTGATTTTTACAGCTCTGGGCTGGGGAGCCTGGCATGACGTTGAGACCCCACACTCCTCAGAAGGAACCTTTGCAGCTGCAGTGTTCCTCCAGGATTTCAGCCACTTCCCGTAGGAGTGAGGCCAGCCATTTTTCAGGACTCTGCCCCTCTTACCAGTCTTGATGTGGCTTTTCTATAAATCTTTATTATAAGACTTTTGTTCAGCTAGTCTTCAGTTAATTCAGGTTGATTGTTCTATATTTTAGTTGTAATTCTAGTTTCATTCTAGGATGAGGTAAGTGTACCTTCCACCTACTCCACCACCATCCTGGATCCTTAGAATGGCTATTATAAATAAGACAAGAGTTTAAAAGTGTTGACAAAGAAAAGGGAACTCTTGTGCACTGTTGATGGAAATGTAAACTGGTGCAGCCAATTTGGAAAACAGTATGGAGATTCCAAAAAAATTAAGAATAAAGTTACCACATGACCCAACTCTTTTACTTCTGTGTATTTACCCAATGGGTAAAACAAACAAACAACAACAACAAAAAAACCCACTCACTTGAAAATATAATTGCAGCTGCATGATGATAGCTGTAATATTTCCAATTGCCACAACATAGAAATAACCTGTGGCCATCTAAGGATAAACGGATAAAGAAGCTGTGATATGTATGTTTTTTAGTATATCTACACTAATAAAAGAGAAACACCCAAATTACTGTCACTCTGCTACACCCAACAACCAATCAGAGTGATAATGCAAATTAACCTGAAAAGATGGCAGCAGCCCCGCCCCCCCCCCCCCCACCCAGCCACTCCAGGCCTGTGGGAGTCAGGGAAGTTGGGCACCAGAGCCTGAGGCTGGCTGCAGCCAGGGAGACGAAGAAGCCGCCTGCCCCATGATCCCAGGCCGTAGCCAGCCCGAGAAATTGCCTACACTGCATCCCAGGGAAGATGGAGAAGTCGCCTGCCTGAGGTCCAGGTGCCAGCACCTGCATCTGACTACAGCCTGTTAGACAGAGCAGCTGCCCACCCCGCAGTCCTGGGCACCAGTACCTGCGGCTGGTTGTGGCCCGGGAGACGGAGAACCCACCCGCCCTGCAGTCCAGGTGCCAGCACCTGAGGCTGGCTACAGCCTGGTAGACAGAGAAGCCACCCACCCCACAGTCCCGGGCACCAGCACTTGCATCTGCAGCCCAGGTGAAGCCATCTGCCCACCATCCCCTGTGGCTGCAGCCGGCCTGGGTGCCTATGGCTGACCAGAGGAAGGGAAACTTGGATCCCGTGAGCCTATGGTCAGCTGGAGGAGGGAATCCTGGGTCCTGGATGCAGGGCTGAGGCAGAGGTGGTAAAGGGCAATCAAGCCATCAGGGGAGCAGTTAGGGACAATCAGGCTGGCAGGCAGAAGCAGTTAGGGGCAATCAGGCAGGCAGGTGAGTGGTTTAGGAGCCAGCAGTTCTGGATTGTGAGAGGGATGTCTGACTGCCAGTTATCCCCTGAGGGGTCCCAGATTGGAAAGGATGCAGGCTGGGCTGAGGGACACCCTCCTCACTCCGTGCACGAATTTCGTGCACCAGGCCACTAGCATATTATAAAATGGAATGAAATCCTGCTATTTGCAACAACATGAATGGACTACATGAAATACATCAGACAAAGAAGACAGATGCCATATGATCACTCTTATTTGTGGAATCTAAAACAAACAAGCCCTAGCAGGTTTGGCTCATTGGCCAGAGCATTGGATTACGGACTGAAGGGTCCCAGATTCAATTCTGGTCAAGGGCACATGCCCAGGTTGTGGGTTCAATTTCCAATAGGGGACATGCAGGAGGCAGCATTGGATTACGGACTGAAGGGTCCCAGGTTCAATTCTGATAAAGGGCACATGCCCAGGTTTTGGGTTCAATTCCCAATAGGGGGCATGCAGGCGGCAGCTGATCAATGATTCTCTCATCATTGATGTTTCTATCTCTCTCTCCCTCTCCCTTCCTCTCTGAAATATATATATATATATATATATATATATATATATATATATACATATAATTAAATTTATATTTTATATTATATATTTATATTTTATTTATATTATGTTATATTATATTATATTATATTATATTATATTATATTATGTTATATTATATTAAATAAAACAAACAAAATAAAGAAAATAGAGGTTGTTGGTTGCAGAGGCAAGGAGTTGGGGGTTGGGAGAAATGGATGGGCAAACTTTTTTTTTGTTTTTTCTTTTTAGTTTAAATAAACTTTAATTTTCAAAATTATAATAAAAATAAAGTGAATGAAAGCTAAAAAAAAATTTTTTTTTTTTTAACCACATTTGGAAAACTGTAACTTTCAGGTCTCTTTAGTCTGTAAGATTTCCTCACTTTGATGTCTGATGAAATGTGTTATGGCTGCTATCTGAAATTTCATGGCTTTTCAAGTGTGAATCCCAGTGTTTTAAATTTATTAGTAAATTGTGAATTTTATTACATTTCAAAATCAAATATTTAACTTTTTAGATAATTTAAATTAAGAAGCTCATCTAATTAGATAAATTTAACTGAATCCACTCCTAGTCATCTCATAAAGTTGACAGTTGGCATCAAGTCCCTTTTAGGTGTTTTTACCCCCATTCAAATGCTATTTCTTGTCTCCATTGATCACACCTCTTGAATGCAGTGTTTTTTGAATTCTTTGATTCCACCTTTGGGAACTGCTTGACTGGAAGTAGTTAGTTTCAGTTTAGCCTATTTCCAAGTAAGAGCCTCTTGTTACTACCATCCCTGAAGAAATGCAGGGATGATAACTCAATTCTGTTATATGATGTCAGCATACACAATTGGCCTCTCTCTGAAGAAAACCACTTATAACACCTATGTAACCCAAAAAGGTTCATGCCTCACACCCATGGTTAGTTGTTCTTCCTTCTGAACCTCTGTTGGACTCTGGTCTATGCCAGAGACTTCATTTTTGCCATTGGTCCTTATTTTGGTATTCATTGTTTTATGTAAATGAACTCACTTTTCAGTTGACTAAGACTATTAACAATAAACCTTAGTGTCATCACTGCGTGGTAGATTCTTGTATAGATTTTATGTTTAAGAAATATCTAGACATGATGGCAATTATCAAACCTCTAAGTGTTTACCTAGGACAGTACAGAAAGCCCAAAAAGTGCATAATAGCAGCTTTATAACTTCCAAAGGTTCATTAAGAAAACAAAATCCTAATCATTATCCATATTCATAATTTTATAACCTATTGCAATGAAATGTGTTTGAATAGGTTACATTCACTAGCTACTTTTTCTTAATCTTATATTTAGTTTTAAAATAATTTATATTTTAGTGAGATTTAATAGTCACAGGTTTCCAAATGTAGTAAAAACATAGAATGGGATTTTAGCTTCCATTCAATTTACACTCTTATTTGAATCATGCATTCATGATTATCTTTAGCTGACAAACATTTCTATTTTCTTGTGACCTGTCTTCACAATCTACATTCAACTATTCATTTTTTGCCTCAGGCCAAGACCAGAGAAATTAGTGACCTTTACTGAGGACCTGAAGAATTTTTCTACTGATTTGTTTAAATGTATTTTCAGCCATAGGTGCTTACATTATTAGGCATTTACATAGTGATGGGAAGACATTCATGGGCTCTGAAGTATTCTTCTTGCTGTCTACTTTTCTTTTTACTCTGGGGGTAATAGCAAGGATATTATTTCTATTTTTAAAGTTTAATGCATCAGAAATCACAAGTACTACATTACACATATCACAAAATAGCTTCACAAAGAAAAGTCCAAAGGCTTAAATGTCTCTTCAAATGATATTTTACTAAGTGTTTATTTAGAGAAGATAGAAAGAGGTCATTACTCATAAATAACAGTCTTAAAGTATTGGAAAATTTTATTCATTGCTTTTGAAAAAATTAGTAGTTAATATCAGTTTTATATAAATAGCACATTTTTAAAAAGTGTATATTTAGCAGTGAAAATAAAAGTATAATAATATAAATTAAAATTAAAGAAAATAAGTATTTGACAAAAAACACACACAACAATTTGAATGTTCATCATGCCCCTGCACACCTCCCACTCACACACACACAGCCACTGTTTGCAGATACTGTCATGAGTGAAAGTGTACCAATGAACATGGAAGGCCAATGGACCTTGTTGAGATAGTGGTGGCTCAAGGCAATTCCTTAACCTGATAATCCTTTTACTGTTTACCAAACTTTACCATTAACATGCCTATAGGCATTGCTAAAGGGCAAATGTGTATTCAAGTAAATAAAAGGTAAAAGGCAGACCAGGCCAGAAGTCTCTGAGTCTCTTCAAGAAAGAGGCTCCACCTGGCCCCTAATCACTTCTAAATTCATATTTCTTGTATAGCATTTTCATTTGTGCCAAAAGAGGTGATATTAAAAATTATTCCCCTTCCTAAGTTATGTTAACTATGAGAGATGATGGTTATATTAACTAACCCTAATGCGGTAATTATTTCACAGTATACATATTTCAAATCTTCACATTGCACACTTTAAATTTGCACAATGTTGTATGCCAATTATCCATATATATAAAAAGCCAGGGACCTTCACGACCGATACAACCAGATGGAGACTGAACAGGCTGCATGGGGAGACCAGGCTGGCAGGGGGTTTACTGAGGGATGACCAAATGACTGAACAGCAGGCTGCATGGAGCAACCAGGCCAGCAGGGGGATGATCAAATGACCAACCAGCAGGCTGCATGGGGCAACCAGGCCAGCGGAGTGGGGGGTGGGGGGGAAGACCAGGCTGGTGGAGGTGCAGTTGGGAGTGACCAGGCTGGCAGAAAGGGGCAGTTGGGGATGACCAGGCCAAAAGGGGGGTCAGTGAGTCGCGATCAGGCCAGCAGGCAGAGGTGGTTAGGGGTAATCAGGCTGGCAGGGGGGCAGTTAGGGGCAATCAGGCAAACAGGCAGGTGAGCAGTTAGGAGCCAGCTGTCCAGATTGGAGAGGGTTCAGGCTGGGTTGAGGGGAACTTCCCCCCTCACCCGTGCATGACTTTTGTACACAGGGCCTCTAGTATCTTGATAAAGCTGCGGGGGTCGGGGAGAGAAATACAAATTCCTCTCTTACAAAATCTAATAACACAATAAAATTATTGCTCTAAAGCACTGCATTTTGGGTATGGTTATGCAGCAATAGTAATTAGAACACCTTAATATGATGCAGAATTTCCTGTAGGATAGTAGACAACCTTTATCCTTGATCATAGTACCTTTTAGTGAAGGTCAGGAAGAAGTCACACAAGCCCTGTCTCTTTATTCCTTTTCCATCAGTTCTTTGGAGGAGTATTTTGAGAAGTAAACTTTGGGGATTTGAATTTGCAGACACATAACCTGTAAAACACCAAGTGTCATTTTCCTGTAAACAGTTAAGAAGGAAGAAGCCTATAATCAAAGCCTAAGGCAACTCATTTACTTTGGAATCAGAACTTCCCATCTGCTTTTCTTTGCATTTTTAAAATCTTTGCACCACAGTCCTTTGGCCATGTGTCAGGCAACATTATATGCAGCACACATTTTAAGTAGATATTAATAAAACATTCCATGTGCTTTCCCTGTACCTTAATCAATGCTGCTGCTCTCATTTTCTGTAACCAAAATGCTGAATTGATGGCATTTGTAAACCCAAGGTCAAGTTGGGAATTTTTCCTTGGTATAAAAATATCTAGGGCATATCTTGGTTAGATAGGAATTGCTGTGAGGTTTAAAAGGTGACACTCTCCACTGGTAGATTCTTTACATCATCCCATAAACAAATACCATCTTGATCCATTCCTTGTTGCAACACACACAGAAACTGTGCTGATCGTATTTGTTTTGAATAGGATATCTACTTGGGACTGGGGAGATAAGAATTCTACTTGTGGCTTTGTTATAATGTGACTTTGGAAAAAAACAAAAACACATTTGTTTTGGCCTTAGAGTCTTTTTTTTTTTCTTCTTCTTTTATACTAAACTAGAGGCCTGGTGAATGAAATTCATGCACAGGGAGGGGGGTTGACCCTTAGCCCAGCCTGAAACCTCTTCAATCTGGGACCCCTCAACAGATGTCCGACTGCCCTTTTAGGCCCGATCCTGATAGGATCGGTTCTAAAAGGGCAGTCGGACATCTCTCTCACAACCCAGGACTGCTGGCTCAAAACTGCTTGCCTGCCTGCCTTCCTGATTGCCCCTAACTGCTTCTGCCTGCCAGCCTGATCACCCACTAACTACTCCCCTGCCAGCCTGTTTGCCCCTAACTACCCTTCCCTGCAGGCCTGAATCCCCCCCAACTGCCCTTCTCTGCGGGCCCAGTTGCCCCCAACTTTCCTCCTCTGCCAGCCTGGTCACCCCTAACTGCCCTCCCGTGCAGGCTTGATCACCCCCAACTGCCCTCCCTTGCAGGCCTGGTCCTTCCCAACTGCCCTCCCCTGATGGCCATCTTGTGGCAGCCATTTTGTGTCCACAAGGAGGCAGCCATCATTGACCACATAGGGGCAGCCATCTTGTGTGTTGGAGTGATGGTCAATATGCATATTACTCTTTTATTAAATAAGATAGAGGCCTGGTGCACTGGCGGGAGCCAGCTGATTTGCCCTGAAGGATGTCCCGGATCAGGGTGGGGTTTTCCTTGGGGCGTGGGGAGGCCTGGGCAAGGACCTGTGGTGGTTTGCAGGCTGGCCATGCCCCCCCCCGGCAACCCAAGTGCAGGCCCTGGTATCTGGGATTTATTTATCTTCTATAATTGAAACTTTGTAGCCTTGAGTGGAGGCCAAGGCAGGCCAGGGCTGCAGAAGCTGGCTTCCTCCATCGCCAGGAGCAACTCAAGCCTCCTGCTCTCTCCAGCTCTGTGGCTGCCATCATTTTTGTTGGAATTTATTTATCTTCTATAATTGAAACTTTGTAGCATTTAGTGGAGGCCTGGGCTGGCCAAGGTGTGGGGAAAGCTTGGCTTCCTCCATTGCTGGGGAAACCCAAGCCTCCTGCCCTCTCCTTGGCCGCAGCCATCTTGATTGGGTTAATTTGCATACTCGCTCCTGATTGGCTGGTTGGTGTGGCTTGTGGGTGTAGCGGATGTGTGATCCATTTGCATATTACTCTTTTATTAGATAGGATGAGAGTTTGGTTTAGATCAGTGGGTGACAAAAACAGGTCAGCAGTAGAAATCCGTACACACACACACACACACACACACACACGGTGGATATGTTATGTTTGATACTTCCTGACTTCCGCTTGTCTTTTTTATCTATTATACACTGAGTGGCCAAATTATTATGATCTCTGAACGTATAATAATCTGGCCAATCAATATATATATATATATATATATATATATATATATATATATATGTGTGTGTGTGTGTGTGTAGGCCCGGTGAATGAATTCATGCATGGGTATTCCAGCCACCCTGGCCAGAGGGAGGGGACATGGGCAGTTGGTTGGCCTGCCTGCTAGTCAAACTCTTGGTCAAGGGGACAGTTTTCATATTAGCCTTTTATTATATAGGATATACACTGAGTGGCCAGATTATTATGCATTCAGAGATCATAATAATCTGGCCACTCAGTGTATATGGAAGATACACACAAATACACACACCTTCTTCTAAATTTTTTAAAGTCAATGAACAATTTATTTATTGAGGTGAAATTTACATAATATGAAATTAACTATTTAAAATGGACAATTCAATACCAATTATTACATTTAAAAGTTGGTACAAACACCAACTCTATTTCTAAAATATTTCATCATATTTATTATTTTTAAATAACTGTTTTCCTATTCATAAAATATAAATCTTTATTTATTCATTTTTTTCCAATTTTTTAAACTGATTTTAAAGAGTGGAAGAGAAAGAGGGAGAGAGAGAGAAATATGGATTGAGAGAGAAACATTAATTGGTTGATTCCTACACGGGTCCAACTAGGGATCTAACCCAAAACCTGGGTATGTGCCCTGACCAGGAATCAAACCCAAGGCATTTTGGTATATTGCTCCAATAAACTGAGCCATACTGACCAGGGAAAACTAATAACATCTTAGACAATGTGAGAAGATAAGTCAAGATTAAAATTAAGTTGATCTTACTGCCATAAAATAAAGCTAGAATTAAAATTTTGGAGCAGACATGTATGTGCCCTCCCCCTACCCCCTAACACACACACTCACTTAACATCACCCATTATTAGGATGTAATATAACCAGAAGCAAAACTGACAACATAAACTACTTCCATGTTCAACTTCAAAAATATAAATATTTCACAGTTATGATTATGTAGACACTATCACAATACCTCCTATTGTGCAGAAGCAGGGACAATGTTTAAAAGGCAGGGGAAACAGCCAGGTGACCTTAATGGTCACTGATGTCAATAAGACATAATGCAATATACTCTATAGCTTTATCTGAAAACCCAACGTGAGTTCCCAAATGTCTCATAAATAAATTAATTTATTACTTCAAAGAATGCCCTTTGTGGATCCAAGGATACCATGTTGATTCCTGTATTTAATAGCAAGGCAGGAATGTATATAATAGTAACTTTCATTCAAAGTATACAGAGTTTTACAGGAGTTTCTGGGCATTAGCCACATGTAGTCAAAAGAATGATTGAAGGAATTAAGGTTTCCTTTATTTACATATAAATAAGAATATCATAACCTACAAGTTTAAGAATTGGTGGCACACTCCAAACTTTGGCTTCTTCAACTGTCAAAGCAACTGAATGAACAGTTGTATGTTATGAAGTTGCATGTCTATGTCGACCCTCCTATTTCAATGTTCCACATGGCTGCACAGAGAAAATCATGAATTAGAAAAAGGTTCTCCTAGCATAGTAGCCCAGCCTGCTTCTCCATGGTTTCATTTTCTACAGTCAACCAAAGCCAAAAATATTAAATAGAAATGTACCAAAATAAGCAATTCATAAGTTTTAAATTGTGCATGGCTTGCCCTAGCCAGTTTGGCTCAGTGGATAGAGCATTGGCCTGCAGACTGAAAGGTCCCAAATTTGATTCCAGTCAAGGGCACATGCATGGCTGCAGGCTTGATCCCCAGTGGGTGGTGTGCAGAAGGCCGCCAATCAATTATTCTCTATCATCATTGATGTTTTTATCTCTCTCTCCCTCTCCCTTTCTCTCTCTGAAATCAATAAAAATATATTTTTTAAAAAATAAAATAAATTGCGTATGGCCTGAGTACCATGATGAAATCTCATGCAGTTCCACTCCTTCCTTCCTGCAAAATGGTGACTCATGCCTTTGTCCAGGGTCTCCACTCTGTGTACAGTCCTGCCTGTGAGTCACTCAGTAGCCCTCTTAGTTATTGAGTTGAATATCACAGTAGTGTGCCCAGTAACCCTTATTTTACTGAATAATGGCCCCAAAGTGATGAATAGTGATGCTGACAATTAATCTATACCAAAAAAGAAGATGTACTTTCCTCAAATGAAAAGGTGAAGTTCTCAACTTACTAAAAAATAAAATAAAAAATTGTGCACTGAGTTTGCTAAGATCTATAGTAAGAACACATCTTCCCATAAGATTGCCTGATTTATAAATCAAATTTGTCATAGATATGTATAGGAAAAAATAGTATGTAGAGGATTGGGTACTATCTGAGGTTTTAGGCCTCCACTGGGGATTTGAATCATATTTTCTGTGGATATGAGGGGAACTATCAGTGTTTCTGGGTGAGGAACAATTGGCCAATCTGCAACCAATATATTTCCCTCACCGCACACACCTAATAGACATTCCTCCCCCAAAAAGGGCATTCCAGGACTGTGCATCAGTACTGTTGTGTTCCATTATTTTCCCTACCTATTAATATTCTGTGAATATTTTCTATGACATCAAATATTCTACTATAGCATTTTAATGACTAAATCCTTTTCTATCATATTGTTGTTAGCATTATTTATTTAGTGATTCTGAAGACATTGAACTGGCATTTTATGAAGAACAAACAAACAAACAACCACCTTCATAGGATGGAATGACAGGAAAAACCACTTTGAATTAGCAGAAATTTAGAACTTCTTATATTTGCTTGGCTTTCCTGCAAAGTATCGAGATTTCTTGAGCATCATACTCCGCATCCACAGCTCTGTGGGGATGTCTGGAGCCCATCTGAGTCCTCAGGAGTAGAGGAGGGAAAAGAGAGTGCGGCTGACACGCAGCGGCTAGAGACCAGTATGTTCCTAAACAGTCTGCAGGATAGCATCCCACCATCAACAGCAACCATAGAATTATGTGGCCCACAATGTCAATGGTGCTGAAATGGGGAAACTCCGCTCAACATGGAGCACAAGCAAGAGGAAGGTGACCTGTCACACAGCTCGCTCCCCAGGCTGTCTCTCTCATGGACACATTTTTGACTTGTGTTAATGCTAAAATAACTAAAGACAATTGGCATGTGTGTTGTGTGGAGATAGTTTTAATTGTTTTATACAGGAGTGTGTATGCCTTGCTCCTGTTTTCCTGATAGGCTTACTCGTGTGTGGAACTACACCCTCTCTCTATTTAACCCAGAAACCCAGGTCTCCTTACTGTCTGCCAGTCATTCCAAGTGCTGAGAATGGCTGCTCTACACATAAGGAAAGAAATTTTAGGCCCTTTAACTGTTCTGTTAGCTAATTGGCTTCTACTGAATACTACTGGTCCTGTTCTGCTTATGTTTCATTATGTTTATTTAGATTTTTTTTTATTCCCACTGCTACATTGTCTCTGTCTTAAAGTCAAGATTTTACATCAATGATTTCAAGTTGCTCCATTTCATTTGTAAATCAGGATCTGAGCCTTCCTTTCTTTTCCTCCTTCAGTGGGAGTCTTTGACATGTTCTCACGTTCACACTGCACTTCTAGGTCTATGGCTGAACACAAATCCCCAATATACCGGGGCTACTTGTATAACCTGCATGGTTTCATGAGCAATGACTTCCCTCTCTTGCCTACACTTCTCTGGCATGTCTAATTGTTGTGGACATGCACCTGACACAAAAATTGAGAGTTCGCCATGCCATACCTTGTTGCAGCCCCACCATAGGATATTTTCCTAAGTGGTCCAATGCAGAGAAAAGTTTTTCTACACTACTTTAACCTACATGCCTCAGATAGACTATATAAGCACGGCTAAGTCATTTGCTCCCAAGGCCTTAGACATAAAACATTGGAATAGTGGCTAATAACTGGCCTACATGGATCCATTAGAATTTCTTTTTTAGTGCATTGCAAATTGAAGTTAAGAGACTCTAATCCACACCAGACAGATAATATACTTTAGTGGAAAAGCAAGAGGTCACAGTGGGAATAGTGGCAAATTAAAGAGTATACATCTAGTGGGAGCTGATATTCAGCTTCTATGGATGGTTGCTCTCTGAAAACCATGCCATGTCCTTCTACATTGTCTAATCTAATTGTTACAAGAAGCTAAATGTCATATTTTCTTAGGAATTCTCTTAATCATGAATTTTGTACTTAAATGTTTAAACAATATTCTAGATGACCAAGAAAGAAAATTGGTACTTGTTTCCCTGAACACTAATTTTCAACCTCATTTCTACCTGGCTTGTGTTGCCTTTCCATGCAGGGTAATTTTATAGTATATAGTTATAAATTATGTGTCAAAATAGCCACAGTCGATAAACATTATTAGTTTAAAAGTCCTATTTTTGATGGACTGTAATAGCTAATGAATTAGTGCTTCCAAACTGTAGAATTATATTTTAAAATAAAACTTTTGATATTTTAGCCTATAGGAGAAAAAGATGGAGAAATATAGGTGCTATAAGAGGACAGTAAGCCTTTGCTGTGTGAGAGATGATTTCAGCTGCTCTAAATAATAATTAGCACTGCATAGTGATTTAAGTTAATATCCCATGCCACATCAATGAATTCGATACACAAAATAATCCAGCTCCAGTTATGCTCATTTAACAAATTTTGAAAATGCAATCAGACTTGTTACATACAGATTTTGTTTGTTTAATTTTTTTTCAATTGCAGTTTACATTTTATATTATTTTGTATTCGTTTCAGATATACACAAACTGTGGTACATATATACAATGCACTCGGCCATTGAAAAGAATGAAATCTTACCATTTGCAAGAGCATGGATGGACCTAGAGGGTATTATGCTCAATGAAATAGAGATTTTTAAGTAAAACAGTAAACCCAAATATTGATCTGACTTTAATTTTCAGATTATTTAAGGCCAGTTATATTTGAAAAAACATAGAGTCTGCATATTTATCTGCATAAGCCTGCCCAAGGAGAGGAATTAAAAATGTACTGAGGCAGTGACTTCAAAACAGAATTTTACTACACCTCATTTTAGTGCTGCCGATCCCACCTACAGATGGAGGTATCCTGGGTATTATCATCCTCTAACACTTCAGTGTTCAGGGGGACGTTAAGAAAGGGAACCAGAGTGGCTTGACAATTGCCCTTAGCTTTTCAGTTAAAACAATATTCAATTTTTAAAAAATGCCGTATTTACAGTGGTGCTACCATGACATCTAAAGCAATGATGACTTGTGACTTTACAATGGAGCACAAGTTGTTTTATTCCCATAGTATGTTGACATATACCTATTAGATTTTTCCAATGATGAGGACTGATTTTTCTCAAGGAATGTTGTTTAAAGATCTTCCCAGGGCCTCTCTCTATTTGGGGTGGGCCTGAAGCCTAAGAGACTCAGGCAGAAATTCAGGTGAGCCCCAGGAAAAATGTGCATGAAGCAAATGGCTTAGTTCTTTATATGACAAAGGGATGTTATAATTTTTTTTTTTAATTAGCACTTATTAAGTGTAACACAAGGTGCTGGAGGGTAAGCCATGTCTCAACAGAAGACTTCAAGAGTAACTGAAATAAAGACGCTTATTACTCAGGGCTGGGGAGGAAGTACACTGCATGCTTGGAGGGGCCACACTGGGAGGCAGAGGCAGGGTGCAGGCAGAGAGAGAGGAAGGACCATGAGGCACGTGGGTGGAATGCTTCCAGGTTTTCAAGCTAAAGCCAAATTGGTAAATTCAAATAAAATTTAAAAAGTGGGGTTTTGATCAACTCTACAAGGGGTCTTATCTAAGACACGCATGAGGGGAAGGCCCTGGGAGGTGAGGGAGATTGCTGACCACAAGGGCTGCTGGGGATGTCATGTCAGGAACTTTCATTTACTTGTAACTCTGCAGGCTGTTATCTAGGGCATGCACTTGCATGAGGGGGCTAGTGTCAGTTGGATGCCCCCTAAGGACTCTTGGTCAAATAAAATTGGTGTTGAGGAAGGAATACCATGAAGCAACCTATCTAAACTCTTGAAAAGAGAAAATATCTTTTTGTTTTGTTTTTCTCTTCTTAAGCCTCATCTTTGACCCTTTTCAGTATGATGGTAGCAAGTTCTTAAGGGCCATGTAAATGGAGCATGGGCCTAGGAGAGAATCAACAAGAGCAGAAGACTGATGTTTAGTCAAGGGGGGTCCATATGTGTTTTGACATCAAACAGGGGTCCCCATATGCAAATAGGGGTTTGGAATAAAAAATATAAAGTAACACAAGAGTAATTTCACCTGGACGCTTTCTCTATATACCTCCTTATTTGTACTACTTTAGAGTTTATGTAATATTTTTCTATGTGGATTAACCTATAAGAAATGAGTGAATTAGCAAACTAGGGTCAGACATGCACAAAGGCCTGTGATTTGTAAAGTAGTTTTACTTCCCCAAAGGGTATTCACTGTTGAATTTAATAACCTTTTGCATGGACAAAATCTCATGCAAAATTCTAATTTAATATGATAGTCTGAAAAACATCTAAGTTTTAAAAGGATAGATGTACAGTTTCAGAGTGAAATTGGGCTTTGTATGAAGCCAGAAAGTGCAATAGCAGGCACACTTCTCATGAGCAAGTTGATGCACTCAAAATGATATTTAATTTTAAATCTAAGGTAATTCGTTTTTTGCAGGGAATGGGATCTTTTTCTGGGGAAGTGTTTGCTGTGCTGATGGATAGAATTTATATGAAACATTGTGCTACATTAACATATTTAAATTGTGTTTTCTAAAATATAAGTGTTTGAGACTATTATATTTTACAAATATTGTTGAAATTAGAAATAGAAGTCTTTCTAGTTTTATCATTTATCTAGCTAGAACTATTACAAGGATTCTGAAAATATATCTGTTGTTAAAAATCCTCCAATAATTCTATATCAGTTGGGGTTTTTTTATATTAAAACAATAGAGAATAATTTTTCCTAGAATGCCCCTTCTTTGCTTCTGTCTTGAGAATCAGCTTAACTATATATCAAATAAAAAATCCAGAGGTTTAAGCTCTGATCATCTTTTTTATTTTTTATTTCAAATCTCAAACATATGCATAACCATACCATTGACAATACAGAGCTACTGCCCATTCTAATCACCAGATATTCTTAACCATCCATTTTGAGGCCTCCTGAATTCTACTTCATATCTACATCCTGCACAGAGATATTAGCATAAATCAGAAAGGCTCTCTGTTCACCAGGGATCCAAGATTCCTGAAATACATTAATCAATGACAGAGATGACATTTAAGGATAAGCTTATTGCTAAGTCTGGATTGCCATTGTTTAATACAAAATCAAAGCAAAAAATCTAGGAGGTGTCAATGAGGTTTTAAACAACTGTGTTTAATATTTTTTCTCCAAATAATAATAAGTATTATTTTTCATGTGAATGATATTGATTATGGATATTATTATATACATTTTTTCTCAGAAAAACAGTTGTCATAAAGAAAACAGACATGAGTGAAGCTATGGGTAGGACTGAGGATGGAATTTCCTAATCTAGACCAGTGAGCGCTTTTCCACTACCCACTGGTGACTCCTCTTCTTTTTGTGCTTTGTCATTTTTAAAAAATGTTATTTATTGATTGATTGATTGATTTTAGAGAGGAAGAGTGAGAAAGGGATAGAAAGAGAGAGAGAATCATTGATTTGTTGTTCTACTATGTGTATATTCATTGGTTGATTCTGATATGTGCTCTGACCAGGATTCAAACCCACAACCTCGGATTATCGAAACAATACTCAAACCAACTGAACTACTGGGGCAGGGCATCATTTTTATTATACTACATATTTTCAAGAATAAAATCCATGAGACCAATTAAATAGTGCATATGGTTAATATTTAGACATCTTTTGATCCAAAATACAGCTAAATTACTGACTACTATTTTGAAAACAATTGAAATTTCAAGGAAATAAACTCTATCAAATATCTTTTGTGTATCACATAAGAAGGTAAGATTGGATTTCAAATAGTAATATACAGAGATGTTAAAATATGTCTGATTTTATAAGATTTTATATTGAAAATTCTGCTCTTTTTAAAACATGTACATATATATGTGTGGAATTGGCAATGGGACTAGTCCCTCAGCCATCATTCTAAAGAGCTTCAACATTTTCTTTAGAAATGCCATGGTTATCACAGTCACTCAGGGGTGACTCCACACGTCTGATTGTTCAGAATTGCAACAAAAGCAACTCTAAGTGCAATAGGATTTTATCATGCTGAGGCATCTCGAGGCATTTTGAAGCCATATTAAAAATAAAATGTGAGTCAAACTTGAAATTTTTGTAATTCATGAAAGGTTGATGAGCAGGTCTCAGCGCCAGCATCATGATCAATGATAAGTGCTTGCCTGTGGGGATTGTGCCATTATCGCTAGGTAGCGGGCACAGTCATGTCATACAAAGCAGACAGCGTGTGTTCCCGCCTGACAGATGCTGATAAAACGGTGACAAGAATAACAAGTGACTAAAGAGATTGTTATGCCAAAATCCTCTGTGGGGGATGACACACAGTGGTATAAACACCAGCCGTGATGGCTTGTGATGCCCTGCCTCCCCCCGCCCAAACCAAAGGACCCTATCAGGCCCTGCAGACACAGACTAGCAATATTGAAAGGCAGGAATTCCAGACCTTACCAAAAGAGAAGATGCACAAAGGGGAGGAAGTGTTAATGGAATCAGGGCCAATATATAGGAACAGCATCAAAAAGACTGAGTGTTTGAGCCAGAGAAGCTGATTAAAATTAAGAATAAGGATCCTGGCACTTGTTAGCTAAGAGGTGACAATAAATGAGATGCAAGTAAAGAAATTCAGTGTATGCCATGAATCCTGCAACCTACTTAAAATGTGTCTTCCAGTATGTTCCTAAATTCTTAATAACTGCCTTACTCACAGTAAATCCTAAATAATCATGTGTTGAATGAATGAAAAGTTGCTTAAAATAAAACCTCAATTGTGCTAAATTACATAGCAATGAAAGAGTTGGTGAATATTTTTCTTGCTTTTCTTTTCTTTTGTTCCTATTTGTTTGTTATATGTTTGTTTGTTTTTATGGTCCTTCCTATTCACCAGATTATGAAGAAATGAAGGAGAAAAGAGGCCAAGTGTTCTCATTACAAAGACCAGTAACTTTTATGTAGGGCAAAACCAGAGGGCATATGTAGACATTTTTGTTCATCAATAAGCCATATTTACTAAAAGGAAGGAAAGAGCCCTGCTGAATGACAAGGAAAGACGGTGACCATGAATCTTGCCAGCTGCACCCTTAGATGGAGTCTGGAGGAATGACAGGACTGGTTTACATCTTCTGTAGCTCTGGGTGTGCAGCATCATTCACCCCATAGCCACCCACTGGGACCATTGCACTTCTTCCAGCTGCTAATACTGCATGTTCCTCCCCATGAGATTTCTGCAGGTTTGGCCTTGAAACGTGAGCCCCACTAATCTTTCCCCCTCTTTTTTTCTTTCTTTTTTTTTTTTTTTAACCCTCATTCCTGGGGAATTTTTCTACTGTCTACAGTAAGGCGATTATTCTTATCTATCAATATTTCATCACCTTGTAGCCTTGGCTTTTGAAACTAAATCTTATACTTCATGTTATGTTGTGTCATTATTTTCTCTATAGATCAGATATCTCAGAATCTATCTATTTTAAGAAGGGAGGGGGAATCAGGGTATGAAAAATTCAAATAGCTGCCTTCTCTCACAGCTTATCTCATGTTTATCATATTCCAAAACATTAGCTTATTCTCATTTTCTTTAATATTTCAATCCCTTAGAATTTCAATACCTTTATATATTCTGTTCTCACTTCCTTGACCTCTTTTCCTTGATACTTCACTTTCAAATCTCAACTGTAATGTCATCCCTTAAAAATAGCATTTCCAGATCACACATCTTAAAGTGGATGATGCCTCCCCTAAAACTCAAATACTCTTTTCCATAGAATATTTTTTTTCTTTTATATCATTTATCACAAAATACTGTACGGTTTTTCTCATTGCCATTAGTCCGATGAGGTTAAGGACTAGGGGCTATGATGGTTTAGTTCAACACTTCATAATCTGAGTTTAGAATGAATGGATGCCTAATAATTATTTATTAAAGAAACATGCAGCAAACACAGATATATCCAAGATCCAATTTCCCCATTTCAGTTATTAACAAAATGTGTTTGTTTGTTTGTTATTTACTGTGTGTTTAATTACAGTACTTATTTCTCAAAACTCCCTTGTAGGAGGGTCATAGTGGCCAATTTTGTCTCATTTAATCTAAGTCAAATTATATTGGAAAAGAGACTCAGTTTTTTTATTTCTTTTCCCCCCACTATATATTACCTGGCAAACAGAGACAGTGTGCTAAAGAGGAAAATCATCATAAGAGCATAAGTGAAAAACCACACTTTACAATGAGGGAGCAGGAAGCTAGTACGTCTCTCAGTCCTTAATGGCTGCCATGAGCATTCACTCCAGGCTTGGGCTATGCCACCACAGTTCTTCATATATGAGAAGTCAATTTGACCTGCTTAAGAAAGTATAGTGAGGTTTCTGTCATG
The DNA here is from genome assembly GCA_026230045.1 of Corynorhinus townsendii. Classification (NCBI taxonomy): domain Eukaryota; kingdom Metazoa; phylum Chordata; class Mammalia; order Chiroptera; family Vespertilionidae; genus Corynorhinus; species Corynorhinus townsendii. The sequence goes on along the minus strand of JAPDVU010000007.1, from coordinate 114,738,935 downwards.
TGCAACCCCAATTCAAAATGTGAAATTAGGAAAGTCATTCCATATCTAGAGATCCTAATTTAATCATCTTGTCACTGGACCAAGCAATTTTTAAGATGACTAGTTCCAACATGAGTTTTCCTTTAAAATAAACAGACAATTTATCCAAACATCAGCATATATTCGAATTTAAATAGTTTCTTTGGCTTTAAAAACCAATGTGATATGTGAATTTTGAGATAACTACTATGTATAAGATAATGTGCCAGATGGCTTAATTAACAAGATTTTCTCTTTTAAATGCACATATTGTACATTTCCTGCATTTTCCACATTTTCCCTGCATTTTTTTAAGTATCAACATGTCATCAATTTAAATGGTTATAATTAAGTATTCATGAAGAGACTAAAAGGGACAGTATTCAAACCTACTTTCATACAATCAAATATTATGTTTTTCAGCAAATTATCCTGAAGCCCAGATTGTAGTGGGGTAGGGAAAATGTGTACTTTGAAGCAGTGGTTCTAAAATGCCAGTTTACTAATCAGCACTACTCAACTACATAAATTGCCTGGGTGATTTTCTAGACCCATCCCAAACCCCATATGGACTAAAGCATTTAACCTTGCCCAACGAGAGATATAGCCTTTGTCTTTGGCTTTGGGGAAAATCATGCCTGATAGGAGTCTTTCTTTGTCTGTGAATATTGAGACAATCTGCTAATAATAATGTGGTGAGAACTTTTGGGTCACACCGTTTCATCTTGACTTCCTGTGTGTCTAGAAACTGAGATCAGCATGTAGGCAATTAATCATGTAGGCAATTAATCATGCTTCTCTGATGGAGCTCTAATAATGAGTCTGGATACCAAGATGTAGGTGAACTTTCCTGGTTGACAATACTTTATGTGCATTCTCACATATCATTCTTGGGAGTGATTAATGCTTTCTATGACTCCTTTGGGAGAGGACTTTTGGAAGTTCATGTTTAGAACTCTTCCAGGTTATGCCCCATGCATCTCAAGGCCCACTGAAGGGAAGAAAACACACACACACACACACACACACACACACACACACACACACACACACACAATTACTTGAAGTAACTCCTCCTCCAAGATTTTTTCCAGGGAATCATACGGCCACTCATGGTAGAAACATAAATATGGTGACTGTTCAGGGATTCATAGACCCTGGTTCTGAAATCAGGCTCTAATTCCTAGGAACCTAGAATGCTCTTGTGATCCTCCAGTCAATATGAGAGCTTAACATTGAGGGAGGGGGGAATGCAAAACAAAACAAAAGTTCTCACACAACTAAGGGAAAATTTACTATTCTAGAGATGATGCATATGCACACAAGTCTCCATTTTGTAATCACCATTATAAGCTTATTCCTTGTGAGATGAGAAATCTATTCATTTTAATGAGAAAAATTAATAGTATTTCTAATAATATGACAGACAACTTTTCAGAGACTCATGCTATATAATTAACAATGGTTATAAGGTGTAGCTATTAGTAGTCAATAAGACTATATTGATTTAACAAACATATCATAGTTTCTAATAATAAACATAAATCCCTTATACCTTCAAGTACTAATCTTAACAGGCAATATGTACATTCAAAAGAATCTGGAGACTCAACACATGAATTTAGAAAACGTAGGCCTTTTTGTAGTTTGTTGTGGGTTTTGATTTGAAACTTCCAAACTTTTAAGTCAGAGGTTGGCAAACTCATTAGTCAACAGAGCCAAATATCAACAGTATAACAATTGAAATTTCTTTTGAGAGCCAGATTTTTTAAACTTAAACTTCTAATGCCACCTCTTCAAAATAGACTCACCTAGACCATGGTATTTTGTGGAAGAGCCACACTCAAGGGGCCAAAGAGCCACATGTAGCTCGTGAGCCGCCATTTGCCAACCACAGTTCTAAGTAAATCAGATACTATTAGCTGAATCGTGTTTCCCAAAATTCATACATTGAAGTCCCAACCCCCAGATTCAGAATGTACCTCAGATTATAACCATATTTAAAGATAAGGTGTTTAAAGAGGTGAATAAGGTAAAATAAAACAGGTTAGTGGGGTCTTAATCAATCTGACTGGGGCCTTATAAAAAGAAGTAGAGACCCCAAGGGGTCTCACACAGAGGGAAGCCATCTATAAGCCAAAGAGAGAAGCCTTGAAATTAACCCTGCTGGCACCTTGATCTTGGGTGTCCAGACTCCAGAACTGTGAGAAAACATGCTTCTGTTGTTTAAGACATATTTCTGTGGCATTTTGTTATGGCAGTCATACATAGCAAACTAATGCGTCAAAATTCTATTAAGATATAGGGACATACACAATATAGGTTTGAGAACAAGCATTCTCCTTAGAGAAGACTGTATCAGGCCCCTCATTCTTAACTCTGTCTACATCATCAACTTCTAGGTAGATTTCTAAACTCTTCTGATTTAGAACCACAGGTCTGGTTAAGGATACTCATCTATATTGTGATTATACTTACCTGACTTGATGGGTGAGATGATAATGAAATAAAACATGGTGTATACTAGCACTTCTTAAAGCAGAGTCTGTTTTTAGTATGTTCCCATCAAGTTATATACTTAATTAGTTATAACTTTCAGAATTTTGGTCAGTCAATTCTTTCATAAAAAGTTTCTTTTTCTTGTATCTAATGATCAAACTTCCCAAAATCTCATATTAAATTACACATTTAGCATATTTCTCTCTCAGATCTCTTTAATCTGCCTATCATTATTTCTTCACCAAAAAGAGCTGATGGGAGTTTTCCTTATTTTAAAATAAATATTTATTTAATTAAGGACATTTTACAGACATTTTTAATAAGAAAAATTCCCTTTATGTCAGCTCCAATTAATTGTTTGTTAAACTATTTTCTCACAGCAAGAAGAAAATAAAAATAAGTTTTCAAAATTAAAAAGGCAGCAGAAGGAGTTACACACTATTTTTCAGAAAAATAGCATCCCGTGACAGACTTGCAGTCTGAACCTGAGGTTAGTGCTTAACAGCGGTCGTTGGAATTGGAAATACCAGCAGCTTCCATTTCTGCAGTCACTTGAGAAAGCAAATACAAAGGATGGCACCGAATAGAGTTTGGGGCATTGAAGTGGCAATCAAACACACTGCAGAAACAAATGAAGAGAGTGATACTGTGAACTTGGAGAGGATATGGTTCACCTATCCCAAAACCAGCAGAAGTGCTATTTGTTCTTTTTCCAACTTGTCAAAGACAAAACTAACTTCTCCGTCTTCCATGGGGAAGCAACTGAGCAGATTGAAAACACCCCAAATGCACCACATAGTTCACTACAACCTTACTTCAAAGGATTTTTTTGAATGAATAAAATAATTAGTACTAGAAATATGATTAAAATAACTGCTTTCTTATTATTTAAATACATATGCAGTTTTCAATTATTTTTCTTTCATAATAAGCATTTACTAATTTTATATTATAATTTATATTTTATTAATTTATATAACCTAGAATTTATTTATTATTTTTAAGAAAATATGGGTGTGTTTAAAATTAATTCTAGCTAATTATTTGTTGAATTTGTTTAAATGGCCTCTTATAGCCCATTGGGCATGGCTCAGTGGTTTAGCATGGACCTATGAACCAGGAGGTCACGGTTTGATTCCAGGTCAGGACACATGCCTGGGTTGTGGGCTCGATCCCCAAAGTGGGGCATGCAGGAGGCAGCTGGTCAATGATTCTCTCTCTCATCATTGATGTTTCTATCTCTCTCTCCTCTCCTTACCTTTCTAAAATCAATGAAAATATTTTAAAAATAAATAAATTAATAAATTGCCTCATATGTTTGTTTGAATTGTCTCATCCCCACCTGTCTCACATTTCATCTGTTGCTTCTGTGATCACCAGCTCTTTCTGGTCATTGACCAACTTCCTACCAGCAAACCCACCTGGCAGAGCATCTCCTGATGCCCCTGCCTCCTGCCCCATACTTCACACATCTAACCCCCATGGTGGGGCTGCTCTGTGGACCCACAGTAGAATTTGGAATGGCTGGTAGTTATCTATATTGCTCATGGGCCATATAGAAACTGGAGGCAGGCCAGGTTTAGCACTATAGTTTGTAAACCTCTGCTCTAAACATATGAAAAGTAATTTTTTTTCAAATTTATAAAATGTAGACACTTCAAAAGGATAGCAGAATGAGATTTGATTAAAATGCTGTAGATCATCTTCCTGCAGGAGCTTACCATCAAACAGTAATACCTAAACCCTGGTAAACTATAATTTACTTTCAGTCTCTGAATTTGCCTATTCATAGAATTTTATATAAGTGAAATCATACGGTATTCTTCATTTCATATCTGGTTTATATCATGTGGCATATTTTCAAGGTCCATCCACATTGTAGCATGTATCAGAACTTCATTATTTTTATGCCAGAATAATATTCCATTGAATGTATCTATAACCTTTCATTTATCCATTTATCTGTTGATAGAAACTTGATTGTTTCCACCTTTTGTCTATATTGAATGATGCTAAAATGAACTTTGGCATACAAGTATCTGTTCCAGTTCCCGCTTTAAAAAAAAAAATAGCCATCCTAATTGGAGTGAAGTGATGTCTCATTGTAGTTTTGATAACTCCTAATATCTTAAACAACAGCAACATAAACATGTGTGTTGAGGGTTTATTGTGTATGTGCCTAGCATTGCGCTAAACCTGTATTACTTAATCCTGATAGTAGCACAGTGAAGTCACTGTTATAATGTCATTTTATAGATTGATGCTAACTCTTTATCAATTTAAATTACTTGCAAATGGTCATATATACAGTGAATGGCATAAGTGAGATTCAAATTCAGTTCAATTTTGAGAGTGCCCTCTATAACAGAAGAGGCACAGAAGTTCCGTAGTCAGAACAAATTCTTCTGCTTACATAAATTCAGAGACTCAAGATATAGAACAGATTCTCTAAAAGTATCCCACTTATTAATTAATATATGCAATCATATGTACATTTAGCCAGTTAACATGTATGTAAATCTATTTATATTAAAATTAATTCAATTTACCTAATAACTGTACTTGCTAAATAATCAATCCATAAAATATATTAAATAAACAGAAAGATATCTCCCTTCGTGCTAGCCTCTGTCCTACATACAAGAGATGATATTCCTTTCATCATATTCCTTATATTAGTTCTTCAACTGGCTAACAGTAAAATTCCAAATATTAAACTCATACATATATTTCCTTATTGTGTTGATTCTACCAAAGTTTCTATTGATCCACCACAGACTATTCTGTAGCTATATTATTCATTTTTCCATTATGTACATTTAGAGCTATAAGTAATATACTTAAATCTCCTTGTATGTTATTCAAATTTAAGTCTTCATTTAAAAGGACGATATTGGAGTTTTTATTTTTAACCTAATTCCCAACTTTACATTGCTTCACATCACCATATTATGCACTTGTAGCTCTTCCTTGTTTTTGTTTATAGGTCAATCCTAAAAAAAATAAATAAATAACATTACAATAATGTAACTTTAAATACAAAATCAATAGGATTGTTACAACTGTACATTAAGAATACAATCAAGTTTCTAAATCTATGACATTTTAAGAAAAAAATATTTATACATCAGGTCAAATACTTTTCTATGCAGCATCAACTACTCAAAAATCATGCCGCAGTCAATTCTGCTTCATATTTCATCACTAGTTTTACAGGTAGCTTTTAGATTGAAAACTAAAATCTAAAAATTAAAATTATCTGTATTTTTAATTTTCAACGTAAGTGGAATGTCTTATTTTTAATATCAGTTATATCATCATTCAGTGTTTTTAATTATACTGCTTATTAAAACAAAATATAAGCTGAATTTCTAGGTCTTTTCAACAGCTCTCATTCTAGAAATTCTTTCATTGTGTCCCTGTTTTAATATAATTTTCTAATTAATTTTATCTTCTTTTCTCCTATCTTTTTTATTTTGATTTAGTACTTCCTAAAATATTTCTGACACTTCAGAAATATGGGAATATCTCTATTTTACTCCACGCATTTGAATAGTTTGATTTGAATGAAGACCTTGGAAAGCAGTGTGTCCAGTACCTTTAAGAATTCAGTGTTACTGGTGAGAAATATGACCTGCATTTTGTTGTACAAAACCTGGTTTTATACTTGAATTGTCTAATAACTTGTTTAAAAATGCTGTTTTCTAAAATTTGCTGATCATACATTTGAAGGTTTATTGGTGATATTTATTATCATTATTAAATTTCTTTGTTTGACAAACTGTGTTTTTTCAATATGAAGATATATATCCTGTCACAACTCTGGGAATATTTTTATATTCTTGAAATTATATGGGAAGTGGCCAGCACCCAACAAGCTATATTCATAAAAGCAGGATCTTCAAAAAGAAGTAAACCAGATAGAGAACTAGGAGAAAAAAAAAGTCTCTGGTTGCCTATCAAAAAAAGTATATTAATATCTGAAAAAGAGTTGATAATGTATGTTCCAATCCTGATAGAACCAAAATTGCCCAAGGATGCCCCAAAATGTGTTTAAAATAGTTCTAAAGGATGTGGATAAACACAAAGCTTAGGATATTTATCACCCTAATAGATTGACAAGAACAAAGGAGATACTCATGAGTATACTATTACACAGTCACTATAGCTTTAATTCAGAAAAAAAAGACAAAATAAAACACAGACATTAGGACTGGCATGTGAAGAGAAGGCCAGGCTTAGAAGTGAAGTGAGAATCAATACAGCAGCCCTAAAATAGACTAGCCCATTGCTGTGGAATGAAATGTCTTGCTGCCTTGTCCTTAAATATGAGACTATATCTACTTTAGTGTCTCTCCTTCAGGCCCATAATTGCATAAGTGCAATGGGACTAAGCCTGTAAAGTTGAAAAACACAGAACTATTAGGAGCAGAACATGGGGAAAGGATGAATCCAAGGGCACTTAAAAGAACATAGGATGCACATTGAAAATATTAGTAGCTTAGGGCTAGGGTTAACAGGGCTCAAGTAGCTGGCCTTTTATTTATCCTGTGATAATTATTGTACTTATTTTGCTATGAGTTTTCTATTTAGCTCAGATATTCAGGGGAAAAAAAAAACTTAGTATTGTTATGTGTTCAGAAATACACTGAATAGCCAGATTATTATGACCACCCCATCAGTACTTCATTGGGCCACCTTTTGCCTTCAATACTGTGGCAATTCCTCTTGGCATTGACTTCAGGAGATGTTGAAAGGTGATGAGAGGAATCTGTCACCATACCTGATAAATAGCACTGTCCAGTTTTGTGAGATTTAATGATTGTGGAACCAGCTGCCTGATGGCTCTTTTAACTTCATCCCACAAATGATCAGTTGGATTGAGATCTGGTGATTGTGGGGGCCACCTAAGCAAGGTAAAGTCTCCCTCATGTTCTTGAGACCACTCCTGCACAATATGAGCACCATGGCATGGTGCATTGTCTTGTTGGAAGAAGCCATCTCCATTGGGATACACCATCAACATGATAGGATGAACTTGATCAGCAACGATACTTAGGTATGTTGTGCTATTCAGATGGTGTTCCACACAAATTAAAGGGCCCAAATCATGCCAGGAAAACATGCTCCAAACCATAACACTGCCCCCAGCAGCTTGAAGGTTGTACTCATGCATGTGGGGTGTATGCTTTCATACTGTTTCTGCCAAATTCTCACTCTGCCATCTGCATGATGCAACTAGAAACGTGATTCATCGGACCACATGACTTCTTTCCAATGCTCGACTGTCCAATCCTTGTGTTCCTGTGCGAACTGGAGACATTTTATCTTGGTAACTGCAGACAGCAAAGGTGTTCGAACAGGCCTTCGGCTTCCATATCCCATACAATGCACTGTTCAGCTAATTTGCCTACAAACATCAGGTGGTCATAGTAATCTGGCCACTCAGTGTATATTTTACTCATACCATTGTGTGTTTTTCCCCCCAATAACAAGAAAGATGTTTGATATTTAGAGGTGCCATGAGTCATACCTTTGGGAAACACACCCTTGAGAAATTCTGTCAGCAGTTGCATACTTATTTAAGATTATTGGAAATGTCAGAACTAAAGGTCTAAGAACAGTGGCTCTATCACTTGTTGGCTTTATGGTTCAGGGTTTCCTGTGTAACCACACTGAGCCTCAGTTTCGTCTGCAGTAATATGGTGATAGTAGCAAACAAGCTGAAGCATTGTGACCAGCAAAGGACATAATCTATACTTACTGTTGGTATTTTATTTTACTTTTCAAAGATCCAGTCACTCACTGTGATTGATCACAGCCTTTCCATTTAATTCTGGATAAGTCATTGAGTCTGTGATCTCTCTGGATTCTGTGATGGGCAGTGCAGTATTGTTTGTTTGTTTTCATGTTTAAACAGGGCACAGTTAACTGAGTTGAACTCCAACTCTAAACTCTTTCTCTCTGTGTAGGCAAGAGCTAAATCTCTGCTCAGTTCTAGGGTTTCTGGAGTCTGCCCCATATGTGTACTGCACAGATACCAGACTACTGGACAGAGTTAGGTTTCATTTTGCAAGAGTTGTGGTCACAGTGAGCACTGTCCTCTCATTTCTCAAGTAGTAACAATGTCATATTCTTTTCATTAGCTTTAGCTAGCCCTCAAGGCAGCAGCTGGGGTCTGACCTAGATGAAAAGTCATGAAACAGGCAACCTCTCCCTATGTTCTCAGACAAAAATCCGTAAGTAAAACAACGAAAACCCAAATATTGCCTCCCTTCAAGAATTGGCCAGAATTTGCTTACTTTCCAAATGCCTATATTTTTAAAAATATGTAATTTGTTTATTGCTTTTAATTGTTTTTGTCAAGATGGTTGACCTAATAAGAAATACTCCAGATTTAATTCCAATACAAAACTTCTAAAACTTTTATTGAAATGATTACCATTTAAAAAACACATAACTAAATGCATAATCACTCTAATAAAGTACTTAGATGTAATAGTATTTACTTTTCTCTGCTATTTCTTCAAAATAGAGTAATAATAAAAATAAATGAGCTGACATGCTTCCTGACAGCAAATGCATGATGATCACTAGTGGCTAGCAAGTGTGGAATTCTATGCTGATGATCATTACCTATCTTGTCTTCAGAATTCCTCAACTGGGAATGAGGTCTATGATTACAAGCTGATAACGAGCAGTGAGCCGAGATGTTTTCCCCCGGGTGGTGACTCTTCAACGCCAAAGAATGAGCTCTGTGGGCTTTAAGCAAAGAGTGGAAAATTTATTACAAGCAGATTCAGACTCCCCAACCAGAAGGGGAACCAAAGAATGGGTTGCCCAATAAAGCCTTGTAGTCAGGGGTATATATTTGCTACAGGCCTGTTCTGTGTCTACCTGTGTCCTCACCTGATTGATTCCCTCAATTGTTTTTGCCCAGCAATGGACCTGAACTTTCCCTGTTTCCATGTGCTCTTTCTCTGTTCCTTTGCTGAACATTCTCTGTTTCTATGTTTTCATACGTCTTGTTTACTGCAGGCCCTCCCTTGGTTTCCCATGCCTCCCGCTTTGAGTCCAGAAACATTTTATTTCTGCTTAGTTGGTTCCTGTGGTTAGGCTGCTCAGACTGCCATGTCTACCCCTGCCTATGTGCCACCTGCCTTTGTTTTCCACTGGACCCCTGCCCCATCTGCCTGCATTTCAAGTTAACCCTCTCAAAGAGACTGACTGATCACAACCATGTTACTATGTTACTGAACTTCTAGTACTACCATGTTGCTAATATTTATTTGAGAGATCTTACTTGTTCTGCATCAGAGGACCCCAAAATATAGGTATGTGTTTTTGTTGTTGTTTTTGGTTTATTTATTTTTTTTATCAGATTAACCCAAATGTCTGCAGAGCACTGTCTTAATAGGAAGTATCAAACAAACAGTGTTAATGAATGTGATATTTTTGACCTCTTAATTTTAGAGCATTCATTTTAAATGAATTTAATTCAAAAGGAAAAAAGGAAATGCAATGTTTATTGAGAACTATAATTTTTCTCTTCCGATGTACAGTCATAGCTAGGGTCTTTTTATACCACCAGATGCTCAAATCTCATCAGATATATCAAGTGCATATCTGATTTGATTGGTCATTTTTTCCCCACTATGAGCCTCTGTATAGTTATGGATCAAGAAATTTGAGGAGTCAGTTGATTAGATACCTCACTGAGGTCATAAAGGTTACAAAAAGTTTCCTTGAGACTTTTGTGCAATTATTCAGTGAGATATTAGGGTTCATCAGGGGTAAATTTTCTGGACACAAAATATATCCAAAATGTATGTGAACTTGATGATGAAGTTAGAAAGAAGTAAATGATAATTGGAGAAAAATCCAATAAGAGCCTTCCTTATTAATTGCATCAGCTGCATAGAAGTTGAAGGCAGTGAGAACGATAGCAGTCTGTGGTGGAAAGTGAAGCTGAGCTATATGAAAAAGTCTTCAATGAATGAAGGGGATTGAAAAGAAGGAAGTAGGAGTCTACACTGTGGATGTGAGAAGATTTCAACTGTGTGTCATACATACTCAAATTGTCCTTATTTATCTGTCTTTTCTCATGCCATCTCCTCTATTTACAATGTCCTCTCAATGGCTTATTTTGCAAATTTATTTTGTCTTTTAATATTCACAACATCCAAGTAGCTGCCCTTTTATGCTTTTAAAATACCTTGTGCATTTCTTTAGTATACTGTAGTCTGTTTCAAAAGGTTTTATACAGTTTTGTTTTATTAACTTTTTAAATATAAATGCTACAAACAAACATCACTTAGGGTTGTCATTTCAATTTTGCATATACTCATGAACATTTTAATTTTATTTTTTTATTCACTATGTTCTATTTTTTGTTGCTGTAAATCTTCACCTGAGATGTTTTCTCCATTGGCTTTTTAGAGAGAGTGGAAGGGAGGGGGGAGGGGGAAGGGGAGACAGAGAGAGAAACACAGATGTGAGAGACACACATTCATTGGTTGCCTCTGGAACACACCATGACCAGGTCAAGAATCAAACCTGCAACCTAGGTATATGCCCTGGACTAGAACTGAACCCAAGACCCTTCAGCCCATAGCAGACACTCTATCCACTGAGCCAAAACTGCTAGGGCACTGTCACCATTTTTTTTATGAATATATTTCAGAGAATATTAGATTAGAAATGATATTAATGACATTTATATTCTCATTTTACTATTTAGAACACCTAGTATAAAGAAGAATTATTTTTTATAATTTCACACAGCTGTTAGGAGCAGATTTGGCTGACTCAGGAACAACAGACAGTTGGTTCCTAGTTTAACACACAAAGTTTATAAAGTCCCAGCTTCTGAATATGTATAGGTCATTTGTGAAGTCATAAGTCAAAAGTGGATGAGAGTGAGATGGGACATAGTCTTGATTAGAACACAAATTGGAACATTTTTCCGAGGCAATAAAAAGTGTTAATAGCAAAAAGTGTGGTAACATATAATACTTTCCATGCATTTTAGGCAAGTAATATTGATAATAATACCTTAGGTCAAAGTACTTATATTTAAATGGCTGGGATAAAGAAACATTGTTTTCATCCTACATTTAATGTTTTTCTATACAGTTGAGTATTGACCCAATATATATTGTCCCAATATAGAAGAAGATAGGATCAGATATTAATTTCCTAAAAATTCTTCCAACTAGATAGAAGTTTGTGGTTTTGAATTAAAATGAAAATTCACCACAAAAAGTCATTTACGTCAGAAATCTACCTGTGTGACGTTGAGTGCGTGGGTATAGAGTGTCCAGTGGCAACAATGGTGCATCTGCAGCATGTGGCGTTCCGCATGTGGTGTTCAGCAGTGAAGTTCAGCAGTGAAGATGCCATCATCCTTATCAGATGGTCTGTGATGTAGGGGCAGAAACTTCTCTTTTCCTCTCTCAGTTCTTTGGTTGGTCTAATAATTAAATTGACATAAAGTAGATTAACTGGAGAAAAACAGATCTTGTATGTAAGGAAGGACCATAGAAATATGAGACTCTCAGTAGTCAAGTAATTGAGACATATACCATTCTGAGCTAAGAAGAAGGAGGTAGTGGTCTGGGACTTCAAAGGGAAGGAAGGCAATTCACAGAAAGATGAGAAGAGCATGCAAATAAGTCTTTCCCCCTACCTAGATCATTCCAGGCAGTTAATACTGGGGAGGTAAAAAGCTCTTTCTGAGTATATTGGGCTTGACTGTCTTCAGCTCAAAGCAGTCTACATCATAGTGACATTTTCTGGGGTGGTATATTTTGTTCCTCCTCCAAGTCATAATTGTGGCCATGAATTCTATAGCTACCCTTCACTTCCATGAGTCATTCTATAGCATTTATATATGTCTGCCATATTCCATTTGGGGGGCATAAACATAAAAACCATGATGAATTCAGAGATATTTCAGTTCAAACAACCCATATATGCAAAACTCTCTTTGTAATTTATAATAGGCTATTAGATTTTGAAGATTTTTTCGATTATAATGTAAACTTTTTAAAATGTTAATAACTATAAAAGCACATGTATTGTCTGGCATTCTTCCTATCCAAGCATCACATTTTGATACTTTTTCCTAATTTATTCCTTTTGGATGCCTCCTGCATGAGCCCCGACCAGGGGCCAGGCCTTGGTACATGTCCTTGACCAGAATCAAACCTGGGACCCTTTGGTCTGAAGGCCAACACTCTATCCACTGAGCCAAACTAGCAAGGGTGCCTATACACTCTTGCATTTACCTTTTCTACCTGTCTTTTTAGAGCATTTGAATTGGAGTGAGTAGGGTGTGAAAAGTAATATTTTCTTCTACCCTTCTAAGTAGGGTCTAGGGTGCCTGCAATATAAACAAATTAACAAGAGAAAAACAAACAAAAGTTGATTAATGTGTATATCTCATATATACAAGGGAGCCCTCACAAGACAAATGAAGAAAACAAAAGCAGTTGTTGCTGAACAGCTTTTATGCTAATTTGTACAAAGCATAGTAAATTATGAAATTGACAAGACAAAGGGGCTAGGGCTAGAGCCATTAATGTTGGAAAAAGAAACCTAGAAAATAAAGTTAGTTTAACAATGTTTGCTTACAGATTTCTCTGGGCTGATAAAAGTCTAAAGTCCTGTATGGTGATTTTATATCAAGACTTTAGGCTGAAAGGAGAGAGGATAGAGTGAGCTCTTGAATTTGCTGATTCTTAATTGTCTTCAGCTCTGAATGTTTTTATGACTAAGAGGTGTATTTTGGGTGACAGATATTCTGGTTCCTTTCAATAGCACTGATACAAATGAATTCATTCATTAGTGTACAGTCATTTCTCAACTGGCTACCAAAGGTACACGCATAAGTTTGGTTGGCAAAGTGAAGAATAGAAAGAGAACTTAGATGTGACCCCGTCTTTAACAAACTTAGGCTTATAGAAAGCTGTTGCCAGTATATACAGGGTTCTTCCATGGAGTCTCAGACAAGCATTTCGGGCAATTGTGACAAGGTTTATTGAAGCAAAAACAAAGGACTGTGCCCAGGTGCCTGATGTCTTGTCTACAAAGAGATGGCTCAGCTCCATTTCTCTGTGGAATGAATCCAGTCTCTAGGGTCACAAGCCTGCCCTTGTCCTCACCAAGCCCAGGGGAACCAGGGCCCAGAGATACAGAACTTCTGCCGGAAGCCAATTCCAGCATGTCAGCAGAGCTGAATCATCTGGAGACGGCTGAGGGCATTTCCCCAAACCTGAGAGGAATACATGAATGATTGCTTACTTCCAGACAGCTGAAGGCATCTTAATCTACATGTTATTGCCTCCTCCTGACCAAACACCTGAACAGCAGGAGGTAATTTTTCCAAACTGACAATGGATTCTATGTACCAAACCCTGGCCTTTGAAGTGTATATCTACCTTGCCTTAGGACAATTTGTGTTAATAAATAGCAAGGAGCCCTGAGACAAGGGAGAACTTAGTTCTTTTAGCTAAGTCTTCTCTGGACCCCCAAAATGCCTTCCAAAATTATGTTTTGTCTCTGGACTCTTATTTAATTTACACACAGCACTTCTCCAGATTCCGGAACCCTTCTAGATGCTTGATCAAGACCCCCAGCAAACTTCTCTGTGTCTCATTTTCCCATCTGCATGTTGGCTGCCAAAGCTGTGCTTGTGACCAGTGCTGTGCATGGGCCTGAGCTTGGGGCCTTGCAGCTGCAATGGGGAGAGAGCAGGGGAATGAACCAGGGAATGCACCAACCTAGGCCTTTGTTAAGCTTTGATTATATCTCCTTGAGTTTGAGAAAGGGCAGGCTTTCCTTCAAACTAACCAATCTTTTTCCTCGCCCTTCCCCTGAGCAACGGCTTTTCTGGATCTTCCCGGGTTTCACGCCCTTATCCAATCTGATACTTTTCCCAGATGTTTCCAGGCTAGATTCCTCCACTGTATAGTTGCCATTTGGCCTCCTCTTGCCCATGCCGCAAGCAGAAGAATTTCCCTTATACTGGCTGTCCATCCCCTCTGTAGTTTATGGGAAGAAGCCGGTTGTCCCCTGGGAAGATTGGAAAGCCAGTCTTCCTGCCTGCCTGGGGATTAAGATCCCTTTGGTGGAAGATTCAACTCTCTCCTATGATGTCTGAAGCTATAACTTGCAGACTTATTCAGCTTAGGCTTAGCTAGTTTTGTTTCCTTCTCTTTTGTTAATATCTAAGTAGTTAACTGCCTACTGTAACACTGTATTTAAGGGAAAGCTGCTCTTACTCATGTCAAGGAGGAGGGATTCTCCCCTCTACCACTTTTGAGTATTAATCACTGGACTAATATTAATTTTGCTGGAAGATCAGATTAACATGAGAAAAACCAATTCAATACATGCTCATGGGAGGTCATAAATAATATTCAGAAAATAATTGAAGCAGATAGCTTTTGTACATTTTAGACAAAGAAACAATACATTTGTGAAGAATTGGCAGTTCGAAGAAACTCAGGCTTGGATGCTCATTTGTAAATAATCTAAATCACAAAAGGGCTTGAGGTAGTCAATTAGTAAAAACTATAACAAGATTTGTTTATACAGGTTTCTCAGCTCTGAGTTCCTTAAATCTAGGATAAGGGTGTCTCTCTCAACCTCCCTGAACCAAAGAGTGCACTTTTCAAAGGACAGATTTATTTCCTACCGTCAAGGTGACAAGGGAGGGTCAATGTGCCCTTTGTACATTGGATGCATGCCTGTCAAATAATTGTAACTCAAAGTAATCAATATGACAATGGGGATATTTTAGAATGGCCTGTCCTGGCCCCCAGCACTCACTTTTAATATATACAGCAATTATTTATTTAAATGTTTCTTAACTCTTGAGAAATAAAGGCAAACTTCCCTTTATACCTATGATTTATTCCTTGATGTTGGGTCACAGGACACTGAGAGACGAATTGAAAAAGTGCTAAGAAAAAATAATGGAGATGATAACTATGCTGATTTGATACAACTGAAAAAGATGGACATATCTTAAAGACTGAGTGATTCTTTTTTTTTTTTAATAAATCTTTATTGTTCAGATTATTACAGGTGTTCCTCTATTTTTACCCCCATAGCTCCCCTCCACCTGATTCCCCACCCCACCCCATGCCCTTACCCCCGCCACTGTCTTCATCCATAGGAGTAAGATTTTTGTCCAATCTCTTCCCGCACCCCTCACACCTGCTTCCCCTGAGAATCGTCAGTTCACTCCCTTTCTATGTCCCTGATTCTATTATATTCACCAGTCCATTCTGTTCTTCAGATTTTTTATTCACTTGATTTTTAGATTCACTTGTTGGTAGGTATGTATTTGATGTCATTTTGTTGTTCATAATTTTTATCTTTACCTTTTTCTTCTTCTTCCTCTCCTTAAAGAATACCCTTCAGCATTTCATGTAATCCTGGTTTGGTGGCGATGAACTCCTTTAGCTTTTTCTTATCTGTGAAGCTCTTTATCTGAACTTCAACTCTGAATGATAGCTTTGCTGGGTAAAGTAATCTTGGCTGTAGGTTCTTGCTGTTCATCACTTTGAATATTTCTTGCTACTCCCTTCTGGCCTGCATAGTTTCTGTTGAGAAATCAGCTGACAGTCGTATGGGTACTCCCTTGTAGGTAATTAACTGTTTTTCTCTTGCTGCTTTTAATATTCTCTCTTTGTCTTTTGCCCTTGGCATTTTAATTATGATGTGTCTTGGTGTGGTCCTCTTTGGATTCCTCTTGTATGGGGTTCTGTGCGCTTCCTGGACTTGTAAGTCTATTTCTTTCACCAGGCAGGGAAAGTTTTCTGTCATTATTTCTTCTAATAGGTTTTCAATATTTTGCTCTCTTTCTTCTTCTGGCACCCCAAAAATTCGGATGTTGGTTCGCTTAAAGTTGTCCCAGAGGCTCCTTACACTATCTTCATATTTTTGGATTCTTTTTTCTTTTTGTTTTTCTGGTTGGATGTTTTTTGTTTCCACATATTTCAGATCTTTGGTTTGATTCTTGGGATACGTTGATCTACAGTTGAGTTTCTGTATATTCTTTATTTCAGACAGTGTATGCTTCATTTCTGACTGATCCTTTTCCATTTTTTTGGCATTCTCATTAAGCTCCTTGAAGGTCTCATCAAGTTTCTCAGCGGTTTTAAGAAGATTCTTGAGTAACCTTATAAATGTGGTTCTGAACTCTATGTCATCCAGTAGTTTGCTTTCCTCCGTGTCTTTCATTCGTGACATGTTTCTTTGTCTCCACATTTTGGCTGCTTCCCTGTGTTGATGGAGTAGCTTTGTGTGGTAGGTGACCTATAGGGGGCAGTAGCTCAGCCTCCCCAATCACCTGATGTGGACACTCTTGGTACACCCCTTTGTGGGCTGAGTGCAAAGACTTGGTGCAGTTAAAGCCTTAATTGCTGTTGGTATACTGGGAGGAATTGACCTCCAGGCCAATTAGCTGTGAGCACTCACTGTGTCTATAATGGAAGAACTGCTGCGCTGAAGACACACTTATGGGGCAGGATTTGTTTCAGTGGGGCTTTGGTGCTCACTGAGTCTGCCTTTGAATGTGTCACTTATGAATGTGAGGAGTTGAAATCTGGTGTCTCACTCTGACCACTAGGTACACTGGCTTCTGGATCTCCAATGGGGTGCAGGTCAGCTACTGTCTGAGGCCATCCAGCAGGAGCTACAGTGAGAGCTATAGTTTTCTTCTCTTTGCTTGGGGTTTGGAGGTTTTGGAGCTGTCTGACCCAGGCTGCAAGTTTGCTAGGTTAAGCTGCGATAGGGCGGGGCTTTCTTCTGCTAACGCTGCTGCTTGGAGCTTGGGTGGGTTTGTAGGTTGTGCAGGGCGGGGTCTCAGGGTGTCACTAGGCTAGGGCATGGCAAACAGCAATGGCTGCTAGTTAGCCGGCTCTGTGTCCCCAAGGGCGTCCCGGAGTCCCGTGCCCCAGTGCAGTAAACAGTTATTCCTGCGCGCAGCTCTGCAAGTAAGCCACCCTCACTGGCAGACAGTCCAGCTTTTCCCCGTAGGAGTTTGGGTCCCCCGCATCTCCCCAGAAACTGGATTTCAGAGTAGTCGGGGGCTTGTCTCCCTTTGGGTTGAAAAAAGCAACACCCGCCGCCAGCCCGGATCACGCGCCTCTGTACCTCAGCTTTTCAGCGCTCGTGCATGCCTCGATGCTCTTTTCTCTTTCCTTCTAGTTGTAGAACTTCCACTCAGCCAGCTTTCCCGTGGTTCTGGGTGATAGATGTTTTGTCTTTTAGTTGAATTTTTGAAATTGTTGCGCGAGGCAGCAGTTTAGGTGTTTACCTACGCCGCCATCTTGGATTCTCCTCAAGACTGAGTGATTCTTAAGGAAGGATAAAAGCTAATATCAGTCATTATCTTGCTCAGGGTATATGCTGAGTAGACCAAATAGCCAATTAAATTATTGACCATCCTTTAAAATATTCAAAATACAATTGAATACTAAGAAATTTACATTGCTAAATTGTGGCAGTGTATGATATAGTTCTCATTTATGCCTCAAGCTCCAATTTCTTAAACTAGAAATTATTTTGTATGTAACAGCATAATAATATGTTAAACAGTCTCAAAGAGGATAGTCAATTAGAAATAAATTAGGAGCACTAGCCGGTTTGGCTCAGTGGATAGATTGTCAGTCTGTGGTCCAAAGGGTCCTGGGTTTGATTCCAGTCAAGGGCACATATCTTGGTTGCAGGCTCCTCCCAGGCTCGCGCCATGGCCGGGTCGGGGATCCTCATGCAGGAGGCAACCAATTGATGTGTTTCTCTCACATCTATGTTTCTCTCTGTCTTTCCCTCTCTCTTCCACTCTCCCTAAAAATCAATGGAAAAATATCCTTGGGCGAGGATTAACAAAAAAAAACAAAACACACACAAAAAAAGAATGGATAGGCAGTATCTATGATTTGGGTTGTTTTATTGTGCAGGGTCATTTGCTTCCCTGGGTTCTTGTCCCAGTGCATTCGAAGAATGAAATCACGGTCAAAAGGTGATAGGTGAAAAGTACAGAAGCTTTATTGCAAGCAAACACTACCTCTAAAACCTAATTCTAAATTCTAAAGCATAAGACTGTTTCTCCTGGGCAGACAGAGGGGCCCCTGAGAAGAGTGTCCCCAAAGGGAGCCCCAAGGAGAAAAGCCTGTTCTCTCTCTCTCTCTCTCAAATAAAATAATCCCCCCTTCATGTTCCTTTGTCTCCAGTTTATACATATTGCAGTTCTTTGTCTGAACATGACCCCTTCTTATTGGTCATTCTGCTACATGGAATTTGTTTTCAGAGCTCAAAGCCCATGTGGTGTCCCCCATTTTCTCTCCCCATTATCTTGTAGGTTGGAGTCACTTTGATTTATCTTATAGCTCTCCCATTTGTGTTGGCAGAGAAAGCCTTATCTTATAGCTCTCCCAGCTACTCAGGTCAGGCTATTTTTGGCCTAACTTATGGTCACTTTAATTGTTCAGACCAGAGATACCCCTGTCTGTCCTCAGTTTATGGCTGTCTGAATTGCTTAGGCCAGATATATTTCTATTTGCCTGTGGCATTTCTCCATCCTCTGTACAAGTAAGATAAACACCCTGGCGCCTTCAAGTGTCATTCCTTCCCATGGGCCATTTTCATTCCTAAAACTCCCTAAATGTGCCTACTTTACCCCTAAAACTCCTTTCATCTACAACTAACTGAAAGCCCAGGTCCTGGCAATACAGCCTTCAAATTAAAAAAATAATAATATTAATAAGCACTGTAATAACCAACCAAAACAAAGCAGATAATTGATTCAGCCCATGAGCCAACTACACATTAGCCTTAGTTAACTCTTGCATAAAGTTACTTGCTTTTCACCTTGCTGTTTCTAATTTGAACACATCTAAAGGGAGTCATTAACATCATAATGGATGTAAATGTTCTCACTTGGAGTTCACCTTTCTGTGGCCAAGATCTAAAATGCTTTATTTCATATTAAAATTAATTTCAGACAATATTTAGATGTGAGAAAATAATCAATTTTCTGTATATCTATCCACAGCCATATCCATATCTACATCTATATATACATTACTTTGGTCCAGGTTATCTTGCTTAGACCAGTGAAATCACACCATATTCTATAGGCTTTTATCTCTGCCTCACTTATTTTTTACACAACCAGAACTGATCCAGTAAAATGGAAACACAGGAAGACTATGATTGTGACATAGGAAGCAGAGAAAAGCAAATAATCCAGAATATCTTTAAATTGTTTATATCTAGATTCTATCAATTGAAAAAAAATTTAGAATGTCTCTAGATTCTAGAGACATTCTAAATTTTTTTTCAATTGATATCTAATTAATATATTATATATCAGTTTAAGGTATACAACTATATGATTTGATAATTATATATATATATATATTCATATATAATAACTGTAATAGCCAACCAAGTAAAATGGGGAACTTAAAATATATATATGTATATATATTGCAAAATAATCACCATAATAAGTCTAGTTAGCATCCATCACTATACACAGTTGTAATTTTTTCTTATGATAAAAACTTTTAAGATCTATTCTCTTAGTAATTTTCAAATATGTAACACATTTCAACTTCTTTTTGCAGGTCTGTCCAAAAAATAAATAAATTTATGACGTAATGACTTTATTTTTTCCATTTGTTCTGTAACAGGATAGCAAGACACTAGGAAAATTCTGGAGCAGTAGGAATAGGGAAACTGAGACAAGAAAATTAACAGGTCCACTGGTCATTGCACATTGGACCGCTGGCACTTTGGAGGTTCCTCGAACCCCTCTTCACCTCACCCACACTGCAAGAAGCAGTCACGAGTGCCTGCTCCTCCTGCTCCATGTGTGCAACTGTCTCACCCCAGGGAGGAATGCGCCCCAACTCTCCTACCCATCAAATGAGGGGACACCTCCCAGGGCAGGACTGGCAGGTAGACTTCACCTATATGCCTCCCCACAAGAAGACCAAATATCTGCTTACCATGGTAGACACCCTGACAGGGTGGATAGAGGCCTTCCCCACCCACAAGGAAACTGCTGAGGTTGTGGCTGAGACCCTAATAACACACATAATTCCTAGGCTCAGCCTTCCCACCTCCATACAATCAGACAACGGCCCAGCTTTAATATCAAGGGTCATTCAGAAGGTTAGCACCTCTCTTGGCATCTCCTGGAAACTGCACATACACTAACACCCACAAACAATGGGTAAGATCGAGAGGATCAACAGCCTCCTTAAAGACCATGTAACTAAACTCTCTAGAAATTTGCAGCTCCTGGCCGTACCTCCTGCCCACGGTCCTGACCGGAATCCGAGCTACACCAAGGAGCCCCACCTTTTTACCTGCCCTTACTCAGGCAACTGCTCCAGGAACATGCTGACAGGTTTCTGCACAGGCCTGGACCAGCCAACCAAGTCTCAGGGCAAAGCAGTGCCCCCAGCCCCAGGCTCCAACCCAGGGAAGGTAAGGAGCCTGGGAAATACCCAGGCTGCACAATGCCTGCATGAGGAGGACTACTGTGACATTTGCTCCCAGGTCCCTTCTTCCCAGAGGCAGATGTTACAGTTTCATCATTGATTTCACCCTTGTCACCACTGAGTCCTCTCCCCTGGAGAGGGAGCTAGTTGGTTTCTCCCTGGAGCTGGATGCCTTTTTCCATTACTAAGGTGTGGACTTGTGGCTTCTCACATTCAAGCCTGCCACTCTATTGTCCTTTTCTGTATTATCACAGCTTTCCACAGAGGTAACCACACTCATCCCTGCCCACAGCAAGACTGAACCATGGGTGCATACATTGGATTTTCCCCAGAAAACAGGGAAGGGGACAAAATCCACACCTGAGAATCCCGGTTGGAGAGGTAGGTGGTCTCTCAGGACAGTGCCACCTCTAGCCTCATCCTCTTTAGCATCTGTTTGTTTGTTTGTTTCTTTATCTAACTATCTATCTATTTATTTGTTTATTTGTTTTTAAGTATGGTTTTGTTTATTTCAGAGAAGAAGAGGGAGGGGGAGAGAGAGAGAGAAACATCAATGATGAGAGAAAATCATGGATCAGCTGCCTCCTGCAAACCCCCTACTGGGGATGGAGCTTGCAACCCAGACATGTGCCCTGACCAGGAGTTGAACTGTGACCCCCTGGTTGATGGATGAACTCTCAACCACTGAGCTGGGCACCATCAGCTTTTTTAGAGCTGAACCTCCCTGACTGCCATTGGGAAATGTGCAGCTATAGCAATCATAGTTCCTGTGATTGATCCAGAGGGCACTTATCCCTGATGACAGACATTTAAACAACTATATTGCTTTTCATTTCAGTGAAAAGGAATTTCAATTAATTAATTAAGTAATTTTGGCAAAATTAAAAAGGTGTTATAAGAAATATCTGGAAGAATTATGATATATTTTAAGGACATACGCCAGAATTGGTAATGTTTATTTATTTATTTTCTGATCATGGAAGTGCTGTCTGTTTATGACAGAAAATATAAACAAGAGAATAAAAGATGCCACTGAGCCCAGAAGTAATGGTATTTACACTCAGTATGTTTTCCCTCTCCTATGAACATTGTTTTACATTGCCACAAATACATTTCTTAATATGATACACATTTTCTTATTTTAGTGTTTCTTTGCACATATAATTTTAATGACTGTTAAATGATATACAATCATTTTTATATTTCGTAGCTTTATCTATATCTATTAAGATTGGTTTGTTCATTCACGCATGTCCTTTGTGTATTTGTTTTATAGACAAGGAACATCTTTGCATAAATATAGGTTTGTGTTTTATATGAGCTCCTAAGGATACATTTAAAAGTAAAATTTCCAAATCAAACATGACAAATAATTTAATTCTAATTATTATATTGTCCAATTATTTTCAAAAATTCTGTGCTTTCTCCTGGAATCTGAATTAAGCTATCTCTAGAAAATATTGAAAAATATGATAATAAGTTTACAGTTCTTAAAACTGGTCTGGCCACCAATCAAATACTTTCAGATGACATTCTGTTTAATCTTCTTGCCTACATAAAAAACAATTCAGTTCAGTAGCAAATTCTTGTGCATATAGGATAATAGAAATATCTATTTCCTTCCTGCAGTTATAACAATCCCCTGGTCATAGATAAAATTTCCTAGTTTTTCATCTAAGATACCTTATTATAGTAAGCCTATATAGTAGGAACCCAACAATTAAATAAGCAGCATACATAACAAATGAAAAATTAGTATCCTTCACAGAGTCCACAAATGCACTTTTTTCTTGGCCTAATTTTTAATTCAAATACTTATTGTGACACGTTTGTCTATTAGTTCAGCCACCCATCTCCTACTTCCTGTTACTACCAGAGTGAGCTACACATTCATGTTACCTGCTTGGCTCCTGTAGGTCCATGAGGTTTTGAATGCTGGGCAAGTACACAATTCCTTCAATATATTTATAATCCTTTTTGCAAAGAAAATATAGTCATTGTAGACACAGGGCTAATATTTGTTAAGTTATGATGCATATGTAGTGTTCCATAAGTTCACTGTCTAGAGTGTCTCAAGTTTGGGCACTTCCACATTCAGAGGTGATGCTTTACCAGTATGACAACTCCATCTAGGAGCTTTTCCCGAGCAAATGTCCTCACAGGCCTAGAGTCACACTGATTTTTCTCAGGATGGCCTGGCCTTCATTTGCCAAAACATGGTGTATAAATCATCACCATAAAGTTCAGTATTAAGATAAAGGAGAAATTGCAAAAGAAATGGATGGTAGTTAGAAAACACTAAACATTTAAAGAAGTCACTTTCTTTCTTCTCTTTTATTCAAGATAAATACCTGCCTCTTCCAGTTTGATCTCCAACATGTAAAGCACTTGGAAGTTTTTGATCCATCTTTGTAGAAACAAAAAACCCGAACAAACAGAAAAGTCAATGACTTTCCTTGGATTAATCAGAGAATGGAAATCACACTGCAAATTGACAGTCTACTATTTAAGGGAGTAGGCAAATACATCAACCCAAAGCAGAAACCACTGGAGTCATAATCTGATAGAAACATTTAATGGTAATTTTGATAAAATGCTGTAGGCTGAGGGAGAAAGGGATAACATTTTGAAGGCCTGCAGGTTCTCATAGTGAAGAGTCAAAAAAAAAAAAAAAAAAAAAAGCATTTCATACCTTTGGAAGTGAGAGAGAAAAAGTAATAATTTTGAAATACTACCAAAGCATTCTCCATAACAAAGGCCTACTCTCCAGGGGAAGACTTTCCCAGAATCTGGTCCCACTGGAGCAGAGAGGGGGAATGTCCAGTCTTTGGACCCTTAAGGCCCATGAAATCATTTGGTCTGGCCTGCCAAGGCATTAGGGGTGAGTTAATTAAATGTTTGACCAAATATAGCAGGTTAATTTTTAGGTTGATAATTTTGTATGGCCCATGAATGATGCTATAAATACCCAAATGGCCCTTAGCAGAATAAAGATTCCCACCCCTGCACTAGAGAGATGGGCATTTACCCATGACCAAGCTCGTCTAGCCTTCCTGTCTCATCTAAGGGGGCAGGAAGCTAAGAGACTCTTGTGAATGTCACAGGCTCACTAAATCACTGAGATTTAATCATTAGGCTGTCAAAGCTTTCTCTCCCCACACCTAATCAACACATCAACAGAGATCCTGCATAATTATAATGGACTGTAGTTAAAAGAGGTATAAGGTAAAAACTTTATTTACAATGTTCTTAGACAAACCCAGAGATAAGAGTAGAGACAAAAGTAAGCACAGTTAAGGAATTTGAAGCATCTAAGTCACCTGTAAATATAACACAACCCAATTATAACCAGATTAGTATTAAACTTCGAAGTAAAGACTTATTAACCTCAAACACTATTAACTGATACATAGTGTTTGGCTTTCCGTAAAAAATTACAAAGCAGGCTGTCAGCAGTTGCAATGCAAACATTCAGCATCAAGCTCTGATATGACACAGATTTGGGAATTTCAAATGGGAAATTTAAAATAATTATTAATATCAAAATTAATAAATAAAATGTGCCAATTTCTTACAAGACACAAACTACCAAAATGCATACAAAAAGAAATATATATATATATATATATATATATATATATACACTAAATAGCCTATATTTATTAAATAAGGTGAATCAGTAATGGGTAACCTTTAAAAAAACATGAACAAACTCAGATAATATCACTGGGGAAGACTTAATACTGACTCTCTATGTTCCAGAGAGAACACTTCCTATCCCACTTTGTGTGGTCAGCATTACCTTACCTCTCTAATCAGATAACCATTATAAGAATGGAAAACAACAGACAAATATCTCTAATGAATACAGATTTTAAAATCCTCAACAAGACATCAAAAAATATACAAAAAGAATTGTAAACCATGGTCAAATGAAAATTTTTCCAGGTATGAAAGGCTGGTTTAACATTTGAAAATTAATTAATGTAACCCACTAAATCGACAGGATAAAGAAGATATTTCATATGATCATATAAATTGAAGCAGAATATGCATTTGAAAAAACTGAACACCCATTCATGATTAAAATAAAAAAGTTCTTAGTAAATTAGGAATAGAGAGAAACTCTCTCTACTTGATAAAGTATATCTACAAAGAAATCCTGCAGATAACATCACACTTTATGCTAAGAAATTGTACACTTTCCCTCTAAGATCAGAAATAAGACAAGGATATTCTTTCTGCACTCCTATTCAATATTGTATTGGAAGTCCTAACTACTAAAATATGGCAAGAAAAGTAAATTAAAACTATATAAGATGGGAAGAAAGAAAAAACACTGTCTGGTTATCCATACACTTACCACAAACAAAACAAAACAAAACAAAACTAGACACAGTCTTAAACTTTGCACTAAAATTAATTCAAAATGAAAAAATAAACACAGACTAGAAAACTTTTACAAAAAATTATCTGGATTTGGTAATGAGTGTTTAAATACAACAACAAAATTACAACCTTTAAAACCTGATTTTGGACTTTTTTAAAATTAAAAACTCTATTCTGCAAACAAACAAAATGACTCAATAGAATGAAAAAACAAGGCACCTACTTGGAAAAAATATTTGTAAAACATCTATCTGATAAAGAACTGGCATCCTAAATGTACAAATAATTCTTAAAACTCCACAGTAATAAAACAACCCTAATGAAATTATGCACAAATGAACTAAACACATAGCTCATCAAATATATATTCACTAGAGGCCCAGTGCAAGGATTCAAGCATCAGTGGGGTCTCTTGGCTTGGCCTGCACCCTCTCACAATCTGGAACCCCTCAGGGGATGTCAGAGATCTGGTTTCAGCCAGATCCCCACAGGCCAGGTTGAGGGATCCACTTGGTGCACGAATCTGTGCATTGGGCTTCTAGTATGCATATAAGATCTTTGGTTAATCTCTTCCCACTGCCCCCCTTCCTTCTGAGATTCATCAGTCTGTTCCATGTTTCCATGCCTGTGCTTTCTGCTCCTGCATTGAGCATCTGCCCCCTGGTGGTAAGTATGTGTCATAGCTACCAACTGATGAGCCAGTCACTTAGGCTTTTATATATATAGTTGGTGACAAATAAGCATATGAGTCCCAACATAGTTTGTTATTAAGGTATTGTCAATTAAAACAGTAATGCAATACTATAGCACATCTATTAGAATGGCTAAAATACAAAAACAAACAAACAAAAAAACCAAAAACAACAACAAAAACCCTGGCAATAATAAACTCTTCCAAGAGTGAATAGCGACAGGAACTCTCATTCAATGCTGGTGGGAATGTATCACTTTGGAGTACAGTGTAGCACGTATTTTTTACAGTTATTTTAATGTTCATCTACAATGCAACAATTGGTATTTACCCAAGATATATGAAAATTTATGTTCACACAAATACCTGCATGCTAATGTTTAATATCATCTTTATTTTTAATCACCAAAACCTGAACACAGCCAAGCAGTCTCTCAACAGGTAAAAAGAAAGACCAGTCTCTGGTCAGCAGCAATCAATATAGGTTTATTTATACACTGGAAATATCCCCAACAAAATTGGAATTATTTCCAGTTGTTGAGGGGAAACTCCAAAAGTCTAAATTCAGGATGGATTCTGAAGAACTGACATGTAACCGTATTCAAATTCATAAGAGCTTTAATAGGAAAACCTTACATACAGGAGCAAAGCAGCTGCTGCTGCCAGGGGTGGCCCCAGGGAAGAGATCCACACCCTCCTAAGACAGAGTCTCCTTTTTATGGGGGTTTATAGTAAAACTATAAGGTGGGTAGTCACGTGGGCCACCAGAAAAACAATACATTTCTAAACTAAGAGATACCATTAGCCTGTCATCACACTCTATACATTCATCAACCTCCTTCCTGGGGCCCGGTGTTTATCTTTGGGCAGCATTTGGCTTTCTGGGTAGTCAGCCAAACCTGAGGCTACAGACAGTTAAAGAGGAGTCCAACATTTCCCAGACCCTTTGCTGCTGGTGACATATTAAATCTCTTAAAGTGAGCTTCCCTGCACATGTTAATCGGTTATCTACTTTCCCTAAAATATTTTTTTTAAATAAAAATCCCTTTAAAGTTTCATCGACTACTTATTCTGATAAAAGACTAAAGCAAGTTAAATGTATCTGTGTTGAGAATTACCCAGAGAATATTTTGGTTCAGTTGCTATTCGGAGAACCGTGGGAATGCATGTTTATTAAAACAATAGCTTAAGTGGAAATAGAACAAGAGATTTCCAAATTGCCTTGTTTTATACAAGAGAAAGATTCCTTTGTATTTATGAGGCTGTCATGCCAGGATGGTTTGTTGAGTTTAATCCCCATGGTGTACAGGCTCCACCACTTTGCAAGCTCTACTCCCTCCCTCCTTCCTCCTGGGACTATTTTGTAAATTATAGCTTCTGCACACCACATAGATCCCTAGTGGCCTGCTGCAGCTAATATAGTTCCCCAAATGCATAATGACTCCCAAGTTGCAGCTTAAATAGTGGAAAATTATAATGAATAGTGGAGAGTTAAAATACCCTGGATTCCCTTGCTTGGGGCGGAGCTGGGGGCTGGTTCTCTAATGATACCAGATGAAATGCAAGCAACATCAGCTTCAGACTTGTTCCCCACAGCTTTTCAGCATAGAAACAAATCCCAGTGACAGACACTAAAAAGCCAAAGGGATATTTTCACTCATCTTCTTTGTACCTGATTTGCAAATATCCTTATTCTGACAATGTCTTTGTCATAAATTGAAATCATAGAAGCACTTTTAAAATGCAAAGCAGTTTTGGGAGGTCTCTATAGTCTCAATACCTAAAGGCCTAAATCTTCTCACTAGACAAACAATGGAATTATCTATATATTATATCGGCCTGAATTTTTCCCCAAAAATATTGTCAGGATCACTCTGGCTGTTTAGAGATGCTAAACAGATAGGTAGCTATGAGATCCCTCAAGTGTAGACAATTGGAAATTCCCTAATTCCCTGCTGTTCTCAGCATTGTTGGCTGATAATGTTGGCAATATTACATCAAAGCCACGGAAACACCATGTGACTTGCAAGAAAGCATCCTCAAAACAAATAAGGAAATATGACTCTGGCAACGTAGGGGTTAAGAAAGGAAAAGAGAGTTTACCTGAATGGGCTATATTTGAGTAGAAAATAGATCTGTCTTCCAACACAGCATTGTTATAGGTGAATATTGTTTCGTACACATCACCAGCTTCCTTGTGCCCACATCAGACCCAATCAACACCTGCCTGCTTCTGAAATTGCATCTCATTATCATAGGTATCTATCTATATCAGCACTTTATTTTTATTTTATGTATTTATTTTTAATCCTCACCCGAAGATATTTTTCCATAGATTTTTACAGAGAGTGGAGGAGAGGGAAAGACAGGTAGATATATCAATGTGAGAGAAACACATCGATTGGTTGCCTCCTGCATGACCCCCGACCAGGTCCCAGGCAGGGGAGGAACCTGCAAAAGACATATGTCCTTGACCAGAATCAAATCTGGGACTCTTTGGTCCACAGGCCAATGCTCTATCCACTGAGCCAAAGCGGACAGGGCACATATACAGTACTTTAAACTGAACCAACCATCCCACAAATCTTTACCCTCACCTTGACCCCTCTCATCATTGGCTTGTCCGTTCTCTGACTTTGTGTTATGTTCTTGAATCTTCTTGGCCTTCATTTTTCCTATTAATTCATATTTTTTCTTGTGCTGTGGTATTCCTTAAGAGGATTATGTATTTTGGCATTTGTACTTTTAACATTTTAAAATAAAATATAAATAATAAAAATATTTTTTAAAATGATCCATTAACAGTAAAATGTTACCTCCTACAACTATCCTTTTTTCAAATCAGATTCCAACTTCCAACTGACAGAGCAAATAATTACTATTATTTTTGATTCATTCAAAAGGTTATTTTATTTTATACAAGAAAATATGAATGTCTATTTCTTTCCTCTTTTTATTATATGTTGTACACCACAGCACTATTCTGCACCTTGTCTTTGGGCCAGTCCCATCCAATATAATCTCCTTTTGATTAACTTAAAGTCAGATAATTAGGGGCCTCAATTACATCTGCAAATATCCTTTAATGGTTGACTTATAATTTGAAATAATTACAGGAGTGATAACCCATCACTTTTTAAAAGATATATTGTTATTGTTTTCAGAGACAGAAAGGGATAGAGAGATAGAAATATCAACTATGAGAGAGAAGCAATGATAGGCTGCTTCCTGCAAGCCCCACACTGGGGATTGAGCCCACAACCCGGGCATATGCCCTGACTAGGAATCAAGCTGTGATCTCCTGGTTCACAGGTCAATGCTCAAATACTAAGCCACACCAGCCGGGCAAGAGCCCATCACTTTTACAGTATTTATTGGTTAAGAGCAAGTTATAGGTCCAGTCTACACTCAGAGGTGTATGTTGTTAGGTATCTCCTTAAAATATCACAAAAATATTCCCTAAAGTGAAATTGTGAGGTCAATTGCAGTTTTAAAAAAAAGTGACAGAAGGCCCTCCAAAGAGAATTACACTTTCAAAGATAACTGCATGATTTTCTTAAAGTAAGACCTGTAATATGGCTTCCATCAGGCTTTCTATATCAGGAAATGCTTTTGGAACCTTGAGTCAGCATGCAAGCAGTGACCCTACCCTGTCAGCATCTTGGTGGTGTCAACCGATGGTAGTTAGCACCAATTAATGGTCAACAGGAGCCCCCTGCTTGGGATGCAGTGAAAAAAAATTTATTGAGTTCCAACAGCTCAATTGTGACACAGCGCAGCTGTGAATAGCATGGCTGTAAGGAGTCTCTGGGGCAATGCCATCCCCTGCTACATATCTCTACTCTGCTCTACTCTGCTCTGTCCTGCTCTGCTCCACACCAGTCTACTCTGCTCCGCTCTGGTGAGTTGTCTTCACTGTTCAGCCCCAGCCAGAGAAACACAGGCTTCAGTCTTCCCTGGAAAGGAAAAGCATGCTTTTCAAGACTTAAGGGAGCTGACTTATATATAGAGAAGATCATGGCCCTGGTCCATTATTGGCCCATTTCATGCAAATGAGGACTCCAAATCCTCACAGTGTGATTGGTCCCAGAAGCACTCTTCTGATTGGTCAGAATGAAGCTTCTGTGATTGGTCAATGAAGATACTAATGAGAATATATTTGAACAACTTTGACTAGGGAGGGAAGTCTCAGTCTTACTGATTGAAGTACAATTCCAGGAACTCCTTTATAAGGGCTGGCTCAGCTAGCACAGTGGTCGGCAAACTCATTAGTCAACAAAGCCAAATGTCAACATTACAACGATTGAAATTTCTTTTGAGAGCCGAAAACCGACTTCTGTGCATGGGCCATGAAGTTTCAATCGCACTGTACATGCATGCCCGCACGTGGTATTTTGTGGAAGAATCACACTCAAGGGGCCAAAGAGCCACACATGGCTCGCGAGCCGCAATTTGCTGACCACTGAGCTAGCAGGAGCACAGTACAGGCAAGGCAGTTCAGTGAAAGATTCTCCCTGAAGTGTGGCTGTCTGAGAGACCTCTGTTTAGAAACAAGCTAGACTCTGTTTGTTTTGTTTGTTTGCTTGTTTAACTAGAGCCCAGCTAGCCATCAGGAGTCCTTCTTAGAAAATACCTTCTTTCTCAGGGTCCACAGTAGAGAACCCAAGTGAAGAGATCACATAGAGAGATATGATGATGGAACCCCAGCTTATTCATCATCCAGCTCTCAACCCAGGTGCCAGGCATATAATGAAGAAGCTTTTGAGTTGACCCCAGGACTAAGCCAGAATCCGGTTTCCACTAAAATGCTTCTAAATCCTCAACCCACATAAATCATAAGTGATTATAAATAATTGTTGTTTTAAGCTACTAAATTTTAGAGTAATTTGCTGCCAAGCAATAGTAACCAGATTTTTCTTGTGGTTTACAGGATTCAAAATAAATTAATTCTAGTTCTGTTACCAGAAACATTCTAAATTTTAATCTTCTACTTATCTAATTGCACTAGATAATAATAACAACAAAATAATAATAATAGTAATCTATAATAATAAAAGTATAATATGATAATTAGATCAGACATCTTTCCAGGCATCCTTCCGGACAACCTTCTGGACAAAGCCAGGGCTGCAAGGGAAGCCTAGGTCCCGGGTGCCAGAGGGAAGCTGGTGCCAGCAACTGGGGGAAGGAAGGCCTACTCCTGCATGAATTTCATGCATCAGGCCTCTAGTGATGATGATAATAATAATAATATACAGCACCTTTGATTTGTTCCTGCCACTAATAGAAATGTGTTTAAGATTTTATCTACACTGAGTGGCCAGATTATTATGATCTCTGAATGCATAATAACCTGGCCACTCAGTATATATTAGAGGCTCGGTGCATGAATTCGTGCATGGGTAGGGGTCTGGCCAGCCTGGCCAGGGGGAAGGGACATGGGTGGTTGGCCGACCTGCCTGCTGGTCGAACTCCTAGTCGAGGGGACAATTTGCATATTAGCTTTTTATTACATAGGATATACACTGAGTGGCCAGGTTATTATGCATTCAGAGATCATAATAACCTGGCCACTCAGTGTATCTATTACTAGTTTTTAAAGAATGCCACCAAAGTTCTGAAAATACTCATTTTGAATGGTCAGGATATACACTGTACTGACCAAATACACCTGCAGGAACCATATTCATATTTTCCTAACTGACTCATAGCTTTGTATTACTTATGTATTTTTAATATCAACTTTCTTATATCCAAATGTTGTCTGTCAAATGTATAAGAAAATTCCTTATCCTTGTTAAGAATGCACATCTTTAAGGTGCTCCTTTAAGAAAGACATTAAATCCTACAGTGAACTGAGGACTCTCAAAAGGTACCTTGTGATATTTCAATATTACACATTAATATAAAAGAAATAATTTCTCATTTCCTTCTTTCCGAGGACTTAATATGTTTTTGTTTTTTTTAAAAAAGAAGCATTGTATTTGCTTAGGGTATTAAACATGTGGCAAATGGAGACTATTTAAAATTCATGACTATTCTATTACATCAAATGCCAGAGTAATGTTTTATATTTTAAGAAATTTTCTGTGCCAGGTTGCAGGGGGAAAAAAATTATAAAACTCAGTACTTAATATCCGGGTATTACTTTGGGGAATCATCTATTTTACCCCATATAAATAAAGATGACAAAAAAGATAAAAGAGGGATTTAGATGCAAATAACTACATGTGTTTAATGAGGACATTAACCCCATTGTGAAGTACCATGAGGATTTCATATAATCTACCCTCAGGTAAGGTTTTTAAAATTATACACAGGCAATAATTTCTATAGTTTTTTTCTCAAAATGTTTATGGAAACAAGGTTTCCTAGTTCCTTTAGGAGTAAAAAACAATTATTTACAAACCTACTTTTCACCTATTAAAAATATCTAAAATATATATCTCTTCCACTGTAGAATAATTTTTTCACCTAATTAGCCATTAGTAGTTAATATTAACTCTATGATAACACCATATTTGTCTCCATTTCCTTCCTCCTGCTAAATACAATTCTATATTTTCTCCTGCAGGCTTCACTTACCTACTTTCATTAAATAATATGTTAATGTTCAATGAATGCCTAATTTGTACCAGGAACTGCTTAACTACTGCAAAGATAGCAATCATTCTCACAATGAACAATTGTGAAATAACTGAAGGAGCAAATGAGTGATTGGATGCTGTTATTATTGTTTTTCCTTGAAAGTCAGGCATTACTCCTTTTTCATATTTGTACCTTCTTTGCCTAAGATTGGCCTTGGTGTTTAATACACATAAATTATTTAATTAGGATATGATAGAATAGTATCCAAAACAGAAATATTTAGAAAGCAAAACTAGTATAAATATTTAATACCAATTTTATTCTGAAAAATGAAAAAAGATACCTGGTGTTCTGGTATTGTGTTGGAGAGGGGGAGAGAGAGAGAGAAAGAGAGAGAGAGAGAGAGAGAGAGAGAGAGAGAGAGAGAGAGAGAGAGCACAAGAGGGAGGGAGAGAGAGGAAGGAGAAGGAGGAGGAGGAGGAGGGGGAGGAGGAGGAAAGAAGAAGAAAAGAGTATAAGACTCAACATTTGGATGGACATATAGCTGAGGATAGTGGTGAAATGGAGAGAAACAGAAGGGGCAAAAGAAAGTGAGAATTGACAGTGGGAAGCAGAATATCTTTCAGAGAAGTGGAGAATCAAACTAGATAGCATCACTGAAGCTAAATAAGCAGTGCAGTTAAGCCCTGAATCTTGGTCCACAGAAGCAGATACATGAAGCAGGTCTAGAAGAAGGAAGCCAAAGAAATGTCTACCGATCTCACATGATATCACAGGTTACTATCAGAGCCCAAGTTTTGGATAGTTTCATGTGTGTTAGATTAATCTGCCCAACAATTTGTAACCACAAATCACAGGGCAGACTGCCTTTTAATTTTACTTGAATCATTTACAACTTCTGAGATGTTGTCAAGTAGAATTTCCTGCTTGGAAACATGCTGACTTCTCTCCACCATCACTCACATCACTTCTTGGTCTTCTGCTTCCCCTGAATTTTCTTCTTTTAAGAAGCTATCTTTTCTGTTTTCATAATAAATTTATGTGCCTAATACCCTACTCAATTTTTCCATTTATTGTTTTCTTTCTCTTTCCACCTTTGAAAATCTCATTTTTCTGAAGGTTAGTAATGAGAGTGGGTCACTCCTGTTGGTTAAAGTGGGATCTACAAAAAAACACATAAGATAATGGGCTAATATGCTTAACAGGCATCTCTGCCATACACAGAATAAAACATTTATTTCTAGCAGTTTGAAGCTAATTTGATTAACAAGACATCAAACTCTGATTACCAAGACAGTATAATTTTATGCTCTTGCATTTAAATATTAGTTTAAATTTACTGGGAAACGTCAGTCAGAGAAATGTATTCTTTATGGCCATCCAGGAAATGACTCTTACATGCATTTCTGCCTGCCCACACCTAGAGTCATCCTGACATTTATGATCAAGTCATTATTCTGATTATGTAACTCTTACCTTAAATGCCTCCACTATAATTTTTGAACTCTGCTTTGTTTCTTAGAATTTTGTTCTTGATTCCTTGACTTACCTAACATACAAGTGTATTTGTTTTCTTTGCTTGGGTCCCTATCTTGACAATTTTCACAGTGTCTCTGGATCCTCTAGAACTGGGGTCTAAACACTGTTAGATTTTTATAAATCCCGTTCTGGCTCCTGTATATTTCCTACCTTTTCTATAGAACAAAGATGCTTTCCTTAAAACGCTAAAGGAAGGGCAGTAAAACCTGTCACCCTAGCAGTAAAGACATATTCTGAGCAACAGGCAGAAATCTCCTGGGTCCCAGCCATTAGAGATCCCCTGGGAGTTGGGGAGAGGTAGGATTACTGAGAAGGCCTCACTCCAAAGATTCAGGAACAATGTAACAGCTGATTAAAACTGAGGCCAAACTACAATAGAGAATGCTGCCCTCCCCCAACATCTAGCTTGCAACTGTCAATCAACAAGTAATAACAGTCTACTGCTGGGGGTAAAACAAGAGAATGGAAAGAGTTCATCTGTGAGTTCAAGGTACAGAGAGAAATTGTAGAACAGACACTGAAGAAAGGCTTCTGACCAAATGGCTGTCCCCATACTAAACAGATAACACTAGAGGACCTAGTTACTGTGTATTGACAGTAACAATGGCAACAACTAAACCCAAGCCCAAACCAGACAGAACACCTGATTCAATGGACTTAACCTTATTCCGCATAAAGACCTAAGGAAAAAAAGGTGGCCATTTTCTGACAGGAATATTTTTTATCTGGCAGGAATATTGCTTATCAGCCCCACACAAGATGTCTGGCAAGCACCAGAAACAAGAAGTAAAATAATATACTGCCAAAGGAAAGTCAACTCCCCAAATCAGATTGTGTTATATCTGCACAGAGGGTTAGAGATGATTGTGATTAATATGTTAAGTGTTCTACTGGTAAAGGATGACATCATGGCTGAACATAAAAAGTTCAGCAGAGATATGAAAGGAGAAGAGAGAAGAGGTCAAAGTAATTAATTTAGTCATATGGCGGAGAAAACAATATGTAAGATCCAAAAAGCTGAGGGAACATCAAATAGAATAAGTACCAAATAAATAAGTATATAAATATAAAATATGTAAAAGAACAGGAAAAAATAAAACTATATCAGATTCAAATTGCTGAAAATAATAAAGAAAATCTTGAAGTTGTCAGCAAATAAAGGACACATTACATGTATAGAATCAAAGGACACAATGCTGTCATTCTTTTAAAGTACCAAAAAAAGAAATCTCTTTCCCAGAATTCTACAGCCAGTGAAAATACCTTTCAAAATATGAAAAATAAGATTTTTTTCAAACTAAAACTGACAGAATTTTTTGTAAGTACATTTGCATAATAAATAATATTAAATGCATTTTTAAATGTTTTAATTCACTCTATTGGGGAGACATTCTATATAATAAAAGCCTAATATGCTAAGTGTCTGTCATCTTGTCAGCCATTCAACCAATCAAAGCATAATCTTACCCAATAATAGAGAAACATGTAAATTGACCATACACCCACAGCCAATCAGAGTGAGTATGCAAATTAACCCAACAAAGATGGCAGTTAATTTGCATACATACCTGGGTCCCGGGAACCTCCTTTGCATCCAGGTCACTCCCAGCTGGCCATCGGAGGGGCGGGAAGGGGTCAAGCCTATGATCAGAGGGGCTGGGGGGAGCCCGCTTCCCAAGCCTAAAGCCTGGGGTGGAGGTGTTAGGCTTGGGAAGGGGCTGAGCCTGCGATTAGAGGGAAGGGGAAAAAAATCAATGGAAACAAATCTTCAGGTGAGGATAAAAAAAAAAAGAAAGAAAGAAATGTCATATCCTATGAAAGACACATCTTGAAAATGCCTAAAGAAAGTTGTCATTTTTTCATGGTGAAGGGACTGGAGTCTGTGTTGGTGAACACACCTTGGTGGCTGCGGTGACTGGCAGTGGCTGCAGTAGCGGGGTGATGGGGCTGGCGCCTTCCCCTGATCAGCCCGGTCGCCTCCCACAAAGGGAGGCCAGACTGCAGCTTAGGTACACTCCCAATAGGGAGCGGGCCTAAGACATCAGTAGGACATCCCCTGAGAGCTCCCAGTATGTGAGAGGGGGCAGGCTTGGCTGAGGGAATTTCATGCACCAGGCCCCTAGTATGCTAATGATATGCTATGGCAGTTCAACTGCTCACTACAACCACCAGGGCAGATGTTCTGACCAGTAGATTAGCTTGTTGCTGGGGTCTGGCTGATCAGGACTGAGTGAGACAGGCTGGACACGCTCTGAAGCCCTCCTGCAGTCCCTCCCCTGCTGGTCAACCTCCTGCATCCCTCCCTGGCCCCTATTGTGCACTGGTGGGTTTCCTTGGCTTGTCCTGCACCCTCTCACAATCCAGGAAACCTCGGGGGTATCAGAGAGCCAGTTTTGGCCCTATCCCACAGGCGAAGCTGAGGGACCTCACCGGTGCATGAATTTGTACACTGGTCCTCTAGTTAGTTAATAAAATTATATGTTTTAGTTATACAATTCTATAATACATCATCTGTATATTGTATGGTGTGTTCACTACCCCAAATCAAGTATTTTTCCATCACCATTTATCTCCCCTTTACTTTCTTCTACCTCCTCACACTCCTCTTTCCCTCTTGTAATTACCAGACTGTTGTTGTCTGTGTCTATGGGTTTGTTTGTTTGCTTAAACCCTTCACCTTTTTCTAAACAAAAGGAATAATATCAGACAAGAACTTGGAAGTATACACATACATACAGGCACACACATATATTAAGAACATTAGAAGTATGTTGGTTTGCAAACTCAGGAGCTTCCCAGGTGAAATCTGAAACTGGCCCCATAAATATAGGGTAAGGAGCAACCAAAGAGTCAGGCCATTCCAGATGAATAGGGTATAAGTTTAATAAGCAAGGGAACTTAAGTTAGCAGGCTTGACTTGGGCAGCCACAAGACCAATATAGTTCTGCATCTGCCCAATCAGAATCTAAAATGTTTAAATAGAGGTCTTAATCAGATTTAGTCATATATAATCCAGACATTTTTAACCAAAACCTTGCTCTCAGGGCCACATCCTTGAAAAAGGCTTTGACTATGGGAACAATGTGTGGAAAGTACAATCCAAGGAGAGAGGAGAGTTGAGGAGCCTCTGATTGCCCAGGTCCAGTGCTGGGGTCAACCAGGAATCACATGTTCTCAATGATCTCTTCTATCAAAATCACATAAATTAGGGTAAATGTAAAACTCAATTCTTTTTTATTTTCAATGGATGAAAAATAAAACTCTAAATAAAAATAATAGCAATGCATTATGTATTAATGGCATATGTAAAAATAAAATGTATGACAATAAAAGTACGAAAAGTAAGGAAGGAGGATTTGGTGGTGTACTTCTGTGAGATCCTCATATTGCTCTTAAAGTTCCATAATATTATTTTAAGGTAGACTATAGTTAATGAAACATGCATAAGGTAAACCTTAGACATATACCCTGCACAAAGCAGTCGAGAAAATGAGCTCTATCTTCCATTGACCTCTCCCTGCTGCCTTTGCAGAAAGAGATATTGTCATTCAAAGGGAAAGTGTCCAGAGCTTTGGGGGTAGCCATAAACTATTAAATTAATAAATATGTCAGACACTGTGCCTGACACATCATAAGCATATTATGTTCTTATTACACTAGAGGCCTGGTGCATGAAAATCATGCACTGGGGGAGGGTTGTCCCTCAACTCAGCCTGCACCCTTTCCAATCTGGGACCCCTCGGGGAATGTCCGACTGTCGATCCTTGTGGGATCGGGCCTAAACTGGCAGTGGGACATTCCTCTCACAATCCGGGACTATTGGCTCCCAACTGCTCACCTGCCTGCCAGCCTGATCACCCCCCAAGCACTCCCCTGCCAGCCTGATTGCCCTCAACTGCCCTCCCCTGCTGGCCTTGTCACCCCTAACTGCCCTTCCCTGCAGGCCTGGTCTCCCCCAACTGCCCTCCTCTGCAGGCCTGGTTCCCCCACAACTGCCCTCCCTCCCCTGAAGGCTGGTTGCCCCCAACTGCTCTCCCCTGCTGGCCATCTTGTGGCTGCCATCTTTGACTACATGGGAGCGGCCATCTTGTGCAATGGCGTGAGGGTTAATTTGCATATTAGCTCTTTATTATATATTAGGATCCTTTAGCTTCCTGTGTCTTTCCTACTTTCCCCTCTTATAGAGGTGATTTTGAATAGTATGTATTAAACTAAATTAAAATTTATAAATTTGTTATTAAATTTATAAATATATTTTATAATTACATTATTAACCAATGTTATCACAATAAAATTAATTTTTAAATGAGCACATGTTGCTCATTTAAAAATTAATTTATCTTAATGATAAATTAATTTATCTTAATGATAAATTAATACCTGTAATATCTTAATGAGAAATCTCAAATATATTTATCAATTAAAATTTATAAATAACTTTTAATCACAGTTGAAATCTCATCTTTGCTGGAGTTTCCCACGCCCGCCTGCTTTCCACATCAATTGCTGCTTGAACACCTTCTGTAACCACACAAGAGGGTGAGTACAAATGGCCTTGCTGTTTACTAACCACAAATCTGCTGACATGAGGAGGTAATTGGAGAATAATGAACACTCCTTCAAGGTACAGGCTGAGTCTACTGTAAATTCTTCCCTTTAAGTTTACTCATCTATCAAATAGAACAGAAGGTTTTCACCTTATCTTCAGGAAATTGCTGCCAAGTGGATATATTGATTTAGCTGGCCATTTCATGGGCTGGATGTCCATTATATTTTACCACATTGGTAAATGGGGTTTATTTAATCCCATCCTCAGTTTAAAAGGTTTCAGCATTGATAAAATCTGCAAAGACAGATTGCAATAAATCGCACTCTTTTAATGGAATTACTAGAGAGAATGAAATGCCAAAGAAAGATGCTCACCTCAAAGTGTAAATCGCCTAAGGATGTCTCTACTTCACATATATTTGGTAAGCAATGCTGTTGACAGGTTCAATTATTTAACCCTTGTAAATCGAGCTTCTCTTTCAAAATATTGTTTTCCTTATGTCAAAGTCATTTGCTTGCAATGAAAGAGAAAAATTTGAAGACTCTACCATCCACTGAGTTGATTTATTCAGTATATTGTAATAATGCAAGCAAGGTCAAATTTAATTTTATACCTGGGGCCCACCTCACTTCTCTCCATGAAAAGCAAGCGATTTCAAACTACCCTTTCCTGCTTTCTTCACATCTGACCATCATATATATCATTGCTATGCTAAACAGCTATTTTATATATAATTGTTTCATAGGTATATTTGCTCAAAGTATTTCTCTTCTTGCCAATCTCTTAGAAATGATTAAATTATACTCCTCATTTGGCTTCCAAAGAGATTACATGCAAAATAACAGGTTACTAAATAAAATGAACAATGTTTGCTTTTTCAAAAGAATAATTCAAGCTTACAATAATCTAAGGAAAAAAATATAAAACTCTAGCAGAGAACATTGAAAGAGTAAAAAAATGTATACAAATCAGAAAAATTGACCATTGTTTTAATTTGATAAATTTTCATGAGATCATGCTGTGTATACAATTTCACCTTTTGTTTTCACTCAGTCTATCATAAGCATTTCACCAAAACTTTAAAAAATCACTTTTATAGCTGTATAATAGTTCACTTAGTGTATGCATCATCATTTTTTTGCATACCAACTTTTTTTATTTTTGAATTTCTGCTCTCATAAGAAATGCCAGAAGAGATATTTAAATTTGAGATTCCCCATTAAGATATTATGTGATCAAAATGTGTACATATTAAAAATTTAATAAAAATTAAATTTATTTGGGTAACATTGGTTAATAACATTATATAAGTTTCATGCATACAGTCCTATAATATATCATCTAAATGTTGGATTGTGTTTACCACCCAAATTTTAGTGTCCTTCCATCACCACATATTTCACCCCTTTATCCTCTTTTTTATCCCTGACCTACTTCCCCTCTGATAACCACCATACTGTTGTTGTCTTTGTCTATGAGTTTATTTATTTTGTCCTTTTATTGTTTTCTGTTGTATATCTCACCCATGTGTAAAATCACATGGTTCTTGCCCTTATCTGTCTGACTATGTCACTTAACATACTACCAGGATTCATTCCTGTTTTTACAAATGGCAGTATTTCATCCTTTTTTATGGCTTGTAGTGTTCCATTGTACATATCTATATACCACATTCTCTTTATCCAATCATCCAGAGAAGCACATTTATTGGTAGGATGTTCCTATGTGTTGGCTACTATGAATAATGATGCAATGATTATAGGGGTACATATATCTTTACAAATAAATGCTTTGATATTTTTTGTGTAGATACCCAAAAGAGGGAGTGTTGGGTAATATGGTAGCTCAATTCTTAAGTTTTGAGGAATGAACCTCCATACTATTTTCCATAGTGGCTCTATCTATTTACATACCCACCTACAGTGAATGAGGGTTCCTTTTTCTCCACATCCTCTCCAACACTTGTTTTTTTCCTGTGCCAACAAATACAAGTGTTATTTTACTATGGTTTAAATTTGGATTTCCCTTATAGCTAGTGATGTTGAGCATCTTTTCATGTCTGTCGACCATTTCCTTTTCTTAGATAATGTGTCTGTTCACATTTTTAATTTGATTCTTTGTTTGTTTTCAGTTGTATGAGTTTTTAAAAGCTATAATAATAAAAGCATAATATGCTAATTTTTCAGTGGTATGAGTTTTTAAAAGCTATAATAATAAAAGCATAATATGTTACTTAGACCAGAAGACCTTCAGAAGAAGCCAGGGCTGCAGCCATGGGATCAAGGCAGCCACTGCAGCTGGGAGGGAGGGATCCAGGCAGCCACCCTGGCTACAAAGGCTTACTCTTGCACAAATGTCATGCATCAGGCCTCTAGTAATTTATATATTAGCCTTTTATTGGAGGTATCATTTGCAAGTAGCCTCTTCCATTAAATTGGTTGCCTTTTTGTTTGCTTTGCAGAAGCTTTTTGGTTTGGTATAGTCACATTTGTTTATTTTTATTTTAACTTCCGGTGCCTTTGGGATCAAGTTCACAAAAACACTCTGAGACCAAGATCCATAAGTTTAGAGCCTATGTTTTCCTTTATATATATTTATTATTTCAGGTCTTATATTTAAGTCATTTTGAGTTAATTTTTATGTATTGTATCCTATAGAAGTCTAATTTAATTATTTTGCATGTGGCTTTCCAATTTTCCCAACACTGTTCATTGAGTTTTTCCTTTTTCTGTTATATGTTTTTGGCTTCTTTGTTGAAAAGTATTTGCCCATTTATGTTTGAGTTTATTTCTGAGGTCTCAATTCTGTTCCATTGATCTGTGTGTCTATTTTTCTGCCAATACTACATTGTTTTTATTATTTAGCTTTGTAGTATGATTTGAAGACTGGGTATATGATCCCTCTGGCTTTGTTCTTTTGTCTCAGGATTGTTTTGGGATTTGATGAGGATTGCATTAAATATGTATATTGTTTAAGTAATATGGCTATTTTAACTATGTTGATTCTTTCCATATATGAATATGAAATATCTTTCCATTTCTTTGTGTCTTCTTTAATTTCTTTCAGTAATGCTTGTAGTCTTAAGTGTATAAATCCTTCACTTCCATCGTTAAGTTTATTCCTATATATTTTATTCTTTTCGTTGCAGTTGCAAATGAGATTGTTTTATTCATTTCTTCCTTAGATATTTCATTGTAAGTATATAGAAATAGAATTCATTTTTGTACATTGATTTTATATTCTGCAACTTACTGTTTTTATTATTTCAAATGATCCTTTGGTAGAGTCTTTAGAGTTTTCTATATATAGACTTATGACCTTCTTCATTCCCAATTTGGATGCCTTTTATTTATTTTTTTAATCTTGCTTGATTGCTTTGGCTAGGTCTTCCAGTACTATGTTGAATAACTGTGTGAAGAGTCTTATTCCTGATCTTAGAAAAAGAGCTTTTAGTTTTTCACCGTTGAGTATGATATTAGTCAAGGGTTTGTCATATAGCATGTATATATTTTTAAAGCTGTTGATATATATTGTCAAATGGTTTCCAAAATAACTGTAAGGCATACAAAATCACATCTGGCATTCTAAAATCCAACATGCCATGAAACCTAAAAGTCTTTTCATAACTCATTTACTGACAAAAACCTTACTTAACTGAACTCATTGAGTGTCAAAAGGTGATCTGATATGATACAATGCCAGATGTCATTGTCTTCCACCCAAACTATTAAGAACACACATGCAGTTGAACAAGTTGGGCTTACTACACAGCGTAGAGTAATAAAGCAGTGTAGAGAAGTAAAGGGACCAAAGGATTACCTTAGTGAAAGGGTATTAGAAAGAACCTATTATAACTTTTGGGCTTTGCTTTGGGTGATGCTGGGAAAAGTCTAAGAAAGTGGGGTTATCTCTAGATTAGATACTGACAAAAAGCAGGGACAATTCTTTGGTTGGGTATTTCAATAAATATTATATATAAAAAAGAAAACAAGAGTGAAAATAAAGCTTTGTTAATAAACAACCATTCAGTTTAGCTCAGAAAGTGAATGTTTGGCAATAGTTCTATGTGTGCTTAGATAAAATTATGAAGTAGCCATGTTTTATCCCCATTTCTCAGTAAATGGCAGTAACCTTGGCTGAGGGTTGTGTTCTGTGAGGTTGTTTATTTAATAAATGGCAGAATGCTATGGCAGATGCTGGATGTGAAAGACTGCTTTTGTTTTACTGTCTCAGAGGCTAATTATATATTTTATTTGTTCTAGGTTATGAAATATTTATACACTGCAGAAATAATAGTGTTTATTATGGGTGCTGAAAATTGTCTTGACTTTCTAACATCTGAAAAAAATGAATTACTGTCTATATTTATGCCCAGCTTTTTAAGATAAGGATGATTGGACCTGCAGCATTTTATAATTGTGTATACAAATGAACTAGAAGGGCCATTTCATTTTATACTTGTCAGCATGAGTACCTTCATTGATAGAAAGCTTATTGTATTGCATAAGTGGATTGATCTGCACAATTCCTAACTGAATGCTCCAAATGTGAAGCTCTAATATGGGAATCCAGTGTGATAGAAGGTACAGTCTACAGGCATTGCTGCTCCTCGGTCTCCACTCAGTTCATGAGTCATGCCTGCTTTCACTCTCTATGGTGGC
This sequence comes from Corynorhinus townsendii, assembly GCA_026230045.1. Lineage (NCBI taxonomy): Eukaryota > Metazoa > Chordata > Mammalia > Chiroptera > Vespertilionidae > Corynorhinus > Corynorhinus townsendii. The sequence goes on along the minus strand of JAPDVU010000007.1, from coordinate 114,695,474 downwards.
CTAACTCACCCACTGTCATTTTACTCTGCTCTCTAAGTTCTACAGTGATATTTTAAGGGAAATAGATGGACATAGAGAAAAGGCTATGAAGAGGGGGAAAGAGTGTTAACCAGGAGATAGGACTTTAGCTATCTCAGAAAGTAGATACTGTACAAGAAGGGGTCAATTTCTCTGCTTTGTTTCTTAGAGATGCTCAAAGTCCAGAGCTGTGGGGGAGAAATAAATCCACTTCTTATTCATGCATATGTCTTCAAGCTTACTTTGTATCAGAGAGTGACAATAATTTGCACTGAACCAACATTCATATTATTTAACATATTAAACAAATGTTAATCTGCTATTTAATCAATGCATGTAATTTATTAAAATGAAATAAAGAAAGGATTTGGTTTTTCTATATACCAACAATGAGCAATCAAAAAAGGAAATTAAGCAAACAATTTGATTTACAATAGTATCAAAATAATATAATATGTAGGAATACATTTTACTCATTGAAAACTACAAAGCATTGCTGGAGAAATTAAAGCAGACCTAACTAAGTGGAATTCTTCATGGACTGGAAGAGTTGATATTAAATCAGCACTAATTCTCAAGTTGATTTTCAGATTCAATGCAATTTCTATAATCATTCCCATGATCCTAGACCTGATTCTAAAATTCACAAATAATCAAAGACACCACAAATAATCAAAACATTCTTGAAAAAGTTGGAGAACCTCACCCAACATAAAATCTTACTATCAAATTTCACATACAAATATTAACTTTAAATGGGTCAATAAATACATAAACTTAAACTGTAAAACTCTCAGAAGAAAACATAAGAATACATTTTCATGACCTTAGATTTGGCAATGGATTCTTAGCACAAACCAAACACACACACATAAACAAATATATAAAACAAAATCCAAAGTTTGAAACTTTAAACATCAAAGAACACTATCAAAAAAGAAAAAAGACAACCTAAAAATGGGGTAAAATATTTTCAAATCAATATATCTGAGAAAGATGTATCATATATATATATATATATATATATATTTCTTATAACTCACACAAAATGGGAAATAAAAAGGGCAATATAAAAATTAGGTGAAGCACTTGCTTGAATGGACATTTTTCTGAAGAAAATGTAAAATTGACAAACAAGTACATGAAAAGATGCTTAATACCATTAGTTATTAGGCAAATACAAATCAAAATTAGATGCCTTTTCATCTTCATTATAAGGAATACAGTTTTTTATAGGTGTACCAGTTGATAATGTGGATTTTGTAATCAAAGAAAACATGATAATTTCAAAAGAAACATCAAAAGTGCTTTATTCAAAGTAATGTCCATTGCTAACTACACATTTCCCCATCTTTCAGGTAATTTGTGGATAACGTCCCAATAGAACTTTTCTTGTTTTGAGGCAAACCTTTCAGAGACCCAATTTTCCACTTCTTCGTATGTTTTGCAGTGCTGCTCAGAAAGTACGTGTGCCATTGATCGAAACCAGTGGTAATCTGAAGGAGCAAGGTCTGGTGAATACAGCGGGTGAGTTAATACTTCCCAGGCAAGATCTTTAATGTGTCTTTAACTGGTTTTGAAGTGTGTGATGGTGTGTTATCATGAAGCAAAATTACTTTGCCGTGTCTTCTGGCACATTCTGGTCATTTCAGGATCAAAGCATGGTTCAAATTGATTATTCGTTGTCAGTAGCGATCAGTATTAACGGTTTCACCTGGTTTTAGAAGCTCATAATACACCACACCTTCCTGATCCCACCAAACACAGAGCATTGTCTTCTTTCCAAAGCGATTTGGCCTTGCAGTCTATGTTAATGGTTGACCTGGATCAACCCAGGATGTTGTGCATTTGGGATTCTCAAAATAAATCAACTTTTCATCGCCAGTCACAATTCGATGCAAAAAAGACTTCTTTCATGCCATTGAAGCAACATTTTATTGCTGACTTTTTGGTTTTCCATGTGTCTTTCATTCAATTGGTGTGGCACCCATTTTCCTTCCTTTAAAATCTTTCCCATTGCTTGTAAATGATCGGAAATTATTTGGTGAGCAAAGTTTAATCTTTCTGCAAGTTGTTTTTTAGTTTATACGCATCTTCAACCTAAAATGCTTGTAATTGTTGGTCTTCAAACTTTTTCAGTTGACCTGGACTTTCTTTGTCTTTCACATCGAAATCACCACTTTTAAAGCATTTAAACCAGTGTTCACAGGATTCTTGAGAAGCAGCATGTTCACCATAAGCTTCCCAAAGCTTTCAGCAGCTCTTTTCTTCAAAATAAAGTAATGAATTAAAACTTCCCACAAATGCTCTTTTTTGGGGCACAAAATTCAACATTTTTAAGTGTAAAAATATCTATGATATTAACACCTTCAGCAAATTTGACATTTGAAGTTTTGAAGCTTGATGTCAATACAACACAATAGCATACATATCAAATCGCATATATATCAACATATGTGTAACTCCATCTATTGAAGAAAATCCATATTTTAGTAATTAAAATTTTTCAAAATATAAAATGTTAGTGGGAATTTAAAATGGTACAGCTACTGTGTAATATAGTTTAGAAATTTTTCAAAAAATTAAACATAAGACCCAGCAACTCTACTCCTAGTTATGTACTCAGAAGAATCGGTGTCCAGTGTTCAAATATAGCTTGCACATGAGTGTTTGCAGCAGCACTTTTCACAATAGCTGGAAGGTGGAAAATCACCCATATGTCCATCAATTAATGAATGGATAAACATATATATACTGTGTGTGTGTGTGTGTAAATATATATGTATAAATATTTATAATTATATATAGTTTTATATATAGTTATCTATCTATTTATTCAGTAGAAAATAATTTAACCACAGAAAGGAATGAACTACTGTTACATGATAAAAGCAAGAAACCAAACACAAAAAGCCTCCCCTGCCAAATTTCATGTATGCGATTGCCAAGAAGAGGCAAATCCATAAATACAATGGTCACGTTAATGTTTGTCAGACACAGTGGGGAGGAGGAAATGAGGACAACTGCTTAATGAAAACAGGGATTTCTTTGGGTGTAAAGAATATATTTTGGAATAAGATAGTTGTATGGTTGCACAATATTGTGGATATACTATATGCTGCTGATTTGTACATTAAATTATGGTTAAAATGAGAAATTTTATGTTATGCGTATTTATTTTGTTATGCGCATTTTACCACAATGAAAATATTTGTTTTGAATGGTCCTGAAGTAATCTTTTAGCAAGGGAAATTTCTTTTATCTCTCACAGTTGTTAATTTAATTTTTGGTTATATCTATTAAAGGTATTTCTTTCAGTTTATCAAATGTAACAAATAGCATTTTGTTTTAAGATTTTGCTGCCTCCTAAACCAAGTCTTGAAATATTACATTGAATGTTTATAAAAAATATACAATAGATTAGAAACTCCATCTGAAAAAGAATAAAAAAGAGAGAGAAGAAAGTTTATAAAATTTTGTCCCAGGTTATTTATACAGTAAGCAATAATATTTGATATTGTGATGATCATTCTAACGCCCTTAACCTAAACTAGGGAAAATGGAAAGTGGAGATAGGAATGGGAATGAAAATGGAAACTCACTAGGACATTTTCAAACTCTCTGTATATGGCCCTCTACTTCTAAATGAACATTTAAATCATTCGTTTAGGTCACGAAATAGCAGCCTGCCTCTGTAACTCATTTCCTGTGTCCCTGCAGCCCATCTGGCTCCCTTCAGTTACAGCTTACTTCTTCTACCTCTGTAGCTTTCTAATAAAATCTGTAAGAGAGCGGGAGAGGGAGAGGGAGAGGGAGAGGGAGAGAGAGAGAGAGAAAGAGAGAGAGAGAGAGAGAGAGAGAGAGAGAGAGAGAGAGAGAGAGAGAGAGAGAGAGACTATTTCTGTCTCCAGATTTAGGCTTCAAGGGTAACCCCACCCCTCCCTTCCCACGTGACAACCTCTTCTAGATGATGGCTAGTAAATCCCTCTTCAGTATCTTCTTATGTCCTAAGGTGTTTAGTAAAGTCCTAGGTATGACACTTCCTAGATCTGTACTGGTTTCTGCATCTGAATATTTTCATTTCTCAGTGTCACAAATAAAATGTAAAAGTATCAGTCTTAGTGATTGTAACCATGCCTATTTCTCAGAATTGCCTGGAAAGGTTTTGCTTCAGTGAATTAAGGGGGAACCCATACAGTGTAATTTTATAAAGAGTTTGAGTACCACTGAGATTGGCATTAAAATCAACTCTGATTCTCTCTATCCCAACACAGATCCTCTATCCCCTGGGCTAATCGGCTTGCTATTCCTTGAGCAACATTAGCTCATACCCACCATCTGGCTCTTTAAAAAGAAACAGTTTAATAAATAATTTTTTACATTTTATTCAAAACTTGTGCATTTCTCAGTGAAAGTTAACCTTTTCCTGAATGTCTTTCTGAAACCTACATGGTAATCAAATAACTATCATTTTCTAAGCACCTCTGATGAATAAGTTAAACAGTGCTTGTTGTGATGTTCTAGGAAAATGACTTACTGGAAAGTCGTGCTTTCTTACACAAGTGATTCATACATTTCTTGAGGGCAATGAGTCCCTCTGTGACTCCCGTTTACTCATTAAAGTAGATTACATAAAGCAGTATATCTTCATGTATTTTTCCAAGGACCGTTGAAAACCAGGTCCTCAAAAATGGCAGTGGTGTTACTCCATGGAAATGCCACTTGGGGAACTCTTGCAGAAAAACAGTTCTTATCATACCTACCTAGGCCTGTAGTGCTCAAGGCAGGTCTCATACACGCCAAGTCCCATGTATTGTTTACTGTTTTACTGTGTGCTTTCTCGTTTTATGGAAGATAGACACAAGAATGAGGGAATATAGATAAAGATATTACCAGTGGGTTTACTTTATTCAATTTTCTCTTTCTATTCCGTAACCTTCTCCAAGTCCCAGGAGACATCTCACCCAGGCTGTTCAAGGACTCCATTGAAGATCCCCACACTGGACAGCATATTCTGTTAGGCCTCTTGCTTCTAGCTTCTGCCACCATTTCTGTCCTTTCACATCCTTAAAACACAACCTTGCCCAGCTTTTCAATCTCCTAAAGCCTTGCTTGCATTATGAAGGTATTCTTAATCTAAATAGTGAAAGAAAAGAAAGGAAAAAAGGAAGGAAGGAATGAAGGGAGGGAGAGAGGAAGGAGGAAAAAAGAAAGTTAATGTATTTTAAAGGGAAATTTCTAAAGATCTATTATCTAGTTTTATGGAAGCAAAAAAACTGGAAATCAGTAGTATTTACTATTCTACATACTTTCAAAAATTTTTTTCTGGATGAAGAAGATGAAGAGGGGAGAGGAAATGTTGATGATGAGGAATAATCTGAGAAACACCGTAAGCAAAATAAAGTGAAATTTACTGTAGACCCACTAGCTTTTGCCTTGCTTTTACGTGACTTGCCAGAGGCACACTGAGTTCCATCTTTCTCATTGCGTCTCCTGAGTAGGTCATGAACTGTGTCTTTCATCCTTACTGCCTAGCACACTGCTGGATACTGATGTTCTTAACACTATTTAAATTCAATTTGCATAAATGAATAAATGTATAGCCACAGTGTGAGAGTAGTGACAATGTGAAAGACCACCATAGTGACAAAATTTAATCAGGTATGTGGTGCACTCCTCACTTTTGGTGTTTTAACTCATGGTAGAAGGCCCTTCTGTTTAACCTGACTCTTGCAGTATATGACATACCTTCTCACATTATTCTCTGTATATAGGTATTTCCATGTTTGATCATAACCATATTTAAAAGGTTTATTTGTCCACCTTACTAACATTGAAAAATATCAGAAGTTCAGAGTTAATGCTGTGACTCTTGCATTTTGAACATTCTTTCTACATGGAAATTTTAGGTGCCATAATATAATACCCCACGGTAACATATTTCAAGTCACTTAGGAATGAAATACCATATAAACTGGGGGGAAATTGATTTATGTATTTTTGGATCATCTACAAAATGTAAATTTAACTTGCAAGATGAAAATTAAATATGAGTTATACAGCAAAAGAAATGCGATGGCAATTTTCTATGAAGTCATTTGAAGACTTCTTTTATCTCAGAAGACCTGTCTTCCATAAAATAATGTTTTTTGCATAGATGTTTTATTTTTATCTGTTATAAAATAAGTATCTCTTTCCTCTGAAAATAGTTTACATGCCAAAATTGGCTCAGTGAACACTCAAGCTTTTCTGTCTGAGATTGAATCAATGAAATAAAAACTATATATTTATTCATTCTTTGTAAGCCCAGCTTAAGCCAGAAGACACTATAAGTCTTATTCTAATCCCCAGATGTTTAGAAAAATATATACATATGTATATTCTGTAAGAATGATCACATATAAATAAATATCAGAAAATAATATTTGCAAAAATTATATCTACCATTTGAGAAAATTCTGCTTTTTTTTCTTCCCTAGTCAGTAGTCCTGACCTAGCAGAGTCTCCTTTAATATAGTAGGAAAGTTAATATCCCCAGAAATTATAGAAGTGAATTTCTGTCTTTGTGGTTCTAGAGTAATTATTAATAATGTCCATTTTTACTCAGATTCATGGCCCAGTTTTGATGATACTTTTTATGGTCACCTATGAAAACTATCATTTCCTACCACGTGATCTTATATTATGTAGGTTAATCTTCTCAATTGTCTATTTTCCGGTACAGCATAGCCATCAGAAGCACATCATGATATTTTATGATCTTTTTTCTTTGTTTTTCTCTACTGCTGGTACAAGCAACATGGATGGACCTAGAATCTTTTATGCTAAGTGAAAGGAGTCAAACAGAGAAAGACAAATTCTGTAAGATCTCACTTATATGTGGAATCTTAAAAATTTTAATGAATAAGCAAAAATATTCATGGGAGAGATCAGATTTGTGACTATCAGAGGTGGGGCATGGAAAGAGATTGGAAGAATGTGGTCAAAAAGTACACATTTCCAGTTATAAGATAAACTAGAGGCCTTGTGCATATATTCGTATACTGATGGGGTCCCTTGGCCTGGCCTGCAGGGATTGGGTCAAAACCAGCTCTCCAACATCTTCTGAGGGGTCCCAGATTTAGAGAGGGTGGGTCTCAGGTGATGCATCGTGGAAACAGGCTCCCTCCTCTCTGGTTCCAGGTGTGTCACCCGAGAACCACAGCTGCCAAGTCACCACAGCTCAGCAGCTCCTGCGGTGAGCATCTGCCCCCTGGTGGTCAGTACACATCATAGCTACTGGTCGGATGGTTGACCAGTTTATATCTCTGTATATAAAAGCCTAAGTGACTGAACGACCAGTTGCTATGATGCGCACTGACCACCAGGGGACAGGTGCTCAACACACAGGATTGGGCTCCCTCCTGTCTGGATCGGGCATGTGTGGATCTTGTAAAACCAGCTATCCAACATCCCTTGAGGGTTCCCGGATTGTGAGAGGGCACAGACCAGGCTAGGGACTCCCCCAGTGCACAAATCCATGCACTGGGCCTCTAGTATATAGATAAAGTATCATGGATATAATGTACAACATGATGACTGTAGCTAATACTACCTTAGCAGTGGTCGGCAAACTGCGACTCGCAAGCCACTTGTGGCTCATGAGCCGCAGTTTGCCACTCTGTTGACTAATGAGTTTGCCAACCACTGACCTAGACTCTCAATTCCATTAATTACAGGCTGTTTTTGTTCTTTGTGATTAAGCCCCTATTCTAAGGTGATATATAAGGCAGTTGATTAAAAAAATATCTCCTAAGAGTTCTAATCACAAGGAGAATTTTTTATCCTTTATTTTTTGCTTCCATCTTTTATTTTTATTGAATATGTATGAGAAGATGGATGTTAGCTGAACCTTTGTGAAAATCATTTCACAAAACTGTAAATCAAATTGTCAAGCTGTACTCCTTTAACTTACACAAAAATTTTGCCCTAACTGGTTTGGCTCAGTGGATAGAGCGTTGGCCTGCAGACTGAAAGGATTGATTCTGGTCAAGGGCATGTACCTTGGTTGCGGGCACATCCCCAGTTGGAGGTGTGCAAGAGGCAGCTGATCGATGTTTCTCTCTCATCGATGTTTCTAACTCTCTTTCCCTCTCCCTTCCTCTCTGTTAAAAAATCAATAAAATATATTTAAAACAATGTATGTAAATTATGTCTCAATAATACTGGAGAAAAATACTTCAAATAAATCACCAGATTTACTCAATATATTAAAAAATGAATAATGATTAAGAATTATTTTAGGAGAGACAAAATGGCAGCGGAATAGAAGGACGTGTCCTGAGCCTTGTCCCAGAGCAAATAGAGGGAGCAGCTGAGATGAGCGGAATCCTACCCGAATTGGTGAAGGAGGCACAGCTGGTGAGACAGTTTGCAGCTGGGAAGAGCAGGGATCCCCCAGATAAAGGTAAAATCAAAGATCTAGGCGGTAGAATCTCCCGGACCTCTGTGCCCAGAAGGTCAGGGAGAAACTACACAGTGCCAAGCCGCGTCCCTGAGGACAGGCAAGATCTGAATAATTTGTTTTTTTTTTAAAAAGGGAAAGGGTCAAAGGGAATTCAGGAGGTAGTGGATTTAGACCTTAGAGTCTGGATTTGGGATCTGAGCTCAAAGGCAGCCTTTAAGAGCTGCCAGATTGCAGAGTGCCTGCAAGAGAGGAACTGGCAGAGACACAGTCCTTCTTCATGCTGGGGCCTGCACCTTTCCCCACTGAACCTAGTTCGTGGGACCTTTTGGAGATAGGCATTTACCTGTGTCAGAAGTGTGGGAGAAGGGGGGAGTTGTGGAATCTGGGGACAGTGGGCAATGGAAGGTCCAGGAGAAGTGGTAGTGAGTATGGTGCTGAGTCATATCTAAGCCCACAGAATCCATTTTCTCCTGAGAGATAGCCCCTCCCTCCAGTCTCCAGGCAACCAATATAGCCACACCCAGATTCCACCCTGATTAACACCATGGAATCTGAATACACCCTGAGGCCATAGGATCTACTCTAAAGAGAAATCTTTAGAAGCTAAGCACCTCAATTACACGGCTACACTGCCAGGGCCCTCCAGAGTGCTTCAGTGTACCTCGCTGGCAAACTTACCGCCAGTGCTCCTGTGAGCCGCCACCTGGAGAAAGCGCCTACCCACCACAGACACAGCAGTGAAAGTTGAGTCTGCCCACCCCACAACTACAGAACTCTGGGCAACACAGTTACCCCTTTCCAAAGTGTAGCCCTGGGAGCCACATCACCCTGACAGACGGTTCCTTGGTGCCACTGTGAGACCCCACTGGGCACACGTGATTTCAATTAAGGGTGCAAGACAGCAAAAATTGGGACACTCCCCTCTATAGCAGCTGACTTCTAGGCACCACAGTTGTGCCTCTCAAGCTCTCAGGCCTACATCAAGAGAACCCAAATAGCTCAAGTAGGGAGCTACACTAGATAACCAAGCCCAGGAGAACAGAGAGATTTCAACAGTAGCACCATCACCAAAAGAACCTGGGTAGCAAAGCAATTGGATCTACAATTAAAACATTTCAGATTGGGAGACAAAAAAGCAATACCCAAAGGAAAGAAAAAGAGGAATCACCAGAAAGGGAGTTAAATGAAATTGAGGCTAGCAGCTTAACAGAGAGAGAATTCAGAGTAATGATTATAAGTATGTTTAAACAGATGGATGACAAATACACACAACTCAATGAGAACTATAAGGAGCTGAATGAAAATGTCACCAACATGAAAAGAAACCAAGAGGAGATGAAAAATGACATAGCTGCAATAAATAACACATTGGAAGGCTTAAACAGTAGACTAGAAAAGGCTGAGGACCACATCAGCGAATTAGAAGACAAGGTAAGAGAACACACACAAACACAGCAGCAACTGGAAAGAAGACTTAAAAAGCAAGAGGAGAGCCTAAGGGAACTTTGGGACAACACAAAACAAAACAATATTAGAATAATAGGGATACCAGAAGGAGAGGAAGAGAAGCAAGGAATAGAAAACCTATTTGAAGAAATAATGACAGAAAACTTCCCTGATATTGGCAAGAAAAAAACTATGCAAGTCCAAGAAGTACATAGATTCCCAAACAAGTTGAACCCCAAAAGACCGACACCAAGACACATCATAATTAAACTGGCGAACACCAACGACAAAGTAAGAATCTTAAAGGCTGCCAGAGAGAGTCAGAAAGTTACCTACAAGGGATCTCCTATTAGAATAGCAACTGATTTCTCAACAGAAACATACCAGGCCAGAAGGGAATGGAATGAAATATACAAAGTGATGCAAAGCAAGGGACTGAATCCAAGAATACTATACCCAGCAAGGCTATCATTCAAAATTGAAGGTGGAATCAGGAGCTTCACAGACAAAAAAGGGCTAAGAGAGTTTATCACTACCAAGCCAGCAATGCAAGAAATGCTAAAGGGTCTGCTGTAAAAAGAAGAAAGAGAAAGGCAAAAAGAAACACAAACACTAAGGGGAAAAATATGACAACAAACATGTACTTGTCAATAATAACATTAAACGTAAATGGGTTAAATGCACCAATCAAAAGACACAGGGTAGCTGAATGGATAAGAAAACATGACCCATATATTTGCTGTCTACAAGAGACCCACCTCAGAGCAAAGGATTCACACAGACTGAGAGTGAAGGGATGGAAAAATATGTTTCAGGCAAATGGAAATGAGAAAAAAGCTGGGGTAGCAATACTTATATCTGATAAAATAGACCTCAAAGTAAAGGCCATAACAAGAGATAAGGAGGCCACTACATAATACTAAAGGGAGCAATTCAACAAGAGTATATAACTCTGGTAAACATATATGCACCCAATGCAGAAGCGCCCCAATACATAAAAAAAACTCCTGGAAGATATCAAGGGAGAGATCGACAACAATACAATCATAGCAGGAGACTTTAATACACCACTGACATCACTGGATAAATCCTCTAGACAAAAAATCAGCAAAGAAACAGCAATTCTAAATGACGCACTAGATCAGATGGACCTAATTGACATCTTCAGAGCATTTCACCCAAAGCCTCAGAATATACATTTTTCTCAAGTGCCCATTAGACATTTACAAAAATAGACCACATATTGGGTCACAAACAAAGCCTCCCTAAATTCAAAAAGATTGAAATCGTATCAAGCATTTTCTCAGACCACAATGGCATAATATTAGAAATAAACTATAATAAAAACATTACAAAAAATTCAAACACGTGGAAACTGAATAGCATGCTATTAAACAATGATTGGGTGATCAACAAGATGAAAGGAGAAATTAAAAACATCCTGGAGAATAATGACAATTAAAACACAACAATGCGAATGCTATGGGACACAATGAAAGCAGTCCTGAGAGGGAAGTTTATAGCTCTACAGGCCTACCTCAAAAAACAAGAAAAAATGGTAATAAATCTTCTAACTCAACAACTCAAAGAATTAGAAAGAGAGCAACAAGAAAAGCCCACAGTGAGCAGAAGGAAGGACATAATAAAGATCAGAGCAGAAATGAATGACATAGAGACCAAAAAAACAATACACAGGATCAACAAAACCAAGAGCTGGTTCTTTGAAAGGATAAACAAGATTGATGAACCCCTAGCCAGGCTCACCAAGAAGCAAAGAGAGAGAACCCAAATAAACAAAATCAGAAATGAAAGAGGTGAAATAACAACAGACCCCACAGAAATACAAAGGATTGTTAAAAAATACTATGAACAACTCTATTCTAACAAACCACACAATCTGGAGGAAATGGACACATTCCTAGAAAAATAAAACCTTCCAAAACTCACTCAGGAAGATTCTAAAAATCTCAATAGGCTGATAACTATGGAAGAAATTGAAGCAGTCATCAAAAAGCTTCCAGCAAACAAAAGCCCAGGGCCTGATAGCTTCACAGGGGAGTTTTACCAAACATTCAAGGAAGAACTAAAACCAATCATCCTCAGACTATTCCAGAAAATTCAAGAAGAAGGAACACTTTCAAGCTCCTTCTCTGAGACCAGCATCACCCTAATACCAAAACCAGATAAAGACAACACAATGAAAGAGAATTACAGGCCAATATCCCTCATGAACATAGATGCCAAAATCCTCAACAAAATTCTAGCAAATCAAATCCAGCAGTACATCAGAAAGATTATACACCATGACCAAGTAGGATTTATCCCAGGGATGCAAGGATGGTACAATATTCACAAATCAATAAACGTGATACATCACATAAACAAATTGAGAGATAAAAATCACATAGTCATATCAATTGATGCAGAAAAAGCATTTGATAAAATCCAACACCCTTTCTTGATAAAAACTCTCAGCAAGGTGGAAATAGAAGGATCATACCTGAACATAATAAAAGCCATATACGACAAACCCATAGCCAACATCATACTCAATGGGCAAAAACTAAAACCATTTCCCCTAAGAACAGGAATAAGACAGGGATGCCCACTCTCACCACTCCTGTTCAATATAATGCTGGAAGTACTACCCATTGCGATCAGACAAGAAGAAGAAATAAAAGGCATCCAAATTGGAAAAGAAGAAGTAAAACTGTCCTTATTTGAAGATGACATGATACTGTACATAGAAAACCCTAAAGACTCCATAAAAAAATTATTAGACTTAATAACTGAATTTGGTAATGTAGCAGGATACAAAATTAATGCCAAGAAATCTATGGCATTTCTATACACCAATAATGAACTTACAGAAAGAGAGACTAAAAAAGCAATCCCATTTACCATCGCACCAAAAAAATTAAGATACCTAGGAATAAACTTAACTAAAGAGGTAAAAGACCTATACGTAGAAAACTACACGACACTGAAAAAAGAGATAGAGGAAGACATAAACAGATGGAAGAACATACCATGTTCATGGATAGGTAGAATCAACATCATCAAAATGTCCATACTACCCAAAGCAATCTATAAATTTAATGCACTTCCCATAAAATACCAACAACATATTTCACAGACCTAGAACGAACTTTCCAAAAATTTATCTGGAATAAAAAAAGAACCCGAATAGCTACAGCAATCCAGAGAAAGAAGAACAAAGTAGGTGGGATCTCCATACCAGATATCAAGCTGTATTACAAAGCCACTGTTCTTAAAACAGCCTGGTACTGGCGCAAGAACAGACATACAGATCAATGGAATAGAATACAGAACCCAGAAATTGACCCAAATCAATATGCTCAATTAATATTTGACAAAGTAGGCACGAACATTCAATGAAGTCAAGACAGTCTCTTCAACAAATGGTGTTGGGAAAATTGGACAGATACATGCAAAAAAGTGAAGCTAGATCACCAACTTACACCATACACAAAAATAAACTCAAAATGGATAAAGGACTTAAACTTAAGACGGGAAACCATGAAAATACTAGAGGAATCCACAGGCAGTAAAATCTCAGACATATGCCGAAAGAACTTCTTCACTGATACTACTCCTAAGGCAATGGAAGCTAAAGAGAAAATAAACAAATGAGACTACATCAAAATAAAAAGCTTTTGTACAGCAAAGAAAACCATCAATAAAACAAGAAAGCTCACTGCATGGGAGAACATATTTGACAATGATATCAATGATAAGGGTTTAATCTCCAACATATACAGAGAACTAATAGAACTTAACAAAAAGATAAACAACCCAATCAAAAAATGGGCAACTGATCTAAATAGACACTTTTCGAAAGAAGACAGAAGGCAGGCCAAGAGACATATGAAAACCTGCTCACAGTCACTAATCATCAGAGAGATGCAAATCAAAACAACAATGAGGTACTATCTCACACCTGTCAGAATGGCTATTATCAACAAACAACAAGTGTTGGCGAGGATGCGGAGAAAAAGGAACTCTTTTGCACTGCTGGTGGGAATGCAGACTGGTGCAGCCACTGTGGAGAACAGTATGGAGCTTCCTCAAAAAACTAAAAATGGAACTTCCATTTGACCCAGTGATCCCACTTCTAGGAATATATCCCAAGAATCTAGAAACACGCATCAGAAAGGAAATATGCACCCCTATGTTCACAGCAGCACAATTCACCATAGCCAAGATTTGGAAACAACTTAAATGCCCATCAGCAGATGAATGGATTAAAAAACTGTGGTATATCTATACAATGGAATACTACGCTGCGGTAAAAAAAGGAGTTCCTACCATTTGCAACAATATGGATGGAGATGGAGAATATTATGTTGAGTGAAATAAGTCAGGCAGAGAAAGATAAATATCACATGATCTCGCTCATTTGTGGAATATAATGAACAGCATAGACTGATGAACAAGAACAAATCCAGAGGCTGAGAAATGGCGATCAGAACATCATACCTGTAAGGTAGGGGAGGGTGGGGGTAAGGAGGAGAAATCAACCAAGGGACTTGTATGCATGCATATGAACCTAATCAATGGACACAGACAACAAGGGTGTGTGGCATTAGTGGGGAGTGGGGGTTATGGGGAAATAAGGACACATATGTAAAAAATAAAAATTAAAAAAAATAATTAAAAAATTATAAAATAAAAATAAAATACTGAATCTAATCAATACTAGTGGTCACCATAACCTTAAGAGAAATTGTTTCATGTGACAAAAATTTTTAAATGAAACTCTCTGTAGACTGAAAATTATTTTGGAAGGAAACAAAGAGAGGTTTCCTTCAAAAGTCGTAAGGATTGTAATTGAAAGTCAATATATTTGGCCTCTTGAACTAAAGTAAGTAATTTGTGGTTTTGCCTCCTTGACAAAGTTTATATAAAGCTACAAAAAGAAATTGCAGCCAGTTTGAAATGGAATTGCCAGGGCCTAGGGCAAAGAATATCCTTACATGGTATTATTCTACAATGTCATTATAATTTTAGATATTTTACAACAGCATATTTTACAATTATCCCAAACAAACTTACAAACTAATTCCTTGAATGGTTGGCAGCAATTGAAAAAAAAAAAAGGACATGAAAGGATTTAATCCCTTGCAGAAAGAATTAAGGCACTGGGAAGGCACTTGAGCATCCTATATTGGCCCCTCTTGCCTTTTGTGCCAAGAGGGACCCTCTTCTCACAATCCAATTGCCCTCAGCTGTTACCTGAGCTTTCTGTTCATGCTGAGCTTGAAGCCTCGTGGGGGCTGGTACCATGGATCTGTCTCACACCCAATTGTGTGAGCTGGGCCCTCACTGTAGAAGAAACCCGAGTTCCCCGAGACATGTGATCAGCACCGGGACCCTGCCAGCAGGCCAGGGGTTACCAAGGCAGGTGCTGGGTGTGGAGGCTACGGGGGCATAGGCTACCAAGGAGACAGAACTGAACCTCACAGCACCCTGCTTGGCCCCGGAGGATGGCTGGTTAGCCAGAGACAGGTAAGATTCCTCAAGGAAGGAACAACCTAAGACAGGCACAGTCACAGAGGGGCCATCAGGAGAGAACTTGGGGGGGGGGGGGGCAACAGAAGTAGGGCACAGACCCTCACCCCCCCAACATTGGAGGGGCTTGAACCCTCGCCCCTTCTGAAGGAGTTCTCCTGCCCCCATGGCTGCTTTGCGCTTCCCACACCCAGCTCAGATCGGGACCCAGGCAACAGAAAGAGACTTGGCCCAGCTCACATTGAGATACAGGTGACAGACAGAGACTTGGCCCAGCTCAGATCGGGACCCAGGGAACAGACAAGAGACATGCCTATACATGTCTAAACAGCAGCTGCCCTATATCCAAATATGCCTAGCATCTGGAATGCTCAGGGCCCACTCAAGAATGCAAATAATCCTTCCCACTAATATTAATTAAGATTGTTGGTAGAGTATTAAATTTGACAGTAAAATAGTAATCAAGTTTTCAGATTAATTTAAATAGGCTAATTAAAATAAGCGAATATTCAAGTAAATTTAATTGTACTGGACAAAAAGCTGTTCTTAAAGTAATTACTAAAATTTGTATTGGTAGTTCATCTCATGGTAAAATTCCTGAATATGCAATGAACATAAAGCAGTCATATTTTGGGGCAAAAAAATTTTTTTTAATTTAAAGTTATTAAGACTGCATTATAAAATTTACAAAAACTTCCATTAATAAAAAAAAAAGGGGGGGGGATAGTAAGGCAATATCATGTAAGGAAAAATATCCTATAAGTAAATTACATCTAGAAAATTTTTCCTTTACCAAATTAATTTTCATTTGTAATGCTAACAGCAAGACGGCCATTAAAAACACACATGGTGTCTAAATAAGACAAAGGAAAATCATTTGAACAAAAATAAAAAGGATCCCAAATCAATTATATAGAAAAGATTCCTTTATTGACTTGTGGTCGAGAATATATTTGTGTATTTTCAGAAAACAACCCCAAGACCAGGTGGATTCCTGCAACAGAGAGGAATTGACAGGAGTGCTCCAACCATGAAGACAAGAGGAAAAAACAGTCCAGAGATGGAAGATGCTGACAGCGCCTTGCCACAGGAGTAGTCAGCAGCTGTGCACCTCTGCAGGTTGCCTAGGACCAAACCAGAGAGGGTCGGACCTGCATTGCCACCATGTGCCCACCATCCAGATATCATTGCTGACATGTACACATAAGGAACTGTTAGACATTGAAACGAGGACTCAGAACTATTGGACATTGAAAATGGGACTCAAACATTTTTTTGTTTTGTTTTGTTTTGTTTTGTTATCATATGTTTATTTCTAGTCTGCAAAGGCAAAACTTTTTAAAGGAAAGAAATGGTGGGAAAAAGATACAGAGGCAAAGAAGCACTGAACAGACTGTCAAACTACATTGGGAAGACAGGGAGGTTGGGCAAGGGGGGTTGTAAGAGACCAACCGAAGGACTTGTATGCATGCGTATAAGCACAACCAATGGATACAAGACACTGGGGTCGGGGGGGGGGGGGAGGATGGGCAGTTGAAGGCATGTAATGGGGGGTAGGGGAGGTCAGGGGAGGTCAATGCGGGGGGAAAAAAAAAGGAAACATATGTACTACTATTTGTATTACTTAAAACAATAAAAATAAATAAATTAGGAAAAAGAATTATTTTAGTAAACTTTTAGGAAAAGTAATGGTTATTTTACACATCACATGTGGCTTGTGATTTTGTGGTGTGTTGTTGTTTTTTTTTAATTTATAATTGCATCTAGACTGGCCATGCAATATCTTATAGTAAAAATAAACTATCAATGCAGTGTGTCATCAGCAAGTTTTTGTAAACATAGCACTAGAGAGCAACAGAACTAGACAGTAGTATAATGTATTTTGCACTTTACTTAACATAAAAATGGCCAACTGGATTTTGTGTATTTCTATAACCTTGAGGAAATCTAAAAACTTCAGCATTCATCATATGCTGCATTTACTGCAGCCTCATTAAAGTCTTGGGAATCATAATCTCTGACAATCAAAATTGTATTATTTTTATAATATTTTTAGAATTTTTCGAATGGTACTTACTACATGCAAGTGTACATTGTCTTACATGCTTACACCATAATTTGACATCTTTAAAGTTATTATTCAACCCCAAATATCTTGACAACATAACTAGCTTTATTTTGTTTATTTAGTAAGTTCCTTTTGTAAAAAAACTTCCTTTTATGTCTCAAGTTACAAGCCTCCCAGCTAGCAAACAATCCAAACCTTAAGAAATAATGATGCAGAAGAAAAAAAAAAATTTCAGCAAATCATCCAAAACCTTGATCATTGGATTGATGTACAAGAGCAAATAACACTTGACCTTCTTCCAATTTCTTCTCATCATGACAAGGGCTTAGTAATTCTCTGCTAAAGTGTGCTGAGCCAAATTTGGCAAATATTATCTTTGATGATTGATGTCTCCATATGGTTTATTGTGTAATAAAAGTTTCTTTCAAGCTAAAAGCAAGATCCTCTTGTTTGTAAAAACAAGAAAACAGAAAACAACTTTAAATCTCAAGCAAGCTATTCCAGGATTTAATATTCTTTGATTTGGTGAATTAGTGAGGTTCCAAATCTTGATTACCTATGGATTTTCCAAATTATTTTTATACATCTCAAATTCTATCCTTTGAACTGAGAAGGACAAGATGTTTTCATCTGCATTCAGCCTTCCCTAATGCTTTTGTTCATTGAGAATATTACTCTCTGTACTTTTCTCAGCAACATTCAGACATTTATTCATTCATGCAATAATATTTTAACTTTCTAAAATGTGCCAGGTGTTATTTTTTATGTGTAGATACAGCAGTGTACAAAATAGGCAGTATCCTACTCACTTAAAACTTGCTTGCTTGCATGTTGAAGGGTATACTGGGGGAGGGGAGAGAGTTAATAAATTAACCATAAATAATTTCAGAAAAGAATGAGATCAGGAAAAATAGAAAAAGAGAGAGACAGAATAAGGAATAATTACATATCTCAACAACAACATAGAGAAACCACTTCAGTGGTTAATAACATGCATTAAATATAGATTATAGATTAGATTATGATTATGATTGGTAAGAAGATTGCTTTATTTGAAATATAGTTTGAGCAACATGAATGCAGCTAAGAGGAGGAGGGGTGGCCTGCCTGAAGCAACATCTTCTCTAATAGAGCAGAAACTACAATAAAAATACTCTTCCTGTCCATTTGCCCCAAAGGCCAGTTATCAGGAAAGGCAGAACAAGGGCAGATCAAGAACACAGGGCTCCTTCTGAAGAGGATCTGCCCTGGGTGCCTGCCCCCTGTTGCTGCATTTCCTGCTCTTCCAGGTTCCAAAGAGAGGTGTGATGCAGAAGTTTCTCCCACCCTCACAGACAAGGTGAGCCAGTGTGACAATAAAGTCTCCAGACTATACGGGGCGGGGGAGGGGGAGAGAATCAGAGAGGAGGGAAAGAAAGGGCGTGGTGGCCATGGGCCCTCATCAGGCCAGGATGGGTGAAGCTCTAAGAGGGACTGTGTCGGCAACTCTCATCCTCCTTCTCAGGATGGCAGGAAGAACTGCCTCTGCAGGCCAAGGACGCTTAGAGATTCCTTGCAGAAGGCAGAAGGGGAGCCTCCCGGAATGGTTGCGCAGGGGTTTCAAGCTGAGTTGACAGCATTGGATTTGAGCCAATTAAGCAACCTGGGGTTGAAGAGAACATAGATAAAAATCATATATATGGCATACTTCCTGGTACATGGGAATGATTATAGATAAATGATAGATAATATCTATATCTATCTACAGGGTGGGCAAAAGTAGTTTACAGTGGTGAGTATGTAAGTTTATTCTTGTGTTATTATTTATTAAGTAGTGGCCCAGTGCACAAAATTCGTGCACGTGGGGGGTGTCCCTCAGCCCAGCCTGCACCCTCTCGCAATCTGGGACCACTGGCTCCTAACCGCTCACCTGCCTGCCTGCCTGATCACCCTTAACCACTCTGCCTGCTGACCTGTTCTCCCCCAACTGCCCCCCCTACCACCCTGCTTGTCCCCAACGGCCCCTCCCCTCCTGGCCTGATCACCCCTAACTGCCTCTGCCTTGGCCCCGCCCTCATGGCTTTGTCCGGAAGGATGTCCAGAAGGTCTCTCAGTCTGATTAGCATATTACCCTTTTATTAGTATAGAAGATAGAGGCCTGGTACACCAGTGGGGGCTGGCTGGTCTGCCCTGAAGGGGGTCCCAGATCAGGGTGTGGGTCCCCTTCGGGTGTGGAGCCAGCCTGGGCAAGGGGCCTGGGGCAGTTTGCAGGCTGGCCATGCCCCCATCAGGATGGGGGTCCCCGCTGCGGGGGGAGGCTGGCCTGGGCAAGGGGCTGAGAGCCATTTGGGGGTGGTTTGCAGGCTGGCTAAGCCCCTGATTTTGTCTGGAAGGACATCTGGAAGATCTCCCAGTCTAATTAGCATATTACTCTTTTATTAATATAGATTATTATATTATTTTCCATATGAACAACTGTAAACCTACTTTTTCCTCTTGTATATATATGTAATGCCATATTCTGAGAATAATAGAGAACAAGATATAAAATGATTCTTCAAACAGTTTACAACAAAAGGGGTACAATAAGGTCCCCTATGATAATGCAAATAAAGCTATAATATGATCTACTCTTGGGCCCAGATATTTAAGCTGGCAAGGTGGGCTGCCTTGCCCAGTCTCTTATGAACCTCACTACAATGCCACCTGGCATTGCAGCTTGTAAATGTATTGGCTCTTACTTATGGCATTGTAGCTAGTTTTGTCACCCTTACTTTCAAGTTACCAGTCATCAAAATTGTCTGAACCCCTCTAGTGGCCCATGTCTCATATATATATTACAACTTTGAGGAAAAAACAGTTTTATATTAACGCTGGACAACTCTGCCAAACATGACCACACAATTGCCCTTAAAAAGAATGCTCATTAAATGATACAATGCCTTTAAAGTAGATCTGGGTTTAAATCTATGCTTCAAATCCTATTTACTATGTGGCACAGGGAAGTCTCTGTGTCTTTGTGAGATCTGAGTTTTCTTAACCAATAAAATGCGTGAACTCATAATGATTACTAAGAGGACTTCTGTGAGGCACAAATAATGCAAATGAAAATTGCCCTCTAATGTTAATCATGCAAAGAGAATAGATTGTATATTTGTGGTTGAAAATATTTCTGTAGTAACTACAACCCACTGAATAGAAGTGGAACTCTGCTTCAATTCATTAAAACACTGGCTAACTCACTTCAATGCTACTGCAGTATTAAAGTCATGCTTATCAAGCTTGGAGATGAGTAACGGGCCCAATAGTGTGTTAATTAACAAACAATTATTAGACACTTACTATATGCTCAACACACTGCATGTTCCCATCCAAAATAAAAATAAAAACACTATTCTGAAGGCTGGCATGTTTTCAAAGAAGATAGACCAAGCAGATGTCATGTGTGTTACCTAATTGGTTGAGAAGATGGATTCTAACTTGGCCAGGGGTCTAATATTCCTCTTTTCTCAGTTTTGATTTCCATTTTAATTTCTAAAGCCCAGGCTCAGAATAAAATGTCTTATGTTCACCAAGCATCAGTTGCATGCCAGGAAAACTTGCTTTCCTTAATGTTGTATGTATATCCTTATAATGTCCCTCTGGGTTACTTATTCTCAGCAAGTTGGCTCATAGAATCTAACTGCCTATGCCTCAGTTGTTTATTCATAAGTAGGAATAATAATGATACCTACTTATCTCATAGAGTCAGTACAAAAATTAAATGTAATACCCAGGTAAAGTGATCAGCTTAGTAGTATCTTGTATTCTAGTTATTAGGATGAAAATGGTTGTCTCCCTGCTACAAATGGGGGCCAACATTAAAAAAGAAACAATTTGCACTACCTGTTAAAGAAAATCACCTTGAACCTTGAACTGAGTTCTTTGGATTCCCTGCTCTATACAGTCATGACAATATCTTGGGATACCACCATTTAACTCCTGAAATTCCTGGTTCTCATAGTTGGCACCAAAATTGATTTTTTTCTTTTCCATTTCCCAGAATTCTGCCAGCTACCTGGCTAACAACTCCATCATTTGTATCAGTAAAAGTTTCCTGTTAATTTCTTTCAAACCTGTTCTTAAAGGTTTAAAAGGGGAGACATGTTTCTGAATCCATTGGCAGATGATGCAGCACTCACTCATGCTTTAATTAAATCCATCCATCTTATCTTAATTAATTTAATTATAATTTGGATTATAATTAGAAATTTAAATTGCTATACATTCGTGTTGAAAGAATACAAGTAGGTCAAGGGATCTCAGGTATTTTTTAATCATCTCAAATCATTCTGTGGTCAAATAGATCAAAAAACTTGTTAAGAAAGATAATGAGCTTTGAGATGCCAATTAGACATCCAAGTGGATGTATTGAGTAGTCACTAAATTTATAAAACCAAAATTATGAAAAAATGTCTTGGTTGGAGACATAAGTTTGCAAATCATTATCTTAAAGCTGATGTTTAAATGAAAGGCATGAGAGTGGATGACTTGGCTAATGACTGTGTGTAGACTGAGAAAAAAAAAAGAGGTTGACAGGACACTGCATCCACACTTTGAAGCATATTAATGTTTAAGTTTAAGATCACAAGAAACCAGATAGGAAGACTGAAAAGAAACAACCAATTAACTAAGAGAAAAGATAGGAGGATTTCAAAGCCACAGGAAAATATGTTTCTAGAAGGAAAAAGCAGTTGATTATGTCAGTTGAAGCACATATAAAAGACATTGTTGTTGACTTTGACAAACAGAACACCCTTTTCAATTCATTTCTTATTGCTCACATACATTTTATTTCTTCCTCATTAACATTTACAAGCATACTAAATTGGATATAGTGATATGTCTTTGTGGGGGTATTCATTGCTAATTTTCCATTATGAAACATCAGTATTTTAAATATTTAAAATAGGATTTCTACATCTTGTAACTAATTTATTTTAGATGTTTTTTTGTTAACAGCAAAGCTGTTAACCATTTTGTTCTTCCTCAGAATTCTCTACGAATGAAATAGAGCTCTGTCCTGAAACAGTGTCGCAGAGAGCATTGTGTTCTTAAAGACGGGTGTACAGAATTTGTAGCTGGTTCTCTCCCAGAGGAGAGATTTGATTTCTCTATTGTCCTCCTGATTACACAATGCATAATTCCTCCTTCTCTTCCTTTCAGCATTATTGGCCATACAGTTTAGACAGAAAATCTTTGTAGGAAGAAAGGTTGCAGAGCAATGTTGTTGTCTTCTCTGCCTCACTACTAAACATTAGCAGGGTTCGAATATTGATTAGATCAGTGGTGAAATTACCCATTTGCGACACCACATAGATTCCTCAAATTTTGACCTGATATTATGCATGTTACTATCTAGAAATGACACAAGGGAAATATAAATGGTAGTGAGAAAGATTCAGCTTTGTAATTGCCAAGCATGTGGCTATGTATCATATAGTTAGGGTAATGGAAAACTGTAAGAATAAAAAAGGCTTGGTGTATAGTTTTTTTTTTTTCTTTATTTATTAAGGCATTACATATGTGTCCTTATTCCCCCATTGTCCCCCACCTCCCATTCATGCCCTTACCTCCCTGATGTCTGTGTCCATTGGTTAGGTTTATATGCATGCATACAAGTCCTTTGGTTTATCTGTCCCCCTTACCCTTACCTTCCCCTATCTTCACTCTGAAGTTGGACAGTCTGATTGATGCTTCTGTGTCTCTAGATCTGTTTTTGTTCATCAGTTTATTTGTTTATTATATTCCAAAAATGAGTGAGATCATGTGATATTTATCTTTCTCTGACTGACTTATTTTGCTTAGCATAATGCTCTCCAGTTCCATCCATGCTGCTGCAAATGGTAAGAATTCCTTCTTTTTTACCATATCATAGTATTCCAATGTGTAGATGTACCACTGATTTTTAATCCACTCATCTGCTGATGGGCACTTAAGCTGTTTCCAAATCTTAGCTATGGTAAATTGTGCTGCTATGAACATAGGGGTGCACATATCCTTTCTGAATGGTGTTTATAGTTTCTTGGAATATATTTCTAGAAGTGGGATCACTGGGTCAAATGAGAGTTCCATTTTTTGTTTTTTGAGGAAACTCCATGCTGTACCAGTCCACATTCCCACCAGCAGTGCACGAGGGTTGCTTTTTCTCTGCATCCTCACCAGCACTTGTTCTTTGTTGATTTGTTGATGGTAGTCATTCTACAGGTATGAGATGGTTCCACATTGTCATTTTGATTTGCATCTCTTGGATGATTAGTGACTTTGAGCATGTTTTCATATGTCTCTTGGCCTTTCTTATGTCCTTGTTTGAAAAGTATCTATTTAGGTGCGTTGCGCCAATCAAAAAATGGGCAACGGACCTAAATAGATACTTTTTGGTGTATAGTTTTGACAATGAATATGGCTTTACTTCTTGTGCTGAATTATCCTATCTAATAAAGAATATGCAAATTGCCTGTCATGCCATCACAAACTATGGTGGTGCCCATAAGCATAAGGTGGCAGTACCCAGTTCCCTCAGCCCTGCCAGAGTCCCCCAGTCCTTTCAGCCCCACCGGGGGTGGGTGGGGTGGCAGACATGGGGTGCAGCCAGACCTGCCCTCAGCCCCCAAACCACCTAGGGCTGACCTGAGGTGCAAGCAAGCCTCAGATGTCAGCTACCCAGCTGCCCAGGGCCACCCAAGGCTCAGGTAACCAGGGCCGACCAAAGCTCGTGCTGCCAGCAGTGGCAGCAGCAGAGGTGTGGTGGGGGCATCACCTTCTCCTGATCACTGGGTCACCTACCACCCCTGAGGACTCCCGCACTGTGAGAGGGGGCAGGCCAGGCTGAGGAACCCGCCTCTCCAGTGCATGAATTTTCATGCACTGGGCCTTAAGTTCAGTATAAAAATCTTGGGATTCAGATTCTAACCAAGTAGATAATCTCAGTTCTAATATATGGAAAATAGTTATCTCACAAAGAAGTTATAAAGGTTGAATTTCATACATAGAGAAGATGCTAGCACAGTGAATATAATGTACTAAAGTCAATGAATGTTAGTTTTGTTTCTCTTCCTCCTACCTTAGTCTCTTACTCTTTTCCTTTTAATCCAAAAAGTATTTGTGGTTTCAGGCCATGCTCAGTCATCCATCAGTTCCTTTGTTTATTCATTTATTTCTTCCATTACACCCCTTACTCTTTCCTTTCTGCCTTCTTTCTCCTCTTCTCCTCTTCCCTTCTTTCCTTTCTCTTTCTCTCTTGCCCCCTTTTCTTCCCATCTCTCCCTTCATCTGATTTTACTTTAAAGGTATTACAAAATTACAAAATATCCATAATATCATAAATAAAAATGCATAGCATTTTAAATATTCAGATATCTTTGGGCACAGAGCATTGTTACTCTACAATAACATGGAAATAGAGGTGCAATCTGAAATAGAGTGAGAAACACTGAAGATTTCAAAGGATGCAGAAAACTACTCCCTGCAGATCTGATCAGAACTGGACGTATGGTGAAGCATTCTATAATAGAAAAGACCCTTATGAAGACAGTGAGGTTTTTCAGAGCCCATATTCCCCAAACAGGATTGAGTTGATTGCTATTACTGGGAGATCTAGCCTCTCCATGGATCTCCGGGCTTTCATACCCAACTGAGTTGCATACAGCCACTGAGATATCAGGTAAAGACAGTGTATTTAACCCTTACCACTGAGTCCCCAGGACCTCCAGAGATAAAATGGTTTAACCAATTACAATCCAACTTCCAGTAAAAACAGTCAGATAACCTTTCTTCAGCTTCTGTGAAAATATATGATAGGATACATTTGCAAAAACATTGCTGGAATCAGTATTGTTAAGACTGAAATCATTTTGCTTATCTAAAAGCCAAGAAAGCTCATGCAGTATTTTCTATTAAATACAAAGGTGTTTTTCTGTCTCCAAATTAGGTCCAAACACACTGAAGAAACGGAATAAGAAATATTGATGAATGAATCATTGTTAACTGAGAAGGTGGGGAGCTATTTAAATAGTGGTCTTTTGGTTCTTAGTTCTCAGTTAAACTCTGTTTTCATTTTTCATTCTAGTATATATTTGGAGTACATATGCAACGTATGTCCATGAGGGCTTATAAAAATGATATTAATATAGTCAAGAAAAACAATAAATGCTCAGAATGCAATATATTCAGTTTTAGAAATGCAGATTTTCTCATTATTTTAACATGCATACATTTCATTGAGTTTTTTATTTGTGCAGAATTGAATGTCCATTTCCTTCCTAATTTTATGGGGCAACTAGTCAAGGCTCCAGTAAAAATAGTAAGTATTATAAATACTCATGAAAATACATTGACTTTTGAAATAAATGACCTAGTTTTCATTATACTCCTACCTCTATTAAAGTTTTGGGTGACAAAGAATGTTGTGAGCATGCACTTATTTAACAAACAGTGGACCCATAAAAATGCTAGAAATTTTTAAAACATCAGTATATATATATATTGCATGTTTGTTTATACTATTTCTGGCCCTGACAACCTGGATCTTTTATAAATAAGGTCATGATTCCAGTCTGTAACCCTATTCAAAACATTCACTTTTAATTAGTCAAGAAAAGAATAAAATATTTTTAAAAAGAAAATCAGTTGCATTTTCACATAGAAAAGTAACTCCAATGAATAATTAACATTGGATCAAAATAGATAATAATTATTTGATTTATGTTCATGCTAATAGGACTGCCATGAGGTTCTCCAATCATCCTTATTAACATCAGAGTCATTATTGTGTTTATAAGAATTCTGTTTATTCTGCACCTGTTCATTCTAAAACTTGGACTCAAAATTTTGTTGAAAGTTTCAATCACTCTCTACCTTTTCAAAAAAATGTTCATTAGTAGACAAAATGATTACAAATATTAACATTTCCATACTAATAGTTTTTATTTCTAAAACATGCAATCTAAAATATGCTAAAAATTTCATTGAATATTGGAAAATTTCATTGAATATTAAGTGGTCAAAGCACTTAATAATGACAATAATGGTAATAAAAACAATAAATTTCTAGCCACTATGTTATAGCATTTGGCTTCAACTTCTTTAAGAAAAGGAAAATAATGGCCTTGCAGAGGCCACTGCCCCAGAGCCACCTGTGCCCAGCCATGGTCAACCCCACCATGTTCTCCCTTAGTTCTCATCTTCTCCCAGCTGTTTACAGAAAATTTTCCAAAACAACAGAAAACTGTTATGTTCTGAGCACTGGTGAGAAGAGATTTGGTTATAAAGATTCCCACTTTCACAGAATTATTTTGGGATTTATATGCAGGTGGTGACCTCACACACCATAATGCACAGGAGGCAGTCCATCTATGGTGAGAAATTTGAGAATAAGAACTTCATCCTGAAGCATAGGGATCCTGACATCTTGTCCATGGCAAATGCTGGACCCGACACAAATGGTTCCCAGTTTCTCATCCGCGCTGCCAAGACTGAGTGGTTGGATGGCAAGCATGTAGTCTTCCGCCAGGTGAAAGGCAGCATGGATATTGTGACAGCTATGGAGCACTCTGGGTCCAGGAATGGCAAGACCAGCAAGAAGATCACCATTGCTGACTGTGAACAACTCTAATAATTTTGACTGGTGTGTTATCTTAATCATGAGACCATTCTTTTGTAGCTCCTGAGAACAGCCCGTCACCCCCATGTGTTCTGAATGTTCTATAATCCTCATGCTCTCCCTGCAGTACCATGGAGTCCATATTTTCCTTACCCCCTCTAAGTCTAGCTGGATTGCAGAATTAAGATTTTTATTATGAAATAAAAACTAGACAAAAAGAAAAATTGGGAAATTACAACCATTATGATACTAAATGGAAGTATAAAATATAAAGTGGACCTTTTTAAAAAAGTTATTTGATCCCAGCTGGTTATTTGTCCTTCAGTAGTTGAGTGTCAATCCATGAATCAGGAGATCACAGTTCAATTCCCTGTCATGGCACATGCCTGGTTTGTGGGCTGGATTCTCAGTTGAGGACATGTGGGAGGCAGCAGTTCAGTGATTCTCTCTCATTGATATTTCTATCTCTCTGTTCCTCTTCCTTCCTCTCTCTTTAAAATCAATAAAAAACATCTTTAAAAATATATTAAAACAAGTTATTTGAACAACTGAAAAGAAAAGACAATCTCTTTGAAAGAACATAAGCATTTAGAAATCACAAGATATAATATAAAATTACTATGGAGGGATGATACTTTTGAAATATTTAAGACTTGGTGTTAAATTTATGTAACTGCATAAAAACATAAATTGATTCTAAATGACTACCCTTTCAACTCAATTTTTAAATCTGCATTTTTAATATACTGTTTTACATTGAATATTTCAGCTAAATATTTTAACCTGCTTATCAGTTACACAATTTCTTCAAATGTTATTATTTGGGAACATATTTAGGTGCATAAAAAAGCAAAACTAAAAAAAAAAAAAAAACACCAGGAAAGCAGAATTTATTATCTAAAAGATCTTGCCTTACTTATATCTTTATATTCTAATCCTATTTTCGTAACCATATTTCATATGTTGAAAAGCACCTAGAGGAAGAAATTAACTGTTTTTCCCACAAAAAGAAACAGCAATAACATGAAATTAGAGTGCACGTGATGTATCTCAACAGTTTGTGCCCCTCTCCCTCCCTTTCTCCCTGCCTGCCTCCTTCCTATTATTCTCTCTGAACACACATTGCCAGGGGGATAATCATTTATGGTCAACTAAATTGAAGAACCAGTAATGAGGAATATCAATCAGTAATCCTAAGATTAAAATTTCTGCCCAAGAAGCAGGAACTATCTCATGTAATAGATTTCTTGGCAGTTTGTGAGTGCTATTAATATTTTTCTAATTGTCAATATGAACCACATCTAGAGTTAAGAAAAATATGAGCAAAGTCCTTTCCTCTAGCCTCACACCAAGTGTACAGCAGCCATAAGAGATGGGATGGGTATTGTAACTGGGCCACCTTTCCACACCAATATTGCTGTCTCATGTCAACATGTCATTGGTGACTATTTTACTAAAATTTTTGATGCATTAATAACATTAGGTAAAAAGTAGTTGGACGGGAAATAAATGGTAGACTTTCTTACCCACCCTTTTCCCCAACCAAACTCCCATATTTTGGGGGAAAAAAAGGTTTTGTAAATGAATGACTTTTACTTAATTCCACATCTTTTTATTTTGTTGTAGTATTTTTGCTGCTTACATCCCACTCTTCTACTCTTTTACTACTAGAAAGCTTAAAAAGTTACAATTTTTTTTTCTGCAAAGTTGGCTAGCTCTTCTTCCCTCTGTTTTATTCACAGTAACACTTGATATTAGTCAAAGAGAATACATGCTTTATTGCCTGAGACAGACTCTACTGAGTCTGAGACAAGCCTGACAAGCACAGCAGCATCAACCCTGTCCTGATCACTTCTTCACCTGTCACATCCACCTAGGGTATCTAATGTTTTTTTACTGCCTGAATGATTTCTTCTATTCTGCAAACAGATACTTAAAACAAAGCTAGGCATCATCTAGGTGCTGCAAATAATGCATCAAATACAAACCTGTTTGATATGGCAAATTTGACAAAATCCTTCTAATAGGTTTTTCTTAAATAAATTGTTTTAAAGAGGATTTTAGAAACCACTGAAATTTTAGCTTTTTAATTAGCAACTAGTGGGAAAATAGAAAAGTTTACGCCATTTTTAAAACCTAACCCCAGCATCATCCCAACCTTTTTTGAAAGATGAGGATTGACTAAAAGAAAGGATATGGAATATAGTGAGAGAATCTGAGAAAATCTGAGAGTCAGAATTGGAGTAATGGTAGGGAACTGGCTATTACCAATACTGATTAAAGATAAGGTTATTTAGCATTGTGCTTTAGCAAAACACAAATAAGAAGGTCAAATGTGAATAAATTGAGTGGCAACCAAAATAGCTTATTATTTACATTGAATACTTACGGTAGCTCCCAAATTGCAAAGTTTTGAGAATATTAAAAAACAAAAAAAACAGAGGGATTTTAATGTTATAATGTATATTTTACTTTTTGTGTTTTGTTTTGTTAATCCTCACTCAAGGACATTTTTTTCATTGATTTGTAGAGAGAGTGAAAGGGAAGGGAAGAAGAGACAGAGGGAGAAAAATTGATGTGAGAGAGACATATCAATTGGTTGCCTCCTTTACCACGCACCCCAACCAGGGCCAGGGATGGAGCCTGCAACTGAGGCAAGCGCCCTTGTCCTGAATCAGAACCAGGACCCTTCAGTCTGTGGGCCAATAATCTATAAACTGAGCTCAACTGACTTAGGGCTATTTTACTTTTTAAAAATACAGAGGGTTTTTTTTATTGATTTCAGAGAGGAAGGGAGAGGGGGAGAGAGAGAGAAACATCAATGATGAGAGACAATCATTGATGGGCTGCCTCCTGCACACCCCCCACTGGGGAAGAAGTCTGCAACCATGGCATGTGCCCTGACCAGGAATCCATCTGTGACCTCCTGGTTCATAGGTCAACACTCAACCACTGAACCACACTGGCCAGAGCTATATTTTACTTTTGTGCATTTATGAGTATCTAATCTACATAAATGTAGGAAAATGCCTCTATTTTCATCTTAAAACTTTCTAGTTTGCCATACTCATTTTAAATATCTGAAATAGAGTTCACAGAGACAGGTGACTTTGCTACTTACTAGAAATGTAAAATTTAAACTCTAATGTTCTTATCCCAAGTCCAATATTCTCTTTGTTACATTAAACAGCTTTCTTGCCCTGGCCAGTGTGGCTTAGTTGGGCATTGTCTCTGTGCACTGAAAAGTTGCTGGTTCTGTTCCGGTCAGGGCACATGCCCAGGTTGTGGGCTAGATCCCTGCTAGCTGGCATTCATGGGCAAGCAAACGATGTTTTGCTCTGACATGGATGCGTCTCTCTCCTCTCCCACTCTGTCTATAAAAATCAATAAAATATCTTAAAACACACACACACAAGAGCTTTCATGGGGTCATCCACAATGCATGTATAAAAAGTAATGCCACATACATGTAATGTCATTTGTATAATTATTCAATGTGCAATTTATTTGTATTCCTTAGTGAGAGGGGCTGGAGAAAAATACCTTTTTATGTATTTATATAAAAATAATACAATTATATTATTACATTAATATTTTATATATTCCCAAATATTTATTTTAAATTGTTCTGTCTCAACAACAATGATTACATATGATAGCATAGTGTATACAGATATAGATATGGATACATATATGTTGTGAGATACGTATTTCAGACCTCTCTATGCAAATTTGAACAGAAATGTTTCACCCTGAATATTATGGTTTTTCTGTAAATAAAACTATTCCAAAATTGAAAAGCTTATTTAAAAATGGGCAAAAATGGTCAATAAGCACTTCACAAAAAAAGGATATCCAATTGCCAATAAATATAGGAAATGGTATGCAACCTTATTTAATTGTTAGAGTATTTCAAGGTAATATCATAGATCTCAGTAGACACTTTTTGAATGGTTAAAATAGTTTAAAGCCAAAACAATGCAAATTACCACAAAACATATAAAGCCTGAATAATCTGTCTTGTACTTCCTAATATGTAAAAACCCAGGGTCTGTAACATCCAAAATGACTAAAGGCTCCACCAACTGGAAGTCAGTGCTGGGTTGCCGTGGCGACCCAGTACTGACTGCCCATTGCTGAGGGTGCCACAATCCAGCACTGACTGCCGAGGGGGCTATGGATCAGGCCCAAAGAGAGGCCTGGAGAGAGAAGCAAGGTCTGATCTGTAGCCTACATGGCAGCTGTTGATCAGTCCTTGCCTCTCTTTTTCTCCGGTCCTGGCCAGCAACCACACCTCTCTTTCTCTCTGGCCTCCACTGGGGCTGCTGATCAGCCTCGCCTCTCTGATCAGGCCCATTGATAGGCCTGGAGATGCTGACTGGCATAGAAACTGACCAATCAGAACCAAATCTGGGTGAAGTGCAAGGAGCCAATGCTGCCTAGGAGGTGGAGCTTTTGACACTGACTGGCATAGAAACTGGCCAATCAGAATCTAATCTGGATGAACTGCAAAGGCAGAACCTAAGGTGGGGCCTGAGGAGGGGTTTTAATGGCAACAGCTATTTGGTGTAAGGTGTAAGAAAGTGGTTCAATTTTCTAATGACAGATTTGGCAGTATAATGCATATGGCTGGCTATCAGTCCAGATACAGGGATTATGTATTTTTGTCTGCCAAGAGTATCTCCTCTTGATAAAAATAGCTTCTCCCTCCCCCCAATTTAAGCAATCCTATCCTATATAATCTATCTATACTACTAAAAGGTTAATATGTTAATTAGATCCAGTTGACCAGCCATCTTCCGTACATCCAACTTCCTTTGGACAAAGCCATGGTGGTGGGGCCCAAGTCAGAGGCTGTTAGGGGTGATATCAGGCCTGCAGGGGAGGGCAATTGGGGGTGAGATCAGGCTGGCAGGAGAGGGCAGTTGGGGCGAGATCAGGCAGGCAGAGGCAGTTAGGGGTGATCGGGCAGGCAAGCAGAGAGGCTAGGGGCAATCAGGCAGGCAGGCAGAGGCACTTAGGAGCGATCAGGTAGGCAGGCAAGTGAGCGGTTAGGAGCCAGTGGTCCCAGATTGTGAGAGGGATGTCTGACCGCCAGTTTAGGCCCAATCTCACAGGGATCAGGCCTAAATCGGCAGTTGGACATCCCCCAAGGGGTTCCTGAATGGAGAGGGTCCAGGCTGGGCTGAGGGAACTCCCCTCCCCCATACATGAATTTCATGCACCAGGCCACTAGTATACATTAGAATACTATGCAACTATGAAGATAAATGAACTGCTGCATGAAACAATAGGGATAATAGATTGTTTACAAAGTATTGACTGAAAGAAGACACAAAAGACTCCATATAATATGATTCTATTTAATATGAAAATATTCTTGTGTGCTAGACATGGCACCTACCCTTTGAGATGAAGGTGGGAATATTGACTGGGAAGAAGAATGTGGGGGATGTTTTAGATTCTGATGATTCCATTTTTGAGTAATGGTTTCAGAGGAGTTTTCATGTTATAATTTCTAAACATACCCATTTATTTTATACTTCAAACACTTAGTAAACAGAAACATTTGCTTTTTTCCCAATTACATCTGGACTCTCTACCTTCTCAGTTTCTTGATATGTTTCTTAATATAGTCACCAGCAATTCCACGCTAGCCTAAACCAGTGGCAAATATTTGTTTCTTTTCCATTCTTGATCTCAGTTTTATGTATTTTTAAATACTTTCTTCATCTCTCTATCTTATTCTCTCTTTCTGTCTCTTTTTCTCCACATTGTTATTTAATGTTTATAACCTAGAGTTCTGTTCTTCATTGTTGTCTTATTCAGGACATAAAACAAAATGTATCCACTACAAATGCCTTTCATTAAAATTGGTCATGGAATAATACTCACTCCTGAGATTAAAACTAATGGCTATTTAACAAGCATCTTCACATTTATTTCCTTTATACTTGTTATATT
Source organism: Corynorhinus townsendii (assembly GCA_026230045.1). NCBI lineage: Eukaryota > Metazoa > Chordata > Mammalia > Chiroptera > Vespertilionidae > Corynorhinus > Corynorhinus townsendii. The sequence continues at coordinate 114,662,381 of JAPDVU010000007.1, read as the reverse complement.
TATTTTCATTAAGCCAAATCTGTTGACACTGCTAATATAACCATATCCTGTCTTCAACATGTCAACATATTAGATTTAATTTCTCACAATGGCAGTTGGTGTCTTTCAGTATCTCCATGCTTACTTACTTTATCCCACCCACCCCCCTATGGTTGTGAAACCAATATATTCTCCTTTTCTTAAAACCCCAGCCCTTCAACATTTCTCATGGCTTGTGCCTAGGCATTGGATTTTTTTAAAATACAAGATTGTCTAACATACTGGTTCTCACCTTTGTCTGTAAAATTATTTCCTCTTTCAAAGTCAACAAAATTGTATTCATATTTTTTTTCTGGAGATCTTTGCAGCTTTCTCTTTCCCCAATTGTCTTATTTTCAAACTGTGATTTTAACACTGAAAAAAAAAATAACCCATGAGCAATAGGGACTATATTATACTTAATAACTTTATCTAAAGCATTTTAAATTTGACTACAATAGTATGTATTGAAAATGTGTTAAAAATCTCTAATGGCTAGTTTATAGGCATAAGTCACAAAATATTTTGACTAAGAAAAACACACCCTCACTCATCCACCTGTAGACAAGTCCTCCTTAGTGTCCTGTAGGATAGCCTTTAAAATTTTTATTGATGTAAATGATAGGATAGAAATTAAAATTTTGCTAACTTTGAATGTTATATTTGAAATGACTGCAAAGATGCAGTATTTTTATCCCCAAATGTTTATGTTTTTTTCTTGCTCTCCTTTAATCAACCAAACCTAAATTTCACAGAGTTCATGTCCCTGTAGCACTGTGACAATTTGAACCATGATTTAGATTACCATGATTTCCACTGTGGGAATTAAAATTAGAGCTTATTATTCAACATACAGGCAATGAGAACTTTCTAGATGACAGGGGCAGGCCCATCAGTGAACAAATCGTGCTCTTCCTTGTTGGGGACTTTGTTAATCATAGTCAACCTTAGGTAATATTTTCTGGTTGGTATTTGAGGTGGAAACACAATTCATTAAACATAAACTTAAAGTCACTCTAAGTATATTTAATAAATTTACAAGCAATGACTAAAACTGGCTTTTGCAATGCACTAGTGATTTTTTATTTGAGAATAATTAAAGAATAGCTTGCAAATGTACTAGTTGGCGGTATTGCCAAGAATAATGACAAAGCAAATAGATAAAATAAACTGTAATGTAAATGAACATTTTCATAGTCTTTTTGTTCATTCAGGTCTGTGACAAGTATTCCTTTTCAGACATTAAAGTTGTGTGCTATATGTAATAAAATCGATAATTGTTTGCTGTATATAATAAAATTGACAGTTGCTAGAGACCAACATAATATTCTCTCTTTAAATAAGATGTGGGAAGTCTGCCAAATATTTAAAACTTACCATTACCAAAGTGTATGAGATTTCAGATAGTTAATTTTTTAAACAAGATTTTTAATTGATTTTTAGAGATCGAGGAAGGGAGAGAGAGTGAGAACCATCCATTGGTTGCCTCCTGCACACCCCCCACCAGGAATCAAGCCCACAATCCTGGCATGTGCCCTGACCAGGAATCAAACTGGCAACCCTTTGGTGCACAGAGTGATGCCCAACCAACTGAGCCACACTGACCAGGACTCAGATAATGAATTTTTAAAAATTTATTGGTAACACTATTGTGGAGAGAGTAGTATGAATATACTGAATTTTTTTACATAATAGCTTGGACAAATAACACTTTACTTTTGGGGGGAAAAACAGAGCGATGTAAAATTATTGTCAGTTTCAAATTCCTTAAAAGGTATATATAAATTAATTTTTTTCTAAAAGAAATCTATGTAAAATGTACAACATAACAGTATCTTAGAAGCTACTTTCACTCAATTTCCATCTGTATCTTTATACCTTTATGAGAATTCCTTCCCTTTTCCCCTTTAGGTATCCACATTGATTTTTTGTGCTTTCAGCTGGCCAAAGTTGGTCAAAAAGTTCCCAATGCACCCTTTCCACTTCTCATCTCTATAGTTTACTTTTTAAATAATTTAGTCCTTCGGTATCTTAGACTTGACTTTTTGACAAATGATAGTAATAAAAGGAAATTGTTTTTATATTGCACTTTATAGGTAGAATACACTTCAAATTGGGGGAAGGGGAGCTAATCTCTTTAAGAATCAATTGGAATTTGGCACATAATGAAGGGATTGGTTTAGAATACTTAAAAGAGGCACTTAAACTGAGCTTTCATGGAGTGCAATATTAGTTTTGCAGTACTTTGGACTGTATTTTAAATTACATAAACTCACTTCTTTCTTGAGGGTGCCTCTAGGAGAGTCCTAGAACACTAACTGTTCAAATAATTAGCAATAACCTCAAGAATAAACTTTATACTCCCAGAATCTTCATCTGAGTACAACAACCAGCACTTGTTACTTGTTAAATTTTTACACAGGTTACATCATCGCTCATATGTTTTCACCGCTTTCATCTCTCATCATCTTTTCTGCAAAATTTGATAATCAAAATCCGATTACTTTCTTTTTCCTTTACTTGCTCACTTTTCTCTGTACTAAACGGCTATTTTCTTATGTTATGTACATAGATTTTGAAGGTACTATATACATGGTAGTTGATTTATGTAAGTGGTAGATTTACCAGAGTCTATACCACAACCCTTATCTGTATCTTTTGATTGATGACTAAAAATATAGGGAGCCCCATTCCTTTGGCTATAAGCACCCAGAATGAAGCTTCTGCCAAGAGGACCTAAGAATGAAATCTTGCCATTTGTGACTAAATGGATATATTTAGAGGGTATTATGCTAAGTGAAATAAATCAGGCAGAGAAAGACAAACACAATATGGTTTGACTTAAATGTGGAATGTAAAACAAACCAACATAAAAAATAAAAGTACACACAGAGATAAACAGAGACCAAAGGGATAGTTCCCAAAAAGGAAAGAGTGAGGAAATGGGTGTAAAGGTGAAGGGGAATATAGTCAATACTATTGTGATAAGCTTACATTGTGACAGATGCTTACTAGAATTAGCGGGGGGAACACATAGCAAGGTATAAAAATGTTGAATTATTATATTGTATGTCTTAAAGTAATATAACTAATATTTTTAAATTAAAAATAAATTTTATAAAATAAAAAAATTAGGGATAGGAGTGGGAGCAGGTCATAGCTTTAGAGCTACAGAAATTTCCTGTAATTACCTATATTTAGTAAAAATTTTTAGTAAACGCTTCTTCATTTTTTTCTATGTCCATGTCCTTAGTACAATTTTCAGAGATTTTTGAATTTTAAAATAGTTTTCCCCAGTTATTTATGGTGTGTATTAATTTTGAAGTGCTATTATAACAAATGCCCACATAGCAGGAGGCATAAAACAGCAGAAATGCATTCTTACACAGTTTTGGAGGCCAGAAATACGGAATTAAGGTCTCGAATGGGTCATGGTCTCTCTGACGGCTCTACAGGAGAATTCTTCCTTATATCTTCCAGCTTCTGTGGCTCTTGGCAGTCCTGGCTTGAGGCAGCATAACTCCAATCATTGCCCCTGACTTACCTTGACTATCTTCTCTGTGTTTCTGTATGTGTCTTCTCCTCTTCTAAGAAGGCCACCAATTATTGGACTTGGGTTCACCCTAAATTCAGGATGATCTCATCTCAAGATCCTTATCTTGATTACATCTACAAAGACACTTTTTTCAAAGAAGACCACATTCTGATGTTTTGAGTGGACATGGACTTTGGGAAATAAAATCTTGCCATTTATGGCCAGATTTAACCCACTGCAGGTTGTTTTACTGAGAAGCAGGTCTGTGGAGCAACTTAGGCTGCTGTTTCAGAACCAGTAGTCCTACTTCTCCTCTTTTCAGCGTTATTGAGGTATATGGAATATACAAAAGCTATACACATGTAAGGTAGACATTTTGATGAGTTTGGGCATCTGCATACAATGGAATAGCATCACCAGTATCAAAATAATAAATATACCTATCTTCTCTAAAATATTTCTTGTATTCTGTGTGTATGCTATAATGAGATCTACCCTCTTCACAATCTTTTAAGTACAAAACACCCTATTGTTAACTATATACTACATTGTACAGAAAATATCTAGAACTTATTCATCTAGTATAATTGTAGTATTATACCCATTAAATAGCTACTCATTTCTCCCTCTTCCTACACCTTGGCAACCACCATTCTATTCTCTGCTTTAGGAGTTTGAATATTTTAGATTCCACATATAAGTGAGGCCATTTGTTATCTGTCCTCTGTGACAGACTTGTTTCACTTATCATAATATAATTCAGGTCCATCTATTTTGTTGTAAGTAGTGGGATTTTTTTTTTCATTTTTAAGGCTGAATAATATTCCATTGTATGTATATTACTCAGTTTCTTGATCTACTTGGGTTATTTCCACAGCTTAGCTATTCTGAGTAATGCTGCTTTAATTGCTTCTTGACTGCAAATTGCATATGAGAATTATCAATGTGATCTCTTATTTCTTAGAAATATTCATGTCCTGATTAATTTCCCAATTATATCATAGTAAACTTTGATAGAATATAAAATATTACATGCTAACATTTCTCATTTTTATTACTTGAAATGTCTGGCTTTCTTTACGACTTTCTCATTTCTATTTTGAGATCGGTAATATTGAAGAAATTGTATTTTCTTTTTAGCTTTTGCACTTTATCATTTAAAACAAATAAACTACATAAAATTTGTGTGTAGTGCTTTCTTCCAGGATACTTTTGGGAGAAAGAAAAATGAAATTATAGCCTGAAGAGCTGCCTCTCCATAAGTTATGCACTATTTGCCTGGAATAATCAATCAAATATATAATTGATAGTCATCCTTTACTGTAGTGTTGGGAGTCTCATTGAGGAAGAGTCTTGAGAATTTGCTGACCTTGAGAATTTTGAAACACTAGTAATAGTATTTTAGGATCATTTGGTGAGACAAAAGCTAATCTTAAACTCCAAATCCTATGAACAGAAAGGAGGATAGTTTTCTTTAAGATGCTGACTCTGAAATGTTGGATGTCCTACTTCAAATCAGATCATTTGAAATATAATTTTCATGAAAAACAAGAACCATAATATGGGGGGGTTGTAATGTAAACACTAAACAGCCTCTTGGTCTCTGAGCAGGACTAAAAAGGCAGAATAAGGTTTAACATGTTTGGTAAGCTTTAAAATATGAAAATCCATGATATGTAGACATCTATAAAGTAAAAAAAAAAAAAAATGCAGTGGGTTCTCAGTGTTTGGTGTAAAAGATCAATGTTAGGAAAGAGGGTGATGATCCAGAAAGGGCAGACATGAGTATGAGACAAGTTGTACAAGACCTTGAAATACAGGCTAAGGAGCTTGGGCAGAAATATTAAGTAGAAAAGAGTTATAGCAGCAGGAGTTTGCTCTGCTTTGCTTACATTAGATTTTAAATGTATTTTTTTAAAAACATGCACACAAAACTTCCTTAATAAACAGGTGAATATAAGCCACTCTGATGAAAGCAGAAATAGGACTCAGGGTCCCATGCCTTTGAACGTGGTTCGTCCATCCTGCCTACCCAATGCTGAAATTCCTCCAGAGAATCATGAGCTTCTCAGGATGCAGAAACATTCTGTCTTACATCATAAACCATTCAGAACCTGGATCCCAAAACCAGGCTTCTCCATTGCTATGTTGTTTCCTATGTTTTGCTTTCACAGGAAAGATGTTACAAATGGAAGACAATAAATTAACCTCATGGATAAGTTAAAAACACGCACACAAAGTCCTTGGGATTTCCTTCATTCGGATTAAGCCATAATTATTGGGAATATCTGGGGAGAGATATCGTGCTATCCCAGTAACTGGTTTGGTTTTCCTTCTCTTGTGTTCTCTTAGGTCCCTCTACTGGCTTGCATCTCAGCACTAATGTCACGGCTGTGGAGTTGTTTTTTTTTGTAATTCTCCTGCCACCCTTTTAAAGGATAAGCCTCTTAACAGAAGGGGTGGTGCCTTACTTTTTATTTATCTAGCACTCCACACAGCGCTTGATATGGATAGGCCCCGAATGTCTATTTTGTTAATAACATTAGTAAGACATGCACTTTGTGTACTGAGTTTTTCTGGAAATTCGTACATTTCTTTTAAATCTCCGATGCCTGGAAGGCACTTGACTATTTCCTGAAACTATTCTTTCCCTGAAGACATATAAAAAAACCACAGGGTTATTTTATCTTGCTTTTGGATTAGAAGCTGTAGCACCCGAGGCAAGACCAATAAAAGCAGGCAGCAAACGGGTTTCCAACAAAATCCACTAGGGCAGTGGTCAGCAAACTCATTAGTCAACAGAGCCAAGTATCAACAGTACAATGATTGAAATTTCTTCTGAGAGCCAAATTTTTTAAACTTAAACTTCTTCTAACGCCACTTCTTCAAAATAGACTCACCCAGGCCGTGGTATTTTGTGGAAGAGCCACACTCAAGGGGCCAAAGAGCCGCATGTGGCTCACGAGCCGCGGTTTGCCGACCACTGCACTAGGGTCTTCACGTGGTAATCATCCATTTTCATGCGTGTTTGAATTTCTCGTTGTTGATTTTTAACACTGACTCATCTTAAGATGATATCCAATGAAAGCTCTCTCTCTACATATAGATATAGAGATTGGAGATGATAGAGACAGAGACAGAGACAGATGATAGATGATATACTTCTACACATGCACACATATATTGCATATATGCCTATATAAATCTAGAGATAGATATTTCCTATCTATCTATTGGTTCTATTTTCTGGGTAACCCTGAGTGATACACTAGCATAACAATTGCACTGTTGCTAACTTGTTTGATTCAGGCAGACTTCTATTGTGTCAAAGGGAGAATTGTGCACTTTTAGAAATCCAGGTAGAGTGACCTTGACATTCAGAACACTCATCTTCCAGCTGCAGATTAGCGATCATCCCTCTGTTCATTCCCTCTTAATGCTGCCTCTCATTCTCACTTGACAGGAAACGGCAGTTGGCATTACTCCACAGCTTCTTCTCAACAGAACATTAGAGGACAGTCGGGGGATTTTTGTAGGCTCCATATGTGAAATTTTAAGAAATATTCATTGAACTGTTTCTTTTTTTAGCACTTAACCTTGAGAATTCATTTCCACTTTTCAGCTGAAAAGGAAGAGATAACACTACTTCTAAAACTTACAGTTTCTTTCTGGCTATAACAAAATGCAGCTTTTGGGCTTGAGCGAGAGAAAAGATTTGGTTCCTCCTTCAGATGACACCCTTAAATTAAGTATTACTGGAGTAGGAGGACAAGATAGTGCTGGAGTGTCACAAATGCTTAAATTCTTCTTGTCATGGTACAGGCCAAGGCTGAGCATAGGCAGGCTACCTGCAGGGATGTTAAGATCGCCACACAGAGAGTTTGGGATTGAGGGAATCTGGGAGAAAGAGTTGCAGGTGCAAGAACAAAGCCTAATTTGGTGGGATAACCATAGCAAAATAGGAAATGAGAGTTCAGCGAAGCACTTCCTCTCAGGATACAAGGTGTTAGAGCATGAGTCAGCAAAAACAAAAGTGCTTTGAACATCACCCTTCCCTGCAAGACTAAGATTGTAGTTTATTCACCCAGCAGCTAGCACAGTTACTGGTACATGGAGTCTTAGAAACTTATAAGGGGGATTACTGCATGAATGCATAAATTTATGTGCAAATGAATAAATGCATGAATTTATTCATGCATGGATGAGTTCATAAATGAAAGAATAATTAAAAGTTTAAGGCAAGGCACTCTTGACATAATCAAATTTGATCAGCATCCCTAAAGGGAGTCTGGTGAGAAAAAGAAAAAGCTTTTTGATGTCTGAAAAGAAATGAAGAGCTTCACAATTTACTAATAACAAGATTTTGATCACAGAGAAAGAGCAGAATCAAATGGCAAAATCAATAGTAATGATTCAGTTGTTAATATTAGCATGTTTGATTTGCGTCTAGTAAAAATCTCCTGTCCATGCCCTAACCGGTTTGGCTCAGTGGATAGAGCGTCGGCCTGTGGACTGAAGGGTGCCAGGTTTGATTCTGGTCAAGGGCATGTACCTTGGTTGTGGGCACATGCCAAGTAGGGGTGTGCAGGAGGCAGCGGATCAATGTTTCTCTCTCATCAATGTTTTTAACTCCCTATCGCTCTCCCTTCCTTTCTGTAAAAAAAAAAAAAAAATCAATAAACTATATATTTTTTTAAAAATCTCCTGTCTGGAGTAGAGATGAATGCTAAACACTGGGAGAGACTTCACCTGAGTAAGTACGCAATGATTTTAGGAGTCAGAACTCAGTTTCTGACAGCTCCTGCTTTTTCTTTTCTACACAACCATACAACCAACAACAAGTTTCCTAGTACAGAGTTATATTTATTTTGAGTGACTTTTGAAGGGTTGGAATGAATGTTTAAAAATTGTAGTTCAGAGTAGGAGCCATATTTTCTTTAGGACATGGCTAAATAAATAATAGAACAGCTGGGTAATGAAATGCTATTTTAAAATGCATATAAAGAGTTTATAGTAAATGCTTCACCATAAAGTTAAATTTTATAAAAGTTTATAAAATTGTTAATGCACTGTAATTTGAACCATCTCTCAAGAAAGCATTACCAGTGTCAAGTAATGAATTTTAAATGTGATTGCTTCTTGGTAATGAATCCATGAATGATTTATTTTACTACTTATACTTTTCCAGTATTATCCAAATGGTCTATAATAAGCATATATTAATATTGTAATGAAGAAACTACCATAGTCACTCATTTCCATTTTAAAAACATTGTGTGTGGTTCTGTTCAGTTATTAGTTAATAAATTAATATTAAATCCAAAAATCCAAGATTTTGCTTTAAAACCTTTAATAGTTTCTTAGGAACTTTTTTAATGTGTGAAGGTCTGTGTGTGCAATTGTGAGATTGTGTGTGTCTTTGGGTATGCGTTTAGTTAGTTTATAAAGGAATTAACTGCATCATCATGATGCCATGATATTGGTTTTGGCCTAGTAAGCTTTCTGTGTCAAAGACAGAAACTAGGATCTTGGGGGAAAAAGAGTCATAAAACAAGTGCTTGATAGATATTTGTAAGTAAAGGAAAAAAGAATGAAGATCAAGGTAAGGAGGGTAAATGATTGAGAGGAATACACAATGTTTTAGAAAAAATTTGATAGATGATTCCTGAATTTTGTATTGTTATGCAAGATATAAAAAAAAATGAACAAAAGTGTTCTCCCTAATAAATGTGTTTTATTGGAATTTTAAGGGATAAAGGTCAGGTACAGCCAGGAGAATAAAGTACCTGGACTAATCACTAAATTGCCATGTAATTTTTGTCAATTCATTTCTACTTTCTTAACCTTAGAGTTCTCGTTAAGTGTAATGTTGGCAATTAACCAAAGAACCTCTAAATTCTAGTTTCCATTTGGACCTGGTTTTTCATTTGCTTATTTGACTTTGTGGCATATTTATGGCTAGCAGATTTTTCAAAGAACAGTGCAGATATTCTAAAAAGTGAGGTTTTCAATTTATTTAATTTGATGAGAAGCCTAAAATGTAATGAAATTATATTTAACAAATGAATTTTTTGAAAAGGAAAACAGTGTCTGATATAAATTCTGGAACCTATTATCACCATCCTATATGAGTTATTGTTTTCTGTATTATTGTAGAAGTTTTGGAAGAAAAAGAAAATTAAAAATCCTGTGTTTCACTATTTTAGGTTCTTTGTATATACTAAAACATTTATTTATCTACTATTAAATATAATTATATACATACACACATGTGCATATATAAATTGTAAAGTCCTATAGAAAGAAATTAAGGCTCAAAAAGATTGACTATCTGACAGAATCATGATTTGAAATAGATTTCTGATCCCTAGACATAAATATCCCTTATAATTCAAAAGTATTTAGTAATAATTAAAAAATAAATAAATAAATAAACATGCCCTAGTTGGTTTTCTCAGTGGTTAGAATGCCAACCTAAGGACCAAAGGGCCATATGTTTGATTCACAGTCAAGAGCATGTACCTGGGTTGCAGGATCCTCACCTCAGTCAGGGTGCCTGAAGGAGGGTAACCAATCAATGTTTCTCTCTCTCTCTCTCTCTCTCTCTCTCTTCCCCCCCCCCCACTCTTTCATCTTCCCTTCCACTCTCTCTAAGAAAATTTATGGGGAAAAAATATCCGTTGGTGAGGATTAACAATAACAAAATGATAAATAAATAAATAAATATTAAAAAAAAATAAACAATATGGAAGGGAATAAGATAGGACAAGATGAAAACAGGTAAACTTGGTAGGTGTAAAATAAATTAAAATTTATTAGAACTGGTTAAGTATAAGATGTTTTATATTTTTTTCCCACCTTTGCATGTCAAATGGACCTCTGCCCAAGTAGCTGCCAAAACATATAATGACTATCAGGGATTCTCTTCTCTGGCCTGCTGCAATAGTTACAATTGGCAATATTGAGAAAGGTCAAAATTATTTCTTATTTTTACTATTTTTTATGAGTTTTAATTTCTTCATCTGTTAGTTTTAACCCTCGTGTGTTGCCACTTCCTCATTGAACGACAGACCAATGACCTACTAATACCACTCTTGGTTCCTGTTCAACCCTCTAAGCAAAGTTCAGAATTCTTCAAATTCTCCAAATTGGGACAATCACTCTGGAGCCCCAAATAGAAAGCATTGGAATGTAATTCAAGATTAATGAAAGAGATGATGACTTTCTAGAGTGGAATTTCTACTACATCTGTTATGAAACCTATATTTTTTAGTGATTGATGGACCTCTTTTGTCTTTGCTTTTATCTTCTTAAAAACAGGGGTGCTGGAAGAACCATACTATAAGGTTGTTCTAAAGATCAACTGTATTATTACATTGAAATGTTGAGAATGTTGCATAATGTCCTATAACACATAATTATAAATCTCTCCCTCCCTCTCTCCCTCTCTCTCTGTTTATTAATGAGTGCTCTCTGACATTTTTCTTCCATTTATCCAATTCCACATTTCAAGGTAGATTTATTAAATAAAATATATATATTTTGCATTTGATATGTAAAATATCAAATGCAAAATATATATTTTTGCCAGACATTTTTCTTGTTTAAAGGAATTCAGAAGTGAAGAAACAGACCAAGTGCATGCCCCATGGAACCTCACATCTAGTGTGTGTGTGTGTGTGTGTGTGGTGACTGCCACAACAGCCAATATAAACTATGAAATCAGTAAGCAACATAAATGAAACAACTTAAGTGTTTCATGGCAGTAGCTGTAATCAAGGAAGATTATAATTCCATAGTGGGGGAGGCAAACCCACTTTGTGGAGATAGTGGCTGAGCTGAGATTCAATGAAAGGATGAAGAGATATATGTCACCCAAAAAAGCAGAAAATTAAGCAATTCAAGAAAGAAGAACAAATTAAGGTGGGAAATATCTTGCAATATTCAAGGGACAGAAGAGTAATGAGTGAAGTTTAAATATAGTGAGTCAGGAGCCTGTCATTGGAGTGGTGGGACAGTGGGGACAGCATAGTTTGAGATGACATTGGAGAATAAATCAAGGGCCAAAGCATATAAGGTCTTGTTACCATGTAAGGAGTTGGACTTCATTTTAAAGTAAAGGAAAAGGAGTTTAATTTTTTATAATGTGGTCTGATTTAGGAAAGGGTACCTACAAATGTTGAATAGAAAATAAATTTCAATAATAGCTGGGTTTGAGAGTAAAAAGGGTACAGAGGCAAATATAACAATTTCAGTGATGGATAACAGAGCCCTGACCAGCGTGTGGTGAAAGGGAGCAGTTGACATGCTAGATGGCAGGTGTGGGTTAGGACTGATGACCCAAGGTATTGTTCACATTTTTAAATAGTCGATTACTACAGAATTGTATTTTGCTGATAAATATAATCAAACAGAGAAAAAAATGATGATGCAGAAGAGGGATCCTTTAACTAAAGGCATCAATCTGATTGATGTCCTTTATGACCACAACACAGCCAGCCACCACTTGCTTGGGACTGAAAATGTGGTTAACGAGAACTTTTTCAAAGCACAACACAACCATCACCTCAGAATAGAAATGAGAGTCACCCAGGGAGCAGAAACTGAGTGTGAGGCTCAAGGATGACAGAAGAGAGGGTGAGACAAAATCATGTCAAAAAAATAAATAGCTCATACCTCAACTTCTCTCCCCATTCTCTTTTAGAATTGTGATACCCATATCAGCCCACTCTAATTGAGTCACATTAACAAAATCACTGTTTATAATTAGTCCAGGAAGAAAAATTCAGCATTTGCCCTTAGGCAAGAAGCTTCTATCCACCACACTAAAATTTCTTTCTGCCAGGAGGCCTTAACACCACTGCCTCCTTTTCCCCCTTAAAGAAAGAAAATAAGACATTCTTCACTATAATGCACATTTAGTAGGAGCTCTCTAAGTCAATTTTGCTTGACCAATTGAGAATCAACACTTGAAGATATAGTTAAAGAAAAAGTACTTCCCAATTTCTCATTGTTTAGTAATTATGAGATGAAGTCAGATGAAGATATGAGTTAAATCAATTTTCAGTGGGAGACACAGCAAACTGAAATACAGCTGATTCAACAGTGACAGGAACAGGCTCTGTTCATTCTGCTGATTGGAAGCCCACTTAGATGAAAGACTGTGGAGCACACAGATGTGGCTAAGAGCAACATCCTAATTGGTCTGTGGTCACATCATTCAAATACGAGCTTCTCAAGGAGTATAGATGGGGCCCCACAGCATAAGGCATTCCTTTCCTGTCACATACCCATAAAATATTATTTTAAGTGTGTGACAGTCTAGAATGAAGCAAAGAAAAGTTGCCTACAATGGATTTAGAACATTCATATATCACTTTAGCTGTTCCCATATTCACATTATTTTATTTTCTCATGTGTGAGGCCCATCACTCGAAACTAATCACCAGGACTGGTGATTTGCCCTCCAAAGTCCTCTGACCATGAGCTATTTTATGTATCTAATTCAATAAAACCACCTTTGGCTTCTGGATGAATGATTACATTGCAAAATGAATCATTCTTAAACATTTGCCAAACCAGCAGTTCCTATTGGCATCCGTGACTGCATTAGGGAGGCTGATGTAGCATGGAAACAGTTCAGAATAGAGAAATGACTGGAAATATGTAGACTCATTGTCTACAGAGCAGGTGGTTCTTCCTTCTCCCTCACCAGATACTGTGCTTTCCTGACTGCACCAAGGAAATGGGGGAAATGGTTTGAAATTATTTAAAAGCCACAAAAACAAATGCCACTGTGGTAGACCTAGCTTGGTTTCCCAATAGTACCCCAGACTCTCACACTCTGGTAGTCTCCCCCAGACATGTCTTCCAAAGCTATGCAGCTTTTGTGGCAGCCACACAGGTTCCTCTGAACCAGTTATGGTCAATGAGATATAAAAAGACTAGAGGCCCAATAGATGAAGATTTGTGCAAGAGCGGGCCTTCCTTCCCCTGGCTGCCGGCACCACCTTTGCTCTGGCTGGAGCCACCTTTTCGCTCCGGCCCCAGAGCCACCTTTCTACCATCCTACACTGCTCAGAGGCCTGGAGTGGCTGGGGCTGTGCGGAATGTCCCCAGCCGCTCGGTGCCTGCATATTCAAATTAACCTGCCATCTTTGTTGGGTTAATTTGAATACTCACTACTGATTGGCTGGTGGGTGTCGCAAAGGTATAGTCAATTTGCATCTTACTCTTTTATTAGTGTAGATGTCAGCGGTTTTCTGGGAAAAGTTTAGCTTTCTGACAAGAGAGAGGAGCTCCTATTCAAGTTTTCTGTTATATTGTAAGTGATTCAACAATTTTATTGGGAAAACTTGTGATTCACCCAGGATTATCTGAGATCCTATCAACAACTAAATTGTTTTATCTAATACAAAAGAAGGTTTTTCAAAGTCAGGAAGACATAAGATAAACCTCAGCTATATCTAAGCTCTTCAATTTTAAACATCTTTCTTGAGCATTGTATGTCTCAATTTTCTTACCCCTAAGACATAATTTTCCCCATTGAAGTTCATATTGGTTTTATTTTTTAACATATTAATAAAATAAGTTGCATTATACATTTCCAAAAGTTGAGCCAACATCAAATTTCTAAATGAATTCTTACTTGGTGATAATGTGTTATTTACAAATATGTTCATGTAATCAGTTGGCTAATATTTAATAACTAGTGACCCAGTGCACAAAATTCATGCATATTAAAAGGGAATTAAATATTTTAATATTTCTATTTGTCCTTTCTCTATAATAGAAGTCTCAGAGATGAAAGAAAAGTAGTAAATTGTATATGAAAATCATCCTCAGGTCAGAGTCTGGGGCACACCACAGGAACCAGAGTCAAGTCCCTGCCCACCCATGTGCACCTCGAAATCACGGGAGACCCAGACCCAGCCGGCCCCACCCTCACTGGGCTAGATCCAGACCCGGCCAGCCCCATCCTCATCAAGCCCCACCTGGTGGGGGGAGTGCCACCTCAGGTCGCCTGGCCCAGCACCAGGGTAGGGGGCATGGCCTGAGGTCCCCCATCAAGCCCCAACAGGTGGGGGACACAGCCTCAGGTCACCCAGCCTGGTGCTGGGGCCAGGGGTGCAGCCTCAGGTCCTCCAGCTCAGTACCAGTGTGGGGGGTGTGCCATGAGTTCCCTCAGCCTGGCGCCTGGGCCAGGGATGAGGCCTGAGGTGCCCTGACAAGCCCCACCAGGGGGTGGAATCACAGCCTCAGGTCCCCTGCCCCAGCCCAGCGCCATGCAGCCTCAGGTCTCTGGTGATTGCTCACTAAGGCTCATTATGGGAACTTTGCCTTCACTGTGGGCACAGCCATCTTGTGTTACAGAATCCCTGCCTCCACTGTGGATACAGCCATCTTGTTATGGCATAATGGTCAATTTACATATTCTCTCTTTATTAGATAGGATAATATTTTCATCTATTAATGATGTGTTATTTTTGTCTAATTTTGAAATCAGGACACAGATCAGGAAATTTTGTTTTATATTGTTTTATATGATCTGAGAAAACTTAAAGAACCTAGAAATTCTCATTTTCTTCAAGACATAAAAATGGTTAATAAAATGGTTAATAAAATGGTTAATAATGGTCCCTGCCCCTGTCCCCTCCCGAAACCCTCCCCATCTCATTTTCTATGACCACAGGTTATGCATATGTGCATATAAGTTCATTGGTTGATCTCTTCCCACCCAGCATAATACTCTCCAGATCCACCCATGCTGTTTCAAATGGGAACAGTTCTTTCTTTTTTATTGCCCCATAGTATTCCATTGTGTAGATGTACCATAGTTTTATTTATCCACTCATTTGCTTATGGGCACTTAGGCTGTTTCCAAGTCTTAGCTATTGTAAATTGTGCTGCTATGAACATAGGGGTGTGATGTTCTTTCTGATGAGTATTTTCTTTTTTAGTGAACCTTTCTTCTTACTTTATTTCTATTTATTTGGGTCAAATGTTTACTTTGCTTATTTTGAGTGCAAAAAAACTCATTACCCAAAAGTTATTCACCATTTTACTCCTTTGACTTCCTCTATTGTAGTTATTATAAAGACAAAATACTCAACTTCAACTGACTTCACCCAGATATAATTCTGGCCAGTGGTTGTCACGAATTTTCAGTACTTTTCTCAGGGTCCTATTTTTCCCCCCCACATTAACCCAATATTATAGTTGGAAATACCACAGCCATGGATCTTGAGAAAAGAAGCCAAATTATCAAACTGAATTAACAAGCACAATAGAGACGCACTCATAGATAGAGAGTAGGCTGATAGCTGTCTGGGTGGGTGGTAGGGGGTGCTGATAGAGCAAAAAAAAGAAAAAAAAACAAAAAACTTCATGGATGCAGACAGCAGTATGGTGATTGCCAGGGTAGAGGAGTGGGAAGAAGTGGAGGAGGGTTTGGAGGGATGAATGATGATGGAGAGTCTTGACTTGGGGTGATGAACACACAATACAGTCTACAGATGATGTGTTGTAGAACTGTGTAACTAAAATGTGTATAATTTTGTTAACTAGTGTCATTACAATCTACACTAATAAAAGAGTAAGAAGCAAATTGACTATACCGTCACAATGCCCACCAGCCAATCAAGAGTGAGTATGCAAATTAACCCAACAAAGATGGCGGGTTAATTTGCATATTCAGGTGCCGAGCAGCCAGGGGCAGGGCAGGATGCTGTGTGATCGCCATGGTGATGATGCAGGCATTCTGCACCACCCCAGCCGCTCCAGGCCTCTGGGCAGTGTGGGAAGGCAGAAAAGCAGCTCCAGGCTGGAGCAAAGGTGATGTCGGCAGCCAGGGTAAGGAAGGCCCATTCTTGCATGAAACTTCGTGCTTTGGGCCTCTAATAAAATCAATACAAAAGAAAAAATAAGTAAATAAACAATGATTTAAAAAAAAAAAAAGAAAGGCAAGAAAATTTAAGAGTAAGAACTTTGATATACAAGGTGGGACAAGAGTAGGTTCACAGATATTCATATAGAAACAATGCAATAATCCTATATAATAAAAGGGTAATATGAAAATTGACCCTCACAGTGGAACAACTGATCACTATAACACACATTGACCACCAGGGGGCAGACGCTTAACTCAGAAGACTAAGCCCTGGTGGTCAGTACACTCCCACAGGGGGAGCTCTGCTCAGCCACAAGCTGGGATGAAGGCTGGAAGCGCAGCATCAGTGGCAGGAGCCTCTCCTGTCTCCTTGGCAGCCATAAGAATGTCTGACTGCAGCTTAGGCCCACTCATGCGGGGAGCGGACCTAAGCTGGCAGGTGGACATCTCCTGAGGGCTGCCAGGCTGCCAGAGGGATGTCTGACTGCTGTCTTATACCCAATCCTCTGGGGTGCAGGCCTAAGCTGGCAGGTAGACATCCCCTGAGGGGTCCCGGAGTGCGAGAGGGCACAGAGTGGGCTAAGGGACACCACTGAGTACATGAATTTTTTGCACTGGGCCTCTAATTAATAATAATGCAAGAATAAACTCTATATTTTGTGTACTCACAATTGTACAACTACTTTTTCCCCACCCTATATAATTGTGGTATGACTGGACTGCCACAAAGTCCTGGGTAGCTTAATCCTAATAATTTATTGGGTGAAATCAATAAATCCTTTATTTATTTAAGCTGATGTTGGTTGTATTTTGTTTAGCTTTCTCCTAAACACATTTCTGACTTATAATTTGTATTGTTTCTTTTTCTAATATATGTTTAAATCATATATGATTACCATTGGATGGATATATATATATATATATATATATATATATATATATATATGTTGGATTGTTGGATATTGGTTATTTTAATTAGTCTGAGATGTTTGTTTGGTTGGTTTATTTATCTTTATTATTGCAAATATCACAGATGTCCCCTTTTTTCCTCCAGTGATTCCTTCCACCTCACCCCCAACCCAGGCCTTCACTGCACTATTGTCTGTGCCCATGGGTTATACATATACTAGAGGCCCAGTGCAAAAAATTCATGCATGAGGGGTGGGGGAGGTGTCCCTCAGCCCAGCCTGCACCCTCTCTAATCTGGGACCCCTTGAGAGATGTCCGACTGCCCATTTAAATGGGCATCCCTCTCACAATCCAGGACTGCTGGTTCCCAACCTCTCACCTGCCTGCCTGCCTTATTGCCCCTAACCGCTTCTGCCTGCCAGCCTGATCACCACCTAACCACTCCCCTGCCAGCCTGATCTATGCCTAACTGCTCCCCCTGCCAACCTGATTGCCCCTAACTGCCTTCCCCTGCCAGCTTGGTCACCCTAACTGCCCTTCCCCGCCAGCCTGGTTGCCCCTAACTGTCCTCCCCTGCAGGCCTGGTCGCTCCCAACTGCCCTCCCCTGCTGGTCCAGTAATCCCTAACTGCCCTCCCTTGCCAGCCTGGTTGCCTTAAACTGCCCTCCCCTGCTGGCCTGGTTGCCCCCAACTGTTCTCCCCTGCAAACCTAGTTGCCCCTAATTGTCCTCCCCTGCTGGCCTGGTCACCCACACCTGTCCTCCCCTGCAGGCCTGGTCACCCTTAACTGCCCTCCCCTGCTGGTCTGGTCACCCCTAACTGCCCTCCTCTGCTGGCCTGGTGACCCCTAAATGCCCTCCTCTGCTGGCCTGGGTCCTCCCCCAACTGCCCTCCCCTGCTGGCCCAGTTACCCCTAACTGCCCTCCCCTGCAGGCCTGGTCCCCCCCAACTGCCCTCCTTGCAGGCCTGGTCCCCTCAACTGCTCTTCCCTGTAGGCCTGGTCCCCCACAACTGCCCTCCCCTGCAGGTCTGGGTCCCCCCCAACTGTCCTCCCTTGCAGGCCTGGTCTCCTCCAAATGCACTCCTCTGCTGGCCATCTTGTGGCAGCCATCTTGTGTCCACATGGAGGCGACCATCTTGTGTGTTGGAGTGATGGTCAATTTGCATATTACTCTTTTATTAGATAGGATGCTTATAAGTTCTTTGGTTAATTTCTTCCCATATGCCACACCCCAATCCCTTCCTTCCCTCTGAGATAAGACAGCCTGTTACATGCTTCTATGTCTCTGGCTCTTTTGTTCATTGGTTGATTTTGTTCATTAGATTCCACATATGAGTGAGATCATGGAATGTTTTACTTGTGTTGTTGTTTTCTCTTTTTATACGTAAGCTGCTTATTGATGTTTGTTATTATTAATTTGTTGACATTTCTTTTTATTTTCGAGAGATTTAGATTTTTTTCAAATTATATTTATTGGGGTGACATTGGTTAATGAAATTATATGTTTCAAGTGTACAATTATATAATACATCATCTGTATATTATTTTTGTGTTCACTACACAAAGTCAAGTTTTCCTTCTGTCACCATATATTTGACCCCCTTAATACTTTACTACTTTCCCATCACTCTTTTCCCCTCTGGTAACCACCATAATATTGTCTATATCTATGAGATTTTGTTTTTATGTATGTCCTGTGTATTTATTTGTTGTTTTCAGTTTTTTTTATCCCACATATGAGTAAAATCATGTGATTGTTTTCCATCTGACTTATTTCCCTTAGCATGATATGCTCAAGATCTAGCCATGTTATCACAAATGGCAGTATTTCATCTGTTCTTATGGCTGAGTAGTATTTCATTGTACATATGTACTACATCTTTATCCAATTATCCAAGGACACTTTGGTTGTTTAGATGTTTTAGCTAGGGTGAATAATGCTACAATGAACATAGTGGTGCTTATATCCTTATGGAGACTTAGATTTCACATTTTGTATATGCTCTTCTGCTTCAGACTATATAATAACATTGTCTGCACTTCCTTTCTGTCCAATATCTCAAGTCCACTCCAATTAGTAATACATATTCATTACTTCTTAAACTTCCCCTTTAAATATTACCAATATGATAAAAATCAATTAACTACCTGTTTTGGCTTATTCAAATTATCAGGATTATTTGATACATTTTCCACTTCCTTCATGGAACATTATCTTTACTTGAACATCAGGACATTGGTACCTCTTGTTCTTTTAAGGTTATCTCTCTTTTTCTGTTTTTTCCTCATTTGCTTAACTAGTAAATGTTAGAATACACAAGAATTTAGTCTTTACATATATCTCTATACTTACTTTCTACATTATAAGTTTTAGACCCCTGATTTTAAGTACCACTTATATTATGACAACTCATAAATTTATTTTCCCCTTGACATTCACATTTGTATATCTGTTTTCCTGTTTGGCATCTGCATCTAAATATCGAATACATATCTCAGAATATATATGGTTACTAGAGGCCGATTGCACAAAGATTCATGCAATAGGCCTTCCTTCCCCTGGCTACCGGCACCGGTTTTCCTCTGGCACCTGGGACCCAGGCCTTCGTTCCGGCCAGAGCCTTCAGTCTTTGCTCCTCCTGGAGTGCTGCTCCTGTAGCTCCCTCCACCCCTGCCCTCTCCCTCATAGCAGGCATCCTGCCCCGCCCTGCCACTCTGTGCCTGCATGCATGCTGCCCAGAAGCTCGGAGCGGCTGGAGTGCAGAGCCAGTGCCATCTTTGTTGGGTTAATTTGCATACTCACTCATGATTGGCTGGTGAGCATAACAAAGTGACGGTCCATTTGCACATTTCTCTTTTATTAGTGTAGATGATTTCCTCTTCTTAAGCATTTCTCCTATAGGTTTGCCTATCTCCGTGACAATTCATTATTTCAGTTATTCAAGTCACAAAACCTGACATCATAAGTTTTCTCATTCTCTCACTGCTATTAGCAAATCTACCAGTCTACCTATCAGCAAAGTAAGTTTTATTCTACTGTTATTACTTTACCTTGAGTATTTAAAAAAATCTTGGATTATTTTAAGGTAATTAAATTTTAAACATTCCTTACATATTAGGAAATTATGTTCACACACTTTTTATATAAAGCTTCATAAACTTGCTGTTAATCAATTTTGGTTTGTGTTAATCACACCAGATTCTATAGGTAGGTGATCAAAGTCCTTCTGAGCTGAGACCTGAATAATGATGGAATTCAGGTAGCAGAAGTGGTGTGGGGAATAACACATTTGAGGCAAAGGAACAATAAATGAAACATTTCTCAGTTGAGAATCAATTTAGCAATTTTGCACAGACTGGAAGCAGTCCACTTTTAGTACAGTGTAATAAAGGAGGGTAGAGTGGAAAGAGATGATATCTGTAATTTAAAACCTGTGGATCATAAAATGGAGTTTGTACAATATTTTCACTGGGTATAGAATTCTAGGTTGACAGATTTTATTGTTGTTATTGTTGATTGTCTGTCAAGATTTTTAGAAGTTCAGAACACAGCCTTATGGCTTGTATTGCTTTTAGATATCTAAAGAATTATTGTCCTTATTCATCGTGAATATGCCTGCTTCTCAGGCTGATTTAATAATTTTACTTTTATCACTAATTTTAAGCAAGGTTATCTCAATATACCTTGATGCAATTTTTTTCATGTCTTTACTTTGAATTCATTGAGCATCTTAGATTGTAGGTTTAGCATTTGCTTCAAATTTGGAAGATACTTGACCATTATTTTCTCAAAATTTTCTATCCTCTTTCCCTTTTATGGGACTCTATTTATTTACACATGTACTTAATTTTATTCTACAAGTAAGAATGCTGTATTTATTTTATTCTTTACTTTTTCTTATCTATTCAATTTTGAATAGTTTCTATTTACTAATCTTCCTTTTTTCTGTAGTATGTAATCTCTCATTAATTCCTTAGAGTGTATTTGTCATTTCTGACATTGTAATTTACATTTCTAGGAAGTTGGATGTAGTTCTCTTTATACTTTCCATATGTCTTATCATGCATGCACTTTACTGTAATTTCTTAAACTATATAAAGTATATTTATGCTCAATTTTTTATTATTCTTTATCTACCAGTTCTATCATCTAAGTAGTTTTAGGTTTTCAATACTATTAATTAACTTTAGTATTTATTATGCCTCATATTTTTCTACTTCTTTGTTTGCTTGGCAATTTTATATTGGTTACCTGCATTGATTTTCTACAATAGCTATAACAAGGTTGCACAAATTGAGTGGCTTAAAACAACAGATATTTATTTATTCTCTACAATTCTAGAAGCTGGAAGTCTAAAATCATGCTGTTGGCAGTCTTGCTCCCTCCAAAGCCTCTAGAGGAATGTTTTGCCTTACTTCTCCCAGCTTCTGGTAGCACCAGGTATCTCTTGGCATGTGGCTATGTTCTGCACATGGTCATGTTTTTTGTTTTATGTCTCTTGTGCCTAAATTTCCCTTATCTTTAAGAATGTTAGTGATTGCATTAGGGTCCAGCTAAAGGGCTTCATTTTAACTTCATTACAACCATAAAGACTCTATTTCCAAATAAGTTCACACTGACAGGTATTGAAGTTAGCACTTCAATGTATCTCTGCATAAGAATGCCAGGAATTGTGAATTTTACACTTTGGGCACATTTTTTTTTTTCATTCCTTTAAATATATTGAGGTTTATGCTGAGATGTAAAATTATTTGAGGTCAAGTTGATCCTGCAAAGCCTGCTTTTAAGCTTTGTTAAGTGGGCCCAAGGCAGCCTCCAGTCTAGGAATAATTTGACCTGAAAACTGAGGCAATAGCTTTCTGAGTTCTGTATTTGATATGAACTTTGAGGCTTTCTACTCTGGCTGTAAACATGCACCAGCTTTACAGAAGCTCCAGGGTCTGTTTTACCTGATTCTTTCTGGTGGTTCTTTCTCCACCTCAGTAATTTCCTCACACATGTGTGCTAAGAATTCAGATGAAGACTCAAAAGGAATTTTCTTCCACTGTTCTGGAGCTTTCTGTGTAGCTCTTTCCTCTCTAATGCTTTGTCTTAGAATCTTGACTTTTTAAAAAACATTTTTATTGATTTCAGAGAGGAAGGGAGAGGAAGAGAGATAAAAACATCAATGATGAGATAAACATCATTGATTGGCTACCTCCTGCATGCCCTCTACTGGGGATCAAGCCCGCAACACTGGGCATATGCCCTTAACCAGAATTGAACCTGGGACCTTTCAGTCCACAAGATGATGCTCTATCCATTGAGCCAAACAGGCGAGGGCATAATCTTGACTGTTTTGAACTTGAAATTCTGTTTCTGCAACTGAGTGAGACCATGAACTTCAGTTTGATTCTTCCTCCCTGTGCTTTGGCCCAGCAATTCCCTCTAGGCATTAAGTTAGAACACTAGTAAGGCTCATAAATTTTAGTTCCCTTCTCAAATACATTACTGTTCTGCCATAGCTTTCTGAAAACATTGCTTCATATATTTTATTTACTGTTTTAGTTATGTAAGATGTAGAGGTAAATATGGCCTTGTTCCTAACTCATAGCTGGAAATAGATGTTGTAAAGTGGAGTTTGGATTACACTTTAATTGAATAATTACCTATCATACAATTTGAAGCCAGCGTGTGATGCTATCAGATTTATTTTTTAATATCATTCTTCTTGGAGAAAGAGAATGAGCTGAAGTAGAGAGGAAAAAGAAATATCAACTGTGAGTGGATTGCTATGGTCCAAGCTAGATATGGTGATGGCTGGGGTCAGGTATGTTAAAACAGAGACAATAAAAAGATGTGCTTTGGGGTTAGAATTGGAGATGGATCCCACAGGTCCTGCAGAATTATTGAATGCAAGGTAAAAGGAAATAAAGTAGTGAGGTATAATTTATAAATTTTGGCTAAGAAACTGGTGAATGGCCATGTCTTCCCTTTTTAATTTAGATGAGAGAGGTAGGTATAGAACTGTGGAAAGGGTTGGCATGTTATTTATAAATTTTTTGTTTCTCCCAACTGGAAAATTGAATCTATGCACTTTACTTTGATCAATTTTGTATTTCTCTTACTTCTATTACTTATTTTTTCTATTCACTATTTTTTCTTGTCCATTTTTCTCCTTTCTTCCTTTTGTTATTTTCCCCCTCTAATACTTTTGAAATGTTATCTTTTATTTATACCCCACTTAAGAGTGTATTCCTTGAAGTTGTATTCTCCTATCACTATGAAAAATTAATATCTTCAAGGTTTCTAAAACACACATCTGACCATGTTGGACTCTACACAGAATTCCGAAATAGTTTCTAGTGCCTCAGGATAAGTCCTTCTCCATAATTTATCTTATGTCAAAGCTTTGCTTCTTACAAATTTTACTCACCCTGCCATCTGCAAGAAGAGAACCTTTCTGTGACTTTTATAAAGACCCACAATGGGATGGTGTATATTAAAAATGTTTTGATACCTTTTTGCTGTAGGAAGAGTTTCACATTCAGTTAATTCTTTATTCCCACTGTCAGTGAGGGAAGGAGAAGCCTCAGCAACTCAGCTGATAGCAAATCAGTGACTTCAGAATTCCATGCAAATGTTTCATTCAATTTGCAATAATTAGATAATTTTTAAAAATTATATCTGAAGATTAATGCAGCTAGAAACTTGGTTCATGAATAAGCTAATTGTAGTTCAGGTGTTAAATGACTAAGGGGCATACCTCACTGATCACTTTTCCTACTTCTCTTCTTCACGGTCACTGTCGTTCTCTCTAGGAAATGTTCTTACCACCACGTAGAGTTTTCCCACATAGAGCAATCCTAGAAGTGGTTACACAGATCTCTGAACACATAATAATCTGGCCACTCAGTGTGTGTATATATATATATATATATATATTAGAGGCCTGGTGCATGAATTCGTGCATGGGTGGGGTCCGGCCAGCCTGGTCAAGGGGAGGGGACATGGGTAATTGGTCGGCCTGCCTGCTGGTCAAACTCCTGGTCAAGGGGACAATTTTCATATTAGCCTTTCATTATATAGGTTATACACTGAGTGGCCAAATAGATTATTATGCATTCAGAGATCATAATAATCTGGCCACTCAGTGTAATGGAGGAAAGGATGAGTGGAGCATGGATCCTTTTCTGAGACAACCTTTTCACCTGGGAGATCTGAGCCTGAGTTCCTGGAGAACGGATATTGTGTTGACATAGTTCACAGCTGAATACTTAGTGCCACCGCAGTCCTTGGAGTACAAACTGTTGCAGACACATTTTTTTCTTGCAATGGGTTGAGTTTCCCTTAGTTCATTTGGCTTAGGTCTCCTTTTCCATGAACTGACATAGTGCCCTGCAACTCAACTGTTTCTGGCCTACTGGTGTATCAGACTTAAAGTTCTACAGCCAAAACTTCAGGTTAAAAAATACACACAAACAAAACAACAACAAAAAACTCCTCTTATTAAACTTCATTCTCTATGAGACTATTAAAATAATTTGTATCTTAGGGTGTCGTGGGAATTAAATTCCTACACTATATTTAAGTAGTTAAGGGGCCTGACTGGAGCAATAAGTGAATGGTAGGATGGTCTCCGTTTCAGCAGACTGACAAGGGAATCCAAGTTATCAGTGTTCTTAGTAATTGTGAAAATCAAACATAATTTGAATTAATCTTAACAAATATGTCTCAGTTAATATAGTTTGAGGAATTTTCAACCACTTTAGAAGTCCTGTGACTGGAGAAATTAAAATTTATTCCCAGAGCTCATATTTTCTTGCATAGCTTAGGCACTGTCAATGTGTATTTCTCTCAATCTCCTACTTCTAAGTTCTTGGCTGAATAAACCCCCCTGTTTACTGAGACTCTCTCTAAAGTGTGCAGTATGGCTGATTCAATTTCTTTATACTCAAGTATAATCACATTTTGCCCAGCTTCTCTCAGCTGGTCCCAGTGAAATTTTTGGATGTTTTTAAACTCCTAAGATATAATATATGAGAAATATCTTTGATTCCAGAGATGTTTACCATATTTATTGTATATTAATTTTATTGTTGTTTTCAAATACAAAAATGTATCTACATGTGTATGTTTGTAAAATTTAGATGCATTTTATGGTTACAGTGTAAGTGGAAACTTTTATGTGTCAGTCCCCCCCTCCCCCCGCCCCAAATAACTTGTCCTCCAGGCTTTACTGCATCTTATAAAACAATCTACTTTCAAGAGGAAATACTAGAGCTTAATCTGTAGGGAAAACCTCTGATAGTATTCTTGAGAATACCACACAGTGGTCCCTGTATACTTTTAGTAATCAGTTTCTATCATAGTTCCTTTATATCAAGAGATACCTCTTGTATTACCTCTTGTGTTAGATACGGTTGCATATAGGAGATGTTTCTATGTAAGAGCTTTTTTTCTCTCTGGAACAACCTGGAGGTGCTATAATAGGCTGTCTTGTCTTCCACTGGGATAGTTGTGACATATGTTCACTGTTCACATGGTTTCTCAGGAGACCCAGGCAACTAAAATATTCAGTTTTGTCTGCTCTACCCAGCAAATTAAGGATAGCCAGGCCAAGATACCTAAAAGTCTCTTCATTGTTTCATTGTGGATACAAATGGCTGCTGATATTCAGCCCCCATATAACACCAAAGAGAAAGTAGAAGGTTTTTTGGAAGGAGGAAGCACCTGCAGACTTCTAATTACATGTCATTTGATGATGAGTGTGTCATAAGGAAAGCTCTAGCTGCGAAGGAGTCTGAAAGGAGAACCTTGGCTTTCTAGCTTCTTTAATAGAAAGTAAGCAAGAGGGAAATTGAAAATGCATGTTGGGTAAGTAAACCTAAAATACCTGTGACTTTCTTTTGAGTTTGCAGGCCTCCTTTTAAACTTTTTTTAATTGTTATTTTTTCCACCTTTATAGTAACTGCAAACCTATAGGGAGGAAGTCAGTTGAAAATTATACTCAGCTGGAAATTATACTCAGATGATGCCTTTTAAGATACAACACCAAAGACAATTTATAAAAGAAATACTTGATAAGCTGAACTTGATTAATTGAAAAACTCCTGCTTTGCAAAAGACAATATCAAGAGAATTGGAAAACAGTGGCACATAAGAGAAAATATTTGCAAAAGCAAATCTGATAAGGACTGTTATCTAAAATACACAAAGAACTCTTAAATATCAATAAGAAAACAAGCAACTCAATTAGAAAATGGGCCAAAAACATTAACACTCACCAAAGATATACAGATGGTGAATAAGCATATGAAAAAACGTTCTACATCACATGTCATCAGAAAAACACAAATTAAAGCAATAATGAGATACTACTACACACCCTTTAGACTGACTTAACTCTGAACACTGACAACATCAAATGTGTCAGTGAGGATGTGGAGCAACAGGAACTCGCATGCACTGCTGGTGGAAATGCAGAATGATGCAACCACTTTTGTTTTGTTTTGCTTTGTTTTAAAGTTCTCAAAGCCAACATTTACCCCCGGAATCTTAGGAAGTATTATTTTTTAATTGTTTTTCTTTATTGATTAAGGTATTACATATGTGTCCTTATCACCCCATTGCCACCCTACCCCCCGACTCATGCCCTCACCCTCCTGGTGTCTGTGTCCATTAGTTAGGCTTATATGCATGCATACAAGTCCTTTGGTTAATCTCTCCCCCTGACCCCCACCCTTCCCTACCTTCCCTCTGAGGTTTGACAGTCTGATCGATGCTTCTCTGTGTCTGGATCTGTTTTTGTTCATCAGTTTATGTTGTTCATTATATTCCACAAATGAGTGAGATCATGTGATATTTGTCTTTCTCTGACTGGCTTATTTCGCTTAGCATAACGCTCTCCAGTTCCATCCATGCTATTGTAAATAGTAAGAGGATGACAGTTTGGAGGTTACATACAAAACAAAATATACTCTTACAATATGATCCAGCAATTTCACTTCTTGATATCTTCCCAAAGCAGTTTAAAATGTCTGTGCAAAAGCCTCTACATGGATGTTTATAACAGCTTTATTCATAATTGCCAAACTGGAAGCAACCAAGATGTCCTTCAGTAGGGAAATACATAAATAAACTGATATAATCATACAATGGAATATTAATGCTAAAATGATAGGAGCTATCAAGCCATAAAAATATACCAAGGAACTTTAACTGCATATTACTAAATAAAAAGAGCCAATCTGAAAAGGCTACCTACATATGATTCCAACTATATGATACTAGAGGCCTGGTGCATGAAATTCATGCACAGGGGCAACGGGGAGGTCTCCTTAGTCCAGCCTGCACCCACTTCAATCTGGGACCCTTCAGGATCAGGGCCTAAACCAGCAGTTGGATATCCCTCTCACAATCCGGGACCTCTGGCTCCTAACTGCTCGCCTGCCTGCCTGATTGCCCCTAACTGCCTCCCTCCCCACCGGCCTGGTCATCCCTTACTGCCCCCTCTGCTGGCCTGGTCACCTGCAACTGCCCCTCTCTGCCGACCTGGTTGCCCCTAACTTCCACCCTGTCAGTCTGGTCGCCCCACGCATACTGCTGTTCAGTCATTTGGTCGTCCCTCACTAACCCCCCTGCCAACCTGATCACCCCATTTAGCCTGCTGTTTGGTCATTTGGTCATCCCTCACTAGCTCCCTGCTGGCCTGGTCATCCCACACAGCCTGCTGTTTGGTTATTGCTCTGACGGTGTCCTGGACAATTTCATATTCCTCTATTATTAGTATAGATACTGTAAAAGGCAAAACTATGGAGACAACAAAAGATCAGTGATTGCTAGGAGTGGATGGGGAGGAAATGTGAATAGGCAGAGCACAGAGGACTTGTATGGCAGTAAAAATACTCTGTATAATATTATAATGGTAAATATTAGTATATGTCATTGTACTTGTGTCCAAAACCATAGATTATTTAACAAGAATGAACTGCATGTAAAGTATGGACTTTGGATGATCATGATGTGTCAATGTAGGTTCATCCTTGGTAAAACGTATACCACACTAATGAGTGAAGTTGATAATGGGAGAGGATATGCTTGTGTAGCAGCAGAAGGTATATGAGAAATGTCTGTTCATTCCTTTAAATATTATTATAAACCTAAAACTGCTCCAGAAAATGACTTTAAAGAAAGAGGACAAAATATTTCCTAATTTTTAACCAGAGATAGCACAGCCAAGATTTGCAAACATTTGCATTTCAGTTGTTGTTTTGAATACTAGATTTTGAAGGGAGGCTAGTTTGAATAGATTAAATAATTACAAAATAAGGTAGCAATAATTATAACTCAATTATTCCTCCAGGATAAAAGTGGATTAGAATGTCTAGAAAAAGCCTCTAGCGTTATTACACGTGTCACTTGGCTACCCTTCAGTATGTCGCTATCTGGCTAAGTTAACTGACGTGATCAGACCCATAACTTAAGTTTGTGTATATCTAGTAAACAGTCCTTCTTTTCTTGTTGCTAGATTCCTGTCAAGCATTGCTAGTTAATTGCAGCATGTAACACACTGCCTTGACAGGTTTGCTCAGTTTAATCTTCTTTTGGACTGAAATTACCATCACATCATTTACACAAATCAATAGTTATCTACCTGTTGTGAGTTTTTAGTCCACCAAACATACCAGGACACTTTTTTAGGGGAAAGTAAATTAATCCTTAAAAATACATATGTTCAAAATATCAGACAAAAAGACAAATGAGAAATTTAGATGCTTTTTTTTTTTTTTCAGTCTGGAGATCATCTCAACCTATACTGCAGGTTTATTTCCCATTGATGTCTGTCATACCCTTTCTATTTCAGAAAAACTTAAGAAATTGATCTCCCAACTTCATGCACAAATTTTTCAAATAAATTCTAAAAGTTGTACAACTCTTATCTTTTATACATTAATGTAAGATATAATATAAAATGTGTGGGATTTTTATGCATACAATAAATATATGATGCAAATATGTCCCTGCACAGATCCCAAATTAAATGTTTCTCTGTTATCAAATATATGATTATCTAAATCACACTCACTCTTGACAGTAGATTCCTAGTCTATGATTCCCAATGAAGCCTCTTTTAAGATGAATCTCACTATCTAGTGAACACCAATTGGAATTTTCTCTCCTCCTATTTTGTAGCTTTTGTGAGTTTATCATGGATTTCAAATATTGGTTTACAGGGCTAAATTCTATTATATTCTAAATTCTATATATTTGGGATATTAAGTACCTCATTGATTTTAGATTTCTAGTTGCACATATAAAGTACATTCTCAATACATTTTTATTTAGTGACTGTCTGATAGACTATAAGAAAAAACTTCTCTGTGAAAAACATTAAGTCAAAACATTGGCAACATTAATACTTAAATACTCCTTAAATATATACTAAGCAGATGAAAGAAAGTAAGCAGTGGAAAATAGAAGTAAGAACATTATAC
The DNA here is from genome assembly GCA_026230045.1 of Corynorhinus townsendii. Classification (NCBI taxonomy): domain Eukaryota; kingdom Metazoa; phylum Chordata; class Mammalia; order Chiroptera; family Vespertilionidae; genus Corynorhinus; species Corynorhinus townsendii. Next base: position 114,632,552 of record JAPDVU010000007.1, on the reverse strand, counting down.
AATAGCCTAACACTAGAAACTCTCCCAATGTCCACAGGAAGAGGATAAAGAATCGTGGTATATTTATACAATAGAAATTACATAGCAATTTAAAAAATGGACCACTGATGTATGCAATCACCTAGATGACTATCAAGAACATTTTCAGTGAAAGAAACCAGATACACAAAAAAGTACATACTGTATACTTACACTTTTAGAAAGTTCAAAACAGGCAAAACAAATGTATGGTGGTACAGTTTTAACAGTTTATTCTTGGTTTAGGGTCAATTGAATGAAACAAAATTAAAAAATGTTAAAGAATTAATTGAGCCCTGGACAGTGTGGCTCAGTTGGTTGGAACATTGCTCTGTTCAATTCCTAGTCAGGGCACATATCTCAGTTGTGGGTTTCATCCCCAGTCTGGATGCGTGCGGGAGACAACCAATCATGCATCTCCCTCACATAGATGTTTCTCTCTCTCTCTCTCTCCCCCCTTCGCCCTCTCTCTTTTCCCCTTCCTCCTTCTCTAAAATCAATAATAAAAAGAATAAATAGACATAACACAAGCATAGAAAAAGTACTGCTATGTACTTTTAAAATAAAAAAACAAATATAATCTAATAGATATATATATTGAACCCCCAAAGCTACAAATCCTATGTAATAAAAGGGTAATATGCAAATCAACCAAACAGCCAAATGACCATCAGGGACCATGCTATGACACCCAGTCAAGGAGGGTGCGATGCAATTGATTGGGGGCCCGGCCATCACCCCATGGTCACCCACAAAGAGAGGCCCAGGTCACCGGCTGGCAGGGCAATCAATTGGGGGGGCTCCACAATAGCCCCAAAGAGGGAGGTCCAGGCCACCAACTGGAGGACTGTGGCGGGTGGGCAGGGTCTCCCTCTGTGAGGGAAGCCCAGGTCCCGGGTGCCAGAGGGAAGCTGGTGCCAGCATCTGTGGGAAGGAAGGCCTACTCTTGCATAATTTTCATGCATCGGGTCTCTAGTATATAATAACTAGATACCTGATGCATGAAGATTCGTGCAGAATGGGCCTTCCTTACCCTGGCTGCAGGCACAGCCTTTGCTCTGGCCTAGAGCTGCCTTTCTGCCTTTGCTCTTCCCAGAGCCACCTTTCCACCTTCCCACGCTGCCCAGAGGCCCTGAGCAGCTGGGGCAGTGCAAAATGCTTGTGTTGTCGCCCTGGAACCCTGGCACAATCCAAGCATCCTGCCCCAATCCTCTGGGTGCCTGTGTATGCAAATTAACCCACTCTCTTTTTTTGGTTAATTTGCATACTCACTCCTGATTGGCTGGTGGACATCGTGATGGTACAGTCAATTTGCATCTTTCTCTTTTATTAGTGTAGATAATTCCTTTCATGCTCATACATAAAAATTTGTAAAAACTGACCTCAAATTTCACATGAGAAATCTCAAAAATTTCAAACTAATTGTATCATAATATATTTTCATTAAACTATAACTTCATATTAGAGAGATAAATGATAGTTAGATGATAGGTAGATAGATAGATAACTAGGTTTACCTGGAAAAAATTACATTCAACCCTTAAATTAAAAAGAAAAACACCTTACAATTAAAGTAAAATTTAAAGTGAAATGTATAAAAAAGAAAATGTGATGCATCAGAAATAAGTGACAATGAAAAATGTGCATACCAAAATTTGGGGGACTTAGAACACTAGAAATTAAAGATGAGTAAAACAAAATACCAAGAGGACACATCTCACTTTCAGCTGCTACACTTCTGTCCCAGAAGATTCTTGCCATGTGTGATTATAAGACCTCAGGCTGCTGGGGTTTCCAATTTTGTGGTTTTTTTTAGAACTGTCTGAGAAAAGTACTTTATGTGAGATTTTCCAAGTCATATATGTTGGAAATTAAGTATTTAAAAAATTATACTACATGAGACAAGACAAGAAAAATACATGTTTGCAGCTAGATGCTTCTAAACAATGGTTCTCAAAGTGCAATCCTCGGAACCCTCACATCAATATCAGGAGTGAACCTGCGAGGAATGCAGATTCCAAGGCCCCATCCCCCCGTGAAAATGTAGGTGGTGTCCAGCAATCCTTCATTCACAAGCCTTCCAGGTGAATATATATATATACACACACACATATATTTAAGTCTGAGAAACACTACCTTAGAGACATGGAAATTTGACTTCACATCTTTTCAATTCAGCTATAACAAATTTATTTTTGCTTTAGTGAAACCTGATAATGAGTCTTTTTTTAAATTATTTTTTTCATAGCATCAAACTGATCATTTCTATTTCATTACTTAGAATGAAATAGAAATGATCAGCTTTTGAAAACCAAGATTTGAACATCTAAGAATATACAATGGAGGGGGGGGGGAAGAGTAACAACCTTTTTTAAAATTAAAAAAGAAATAACTGTGTCATACAGGCTTTATCTTTTGAAAAGAAACTGACACAGAGGACTGTGTGTACACAATGAGGTTCCTCATAATTCCTGTCCAATTTCACTGACCTAACAGCTCATTATTTTTCTCCTAAGAGAAAAAAAAGGAGTTCAGGAGACTACCTTTTAAAGGATGTGCTTATATGGATAGAAAACAAACAAATAAAACAAATAATAAAATAACACAACAACAGGAAGGCAGGGAGATATGCTCGTGAGGAGGTTCTCTCAGCAAGTTTCCAATGAAGTTCACTCCCAAATCACACATGGTCTAATTAATTGGGTTAATGGGTATATATATTTCCAAAAACAAAGCATTGGGATTCTTTCATTTCCACCAGCTGTGTTGGTTTGGTTTCAGAAAAAAACCTAAACCTAGCAAAGTGGCAAAGGGCCAAACAAGCCTAATAAAAACTAGACATCTTGATTATCTACTAAAAGGCATTATGGTAAATAATCAAATACAGTTTGATTGTTTGCTGAGCTGTCAGCACCACTGGTGCTTTTGGGAAACAGTGTGTGTTCCATAAAGTGCTATTTCGGTTTGCACTGTAAATTGAATATTGACTATCAAAAGTAGAATTTTAATATCCGGTGACATGCGGGGTACATCTCCCAGGATTCAAGCACAATATCCACAGCTAAACTGTAGAGACAACAGAAAATAATATAATCCCTTAGGCCCCTATGAATATCTAAAGATAAAGACGACAATAAATGGCATTCTTAAAGTTATAGAAGACAATAAGTACCATACTTTGACTTTTGTCAAAGTGTATTTCACATCTGACTCATTGAAGTTTGAAATTCACCAAAGAAGCTTTGTGTTTAAATTAAATTAGAGCTCCCATTCCCTTCAGAGGTCTCACTGCAATTCATTAAACACCATGACTTTTTAATGAATAAGTTTGAACTCACCATCAATTGAGGACAGCAGGTTTTCATAGAGTGTTATCAGGGAGATAGATACTCACCTTTTTGAAGGGCTGTGAGGATGCCACAGAGTCTGGGGAAATGTAGACATGAGAGTTGTTGGGCTACTCCCCAGTGATGGCCAGGATAATATAACTTAAGAAGGGACAAAGACAAATATTTTAAAATTATTTTTTATTGGTTTTTAGAGAGATAGAAAGGGAGAGGGAGAGAGAAAAACATCAATGTGACAGTGAAATATCAATTGGCTGCCTCCTGCATGCCCCCCACTGGGGATCAAGCCCACAACCTGGGCATGTGCCCTGACCAGGAATCAAACCAGTGACCTGTTGATGCATGGGACAACACCCAACCAACTGAGCCACCTGGCCAGGGCAAAGGCAAATATCCTATCTAATAAAGAGGGAATATACTAATTGACCATCACTCCATCACAAATATGGCTGTACCCACAGCTGAGGCCAAGTTCCCATAAGGAGCCTTAACGAGAAATCAGCAGGGACCTGAGTCTATGCCCTCTCCCACCTCAGCGGGGCTTGACAGGGGATCTCAGGCCATGTCCCCCACCTGGCAGGGCTTGACGGGGGACCTCAAGGCACACACCCTGTCCTGGCGCTGGGCCAGGAGACCTGAAGCTACGTCCCCTGCCCAGCAGGGCTGACAAGGGTGTGACTGGCTGGTTCTGGATCTAGCCCAATGGCCAGGTCGGGTCTCATGTGATTTTGAGGTGCATATGGGTGGGCGGGGACTTGACTCTGGGTCCCCGTGGTGCGCCCCAGACTCTGACAGGAGGAAGGTTTTCATATACATTTTACTACTTTTCTTTCATCTCTGACACTTCTATTATAGAGAAAGGGCAAATAGCAATATTAAATTATTTCCTCTAATTAATCCCCTTTTAATGTGCAAGAATTTCATAAACCAGGCCACTAGTTTTAAATAAAAAACAAGTGTATACACCTTTGACTTATAAACATTTCCATCCACAGAGCAATTTCCAAAGAATACACATGATACCCTGGTTTGGCTCAGTGGATAGAGTGTCGGCCTGCGGACTGAAGGGTCCCGGGTTCAATTCCGGTCAAGGGCATGTACCTTGGTTGTACGCACATCCCCAGTGGGGCGTGTGCAGGAGGCAGCTGATCGACGTTTCTAACTCTCTATCCCTCTCCCTTCCTCTCTGTAAAAACTCAATAAAATATATTAAAAAAAAAAAAAAAGAATCCACATGATGAGTTGCAGCTGGCTAGTTCCCTGGCGGCTAATCTACTAGTGAGGCTTGTGAGGGAATGTGAATGATCAGGAGAAAATTAAATCAAGGGAACTCAAGCTGATATTTGAGAGACAAAAATCTATATACATAAATCTTAGTTTAGCTCATAATTTAAGTTATAATTTAAATTTTAAAATGCCCTAAAATAATTAAAACAAGGTAGATTATCAAGAGGACAAACAGTAGGAAATTTCAGCCAAAGCAGGAGTGTTGGAGTCAGATCCTGCATTCAAACCCAGGTTGCACCAGTTTACCCAGGACCAAAGTGGCCTATGTCTCTATTCCCTCACTGCACATGGAAATAATAGTGATCACAATACCCACCCTTCAAATGAGTTTGTGATGATTAAAGGAAATGATGTTCTAAAAGCCTCTAGAATGTAATGTGCTCAAAATGAATCACAGTTTGGCATTGGGCATATGACAGTTTATATAGATTGTCCATCAATCATTGTAAAGTGGAACAAATCCAGAATAACCTTTTGCACCAACTGGAACTTGAAACAGAATGAGAGGGAATAGAAGGTTAGACTGATAGGAAAGAAGAGAAGGCATGAGACCATGCACAGAGACGAGAACTGATATGACCTGGTAAGAAACATACAAGGAGTCCTCTTGATTCCCAATGGGAAATCTTCCCCTTTTCTCTCTCAACATTTCAAATTATTGGAAAATAAATATTTTTTTTATGGTGGGAGACAAGAGATTGGATCCCTTTTTTGTCAGTGAACAGTTTTCCTTCAGCATCTTAGACAGTGTTACCCATTGAGAAGCAGAACATGGTCAAGTTACATGTGGAAACTCTGAAATCAAGTAAGACTGGCTCTGAGTCTGTCACTTCTTAACTGCATGACTCTTAGCCAATTGCTTCCTGTCTCTGTGCCTCAGTTTACCAATATGTAATAGGAAGATAAGTAAACCCATTCGGAATAGTTTTGACAATTGTTCTTATGATCCAGTAATTAAAATAATCTAACTAGTACTTAGTAACTTTTCAATGAATGTTGAATAGTATTATTAGAGTAAACTGTTGAACCTCCTTGGAAAAAAGCATTGCATAAAAATTCAAGCCCAAAAATACCTTTCTTCCCAGAGAAGCTGAATTGAATAGGGACATCTGACACAAAAGGAGATTCAGGGCCTACATGAGCTGCTGTTGACAGCTACCCACGCTGGCTTATGGGGATATGGCTGATGTGGCATTGTGCATTGTGTTTGGAGATGACCCATGTGCTTTTTGTTTTTGGTCTTTAATACCTATATGCCTTAATTAAGTTTTACATAAATGGAGTTGTAATGCTTCTATTATTCTAGCTGAGTTTTTCCTGAATATAAAAATAAAGGCCTTACTTTGCAAGGTTTAACAACAATACTATTAAGTGTTTTAAACTATAAAAAATAAAGTGTATTGCATCATGGGCTCCTTGAGGAGCATCTCTGAAATACAGATTAACATGCAGGAAATGTCCTAGGCGTGCTGCCAGAAGGAACGCCTGGGAAGCGAAAGGAAGGAATCAGAATTTCTCAAAGGGAGAAGATGGGTCACACCAACAAGCAACTCTGAAGTCCAAAGTATCCTCTAGCATTCCCCATTTTGGAGGTGAGGAGGCAAGCTTTTGTGCTCCCACATTGACCAGTCTTTAGTTATGACCTATCCCCAGGAATTACCTTGGGGGAGGCAACATCGCTCAGCCAAACAACTCTGAAAGATACCTGGGATCTGAGGGCTCCAGCTGCTATCAAAATGGCATACCAAGTCATAGCACACATCACAGAGTGAAAGGAAAAAATAAATATATTTATATCTATTCTCATATATACATAGAAATATATACATATACAGATGTGCACACATATATTGACTATGTAAATATAGGTAGTTCTTTTAGCAGAAGCTTGATCATTAGTAGATGTCATAATATTATAAAGTACTAGAGGCCTGGTGCACCCTCTCCCCTGCATGGGGGGGGGGGGTGTCCCTCAGCCCAGCCTGCACCCTCTCCAATCTGGGACCCTTCGAGGGATGTCCGACTGCCCGTTTAGGCCCGATCCAAGTAGGATCGGGCCTAAACGGGCAGTCAGACGTCCTTCTCACAATCCAGGACTGCTTGCTCCCAACTGCTCTCCTGCCTGCCTTCCTGATTGCCCCTAACTGCTTCTGCCTGCCAGCCTGATCACCCCCTAACCAACCCCTGCCAGCCTGATTGCCCCTAACTGCCCTCCCCTGCAGACTTGATCACCCCCAACTGCCCTCCCTTGCAGGCCTGGTCCCTCCCAACTGCCCTCTGCTGCTGGCCATCTTGTGGTGGCCATCTTGTGTCCACATGGGGGCAGCCATCTTGTGTGTTGGAGTGACAGTCAATTTGCATATTACTCTTTTATAAGATAGGATTCCAATTGAATGTTATTTTTTTTCCAGCTTAGAATAGAAATCTTGGTCTGATAATTGGCATAATAATAAAGAAATGCTAGGAAGACTCAAAGACCATAGCTACACTATGATATCCTTTCTCTTATGCCTCAGTTAGAAATATTTTAAAATCTAATAATAACTTGTCGGTATCTTTCACTATTCTGTCTTTCATCCTGGCTAGCCTTGCTGATCAGAAAAGAAAAGAAGAAAGAGAGAAGAAGAATGGAACAGGAGGAGGAGGATGGAGAAGGAAGAGGAGAGGAGAAGAAAGGGGAGGGGAAGGACAAAAGATGAGAAGACTAACCAGAAACTTATTCAATTACGTGTTATTGATTTAATATAATTATATTAAACCCAGCATCTACCCACATAACAACAAAAGAGAAAAATTGAGAACAATTTCTTCTAGGAGTGAAGAGATGCTATGAATGCAACAAATGGTGCCTGCTTGGACTGAGAGGGTTAAGATTAGATTTGGGAAAACTCACCAGGTTGCATGGACAGCCTATGATGCTGCATTGAGAAGGCACAGCACAACCGTGTCTGATTCAGACAGCCCTCAGTGCTGCAGCCCTCCGAGGGCCCTGCAGGGTGGAGCAGGGCAGCAGAGTGCTGGCACAGCAATCGGATATGGGAGCCAGGCAGGGTTTCCATTGGAATCCGAGAGCTTGCCTCTCGACAGTGCTGTGGGGATCACATCATGATTGGAAATTGATGGGCCTGGGTCACAAAGCAATGCAAGTTTCCTCATCCTTCTTTTTTTGTTGTTCTTTTCAGTCTGCAAAGATTCAGTAGAAAGAAAAAAAAATGGTTGATTTTAAATGACTGAGTTTGGGAGTGCATAATGGCAGGAACTCAAGATGTGCTGGAAAGTACTGGTCAGACTGATGAACCAGGAGAGATTTGGGTATAGGATTTTTTTTTACACTAGGGTAAGAACTGTAACTAAATGAGAATAAATTTACAGGCACCTCTCTGTTATTTCTGTAACAGAAAGCCATTATATTTATTCATACAACAGTTTAGGTTTGCTAGATAGTCCTACTTCTTTACTTTTAATTTTGTTTAGAATCTCTAGATGACTCATACTGTCCTTTTTAATGGCAACACTTTTTAGAACAATAGTGACTCTGTGTGCTCTACTCACTCTGATAATTGCAGTCCTACATAAGCGAAGGTGGGCTATTTGGGACAGGTCTTTTCAAGGAGTGGGACATCCTCCTAAGAGCCGCCTTTGAACCTTCAAACGCACCTGTGAGGGAAGAGGCCATGGCACTGGCCTATATTCAAATGGCAGCTCATGTCCTCTTTCTTGTTCTTTTCTCCACCTGAGAGCAAACCATCTTTATAATTTCTCCTGGTATGCATACCGTGTGCTTGACCAAAATCGGGAAAAGTTCTTTGAGGTATGTTTCTTTTTATAAAAAAAATTTTTTTTATTCATCTCAGAGAGGAAGGAAGAGGGAAGAGGGAAAGAGAAATAGAAACATCAACGATGAGAGAGAATCATTGATTGACTGCCTCCTGCACACTCCTCACGGGAGATTGAGCCCGCAACCAGGGCATGTGCCCTTGACCGGAATCGAACCTGGGACCCTGCAGTCCTCAAGCCGACGCTCTATCCATGGAGCCAAACTGGCTAGGGCTGAGGTATGTTTCAAATTACTAATGTGCAGGAGCATAAAGTTGATGGTTCAGTTGATTCCTGTCTTAGTTTTTCTAAAATTTTCTCTGGAAAAAAAATAAAAGATGAGTTGGCTAATAATTTTATATTTTCGTTTGAATTTTCTTGTCTGGACCACAGTGTAAGTGATTTCCTAGATAGCATAGAATGTGTTTTTCAGAAAAGAGGGAAAATCATGACATTTTCTCAGTGCAGCAGTAGCTTGTCCTAGACCTAGGCCATCACCCCCATCTTCCTAGACACATCATTAATCAGCAGCACTTGCCTATTTCTCTGCTTCAAAGTAAATGCAAAATCTTTCATCCTCTCACGTTGAAACAGTGTCATTTATCATTAAGTGAAACACTGTATTGTGAGGATGGTTTTAGTTTAGCCTTTGCTCACCTCTTAACCTCCCAACGTGAAACATGTCCATGGATCATTAAAAGAAACATTGCACAGAGAATGGTTGAAATTTAAAAGCTTTTTGTTTCTGAAGTAACAAAACCTCAAAAAATAATCTTAGAGACAGAAAATTCTGATTTGAGAATTTGCTCCCACTTATGGAAAAACAAAATTGTATCCTAACACATCGATTCCTGTCCTTTGCTAATATCTGGGTACGTCAGTGTCTGTGCTGCTTGCAGAAGCATTTTAATTATGAGGTAACTTACCACCAGTGTGGTTTGAACTGTTAAGAGCAAACGTTAAGGAAGGCAGTGAGCAGCAACATTCAAGGACTTCTGAACACCAATTAGTCTGCAGAAGAGAGCTGCATAAAAAGAAACAAGGAACGTAAAGCGAGAGTTAAGTTTTGTGTTTGGGAAAGGGGAGAGGAGTATTTTTATAATCACCCTGGGTAGGTTTGTGTATAAATATATATACATAAATCTCTTCCCACGGTTGCTTATAGGAGGCACTTTAAAACAAGTGGTATAAGACATTTGTTGGAGTAGCTGTATGCCTGAAATCCTGCATTCTCATTGATCTGTGCAACATGCAAAAGGTAAAACAAGGCTGGAGGTGCCCCTGTACACTAAAGGGTATAAACATCTCCAGAAGTAATGTGATACCAAGGGAAGAGTGATTTTCCCCACTAGAAAATTCTGTTAGAATTTTAAGGGGCACATGTCTTCAAAAGAGTCCCTTAGGTCAGTGGTTCTCAACGCTTAGCGTGCATCAGAGTCACTGGAGGGCTTATTAAAACAGAGCTCTCCCGTTCTGGGGGAAGTGGCCTTCTTGTGGTGAGCATCCCTATGGAAAGACCAGAGCCCGACTGTCCCCTCCTAAGAGAATTCATATCAACTTCCGTCTTCATAATTAACTTTAAGAACAAATTTCTTCTATTATTTTTTCTATATTTATAGCTAACAAGTATTTCAGCTCATTCTTTTCCATTATTGAACTGATCTGAATTTGACTGCAATCTCTCTTTTTATTTTATTTTATTTTATTTTATTTTATTTTATTTTATTTTATTTTATTTTATTTTATTTTATTTTATGTTGATGCTAAATGTATACCATGTAACTAACCCTTGAATAATGCTAGTTGTAAATCTAATACGATTCTGTGAATATACTTTTCTGACAATACTATACAGGGTGGGGTAAAAATAGGCTTGCAGTTGTTTGTATAGAAAATAATACAGTGATTAACAAATAATAATATAAGAATAAACTATGTTTCATGTACTCACAACTGTAAACCTGCTTTTGCCCCAACCTGTATGTGTAATACTATAAACATCTTGATATTTGCTTTTAATAAGAATAGGAAAGTAAACTACTGTGTGTTATACTACACAAAAAAATTATAAAAAGGACTGCTGATGGCCTGGCCCGAATGGCTTAGTTGGTTCGGTGTCATCCATGCACCTAAAGGTTGCTGGTTTGATTCCCAGTCAGGACACATGCCCAGATTGTGGGCTTGATCCCCAGTAGGGGGCATGCAGGAGGCAACCAATAGCCAATCAATGTTTCATTCTTACATTTTTGTTTCTTTCTCTCCCTCTCCTTTCCCTTCTCTCTAAAAATAATTTTAAAAATATATTTTTTTGAAATTCAATGTCATTTATTTTTTTAGCATAGCAAATAACTTATTTTTTTTTCTTCTTTTTTTCCTTTTTTTTCTTATTTTATTTTATTTTTATTGTTTTAAGTATTAAAAATAGTAATACATACGTCTCCTTCCCCCCCCCTCATTAACCTCCTCCCGGTCTCCCCTACCCCCCAGTACATGCCTTCACCTGCCCACCCTCCACCCCCCCCCAGTGTCCTGTACCCATTGGTTATGCTTATATGCATGCATACAAGTCCTTCGGTTGGTCTCTTACAGCCCCCCTCGCCCTACCTCCCCTGTCTTCCCAATGTAGTTTAACAGTCTGTTCAATGCTTCTTTGCCTCTCTATCTTCTTCCCACCACTTCTTTCCTTTAAAAAATTTTGCCTCTGCAGACTAGAAATAAACATATAATAACAAAACAACAACAACAAAAAATGTTTGAGTCCCAATTTCAATGTCCAACAGTTCTGAGTCCCCGTTTCAATGTCTAACAGTTCCTTATATGTACATGTCAGCAATGATATCTGGATGGTGGGCACATGGTGGCAATGCAGGTCCGACCCTCTCTGGTTTGGTCCTAGGTAACCTGCAGTGGTGCACAGCTGCTGACTGCTTGCGTGGCAAGGCGTTGTCAGCATCTTCCATCTCTGGACTGTTTTTCCTCTTGTTTCGTGGTTGGAGCAGACCTGTCAATTCCTCTCTGTTGCAGGAATCCACATGGTCTTGGAGTTGTTTTCTGAAAATATACAAACATATTCTCGACCACAAGTTAATAAAGGAATCTTTTCTATATAATTGATTTGGGATCCTTTTTATTTTTGCCCAAACAATTTTCCTTTGTCTTATTTAGACACCATGTGTGTTTTTCATGTGTGTCCTGCTGTTAGCATTACAAGTGAAAATTAATTTTGTAAATAAAAATTTTCTAGATGTAATTTACTTATAGGATATTTTTCCTTACATGATATTACTCTACTATCCCCCCCCCCTTTTGTTTTTGATTAATGGAGGTTTTTGTAAATTTTATAATGCAGTCTTGATAACTTTAAATTTAAATTTTTTTTTTTTGCCCAAAAATATGACTGCTTTAGGTTCATTGCATGTTCAGGAATTTTACCACGAGATGAACTACCAATAGAAATTTTAATTATTACTTTAAGAACAGCTTTTTGTCCAGTACAATTAAATTTACTTGAATATTCACTTATTTCAATTAGCTTATTTAAATTAATCTGAAAATTTGCTTAGTATTTTACTGTCAAATTTAATACTCTACCAACAATCTTAGTTTACCCTGTAAATATTAGTGGGAAGCATTATTTGCATTCTTGAGTGGGCCCTGAGCATTCCTGATGCTAGGCTGAATTTAGATATAGGGCAACTGCTGTTGGCCAAGTCTCTTGTCTGTTACCTGGGTCCCGATCTGAGCTGGGCCAAGTCTCTGTCTGTCACCTGTATCTCGATCTGACTGCTGATGAGTTGTAGCCATTGTACCTTAAGTATGATGGGACACAAACAGGAGTATGGAGCATTTGGATTCTAAAGTATGAAATTAACCTTTCAGAATTGTTGACCCTAATCCCACGTATTAGTTTGCTAGAGCTGTTGTAACAAACACCACCAACTGAACAGCAGAAATGTATTGTCTTCCAGTTATAGAGCCTAGACTATGAGACCAAGTGTCATCAGTGTTTGTTCCCCTGAGAGCTGGGAGACTGGTGCGCGCCTAGTTTACAGCTGAGAGTATGCAAAACACAGAGTTTATTCTTGTATTATTATTTATTAATTATGGTATTGTTTTCCATGCAAACAACTGTAAACTTACTTTTGCTCCACCTTTTACATTTTGTATTACTAATCCAAATAGTTAAGTTGGTTTTAATGAAAAAATGCTACACATTATACAAGAATTAGGCAAGGTTGAATGCCCTGCATAGCCAAAGAGCCAGAAAAGTCAGTCTTTTCAGGTAGAATACATTGTGAAGTGCTCATATTTTTCAAAGAAATTGACATTCAAGTTCACAACATAAAAAAAAGCAAGAACTCAGGGGTCACAGAAAACACAGCTTCTGATGAAGAAAGCGAATCAGAGGTCAGTACTTCTGACTAGTCAGGTATTGCATATTTTAAAAATTCTTGCAGCACACCGGTTGAAAATCACTGATATATAGCAAGGATCATCTCTAGACACTACAACTAGCAATGCATAGAAATATTTGTTTGTCCACATTCTGGCTAATCCTAACAGATAATATTATAAATCCTCTATACTAATAAAAGGGTAATATGCTAATTAGACCAGACATCTTCCGGACATCCATCTGGAAGTCCTTCCAGACAAAGCCACGGTGGCAGGGGCTGGGGCAGAGGCAGTTAGGGGCAACCAGGCCAGCAGGGGAGGGCAGTTAGGGGTTATCAGGCCAGCAGGCAGAGGTGGTTAGGGGCTATCAGGCAGGCAGGCAGAAGCAGTTAGGGGTGACCAACCAGGCAGGGAGGGCAGTTATGGGTGACCAGGCCGGCAGAGGAGGGAAGTTGGGGGCGACCAGGCCTGCAGGGGAGGGCAGTTAGGGGTGATCAGGTCAGCAGGCAGAGATGATTAGGTGCAATCAGGCAGGCAAGCAGAGGTGGTCAGGAGTGATCAGGCAGGCAAGGGAGCAGTTAGGGGCATCAGGCAGGCAGGCAGATGAGTGTTTAGAAGTCAGCGGTCCCAGATTGTGAGAGGGATGTCCAACTGCTGTTTTGGGCCTAAACTGGCAGTTGGACATCCCCTGAAGAGTCCCAGATTGGAGAGGGTGCAGGCCAGGCTGAGGGACCTCTCTCCCTGTGCACGAATTTCGTGTACCGGGCCTCTAATATATAATAAAAGGTTAATATGCAAATCAACTAAGGTGGAATGACTGGTTGCTATGATGCACACTGACCACCAGGGGGCAGATGCTCAATGTAGGAGCTGCCTCCTGGTGGTCAGTGTACTCCCACAGGGGGAGCACTGCTCAGCCACAAGCTGGGCTGATTGCTGGAGAGTGTAGTGGCAGTGGCGGGAGCCTCTCCCCTCTCTGTGGCAGTGGTAAGGATGTCTGACTGACATCCCCAAGGGCTCCTGGGCTGCAAAAGGGCACAGGCCAGGCTGAGGGACACCCCCCTCCCTGAATGCACAGGCATCTAGTTAAAATATAAATGCTAGATGTCATGCACCAGGCCTCTAGTTAAAATATAAAATTATACTGGGAAAGTTACAAATGGCACATTTATTGTCTCAGTAACTTGCTTTCCCCAAACCTGAGAGGGTAAACACATACATATATAGGCAGTTGAATTTGTTTTCTTCAAATGTTTTATTTATATCCTTGAACTACTTTGAGTTTTTTTCTTATTGATTTGTAGATATCTTTTATACAATCTGTAGAACATTACTTTGTCAATTATAATATTGAAATTATAATTACAACAGCGTTCCAACTATAGCTTGTCTTTTAACTTATATTATAGTTTGGTGTAGGTATATGGGAGTGACAATGTTACTTAATCCAAGTTCAGATTCCTGCAGCTCAAAAGCCAATAGTCCAGAGACAAGGGCTGGTGAAAGGAAAGTGGATCAAGAGCCAGCAGCCTGAGAAGATGGCAAACTAATGTCACAAAGCCCATCTGGATAACTGGATGTGGGCAGGGGCTTTTATAAGGAGGGAGAGGAAGTTAAAAAAAAAAAACACAGAACAAAGGAATCAAAAGGTGACGTTAATAGTTCTCTGTTGAGGGGACTATGTACATGGTCTGGTTTGGGTCATCTTGTTTATTATGATTGAAGGTCAGCAAATCTTCGGGAGCCAGAATGTCTGGAGGGTGGAATCTGCTCCTTTTGAAGTTAGTTCCTAGAATTTTTAAGCAAACTGGTTATTTGTCTGCAGTTGTACAGTATATTAGTTAGCAGGTCATCATTCACAGAAATAATGTGAAAAGAATGGTGGGGTGGGTTTCACAAAGCCAAGCTAGTTTATCCCAATCTTTGGGTTGGCAATTCCTAATTTTATCCAGTGAATCCAATTTTTATCTTCTACCACGAACAAGTTACATAGATTTGTCCCCGGACTCTGCATAGATGTAGAGGCTTTTGTGCCTGAATCCATTCCTACCCTTTGAAGCATCAGGTTTTATCCACAACTTAACATGGTAGGGTCTCTAATTTTCAAGTTTAGTCTTTGGAAACCCCCTTTTCTTGTACTTTAATTAGGCTATTTTTTTTTTTTAATTTAAAAGATTCAATATACTATTGTTAATGCTTGCAATGGAATGTAGAAGTTTCAAAATGTTCAATTCACATTTCATTAAAATGTATACACTTAAAATGCAAAAAGAAGCTGCAATGGGAGCAAATAATGTGATTTTCTTATAAACAAATATGAAATATGACACAAATATATCTATATGAATATAAATTATATTAACGATTGATACCATTTCTTTTTCTTCCTTACCTCACATTTCTCTGTAAACAAACGTACTTCTAACCTAGGGGCTAAAGTCACCTCAATAAGCAGGCTACATGGTGAAACTCTGAGGAGTTAGTGAAAAATGAATAAAGGATAGTTTTCTCAACTCAAATTATCTACATACAGCCCTAGCCCTAGCCGGTTATTCAGTGGTTAGAGTGTCAGCCCACTGACTGAAGGGTTATAGGTTTGATTCCTGACAAGGGCATGTACCTTGGCTGTAGGCTAATCCCAGGCCTGATTGGGGTGCTTGTGGGAGGCAACCAGTCAATGTGTCTCTCTCACAGGGAAGTTTCTCTCTCTCTCTCTCAGTCTCTCCCCATCTTTCCACTTTCTCTAAAAATCAATGGGAAAAAATATCCTTAGGTGAGTATTAACAACAAAAAAGTATCCACATTAACTTACTGAGAAGTAAACAACTCTCAAAAAGCCTCAGTGGGTGCTGATGTTGGCTTGGGTCTTGAAGTAATTGCTAATATTTTAGGATCACAGTTAAGCACTTCAAAATAACAGTCTCTTGGTTAGTATCTGTAAAGCCCGGTAAAAAATAAAACATGCTGTATTGTGAAACGTTTCTGCATTTTACATACAGTTCTCAATTTTGCTTCTTTATTACGCTAATGTTATAGTTTTGGCAGTAGGAGGCCTAACTAGTTTAATATCTTTAGTGTACATTATAACTATCTGAATCAAGCATATCAAGATAACAACTGATTTTCATTTAGATAATTTTTTGAGATAAAGCACAACATTAAATCAATGGAAGAAACAGTTGTGGCCTCCAGCTGTGGTATATGATTAGATTTTTAACACATCAAATGAGGGAAAATGTAGAGCCTCATTTTTTTGTTTTCTGGGTTTTTTTTTAAAGATGTTAATCACCAATTGCCTCTGGCAATGAATGGATGTGACTTTCCCATGCCTACTCCAAAAATGTTTAGCAGTACCTAACACACAAATAGCTCCAGTTATTCCATAAAAGCAACCTTCAATAATATGTTGAATCCTCTCGCTCAAGTAATTCAATTTAACTTCCCAGTTTTTATGTTGATTATCTTTTCTATTTTAGTATCTCATAGCATATAATCTAAGGTAGTAAAAGTCTTTGGTAACCAGTTGAGACCCGCAGGAATGCTAGGCTTTTTCCCTAAATCTTGCCCTTAAAAATAAAAAGTATTCGTTTCACGTCATATGTGGTTTTTACTGCACTCTATCCTTTACTCATGTAAAGCAATTTCTTTAGTTACATAACTTCTGAAAATAAGTGATTCACAGTTGCTATGCAGACTTTCAAAAAGCATGAGAGGAGCTTGCTCTGAGAGCCGCTGAGTGGCCAGGGTTTCTGACCTGCACCACTAGCTGACCATAGGACTTTATGGTCATAGGACTCTATGACTCATAGAGGCTTTATTTTCAAGGCTCCACCCAGGAACAGGCTCAGGCATGAGTAACAAGTGAAGCCCTTAGACCCAAGGAGAGGGTTGAAGTTAATTATGTTTTTCTGAACTCCTGAACCTAACCTGAATTTTGAGTTTTCTTGCTACATTAGGACTACTGGAGGTTTCAGAGAAACAAGTCTGACCATAGTCAAATACACCCAAGTTTCATATCTAACTGTATCTACATGTCTATATAGTAATGCAATACTACTACTTCTCCTACTACTTCCCCTATTTTTCTAATTGAGTGAATCTCTCTCTCTGTTTCATGCTTTCTCTCTCTCTTTCTTTCCCACACGCATTTATATGTATTAAAGACATTGTCACTGTGATTATAGATGTCTACTTTCTTTACATTCCTCAAGTTCTTAAAAGTTAAATTGCTACACCTTTTCAGTAGAATTTATCTTTTATCAATCATAAACATCTCTCCATGTTCCATTAAATTATTTTTAACTTGTATTTTCTTTTACCCAATACTGATAATTTCCCTCCCCCTTCATTTTGTCACTTTTTGTGTGGTGAATTGTAAATCTTTTTAAATCCAAGTTTTCATATCTTTTGATTTTTGGCATGTTTCTCATAAACAGCTAGATTTTATTTTTATTTTCCCCAACCTTTGTATAATAGTAACAACAATGACAGCTAACATTATTGATCTCTTACTATGGCCAGGAGGTGTTCAAAGTGCTTTTAAACCTGTTCAGTGTGGCTTGGGGGTTGAGCATCGACCCATGAACCAGGAAGTCACTGTTTGATTCCTGGTCAGGGCACATGCCCAGATTACAGGCTCAATCCCCAATGGGGGCTGTATAGGAGGCAGCCAATCAATGATTCTCTCTCATCATTGATGTTTCTCTCTCTCTCTCTCTCCTTCTCTCTCTCTGAAATAAATAGAAATATATAGCTTTTTAAAAAGTGCTTCCAATGTAGTAAGATTGAATCCCCAGAACAATATTAAGAGACTAGTGGCTCGGTGCATGGATTTGTGCACATTGAAAGGAAAGTAATTGGAAGAAATATTTTAATATCGCTATTCATCCTTTATCTATAATAGAAGTGTCAGAGATGAAAGAAAATTAGTAAAATGTATATAAAATAATATATAAATTTATTAATAAACAATAACAACATGATATAACAACAACAAAGACATGATATAAAAATAATAAAAACATGATGTAAAAACAACAAAAACATGATATAACAACAACATTGATAAAAACAATGACTGATAAATTGATGAAACTTACTCTAATATCTCCCTGTATACCACATTAAGAGTAAAAACACTTTCAGAGTGCTTGACTAATTTCCCTTGTGATGAAGTATTTACAACTTTAACATCACACGTTCTTCGAACGCAAGAGAAAACAACATATAACTGACCATGTCCGAAAACACTTTCTGGTAAGAATATTCCTACTCTGTCTAGAGTTTGTCCTTGTGATTTATTAATAGTCATTGCAAATGCTGGCATTGCAGGAAACTGTCTTCAAATTAATTTAAATGGGAGGCCAGTCTCAGACAGGGACAAATCAGTTCTTGGAATGAGAACAAGCTCTCCTTTCACAGATCCTGTTTAATACTTCAGCTTTGATTATTTTGATAATAAATTGATAATAAATCTTTTGATGATAAATCTAGTACCATTACAAAGACTCCATTTACTATTAAGATTTCTCAGTAGCATGATGATTGCACCTACTTTCAATTTTAATTTATGACACAGCATTCCCGAAGGAGTAATACTATTAAGAAATTTGATGTGAGCTTTATATGTATCGTGCATGTGTGAGTCAACATTTATTTTTAAATTGTCAGTGCACATCATATATACCATTGGTCGGATGGTCAGATGGACATAGGGTCGGTCACTTGGCCTTTTATATATATAGACTAGTGGCCCGGTGCATGAAATTCGTGCATGGAGGGGGCAGTTCCCTCAGCCCAGCCTGCACCCTCTCCAATCGGGGACCCCTTTGGTGATGGGATAGGGCCTAAACCAGCAGTCAGACATTCCTCTCGCAATCTGGAACCACTGGCTCCTAACCGCTCACCTGCCTGCCTGCCTGATTGCCCCTAACTGCCTCTGCTTGCCTGATCACCCCCAACTGCCTTCCTCTGCTGGCCTGATCTCACACTCAACTGCCCTCCTCTGCTGGCCAGTTTGGTTCTAATTGGTCAGTTTTATGCCAGTCAGTGTCAAAAGCTCTGCCTCTTAGGCAGCCATTGGCTCCTCACAGTTGACTCAGATTAGTTCTGATTGGCTAGTTTCTATGCCAGTCAGCATCTCTGGGCCTATCAACAGGGCCTGATCAGAAAGGCAGGGCTGATCAGCAGCCCCGGTGGAGGCTTCAAGAGAAATGGAGGCAGGGCTGCTGGCCAGGCTCAGAGGGAAAGAGAGAGGCAAGTGCTGGTCAAAAGCTGCCACAGACACTACAAATCAGCCCCTGCTTCTCTCTTCAGGTCTCCTTCTGAGCCTGATTCGCAATCCCCTCAGCAGTCACTGCTGGTCACTGGGCCTGCAGCCACAGTAGTCAGGCTGGGTCCCCATGGCAACCCAGTGCTGACTTCTGGATGGTCAGCCTTTGGTCCTGATTGGTCCTTACACCCTGGCTCTTTATTATAGAGATAGTTTTTAATCCCAATTTGCACACTGGATAACCCTTTTTCATCTGCTGTAGAGAGCACTGAAATTCAGCTGTCTGGCTTCCAGGCAGCTCTTTATCCTGAACTCCATATTTTTGTCATTGTTTTTTTTTCCATAGACATTTAATGGTGAGTGAGAGAAGACATGGCAGTGAATATTAATGTCATGCATACTAATCAATAGTGTTTATTAGGATATACTTAGCAACATGCTATGGCATAGAAGTAGTAGCCCTTGTTTCAGGACACTTTAGGAAGTTAGGGCTGGAATATATACCAACACAACAAAGAGAACTTTGTGACAGTTCAGATGAAAGCTAAATTATTTTGTACACACTACCCATATCCTCAGAGAGGATAGAAGGCAGCATAAATAGTTTTATGTTAGGTCAGTTGAAGAACAGGCATATATTTAGTGTACAGTGAACCTGATACACATTTTTCTTTGTTATGCTACATAGTTACATATTTTCACTAGAATAATTTCTATATCTATATATGCATTAATAGATATAGAAATATACAGAGATGTTAATGGGGAAGCAGACTCTACATTTTTCTCTCAGTAGCAACTATGATCTAAACACATATGTTGACTTGTTTAGTCATCATACATATCCTGGAGGAAGATAACTAAAAGGATATGGAATAGCCCAGCCAGCATAGCTCAGTGGTCGAGCATTGACCTATGAACCAGGAGGTCAGGGTTCCATTCTTGATTCGGGCTTATGGCCTGGTGGGGGGTGTGCAGAAAGCAGCCAAAAAATGATTTTCTCTCATCATTGATGTTTCTGTCTCTCTCTCCCACTCCCTTCCTCTCTGAAATCAATTTTAAAAAAGAAATAAAAATAAAAGCATGTGGCCCTAACTGGTTTGGCTCAGTGGAACAAATACTTATTAACCACTTTTGTGCCAGGTGGTTCCATTTTATTAATTTATGTAATTCATGGATATATGTTATGTATTACATATATACATATATATACATTTGTTTAATAAATAGTCACTGAATCCTCCATTGTGCATCCGGTAATAGTATAGGTAATGGGGATGCATCAGTAAAGACAACATTTAAGAACCATCTTCTCATAGATGTTATATTAGGAGAGCAGAAGTACTAGGCAATTTAATCCTTATAACAAGCCAGTAAATATTATCCTCAATTTACAGATGATAAAACTTATATGCAACAGGCTTGGGACCAATTTCAGAGTAGTAACTGATAAGGCACAGAGTCACACAATGCCGCAACCTTTGCGGTGGGGTTCAGGGTTTGAAAGAAGGATACAAATGAAAATGCTATACAAGAAATATGAATTTAGAAGGAATGGGGGCCAGGTGGAGACCTCTTTCTTGAAGATGCATCCCCAAGACTGGGTCCCATCTGCTTTTTATTCAGTTTTAGATACACAATTTCCCTAACTCTAAAGTCCATGATCTTTTCACTATTCACTATTGCTGCTTTCCACAGAGGATGAGCCTCTTAAATATAGTAAATAGAATATACATATTTGGGTAGCAAAAACCACTTTCAGTTTCTCTATAACTTACAAGAAAATAAAAATCCAACATTAGATAAATTAATTTTAAAAAGAATTTTTGCATGATGTACTCACTCAGTGGATGATCAAACTAACCAATCTTCATTCCTGTTTTTAAATATATGGTTTCTTTTTTCTCTGTTATTTATTTCCTCTCATGTGTGTCACATACTTACACACAAAGTCAAAAGTATTGAATTTTTCTGTCTTTTGGTCACATGCCAAATAAAATTTCAGCAACTGGATTAGCCAATACTGTAACTGCATCATTCATTTCACTAATCTCAAAATACTTTGTTTTGTTTACACTAAAAGTATAGAAAGACGGATAAAACTTTTCATTAATTATTTTTTAAAATGAACTTTAACAGAATTGATTTTTACTACAACACTGATCAAAAGAAAAAAAATGAGTTTCAGTAGAACTGAGTAGAAATATCATCATACATTTTAAAAAGATCACCAGAGGCCAGCAGACAGAATGACTTGGGGTTACTGAGCCCGAGCAAACAATTCCAAAACCAATTATTTAGGTCAAAGCCCTCATTAGCATAGCAATACATTCATTTTCTCAATGTTACACTGTTCGGAGCCTTTCATTTTCTTAGTTATAAATGCATTAAAAACATCCCATTGAAGTGATACTTTCCTGGACACTTTTCAAACCAAATAGCAGCTATTATATTCCAACTAGAGGCCTGGTGCACAAATTCAAGCACGGGTGGGGTCCTTTGGCCTGGCTGGTGATCAGGGCCCATCGGTGAGGGAGCAGGGGCGGCCAGGGGGAGGGACCACGGGAGGTTGGATGGCCAGCCCCCCAATTGGGGTCGATGGGGGGGCCGGCCAGCAGGGGGAAGGAACTGCGGAAAGTTGGCCAGCAGCAGGAGGTTGGCTGTGGGAAAACATTGACCACCCTGGGGCAGCTCTTACATTGAGTGTGTGCCTGCTGGTGGTCAGTGTGCATCATAGCAACCACTCGACTGGTTGTTCAGTCGTTTGGTCATTTAGGCTTTTATATAGAGAGATTGGAAAATTCTTAGTATGCATGGAATTATGTGAAAGGTAATAAAATTATGAGTGGATTCACTCTTGGTCTCACCAGTCCAAGGATCACCTCCAACAAATTCAGCTTTGTTAAAATCTGAACTAATTTCTCTGGTGGCCCTGCAGTGATGCCTAGCACGTTTAAATCACTGTGAAATTTAAAATGGGTGCAATCAATTTTCTAAGGAATGACTACCATCTGTCTGTAATAAAAGATGAGCACAGCTAACTCTATTCATAGCTTTTTTCTTTCACAACTGACCTACTTGTCTGCTTATTTGAAATGCTGGGTGATGCACCCAAAAATTACAAATGAAGACTATACAAGGTGCCATGAGCTGATGAAGCAGTTGTCTATTATTTCCCTATATTGCAAAGAACCTATAAAATTATCTTAAACCCCTCTCATTGACCACTGTGGATATAGGCCTAATGTTCAAATCTTCGACACCTTCAGTAATCTTTAGCTGTGCTTTGTTTAAACCCTAATTTACAAAAAAAGACTGGGTGCAACCAAAACAAAATATTCTTTGAGTTTTAAACTGAAAGTGGAAAAGTAATAACTTACACACATTAATTTTAATGAAAATGTTCACACATTCAAAAAATGATGGAGAATATTACTTAAAAATATTCAGTCTCATATTTAAAAATTTCTTCAAAACTGTGTTGCAGTCAAACATAACAAATATTTTCAAGACCCTTTTATATTCCCATTGGATCTAAATACTCTTTTCCTCCCTAGAGGCAATCACTATTATAAAAGTGATTTGTGTCTTTGCAGTAAATGTTTTCATAGTATATTACATTTGTATATGTTCATAAACAAATTTACTGTTGTTTTGCATGCCATTAAATCTACATTAAATCTATCATGCTCCATATATCATTCTGAATCATTTCCTATGTATTCCAACACAAGGTATTTTACACTTATTGGTTACTTGGGTTTACTCTGTGGTTTTACATTAATGAATATATTATAATACATGATAGATTCTCCTGTTGATAAACATATTGGTCGGCTGTTTGTGATTGCAAATAATTCTGCAATTAAATCATCATCTTCTAGTACATGCCAAAAGGCTCTCTATGTTATATTCTGAAGTGACATTTCTGTTTATCTGCAAATCAACTTGATATTGCAAAAATTTTCTCTAATTAGATTGTACCAATTTAAAATATTAGCAGTTCCTGTGAGTTCACATTTCCCTGAATCCTTGACCACTTTTGATCAGTCTTTAATTGTTCCATATTGTTTTTAGAATTAAATTCTATGGAAATTCTTGTAAGGACTGTAATTAAAATGACTGAAATTTTAGTTTAATTTGTGGAAAAATTTCTTTATAGCATTGAAACTTTGAATTCAGGTATATATGTTTCATAATTATTTAGATCTTCTCCCATGCCCTTAGGAGCATTTCTTTAAACAAAGGGAAACCACTGGGTACTGGCAGTGACTTTTGGACTCAATCTACATGTAGAGTGAACAATGAGGTGGGCCCTGACCACTTTCCTAGATCACCAAGTCTAGGGTGTGTAATTATTTTCCTTGAGTCATCTTTCAAACTCAGCCAGCATGTCCTGTGGGATGAGGTTTTGGGTGAAATGGGTAGTGGTTGGGAGTCTGTCAATAAAAAAATGAACTGAGGAAGCTTGACTTCTGTCTAACTCCCAACTGACAATCCCCACCATGACTGTGCCTATGAAAATTTTAATCTGGAAAAAATATCTAATATTTCAAAAGTTTCATAGAAATTTTATTTAGCTACACAAGTCACTTAAACATCATTTTTATGCTGTATAACTTGTACTCAATGAAGTGATAGTAATCATTTCCTACTGGTAAAACTGTTAGTATGATTAATCTTTGATTACTAATTTAGGTTGTATTTTTTTAATTAAATATTTCAAAATGCTTAGTCCTTGTAGAAGAAAAAATAATAAATGACTGTGCGATGATAAAATACATTGGCAGACTCTGTACCAGATAGCATCTAGACCAGAGTCTGTTTTAGGCTTGATACTCTATCTACAACTTAGTGAGTAATGATAGGGTTTACTCACTAATGATAGGTTGGGAAACAAGCTGCAGGAAGTAATTTTCACAGACTGGCTCTCTTTGCTCTGTCCCAGGACCAGTCATTCATGCTAACAGCTAACTACAGGTGCTTCAAAATGGACAGCACAGGAGGTGACATGGTTATACACAACATGATCTTGTTAAAAGATTGTAATTTTTAATAGTTTACTTATGAGTTTGAGAATTGGGTGTGTGATGGAAAAAGACCTTGACCTTTTTCACTTGATAATTTTCAATTAAATATCATTTTTAAAAAGGTACTTTGAGAACTAATACATGGTAGAAACCAGAGGAAAAAATACAATTCCCCACCATCAAGATGTAACCACTGTTAGAGGTTGGTATAACTGTGAGAGGATTATAAAAATAAATATTAATATTAATTCTTTAATTTAACAAATATTTTTGGAGTGCAAATTCTAGGCCAGGCACAGTTGTAGATATTGGAGATACTCTGAAAGTCAATGCTTCCCTGTCCATGTCCAGCTTACATTATAGTGTGGGAGACAGAAAAACAAGATAAGCACTAAACTGAATGATGTGTTAGAGATAAGGACTCTAAAAACTAAAGCTCAACTGCATATCATCTCCAATTGTGGAATGTATGGAGGCAACAGTACTTGCATTGACAGAAGCAAAAGTCAATTCTTTCTGAAGCAAGGGCACATCATTAAGAACTTCAGATTAAGAATTTGACTTATATCAATGATTAATGAGCAATTACATTCTCATTGAGGGTTTTTCTGGCAATACTATCTAAAATTGCACCCTTTCCTTCCCAAATTCCCCTTCATCTTCTTATTTTATCTCTTAAAATATTGTGGGACTGGAAAAGACAATTGCTTTTACTACATGAGGTGTGGGTATAAAGATAAGGACCTGAGGATTTAAATTATCCTTATAATAAAAGCCTAAGCAACCATTATGGCAGAAAGACCGGTCACTATGATGCGCACTGACCACCAGGGGGCAGATGCTCAACGCAGGAGCAGCTCCCTGGTGGTTAGTGCGCTCCCACAGGAGGAGCACTGCTCAGCCAGAAGCCGGGCTCATGGCTGGCGAGCACAGAGGCAGTGGTGGGAGCCTCTCCCACCTCCGCGGCAGGTCTAAGGAGCATCGAGCTTAATGGTAAGGAGCAGCGAGGGAGGGGGCGGTAAGGAGCGAGGGGTCCCAGATTGTGAGAGGGTGCAGACTGGGCTGAGAGGACATCCTCCCCCCAATGCATGAATTTCATACACCGGGCCTCTAGCTCTTATATAAACTCTCAACTCTCTCACACATTTTACCATTTGTAGAATATAATTTTAAAATGAGGCCATTTTAAAAATAATACATTTATTTAAAATAGTACATTTGGATGGACTATAAAACATGTCCAATCATGGTCAGTATGCAAATGAATGTGTTTATCTGTTACATCACACAGAAGCTGAGAAGCTGCACCTTTTATTAACCCCAGGACATGGCACTACTGGGACCAAAAATGTGCACTACTTGACTCAGACTTTGTTTCTAAGTCAATTGTGATTATACTGTATTTTGGCAGGCAGAAGATGCCCCCAACTATTAGAAATACCATTGTTTTATTTATTGCTAAGAAAGAAAATACCTCTTATAAAACTTTTACATGTCATCAATTTTAAGATGCATCTTAAATTCGGATAAATTAAAACTTTAACATTTATAAAAAATTGTAAGACAAAGAAATAAACCATGTAGGGCCAAATTAACCCCTTCATTATTGATGAAGCTGTTATTAGAAGTGTATTACATTTGGAATGATGACTTCTAAGTACTGAACCCCAGAAATAGCAGGTGTCACCCAGCAGAGCTTAGCATTGTGGGACTCCCCATGCAGCAGTCCTGTATCATGGATGGGGAAAGAGAATATACACTCCTTACAGGCAGGTCAGTTGTAACAGGAAGGAGAAAGAAATGAGTTGTGCTGTATTGCTTTGTGTTCCTCTCTTGTGTGCATTAGCCTTTCCCCATTTGCCTTAGATCCCAACTGCTTCTTGTACCCACATGTCTCCTCTTGAAGTTTGATGTTTGTTTGGGAACATCTAGTTTCCACTGCCTGTGGCTGGCTCCTATATCACTTTGAATCCTAAAGGGCAATATAAATAATGTTTTCATATGGATTGGAAACTAGCATAGGCTTTAGAGCCAATAGAGGAGGGTTTTGTCCTCACCCACAATCATATGTAAAAGGAAGGTGTCAGCCTCTAGAGACTTCTGAGATGCCTTCTTACTTTTTCATTCCTTTCTGTTTTGTTTTTCTTTACCCTTTTCTGTTTTATAGTGAATACTAGAAGCCCGATGCATGAAATTCTTGCAAGAGTAAGGCTTTGCAGCCTTGGCGGCTGCCTGGATCCCTCCCTCGCTGGCTTGGTCCAGAGGGACGTCCAGAACGACGACCAGTCTAATTAGCATATTACACTTTTATTATTATAGATTATTGCAGAACTTCATATTAAACACTATATCGAACACAAACAAGCAATCATCCCAATTATTTCCACTGTGCTCAAATCCCTAGGGACTTGAAATTAATTTGCAATATTAAAGCAAAAAGCACAAACCTTCAAAAACAATTCAAAATTCTTGTAAATAGTAAGAGATGCCGCATAATAACATATAATTATTTATCAAAGATCACAGAATCTTTTCTATAGGACTTTTAGAAAAATTACCTGTGGTGGCTGGAGAGGCAGGGAAATATTTCAGACAGGAGGAAATTTCAAACAGCCATTGAAATATGAGTATAAATTAGAAAGCTAGAGTAGGTGGAGAGGCTGATGAGGGAATTTCACAGGCTGAGGACCAAGAATTTTGTCCTTTTCACCATCTAAGATCAGCACCTTTTCTTTGACCTGCCTTATTAGTTTGATATCTCATTTCTCCCCATTTCCTAAGTATGAGAATCTGGGCATTTTATTGACCTTCATGTATTTCAGTTTCCTCTGTAAAAGGAATAACTCCACATCCCTTAGAGAGTTAATGAAAAGACTAAATTAATTAATCCAAGGAAAGTGCTGAACATGATGGTTTTAGAGTGATAAACTCAATAAGGCATGGTTATTATTAAACTTATACTGTTTCCTGGTTAACTTCTAGTCATCCTTCAGAGCCAAGTTCACATGTCAATTCTTAAACTTAATCCAATGGACTGGTTCAATTATAGCATTTATTACTTTTGTTTTTACATATATTTTATGATTACTTGATTAATGTTTTTCTCCCCTTCTTGATGTTAGGCCAATAACAGGAATTGAATTTCAATTTTGCTCAAAAATATCTTCTCAGTTTATTCACAGTGAAACACAAAATTCCAACAATGTCAATAAAGCCTTGTACAAACAATTTGTCACCTCCTGCACACCCGCACCTCATCTCCACTATGCTCATTTCTGCTTCTTCCACTTAAGCATAAAGGGTGCTTAAACATATCAGGCACATTTGTAACACAGGGCTTTTCCACTGAATTCTCTCTCACTTGCAAATGCTCTTCCCCAAGGTCCCCAAAGTCTTCACTCCTTCATTGCCTCAGGAATTTATTCAAATATTACTTTCTGAAGTAGCCTTCAACTAGTCACCTTATTTTAAAAATATAAGCTGCAGCCCTAACCAGTTTGGCTCAGTGGATAGAGCATTGGCCTGTGGCCTGAAGGGTCCCAGGTTTGATTCCAGTAAAGGGCATGTACCTTGGTTGTGGGCATCCCCAGTAGGGGGTGTGCAGGAGGCAGCTGATCAGTGTTTCTAACTCTCTATCCCTCTCCCTTCCTCTCTGTAAAAAAAGCAATAAAGTATTTTAAAAAATACAAGCTACAAAACTTCCTATATCCCTTTCACACTTTATTTTTTTCCATGATATTTATCTCTATCTAATGTAGTATATGCTTAATTAATTATTTGTGTCTGCTCAGTCTTCCTCACTAGATTGTATAAATCATGGCAACAAGACAGTTTGTCTGCTTATTGTATTCCTGGGATCTAAAGTGTGTCTGATATATGTTAGGTGTTTAATAAATACTTAGAGAACTATGGAAGATACTGTGGCATAAGTGAGGTAAATAGCAGTTCTATAGGTCTTAAAGATTCTTTCATGAATTGAAAGATTGAATGAGTTGAATTGCATACATTAATTGAATGAATAATTGAAAGAATTCAATAAATAAACTGACTTAAATCTTCAAGAATATGAAGGATTCAGATATAAGAAAATATGAAAGGCCATTTATTATAGTAAAAATAAAAAGATGAAATTAGAGACAGATATCTAGGTTTGAGCTGCAACATGTTTTTAGCACAGCGCTAGGCAAGGGTATTAACATTTCCAAGTTTCATATCCTCATTATTTGTCTTAGAAATAAAACTAGCAAGTAAATGTCAAAGCACTCTACATTTTACTAGCAGTTATTGTTACCACTACCCATTCCCTTTATTTACAGCTCATTCTCATTGGATAACATAGGAAAGATACTGGTGTACAAAATCTCATGTGGTGTCATTGTTTTTGCAGCTTTGTACCTTTGTAATAACTGGCTTTACAAGCAATAAATTGCCTGATATCTAGCACAATTAACATTGCAAAATACCTTCCTGTTCTATTACTCTTTACTGCCTTTTATGTGATGGTTAATTGTATGTGTCAACTTGACAGGATCAAAGTTGTTCAGATATTTAACTAAACACTCTTTCTGGATTTGTCTTTGAGAGTGTTTTTGGATCAGATTTGCATTTAGAACAGTAGACTGAGTAAAACAGACTGCCTTCCCCAATGTGGATGGCCATTATCCAATTTGTTGAGAGCCTGGATAGAACAGAAAGGTGAAGAAGAAGAATTCACTCTCTCTGCCTGCTTCTTGAGCTGGGACATCAGTCTTCTGCCCTTGCACTGGGACGTCCATCAATTCTTTTGCTTCCCTTGCGTCTCAGGCCTCCATACTTGACTGAAACTTATAGCATCAGCTTTCCTGGGTCTCCAGTTTGCAGACAACAGATCATTAAGTTTCTTAGACTGCATAATAACATGAGCCAATTCCTTATCATAAATCTATTCATATATATACACACACACACATATATGTATATAATATTTCCATTACTATATCTATGTCTATGTATTTACTTATCCATTTATATCCCATTGGTTCCCTTTCTCTGGAAAACCCTGAGTAATCCACCGCACCATTATTGTAAAAACCTGCCAACCCATGAAAAGCAGTTAGAGGTGTAAACCTGCAAATGTGTCATATGTGCCAATAAAAGATGAAGGACTTTAGAGGCTCATTGAGACCTTAAATTTTATTCAAAGCTTTTATTGCTTGTGACATATAGCTCCCACTTATGAAATACTGGAAAAACAAATAAAAATATCCAGGATCTATAGACAACTTAAAAAATTATTTTGGAGCCCATCTTCCTATTAAGTATCAACTGGAAAGACAAAAAAATACTACATGATACTTAAGAAGAATGGAAAGTAAAATATAATAAGAAAATATACCAATTATCACTGGGTAGACTCAGTGCAAGATTAGGAGGCTATAACAATACCTAATTCTAGAGAACAGAGACTAGTGCTAGATTGATTCCAGACCATGATGCCTTCAAATGAAAAAAAAAAATTTTAAAGAAACAAGTAAATGGCAACATAATATATACTATTTTAATGGATTGAAAGACTCAGGATTATTAACGTGTCAATTCTCCACACAATTATCTAAACATTAAAAACATTGCCATTCAAAATGTCAGAAGGATGTTTTAAAGATATTGAGGAGCAGATTATAAAATTTACTGTAAATGCAAAGAAACTAGAATAGCCCAAACAGTTTGAAATAAAAAAGTAAAGCTGCAGGACTCACATGATACTTCCATATCTTAAAAGGCCAGCCACCATAAGTGTAATGACTGGAACAACCAGAGACCAGAACCACCACAGCCCCTGCCAGCCTGGTCCTGCCCCCAACCAAGCGGTTAGGGGTGGTCAGGCAGGCAGGCAGAGTGGTTAGGGGTGATCAGCCAAGCAGACCAGAGGTTAGGGGCAATCAGGTAGGCAGGCCAGTGGTTAGGGGCGATCAGGCAGGCAGACGGCCTGGCTGGGCTGGCCCCACCCCTCAGCAAAGAAAGAGGGAGGCCCAGGCCACCAGCAGCAGCAACTCTGTGACAGGTGTGCAGCCGGCCAACGACCACCCCACAGCAGGAGGCTCAGGCCAGCCAAGCCATCGCACCCCACACCTGTTGCCTGCAGAGGGCGGCCAACAGTGTCAGGGGAGGGGTGGCAGCGCTGCACAAATGGCAGGCAGTGGCAGTGGTGGGGGTGGGGCCAGCTGCCTGGAGCCAGGGGAAGGAAAACCCCAATAGGCCCTGATCTCAGGCCAGGCCTAAAGACCCTACCCAAGGGGTCCCAGATTGTGAGAGGGTGCAGCTGGGCTGAGGGACATCTCCCTCCACCCCCCTGAGTGCATGAATTTTTGTGCACTGAGACGTTAGTTTAATATAAAACTACAGTAATTAAAACAGTGTTTATAAATGAAAGGCATGGCACATAGATCAATGGGACAGGATAGAGATACTTGAAATAGACCTGAACAAATATGACTAATTACATTTTGAAAAAGATACAAAGCAACTTGACAGAAAAAAATTCTGTTAAGTAACTGATGCTGGAGTGATTGAACATCGATATGTAAAAAATAAAACTATTCAGACCTCATAAAATACATAACAAAAATATATCAAAGCTAACCATATAAAATAGAGTACTATTAGAAAATAATTTTTAAAAAAAGGAGAAAATATTTGTAATATTGGGTAAGCAATAACATGACTCATAAAAAATGAAATAACATGATACAGCAGAATTAATACTTTTACCCCATGAAAGACATACAATAAAGAGAAATAAACACTATTAAAACTAAAAATGAAAAAAAACAGGCAAATTTTTTAAATGGTCAAAAATCTAGGTCTGTGGTAGAAGATATACAAAATGAGACTGAAACAATTTAAAGTATAAGAAATTAAGGAAGTTCATAATTTTAAGTGCATTGATGAGGTATGTCAAAGGAATAAAGGAGCCAAATGCCCTTCAATTGGAAATGGTTAAACAAAGAGGATATGTCTATATGAAGAAATACTATTCAATATTAAAAGAAAGACATTATTAATATACCAACATGAATGAATCTAAAATGTATGATACAAAATAAACTAAGACAAACTCATAGGCTACATTAGGTCACCTACACAGGGTAACATAAGAGGATTTTTGGAGGATGATGGGACAGTTCTGTATCTTGACTGTTTGTAGTGGTTGCACAATTCTAGACTTTGCCAAAATTTAGAGAACTGTACACTAAAAAGAGTGATATATACATTATGTAAATTAAAACCTAAAAAGCAAAGAAAACAAAACATTGGAGTTTTGCAATTCTTATAAAACACCCCTTTATTCTACTCAAACATCAGCACAACTTAGAATGACCCTGGTGTGAATCTACACTAATAAAAGAGTAAGATGCAAATTAACCATACCTTTGCAACACCCACCAGCCAATCAGGAGTGAGTATGTAAATTAACCCAACAAAGATGGTGTGTTAATTTGCATATGCAGGTGCTGAGCAGCTGGGGGCAGGATGCTTGTGCACTGCCCCAGCGGCTCTGGGCCTCTGGGCAATGTGGGAAAGCAGAAAGGCAGCTCCGGGCCCTAGTAAAAAGGTGGCTCTAGCCAGAGCAAAGGCGGTGCCGGCAGCCAGGGCAAGGAAGGCCCATTCTTGCACAAATCAGGCCTCTACTAAAATAATAATCCTCTCAGCACCAGATTCCCTGGAATGCAACAGTCTCTTCTTTTTTTTGTGACATAGTTCTAGGTTGTGTACATATTATAAACTCATAGCTTTGTATATTTAATTTATTTCCACTCTTAATTAACATATGGGCTTTGGAAAAATTACAGAACAGCCTCATTCTGATGCTTCTATTCTTAGGCAAAATAAAAATATTTTTAAATAGAAGAAATCTTACGGATGTTCTTAATGTATTTGCTATTTTATACATAATTAAATACATTCTGCTTTCACACTCCTGAGTCTGTGCCCACATTGAAACATATATTTGAGTTAATACATACTGCATTGTGCTAAATTTCTCTCACTCTTTCTTATTCTATGGATATTTCCCCATAAGATATTATAGAAACTATTTATAGTCTTTTTCTTTCAGAAAAATAATATCTATTGGTTATCCTAATCCCACAAAGTATACCATTAACAGCTTCTATGAATTTCAATTCCTTTTCAAATGCAAAACTTTGAAAATCAAATTAGAACTAGATATTCTGCTGCATTGAGAGGTAAAACTTTAATCAAACTTTTAAATTAAATATAGAAGGAGATTTAGTGAACTTAGAAATCACTGTTTATCAAAGAAGATAGAGAAGTACTACTGACTCACCTATTTCTAATTGTTGTGAGATGATTAAGATGGATAACAAGTGTTAGTTCTCCTAAAGAATACTCTCTTTCCCCATTTTTTGAATTAAGTGAACTCAAATTTTACATGATTTCCTAGTCACCTGCATAAAGATTGTATTTCCCAGCCTTGGTTGTAGCTAATCAAGGACTTGGGACTAGTTTATGATCATGACATGTAAGGAGATTCCTCTACGAAGCATCTTTAAAGAGAATGGCATGCCCTTCCTCTGTTCTTTCTCCTTCCAGATGGCTAAATTCAGGACATGATGACCAGAGCTCCATGGCCACTTAGGACTATGAATAGGAAGCCCAAACTAAAGACAGCAGGCCAACAAAATAACACAATGTTCAGTAAACTTCCTCTGGAAAGCTCAGAGAGTAGTTTGTGCCATGCAGGCTGTACTGTTGTTATGTCAACTACTCAACTCTGCCATGCAATACCTAAACCTCCATTGAGAGTACTGGGGAATGGTTGAATACCTCTAAAACTTAATTACAGATACAAGTAACTGCAGTCAATAGTTTGTTGACCTTTGAAATAGAAGAAGCCTGGATTCCTAAATGGCAGAATGTCTTTGAAGTCCTGGGCATACCCCTGTAATTCTTTATGTGAGAAAAATAAATTTCCCTATTGTTAAAGATACTTTTTAAAATAACGTTTTCGTTAAATTTGGTCAAAATGAATACTATCTGGGAATGTAAAATAGTTCACCCACTGTGTAAAACAGTTTGGCAGCTTCTCAAAATGTAAAACAGGATTAATACATGATCTAGTAATTCCATTCCTAGGTATATGATCAAAATAATTGAAAACTGACCATCAAACCAATTCGCATGTACAGTGAACACATTGATTTCATCAATGGATACATGGATAAACAAAATGTGGTATATGCATATAATGGAATATTATTCAACCATAAAAAAGGAATGAAGTACTGATACATACCACAGTGTATCTTACACTAAAAAACATTATTCTTAGTGAAATATGCTAGACACAAAAGGTCATATATTATATGATTCATTTTCTAGAAAATGTTCAGAATAGGTAAATCCATAGAATCCAAAAGCAGATTATGGTTGCCACAGGCTGTGGAGGGGGAGAATGGGAAATAACTGCTTAATGGGTGTGGTTGTATTTTAGATTGATGGAAATGTTTTAGAAGTAGATAGAGGTCATGGTTGCATCACATGGTAGATGTATTAAGTGCCACAATTTGTTCACTTTAAAATGGTTAACTTTATTTTATATTAATTTTACCTCAATTAAAAAAAAAATGAAACAGGAAAAGAAAAAAATATGGCAGCAGAATAGACAGACATGTTCCAAGTCTTGTCCCAGAGCAGATAGAAAGAACAGCTGAGGGTCACACAGGGAGTGTCCGTTGGTGAGTTAAGGGACAGCTATATTCCAGGAGAAGGTGGGGGACTGCTGAACGGGGCTCCCCTGACCGGGCAGCCCCCACTGCTGCTGGGTTCCCTCCCAGAGCCACCGGCTTGGATGCAGAGACTGCACCATCTTGAAGGGGAAAGTGGATGTTGTACGAAACCTGATAATCTACAACTGCAGTACCCACTGAACAGCTGCGAACCCCAGAGCACCAGTCACCAATTGGTGCAAACACAAGGATTCAGAGAAGCTCTACACTCCGCCACGGAAAGGAGAGAGAGAACTACATAACCAGACACCCAGAGAAGAGAGACCATGGGGAGATAAAGGAACAGCCCACATATGAAATAAAAGCAGGCATCACCAGAAAAGGAAGTAAACGAAATGAAGGCAAGCAACCTATCAGAGAAAGAATTCAGAGAAATGGTAATAAGGTGGCTGAAAAGAATGGAAGACAAGTTCGACAATCTGAGTAAGAACCAAGAGGAAATGAAGAAGAACCATGAAGAAATGAAAAAAGACATTGCTGCTGTAAAGAACTCAATAGAAAGCATCAAGAGTAGACTAGAAGAAGCAGAGGACCGCTTAAGTGAGCTAGAAGACAAGGTAGGAAAAAATACCTAAGAAGAGCAGCTTCTAGAAAAAAAAATTAAAAAGCAGGAGAGCCTAATGGAACTTGGGGACAA
This sequence comes from Corynorhinus townsendii, assembly GCA_026230045.1. Classification (NCBI taxonomy): domain Eukaryota; kingdom Metazoa; phylum Chordata; class Mammalia; order Chiroptera; family Vespertilionidae; genus Corynorhinus; species Corynorhinus townsendii. The sequence continues at coordinate 114,597,963 of JAPDVU010000007.1, read as the reverse complement.
CACGAAACAAAACAACATCCACATAATAGGGGATACAGAAGGAGAGGAAACTGAGTAAGGAATAGAAAACCTGTTTGAAGAAATAATGACAGAAAACTTGCCTGATATAGGGAAACAAAAACCCATCCAAATCCAAGAAGCTCACAGAGTCCCAAGCAAAATGAACCCCAAAAGACCAACGCCAAGGCACATTATAATTAAAGTGGCAAACACCAATGACAAAGTTAGAATATTAAAAGTGGCCAGAGAGAGACAGAAAGTTACCTACAAAGGAACCCCCATCAGACTAGCAAATGATTTCTCAACAGAAACTCATCAGGCCAGAAGGGAATGGAATGAAATATATAAAGTCATGCAAAGGAAGGGTCTGAATCCAAGAATACTGTACCCAGCAAGGCTATCAATCAAAATTGAAGGTGAAATCAGGAGCTACATAGACAAAAAAAGACTAAGGGAATTTATTACCACCAAACGAACAATGCAAGAAATGCTAAAGGGTCTGCTATAAAGAAAGAAAGAAAGAAAGAAAGAAATAGGAAGCAAAGAAGGAACACAGGGGTAAAGAATAAAAATAGTGACAAATAAGTACCTATCAATACTAACTTTAAATGTAAATGGATTAAATGTCCCAATCAAAAGACATAGAGTAATGGATTGGATAAGAAAACACGACCCATATATCTGCTGTCTACAAGAAACCCACCTCAGAAAAAAAAAACACACAAAGACTAAGGGTAAAGGGATCAAAAAGGTTTTTCAGGCAAATGGAAATGAATAAAAAGCTGGGGTAGCAATACTTATATCTAACAAATTATATCTCAAAGTGAAGGACATAACAAGAGAAAAGGAAGGCCACTTCATAATACTAAAGGGAGCAATCCAACAAGAAGAAATAACTCTGGTAAACATATACGCACCCAATACAGGAGCACCCAAATACATAAAAAAAAAAAAAAACTCCTGGAGGATATCAAAGGAGAGATTGACAGCAATACAATCTAGTAGGAGACTTTAATACCCCACTATCACCATTGGACAAATCCTCTAACAAAAAATCAGCAAAGAAACATCAATCCTAAATGACTCACTAGACCAGATGGAATTCATTGACATCTTCAGAACATTTCACCCCAAAGCCACAGAATATACATTCTTCTCAAGTGCACATGGGTCATATTCAAAGATAGACCATATGTTGGGTCATAGGCAAAGTCTCTTCAAATTCAAGAAGATAGAAATCATATCAAGCATCTTCTCAGATCACAGTGGCGTAAAACTGGAAATCAACTACAATAAAAACAATCCAAAAAAAGCAAATACCTGGAGACTAAACAGCATGCTATTAAACAATGACTGAGTTACCAGAGAGATCAAGGAAGAAATAAAAAACATCATGGCAACAAATGACAATGAAAACACAACATTCCAAAATCTATGGGACACAGTAAAAGCAGTCTTGAGAGGGAAGTTCAAGCTCTACAAGCCTACTGCAAAAAAACAAGAAATAATAGTAATAAATTACCTAACCCTACAACTCAAAGAGTTAGAAAAAGAGCAACAAAAAAAGCCCAGTTTAAGCAGAAGGAAGGAAATAATAAAGATTAGAGTGGAGATAAATGACTTTGAGACCAAAAAAAAAAAAAAAATACAAAAGATCAACAAAACCAAGAGCTGGCTCTTTGAAAGGATAAACAAAATTCATGAACCTCTAGCCAGGCTCACCAAGAAGCAAAGAGAGAGGACCCAAATAAACAAAACCAGAAATGAAAGAGGTAAAATAACAGCAGACCCCACCAAAATACAAAGGATTGTTAAAAAATACTATGAACAACTCTATTCCAACAAACTGGACAACCTGGAGGAAATGGACATATTCCTAGAAAAATATAACCTTCCAAATCTCAATCAGGAAGAATCTAAACATCTCAATAGGCCAATAACTATGAAAGAAATTGAAGCAGTGATCAAAAAGCTTCCAGCAAACAAAAGCCCAGGGCCAGACGGCTTCACAGGAGAGTTTGACCAAACATTCAAGGAAGAACTAAAACCTATCCTCCTCAGACTATTCCAAAAAATTCAAGAAGAAGGAACACTTACAAGCTCATTCTATGAAGCCAGCATCACCCTAATACCAAATCATGTAAAGACAGCACAATGAAAGAGAATTACAGGCCAATACCCCTCATGAACATAGATGCCAAAATCCTCAACAAAATTCTAACAATTCGGATCCAGCACTACAGCAGAAAGATCATACACCATGACCAAGTAGGATTTATCCCGGGAATGCAAGGATAGTACAATATCTGCAAATCAATGAACATGATACATCACATAAACAAACTGAGAGATAAAAATCACAGTCATATCAACTGATGCAGAAAAAGCATTTGACAAAATCCAACATCCTTTCTTGATAAAAACTCTCAACAAGGTGGGAATAGAAGGATCATACCTCAACATAATAAAAGCTATATATGATAAACCCACAGATAACATCATACTCAATGGGCAAAAACTAAAACCATTTCCCTTAAGAACAGGAACAAGACAGGGATGCCCACTCTCACCACTCCTGTTTGACATAGTACTGGAAGTAGTAGAATTAGACAAGAAGAAGAAATAAAAGGTATCCAAATTGGAAAAGAAGAAATAAAGCTGTCCTTATTTGCAGATGACATGATAGTGTACATAAAAAACGTGAAAGACTCAATCAAAAAACTAATAGACTTAATAAATGAATTTGGCAATGTAGCAGTATACAAAATTAATGCCAATAAATCTATGGCATTTCTATACACCAATAGTGAACTTACAAAAAGAGAGACTAAAAAAGCAATCCCATTTACCATCCCACCAAAAAAATTAAGATACCTATAAATAAACTTAACTAAGGAGGTAAAAGACCTATATGTGCAAAACTACAGGACACTGAAAAAAGAGATAGAGGAAAACGTAAAAAGATGGAAGAATATACCACGTTCATGGATTCGTAGAATCAACATCATTAAAATGTCCATACTACCCAAAGCAATCTATAGATTCAATGCACTCCCCATTAAAATACCAATGCCATATTTCACAGACCTAGAAAGAACTCTCCAAAAATTCATCTGGAAAAAAAAAAAAAAAACCCCGAATAGCCACAGCAATCCTGAGAAAGAAGAACAAAGTAGGTGGGATCTCAATACCAGATTTCAAGCTGTAATACAAAGCCACTGTTCTCAAAACAGCCTGGTACTGGCACAAGAACAGACATATAGATCAATGGAATAGAATACAGAGCCCAGATATCGACCCAAATCACTATGCTCAATTAATATTTGACAAAGGAGGCATGAACATACAATGGAGTCAAGACAGTCTCTTCAACAAATGGTGTTGGGAAAATTGGACAGATACATGTAAAAAAAAATGAAACTGGACCACCAACTTACACCATACACAAAAATAAACTCAAAGTGGATCAAGGACTTAAACATATGATGAGAAACCATAAAAATACTAGAGGAATCCACAGCCAGAAAAATCTCTGACATATGCCGAAGCAAATGGAAACTAAAGAGAAACAAATGGGACTACATCAAAATAAAAAGCTTTTGCACAGCAAAGGAGACCATCATTAAAACAACAAGAAAGCCCACTGCATGGGAGAACGTATTTGCCAATGATTTCAACAATAAGGGTGTAATCTCCAACATTTACAGGGAACTCATGCAGCTTAACAAAAAGAAGATAAACAACCCAATCAAAAAATGGGCAACTGATCTAAATAGACACTTTTCGAAAGAAGACAGAAGGAAGGCCAAGAGACATATGAAAACATGCTCAAAGTCACTAATCATCAGAGAGATGCAAATCAAAACAACAATGCGGTACCATCTCACACCTGTCAGAATGGCTGTCATCAACAAATCAACAAATGACAAGTGCTGGCAAGTATGCGGAGAAAAAGGAAGCCTCGTGCACTGCTGGTGGAAATGCAGACTGGTACAGCCACTGTGGAGAACAGTAGGGAGTTTCCTCAAAAAACTAAAAATGGAACTCCCATTTGACCCAGTGGTCCCACTTCTAGGAATATATCCCGAGAAACTAGAAACACGAATCAGAAAGGTATATGCACCCCTATGTTCATAGCAGTACAATTCACCATAGCTAAGATTTGGAAACAGCCTAAGTGCCCATCATCAGATGAGTGGATTAAAAAACTGTGGTACATCTACACAATGGAATACTACACTGCAGTAAAAAAGAAGGAGTTCTTACCATTTGCAAGAACATGGGTGGAGATGGAGAGCATTATGCTAAGTGAAATAAGCCAGGCAGAGAAAGATAAATACCACATGATCTCACTCAGTTGTGGAATATAATGAACAACATAAACTGATGAACAAAAATAGATCCAGAAACAGAGAAACATCAATCAGAACATCAAACCTCAGGGAAGGTAGGGGACAGTGGTGCTAAGGGGGAGAGATCAACCAAAGGACTTGTATGCATGCATATAAGCCTAATCAATGGACACAGACAACAGGGGGATGGAGTCATGAATGGGTGGTGGGGAGTAATGGGGGAATAAGGACACATATGTAATGCCTTAATCAATAAAGAAATTTTTTAAAAAATGAATTCTAACTTATACATTCCTCTTTCTCTACATGGCCAGGAAGTGTTCTCATATCAGTGTTGCTTTAATTATGTTTAGTTAATTAAAACCAGGCTGTTTCATTTAACCATATTTTATGAATGTTGTTTTACCTTTGTAATGTCTTCAAGATACATCCAGAATATACGTATTCTTTACTATCCATTTCAACTGTGTCATATCCTCTATACATCTCTGTAAGAGCTCTGACTTCCTTCATGTAAAATTATATGGTTCCTCCTTGTCATAGTGTGCTATTATTATCTTTTTATATGATAATATAAAATCAAGAATGACTTAGCTCTGGCCAGATGACTCAGTTGATCGGAGCATCATCCCATGCACCGAAAAGTAGCTGGTTTGATTTCCGGTCAAGGCACATACCTAGGTTGCAGATTCAATACCAGTTGGGATGCAATGCATACAGGAGGCAACTGATCCATGTTTCTCTTTCACCTCTCTCCCTCTCTCCCTTTCTCTCTCTAAAATAAATAAAAACATATTCTCAGGTGAGGATTTAAAAAAATGATTTGTAAATCTATGTACAGAAGGGGCAAAAGTAAGTTTACAGTTGTGAGTATATGAGACAGTTTATTCTTATGTTATTATTTATTAATCACTGTATTTCCATATGAACAATGATAAACCTACTTTTGCCCTACTCTGTTTGGCTGGCATCTATGGTTGCTAGGTTATAGTAGAAGCTAGATATTTGCTGTACTGATGAATGAAGCCATGTATTACTCACACACACTTTTTGTTGTTATTTTCTTAAGGGCTAAACTAAATAGAAAGGAATCTGGGTGATAGCAATTTGTGTTAAAAATAGCCTAAAGAAACCGCCCTCAAAAAGGACTTTAAAGTGTTCCAATTGACAAGGAGACCCTTATCAGTAATGGGAATTCCACTACAGATAGCTCATGACTGGTGGAAATTAATGACATTTCATAGATGATTAGGAGGTTCAAAGGAAACAGTATCCTGCAGGATGCAATGGATCCACTGGAAAAAAAAAAACACAAAAAGGTGAGGATGGTGAAGCACAGACTTAAATATAGATGTGAAAGTCAGAGGGACTCCTAGGCAGCACAAAAAGAATCTCATAGTCTGAAATAATAGGCAAAAGCAAACAAACAAACAAAAACCTGAGACCTCAAACTGAATTACAAGGGCAATAGAACACTAGAGATGATTCATTTGTCTATCTGGCAAGTCTGATATGCCAAGTTCAGGATTATGGTTGGTTAGGAATAGAACCCAGAGACTAGGGATGGATGGAAACATATGGGTTGATACACTCAAGAACCAGAGATTCACCTGAACCGTCTGGGACACTATTATAGTACTTCATTTGTCTGGGTCAAAGAGTATATGTGTGCCTGCATTCTTGCCTGAAGACAAAGAACATATGCACCTTTAAAATAAAAGTCCACCTGTCCTCTGGCTTCCAGATGGGAAACTTAGATTAGATAACAACAAGACATGCTGGAGAGAGGTTCTGGGCCTGCCAAGGGAGGAAGGAGATAATGTATCCAAAAGGAGCTGTAGGAAATAGTAAGTACTGGTGGGAACCGTGAGAGTATGTGTAGAACTGTGTCCAGAGAGTGATGAATCAGGAGGGTGGAATAAAGTTAGTTAAATGAGTGATCGTCAACATGGTAACATTACATTATGATGTAAATTTAATAGCCAGAACTCTGTAAGCCAGAGCTGCTATCAGGAGATGCAGTTATAGAAACGGGCTCATTGTGGCAATGGGAATGAGAGAGTTCCCTGATAAAAGGAGCCAGATGGCTGTCTTAATCATCACTACAAAATCCCTGGCAATGAAAATAACTGCAGTTTAAGAGAAGTTGAAACTTGGCTCAAAGAGACTATTGATTTATCAGTGCCTAAGGTGCCAAACTAACACCAAGTAAACTACCAAATATTGCAGTATCTTTAAGAGGAATTCTCAACATTATCATGAAGAGTAATTCTCAACATTATCACGGAGAACACTGTCCTCCCAGAGACTAGACTCAAATCCTTACAATGGGCTTTGTTTCACTATCAGAACAGGGAATCCTGTTACAGCTCTCTAAAGATATGTTTTATGTTATAGAGCAGTGGGGGACCACTTTTCTGCCACAGGCCATTTGGATATTTATAGCATTATTCGTGGGCCATACAAAATTATCGGCTTAAAAATTAACCTGCTATATTTGGTAAAACATTTAAATAAATCACCCCTAATGCCTTGACAGGACAGACCAAATGATATTGCAGGCCTTATATGGTCCTCAGGCTGGATGTTCCCCATTCTTGTTATAGAGTGTTAAATGAGTCTATTTTATTTTTAATTGTGGTTGTTCCTATTTCCCATCTTTTATAGACACTAGAGGCCCGGTACATGGACTTGTGCATCAGTGGGGTCCCTCGCATGGCCTGTGCCCTCTCACAATCCAAGACCCCACAGAGGATGTCAGATAGCCAGTTTTGGCCCAATCCCCACAGGCTGTTGTGGTAATATATAGAAATGTTTAAAAATGCTTTAAAAATGTCTAAAATGTTAAAAAGGCTTTAAAATGTTTGAGTTAACTTTCTTGAAACTTAAAGTGTGATGTTAAGGACACATTCCCCATTGATCTGAAGCATGTGTACCCCACAGATAAGGATTTGAACTTCAGTTACTGACTAAGAGTAACTTGTTAAGATAACCATTTGTGTGAGTGATGTACTCTCCCTAGATAACCACATGTAGCCCTTCGCCCTGTTTGAGATTAACATGTGTGCATTGACGTAATTCACTAATAGCCACCTGAACTGCTGCAGGTATGAAACAGGCTTTAAAAATAAGTCCTGGCCAGCTAACAGTGCTTGCCTGTCGAGACCACCACAAAGGCATGTCCTTTTGTCAGTCTGACAAGAGATGCCACTCCATGCCCCTCTCCCTGCCAGACGATAGAATGGCTAGTACCTCCCAACTGAGACGCGACTGAGCTCTCAGGTGAGAAACGCTGGCCCCTGCATCCAGACCCAACCAGCCGAGCTGCCGGACCCCAGAGGACAGCACCACTGGGACCCCGTTTAAGCCTGTAACTGCAGCATCAGGAACTTTTGTGAGTAATAAAGTGCCGTGTGATTTGCAACTGCATATGTTTCATGTGGTATAATTCCTCTGGCAGTTAATTGAGTCATTTTGCATACACTTAAAACTGAAATTAAAATTTCTGGTCTTTTCAGTCCTAGGCCTGTCCTTGGTCCTGCTTGCTTAGAGCAGTCTCTTCACTAGCAACTACTTGAATGTCCCAACACTTGCACAGTTAAGGTTTATCTCAAGGGAGGCCTTAGATAAACACCCCAGATCCTTTCCCGGGATCTACTTGGGACACAGGCCCAATCCAGACAGGAGGGAGCCCAATCCTATGCATGGTCACCAATCCTATGGTGGTCAATGTGCATCATAGCAACTGGTCAGCTGGTTGGTCAGTCACTTAGGCTTTTATATATATAGATAGAAAAATGAGCAGTGCACATCACCCAAAGATTCTAGACTTGGAGCTGCACAGAAATTGGTATTGTCTCTTTGAGAATATAAGGTGGGCACACTTTTAGTGGTACATGAAGTAGTTATATCATGTTAGATATGTTCTTTTTTTAATGTATCTTATTGTTATTGGAGAAAAGTATGGATGGTCTTTCTCCATTGCTAGTGGGAGTGGAGTTCTTGGGGTACCACTGGAATAGGCATTTCCAGATGCCCCTACAGGAGGATGAGATGTGGCAGAAATCTTTATTTTCATGGAATCACATCCTTGGGTTTCCAAAGTCCCATTTCTCTTAATCCAGTCCTAGAAGATGTACAGCTGAGGATTCAGCAGAGCTATAAGCAAAGCCATTGTCCAAAGTTTCCTCTCCATGGTGGGGTTGGGTCCTGTACAGCATCTGACTAGTTGCAGTCCATTAGTATGTGCCCTCTAAGACAAGAGTCCCAAGAGTTCTGAAAGCACAAGAGAATGAACTCCTTTGTTCAGGGGATTAAATACTATCTCAAATCTTCCTGTGCTTGCTATGGCCAATGACTGGCAGACAAGTACCTTCCCTATGTCACACAGACTTTACTGGGTAAGTGCCTATTCTTCCCTTGTCCAGTCCCTTTCCCAGCTATCTGTCGGTAATAGACCCGGAGAATGTTAACCTGCAGCTTCCTGGCAAAGTTGCACAAATGACATGCCTGTAGAATGTGGCCTTCCCTTTGCTCCTTTTCAGTTATTAGTAAACTAGGTTAATTTACAACAGTATCATTATGAAAAAAAAAAAAAAGGCATGTGATTTTTGTGTTACCAAGGCACGAAATGTAATGAAAACTGTTACTCTCTTCTGTCTGGTATGCTTTCTACCTTCTATTGATAACAGTGTCTTGATTTTCCAATGAGGAATGACCATATTACCTCTTTAGTATATAGCATAGAAATTGCTTCAAATATGTTGTATGTGAAAAGCATCTTTCCCTAATGCCCAGTACAGGTTCAGAACAGCTCTTTGCCATTTATAAGTTAAAAAATGGGAGGGGAGGCCATTGGATGGGTGTGTTTTAAAGTTTGTATTCCTTTTTACAACATGGCTAAAGGTTCCAATGCACAAACAAACATTTATTGACCACTGGGAGTTTACACCAACATTTTCTGAATTCATTCATATTTAACAACTCAGAATTACCTTTTTTTTAAATTTTTATTTATTTATTTATTTTTATTCAATTGGCCAACCTGGCCTCTAATTCAAATTGCCTGAGTTAGGCTTTGCTGTTTAATATTGTTGAAATGATTTCACTCTTGGTTTCTCTTAGCTATAAACTATTACTTTCTCCTAATTGTTTTTATCATAAAATTGCATCCTAATATCTCTACTCAAATAGCTTCATGAAATATGCCTTTCACATTATATAACAAGGACCTCTCTCAAATATCTTCAATAATTCCCTCTTATCTAAAATACAACAAAAAAAATGGTTAAAAATTAAATTAATTTTCCTACCCTTTTCTAAGTTTTCTGTATCAAATAAAGTGATTTAAATATTGCAAAATTTCATCCCGCCCCAATAATCTTAAAGAAGAAGGAATTGGTACACTGAAATCCAAAGTGGAATTTGGGTGCTTAAAAATTCCACAGAATGTATCTAACTTCTTTGAGTGGATTATGCATTTTCTATATAATCTAGCTCTTAGTATATTGACCTTATGCTTTTGAGAATGAGAATGTTTTATTTGCTCTTCAGTTTTCCAAGCTACAAAATGGCACAGCATTCCCTCTTTGTCAGTAACTTTTTTTCTTTTCAACACCCAACACCTAACACAGCTGAAGTATCTATTCCTTTGGAAGGCTTTCATTTTCTCACCCTGCAAAGGAGTCCAGGACCTGTTTTCGCTCCTCTGTTTAATCATAACACTCTGTCCTTAACTCCATTGTACAACGTATTGCATTGTAACGTTAATGTTGATTAACTTGTCTGTCTTCCCCCACAATACTTGAATGGAAGAAATATGCCTTTTATCTCTGTGTCCATTCTAAATATTAGAGTTCCTGGTAATTGATGTGTTTTGAATGATGACCAAAAGGAAGAAATTAAGTAAGTATGTTGCATTTGCAATCCTGACACAAGTATCTATTAATCTTTGATTATTGAACATTATTAAACAATAGGCTCAGCAAGTGAATGAACATATGCACATTCCTAGGGAGGAGAAGAAACTTACATCAAGTCCAGAATAGAAAGTTCAATCAGAACTAGAAATGTGAACAGTGGGGTTTTAGCAGGAACAGTGTCCAAGGAAGCATTCATAGATGTGGAAATTGTATGGTTGTAACAAAGGGCTGGGAAGTATTAAAAACTGCATAGTTAAGGCAGACAAATGTGACACGCCAATTATTATGTAATGTATGTTGTTCTCACTTCTACAGAAAGATGAAGCAGCATTATCTGCAGTCAGCTTGGGAACAATGACAGCTTGGCACCAGTGAAATTCGTCAGTGGAGGCTGTGGTGAAACAATGATCAAGCAAATGGATCCTCAAGAAACCCTAAGGGCTCAGATCAGAAGGAGAAAGAGGGGCACAGGGAGGGCCTAATCAGGAACAGGGCAGCGAAAGCATGAGGGTAGATGAGAATCAGATCAGTGTGCAGCAGAAGTATCAGTGGCTTTCAAAAAAAAGTAAAAGCAAAGGCAAAGGATGAGGGAAGTGAACTAACATGTGCCCTGAGATTTAGAGTTCAAAGAGCCCTAGTTGGTTCGGGTGCTGGTCTACTAGGGTTTTAATTCCTGTCACACCGCTGACAGCCCACGTGATTTTTGACAAGTCAGAGGCCTTCTTTGCTCTTAGGTCTGTAAAACGAAAATGTTTCATTAGGTGACAGCTAAACCATAGTACGTGACAATTCCCCTTGTCTGACTTCCTCGGGAGAATGAACCCATGATTTTCCTGATTTCTATAAATGCCACTCCAGATGGCAATTCCTGGCACATAGTAGGTTTTGAACGAAGGTTATCAAGTAAGAATATGACAGATGATTACCTTTAGTCTATATTTGAAAGTTAATAGAATAAGGTTATATGTTTGACTAGCCCTATGCTTAATCCGATTTGACTGAGTTCAGAGAGCTGTTCTTTGAGCAGCTGGGGGTGGGCGAGTTTAGCTAGAAATTTCTGAAACCAACGATCACAAAAAGAAACTTAAACTTACTGAACCAGCACCCTGTAGCTGGCAAACAAATGCCATTCTGGGTGGTAACAGATGGGTAAAGTTGAAAGGTGACAGTGCTTCTTGATAGGCATGTCTCTATGAGCTAGGGAAGCATTGGAGGAGGAAAAAGACGCATCCTTATGCCTGAGGCTAAGCAGTGTTCTAGTCCTATTTTTACTACAGCGCCCAGAGTTAGTTCTTTATGCTTTTATGCTAGGCAGTAAATGAAGTGACACTGTGAGCCCTACTCTGCAATTTTTCTGCAGTCTCCTCCCAGCCATGCCCAGTGTGCCTCACTGCAATGCATCCCATCTTAGCCTTGCTTCATGTGACCATTAACCTGCATTGTTGCTATTACCTGAATCTTTGAATACAATAATAAATTCTAGGTATCATGCACAGTGTCTCATAGTAGGCACTTGATAAATAACAACTAGTATTATGAAGGAATAATATAGTTATCAAGAACTTTGTCAAAAAAGGAAATTAAATCTCACAGAAATTAAGATGTATAATACTCCATGTTACCAATATTCATACTTCCCAACACAAGTTCTATATTTGCATAATATTATACAAAACAAGAAATGTCCTTTAAGGGTCTTGATAAACTTTATCAATGGTTTCTATATGTCAATATTTCATGAGACAACAAAGTTAGATCAATTATAAAGCCTAAATTAACACCCAGTGCTTTAATACCAGACCGCATGGTAAATTTCAGGTTGAATTCCAGGCAAATGAACTCAAGCCCATCCTTCTTCCCAGGTCTGGAATGAAGGCCCTCTTCTCCTTGGGAGGATAGAGGAGGAATCTGAATGGCATTTCCATTGGGAAAGGAGATGATTGTGGTGCCCATACATGATTCTCTGTAAGTGGTCTCCCTGCCACATTACTGTCTTTTCTAATACATCCTACACAGAACTGCAAAGTTAATCTTCCCAAACACAATTCAGATCATGAGTGTTTCTGCTCAGAATCTTTTAACAGCTCTTCAGAACTGAATGAACTTTTAACTAGCACAGGAGTCTGTATGTGTGTGTGTTTGTGGGTTTTTTTTTTTTTTTTTTGGCATCTATAATGCCAAAACTTTATTACAAAATTAAAAAGCAGAGATCTGCAACAAAAAATACACATTTGGGTTTTATTACACCCAAGTCTGAGAGAATCTTAATATAAGCCACTTAAAGTAACACATTCACATCCAAAAAATTTCAACAAATTTATACAGTATTATTGAGCACTAATTCCTGTACAGCTTATTCTTACTAGTTTGGATCCAAGTATTCAAATATTATAAACCAATCAGCTCTCTTGTTTTAAAAGTCTCAACTGAAGTTTCTCAATCACAGCAAAAGCCAAGAAATAACTGGAAGAACCATGTTTCCATGATAAAATTAAGACCAAAGATCCATGAAGGGTCAGAAGGAGTATTCAAGGATAAAAATCAACTTTTCTACCTAGGTTAGATAGTAACTAAAATGGGATCTTGGAATTCTCAACTTTTATTTGGTATAATAGAGAAGATACAAAAAACAAAAAACAAAAACAAACAAACAAACAAAAAACAACAACTCAGGGTTGTTTAACACTATTTTTCTTAAGTGCAAACCATCACCAAAAGAGGTTAGAAGATTTAAAGGCAAGTTCTTTCTCTAAAATTAGAACATCAGTTCTAATTCTTACTGAGGTTACAAACCAACCATTACCACATTATCTTTAACTCATGTTAGGTGGGAAATTGGGAGTCAGGGAGAGGTAAGGCCTGAGGAAGTTTTAAGTAGGAAGAGAACCAGTTTCTAACCTGAAGCTATTGCTAGAGGTTAACTGAGTTGCATATATATAGACCTGCTTCACAATGGAACTGAATAGCTGAATCCTTTGCTAAACTGGTAGGCATTGTAAACTATAGTATTGACTGTCCAACAGAAAACTGTCTTCACAGGGAAATCTCCATTCCCCCAGTTCCTACAAAGGCTATGGCCCAGAATTAAATCATCAGGAGTTGGTATGTTGTCAAGGTAAGTGCCCCAGTGTTTAGCTGACAACTACCTGATGAAATTTAGTTTTCCCACAGGAGATTAATGGTTGATGATGGAGGAAAAGCAATGCATGTCTGTACCAATAAATAGGTCCTCTTGGAGGTTTCTCACTGCTTTTCTGTATGTATGTTTATCCCACTGAAATGTTAGAAGGGTGGAAAAACCCACCTATTCTGTTTACACTCTGGTAGATTCCTTAGAATGTCTTCATGTATATTTAAAGTCCATCCCCTTTCTGCTGCTGGAGAGCCACACAAACTTAATTGATTCTTTTTCCATATATAACCGATCAATATTTTGGACTGCACAGACCTTCTAAACGGCATTTCTCTTTTTAATTCAGACATTTCTTCAGCGGATTTCTACTTCTTCAGAATTTATAGCACTTTCAGAACTCCCTGTAATGTGGCTCTTTCCATCACCCTCCAGCTTCTTGTCTCAGAGAGAAGCCCTTTCCCCCAGGTCTATATCCTCTGAATAGAGCACTCCACTCTATTGATCTCTTTCTAATGCTGCTTATTACTTTATTTGTAAAATGTTTTTATTAACTTCTTTTAGAGAGAGAGGAATAAAGAGGGAGAGAAAGAACGTTAATGTGAGAAACATCAATCAGTTGCCTCCTGCACACCTCCTACTGGGGATCAAGCCAGCAACCCAGGCATATGCCCTGACCGGTGATCTCTAGGTGCTTGGGACTATGGCCAACCCTCTGAGCAACACTGGCCAGGGCCATTCATTATTTTATACCTTTAATTATAGAAATATTTTTAAATGCGTTCAAAGCAACAAGTTTTTTACAAATTGTTTGGGAGTTATAGTTGTAGGGGAAAGATACATAAAACAGTAAACATCCATTTTCTATATATACTATGGAAACGAGTTACACAGGATTCTCAGAAGACTCAGAGGAGTTTCAATTTGTGAATTTCCAGGGATGGATGGGAAGTATGCTGTGCATTTTTTAAAACTAATTTGATAAAACTTTGCATTTCATGAGATTAGATTTCTCAGGACAGGTTCTTTGGGGGAGGGGGGTGTTGACTAATAGTTATTTATAACAATGTCTCATCTCTCTTACTGGAATAGGAAGTTCTTAATGGCTCAGTACGTGTCTCATATCTCTTTGTAACTGCCACAGTGACTTCCACACTGCCAAGTACATGATATTTATCAGGAATGTTTGAATAATCAGGCAAAATAATGAATTAGTCCACAGTTGTTTTTATTTTGTTGAGATCTTATAGAAATACTAAATGTTCTTTCTTGTTATAAAAATTTTTATGGAAAGAAAACCATTTTTTATCTTTCTAGAGCTTATCTTATTTTGCTGTTTTCTTCTTGTCCTTTAGTTCTCATTGAATTTTTTCTGATTTATTAACTCCTATATAATAAAGAGGTAATATGAAAATTGACCATCACTCCAACACATGTGGTCAAAGAGGCTGCCCTCATGTGGACACAAGATGGCCACCACAAGATGGCCAGCAGGGGAGGGCAGTTGGAGGCAACCAGCTTAGCAGGGGAGAGCAATTAGGGGCAACCAGCTGGCAGGGGAGGGCAATTAGAGGTGACCAGGCTGGCAGAGGAGGGCAGTTTGGAGGGACTAGGCCTGCAGGGGAGGGGAGTTGGGGGTGACCAGGCCTTCAGGGGAGGACATTTAGGGGCGACCAGGCTGGCAGGGAAGGGCAGTTAGGGGCAATCAGGCTGGCAGGGGAGCAGTTAGGCATCGTTCAGGCTGACAGGGGAGTGGTTAGGGGGTGATCAGGCTGGCAGGCAGAAGCAGTTAAAGGCAATCAGGCAGGTAGGCAGGCAAGTGGTTAGGAGCCAGCAGTCCTGGATTGCGAAAGGGATGTCCAGGCAGTCAGATATCCCTCAAGGGGTCGCAGATAGGAGAGGGTGCAGGCTGGTCTGAGGGACACTCCCCCACTTCCACGAATTCCATGCACCAGGCCTCTAGTTTTAATATAACAAAATTTTAAGTACCCACTATGCGTCAGTAGATGCACTCCATATTTTGCATGCATTGTGATCCTTGCTACCCTTAATAATTCTATGACTTAGGGACTAATATCCTAAAAGAAAGATAAGAAAAATTAGATTCAGAGAAGTTAAGTGAATTCTCAAAGCTATGAAAACCAGTAAATAGTATAACCAGAACCCAAAACACAAGATAACTGAGTCAAACTTCATGAAACTTCCTGCCCAAACATTCCCCTGAAGTATGTAATCACTCTTTCTTTTTTCTGAGTATGGAACATACAGAAGGCATGAGTACCTAGTGAAGTAAAATAACAATACCTTCACATATATAAATAATGGTATTCTGGATCATCAATGAGTGATAGGTAAGCCCTGACTGGGTGGCTCAGTTGGTTGGAGCATCCTCTGATACACCAAATTGTTGGGGGTTCTATTCCTGATCAAGGCACATTCCTAGGTTGTGGGTTTGATCCCTGATCAATCTCTCTCTCTCTCTCTCTCTCTCTCTCTCTCTCTCTCTCTCTCTCCACTCTCTCTAAAATCAATAAACGTATACTCTGGGAAGAATTTTTTTAAAAAAGGTAAAATCGAAGATTCTACTGAGATAGTCCATCCAATTTTCTTTCTTTTTTTCTTTTTTACCGCAGTGTAGTATCCCATTATTATTTTTCTTTATTGATTAAGGTATTACATATGTGTCCTTATTCCCCTCCCCCATTACTCCCCACCCCTCACTCATGCCCTCACCCCCCTGGTGTCTGTGTCCATTGGTTACGTTTATATACACGCATACATGTCCTTTTGTTGATCTCTCCCCCTTACCCTCACCCTCCCCTACCTTCCCTCTGAGATTTGACAGTCTGACCAATGCTTGTCTGCTCTGGATCTGTTTTTGTTCATCAGTTTATGTTGTTCATTATATTCCACAAATGAGTGAGATCATGTGATGCTTATCTTTCTCTGCCTGGCTTATTTCGCTTAGCATAATGCTCTCCAATTCCATCCATGCTGTTGCAAATGGTAAGAATTCCTTATTTTTTTTACCGCAGTGTAGTATTCCATTGTGTAGATGTACACCATACACGAAAGTAAACTCAAAATGGATAAAGGACTTAAACATAAGATGGGAAACCATAAAAATACTAGAGGAATCCACAGGCAGCAAAATCTCAGACATATGCTGAAGCAATTTCTTCACTGATACAGCTCCTAAGGCAATGGAAACTAAAGAGAAAATAAACAAATGGGACTACATCAAAATAAAAAGCTCTTTACAGCAAAATAAACCAACAACAAAACAACAAGAAAGCCCATGGCATGGAAGAACATATATTTGCCAATGTTATCACTGATAAGGGTTTAATCTCCAACATTTATAGGGATCTCATACAACTTAACACAAGAAGTATAAACAACCCAATTAAAAAATGGGCACCGGACTTAAATAGACACTTTTCGAAAGAGGACATACAGAAGGCTGAGAGACATATGAAAACATGCTCAAAGTCACTAATTATCTGAGAGATGCAAATCAAAATGACAAGGTGGTACCATCTCACACCTGTCAGAATGGCAATCATCAACAAATCAACCAAGGACAAGTGCTGGTGAGTATGTGGAGAAAAAGGAACCCTCGTGCACTGCTGGTGGGAATGCAGACTGGTGCAGCCATTGTGGAGAACAGTATGGAGTTTCCTCAAAAAACTAAAAATGGAACTCTTATTTGACCCAGTGATCCCACTTCTAGGAATATATCGCAAGAAGCTAGAAACATCAATCAGAAAGGATATATGCACCCCTATGTTCATAGCAGCACAATTTATCATAGCTAAGATTTGAAAACAGCCTAGGGGCTCATCAGCTGATGAGTGGATTAAAAAAACTGTGGTCCATCCAACTTCTTAATTTATTTTTCCATTTCAAACTTTCTCCAGAGATTAGGTTCAAGGTCATGAAGAATAGCATGGAATTATGTGGATAAATAAAGCTGTCTGCCACATTAGCTCCTCCAGGTTGTCAGACACTCCTGGATAAATGGGAGGCACTTTAGGGAGCTGCATTACATCTGTCACTAGATTGGCTTTTCAATTACTTGCAAATTTCTTGTTGTAGAAGAAAGTCTGTAGTTTATGGAACTTTTAAAAGCACTCACTCTTACAACTTATGGACAGCATATTAATCATAATTGTAAATAATTAATAAAGTGATTAGAATTTAGTTAGTGAAGCTCTTAACAGTGCTTTTTTCTTAAATCTTATGAGTAGCTAATTAACCCATAATTATAAATATCAATCATTTACCTTTTGCTTTTACACAGGCTTTTTATGTCCATTTATGTTAGGTTGCATATTAGAAAACAGAAGCCCAGAGTGAGTGGCATGTCAGTAATGCCAGAAAAAAAAAATAACAGAGTAGTTCAAGGACAGTCTAGTTTTCCAACTCTTTGGACTTCCTATACCTAACACTCTGGAAAGGACAAGAGTTAGAGATGTGGAAAGGAAAATTGGTGTATGCTGCCAGTCAAAAAAATAAATTCCTACATTTTTTCTTATATCTTTCAATATGAATAAAATGTTCTATATTATCTCATATTTCCTAATTAGAATCTTAAATCATCTATTCAAAATTCAAATTGCATATAGCAGAAATGGTGTTTGAGACTTGAGAAGAGAAAATGGTATAGTGATTTTGTCCTACAAGTAAACTACACTGAAAAATGTGGTCCTAGGCTTTTCTTTTAGCATGGAAGGCCATGTTTTCTACCTGTTGATATGACTCCTCTGTCTATAAAAGAGTAGCTCTGGGTATGTATAAAGCACTTGGCCAAAAAGTGACCAGTTCATAGACTAAACTATAAAATATAAGTTTGAAGTGAGAGCTTTTCCCAATAGCCAAGACAGCGGCTAAGTCAAAAAATAAATTTCTTTCTGGTCACATGTGCCAATGTGACTTACTACGTCAGGAATCTATTGCCTCAATAATATTGCATAACAGCCCCTGTTTTGTAAGATTTATATATTATTTTGAAGGCAGGACACAGAACATTGACACTCAGATAGGTAAAAAGCAGAGAAGAGCACCAGGCAGGGTGACAAAGGGGTTAGCACCCAGGGACAAGGTAACAGCAAACTGGAGCTATAAGAACCAATTTGTATGGCAAATAGGGTATGATTAGCTAGGTTTCTTAGGCTCCCTGTGTACTAGCTAATTTGAGTAATTTTCACAGGCTCTGAGCTGTTCCTAGGTGTCTGGTGTGTGATCCCAGAGTTATCAGAGTGGAATCACAGGGACGCCAAGAGTGTGAGAGGCTGATGAGGGTAGTGGTTAAAATTTGGACTTAATTATCAGCTCAAGAAAAGGAAATGACTGGCCTCAAAACCATGTCAAGACAGCATTTAAAAAAGAAAGAAAGAAAAATAATGATATATAAGACATACCTATATGTGAACAATCAGCTCTAAAATGTCACCATGTTGAAACGCTAAGCATTTATCTCCTGCCCATGTAAGTGTGGTTTAGCTGGAGCAGTTCTGCTGATGTTGCCTGAGCTCTGCTTGGCTTGGCAGCATGGCACCAGTTTCCCTCAGGTCTGCTCCATATGTGCTTCATACTTTGAGAACCTGAAGAACAGCCAGGCCACATTCTTCTCTGGCAATAGCAGAAGCAAGAGAGAGAAGGTTCAGTCATGTAGGTATACTTGAAGCTACTGTTTGCCTCATATCCACCAGCATCTCATTAGACCAAAGTAGTTGCATAGCAAAACCCAAAGTCAAAGGTTAGAAAGTGCTCACCCTGCCTCTACGGGAAGAACTGAAAAATCACATGGCAAAGGGTCTGGATACAAAGTACTTGGGAACCATAATACAATCTACAACAAATACAAAAGAGAAGAGGAGGGGAAGAGATTGAAGAGAGTTGGTGACTGGTGACAAGGCTGAGGGCAGGAATAGGGAGATCCAAAGTCTCCCTATTCCTGCCCTCAGGATGCTGCAATCCCTCTATGGTGACCTTCATGCAGAAGCACCATAGAGGGATTGCAGCATCTCCTGAGGAGGTGACAAGGTACCTCCTCCTCAGTCACTGCATCCTGCATGACCTTCCAAATCCAGCTGCCTGATGTCCTGCCATATGTAAGACTTGACAATATTAAGTTTTTTGGGTATCCTGAGAAAGTTTTAAGCACAACCTTCCCATCTCCATATCTAAATGCATCTTTCCTTATTAAAGAACACAGTTGAGACAACCCTGAGATTCTATATTTGAGCTTGAATTTCAAGTCTCTGTTTTGAGTAAAGAGGATGATGGAGTAGAAGAAAATGTTGCATTTTGGGGCCAATTTTTCCAACCCTCTTGTGTATTTCTTTTTCATCACTCTCTTTACTACCTGTCAATCAATGCTACCAGCCTTTCCTACTTTTCCTTCCTGTCAATTATCCTCTTTTCTTCTCATTTCTTCATCTCTCTTGAAAGGTTTGCAATGCAGGAGACAAAACACAGAGAGTCTAGGTGATTAGAAAGGGGAGGTTTTAATCTTGTGCTCCCGGGCGAAATTCGTTGGTCCCAGGGTGGGCCAGGGAAGTTCGTGCCAAAAAGGGGACATAGGCACTTCTTTTATACAGCTGTTTAGTGAGGGGAGGGCGGAGGGCATGAGAGGTGTGGAATTCGCCTTGGACCAGGGGTCTAGGAAGGCGCCAGTTATCTCTGTCACCATCTACCTTGCAGATGCATGCATAGGCTCTGGACTTTCCCCCTGCCTTGACCTAACACCCCGGCCTTTTGGTGACAGGGGACGCTGATCCTGGCTACTTCCTGCTGACCAGGGGTGAAGAGGGTGGGGGATATTAAAGGCCAGGGTCAGGCAGAGGCAGGTCGGAGGGCAGCCGAGTGTAGGGGTGGAGCAAGAGCTGGTTTACAGTCACCCGAGACATTTCCGCGATCCGGAGCAGATGAATTTGAGGAGGCAGGGAGCTAGGGAAAAAAAAGACACAGATGAGAATTAGGGGCCCTATCAGGGGTAGGATCCAGGTAGCTAAAGGGCTTTGGAGACAGCCGAAAAGAGAGTTGTCCCGGGAGTGTCTTGCATGTAATTCTTCACTCAGCTTAGTCAGGGTCTGCACGTTCTGTTCCACCACTCCGGTTTCGTTGATGTAGTAGCAGCATTCTTCTTGAAGGAACATGCAGGTTCCTCCTTTTCCCACAGAAAGGAAGTCTAGGGCCCATTGGTTCTGCAGGGCTATTTGGGCTACCTATGTTACTTGCCGCTGCAGGGAGGCTAAGGAGGCAGTAGTAGACACCAAGGCTATCTGGAGTTTGTCATTGAAATCCTGAGCAGAGATTATGCTGTTCCCAAGAGCCCCCCCAGCTAGGCCTACCAAAGCAGCGATACTTACCCCCAACATGACAGGGAGGAAGGTGGCCCGGCGGGCCCTGGGGTGGGATGAAGGGAGCAACCAGGCAAGCTCCGACTCTCCATACAAGGTTAGTTGGGGAACTACTGTGACCACAATGCAAGGCCCGGGGTCAGAGGAGTTGCTTAAGGTGCCATTGCACCAAAAGAAGGTACCTGGGCTGGCCTTGGTGGGACTGGCTGCAGTGTGGTTTTGGGTACAGTTCCAGGTGACCCATCCCACAGTTACTGGGTTGCTGGTCTGGTAGCATATCCGTGGGGGCAAGGTGGGTTCTGGAGTTTCGGGTTCCCAGAGGGGAATGCCAGCCAGGGGAGGTTGACATTCACCGTGTCCTTGGGTTCCTGGAGGAGTCATGAGTGGGACGGCAGCCAGCAAAGGTCTTTGGGGAGAGACACATAGAAAGCAGTGCGAGACATTGGACAGGGTGCGGGTCTCATTAAGGAATAGTAGAGTGTGTTGGATAAGTTGGGGCCAAGAAGACAGGACTTCTACCCAGGGGGAATCAGGCAGTTTCCCTTTAAGGGAATGTTCAGCCTATAGGATGCTGTTAGAGACCTGGATTTGGGCCTCCTGGGCCATGACATATTCCCGGGAGATATAGATGGTCCCTGAAGGGGTCGAGCTCCAACCACTCCCATATAGTTTCCCCATAACGCCTGCAACCCATCACTGGTCCCAGAGGTCCTGGACCCTGATGTTGAAGGTCTCATCCTTCCAGAAAAAGGGGTCAGACCTGACCTCATTGTAGGCATCATGGATGACACAGCCTGACCAGCGGCAACCCCCATAGGTGTTGACCTCTCGATTACACCTGTCTGGGTTCTGTTGGTCGTAAGCAAAACAGGCATATGGTCGGCCACTGTTGGACACTGACTGGAGGTCAACAGCAATCAGGATATCCACCTGGCATCCGACCAGAGGGCAGTCCTGAGATCCCACCTGCCGGGTGACTTGTGTGTTGTCCTGGTCATAGGTTTCATGGACCTTGAACCTCCACACATAAGCAGGTGGGGGTGGGTGTAGGTTGCCCAGGGCTGGGAGGAAAAGGAGGGGACGGCAGAGGGAGGTCAGGGAGTGAGGATGGAGGAAGGGTGGGAACTGGAGGCACCGCAGAAGAAGCCGTGGAGTAAGGAGGCAGGCGAGTCGGAGGGGAGAAAAGATTCTCAGGGGGTTCAGATAAGGTGGAAAGTGGAGGGGTGTCGGTAGGCAGAGGGGGTTTCTCACGGGCTAGGAGAACCTGGGCTGTGGAACAGGAGGAGCAGAGGGAGGGGCAGGAGTCCAGATAGAAAAAGGCCTGGACATATGGAACCTCAGGCCACTTCCCAGCTCATTGGCAGTAATTACTGAGGTCAGTTAGTCCTGCTTTCAGGGTCATCTGGACCCACTGAGTAGCCAGATCGGGGAGGAGACACCCTAGAGGTGTCTTTGGTGAGCACCCATTCCAATTCCTGGGGTCAGGTAGCAAAAGGTCAAGGACCAGCATCCCAATCCCTGAGCCAATGCTACAAACGGGGGACCCAAGGGACAGTAGAGGATGTCTCTTCTACCCCCTGGGGTCCGGAGTGAGGCCCAAAGGCTGGAAAACCGAGGGGCACAGGAAAGTCTTTGCTGCCTCCCCAGGTTTGGAACCTCTCCTGGAGAGGCCTGGAGGGCTATGCCCAGAAGGCAATCTCTGACGCGGGCCACAATTTACGGACAGAGACTCCGGAAGAACAACCACTAGGAATCAATAAGGGCTGGGACTTACCCGCTAATGCTGCTGAGCCAGGAGGAGACAAGAGGGGACGGGGAGTACCCCAGATCGTGCACAGTCAAATGGGATAGTTGCAACCCCTCCCGGGTTTCGGCACCAGATGAGAGGTTTGCGACACAGGAGACAAAACACAGAGTCCAGGCGATTAGAAAGGGGAGGTTTTAATCTTGTGCTCCCAGGCGAAATTCGCTGGTGCAAGGGTGGGCCAGGGAAGTTCGCACCAAAAAGGGGGCATAGGTACTTCTTTTATATAGCTGTTTAGTGAGGGGAGGGCGGAGAGCATGAGAGGTGTGGAATTCGCCTTGGGCCAGAGGTCTAGGAAGGCCCCAGTTATCCCTGTCACCATCTACCTTGCAGATGCATGCATAGGCTCTGGACTTCCCCCCTGCCTCAACCTAACATATCTCTCTCTCCTAATTTCCATCCCTCTGTTTTTCTAGGTCATTCTTTATCTCTTTTCCTAACTTTTTCTGCTTTACCCCCTCAACCACTCCATTCTAGTTCACTTCCTGAGACATTGTTCAACACCATTTATCTTATCTGACCTTTTCACCTCACTCCTTCCAAAAGGGCCCCCCTAGAATGTTAAGCTGGTGGGAAAATACAATTAGAGTTGCGTTTAAGTTTTCAATTTTTCTATATTATAAGTGCTTAAGAGGTTTTATGGGAGACAGTTTCTATTCCCCCAAAGTATGGATGTGCCATCCAGTCTCTGCTATCATCATGGAAATGAATGTCCCTGAAACTTCCACCTGACCAGACTGCAGGTCTGTAAGCTGCAGCAGCTGTAGGGAGCGTTTTAAATCACTACACACTTTGAAGTGGGTGGCTTGGGGAGAAAGGGTCAAAACCATCCTAATTTCCCCGGTGAGTGTTGGCATCACAGAAAAAAGGATCAAACAAAAGTGGCTATGACTGAAATTGGTCTTCAGGGCCATGTTGCAGAGAATCAGCATAGCTTCAGGGAAAAATAAAGTTGAACTCTCACCAACGCTCTGTTTTCCAGGACAGCAGTGTCTTCCTGTTCCTGGCTGTTCTTACAGAAAGAAGAAGCTTTTACTATTCCTCTGGACCAGGGACCTTTCAGATTCAATCTCACAGGCAGACTACAGCTTCTTCTGCTATAACAGAGCCCTGTAATTACTGTTATTAATCTTAAAATCATGGGCTCTAATTCCAAAGACTTCTTGTAACCTGAAAGTCTCTCAAAATATAATGGCATAAAAAAAGAAATCACCCTTTCCTAGTGGTGTCTTTGCTTGGTAAATGCCAGCACTAAGGAGGATATAAACATACTCCCCAAACAGGAACCATAAACTGGGAAATGACACAGTGTCAACCATAAACATGTCTTTGACACAGCCTCACTCACAAACTTGAGAGAAGTCTTTCAAATTGTATTTCCAAAAGTAAATCAATAAACTCTCCCAAACTCTTAAGTGGCCAGAAAAGTTTGAGCCACTACTGCATTTCCTAGTGGAATTCCTTTCCCTCCTTTGTCACTCCCACTGCTTCCCAGTCACTGCTCAATCTCTGGAATAGGACAAGCACCCCACAATAACCAATTGTCACAGTGAGACCCTTCTCTGAAGGAAAGCAAACATTTCTTCCCAAATGATTTTACTTCCTGTCTGGTGTTCTGCCTTATGTAAAAGCATCACAGTTCTTTACGTACATACATGAGTGTGTGTGCATGAGTGTGAATGTGTAAATATTACAAATACAATCTAGAAGGGGAGCAACATGTAGGTATTAGCAACTACTAATGTCACTTACCAAATTAATTTATTTAATTAGAAGTATCAAAGGACAGTATTGGTAAGGATTAGGACAAGCAGCAGATTATGATGTGGGGGTGAGGGAAGCAAAGAAGAAATCTGGAAACTGGGAGGTGACCCTGACATGAAAAAAGGGAGTAGACCTGGGACTCATTGCAAGATAAGGGTCCAGCAATCTGCTCACATAAGCTTTCCTCTTAATGCCAGGGTGATATCCAGCATCTAGAAGCGTTCAGGAATTTGGAGAGGGCTCTGTGGCATAAATTAATAAAGAGACTAGAAATATAATATAAATTTGTAATCCATGGGGGAGCCAGAGGAGGGCTTAGCTTCAGTAACCAAGTTCTATGAATCTCTGGACCTCTTGCTCTTTATTAACACAAATTGCCCTAAAGCAAAGCAGATATACATATCAAAGGTAAGGTTTAGTATACAGCAGGCATTGTCAGTTTTGGGGGAACTGCCCTCAGCTGTTCAGGTGTTTGGCCAGCAGGAGGCAATAACATGTAGATTAAAATGCCCTCAGCTGTCTGGCAGCAAACAATCATTTATGTAAATTCAGGTTCAGAGAAATGCTTTTTGGCCATTCCAGCAGGCAACAATATGTATTCAGCCCTGCTGACGCCTCAAGGTTCCATCAACCTTTTGATGAAACTTCTTGCATTTATGATATGTTGGAATTAGCCTCCAGCACCTCTCATTTTGACTCCTGGATTAATCTTCTTGCCTGACTATCTTATGATATTACAAAGTGTCTGTATGCCCTGGATGACTATCTTCAATGTGATTCCTTGCTGGCATACATCCCATTTCAAACTGAGCATACCATTTTTCTGAATTTTGAATATAATCATTTTTTCATCTCTTACCTCACAATAATAGGCAGGCCACATTCTCTTACAGCTAACAGTCCTTCACACTGGATTAGAACACTATGCATCCACATCTTGACTAGACAACTTATGGTAAAGAGACAGTAGGAGTTTGTCACTGTAAATGACAAAGCTGACCTTTCAAACTCTTCAATGCTAACATGCTGTGCACTTACATTAGTACACTGCCTACCTCCTAATATTTACTGAGAAACACTAAGGCATTATATCTAACTAGAGGCCCAGCACACAAAATTCATGCACGGATACAGTCCCTAGGCCTGGCCTGTGATCAGGACCATCTTCCCTGGCTGCCCACAGCTGGCCCCGCCCCCCGCCACCACCCACCCCTGGTTCCCCATTTGCCATCAGTTGATTAGAGTCTGATGGTTGGGGGAAGGGACCGAGAGGTCAACCGTTCCCCCCCCAACTCTCCGGCCCAGCCCCTGCTGCAGGTGGCCCTCTGTTTCTGGGGAAACTGATGAGGTGGGGGCCTTGGCCTGGCACCACCTGCATCCCCCGCCACCCACCCCACCCCCCAGCTCCCCATTCACCCTGGAGCCTGCTGGCCAGGGAGACTCCGAGAGGTGGTCAGTGCACCTCATAGACTGGTTAAGCGGTCATTCTGGTCATATCGCAGTTAGGGTCAATTTGCATATTACTCTTTATTATATAGGACTGGTGCACAAAATTTGTGCATGGAGGAGAAGGGGTCCCTCAGCCCAGCCTGCACCCTCTCCAATCTGGGACCTCTTTAGGGATGTCTGACTGTCCTCTCACAATCCAGGACTGCTGACTCTCAACTGCTTGTCTGCCTGCCTGATTGTCCCTAACTGCTTCTGCCTGCCAGCATGATCACCCCCTAACCACTCCCCTGCCAGCCTGATTGATGCCTAACTGCTCCCCTGCTGGCTCGATTGCCCCTAACTGCCCTCCCCAGCCAGCCTGATCACCCCCAAATTTCCTCCCCTGCTGGCCCCATCACCCCTAACTGCCCTTCCATCCCAGCTTGGTTGCCCCTAACTGCACTCCCCTGACAGCCTAGTTTCTCCCAACAGCCCTCCCCTGCAGGCCTGGTTGCCCCCAACTGCCTTCTGCTGCTGGCCCAGTCACCCCTAACTTCCCTCCCTTGCCTGCCTGGTTGCCCCTAATTGCCCTCCCCTGTCGGCCTGGTCATCCCTAAATGCCCTCCCCTGCCATCCCGGTTGCCCCCAACTGCCCTCCCCTGCAGGCCCAGTCACCCCTAACTGCCCTACCCTGCAGGCCTTGTCCCTCCCAACTGTCCTCCCCTGCCAGCCTGGTCACCCCTAACTGCCCTCTCTTGCTAGCCTGGTTGCTCCTAACTGCCCTCCCCTGCAGGCCTTGTCCCTCCCATCTGCCCTCCCCTGCTTGCCTGATCACACACAACTGCCCTCCCCTGCTGGCCATCTTGTGGTGGCCATCTTGTGTCCACATGGGGGTGGCCATCTTGTGTGGGAACCCCTTTCACGTCCCTCATGGTTCAGGGTTCCAGTTCAGGGTTCAGGTTTGGGAGAAGGCCACACACAAATCAAAGAGACTAGAAAAATATTAATTTGGGAAATGGGGGCCAGGCAGGAGCCCAACTCTAGTGGGAGGACTACGCTTTGCTTTGACCTTGCCATCCCTTTTATTCAAGTTTGGGATACACCCATTGCCCTTAGGCAGGTAATTCCAGTAAAAGGCAGATTATCTTATCAGTAAGGATTTACATGATTATTTGGTGGGAAAGTTGCTTCAGCTACCATTGTCTCAATTAGATAGGGAGTGGTTGGCTCTGACCTTTCAGAGCTTCAAGGTTGACCAGCCTTCCAAGTTCCTTGTCCACACCTTTCTAATTAGTGAGACAATGATCGGTTTCTGGCAATCTTGTGTGTTGGAGTGATGGCCAATTTGCATATTACTCTTTTATTAGATAGGATTATATAGGATGGTAGTGGGTGAAGAAGGAAGCTGGAGAATCAATCAGTTTTTTGGGGAATTGTGTATGCTAAGATCTTAAAGTATTATAAATAACTGAGAAAGAAGGCACATATGTTACTTATTACTAGAGGCCTGATGCACAAAATCCATCCAAGAGTAAGGCCTTCCTTCCCCCAGCTGTCAGCACCAGCTTCCCCCTAGCACCCGGGACCCGGACTTCCCTCCAGCACCCAGACCCGGGCTTCCCTCTGGCCAGAGCAGGCACCCAGGACCCAGGCTTCCCTCATAACCCCGGCTTCATCCAGAAGTTCGTCTGGAAGGAAGTCCGTTCTAATTAGCATATTACACTTTTATTATTATAGATGAGTTAATATTGGGAAGATCAGTATCTAGCTTTTGCAAGTGCTACATGAAGGTTTTTTAAAAAATAAATCAGGTCATCTTTTGCTGGAACAAGTATATATGCAGCCATTTGGAGTGCCCCCCATTGAGGGGCAGAGGAAGGGAGGAAAGGACACCTGAAAAGGAGAGCATGTGCCCTGAATCAGGAAAGCAGTTTATAATTTGTTAAAGCATGATCACTCACTATTCAATTCTAAGGTTAAATATTGGTGTTTTTAAATGAATAACAGACAGATACAAGAAATGAAATGATTATGGTATTGCTTTGGGAAACATTTTTCTCACAGAACGCATAAAAACAAAATGTGATAAACAGGTTTGCAGACAGAGAGGGTTTAATGATATTTGGAGTCATTTGGTCTGTATCCCAGCTAATAAGCATGAGATTTAGTGTGGACTTGTCTGATTTCCTTGTCTACTTGCAACAAATCTTAGCTATCTAGAGATGTTGATTTAGTCTTTACATTTATATTGTAATTCAGGTTAATATTAAAGTTCTCATTTATAATCTCATACATTGAATTTACACACCTCATTTCAGTTTCTTTCTTCTCACTTTCTGCAAGGAATTTTCTTTGAGAATTTTTTAAGCCCTTATGTGAGAGTAACGGATAATTTTTCTGTGTTTATTTGTTCTAGTGAACACTGCAACTTTTTTTCTCAACTTTGTCAATTTAACATCTCATTTTCTTTTCTAATTACTTAAATCACTTTCCTTGTTGGTAAACATTTCATTTAAATTTTTCAAGGGCTTAAACCACATGGTTTGTTCAAAATTTTCTTCATTTTCTTTAAATATATTTTTATTGATTTCAGAGAGGAAGGGAGAGGGAGAGAGAGATAGAAACACCAATGATGAGAAAGAATATTTGATTGGCTGCCTCCTGCACACCCCACACTGGAGATCAAGCCCACAATCCTGGCATCTGCCCTGACCTGGAATTGAACCTTGACCTCCTGGCTCATAGGTTGATGCTCAACCACTGGGCTTTTTTGATCTCCACAAAAGAGTAAGACAATATATGGAGATGAAGAATAGAATTTGAACTCTTAGTTCTGCTGCTTACTAAGTGTTAGATATTAGACATTCGAACATCATTTTTTTTTTTTTTTTTTACTTACCTGTAAAAATTAACAGATGCAATGCTTGCCCTTGGGAACTCACAAGATTTGTGACAAAAATAAAGATGTGAAAGCCTATTACAAACTAACAAGTGAATTGCATATGAGTTTGTACTCAATCAAATATCAGCTATAAACTTCTAATTTTCAAATAATGTTAATGAATATGTATGTACTTTACAATCTTGATTTTTTAATATTTTTTATTGATTTAGAGAGAAAGGAAAGGAGAGGAAGAGAAAAATTGAAACATCATTCTGCTGCTTCCTGCACACCTGCTACTGGGGATCAAGCCCAAAACCCTGGGCATGTGTCCTGACTGGGCATTGAACTGGTGACCTCTTGGTGCATGGGTCGATGCTCAACCACTGAGCCATACCAGACGTGCAACAATATTGCTTTTTTATTACCATTATTGTGATCATCAAATGTCAACATGTTGAATATGTTCAAAATCCAATAGACTCAAGAATAGAGAGCAGACAGACAGCTCTAGTGCTTTGGGAGTGTAGAAAGATTGCACACACAAAAAAGAAAAAGAGAGAGAGAACACATGAACACGTAGAACAGTGTGATGATTGCAGAGGGGGTTGAAAAAGGGTATAGGGGAAATAAATGGTGGTGAAAAATAAAATAAAAAACTCAAAAATTTTTTTATTTTTTTTCTTCCACTAAAAAAATTCCAATTTATATTACAACAATGTATTATTTCCATATAATGGAGTACATGCTGATATAGTTATAGATTGTCAAAACTGTCAGGAATGTGAGACCATATAGAGACTAAGTACTCAGTTTTTTAAGAGAGAAGAAAACTAAATCCATTGAGACCAAAAAATTCACCAAAGTTAATTGTTATGGACTCTGTTTTGTCCACTCCACCAAAAGAAAATGTATATGTGCAAGTCCTAGCCCCCAGTACTTTAGAATGTAGCCATATTTTGTGATAGACTCTTTCAAAAAGTACTTAAGTTTAAATGAGGTCATTTGACTAGGCCATAATCCTACATGACTGGTGTCCTTATAAGAAGAGAAAAGATGGACACAGACACACACAGACGACCAAGTGAAGAAAGTGAGAGACGATGTAAATCTACAAGCCACTGAGAGAGTCTTCAGAAGAACTTAACCCTGTTAACACCTTAATCAAACTTCCAGCCTTCGAAATTGTGAGAATACGGATTTCTATTGTTTAAACTACATTGCCCGTAGTATTTTGTGATGGCAGCTTTAATAAACAATTGCTAATTTAAAGCAGATGCAAACTGAATCTAAGAAATCTCCAATCCTTACTGAATGCTCTGTACCATATTGTACTGCTTCCCAATTGTTTTTTGTAAAGATTCACTAGATCATTGGTCTGCAAACTCATTAGTCAACAGAGCCAAATATCAACAGTACAACGATTGAAATTTCTTTTGAGAGCCAAATTTTTTAAACTTAAACTTCTTCTAACGCCACTTCTTCAAAATAGACTCACCCAGGCCATGGTATTTTGTGGAAGAGCCACACTCAAGGGGCCAAAGAGCCGCATGTGGCTCACAAGCTGCAGTTTGCCGACCACTGCACTAGATAGTCATGCTGAGGTTGCGGGTTTGATCTCTGGTCAGGGCCCATACAAGAAGCAACCAATAAATAAGTGGTACAGTAAGTTTCTCTCTCTCTCTCTCTCTCTCTCTCTCTCTCTCTCTCTCTCTCTCTCTCTCTCTACCTCTCCTCTCAGAAGTTGATATCTACAAGCCAATGAGGAAGTCTTCAGAACTGCTAACACCTTAATCAAATGTCCAGCCCTCAAAATTATGAGAATATTAACTTCTATCATTTAAACTATATTTTCTGTGGTATTTTGTGATGGCAGCTTTAATAAACACTATACTAATTTAAAGCGGATGCAGACTAAATTTCAGAAATCTCCAATCCTTACTGTGTGCTCTGTACCATATTATACTGCTTCCCAATTGTTTTTTTTTTAAAGATTCACTATTTAAGGAACGATTATTTAAATGGAAAAATAAATCGAAAAACAACTAGCAATGACACAATGAAGAAATGATTAGTTGAGGATGGTATCCAGTCAGATGCTAGTTTAACCAATATAGACATCAAAAAATAACTGTAAATGTTCATGGTTAACTTAGGTCATAGAACTCACCTAGCAATACCTGAAAGTGTCATTTGAATTCTAAACTATCTGGGTAGAACTGGATTTCAAACATAGAATGAATCTGGCAGAATTTAGCAAATGATTAATATAAATATAAGTAACAAGAGAAGATCACAAATAATATACACACAAGCACACCAAAAGCTTTGATCTCATAATAGTTATCATAACTAGTGGTGAAGGCCTGTAGGGAAGCTCAGAGATGCAATATGTCCCCAGCAGGAAAGGTATCTGGGAAATGTTGGACTCTCTGTTTAACCTCCTGTGACTGTGTAACTCTATGTAGCCTCAGGTTTGGCTGACTACCCAGAAAGCTGGGATGCCCATGAAAGGTAAGGGTCAGGCCCCAGGAAGGTAGTTAATGAATGTATAGAGTGGGGATAACTGCCTGATGTTATCTGCTAATGTAGAATCGCATTGTTCTTCCTGGTGGTCTACTTGACTACCCACCATATATGCTTTTACTATTAACCCCAGAAAAAAGAGATCCTGTTCTGGGAAGGTGTGGATCTCTTCCTGGTCAGCCACCACTGGGAGCAAGCAGCTATTTTCTTCTATTAAAACTCTTACACGTTTGAATAAGGCTACATGTCAGTTCCTCAGAATCCATCCTGAATTTAGACTTTTGGGGCTTTTTCCTAACAAGCACCTAAGCTCAAAGGGACAGGATGCTACTTGTAATGCCAGTTTACAGTACAGAACCTCTAATATGTGTACTACCCTGCAATGCTTTTCTATTCCTACATTCCACAGTGGCCTAAGCCTTATGCTGTGCCACATCTTACTAGCCATCTTGAATTGTGAATATAATGAACACATATTTGTTTGGTGAATGCATAAAAAAACCATTAGTGTTCCCAACTAAAATCTGCTC
Organism: Corynorhinus townsendii; assembly: GCA_026230045.1. Classification (NCBI taxonomy): domain Eukaryota; kingdom Metazoa; phylum Chordata; class Mammalia; order Chiroptera; family Vespertilionidae; genus Corynorhinus; species Corynorhinus townsendii. The sequence continues at coordinate 114,566,260 of JAPDVU010000007.1, read as the reverse complement.
CTGGAGGGCACCCCCACCAGAGCCTGCAAAAACAGGGAAGAGGCAAGAGAAAGGAAAAGAAGAGGAGAGGAGAGAAAATGTAACAAAAAACACCAACAAAAGAGAATTATGTCCTTCTAGTAGGGACATGAAAAGTATAAAAGAAAACTAAGCTGGGTACTTTAGTTGGTTGGAGAGTCATGCTGAGGTTGAGGGTTTGGTCAGGGCACATACAAGAAGCAATCAATTAATGCATAAATAAGTGGAACAACAAATCGATGTTTCCCTTTCTCTCTCTCTTCCTCTCTCTTTCAAATCAATACTTTTTTAAAAAAAGTTATTTAAGAAAGTCAGCCGTGACTCATGAGATGGCCAATCCTAAATAGTCAAACCAGAGTTATGAACATAGTGTTCAATGGTTTTTTCCTTTCTTTCTTTCACAAATATTAGTTCATTCAGGGTGGGGTCCCTCAGGGTGGCCTGTGGAGATCGGGCTCCAGCTCACACCCCCAACCCTACAGCTGCCCAGCCCTGCCTTGGACTGCCTCCGTCCTCTCACCTGCTCCACCATCCTGTCTGCAGGACAATCAATTGGGGCAGAGCCCCCCACCTAGCTCCCTCAGGTCCTGGGAGCAGGGCAGCAGCCCCACCCCCCACTGCCACCACTGGTCATTGTGTGTGGGGCCTTGACCTGGTGCCGCCCGCTCACTTGCTCCACCATCCCGCCACAGTCCCACTCTCATCAGGGCCCATTGGGGCTGGCAGTGCCTCCACTGCTGCCTGCTGCCAAGGCCACATCACCAACACCCACCATGTTTTGTGCCACCCCCTGGTGGTCAGCGCATGTCATGGCAAGCAGTTGAACGACCACCTGAGGGGACAACTTGCATATTCGTCTTTTATTATATAGGATTCTATTTTATTTTTATTAAATGTATTGTGTTGACATTGGTAAATAGGATCATATAGGTTTCAAGTGTGCATTTCTATGATACACTACAGGCCTGGTGCACGGATTCATGCACCAGTGGGGTCCCTCAGTCTGGCCTGTGGGGATCGGGCTGAAATCAGCTCTCCAACATCCCCAGAGGGGTCCAGGATTGCGAGAGGGTGCTGGCCTGGCTGAGGGACCTCACTGGGGCAAGATCAGGGCTGGGGAGGGGCCAAGGGAGGACTCCAGGGTGTGTCCAGCCCATCTTGCCTAATCCTGATTACCCAATTCCGATTGGCAGGACCCCAGCAGCAAGCCAACCTACTGGTCGGGATGTCTGCCCCCTGGTAGTCAGTGTGCATCATAGCGACTGGTTGAACAGCTGAACAAACAGATTATATAGGATGATCTGTGTATTGCATTGTGTGCCCACCACACAAAGCCAAATCATATTTCATCTCCATATATTTGGCCTCTTTACCCCCATATTTACCACCCCTTCCTTCTGGTAACCACCATAATATTGTCTGTGTCTAAGAGTTTCAGTCTTATCCTGCATATGAGTGAAATCATATTGTTCCTAGCTTTTCCTGATTGACTTTTTTAACTTAACATGGTATTCTCAAGATCCCTCCATATTGTCTCAAATGAAAGTATTTCATCTTTTATTATGGCTGAGTAGTACTCCATAGTATGTAGATACCACATCTTCATCCAGTCTTAGTATAGAAAGACACTTGAGCCAACTGGTGCTTCTGCATTTATGGGGATTGTTCAACTTCCTAAATATGCCTCTGCAGACAGTCTCTGTTTATAGGTCTTTTATAAACTTTATGCTGGAAATTAAGTTTCATTACAGCTTTTTCTGGCTTAAAGTACCAGTCTGTACATAAAGCCAAATACTTCAAAACAATGGCTCCCATCTCCACAATCAGCCCCTTATCGACTAATTCACTGACCCAGTGTCCTTGTCTTCTCATGAGAATAATTTATTTTGATATTTTAATGGGTATAAATATTATAGATTACTAATGGCTATGAGAAAAATTATGGGATAAAGAAAAATATCTAAAACCTTTGTAGCAAAAAGGGAATGGTGAAGAATACTAAAGCATTCCTGTTTGCCTGAAGAATTTACATGTTTTATTATTTTGGGCCCTGGAGTAAACACCATATACACTAAAAGACACAAGTAAACATTTTCATTTAAACCCATCAATGCAGTTACAAAAGGCAGTTTAAGCCCTAGCTGCTTTGGCTCAGTGGATAGAGTGTTGGCCTGCAGACTAAAGGGTCCCAAGTTTGATTCCAGTAAAGGGCATATGCCCAGGTTGTGGGCTTGATCCCCAATAGGGTGCATGCAGGAGGCAGCCAATCAATGATTCCTTCTGATTGTTGATGTTTCTATCTCTCCCTCTCCCTTCCTCTCTGAAATCAATAAAAATATATTTTTAAAAAAGAACAAAAGGCAATTTAAGACCTTGCATAAACTATGCAACTTAATTTCAATTCTTAAAAGCACTGTAGTGGTTGGTACTATTCTGAGATTTGCTTTTTGCGTTGATAAATATTGAGGTTACAATTCTCAGTTAGCATTTGAAATAAAAAGTGACCCTGAAATTTCTGTGTTGATTGTTCAAGCACTTCCTTGGCAAATCTTCTATGTGCATTGTGCTGGGAGTTCACACTTAGATATTATGGAAAATCAATTTGTAAAGGAGTAGTCTTTATTTCACTTAGATTACATTTAGATGAATGTATTAGAGAAGTTGCTCAGAAAATGCTGCTATCCATTACATTATAAATAAAAATATATCAAAACTTTTCACTTAATGATGCAAGAAGATGTTTGTAAAACATGCTGAATTAATGACTCTATATTGATAATAACACTATTTTAAAAAGAGTTTGATTATAAAGTAAATTACACAGCAAACCAGCAGTGGATCAACAATTTCCTAGATCCCTTGGGATTCTAATTATTAATGGCTACTTTTGGCTGGGCACATATACTAAAGCGATCATATTCTGAAATAAAAACATATTTCTTTTTGGTTGTTTTTTCTTTTGAAAATGCTTTAAAATGCAATCACATTAAAATGACTAAAATGCATGAGATAGTAAAAGTAGTTTAAACCCAATGTTTTTAATTAAACCAACACATTTGTTGTGGGCATAAACAGTGCTCTCCCACAAGTAAAATTACAATTGAAAAATTTTAAAATGCTTCTATAAATGAACCACAAAGCTTGTTGGTACTAGCAATTGTTTCAATTAAACTTTGAATATATATTTATGTAGATTTTTCAACTAGAGACAAAGATCTGGAAAGTGGGGGCTTTTTAAAAAATTTCTTCCCATAGACTACACAGTCCATAAACATTTGAGTAACTAAGAGGATTAACTATGCACAGTTGAATGCTATCAATTATTGGGAATTGTAATATCCATGAAATCTTCCCTAACGTAACTGGCCACGGTTATCCAGTGACCCTGGCACCCTTTTACCTCCTCGTGTGAACACTGGAAAATGTAGTAGCCCAACCCTGTTTTGGGTTCACAGAGAACTGGGTTCAATCCCAGCTCCATCCCTATCTGAGGTTGTGAGCAAGTTCCTTATCTCTGCAATTCAACTGTGTTGGGGCTTCACAGGGAACCTGGAGGGGTTCCACAGCTTCGTTCTATGTTCTGAGAGAAAGAGTGATATCTGTCAAAATCCAGGCAATGGCTAGTCTAATATTGAAATATGCAGTTTCAATATTCGACCACAGTGCCTTACTTCCTGGGACCTATCTCTGCCGAAGCTGGGACCTATCCTCTGTGTATGCTGTGATTTACCTAAAAAGCAAATCAAGCAAAAAGCAAGTGCCATTGTGAAGGTCAATGTAGAACACACAATGAGAGTTGTGTCTTCAATCTGATTCCAAGATTTTAAAAAATCGAGAAGTGCCCAATAGATAAACACATCCCATTAATAACTAATTGATATTATTTAAGAAGCTAAAATTAATATATTATTTTTATTTGTATTGATTGTTGAAAGTATCACAGGTGTCCCCTTTTTAAATATGTTATTTCCCTTTTAGCTCATGTGTATTTTTTTTTCCCAAACAGCTATTAAGTGGCTAGGACATAAACAGTTAAATTGTTTGGACCTGTAAGTACTTAATAAACAAACTGCTTGGCGTTTCTTTTGACATAAAAGTCAAGAAACTCTGGGATGCAATAGAGTGGTAAGAGGAATGGACAGGACTCTGGGATGCAATAGAGTGGTAAGAGGAATGGACAGGACTCTGGGATGCAATAGAGTGGTAAGAGGAATGGACAGGACTGTCTACAGACAAATCTGTGGTCATTTTCTATGATAACAACGTTATTGTTACTGAAAGCCACAAAAGCAGTCTCCATCTGAGAACTTGAAAGCCCAGGCCTGTGTAATAATTACTCAGATAACTTGTTTTGCTGTTAAGTCATCTCCCTTCTTCCCACCTGGGTCAGTCCAGAGATCTGTGAACACTAACTCTATCCTGCTCATCTTTCCCATGACTACCCAACTCCCCCAGTTTAAGGCAGTTTCTGATCCATCCAGGGATCAGGTCAGCAATGACACCGTATTCATGCTTCAAATCTCTCTCCCCCCACACACACACTTCTTCCTTCCCGTTCTACCGACCAGCCAGCAAAAGACCTCTGCTTTTAAAGGTGCGGGTGACTACATTGGACCCACCTGAAAACCCAGTGTAATCTTCTTGTCTTAAGGTCAACTAATTAGTAACCTTATTGAATCTAGAAAGTCTCTCTTGCTATTAAGGTAACATATTCACAAGTGTGATATCTCATCAGATTCACAGATGGTGAGATTAGAACTAGTCATTGGGGGGTGGTCACATTAGAAATCTTACTACCACAGCAGCCAGAATCAGTGAGGAAGGAGTCGAGGAACACCCCACTCCACCTCCACCGGAGCCCACCCAGCATTTCTGAGAAAATATATTCGGTAATAGCTGGAAGCATAGTATTACTGATGAACACACATGAATGTGTCTACATTCAGAAGTAACACTAATGAGGTAAACTTTGAATTGGAGTGTGGAAGGGAATGGAGTTGAGAGAAAAATAAAGCCAATTAAATGACTGATCACTATTTTGTGAAGGGAGCAAATATGACTATATCCCTGCCCAGCACCTACACAGACTGGACACACTATATGCACGTGGTCTTAGTTCTAGCTCCCAAACAGGGTTAGACATGGTAAAATAACTGTGAGAGTAGCCAATCGTGAAAGTAGCTTATCATTAGCCTGGGAGAGAAAAAATATATTTCCGTGTCACTGCACTGCCACTTTTCTCATTTCTGTCATTCCTTCCCTTATGGCACCAAAGGATCCTAAATCAATAGGGATCCAAGATCTCATCACACCATTCAACTACCTGTAATGCATCTACTTAAAAAAGGGAGACCATGGAGTTTGGCCTTTTCTATCTCTATTCCTTTCAAGAACTATTTTCTTGCCTTGCAATGATCATCAAACTTTTCACAGAAAATAAGCCTGGAACCATAATTTCCTTGTCTCTTTTCAAAACTGCTGTTACCTATGTTTCCATTCTCCAACAAATTTTGTCTTGGTTTACCTGATACAGCTCCTAATTCATGGAGCTGATATTGGTTTCATGGATTACTCATATCTCAGATGCCACATTAATACTTTTAGAGGAGCCAGCAACAGCATGACCCAAAGCTGAAATAGGCAGGAAAAAGAAGGCTGATTCTGGAAGCAGGTTGAAGCAGAGAGTTCATCTTTATTTCTACTTAGGTCACGTCTGTTTAAAAATGCATTTTGCTGAACTGTAGCTGAAGGATTTTCATGTTTTGTCAAATAGTATTTTGAAAATATGATTGTTCACAATAGCATCTTCCTGCATTTCTTCTTTTATCCTTCCACCTTTGAAATGTGCCTTATAAAAGCCAAACATAGGCACGCAAATTTTTTTTTTTCCCTCTGGGCCCCAGAATTCACAATTTAGAAAGGAAAAAGGAACCCTTTCAGCTCAATACAGTTTGGGCCACAGGATTTTGAGATTAAGAGCCTCATGTTCAATGTTTGGAAAAGATTTTCAGAACAAGGTTATTCAGTTCTATGGATTTATGACATGGAACGAATAGGGAACAAATAGTTTTCCTCAGTCTGAAAGTTCCATTCATGTTGAAAGAAGCAAATCTATTCCATTGTTCTCTTTCTATCAGATTGCCAATTTTTGCTCTGCTGGGTTGATTAAATTCAATGTCTGAAAACTCCAAAAATATTTGAATAAAAGAGGCCAAATACACAGATGATTGTGATTTAAATTCCAATGGGTTTTGCTTCATTTTCTGTGTTGCTTTTTCATATGAGATTAAATTAGAACTTCTGTGAATATTGTGTTCGCAGTTCTCAAACAATATGTCTCTTATTAACTTCGACTTTCTTATTAGTTTTCAGATTGACTTTGCCAGTACATTGCTCACAGATACATCCTAAGAGACAAATATCTACTCTGTTATTTACTTGAATGTTTCAAAATATTTACCACAATCTCTAGACATGCCACCTCCTACAGGAAATAAATAAAAAGGGACCATCTTCCTCAGCCTTTTTTTTTTTATCAGCTCCAGACAATGCGCTCTATCAAAAACCATTGTCTCCCAACTGCTCTCTAACTGCTTGTTCAGGTCAATGTCAGCAAGTAGCTACACATCACTTTTAAGTCACCCCGCAGGCTCTGTAAAGAAATAGAAAGAATATGTTCAGAATTTCTTTTAAAAATATTTTAAATCTTATTAAAGTAATAGAAAAATACTCATGAAATATACATTTTTTAAAAGAAAAACAGAGAACACAATCAAATGTTGATTGTGGGATTCTAGTAGCAAATATGAGAGAAGATGAGAAGAGAGAGAGAAATAACTGTCCCAAAGATTCTTAAATCGGACTTGGAAGAATGAGCAGAAGTTATCCAGGTTAAGCAAGAAGATGGATGTAGTCTGTTTGCTATCAGAATGATGGCATAGGAGCAGCAGCTATCCAAGGGCATAGAAAGATAATTTTGTCAATAGTTTTAAGTTAGTATGTAAATAAAGAAACATGTAGTGAGCACTTCCTGTGTGATGCACTGGGCATAGGCTGAGTAAACAATGCAGGTCTGGAATTGCAACATGAGACTTACAGTGTAGCTCGGGAGTCATAGTAAATATATAGGTACTAGTGAGTACTAATAAAACTAAGTCTGCCAGGTTTCATGAAGAAGTAAGATGCTAAGGGAACATAGGTGTGAGTGTCTGCATGAAGGCCAGTGTGCATGAGAAGAAAGGGGTGGGAGGGTGGCCATACCTGAGCCTGGAGCATCTACCAGGGACCAGGCCATGTTAATCTTTCTGTATGTGTTATAATTTATTCTAATGATGACAGGCAACCCTCTTGGAGATTAAACACCGTGATGACCAGATTAAATTTGGGTAATGAAGATGAAGTTAGAATACTGACTTTGATGAGCACATTCCAATCCTATCTCCTCTCTCTGGCCATTAACTGTCTCTATTACTTGGATTTTGGACTCATCATTGTAAAATGGAATAATGCCATATAAATCAGATGAGATCATGTATGTAAAAGTGAATTACAAAGGGGCATTCAGTGTATACACGCATGTAAGAAACTACTCTCATTCAAGCCTGTAATCAGCAGCCACTAAGAACATGCCTTTATCATCACACAGGGCTCTGTAAACGGTATTGCACTGAACACACACACACACACACACACACACACACACACACACACACGAGTCCAAGCTTCAGAACCCCTTCAAAACCCCTTCCTCCAAACGTCACCTTCCTCCCATTGCAGTGGGAAAGTAACGTGGTCTCACATCATTCCTGGCTCATCCTCTAGTGGGCACAGAACCACACGGTGACTATTGAAAACGGATCCCATAAAGTAAGCTTTTTCTTTTGTCACTGCTTCAATCACACCCCACTGGCAGACTCCTGCGCTGGACAGAAAAGAACCCAGTGCTGTGTCCTCAGCGTCAGTGCTTGTCATTCTGAGCTGCCGCCTCAGTCGCGGCTCCCAGCGCCCTCTGCCATCTCAAGGCGGCTGGACTGCAGAGGGTCTCTGGCCTCAGCCACACACTGTTTCTAAGCCAGCCACTGGCCCACGTTCTTCTTGGCCTTAATGTGGAAATTCTGTCAACAGTGCTAATTCCCCTTCCCTCCTGGGAAAATCTGTGTGGGTCCTCCACGTTCTTTACTATTAGTTAACCTCAGCCACCTTAGCAAAGTTCTATAACATTAAATTTCCAAAAGGAAGAGGTTCAGAGTACAATGAATCCCTTTCCACCAATGAGGTTCCTCAGCCTTCATATCAAAATACCCACTGTTCCCCAGTAGCTGGTTCTACAGAGACAGGCGTATTTTGAGCCAGAATCTTCTCTAAGCCACAAAGGATGCTATTACCCAGTTGTCTAATCCCATAGCCCAGTTTCTTACCTGGTTGAATACACCTTTTAAGGATAAATTAGTTTACTTTCTCTCTCTCTTTTTTTTTTTTTTTTTGAAATTCTATGTCTTATTTTTTAATGTAAATTCTTTATTGTTTAAAGTATTACATAAGTCTTCTTTTCCCCCATTGACTTCTCCCCGGCTGCCCCCACCCCTTAGCAAATGCTCTCACCACTCCACCCTCCCTTTCTGTATCCATTGGTTTTGCTCATATGCATGCATACATAGTTTACTTTCTTAAAACGATTATCAATCTCAACACATAGGCCCTGCTACTACTTTGTTTCCATCTTGTGTCAAAATCTAATTTCTTATGCTCTATATTCACTTTTGGAATAACTTTATTAAGGCAATGAGGTCTAGCTTTTTTAGGAATCTGCAATAGTTGTGATCAATATATGATAAACATTTGTTGAATTTGATGTAACTATTCTGGCAAGGAACTAGTTTTGTGGCCTACTCAGCAGTATCTATTTTAAAGTCTTCTTAAGGAGCAAATTTAATTCCCTCCACTAAGGATTATCTTCTCAGCTCTTCTAGTTTCTCCACTCTGTCCAAATCTAATTGGCAGCTTCTTGGACACTCCAAGCTATAAAAAGCAGTAGACGTTTCCTTCATTGAGAGATGACAAATCTTCCTGATGATGCTCATTCATGAAGAGAGTAATGGAGTCTTTTCATCTCTTACAAATAAATGGCTGTTGCTACAAGGATGGGGATGCATATGGCTGCTAGTGAGGCTATTGATTCTGTGCCATGCCATCAGTGCTAGGGATTTACCTGTTTTCAATGCCATTGAGTCCCAGAACAAATTTCTCAGTATGGATAATGAATTCCCCCTTCTAGTTTTTGTGTTGTTGTTTTTTGCCTGGGAAACAACTCTCTCTTTATTTATGCTGTATTTAATTTTTTTTTCTTTTTCTTTCTTTCTTTCTTTCTTTATTTATTTTTAATAAATCTTTATTGTTCAGATTATTACAGGTGTTCCTCTATTTTTTCCCCCATAGCTCCCCTCCACCTGATTCCCCACCCCACCCCATGCCCTTACCCCCCGCCACCGTCTTCATCCATAGGAGTAAGATTTTTGTCCAATCTCTTCCCTCACACCTCACACCTGCTTCCCCTGAGAATCGTCAGTCCACTCCCTTTCTATGTCCCTGATTCTATTATATTCACCAGTCCATTCTGTTCTTCAGATTTTTTATTCACTTGATTTTTAGATTCACTTGTTGGTAGGTATGTATTTGATGTCATTTTGTTGTTCATAATTTTTATCTTTACCTTTTTCTTCTTCTTCCTCTTCTTAAAGAATACCCTTCAGCCTTTCATGTAATCCTGGTTTGGTGGTGATGAACTCCGTTAGCTTTTTCTTGTCTGTGAAGCTCTTTGTCTGACCTTCAACTCTGAATGATAGCTTTGCTGGGTAGAGTAATCTTGGTTGTAGGTTCTTGCTGTTCATCACTTTGAATATTTCTTGCTACTCCCTTCTGGCCTGCATAGTTTCTGTTGAGAAATCAGCTGACAGTCGTATGGGTACTCCCTTGTAGGTAATTAACTGTTTTTCTCTTGCTGCTTTTAATATTCTCTCTTTGTCTTTTGCCCTTGGCATTTTAATTATGATGTGTCTTGGTGTGGTCCTCTTTGGATTCCTCTTGTATGGGGTTCTGTGCACTTCCTGGACTTGTACATCTATTTCTTTCACCAGGTAGGGAAAGTTTTCTGTCATTATTTCTTCTAATAGGTTTTCAATATTTTGCTCTCTCCCTTCTTCTGGCACCCCAAAAATTTGGATGTTGGTTCGCTTAAAGTTGTCCCAGAGGCTCCTTACACTATCTTCATATTTTTGGATTCTTTTTTCTTTTTGTTTTTCTGGTTGGATGTTTTTTGTTTCCACATATTTCAGATCTTTGGTTTGATTCTTGGGGTACGTTGATCTACAGTTGAGTTTCTGTATATTCTTTATTTCAGACAGTGTATGCTTCATTTCTGACTGATTCTTTTCCATTTTTTTGGCATTCTCATTAAGCTCCTTGAAGGTCTCATCAAGTTTCTCAGCGGTTTTAAGAAGATTCTTGAGTAACCTTATAAATGTGGTTCTGAACTCTATGTCATCCAGTAGTTTGCTTTCCTCCATTTCTTTCATTCGTGACATGTTTCTTTGTCTCCACATTTTGGCTGCTTCCCTGTGTTGATGGAGTAGCTTTGTGTGGTAGGTGACCTATAGGGGGCAGTAGCTCAGCCTCCCCAATCACCTGATGTGGACGCTCTTGGTACACCCATTTGTGGGCTGAGTGCAAAGACTTGGTGCAGTTAAGCCTTAATTGCTGTTGGTATACTGGGAGGAATTGACCTCCAGGCCAATTAGCTGTGAGCACTCACTGTGTCTATAATGGAAGAACTGCTGCGCTGAAGACACGCTTATGAGGCAGGACTTGTTTCAGTGGGGCTTTGGTGCTCACTGAGTCTGCCTCTTGAATGTGTCACTTATGGATGTGAGGAGTTGAAATCTGGTGTCTCACTCTGACCACTAGGTACACTGGCTTCTGGATCTCCAATGGGGTGCAGGTCAGCTACTGTCTGAGGCCATCCAGCAGGAGCTACAGTGAGAGCTACAGTTTTCTCCTCTTTGCTTGGGGTTTGGAGGTTTTGGAGCTGTCTGACCCAGGCTGCAAGTTTGCTAGGTTAAGCTGCGATAGGGCAGGCCTTTCTTATGCTAAATAGTCTGCTTGGAGCTTGGGTGGGTTTATAGGTTGTGCAGGGCAGGGTCTCAGGGTGTCACTAGGCTAGGGCGTGGCAAACAGCAATGACTGCTAGTTAGCTGGCTCTGTGTCCCTGATGGCGTCCCGGAGTCCCGTGCCCCAGTGCAGTAAACAATTATTCCTGCGCGCAGCTCTGCAAGCAAGCCACCCTCACTGGCAGACAGTCCAGCTTCTCCCCGTAGGAGTTTGGGTACCCCGCATCTCCCAGAAATTGGATTTCAGCGTAGTCGGGGGCTTTGCTCCCTTTGGGTTGAAAAAAGCAACGCCCGCCACCAGCCCGGATCACGCGCCTCTGTACCTCAGCTTTTCAGTGCTCTTGCATGTCTCAATGTTCTTTTCTCTTTCCTTCTAGTTGTAGAACTTCCACTCAGCCAGCTTTCCCATGGTTCTGGGTGATAGACGTTTTGTCTTTTAGTTGAATTTTTGAAATTGTTGCATGAGGCAGCAGTTTAGGTGTTTACCTACGCCGCCATCTTGGATTCCCTGTATTTAATATTATTGGTCCAGCTGGGTTGATGCACTGCTGATGAAGTGATGACACAATTCTAAGAATTTTATTTAGAATTTAAAAGGTCAAGAATAGGTGGGCTTTCTCAAGGAAATTCTAGGTGCCATTTATTTTTCAACTGTCACAAAAGTTAGTATTTCCATTTTCATACACAGATAAGTAGAAACAGTTTTAAAAGATTTTAGACAAATTGATGAAGATAAATCCAGGCTGATTTATTAAAGAAAAAAAAAATACAGTAGTTGCCCCCTATATGCAGGCAATACATTCCAAGACCCCCAATGGATGCCTGAAATTGTGGATAGTACGAAACCCTATATATACTATGTTGTTGTTTTTTTTCCCTATACAGACATACCTTTGCAATAAAGGAAGCACTTTATGGCTTCTCTTTGGTATGTCTGAATTTCCAGTATCTCCACTCTTGCTCTTTGGGGCCTTTATTGAATAATGTAAGTACATGAACATAAGCACTGCAGTACTGCAGCAGTCCATCTGATACTGAGATAGATACTAAGACAGATAGCATTTACAGTGTGATTACACTGGAAGAAAGGATGGTTGCAGGATGGGAAGGAGCAGGATGGTGCAAGATTTCATCAAGGTACTTAGAACAGTGCTAAAATTTATAAGTTCTTTATTTCTGGAATTTTCCATTTAACATTTTCAGACATGTTTGACCTCAGATAATTGAAAACTACAGAAAGCAAACCCATGGTTTAAGGGATGACTACTGTACTTAGTTAATAAATCTCTAATATCTTGGCATTGATACCTTGGGGTATAGTTACAGCCTTTCATAAATGTCATTGAACCAATGAGCTCTCAGCCCTGTACAAATTCTTCATACTTCAGGTACATGATATTCTGAACTTCTCATCAGGGTCTTTAAACTCATTGCTCTGTCAGTTTACCTAGTTATCATATTATTATGATTTAGAGCCTGGACTACCTGTAATCAAATCCTGGGTTTACCAAGGGTTTGACTATACAAAATAGTCAATAATTTTGTCATTATAACATAGTCACATGTAACATATGTACAATCAATGTAACATACTCAAATGATTTTTATTATGTAACACTGTCAAATGACTATAAGTATGGGAGATTGTGCTTTAGTTTTGTGTGTAAAATGAAGATCAAAATGATAAATACCTTACTGATAAATAAAAATATATGAGTTAAAACAAAAAATTTTTAGTATCTAGTCTGGCACATAGAAAATCCTATATAATAAAGAGCTAATATGCTAATTAGACTGAACAGCCAAACGACCATCCGGATGACATTCCGGATGACCGTCCGGAGGACCTTTTGGATGAAGCCAGGGCTGTGAGAGCCAGCCAAGGCTGTGAGGGGCTGTGAGGGCTGGCCAAGGCAGCTGGGGCTGCGAGGGCTGAGCCCCTTGCATGAATTTCATGCATCAGGTCTCTAGTAATATAATCTTTAGTGATTTACTGTTTGACAGATACATAGTAGAGCAAAATAATAAGTTCAATTTCATGAAGTTCTTTTTAAAAGTTTATTTCTTATTCAATGGCATAAACTTTGAATTGTTATTACTCTAAATAAGTCTGAAAATCTGATTGGAAAAAAGTAAATCTACCCTATTATGCAAAAGTAAATCTATCCTATTATACTCTGTTTCTAGGCATTTGATACCAGGGTCCTAGTGAAACCCTATAGATACCCAAAGGTTCCTGAAATGAGATACTGGCTGCTAGTCCTCCTTGTACATTCAGCATCTTTGAGAGAAATCCTAGCTATTGTTCAGAGAGCATCATCTGGGCCCTAATGTTCAACCTTAATTCTCTAATAGCTACCAGAATTTTCCATTCATCTGCTTGTTTTCCCTTCTGCTCATGCATCTGATCATTCATTTATATAAGTTATATAATTATTTGAGCAAGCTGTTTTCTGCCTTAAGAACCAGTGGTGGACAAGAACCTTTCATTGATGACCTGACCCAAGTTCATCCTAAACTTGTCAGGTGGCCCTCATTCTCAAACCCTCGATTTTTTTACCTTGATTATTTTGAACTTATTCTTTAGGTATTTTGCCTTACTCCAGTCTTGCCTTAGCCTTTTCATTTGTAAAAACAATGGCTTGGAATCTAGCTGTCCTATTCTGCAGCAGAAACATGTATGAGTGCATGTTTGTGGATGGAGTGGGGCTTTATGCACCAGGAAGACAGAGAATGCATTGCTGGTGACAGAAAAAAAGACAAATTACCTGCTGTTAAGAGTGCAGCTTATTCAATGCAAAGTCAACTGACATGTGATGTGAGGGACATTTCCCAGGGTCATATAACATCGCTTGCTGACAACTACAGTGCCCAGTTTATCAGCAATCAGCTGAGAATTTCCATTAGAAGTACAAGACATAGATTTTTCTCTCTAAATTGGGGGCATAGCAAGGGGACTGGGGAAATGAAGAAGTCTAGCGGATTATGTTTTCAGATTGCAACATGAATAGGCTAAGGTAGAGGTAGCTCCCCGCCCTTATCTGTAAGCAACTCTTTCAGAAGGTTTGTGTGTTGTAGCACAGCACTGGTTCCTGTTACGGATGTTATCAGGAGTGGAGTGCTTCAGTCTCAAAGAGAAGGTAGACCCAGGATAGTAGAAGGAACATTTTTTTTCCCAATAAGCTCCAGGTTAAAACTAAAGTATGTGGGAAGTTAAGGTATTGCTCATTGACTTCGTTCAGAAAGCCTTGAACTGAAAATCAGGGTGATGGGACACATAATCGTTGTTTTCAGCTGATTATATTCTTTTGGATTAAAAATCAAAATCATATATTAAGATTTAGTATGTTTTTATCAGTTACCTACACTGCACAAGGAACTATTGTTAGGAACAAAGATTTAAATATATTGCTTGTTAATTTTCAAGGCAATTTTTAAAATAAATTGTGTTTAGGTAATGAGGACTGAAGCCAATGTACTCTTTTGTGCCTATCCTATGCTAACAATTCTGAAACAAAGCATGATTTTCTGTCTTTGCTTATCAGTGTTGGAACTGGGGGTGGGGGGTGCTATTTGAATGTATTTGATTGCAAGTCTAGTTTTGCACAGACTTTGTGGATAGTTGTGAATTTCATGAGTTAGAAAGTAAAACACTGAAATTTGTGGAATATTGTTTTAGAGAAGGAATATATATGTTTAATGGAAAAGGATATGGTGGCCAAGATTTGTAGCAAGAATCCAGTTACCAGAGAAAAACTGAACATCTCACCATTTTGCTTGGAGAGATCCTTGCACCATCAATAGCTCTCAGACACTGCTTCATTGCCTTACTCAAAACTGGCTTCTACATTATTGTGAAGGCATTGTTGACAAGGAGGAAGAGGAGAAGGAGGAGGAGGAGGAGGAGGGGGTCCCACTGTCCCACACATGCATGCATTTATATTTATAGGTTCTTTTTTATTTTAAAAAAATCTTTTTCCCATATCATAACTATCTCCAAACTAACATGTGTCTTCAAGTTCCCATATAAATAACCTTTCCAATCCTGGAGAATCGATTTACTTGCTAATGTAGGACTCAGTGCTGAGCACACATGAATTGTGCCATGTAACAAAGTATCTGCTTCTGAGAGTAGTGCCTCAATTCAGTTATTTGCACAACGATCGCCACATGCAATTGAATTATAACTTATATTTGCATTTCATCTCCACTCAAAATTACACTGAGATGCAACACTAGAAGTAGAATACATAAAATAGATGATAAATACAAAAGAGCATAGCATTAAAGTAGCAAGGAAGTTTTACTTTTTAAAGCGAAAACAAACTTATATCACTGGAAGAATAACCAACTTACAAAATACCTTATAAAGCAACATCCAAATACTTCATTGGACTTTAGAAGAAAAGGCACCCGAAACTATGGAGCCATTTGTCATTAAAACACTTACAGAAGTGTTTCCTAACACGTGCCAGGTACTGCAATTACAGGCTACTATAGAATTATCTGTTTAGATAGTGTTTATTGTATAATGTTTTAGCTTTGTGGATAAAATGGGATACATACAGAGTACTGTTATTTTTACTATTGTTATAAATTTCACAAAAGATTTGCTAATTATATGTAGCATGTATTCTATTGTAATCATTTATTTTTGCAACAGAAGTACTGATAAGTATTTTAAGATAATTTTCCTCTTTAGAAGATTATAAATATTTTGCAAGGATGAAAACAGTATATATTGAAAAGTTTTCTTCTAAAAGTTTTAAAAACTATTCTTTTTGTTTTATAGCATTGGCATCACTAGGATGGCCTTGGTAGTATGCTTTAACACATCCTAATCACGAAGACAAAGATGCACTCTGAGAAAGCATTGGCAGCATATATACTCTGGCACTTCAATCCTAGAGTTTGCGATACTCAGGGAAAACTTTGATGATGGGTACTTTTTAAAGAACCATACAAAGTTAACTTGGGAGATTCAAGTAGGATATTTGGAAAGCAACGCTTCATTTATATGCACAAATCCTATAAATGTAGAACAAAAAAATTAGTATTCAATATTGTTAAAATAAAAAACAGAGACCAGCCTTGAAGATTCCCTGAGCAGACAAAGCCAGTTTATTCATACCAATAAAGCTTGATTAAGCTTATTTTGCAATACTGGCTTGACCTGGGTCATTTTTCGCTTATATCTCTGGGAATCATAAACAAAACTTAAGCTGTTTCCCAAGGTTGATAAGAGGTAACCATTAAAAATTCTAATATTATGAGCCCCCAAATGGCTGTTGTAACTGTCAAACTTTTCAGGATATATTAAACATTTGCAAAGTGGAAAGACTGACATGGCTGACTCTCTCATAGTGAAGGACTATGAGAATGGCATAAAAATCTGTCAGAAGTTCCCAGTGGCCTCTATTTTCAGTGGTACATAGTTCAATTTAAAAAAACACACCATTAATTTATTCAAATGAGAAATGTAGATATAACCTCAGTCTTCATCATACCACAAGAATTATGTGGTCAATTGTATGGAATGAAATGGGTCACAATCACAAATTAAAACAGTCAGGAATCAAATGTGAATTAATTTTTAGAACTTGAATATGAAGAAATCTTAGGTGCTAAAAATTTTAGACTTTAGGATATATTAAAAATTAAAATAATATTATTGTGTAAATATATGTTTTCAGCTCATTGGATATGTTTTGTTTATTTTTGAGTGTGAATCTTTTTCCTGGAAAAGCTGTTACCAAAACAATAGTATTTTCTAATGTCATAGACATTTTAGAATCAAGAAAATATCACAACATTTTAAAAATAATTATCTCAAGTTCCCCTTTTAGAACATGTCAATTTGATCCAAAGCTTGTTGACAGGCAACTGTAAAAAAGAAGGAAATCTTCCCTTTCAAGATAGCATGTAGGCACCTGGAGATTATTATGCTAAGTGAACTATGCCAGTCAAACGAAGATAAATGCCATATGATCTCAGTGATATGTGGAATCCAATGAACAAAATAAACTGAGGAACAAAATAGAAATAGTGGCATGGATACGTGGAACAGATGGACAACTGTAGAGGAAAGGGAGAAGAGGGGAAGTGGATGAAAGAAGGTGAAGGGATTAGCCAAAGAACATATATGCATGACACACAGACCCAGACAACAGTGTGGTGGTGGCCAAAGGGAAGGGAAAACAGGAGCTGGGTGGAGGCGGGGGGGGGGGGGGGGCGGGGGGGGGGGGAGACATCTCTAGTAGTGTCCAAAAAAAAATAAGGTAACAAAAAAAAACATTAAAAAAAAACAAAAAAAATTATTGAAATGAAAATTTAGCATAGGAATATTATATCAATGCAGTATCATGTCTCAAAATATAAAATTTGCAATTAATCTTGAGAATCATATTATATACAGCCCTACTTCACAGATAACAAGCTAAGGGTGCCAAAATACCTCCCCAAGTTTGAAGACATTGCCTTAGGTCTCAAGATGAGCATCACACATTAGAATAAGACACACATCAAATGTTAACCCAGTTCAGACCTCGATCACTCAGGGAGACAATAACGGAGACAGACTTGAACCTCACTCCCAAGCCAAAGTTCTTTTCACTACAGATCCTAGGTCATCATTTCCTCATCAAGCTGTCACTACAATAGGATGATGGTGTTAGCAGAGCCGGGGCAGACCCTATCTTTGATAACATTTGAAAGTAGATGATCCTATTTAGTAAAGTGTAGCCAGTATCATTTTTCACTGTGATGTGTCCCATCTCAGGACCTTCCTGGAGCACCCTGTCACCTGGAGGGATTTTGGTACCAGGAGCCTGTGCTAATCCCCACACAACTATAGGGAAC
Source organism: Corynorhinus townsendii (assembly GCA_026230045.1). Lineage (NCBI taxonomy): Eukaryota > Metazoa > Chordata > Mammalia > Chiroptera > Vespertilionidae > Corynorhinus > Corynorhinus townsendii. The sequence continues at coordinate 114,548,222 of JAPDVU010000007.1, read as the reverse complement.
CAAGGCTATCCAGCATCACTCTTATGGGTCATAATACAGCATATGTTCAGTATAAACAAAGAGTTGCTCTAGGTTTAAACAAGGTCCAGGCAAGAGAAAGAGAAGGAAGAAAAGAGAAGACAGAACTTTAAGATGTCTTGGTTTGCATAACTTTGTTTACCTAATGTAAAAGAAATATTTTCAGGGTTTGTGTCCCTGATTTATAAATAACAAATAATAAATACTTTTTAAAGATCTTTCAGGGCATTGTGTCCAATAAAAAAGTTCCATCTACCTGGGGCTTTATCAGTCTCAAGGAAGATGCTGTGGGTTCTATAGGGAGATAGAAAGGATAAGAGGGAAGGCTGGGGATGGATGGGTGGGTGGGAAGAGATCAACTGAAAACTTTATGCATAACCCATGAATACAGATAATAGGATGGTGAAGGCCTGGGGTGGGAGTGGGAGGGCTAGAAGGGGTCAATGGGGAAAAATGGTGACATATGTAATACTTTCAATAATAAAGATTAAAAATAAAGATAGAAAGGATAACACTAAGCTGGAAATCAGAAGCCTCAGATTTTTCAATTCTGGGCTGAATAGCCTTCAATGATATCCTCCCAGGTTCCAATGTTGACATCAATAAAATTAGGATTAAAAAAAAAGCAAGCTTTCTGATTCCAAAGGTTGGCATGCAGGTAAACATACACACAAACAATAATAGCAATAACTCTGGTGGCCCTTGCCAATCATTACATCACCGGGACCCCCACCCTGATGGGGTCGCCCAGGCTGGCTTGGGGCAGTTTGGGGTGGGGGTCCCCACTGGGGGCAGTGCCAGCCTGTGTATCCCCATTCTACAAATGAGAAAACTAGGGCTAAGTGAGCATCCAGTGAGTTCAAATTATAGCCCATTTCATCTGAATCCCTCATTCTTCCTATTTTCTTCCTCTTCCTATTCTCTCCCCCTGCCTCCTAATAGTATTGCAGATAAAAATACTTAGCCAGCTACAAAGTTCTGTGTTACCAGATGAAATTTCAGTTTTATAAACTAACAGAAAAGGTCTAGTTACTCCACTTGGGTTTTTCTCTATTTCGCCTGATAAAATCTTTGTTAGGAGAAACTAATCCCCAATCCAGAGTTATTAATTCTGGTGTATGCTTCTGGGTTGGATTTTGCATTGCTGGGAAGGAAGATGTGATACGGGCCAGTTGGAGGACCATTTACCAGCTCTGGCAGTGCATCCCACCATACCACTCTTCACAGGATGACTAATTGTTTAAAACCAAGATAAAATCCACATAACATAAAATTCACCATTGAAACAATTAAAAAGTGTACAATTTAAGGGTGTGTAGTACATTCACAATGTTGTGTGATTATGATCACCCTCTAATTACAGAAAATTTTCAAAAAGAAACCCTATAGTTATTAAATAATCATTCACCACCACCCCCTCTCAGCCACTGGAAATCACTAATTTTCTGAATCTATGGATATGATTTTTTTAGATACTCCATAGATATGTCATCATAATGACACCCTGAATGGCAAGCTGGAACTCTGATTGCAGGTTCTTGTCCTATGAAGTTTGAAGAATAAAAATTCACAGACTAAAAGTTTTTTAAGCAAAAGTTTGGAAATTTATTGCAAGCCTATACAATAAATCCCCAAAAAGGAATCCCTGGGAAGTGATCCCCAAAATGGGAAGAAAAAAAAAACACTGTCTTCCAAAATGGAGAACAAACAAACAAACAAACAAACAAAAAAACCTAGTCCCATGAGTCTCTTTTGTCTATGGGTTTTGTTTTATTTTATTTTTTAAACTAGTGGCCCAGTGCATGAAATTTGTGCATGGGTGGAGGGTTGTCCCTCAGCCCGGCCTGCACCCTCTCTAATCTGGGACCCCTTGGGGATATCTGACTGCCAGTTTAGTCCCCTTCCCTGTGGAACCAGGCCTAAACTGGCAGTCAGATATTCCTCTCACAATCCGGGACTGCTGGGTGCTAACTGCTCACCTGCCTGCCTGCCTGATCACCCCAACCACTCTGTCTGCTGGCCTGCTCGTGCCCAACTGCCCCCCATGACAGCCTGTTCACCCCTAAGTGTTCCCCACTAGCCTGATTGCCCTCCACTGCCCCCTGCCAGCCTGCTCATCCCCAACTACCCCCCTTGCAGGCCTGATTGTCCCTCAACTGCCCTCCCCTCCTAGCCTGATCACCCCTAACCACGTCTGCCTCAGCCCCGCCACCATGGCTTTGTCCAAAAGGACGTCCAGAAGGTCTCCTGGTCTAATTAGCATATTACCCTTTTATTAGTATAGACAGAGGCCTGGTGCACGGGTGGGGGCCAACTGGTGCCCTGAAGAGGTCCCGGATTAGGGTGGGGGTCCCCTTGGGGGGTACAGCCAGCCTGGATGAGGGGCTTGGGGCAGTTTGCAAGCTGGCCATGCCCCCTTCGTGGTGGGGGTCCCCACTGGGGCAGTGCCAGCCTGGGCGACCCCATCGGGGTGGGGGTCCCTGCTGGGGGGTGTGGCCAGCCTGGGTGAGGGGCTGAGGGTCATTTTCAAGCTGGCCAAACCCCCATCAGGGTCGGGGGTCCCCAATGGGGGGCATAGCTGGATTGGGCGAGGGGCTGCGGGCCATTTGGGGGCAGTTTGCAGGCCAGCCAAGGCCCTGGCTTTGTCCAGAAGGACATCCGGAAGGTATCCTAAAGGTCTCCTGGTCTAATTAGCATATTAGTCTTTTATTAGTATAGATATAGATATTTTTATTGATTTCAGAGAGGAAGGGAGAGGGAGAGAGAAAGAAACATCATTGATGAGAGAGAATCATTGATTGGCTGCTTCATGCACACCCCTTACTGGGGATCAAGCCCACAACCTAGGCATGTGCCCTTGACCGGAATCAAACACAGGACCCTTTAGTCCACAGGTCAACGCTTTATCTACTGAGCCAAACTGGTTAGGGCTCTATGGGTTTTTTTAATGCTGGCAGGTTCTTTGTCTGTTCATGCTACTTTCTAATTGGACCCTTCTCTGGCAGGTATCAGTTTCAAAGTTTCAAAACTTACCTGGTGCCCCCCTCTTCTTCTTCCCCTATCTTGAAACATTCTTGTAAACCCTCTGGTGGCTTGGAGCCTTCTCCACCCATCACGTATGCATTCCTTTCCATGGATCCCCCTTTTCCCTAACCACCTCTCCTGTCTAAAATCTTCTCAATAATAAGTGTACTTTTGTGTCTGGTTTCTTTCTTTTACCATAATGTCTTCAAAGTGAATATATGTTATAGCATGTATCAGCTCTTCATCCCACTTTATGACTAAATAATATTCCATTGTATGTGTACACACTTTGTTTACTTGTTCAGAAGTTGTTTCCACTCTTGAGATCTCTATAATAATAAAAGCGTAATATTTTTATTGCTTTTTAGAGAAAAGAGGAAGAGGAATAGTGAGAGAGAAACATCAAAATGAAAGCAATAACCTCCTATCAGGTGTTGAGCGTGCCCTGACCTGGAATCCAACCAGAAACTTTTTGGTGCATGTGATGATGCCCAACTAACTGAGCCACACCAGCCAGGGCACATTTCTTATCTTTTGATGACGTGCCACAATTCCTTCTTTATTGCTTCCTTTCACTTTAGCCTTTCATATAGTCATTCTTTCATAGTAGACCTGCTAGCAACTAATTCCCTTAGGAAAAAGCTATCTGAGACCATCTTACTTCCTCCCTCTTCCTCGAAGGTACTTTTGCTGTATATAGGATTCTAGGTGAACAGATAGTTTTCATTTAACACTTAAAACATATTTTGGCACTTTCTTTCGGCCTTCCTGGTTTCTAATTTGCATCCACTGTCATTCAAATTGCTTTTACCCTTTTACCATAAAATGTAAAGCATTTTCTTTCACTAAATCAAGATTGCTTTTCTTTGTTTTCAGTTTTCAGAGGTTTGACTATAAGATGTCTTGGCATGAATTTCTATGGGTTTCTCCTGTTTGAGGTTCACTTAGCTTTTTGAATGTGTACATTTATGACTTGCAAAACTTTGGAAATGTTCAGCCATTATTTCTTTGAGTACTTTCCCAACTTTGCCCTTTTCCTTCTCTTCTTTTTGGGGCTTCAATGACACAAATACTACTTCCTTTGTTACAGTCCCACAAGTTTCTTTTCTGACTGTTTTTCCCCCCACTCTATTTTTACTCTGCTTTTTCTTTTAGTTCACTGATGTTTTATGTGTTTTCTTCAGTCTTCTGCTGAGATCATCCACTGAGATTTCTATTTCAATATCCATATTAGAGCTTTGGAGTCTGGTCTCTCAGAGCAGAACTTGTAGTCCTAAATATCCCTTCTGAGCTTATTATGGGGACACTGCATGTCGAATTCAGTTAGAAGACAAGCAAATTACCTGCAGAACTGTCCAATGTCCACACAAAGCCTTTCCAAATCACATGCAAAAGTCTCTCTCCCCTCTATTTCTTCCATTCAGAAAACATGACTGGCACCAAATTAGACCAATAATGGATCCTTGAATCAATACTTGAGTCCACTGGTCACTGCACCATTGATAAAACAGCACCTCTGAATTGAATGGAAGATAGATGAGAGATATCAGCAAGGATAGCCTCGTCAGAACTAGCAAGCCATTTTATGCAGGGTGTCAGAGACAAGTCAGGTATGGTTTACTGTTACTGATTAATAGCAACTATTTGATCCTGACTTGACAGAGAAATTGGCATTTCGGGAAGATATAACCTTCTATTCCTGATGTGCCTAATTACACCTGGGGAGAAACTTAGGGCCAGGAGTGATATCAGCTTAGAATTAATTTACACTAGAACTGCATCTTTCTTCTGAGATGTTCCCCAGATTTTTTGCAAACCTGAAATTTCCCAGTGGGCCATAACTCTTCCAAAATCCTTTCTACACAGGTCACCAGCAAGAATTATAGAGCCAAAAATAATCTTCTCCTTCTAATCAGATGCTCTATATGTCCTTGTTTATATTTATGTATATTGATATATATTTTATATAGCTATAGAAATAAAAACAAGAAATTTAATTTGCTTCCACTTACTGAGCTATGGCATGTGTGTACAGTCACCTACTCAATAGATAATGTGTTTGACATCTTCCAGACACTATCATTCTTCAGCTGTCTTGTCTCACAATTTCTATATTTTGATCTGCATCTGCTTTAGAGCTCTAATTGATCAAGTTGATGTTGTTCTGATTCATTCATTTGCAAAACAATCCCTCTTCATAGATTAATTCTTAGTTGCCTGAGACCATTTATCTCTCCACAGCTTAGAGTTTTCAGTGCTATGGTAAGACCTTTTCCTTACTGCTCCTGGTGTCTCCATCCCAGACATTCATTTTGCCTTTTAGGTTCTAACCTTCACAAGGTTTGTTATATGCTATTTTCTCCTCTCTTCACTTTCAGATACAACAATTCTCCCTTCAAGTATTGTCTTCCTTCCTTAGGACCTACATAAGACCACTAGATCTCAAAATTTACACTAATTTTAAATGAAAAGAATAAGTGAATTCATATTTTATTTTTAAAGAGGAAACATGGAGAAAAGTGGTAAGGAAGAATGGTGCTTATACTTTCAGGGTTCACAACGGATCATCCCTCTGTTAGCCTTGTAAATTACATTATTTTATGTAATCTTTACAGAATACTGGGTTAAAATGAAGATAATGAGGCACAAAGTCCACATATAGCATCTTCTAAATCATATTGTTAGCAAAACTAGTATCAGGATAACTAAAATGCATAATGTTGGTTAAAACATTATTTCACTTCTTTAGCCTTTTTTTCCTCAGCTATAACATCAAAATTGAATAATAACATTATTTCCTTCTCAGCAGTGCTCTAAGCATAGTTGGATGCTTACACTTTATCTTTGTGTTGGCCAATTTCCCAAAAGGATGAGCATAAACTAATGTGGCAAATATCCTCATAATAGGGGGTTAACCTATTATGCAGCATAACCAAAAGCTATTTATTTGTTTGTTTGTTTTGATAATCCTTAGATCTATACTTATCTTATAGTTCTAGAATTGTTGAAGTTGATGGAACTTAGAGCATGAATTTCTTTAGAAAAATTGGCAGTACTTGGCATAATATGCCCTCCTACAAGGAATGGGAATGGGTGCTCCCTTCTAGAATCACAGTCAAGGTGAAAGACTTCATAGTAGACCTTGAGATCCCATGACTGAAGGAGGCTAAATATGAAAGACTATTGCTGGCTACCTGCTCTAGTGGCAGCATAAGAGAAGGCTGCAGCCAAATGTCCCTTAGGTTCTCGTGAAGCTAACCTAGGTATGTTGCCCAAAAGAGTGATTTTTCAGGCCCAATCATAGGCAACAAAGGCTTTACTGTCAGGCCTCATGGAGAAAAGCTGGTCTCCCCACACCAGATCTGGTGCACAGTTGGTGAATTATAGTCTCTAAGGGAGTGGCAGCCAAGGACTCAGACATTCCTAAATGGCCATGGTTTACACATATTTGCATTCCCAGCCCAGGTATCTAGGCTCACAGCCTCTTTATCTTGGATCATCCCACTGATAAAGCCTTCTTAATAGGGAGGGAAGGGGTGTGGAGAAACTTTGAAGATCCTTTTTCCCACACTGACACTATATTCACTACTTTTCTACATTTATATGCCTAGTTCTCCCTCTTCCCCTCCCCCCAGACTCAGGGGTTTAGATTGAAATGAAATAGGATACCCTAGCCAATTAAAGAGTAATTGAAGATAAGTCAAACCAAAATAAGCTTGATAAAGGCTCTTTAAATGCAAATGTGAAGTTCTCAGCTCTTGTAATTGTATGTTATGGTAGAGACTACTGTAATTGAACCCTTACATATTTATAGCAGGAGCTCAGTCAATGGTGGCTAGTCTTTAAAACTAAAGCAGCAATATATGAATAATAATAATACTTAGTTTAAATATGAAGTAGTCATATTTTTGCTGTGTTTTTAAGTAAAAATTGTCAAAAAATCATCAATTTTCAATGGTTCAACCTATACAAGTCCTTAATGACCAGTGACGAGATAAATATGTTGTGCCATAGGAAAGCTGGAAAGGAGCAGCCAACCAGTGTTTTAGTGGAGGAGAATGAGCAAAGATTCAGGCGGGGGAAACAGCATATGCAAATCCTCAACTATTAAAGCCCTGAGGGGGAGTTCGTGATTATAACTGAATGGCTAAAGCTACATTTGAAGACAGGGGTTAGAGAGAGAATGGACACAAGGCCAGCTTGTGCTAAGAACCCTATCCTGAAACTCATTGGTCAAGGAAAAGACTAAGTAAGAAATACATTTTAAGAAATAAAGTTCTGAAAAACATAGAAAAGAGCCTAGATAGGAATGAAATAGGAGACTGGAAGAGCATTGAGAATATCTACAATTACTTTTCTGTATGCAATGGGTGTCCTTTTGTTGTGATGTAACCCCCATCTTACAAAGGACGCCTCAAAAAAAGGTTGAATTATGGAGTCATTTATTAAAAGCCCGAGGCATACGAGAGAGCAAAAGCACTCCAGACCTCGCAGCCCCGAACAGCTTGCCACTTCTGGCTTATATGCAGAATATCACAAAAGTATTGATTACATCTTTGGGTCTGGAATGAGGAACCTGTTTTGCAAAAAGCATTCTTTACAGAAACAAAAATTGAGCAACTTAGTTATCTAAAATATCTACGAATCACTGAATCAACAGAAACACATTATCTGGGACCACCTGGGCAATTTTAGAATAATTGTGCTGTCCAGATTCTGAGATCACTGAGTCAACCAAAACTCAGTTATCTGTAGCTGCTGAGACAATTTAGGATCACTATCTGTCCTGGGTCCCAGAGGAATGTGCTTCGATGACCAGTGAGATCACAATCAATGGGATATTCGAACCATCATCAATGGAGTATTCAATCATACATAAGTTCAGAAAATCAAAATAACTTTTAAATGAGTACAGAACCCAAACAGCAGTTTCTACTACCATACTTCACTTTCTTCTCCATTCTGTGTCGACAACAACAACACACACACACACACACACACACACACACACACACCCCTCTACACGCGCACATTCACACACACATGTGAAATGCAAAAATTAAACAGAATGCGTTTTTTTTCTCTGGGCAGGATGCAAAGGATATTTCCGGGTCTTTGTCCAGGTGGATTCAAAGAATGAAGCCATGGATAAAAGGTGGTATAGGAAAAGTTGGAAATTTATTGGGAAAAAAGCACAGACTCCCAAGTGGGGAAGGGGAGAGAGACCTACTAAGTCCTTCTTTCCTAAGGTTTATAAAGGCTGCAGATCTTTGTGGCCTGATATCCCCTCTGATTGGACCCCACTTGGGGTTCCCCTTCTTTTCTCCCCTTTTGTTTTTCTACTCCCTGTGGCTTTCCCCTTTATTCTCAGAATGAGTGTCTTCCTCTCCTTTTATTCTGTGAATGTATCCCTTCTGGCATCTCCCAGCTCCCTTATTCTGTGAATGTATGCCTTTTGGCAGCTCCCAGCCACTTAGCTTTACAGCCCTACAGTTCTCCCCCATGGGCCCGCTTTATTTCTAGAACTCCCTAAACCTGCCTATTTTCCCCCTAAAAACTCCTTTCACATACATATACATATCTATTATAAGATATTTGATGCTAAGGGCTCACCCATTTCTTTATTAAGAAAAAAATTAATATTATATTTTGCACATATTAAGTGTTCTGCTGTTGAAGACTGTTGCTTGTGAGGAAGAAGAGAACGCTAAAAATGGAAAAGTAAAGAAAGAATAAAAACGAACAAAGCCAAAGATCTTACTTGAATCTAAAGGTCAGCATCATTTTCATTCCAGGTCTTTCCATGAGTTGAGTGAGGCTAAGGTCCATGACACACAATCCCTACCATAATCTAAAAGTCATGTTATCAGGAAAACCTACAATAGAACTTTTCCACATTTACCTCAATAAGGTAGCAACCCACAGAAATATATACTCGTACAAAGGTGGAATTTGCTTTTGAAATTGAAACAGGAATTTTAGGGGAATATAGATAGACTTAGGGAATTTTTAGAACCGGGGTCCATGGAAAAAAACACACAGGACTACATACTGGGAGAAGGTACATCTCCATAACACAAGGAAGCCAGGTGCAGTTACATCTCCATAAGACAAGGGAGCTGGAAGTAGCCAAAAAAAAGTCTATATTTACAAAATAAAGAAGGAGGAAGAAAGCCCAGAGGGAATAGGAGGACAATGAGGGAGGAGGGCCTCAGGAGTTACTGTAGTAACCAATTTGAAAGGGAATATTGACCAATCAGAGGGGATATCAGGTCACAGGAACAGCAGCCTTTATTAACCATGGAAATAGGAAGTCGGTGGGACCCTTTCCCACTCCCTACATGGAAGTCCGTCCTGCGAGACTCTTTCCCCCTTCCCACATGGGAGTCTATACTTGTTCTTTAGTGAATTTCTGCCTTTGCTATACCACCTTCTGTCCCTGGATTCATTCTTTGACTCCAGTGGACAAAGAATCCGAGTTCTATTAGATGGTATTGAAACAGAACCACCTGGAGATTTTCAATTAGTATGGACTATTTCCCCACGTTAATCTGAAAGATGAAACAGAGGGCCGGAGTCCAGGACACAGGCTTTATTAGAGGAGAAGACCCTGCCGGGCTATATTCCAGGTGGAAAAAGCGCACGTGCGGGGATGGAGGCACCTTTTGAGGGGAGGAAACGGAAGGGATGGGGCTTCTTGGCACATGCTGATTGGTGGTTCCATATAAGGCACCCAATTAGGGACTTTAGAAATTGGGGTTTAGGATATTTGGCAGGTGCTGATTGGTGGTTCAATGTTTAGTCCATATAAGGTGCCTGGTTAGATGTTCAGGAATGGAGTTTACGTCATTCTTTGTCCATCAGTTGGGGGAAGGGAGGATCTATCATTCCAGGCTTCTGGTAATATTAAAAAAAAATTGAGAGTCCAGGCAAGGTCAAGGGATGAAGGTCCATCTTCTGTAGCTACTTCCAGCTGAGAGGGGGCATCGTTAGGGGCGTTTACCCGGGGTCTCAAGGATTCTGGTGTTAGGTTCTGTATTCAATGCCAGATACATCTCTCCCACCTTCTGGTTGGCGAACGCCTGCATTCTGTCCTGCAAAAAACTAGTGAAACAGCACATGAGACAGGGGCCAAAGAGCAAAATTAAGAGTATAGATACCAGTGGGCTTAATAGTGGGAGGAGCCATGGGGTAAGTGAGCGAAAAATGGCGTATCCCCCTTCTAGCTGGTTATGTCGTCTTTGGTCTGTCCCGGAGGGATTTAATGTGATCCTTGACAATTCCTGATTCATTTACAAAGTAGCAGCATTCTTCCCCAAGAAAAACACAGGTACCCCCTTTTTCTGCTGTCAAGAGATCTAAAGCACTCCGGTTCTGTAGGGCTACCGCTGCTAAGGAGTCTACCTGCCTTTGAAGGGATTCAAGGGAATTGCTAATGATGGAGATATCTTCTGAAAATTCAGCAGACAATTTGTGGTAGAAATGAACAGAGGAAGAAATGCCTCCCACTCCTGTCCCCACTGCAGTGAGGACTCCTGTACCCACTAAGAGGGGAACAAGGGCTGCCCTTTTGTGGCGGGGCCCAAGAAGACCAAGAGAGGATTCAAGTTCTCCCTCTGTTCTGGTAGAAAGATTGGGGGAAGAGTAGTTGAGGTAGTGGTTTGAGAGGTATTTGTTAAACAGGTAGTGTCTTCTGTATTGAAGAGAGAGATGTTGTGTAGGGTGCATTGAGGTCTGGTAAAGGTAAAAGTTAAGTTAGTGATCCAATAGGTTGGGGTTGGAGTGGCTATGATGACACTAGAGGATCTCCCATCCCAGACAGTAGAATTGATGATTCCCTCATCATCCCAAGTCCGTTTTACCTGAAAAGACCAAAAACCCTCATTGGTGCATTCATTGTTGGCCGCCTGTAGGAGAATTATGATGAGGAGACGAGGCATATTAAAAGGAATTCAAAAACCTGAGCTTCTTCTGGAGTAAAGAATTGGAGGGTCCCTTGCCAGGTAAGATCCACTATCCATGAGTGTCTGGGGAAGCAGATCGTGGTCGCCACCAGGACCAGTCCTCCAGGATACACTGCAGGAAATGGTAGAATTTAGCCTGTAAGGAATGATGGGTCATCAACTCCTGGATGGTGTCGTCGAGTCCTCTTCGGGGATGGCAGGGAGACATTTGGTGAGTCTGAGAGAGGTAGGTCCTGTTGGGGTAGAAGTGTAGGAAGGTAGTGTTTTGTGTAGAGGTTTGTATGGCTTAACGTGTGAGAGGTGATACCAGTGGTGGATTCCTTGTACCTTTTCTGCAGTAGGGGTGGATAGTATGACTGGGAAGGATCCCTCCCATGTGGGTGTTAAGGATGCCTGTCCTTTTTTCTTGACATAGACCAAGTCCCCAGGGAGGACTGAGAGATGAGTAGAAGTTGTAGGAAAGGGACAGGGGAGAAGATTATCAGCGTGTTGTTATAAGAGTGCCCTCATATGGGCAAAAGCAGGAAAATAGTCTCCCGGGGAAGGGGAATTGTCCTCCGGGGTTTGGAGGACAAAAGGCCGTCCATACATGATCTCGAAGGGGCTTAGAAGTAGTGGTTGTCTAGGCATGGCCCTCAGTCTCATTAGTGCCAGGGGAAGAAGTTCAGCCCAAGGCATGTGGAGTTCTAAAGATAACTTGGTTAGATGTGTTTTTAAGAGATGATTGGCTTTTTCTACTTTATCCGAAGACTGAGGGTGGTAGGGGAAATGGAGGTTCCATTTGATATTTAGCGTTTGAGAAACCAGCTGCGTTATCTGAGAGACAAAAGTGGGGCCATTATCAGATTGAAGAGACATTGGAAAGCCAAAGCGGGGGATGATGTCATGGGTGAGGGCTACCACTACTGTTTGAGCATTCTCCCTGCTGGTGGGATAGGCTTCTATCCATCCTGAAAATGTGTCAACTAGAGTGAGGAGATAACAGCGTTTTTTGTGTGAGGGCATGTGTGTAAAGTCTATCTGCCAGTCCTGTCCTGGGAGGTTTCCTCTTATCTGGTGTGTTGGGAAAGAGCGAGGCCAGGCCGGGCTCCACCCAGAGGAGAGCAGGGATTGCAGATGTCACACATGTTAGTTATCTTCTGTATTAAGGACATATCTTCTGACGGGAAGGACAGAAAACTAGTGGCGTACAGCAGAAGTGGCTTTTGTCCCACATGGAAAGTGTTATGGATTCCCTGGAGTATCTCCATTGCTTGGGCCTGGGGAAGGATGAATTTTCCTGCCTGAATGTACCATCCTTGCTTCTGGGGGTACCCTAAGTACTTGAGATGTTCTTCTTTTGAGTATTGTGGGGAAATTGTAGGTATAGCCAGTAGTATTAAATTAGTTTGGGTGGTGCCTGACTGGGCAACTCCCTTTGCTGTCCTATCTGCCAGGTTATTGCCAATAGCAATAGGGTCTGTAGAATTCTGGTGTCCTTTGCAGTGTATGATGGCAGCTGCTTTTGGCAGCATGGCTGCATCGAGTAAGGGGCTTTGATGTGAGTATGGTTGTGTAGAGGATTGCCTTTGGTGGTTAGAAATCCTCGTTCATGCCATATGCTGGCACCAGAATGAATTATGTGGTATGCATATTTGGAGTCAGTGTAGATATTTATGGACTTACCAGCTGAGATGGTTATAGCTCGGGTAAGGGCTATGAGTTCTGCTTGCTGAGATGTTGTGTTTGAGGGAAGGGAACTTGCTTCTATTATGGATGCATCGCTAGATACTATAGCATAACCTGCTTTATATAGTCCCTCCTTTGTGTGGGTAGAGCTGCCATCGATGTAAAGGGTTTGTTCTGGTGTGGAGAGAGGAGTGGGTGAAATATGAGGGAAGGGAGATATGAACTGGGTAATTGTTTCAATGCAGGAGTGGAGAGGAGGATCCGTCCCAACAGGGAGGAGGGTAGCAGGATTCAAGGGAGAGCAAGGAATGAAAGAAAACTGGTGGTTTTCGATGAAAACCAGATGGTATGCCTGAAGTCGTGAAGGTGAGAGATGTTGTACAGCCTTATGGGTCACAAGGTCCTGAAGGTGATGAGGGGATTTGATAGTAGTGTGCTGCCCAAAGGTAAGTTTAGAGCTTTCTAGGGCCAGAGTAGCTGCTGCTGCTAAGGCTCTGAGACAAGGGGCCCAGCCTCTACAGGTGGGGTCTAGTTGTTTTGATAGGTATGCTACTGGGGCGAAAGTGGGACCCTTGTCTTGTCCTAAGACCCCCAGAGCCAGGCCATGATTTTCATGAGTGTATAGTATGAATGACCGTGAGAGGTCTGGAAGGTGTAGTGCTGGGGCCTGGATAAGAGCCTTCTGTAAGGATTTAAAGGCTGATTCTATAGGCTTTGAAGGGTCTAGAGGCTCATTGGGGTCTCCTTTAGTTGCCTCATACAGGGGTCTAGCTAGGTTACTGTAATTGGGTATCCAGGAGCGGAGAAAGCCAGCCACTCCCAGGAAAGAAAGAAGGTCAGATTTGGTGGTTGGCGTTGGTAAGGAAGAGATAAGGCTTTTACAGTCGGCAGTAATCTCCTTTCTGTCCTGTGAAATTCTGATCCCAAGGTATGTTACTGCTGACTGGGAGAGCTGAGCCTTAGTTGCTGAGACTCTATAACCCCGCTGAGCAAGAAAGTTAAGAAGCAAACACGTGTCCTCCTGGGAGGTTTGAAGATTAGAACTGCACAGTAGGAGGTCATCTACGTATTGTAGGAGGGAGCTTCTGGGCAACGCCAGATCCTGCAAGTCTTTTGCCAATGCCTGCCCAAAGAAGTGGGGGCTATCCCTAAACCTCTGGGGCAGAACCGTCCACGTGAGCTGCTGTGAATGTCTAGTTTCAGGGTCAGTCCAGGTGAACGCAAAGAGGTCCTGACATTGTGAATCTAAAGGAATAGTGAAGAAGGCATCTTTTAGATCAAGGACTGTAAAAAAGGAAGATGAAGGGGGAATAGAAGACAGAATAGTATAGGGATTGGGCACAACAGGAGCTATGGGCAGTACTGCTGAGTTGATGGCTCTGAGGTCTTGAACCAGGCGATACGAGCCATTTGGTTTTATAACAGGAAGGATAGGAGTGTTGAAGGGGGAGTTTGTGGGCCTAAAAATACCTGAATTGAGAAGTTTGGAAATAGTAGGTTTGAGGCCGAGTAAATGTTTGGTTGGAACAGGGTATTGGGGGACAAAAGGGAAGGAGTCAGGATTTTTGCAGTGGATAAGGACGGGAGTGTGGAGTTTGGCTACGGATGGATTGGAGGTGTCCCAGACTATAGGGTTGACTTTATCTGGAGGTAATGGGGGAATGACCGAGGCCGAGTCTGAGTCAGCAGCGGAGACAAGAAAGATAGAGGCCGAGGGTGTGTAGGCAGAGGGAGTCAGTGAGACAGTTGCAGGAAATTTAGATAAGATGTCTCTCCCCAGTAAAGGGGCGGGGCATTGGGGAATAACTAAGAAACTGTGTGTGAACTGTATTCCCTTAAAGGTACAGAGGAGGGGATGAGTTACTAGAGGGATGGTCTTTATTCCCGAGACTCCCACAATAGTAGTGGTGGATGGCATTAAAGGGCCCGAAAATTCGGGCAGGGTGGAGTAAGTGGCCCCGGTATCAAGTAGGAAAGAGACCGGCTTACCTGCTACGCGAAGTTTTACCCTGGGCTCCTGATGCGTGATCACCACCGGGGCCAGAGACCCAGGGCCCCGTCAGTCCTCTGTTGCCAGTCCCAGCAGATCTGTTGTGGATCCGGATGTGGGGGTCTTCATTAGAGAGGAAGATCCAGCCCCCCTTCGGCGACTGGGGCAATCAACTCCCCAATACCCCTCCAAGTGGCAATGCGGACATGGGCCGGGAGGGGGCCTCGGGTTTGGGCAATGTCTTGCCCAATGTCCCTGCTGCTTGCATTTGAAGCAGGCTCCCAGTGGGGCTGGTGTAAGCCTTCCTTTAGTGGAGCCTTGGGATGTGGAGCCCTGTAGGGCCTTCGCCAGCATAAGGTAATTTTCCTGGTCTCTTTTTTTAAGGTCCTCCTTTTCCTGTTCTTCTCTATTGTGGAAGACCTTAAAGGCCACACTAAGAAGTTCCCTCTGGGGAGTCTCGGGCCCATCCTCAAGCTTCTTTAGTTTTTTTCTTATGTCTGGGGCTGACTGGGATATAAAGTGTGAGTGTAGTAAGACCGTACCTGCTGAGGAGGTAGGATCAATACGGGTATATTTTTGAAGCACCTGTGAAAGGCGTTCAAGGAATTCTCCAGGGTTTTCCTGTGGGCGCTGGGTAATCTCCTTTATTTTATCATAATTTACTGCCTTATTAGCCAGCCTGTGAAGAGCCTGGAGAATATTGTCAAGCATACTATTCCGTGCCTCTCTGTTCTGATGTCCAAGTTGGTAGTTCCAGTCGGGATCTTCCCGGGGAACTGCAAGGGTGCCAATAGGATTGGAGTTGTTACGAGTGTGGGCCTCATCTGCAATCTGTTGAGCTGTGTCCCAGACTCGGTCTTCGTCTGATGGAGTTAGGGAGGAAGTGAGAATGATAAAAATGTCATGCCAGGTAAGGTCATAAGATTGAGTGATGTATTTGAATTCTTTGATGTAGTTATCAGGGTCTGAGGAGAAAGAACCGAGGTGTTTTTCAGTTTGAGAGAGATCAGAAAGTGAGAAGGGAATGGCTACCCAGATGATGCCCTCCGCCCCTGCGACCTTGCGCAAAGGGAACTGGCCAGCCGCCTGGCGGTCACGGGGGCGGAGATTCGGGGGAAAGCTCGCAGGCACAGGGGGAGGCGGGGGAGAGCACGCAGGCTCAGGCGCAGTGGAAGGTGGGGGAGAGTGCGCAGATGCAGGCGCAGGCACAGGGGAAGGCGGGTGGTTAGAATTCTCAGAGGTAGAGTCGTGGGGTGCAGTTTTCATGGCAGGGTTGTAAGGAGGTGGCAGGAGTGAGACACGTGGAGAGGAATGATCCGCTGGGTCAAAAGAGCAGTCAGAAGACAGAGAAAGGGGTTGAGGACAGGTTTGAGAGGGCAAAGAGGCCTTTGCAAGGAGGATCTGATGGGTGGAACAGGAGGAGTAAAGCGAGGGGTGAGAGCGGAGGAAAAAGAAAGCCTGTATGTAGGGAATCTCGAAAGCTTTCCCTGTCCAGTGGCAAAAATTATCTAGATCTTGGAGGATATTGGAATCAAAAGTGCCATTTTCAGGCCACAAAGAGCCATTATCAAGTTTATATTGTGGTCAGGCAGTGTTACAAAAAAATATGAGTTTCTTTGGTTTGATGTAGCCGGAAAGACCAAGGGTCGAGAGATTGGAGAGAAGACACCCTAAAGGTGTGTTACGAGGGGGTTTGGAATGAGAGGTTCCCATGACCAAAGAGAAGGGCCACCGGAAAGTTGGAGAGGAAGGAAGGAGCATCCTCCTTTTTCCTCAGCCAACCTGTAGAGAGAGAGAGAGACGAGAGAAGATTCCAAGGTCGTCACCCCTAAACCTTTCCCGTGGAGTAGAGCAGAGTTTTCCCGGCCAGGTACCTGGGCTTTCATAGAATGTACAATGTAGAACGTAGAACGTAGAACATAGAACGTAGAATGTGTAGCCGAGTAGACGGGAAAACTCTGAGGCCCTTCCAGGTCAAGGGAACGAGGGGGGGAAGGGTCGGGAAAGTCCCTGAAGCCTACCGGTAAGAAAGCGACGAGATTCCCACGTGTCCTGGTACAGCAGGGTTCGAGAAGTGTTCTGAACAGGCCAATAAACTCAGAACCATGCCACCGAGCAGAGCCAGAGAAGGAGTCAGGAGCTCGGGGCTAGGTCCGAGGATCGTCCACACTCACCTAGTTTTCGGCACCAGATGAAAGATGAAACAGAGGGCCGGAGTCCAGGACACAGGCTTTATTAGAGGAGAAGACCCTGCCGGGCTATATTCCAGGTGGAAAAAGCGCACGTGCGGGGATGGAGGCACCTTTTGAGGGGAGGAAACGGAAGGGATGGGGCTTCTTGGCACACGCTGATTGGTGGTTCCATATAAGCCACCCAATTAGGGACTTTAGAAATCGGGGTTTAGGATATTTGGCAGGTGCTGATTGGTGGTTCAATGTTTAGTCCATATAAGGTACCTGGTTAGGTGTTCAGGAATGGAGTTTACGTCATTCTTTGTCCATCAGTTGGGGGAAGGGAGGATCTATCATAATCAACATTAAATAAATAAAACTTCAAAAACATCACCTATCCTGGGGAAGAGAATGTGTGTGAGCACACGCATACACACACACACACACACACACAAACACACACACACTTTATTAATTTATCCACTTTATGTGTGCCAAGCCCTAGGAGGCATAGGAGTAAGAGAAAATTTCAAACCCCCGTGCCCCCCCCTCCAAAAAAAAGATTGGGGTTTTTTGAGAGAAGCAGACATATAAACCAATAATGTATTACTGGTTACATATAAGCTTGAGCTCCTTCCAAATTAAGATCTAGCTATGTCTGCAGACCTATAGGGGTAGGTTGTCAGTGTGTCTATTGTCTTCAGAAAAACTCATGTTGAAGTTTGACATAGAAACAATAGGTCAAATTCTGTAGAAAGCACTGTTTTAAATACAGGTTTGTGTCTAGCGGAGTGTAACAAATCCCCCAGATATATGCCAGAGTCCTACTGCAAGATGATATAATTCATAAACTCAAAAAATATGTATTGTTCATTTACCGTGGGCCAGGCTCTCTGGAGAACCACTGAGGAGAAACACTGACAAGGTGCCTACCCTAATGATTTTGACCCTAAGAAAAATGGGAAATATTTGCCATGTTTCAAAGAGGTGCATAAGAAATGAATAAATTAAAGGAGTGTATTTCAATAAATTCAGTTAACACCTGAGAACCTGAGATATCTACCTATTGCAGTTCTGATGATAATGATGACAATCATAATAATATTAGTGTGTCTGGGCCATGGTGATAGTATTAATATCTCCCATAGTGCCCTTTATATTGGCCAATAGGCACATGGTGTACAGTGTCCTTGACCTTTATTATTATGTTCTTTGGACTAAAAGAGAAACCTCAACAGCAGAAGTGATATTGATAGGTCTGAACAGGAGCACGTGGTAACATCAGATATGCAGAATCCATATTTTTTAATGATACAATTATAGGGAATCTCCCCACATGGTGAGAAAGAGAAAACAGCAGATTCAGGAGCATTGGTTCTCAATGTGCATGGAAATTGCCCTCTGTGATGTCCCAGCATTGGACATTCTCTTGGAAGAAACTTGAGGTCAGCTGCAGGCCTTCCTTCCCCTGGCTGCTGGCACGCGGCGTGCTCGCTCCAGCAACCTGTGCAGCTGCGGAAGCAGTGGCAAGCCCTGCGCACTCCGGCACTGCTTCCTCCTCACCCTTCTACTCCGGAGAGTTCCTCTGTGCAGCGTTGGTGCTCCCAGGGAGGCACAGAGGGGAAGAGGTGGGGGGAGCGAGGCAGGCAGGGAGGACTGGAGAGGTTGGGTGCGCTAGTGCATTTCACTTTCCCATTGTGAAAATGGGAAGCAACTGGCCCCCTTCTTCATCCTCTTCCTCCTCCGCCCTCCACCTCCTGCCCACCTGCCCTCCCTCTACTACCATAACTCCTCCCCTTTTGATTTGGCAAGATAGGGAGGAGGAAGATCTAATAATTTGGGTTACTGTGTAGGTGGCCTTTCATCTATTCAAAACAAAGCTGACTTGCCTGCCACTGCTGCCACAGCTGCCACCATCACCCCTTGGCTGGCCCGGGGCTCCCGGAGCATGCTAACTGTGCACTGAGAGAGCTCATGCACACGTAGGTGCCCATGGGGCTGTTCCAACACTAGGGTTTTGTTTACCACAGCAGTGGGGGCAGGGATGGGGTAGAGGGAGTTGCCAGACACCGGGAGTTATGACCTCAGGCACCAGAGGGTTGCCTCTGAGGTTGGGGGCTGGGCCACAGGGAGGCTGCAAGGATGGTTGACAGATTTGGAGCACAACAGGGAGGTCCTGAGGAGGCATACTGCCCAGAGGCCGGGAGTGGTCCTTGGGGGGGGGGGAGGGGGAGGGAAGGGAGGCTGCTTCCATCTTTGTCAGGTTAATTTGCATACTCACTCCTGATTGGCTGTGTGTCACAAAGTGATGGTCAATTTATATATTCCTCCTTTATTAGTGAGATTGCTTTCAGAGAGAGGAAGGGAGAGAAAGATAGATATATCAATGATGAGAGAGACTCATTAATTGGCTGCCTCCTGCACACGCCCTACTGGGGATGGAGCCTGAAACTGTTTTCTTTGGCTAAGACACTCTTCTTTGGGATTTTAAATTGGCTTTCACCTATTGAAGGGAAGGGAGAGAAAGAGTTTAAGCTAGTCCTTTCTCAAGACTGAAAATGATGCTGATAACTTGGAGAGAACTCCTGAAATCTCCTGATTTGAAGAAAAGTAACTAGGAAGGTTGAGGAAACCAGCAGAAGTTGCCTCAAAGACTTCCCATTGGCAAATGCCAGCTCCTGAATCATGGCTGCAGCCAGAGATTCATAAGTCCACACTAATGTCTCAGTGTCGGTGGATAGAATCCACACCTCTGCACACACCACTCTTACACACTCACCCTAAGGGCAATGATTTCACAAGTCAGCCTGTAGACAGTGCAGTGGCAAAGGCTCCTGTAGCTGGAACAAGGACTAATTAAAAAGAAATCTGTCCCAGGCACCCTGAGGGGAAACAATAACACAAATAGAAGCTTAGATATTGCAGACTTTACAATGTCAATCAGCAAAAGGTTAGAGGCTTTTTCCAAAGAGAGACAGGAAACAATGCTAAGTATCAAATGTGTCAGGTGATTAATCCCCCCAAAAAGGCAATATAGCATCAAGAACACACCTTTCAACTCTAGAATTAGAGCTACAAAACCCAAATTCTGACTTCATCTAGAGAGTAATTAGGGTAGAGTCTAGTGATTTCCAACCAGTACCAGAAGGTACCCAGTGCTCATCAAGATACAAAAATAGTAAATGCTTTCTGGTCTTCATCGCACCCCATCACTTGTCATTATATAACTATAATCCTACGCAGTGATTTGTGAACCAAACCTATAATTCTGTGTGATTCAGGTGCTCTGGCTAAATCCATTCCCCGTTTTCAATCTGTATGTTTCATTCACCAGAAAGCAGTATGATTAAATTTTCAATTCTGTACTACCAGGGATTTTATTTTCAGCAAGACAAATCCATTTCATCCCTCTGACCTCAGTAGTTTCCTTCTAAAATACAGACCACATAGTTCAGTCAAATGGTAATTGATAGATCATACCTTGGCCCTTTCATTAAAACTATGATTAGTATCTGACTTTCAATATCATTATTAAAATGCAGCATAACAGTTGAAAAATTGCTAATGAAAGCTGGGTAATGAATGGGTTATTCCTGGGGAGTTCCTTCCCCAAATTGCTGTGTGACCTTGCCTTGCAGGAAATCAATCAGATACTTTGGCAGTTTGAACCTGTGTCTAAAATGACCAATATAACAAGAAAGTACTTAATAAATTATTCATTTTCATGACAATATCAGCTTAGCCTATAGCTGTCACAAAAGTTCTTTGGCTTACTGATGCCAAAACATAAATAAACGAGACAGTGAGGCACTGACTTGGAGACAGGTAGCTTGGTTCTGCCATTCACTAGTGTGAAAACCTCAGTAATTTGTTCAGCCTCTTGAGGTTTCTCCTATCACATAGAATGGTTAGATTAGATAAAGTTCTTCCAGAGGAACAACCCCTGCCTGATTCTACCAGTCAGCAAGTACTGAGAAAGCAAATGATCCATAGTGTTCCTCCCACTCTGATGTCTTATGAGGATGAACATAAATCAGTCCAGCCAAATCAATCTGGGATGTTGTAGTTCAGGACTAAGTATAAAATATAAATACTCACCTACTAATTCTACCTAACAGCTATTCCATTTTATTTTTGAGAACCTACTGCGTAGATATCTGACCTATAGATTACTATTAGTAGGGCCAATACAAATGTAAGATATGGAGCACAGTGATAGCCCAGTGTGTTTATCACTGAGATGAGCTGAAATGTATGAGTGACCTCAAATATAGGAAAATGCAACAGCAGATATTCTCTGTGTCTGTTGCAAATATACTAGCATTTATAGGTCTGACTAAACCCATAGGATGTGGAAATATGCAAACTCCTTTATGAAGATGCTTCTCACATACTTTAGGTGATAAACTTGGATCCCCGATGACAATATGGTTTTTTCTTAACCATCCCACCTCATATCCCTGTAATGCACCAAGTCTGCAACTGCTTATCTTTTCAAAGCCAACACATGAGTATTTCTTGGATTCTTAGGAGATGTGAGTGTGTTTTCTAAAGGCTGTAAAACATCAGTAGCATTGTGAGATTAAATAAGATGATGGAAGCAGGATATCTTTGAAGAAGAAATGGTGATGCCATGAGATGATAAAGGTACTAAGAACTATGGCATTTGCTCTCACAGGTAAGAAATATCTACCATTTGAGATTAGGTAACACAGAAATGAACATGTTACTATATGTAAATAAAAAAATAAGTGTGGAGACAACTTAAATGCCATCAGTTGGGAAACAGCTAGAACAACAACAGCTGCCCTAAGGTTGAACAGAAGCAGATCGAACTTCCAAAAGGAGTCTTCTCTTTCCCCATCACTGTCACAATTTTTCCACAAAGGCAGTTCATTTTCTCAGCCATAGAGTCAAAGTAAATGAAATAGCTCAAAGGTTGGTAAATGAATAGCTCAGACTCCCCAAAGGTTAGAGTCCATGGGGCAGAAGTAGGCAATTCATAGTTCAAGCAAGCACATGGCCAGTCTCCAGATGCAGATTCCATGCAGTGCTTGTCTCCCCGTCTGAAGATTCTGGAAGGAAATACGGTTAAGATACTTTTAAACCATCAAATTACATTGTCATTGGAAGCCTGGTGGCCTGGGCACTCCCAGAACATATGGCAGAAAAATATCTTGTTGGTAATTTCACTGCCAGCATCAATCCACAGCTCTGGGAGTCGCATCTGTCATGCTGGATGGTGGCCAAGGATGTCTCAGGACTGCCAGTTTATGTATGAGATAGATGGAGAGGTTGGGGGTTAGTCCCATTATTTTCTTTTCATCTTGCTGCTGAGAGCACGGATCACAGGCCACAGCCTGGAGCCCCATTTCCCCAGACCTTCTGTTCCATTTCCTAGTAGAAATGACAGAGAGACACTGTGACCCTGGACCAAGCATCCACAAGGTATGTAGCTTGCCCAGAAAAGTCAAGTTCTTTTTTTATTCTGGTCTCATTTATAATGAAGCAGTTAAAAAGTATCCAGGTCACAAATGGGTTGTGTGGAGTTTTTTATTTTCTTCAACAGCAGTAGAATATAAAGCTCCTTTCTAGAAAGTTATTGAAAGAACAGAACTTTTGAAGTGAAACTTGTAGTCTTAGCAAGAAAATGAATAAACAGTTACCAAAATTATGTAAACATGCCTAGCACTGAAAATTGCTTCTTCTGATAAACATTCTAAATTTGATTCCAAGGGTTGCCTAAAATTGCAGCAATTAGATTTATCGTTGGTTTGATATTAACAAATTAGCCTTTCTGAAGATGAAAATGTTATTTTTGTCAGGGATGTTCTTTTATGACTTGTTGGTCTTTTTTTTGTTTTGTTATCGCTTATCTGTATTCTCCCAGGGAAAGGTTTCACTGACCTTGCCCACCTTGACTGTAGAACCCTATGCACTGACCACAAATACAGAGTATTACCCACACAGTGTCAACCAGTTTGGATACTTATTTTAGTCAGTTTAGTGTAGCAATAAAATAACACTGACAGAGTGACATATGCATGTCTACATTTCACTATAGGAGTCAGAATGGAAAAGGCAAATGGGAGAGGTCAAAGGCCCAAAGCCCCAGCCTGGACTGCACAGACATGGGAATGGAGTCATGGACAGACCAGGAATACCATGAAAACACAGAACAAGGTCCACATGTCTTCCTCTTCCTTACCGTATAGTATGTGTTCAGGAAGGTTACATGTTACATTCAAAAGGTGAGTGTTGTCTTCCAAATAAGGTCGGCCTATATATATGGCACTATTAATAACTAACATTAAAAACCTCCCACTTATTTTGAAAATTCAAGTTTCCCTCTGCATTTGCTCGCATTATATGATTTTCTGAAGTACATTTTACCACTTTGGCTTTTTCATAGGTTTGAATTTGTGACAATGAAGAAACAATATGTTTATTACTTGCTTATTCTCCCTTCAGGAACTTACGTTTCTATCAAAGAAGGATTACAACTCGGTGAGGATAAGGCTGAGAATTCTAACCTTAATAACATAAGACATTTCACAATAACAGGTAGAATCTTTCTGGATTAGTTCTTTGTGTGTTGGGTTTAGCTAATATATTCCTTTATTCTCCTATTTTTCTATTTCAAAACACATAAGCAGAGATTTAAGTGCAATGAATGTGTGCTTGATAAGGTGAGTGAATAATTTGAAGTATTTAAAACTGGCTGAGCAAAACTAATAGATAGAAAAAGCTCACACTATACTAATGGATACCATGGGTATGAAATGAGGAAGCAATGTCCTTCAAATGAAAATCAATTAATCTTTGTCACAAATTTTCTATGGCATTTATTCTACTTATAATTTGGAAAAGACATTGGATGCAAATATATATGAAAAATCAGTAATATTTATGTACTTTAGTTTGAAAAGTATATGAAAAGAATTTGAAAGGATCATGTAAACAAAGAAAACCTTAGGTTACTCACCAAAGTATGATTTTTTTCCTCCTGATTTTGTCAAAGTATTTTTTTTGTTAAGTTACTCAATGTTGAGCTATCTATATATAGCTACACTAATAAAAGAGAAAAATGCTAATTGGCTGTAACTCTGCTATGCCCACAGCCAATCAGGAGCATATGCAAATTAAGCCAACAAAGAGGGAGGGTAAATTTGCATATTCAGGAGGGGTAGGCTGTGCCTGACACCACATGTGGGGTCCAGGCCACCATCAGGGACCAGGCAGGCCAGGCTGGCAGCACCTGACACCATCCATGAGGTCCAGTCCACCATGGGGGACCGGGCAGGCCAGGTAGGCTGTGCCTGACTCTGCCCGCTGGGTCGAGGTCGCGATAGGTAACCAGGCAGACAGGGTGGGGGGGAGAAGCACCTGACGCTGCCCGCAGGGTCCAGGCAGCCATCCGGGCCGGGCAGGCCTGGCAGCCACAGCAGGGTCCAGGCCACCATTGAGGACATGGGTAAGCGGGGGTGCCCAGGGTCTCTGAGATCACTGTCTGCCCCTGGGCTGCCTGTGGACACCGGTGGAGCAGGCTGGGGTTTGGGGTTGAACATTTTAATGAAAATGGGATGCCTGCGCCCCGGCCCTGGCAAGGAGAGGGCAGTGGGAAGTTAGCAGGCACCGGGGATCAGAAGGGGCTGGGAGCAATCTGCGGGCGTGCTACCAGGAAGAGGTGCTGAACCATGATGACACAGATGGCTTGCTGATGGAGGCACAGACGGCTTGTTGATGGAGTTGGCTTTCGCTGGCGCTGAGCTTGAAAAGTGCATCAACAGCCTGATGGACTAAATCGCCTTTCTGAAGAAGATGCATGAAAAGGAGATCTCCGAGCTGCAGGCACAGATCCAGTACGCTCAGATCTCCATGGACATGGATGTGTTCTCCAAGTCGAACCTCTCTGCCGCGTTCAAGGACATCCGCACCCAGAACGAGAAGCTGGTTGCCAAGAACATGCAGAATGCCGAAGAATGGTACAAGAGCTGCTTCACCATGCTGACAAAGAGCAACGCCAAAAACACCTACAGGGTGCATGTGCCAAGGAGGAGGTGTCTGAAAGCCGCCACCTGCTCAAGGCCAAGACCCTGGAGATCAAAGCAAGCCGGGTCATGAACTAAGCTCTGGGAAAGCAGCTGCAAGAGCTGGAGGATAAGCAGAACTCCAATGTTAGTGCTATGCAGAACACAATCAACAAATTAGAAAATGAGTTGAGAACTACAAAGAGTGAAATGGCATGATATTTAAAAGAATACCAGGACCTCCTTAATGCCGCTTTGGACATTGACATTGCAGCTTACAGGAAACTCTTGGAAGGTGAGGAGACCCAGTTCAGTTTCACCAGTGAGGAAAGCATAGCCAGCGGCTACTCCCAGAGTTCCCAGGTCTTTGGTCGATCTGCCTAAGGTGGTTTACAGACCAGCTCCTACTTGATGTCCGCTCACTCCTTCCCTTCTTAATACACCAGCCGTGTCCAGGAGGAGCAGATCGAGGTGGAGGAGACCAATGAGGCTGCAAAAACCAAGGAAGCTAAGGATGAACCCCATCTGAAGGAGAAGCTGAAGAGGAGGAGAAGGAGAAGGAAGAGGCTGAGGGAGAGGAAGGAGAGGAAGAGGAAGAAGGTGCCAAGGAAGAATGTGAGGATGCAAAGGAGGAAAAAAAAGGAGGTGAAGGTGAAGGAGAAGATGCCCAAGAGGCTGAGGATGAGAAGAAAGATGAAGGTGCTGGGGAGGAGCAAGCAACCAAGAAAAGATTGAGCCCCCCTTTCCTTAATTATTTCAGGAATAATCCTCCTGAAACCAGGTCAACCCCTCACCAACCAAGCAGTTGAGTTCCTGATACTATATGAATTAAGAAGTCAATATATATAACATTCTGAGGTGACTCAGGTTGGACATTAAATGTTGTGCTATGACTTTTCTCCTTATGCAGAGTATCTGTTTGCTTGCAGAGTGGCTTCCTGGCTTGCTGCCAGCCTGTGCATGGTCCATGCTTATGAGTTCAGGATATATGACAATGTGAATAATCCAGATATTTACAATAAAAACACATGAATACATGAATTCACTGATGTTAACGTTAAACTTCCTTAAAAAAAATATTCCTTTGAATCTTTGGTGGTTAGAAATTAAACACCTCAACTCATGTGCAATAAACAGTAAATAAAGTTACACTGAATGACAAAATAAAAAAAAAATACATTAGGGGCCAGGAAACGTTAAAAGAACTGGGGAACCATTCCCAAATCAGGAAGGGAAGTCACAGGGTGTATATTATTGCTATGAATACCATATTTCCTACTACTTACAACATATACAATGTAATGTATTAGATGCCTTCCTATTGCATGAAGTATGTATTCTCATAGAGTAATACTGTATATATGTTATAGTTATGGCAGTATGTCATATCCTATCTATATTAATAAAAGGGTAATATGCTCATTAGACCATGAGACCTTCCAGAAGTCCTACCAGACAAAGCGATGGTGGCAGGCCAAAGGAGAGGTGGTTAGGGGTGATCAGGCCAGGAGGGGAGGGAAGTTGGGGGTGATCCGGCTGGTTGGAGGGGAGTTGGGGGGGAGCAGGCCGACAGAGGGGACCAGTTAGGGGCAATCAGGCCAGCAGGCAGAATGGTTAGGGGTGATCAAGCAAGCAGGCAAGTGAGCAGTTAGGAGCCAGCAGTTCCAGATTGTGAGGGGGTTGTCTGACTGCCAATTTAGGCCCAATCTCACAGGGGTCTCAGATTGGAGAGGATGCAGGCTGTGCTGAGAGACACCCCCCAACCCCCGCATGAATTTCATGCACCAGGCCACTAGTATATATATATAAAAGCCTAATATGCAAATTGTCCCCTCAGGAGGTCAACCAGAACACCAGGAGTTCGCTCACTATGACTTGCACTGACCACCAGGGGGCAGCGCAGAATGAAGGAAGGCCCCAGCCAGCAGCTGGCAGCTGAGGAAGGGAGGCCCTGGCTGGCAGCTGGGAGGAAGGCCCTGGCTGGCAGCCAGAAGGCCCTAATCAGCCAGGCCTAGGGACCCCACCTTTGCATGAATTTCATGCACTGGGCCTCTAGTAAATTAATAATAAGATAGCAATCGAGCACAATATTTTCTATCTACAGCAGGATAGAGGAGTAACCTGCTTTACAGAGATTCATCCCTCCCTCCATTGTTTGTTTGGTTTTCACCTTTATTTCATGAGAAGAAATGACTCAGGACCTTTTAGGACATATGCAACTAAGACAGTTTGTCTTTTGGTTACTTGTTATCTGAAGCAAATCTTTCATGAGTCATTCAGTTTGGTTCAAAAATACCATCAAGGACTACATGAAGAAAACAGAGTCTTGGCCAGTGTGGCTCAGTTGGTTGAGTGTTACTCCATGCCCAGAAAGGTTGCTGGTTCTATTCTCAGTCAGGGAACATACCCAGGTTGTGGGTTCAATCTCTGGTCAGGGTGTGTGCAGGAGGCAAGTGATGGTGTTTCTCTCACATTGATGTTTCTCTCTCTCTCTCTCTCTCTCTCTCTCTCTCTCTCTCTCTCTCTCTCAAAAATAAGAGACATCAGAGCTCTGGGGTAAGGATGATCAGAGTGAGGGTAGCAAGCATGCTGCTGCTACGTTTAGTACAGTGCCTGACATGTACTAGGAGTGCAACAAATTTGAACTGAACAAATGAATGGATAAGTGGAACATCCAAAAGCATGAGTGAAAGATTTAATTATGGAAATGTCACATATGAGTTGACTTCCAAATGTTCAGTGCTTTTGAATGTTTTCATCTGACCCATTCTGATCAGTGAGTCAGTCAGTGGTTTTAACCTCTGCATACCACAGGTATTTTAAAAAACTAGAAAATATGGCATTTATATAAGCCTGGTCCAGAATTGAGATCTGATTTGTTTTAAAGTTGAGTTATTTAATTAGTGCCAATCACCATGTCACAGGTTTTATTTTCTGATTTATGAAAGGAAGATTCACAACCCAAGCCATCAGTTACCATAAATCACTTTAGCCAAAGATTGCCTGTCTATTATATTTTTTCTTGAGACAAATGGATTTTTTTTGTTCCTTAAATTTGTAGCTTCATGTAGGATGCCCAGTCAAAGATAGATTATAATTCTGGAAAGCATTTTGTAGGACTTCAGTCTTAAACTATCTTAGAATAATAAAAAATCAGTAAAAAAAAAAAAAGTTTTCAAACTAAACTCCAAAATAACTTTCCATATGAAATCAAAACCAACAATCAAAGGTGAATTTTCTAAAGTTTACTTTGTGATAGCTGCTTGTCCCCACCCCACCCCCCTTTATTGTCACTGGCCATTTATGGTAGTTTAAAAAGTTTCTAAAAAAGAACCTCTAACTTATCTCTGCCTATATTTTTAATAAAATCATATCCTCAATGCCACTTTTGGGAGTTTAGATGGTTCATTTCACATGAGACAGAATTTTAGATTGCATGGTGCTGCTGTGGGCATCAATTTAACTTTCATTTCTCTCCTGTCCAGTTAAAATATCACTTCCTTATTTTTATTTTATTGATTTAATATTCCTCATGAGGCCCTCTCTGTTTATTGAGAAGGGGCAGAAGAAAATACATATCCCATTTCTTTAAAACACAGGTGAATGTTTCAGGTGAAATCACTCCTCCTTTAATCTAGACTCTGGGATATCTCCCCCACCTTCCTCAAATGACAAAGTTTTCAAGGCAGTTTAGAAAAACATCTCTATATATAAAAGACTAAAATGCTAAGTGTCCGACCATCCGACCAATCTTTATGACATGCACTGACCATCAGGAGGCAGGCGTTCAATGCAGGAACTGCTGTGACATGCACTGGCCATTTACAGAGAAACAGCACCACAGACCTGGTACCCACAAAACAACACTTGGTTTCTCTCAAGTGAGACATAGGCCCTATCACCATCTTGGAGCAATAGTCCACCAAATTGCAGCCACTGCTGCCGAGACCCATGGCACAAAATGTGGCCCAAGCCCAGCCCAGCCCAGAAATGGTGGCTGCAGGCCCAGGTAATGATGTCACATAGCAACGCCCAGCTTCCTTTCCCTAACAACAGACCATTTAACAATAAATGGCACCATGGACCTGGCACCACAAAGCAATACTCAGTTTCCCCTAAGTGGAACACAGACCCCACCACCAACGCAGAGCAACAGCCTACCAAATCGCAGCTGATGCTGCCGAGAACCCACGGCACAAATTGCAGCCCACAGCCCAGCCAGAAACAGTGGCTATCAGCGCCAGGTAATGACATCACGTAGCAATGCCCAGCTTCCTCTCCCTAGTGACAACTAGCCTCCTTGCAGTTTCTTCAGCCCAGGAACACAATTTGCTTTATAGCCAGGTATACACATTTTACATTTTAACCAAATGTCTGTGAAGCATTTTCCCATGCCTCATCTCATTTGATCCTCACGGAAGTCCTGGAGTAGGTAGATAGGAGACTCGATGGAATCCTATTTTCTTTTGATTAGCTGGAAAATGGAGATTTATAAAGTTTAGAAACTTGACCCGAATGAAAACAAGAAATGGTGGACCTTGAAAATAACTTCAGGTTTTCTCATTGCACAGAATATAGTCAAACACTGCTGCAGTTAAATATTTCACCCTTTGTTCTCCTTGCGTGATCTACAACAATAATCTGCTTCATGTTGATATTTACTGCCATGTTGCTGACAATTACCTGAAAGAGAAGTTGGGGTGCTTCCCTGGGTTGGAAAAAGTTTAGCTAAATCAGAGAGCAGGTCTAATTAAGCAAGTTTATTCTATATATATATATAAAAGGCTAAGTTGACTTGTGCATGCCCAATACATATAAAGCTTCTCATGAATTTGGTTGACACTTCTATTATAGAGAAAGGGAAAATAGTGATATTAAAATATTTCTTCTAATTAATTTCCTTTCAATGTGCATGAATTTGTGCACCGGGCCACTAGTATAAAATAAAAGAGAATGAAAAAAGTATTAAAGCTGAAATCATAGCATTGTTCTGTAAAATATGTTGCAGTAACAAAATAAATATGAGAGTCTCTTCCAGGATGATGGCTACAGGCATTTGGAATGGTCTAGCATTGGACATGCCGTTGGAGAAGGCTGTCCTACGATAGTCTCTACAAAACCAGGCTGTCCCGAACCCCTGGTAATAGAAATGTTTACCTTTATTAGTATACTAAGAAGGCTGGGAAAGCACCAAAATCTGCATGTATCCTGTGCCCAGGCCGACTTTGTGGAGTTCATGCTGTGAGACTTAAAGTTATAATGAGGTTGTCTAAAGTGAAAAACATGTCAGCAGGGCCTGGGGTGGATCCATGTGAGCTAAATGTGTCCAGGACAGGATCAAGTGAGCATTCCTTACGGAGGAGCAGAAAAACATTGTGAAAGTGTTGAAGGCACAAACACAGAGTCAGAAAGCTAAATAAATATGAAGTTTTTTTGAGTAATAAAACCAATTAAAAGGCTATAAATAAATTAATATGAGAAAAACTGGCTTTAACAATAGTTAAATTATTTGTTATACAAGCACACTCTGGAAAATACTAACGCAACTTGTGACTTTCAAGGAAGGATATATAGTATTCAGCCTTTACTTACCAAGCTAAAATTCCCAGAACTGAGACAGTTCTAAGTAATATCCATTTTATGATATGCTGTTATAGGAAAGCTGGTGAAGAGAAAACTAACCATAGAAATGCATACTATATGATTCTTTGTAGTTTCTACAAGTGAAATAGAAATTTGGTTCTGTACTTTCTAACACCTGCTGAAAAAGATTTTAATGAAAACCCTTGTTGAAAATAAAATAAAATATTTAGGAGAGATCCTTTCCTTATACTAAAACTAGTTAGAAGTACTATTAAAGAGAACACTAGGAGATTGTATTGGTTAAATGTTCAACAAATCTGGATCAATATGACAACATGCCCTGTCTGCTCCTATTCTGTCTGATGGATAAACACAATGAAATATTCTAGTGGTGTAAATTTTTACCATTTCAATTCATGATCTCCATAAATACTTGATAGTAAACATAGTTTATCCAAATGTACATCATCATCATTCCTCAAATCTGTGGAGATCCTTCCCTCTCCTCAGCAGTTGACCTTGACCCAGAGCAAAATGAAGCTTTCAGTTGTGACCTCTCAATTTTCGATCCCTGATTTTAAGCATTTTCTGTAGAGGCAACGCCCCTACCTTCTAACACCAGTTTCAAAAAAGAAAAGAAATATCCTATTCTGACTCAGATTAAATCTTTCTCCTATGCTTTTCTATTTGGTTCCTTTTTATGAGTTATCTTAAATGATATTATCTATTTGACATAATACACCCTAGGTTCTCATAGCTAAATTCTTTGTTCCTAGCTTCCTTAGGCTTTTGGAAGATATTTAAAACAATCAATTTAAAATCTTTTTTTAGTAAGTCCAACGCTTACACTTCCTTGGGGACTGTTTCTATAACCACACAGAAACTTCATTTCTTTAACATGACCTTTTCTCTTTTCTTCCTTTTTGATTCAAACTTGCCTCATCCAGCACCGTGACTCATTTGCCTCCTTCTCCCTTGCATCCACTCTCTTAATTATTAAGCCCTCAGGACAATGAGGCCCTGATCTACATCAAATAATCTTAAGAACAAAGACTGGTTTCTATTGACCATAGAGACAGAGTTTCAATCAAACTAATCAGGGGTCCTCAAACTTTAAACAGGGGGCCAGTTCACTGTCCCTCAGACCGTTGGAGGGCCAGACTATAGTTTAAAAAAACAACTATGAACAAATTCTATGCGCACTGCAGGCCCGAGTCGGCTGCTAAGCAGGACAAGCAGTGGCACTCGGCTGACCGGATAAATGTCCTCGGCGGGCCGCATGTGGCCCGCAGGCCGTAGTTTGAGGACCCCTGATAGGCTTTAGGTGTGTTTCAACTCCAGACCCAGAAAATAGGCAAAAACAGATGAAGAGACACCATGGTAATATCAGGACCAGATGCATTAATCAACTATCCCCTACCCTAGTGCCAGCCAATATGTAGAGACCACAACTCTAACTCTTTTAGTCCCCACGATTAATGATTTTTCCCCTATATGACCCATCCTCGAGAAGCCAAAGGGGAGCCAGGTCTTTGAGCATTACCTCACCTGTGACTCTGGGCCACTTCTCAAGTTATAAAACCTTACTTTCTTTGCTGCAAAGTCTTGTCTTAATGGGCTTTGGTGTGTGCAAGCAAAGGAACCGTTTCTATTAATTTCTCTTTTGTTCCTCTGAGTGAACTAGATTTTCTTTTTTATTTATATGGGTCATAATTTGTTGTTGCTGTTAAAAACAGGGCATCCTATATAATATCCTATATAATAAGAGAGGAATATGCTAATTATCTGTTACGCCATGAGGCGTAACGACCTACTGTGTAACAACTGGATCACGGATTAGCAGGAGGGTGGGACAGCGAGCTACAAGCGGGCAGCAGAGAGCTACAGGAAGGGGCAAGGCAGCAAGCTATGAGGGGGACGAGGTGAGGGGGTGGGTGGAGCTACAGGAGGGTGGGGCAGTGGGCAGAGAGCTACTGGAGGGCGACAGTGAGCTACTGGCAAGCTACTGGCGCACGGATTCGTGTGCAGGGCTACTAGTTTTAAATATTATAATGTGACAATCTAAAAATCAGATTCTCTCCCACCCCAGGATTTACTATTGCTGCTTATTGTGGGTCATTATCGTTCATTAGGTTTATTGACTTTACCAAACTACTCTGTGTCTTTATTCTCTGTTGTGTGTGATCACTGAAGTCTCTGTTCCATTAGCTTAGTGGTCAACAAATGTTTTGACAATGATTTTCTTAATCTCCTGCCTCTCTCTGCTCCATGCCCTCCCCCCCCCCCCAAAAAAAACACACCCTCTTCTAATCTTTGCAGATTGGTTCTGTGTGAGGGCACTCCTTCAACACTTACCCAAGCTATTTACAATTCTACTTTACCTTTACTTTTTACTTGTGTGGAGCCTGAAGGTCAGCCAGAGATGAAAGCTTAGAGTCTTCTCATGTGTCATCTGAGCATGCATCCAGCTCTGCACATGGAGACCAGTCTAACTCAGAGATAAATAAAGATATTTTCCAAAATTCTATGCCATTTAAATGGAAATGCTTTTCACCTGGAAAAATTTCAAAACAGGCATCACCAGTCACCTGTAAAACAATAAAAAAATAATAATCTAAATAAACATCTTGGGAAGCAGAAAGCAGAGTAATCAGGAGCATAAGCACAGAAGTCATTTGCATTATCAAGTACATAAATGTCTAATTACCTAGAACAAATGTCCAATTTTATGTATCCAAGCCTTCCTATTCTCAAAATAATTATAACATCTATCTAGCTCTTTGAGTTAGGCACTAATTTAAGTGTTTTATGTATATTAAATTATTTAATCCTCAGATCAATCCTATGAGGTAGATGCTGTTTTACAAATGAGGAAACTGAAACAGAGATGTTCAGTGCCTTGAGCATGATGGCTACAAAGGTGATGATGGTAAACTTGGGATTCAACCTAAGTGGTAGGACTTCAACATGTTTGCAATGACTCATCACCTTCTCTGTCTTTAAGCAGTAGTAATCACATAAAACTCTCTTTAGGGTTACCTTGAGGATTAAATAAAATGATTTGCACATAAGTACCCGCATCTCAGAAATGAAAAGCTCTCATAGTTATGGAATTGTAAGAAATGTAACTTTCCAAGGAACTTCCCAAACTATATTGATTTCAAACTATAGGGACCAATAACTAAATGATTTCTCTTTCAGTCCAGCAAAAAAGCCATGTGTTTATGGTCAACTGATATTTCTTATAATGATGCCAAAACCATTCAGTAGAAAAAGAATAGTCTTTTCAAAAAATGGTGCTGGGCAACTGGACAGCCATATATGAAATGATGACATTGGACCTTTACCTCACATCATATGCAACAATTAACTCACAATGAATCAAAGACAAAAATAGATATATTGTACTTTATCAAAATTAAAAACTCTGTTTCAGAGTGTTGCTGGAGAAAAGGATTTGTCCATCACTAATTGGTTTGGGGTTCTTACAATATCTTCAGAAAATGAATATTCTAGGACTGGCATGAGAGAATGAATT
Source organism: Corynorhinus townsendii (assembly GCA_026230045.1). NCBI lineage: Eukaryota > Metazoa > Chordata > Mammalia > Chiroptera > Vespertilionidae > Corynorhinus > Corynorhinus townsendii. The sequence goes on along the minus strand of JAPDVU010000007.1, from coordinate 114,514,236 downwards.
GTTTTTATTCAGATGAAATTATAACCCTTGGGTTGCAAAGTCCCATGTCCCTTAATTCAGTCCTGAAAAAGGTGCAGCTGGGCCTCCAGCAGAGCTAAAAACAAAGCCAATGTCTAGAGCTTCCCTTTCATGGTGGAGATGAGTCTAGCAGAGCATCAAGCTCAACCCAGTCCATCAATCCATTGTGTGGTCCTACTTGGCTGTGAGCCACATGGGCGAAAGTAGAGGAATGCACTCTCTGCAATAGGAGTCCCAAGAGAAGGCCCAGAGCCTAAGAGTAGAGAGAGAGAGAGAGATCCTTTTTTTGAACACTTGCAGCAGCCACACCTACTCTGGTCACTGACTTGCTTCCAGGTGTGACTGATAAATGTGAACTTCCCACATCACCCAGACTTACTTACCAGCCATGTGTCTAAACTGCCTTTGTCCAGTCCTTTCCCCCATCCATCTGTGGGGAGCAGACTTGAAGAGTGATGAACTTTAGCTTTTGGGCAAAGCTGTATAAATGGCATGCCTTTCTTATTTAGTTTTCTCTTTATTTCTTTCCTGTTAATAATAACCAGGTTATTAACAGTATCAAGAGTATACTATCAGTGTTTTTTAGGGTTTTTTTTGTTTGTTTGTTTGTTTTGGGGGGGGTTCCTATTCAAGCCACTGGATCATTTATTTCTCACTATTTTAAATATTTTGGTATTTTGATAATTTTTATACTTCATCATGTAGATGCCTCACCCTCTTAAAATACTTAGCATTTTAATAAATCTGCAACAGGCTTTTTTATGGAACTTGAAAAGGTGATTCTAAAATTTTCTTGGGAAAGCAAAAGTTGAAAACTATCTAAGACAATTTGGAGGAACATAAAGGGGTGGTGTTTCCTTAGCAGTTATGCAGATTTATTTCTTAGGAATTTGGTGTCATGACTACAAAATCATTGCCAAATAGAAGCACATGAAGACTTACCCTTATGTTTTCTTTAGTTCTAAGAGTTTTATCATTTTACTTTTACATTTAGGTCTTTAATACATATTGAGGGTTCTTCAGGCTAAAACCCCAGATGGCAATTCTAACACACACACACACACACACACACACACACACACACTTATTTTAAAATAAATTTACTTACTGAAAAGCTGTTTTAAACAAGACATTGTGGTATATTTTAAATAAGACACTGTGAGAGAGAACCATAAATTCCAAGAGAATTTAATTGAAAGTCCAGAAGTTAACCCATGCATCTATATATGTATATGTAGTGTGTGTATTATATGTATATGTATATGTACACACAATACATATAACTGTTATAAAACTTAAAAAAATGGGAAAAGGAATGATGAGCACAAGATTTAGAATGATGATTCTTCAGATGAGGGGGTAAGTATAAGTAGATGAAGTTTAATTTCCAAGTTCTAGGCCACTTATAAGATGGTGGGTTTCTAAGCTGCATTTTAAAAGTACAATAAGTTAGGAAAATATAACTAAATACACAGGGTTATTGATGGACAAATAATGAGATTAGGATTATAATCAATTCAGTTCTGTGCATTTGAGATCCATTTTAAATTCATTCTTTCTTGCCCATTTTAAAACATCATGGGACACCCTTCTTTCTTTTATTTTCATTACCCTGATTATGAAACAAATAAAATTTTAGTTGTGTCCAACATGGGGAAGATTTAATTTTTTGTCTGGTGTAATAGATGATTGACTAGCCCAGAGCAACTAACACCTAAAAGAAAAATTTTATTTCAGCACTGAAGATTTTTTCCCTGTATAGTATAGTTTTAATGCTTGTTATGGTATATAATAACTTCTAATAGACATAGGCTTTTTGGAGCCTATGCTTTCCTGTTGCCATTTTTTAATCAATAATTTATTACTCAATTGCTTATTGTAACATAGTTTAGAAAGTACAGTCCATAGTGATCCGTTAGAAGTCACCATATTTGCCAACAACCAATACAGAGAGTCAGTCCAAAAGTATGCATTTGTCATCTGGGCAAGAACTTAACAGGAGGCCATTCTATATGGAAATTACTGGCCTGCATAAACCAAGTGATCCCACATACCCAGCCTTCTCTCCATTTCTAGCACCTAGACAAATACACTTTCTCCTAAAAAAAAAAAAAAAAAAAAAAAAGATTTGAGATCTATCTCCTCCAAGAAGTTTGCACTTAGTGAAAGTTGTATAGAAATATGGGCCTGCGTGTGTTTGTGTGTGTACATATACACACATACTATATTTGTATACCACTCCTATTCTTATTTTCAGTATATTAGCACTTTTAGTAATCAGCAATCTAAATACATTTAATTTAATAAAACATAAGGTGAAATGTGAGGATAAGGGAAAGAGAATACTTTTGCTTTGCATCTGATGGCTTCCTGCTGGTTAAAAGTTATAACTTTGATGTTTTTAGTGACTGTGTATGTGGTTGCTTAGTTGCTGACAATTTAAAAAACAAATCTTTTCACCTCTGTTGACTCTTGCCAATGCAGATTAATTTTTCTCAAAGAGAAATGTTGCTCTGAGTCATTCATTGTGGCTTCTGAACAAAGAAGTGTGAATAAAAACCAACGTCAGAAGAAAACAAACTTTTTAAAGACTAATCACATGATGGAACTGTGAGTTTCAAATGGCTAATATATATTGGTTTTGTCTGTTGCTCTGCAAAATTGGAGTACAATTAACTGAGGAGCTCAGAACTGGCAAAAAAAAAAAGTTTGGCCATGTAAATGCAAGTACAAGAAAGTTTCTCTGAGGAGGAGAGACACTTTCTCCCAGATTCAAGGGGAATTACAGTTACTACCCCATGTTTGAATGTCCACCAAGTGAGGCAGGAGGATTCCAAACTGATATTGTTTTCTTCTGGTTTTACAGCATAGAATAGACATCAATTTTAGTTCAATGTAAGCTTATCAAGGGCCTCAGCAGGTACTAATTTTCAAGATTTGTTTATTGTTTGTGAGTGGAGCTTTGCCAAAATTCAGAGTCAGGATCTCCATCACATTGGAGGGCATTAGATGCCACAGCCTTGGGGGTGGCCTCCCACGGGCACCGTGTGAGGATGCTGAAGGCTGCTATGTAGGTAGATGTGCACCTTCGTGCTCATTGATGGGGATGGCACAACAAAGCCTAAGACCTGTACAATGCATGGGTCACCACAGCAATATGACCCCATGTATCTCACAGACTGGTAAGAGCTGGGCGCATACAGGTTACATCAATCACATAAACACTTTCCACAACTGCCAAGCACTAGAAAGCCTCTTCTCTCATGACCTCTGAAGTTTTATATAAGAGCGCTTAGAATCTTAACAACCACAGCAAGAGAAACTCCAACAGCAGCACCAGCACTTGTGGTTTACCTATCCCATTCATTTCCTAGCATGGTATCTTCCACATAAATATCAGCAATATTGACTGGACACACTGCGTATTCATGACTGGGGTCCGAATCTCTCGGTTGTGGATGATTTAAGTCCCTGGAACAGGAAGTAAGCTCCAGTTCTCATCCATTCTGTCCTTGACATACTGTGATCTTCTATCTCAACTCAGTTTTTAAAACCAATTAAGTCTCACCAACTCCATAGATAGGTCTTCCAACCACAAAGTTAAATCTTTTCTCTAAACAAGTCCATCTGTTCTTTCTTTTAACACATAGTTAAAGATATTATAATTCTATTTTTGTATACTAGCTATTTAGATTAGCATAATCTTTGTCCTCAAGTGATGTTTAAAAACTTTTCAATGCCAGAAACTCCTTTTTCTCATCATAGCATCTAGCAAAGACACATAACAATGGACAAAAAATACAGATTGACTTGTTTTCTCACACACACAGAAAGAATCTTTGTCTTCCTCTATACATTCAAGTTGTATTATCAATTGTAGTTCTAACTGAATAGTGCAATCCACATAAAAAAAATCCATACTTTAAGAATATTCACTATCTAATTAGAATGCCTCCTCACTCCAACCATTGGCATAAATGTCATATCTTTATATTTAATATCCCTATTTATTTTGTGTGTGTGCACATACATAATGTTTCTAATAAATTTGATGTATCTTAGGGTATAAAGTGTAACTATTTCTAATTAGTTTGATCCAAGAGATCATAGTCAGTGCTGAGTAATGGAAATTATGCTAGTAAAAATTCTATTGCTTCTGACAGGAGGAAAAATGGTCATACATTGATTCAGCCTTCCCAGGCTTCCAGAAAAATATTTACATGTGACATATTTACAAGGGCACAAAAACGTATATATAGTTGTAGTTTGTAATATTCCTAAAGGCCCTGCAGCAGAAGCAGCAGGACAGAAGCTATTTCTGCTGACTCTTTTATTATCTGTGCTATTTTTCTACCCTGATCTATTGTGGCTTTAACTCTTACACACTCTGCGAGGTTGGACGGGACAAACAAAGAAATGGACTGAACATAAAGTGATCAAATATTGCTCTCTTACATTATCCTTTCTTTCCAGAGACTTTGATGTCAGAAGATAAAAGCAATGTCCTTAGTAAAGTCATGATTCATACAATGACTGTTTGTTCAGGTAAAGAAGTAAACTAACTCTATTAAGTACATAAATGGCTGGAGAGGTCAGTGGAACATGAGCTGGAGTCAAACATCTGGGGATGGATCTGGAAACAACTGCTTTCTCCAGAGAAGCCAAGATCAGGAGATAACATTTTCTTTTTTAGAAAGGACCATAACCATTCTACAGACATAGAAATATGGAATGGTTATTGCAGAAATTATCCATTGGAGACGCATAAAAAGAGATAGTCCAAAGCTAGAACGGAGTGCAAATCTTCCCTTTTCTCCTAAGTATCTTGTAATCTGAAGTTAATGAGGTGTGCTGAATCTGCTTTCTTCTTCTAGAGACTATATCAACCAAAGCGCAAGGTGCATGCCAACAATTCAAGAAATTAAATATTCTGCATCTTTTTTTCTTCATACTGATTCACTCATTTGTTCACTCAATGAAGAATTACTGAGGACAAAGTAAGGCTATTCTCTGTGGTTCAAACCAGAATCAGAATTTGTCTGGAGTTTTATTGTTTTCAGAGATTAAGTTATTTGCAATGAGGTGGTACTTATGGTGAATAATGGAACCTAAGCTAGGTAAAAAGGTGGTGAGTACATAAGGATAATAATAGAAAGAAAATTAATTGGTGAAGCCTGTGGGTCTCAATGAGGTCAAAGCATCGTTAAAGTGAACTATATACAGCAATATGCTGTGAGAAAGGGAGCTAATGATCAAATTTCAGAAATTGTGTAATTCCAGGTGATGACATAGTCAAGCATGTGACTATGAAAGAGGAATAGAAGAAATATTATTGATATATAAGTTCATGTAATTGGAAGGCCAAGGTATACAAAAATCACACAGGAAGGACACAGGAAGCTTAAAGGGTTTTCACAGTGCATAAGGAATTGAAGACATAAATTTCAACCGATATCTGTTCAATTTCAATAAATCTATAGAAAAGTGATGAGGTTGCCATTTAACTTGACCTAGAAAAACTAATCCCCTGAGTATTCCTAGATATACTGATATACCTCTATACCACAGTTACTTGAAAATCCACAAATTACTCATGGCTAATTAATTCTTAGGAACCATCTATTCTAACCTACTTTATGCTGCAATAGAAAAATTGATTCCTAAAGAAAGAAAATGTTTCCCAAAATCACATTTTAAAGTTATAGGAAAATTAGACCTAAAACTAAGTCTAGCTTTCTTTCAATAACATAAAATTAGGATGGTATTTTCCAAGTCATCTCATAGTACAAATGTTTGAGTTCTTCAAGCCAACCACTAAATATTAAAATATGACTCCTCTTTCTCACTCAAGTTCTGAGCTAGTTGGAAAAAAAAAAAGCAATGTGAATAGAAAACAAAAACCACTTCATTACTTATAAAATTAAATTATAGCATATAATACAGTATAATAGCAAAAATGGATTAGCTAAATAAATCCATAATTATGGATATTATTAATGTAGTCACAAGCAATGCCTGGGGACTCTGTCCAGGTTTGATATATGATAATAAGGAGCAGAGTATAGCTGCTTTCTAGGGAAGCTCATGTGAGCATGAGTTGTTATGCTCAGTGTATTAATCTCAGATTTACCCAACAGATAAGTCACTCACCAGAAAGGAAATAGATTATGGAACAGAGAGATGCCAGGAGTGTTAGATGATTAACATTCCTTTACATTAAGGGACCATAGGAAGTTAGAAAGTAATGCCTCCCAAATAGCAAAGAAACCACTATAAGTAATAGGAAAATACAGAGGCAATTCCACAAATATATGATAAAGTAAATAATATTGACATTTGCACACAACATACCAGAATTCTGCATAAAGAGGTGCTTTAAAGATGCCCAAATAGCTTCCAGAATCAACAAAATCAGAAGAGCATGCAAACGTGAAGTTGAGTAAACTATGGGTTTGGAAGCTTGAGAGGTGGTGAAAGAATCACAGAGATATGCAATGTCAGGGTCACATCATTATTATCCAGAAGATTTAATGTGTTAGACTTTTTTTTAACATTCCTGTCATAATTCTGAAACTATCCCTTTGACAAGATTTATATCACCTTCAAATTTAGCCAGTGGATAATTAATCAATCCCTTTAATTTTATGCTCATCCTACATGATTTTGCATAGATAGATGATAGATAGATAGATTAGATAGATAGATAGATAGATAGATAGATAGATAGATAGATAGATATGGATAGATGATATTGATAGATAGATGATAGATAGATTATATTGATAAATAGGTAGATAGGTAGATAGATAAATAGATAGACAGATGATAGATGATAGATAGATAGACAGATGATAGATGATAGATAGATAGATAGATAGATAGATAGATAGATAGATAGATAGATAATAGATAGATAGGGGAATAGATTATGCAGGACAGTCTTGCTCAAGACTTCCAATCTTCAAAGTTCTTTATTTCCCAAATGAAATTAACAAATGCTCAATTAAGCACATTAATGTATGGGCTTGGTTAATGTAAGTCAACTTTGAACTTTTACTAAGCTCTTAAAAATTATATTTCTGCATGAAAACTAAGCCCCAAGGTAGTCTTTCTGGCCATACACAGATGTTACATATTTCATTCTATTTTGTATGTCTTTATGAAATGAAATATTCATTTCTACATGATATCATGTTGAAAATCTAGACCAACTATGTGAAGCATTGAGCAACCGAATGCAGAGAATAAAGATTCATGGGCTCTAGCATCGTGACCTCTGTCCTCCATCTGCTTAGAATGCTTTTTATATATCTACACTAATGAAAGAGAAACATGCAAATTAACCATCACTCTGCTACACCCACCAACCAATCAGGAGCGAGTATGCAAATTAACCCAACCAAGATGGCGGCCAGCCACGGAGCTGGAGCAAGCAGGAGGCTTGGTTTGTCCCAGTGATGGAGGAAGCCAAGCTTCCTGCCCACCCTGGCTGGCCCTGGCCTCTGCTCAAGGCTACAAAGTTTCAATGATAGAAGATAAATCATACTTGCTTCCAGCCACCCTGGCCTCCACTCAAGGAGGCGCTGAAAAAAAAAAAAAAAAGAAAAAGAACAAAAGGAGGGGCTGGGACCTTGGGTCGCCAGGGGGTGATCAGGCCAGGATGGGATGACAGGAGCTGTTGGGGGTAAGCAGACCAGCAGGGGGTCCAGTTGAGGGTGAGCAGGCTGCCAGTGGGGGTCAGTTGGAGCTGATCAGGACAGCAGGGGGAGGAAGTTTGGAGTGAGCAGGCCAGCAGGGGGGCAGTTGGGGGTGAGCAGGCCAATGGGGAAGGAAGGTGGGGGAGAGCAGGCCAGCAGGGGGGCAGTTGGGGGTCATCATGCTGGCAGGGGGGGGGGCATTTGGGGGTGAGCAGGGCAGCAGTGGGGGAAAGTTGGGGGCAAGCAGGCCAGCAAGCAGAGTAGTTGGGGCAATCAGGCAGTCAGGTAGGCAGGTGAGCGGCTGGAGCCAGCAGTCCCAGATTGTGAGAGAGATGTCTGACTGCTGGTTTAGGCCTGATCCCTGTAAACGGGCAGTAGGACATCCTTCGAGGTGTCCCAGATTGGAGAGGGTGCAGGCCAGGCTGAGGAACACTCCCCTCCCCTGTGCACAAATTTTGTGCACCAGACCACTAGTGTATATATAATTTAAGCTAACATGCTGGTGGTCCTTTTTAAAACCTGTGCATTATTTCTGGTTCCAGTTTTCTAGCATTATTTTTTTGTAAATAGATGTAATACCTTCTTTAGGCTCTCTGAGAATACTGACTACAGAATATTCAAAGTTTCTTTCTTTGCTTTCAGTTTGTTTCTTGTGAATCTGTCTTTTGAGTTGAAGAATTTCTTCAAATGTCAATCATCCTTTACTCTCCAGTCATGTTTAGAAGGCCCACTGGAAGTTGTGTGGGTATGCAAAATCCTTATCATGTTTTGGGCTTCCCTGTTGGGGTATCAGGCAGGGAACTAAATGTCAGTTATTATACCCACAATTGCCAGTTTCTCCAGAGAAAACCTCCAGTTTCCAGCCTAAAGCATTTTTGCCTGTCCACCAAAATCATGTGAGCAAGATGGAAAAGGTGGCTGAGCTTCTCAACCCTCAGTATCCTACTTTGTACGTGACCTCCCACTTTCATTCCCACATCTCACCCTCAACTTCTACTGTGTCTAGTAAACCACAGTCTTCTGCCTTTGGGGTTTTATTTCTCCACAGATTATACCCCTGTTCATCTCCTGAGAGAAGGGAAGTTACTGGACTGTGCTTTGGTAGACCTGTCAAGCACTCTTTAATCAGAATCACCTTTTGTGGTACTTGGTGCCTCCAATTTCTGAGTCTTTACTGGATCCTAGAATGCAATTATCTTGCTTTGTATTGCTGTCCTCTCCAATTGGTACCCTCTCTTTTCCTAAGACCCCATCATTTTTCCATCTTCCAATACTGTGTTGACATCTCCTGTTCATTAGTGTTCTTCCTTTTCATTCTTTTTAATCTTGTGAATTTATGAATTTTAAATTTACTTTGATTTTCTATGTTTATTTAGAAATCTAGTTAGTAATTTAATTTTCTTTCTAACCCAGAACAATGGAGAGCATAATTCTCTCAGTCACAGTGGCACTCCTATGGAGAGATTTTCACAAATAGAATCATTGGGAGGTTAGAAAGAGAATGTGTAGTTGACCTTCTCCCCAGACTGGGTTTGCTTATTGAGGAGTCCAGACCGACCTGAAAACCTACATGTGATTTTTCAGGCTCCATCATAGGTGATTTTTTTGTTGTTGTTAATCCTCACTGGAGGCTATTTTTTCCATTAATTTAGAGAGAGGAAGGGAGGTGTAAAGACAGAAAGAAACGTCAATGTGGAAGAAATACATCAATTGGTTCCCTCCTGCATGTGTCCCCACCAGAGCTGGGGATCCAGTCTGTGACTGAAGTACATGCAGAATCAAACCTGAGACTCTTCGATTTGTGGGCTGGTGCTCTAACCACTGAAAAACACCATACATCTTCTTCCTCAGATTGTCCAGGCTTGAATTCTGACTCAACCCACGCAACATACCAACACAAAGCACAGAGTTTTGTGGCTTTGTAAAATTAAATTTAACTCCCTTGAGCCTTAGATTCCTCATCTTAAAATGGGGATAATAGCATTCACCTCTGTCAGCTTTGGGAAGATTCAATGAGATGCCTATATAAGTCTTAGAAATATGAGTTACATAGTAAATGCTGAGTCAATATTAATGATGATGATTTAGGTTGTGCAATATTAAATCATTATAAAACTATACATTTTACTCCATGGAGGTGTTGAATCAGTGTCTAATTCATTTTCTCTCACTAAAAGTTAAACACCGGTGTTTACATTATAATGAGCAGAGAGTTCCAAAGAGTAAAACTTGAGACTTGGGTCTTAAATTTAAACTTTACTTAAATTTTGAAGAAAAAAATACTTTGGCTCAGATTGTAAACCAAATTCCCAACCCAAGGCAGTGAGTGCCTTGGGGTTCCTTCAGACTTCCATTTTGGCCTCAGTGTTCTATATATTTGTGTTCTATAAAATTTTTTTAAGCTTTCCTATTTGCATTATGGATCATTGTGAAGGCCTGTGCTGTTCCAAAAGATGATCTTTATTTTCCTGCTCTGTGCTCATAACCATATTTATAATTCCATGTCAAGAGAGCAGTCTATAAACACCTGGGAGAGAGAGAGACCCTGATGGCTAGAAATCAATCCCCTTTGATGGCTCTCTCCTGTTGTCAGCCTCCTCAGGCATGTTGGCCCAACAGCTAGTACTTTGTCAAAACATATTCCTCCTAATGCATGATCATGAATAGATGCAAATATTCCCAAGATGCATCTAGATGTGCAGGCATTTTCAGCAACTAATTCAATAAACAGAGAAAAGATGTATGCACTTTACAACTCTGCAGAGAAACAGAAAAGACATTGCTAGAGGTTAGCTTATGCAGCAGCCCTTCTTGGTTTAGATGCAGCCAGATTTTCCTGGTATTTATTCAACTATTGGTAAATATTCATCTATTTATCCATTTACGCAATAGTCCCTGTGTGTTTTTTATACATAAGGCAGCTCTGAGCTAGATAATTACCACAGAATACCTCTAGACAGAGATATGACCAATTTATCTCCAACTGGGCTTCTTGGTTGAATACTTTTATCTGCATTGATCATCAGTCCCATTTTAGAACACAGTCCATTTCATACATAGGTTTTACTTTGTGTTTGTTTATTTCATTGATTTGATTCCTTCTTTAAACAAACAGTTATTTTGGCTATGGTAATAGCTAGTGAAATTTATTGTGTATAGAAAACTATTAGTGATTTTGTGGCGGTGATAAAAGATAATTATTTGCCAGATTATTTTAGTGCCTTCCACTTTTGAAAGCTCCTTGGGGATATTTATTAAATTATCAAAGCATGGGGGGGGGCTGGAGGAGGTTAATGGGGAAAAAGGGGGACATACATAATACTTGCAACAATAAAGATTTAAAAAATTATCAAAGCACACATGAGAAGGTAATGAGAACTGGAATGCAGTGTTAAAGAGGAGTCTTGTCCTTTGATAGAGTCAGGGAAATAAGAAAATTAATTAATGAAGAGTAATATTAACCTGATTTTTTTTGTTTATATCATGTTCTATAGATATTAACACTAAAGATGAAAATATTGATCTTAGGATGCATTACTAGTAATATTGGTCCAATAATGTCCACTCCTGTGGTGAAGAATGACTAAAATAATGAGCGTCTGGAATCACTCTCCTAGAAAACAATTCAAAGAACTATTAGACTAATCTGGCAAAAATTAGCAGAAAGGTAGAAAAGTGCTTGAGTATTTTTCAATCATAAAATAAATTATTTCATTCTTGCCCAGCTGGTGTGGCTCAGTTGATTGAGTGTCGTCCCATGCAGCAAGAGGTCACCAGTTTGATTCCCAGTCAGGACACATACCCGGGGGGTGCAAAAGGCAGTCAATTAATGTTTCTTTCTTATGGATGTTTCTATCTCTTTCTCCCTCTCCCTTCCTCTCTCTCTTAAACCAATATAAACATTTAAAAATAAATTACTTTATTCTTACATGAGTTATTTGAAGTATTTCTAGGGAAATCAAATAAGAATGACTGAACTACAAATAGCAGCTAAATTCCAGTTAGTCTGTTAATAAAAACAATAGGAAAATAAAAACTAGCAATGGGAAGTGGATAAGTATAGGTTAAAATTAAATTTTATAAGATATAAAACCCCTGTGGTTATTCAAGATGCTTATCTCCATTTGTAAATGGTACAATTAAATATCATGTACATTAAGAAAAGTATGCTCTAAAATGACAACTTCCATAAATTTCATGCCTAGTATTGGTGGTTCAGTTGGGAACTACAAAGATGATCACAACTCTTATTTTATTTAAAAGGTTTTTTCAGAAGTCTTTGGATGGGATATTGAAACTCAAAATACCATTTGTGGCACCAGATGGGCTTTATGAGTTCAATGTCTTACCCTTTCAACTAAATAATTCATGTCTCTTTCGAAGGATTGGTTCATGATTTATTAAATGGTTAGGATCACTCCACACTGATGACATACAGGTGTGCAGCCAGACTGCTTCAAATGAGCATCTGGAACCTCTTGGCCTAATAATAATGTTACCCATAAAGCTGGTCTTATGCTCAAGCCTATTACACAGGTGTGCTATTTGTGACATAAAGTGGGAAATAGAAATATAAACATTTGTGGAATAAGATGCATAATGACTTATAAAATCTTTACACAAAGATGCAAATTATAAAAACGTATTTAACAACATTTATTATGCTCCTAATCTATGTCAGAAAAGGTGCTCATGGATGAGTGTTGTCTGTTTGCTCACATCAGACTGGACCTATCATGTGATTTTCTTTTTCTTTTTTTCTCTTTGATTTCTTATCATCATGTGATTTTCAAACTAAATGGAAAACTTGAAAAAGAAATATATCCCTTATTATGGCAGGTAGATATGGATGGGGAAATAATGTGTTACTTTGCCAAGTTTTCTGGTGATCTGCATGATCACAGAGCTGTTCTCTTGCTCTGTCCATTAAATCAGCTGTCTTAAACCCTGGCCAACCAGGAAATAACAAATTGCTGCCTGCTTTGCCCTGCAGTGTCAGTGTACCTCAGAACAAATTCCTGTTATCTGCTAAGCCCCCCTGAGCTCCTAACAATTTCCCCTGGTATGGTGGTAACATTTATCATCCAGGAGCAATCCTTCATCACTTCATAAAGGAAAAGCATGGTGAGCTCCGGCATGAACTGCTCACTGCCTTTGAAACAGCTCCTGATAGAAGTTGGTCTACCCACAAATGAACCAGTAAAAACCAGTCCGAACAAAGCAGCTCACCAAGCAAAATTTCTTCCACATAATTTGTACCTGACCCCTCCTTTCACCCATTATAACAAACACTATTTTCCTTCTTTTCCATGCCTGTTTTATTCTGATTTCTCCATAATACAAAAAAAAACCCTGCAAATTTTCTAGATTTGTAATTTTAATATCTGCCCCTCTATCTTAATTTTCACAGTGACTACTATTTTTTTAGTAAACCTCTATTACTTCTGGCAAAATGCATGTCTAAATACATTAAGTCAAGCTTCACATAGCACTTTCCTGGCTAAGGTCCAAAGTCCAAATGCACTTGAATAAAATCTGGTAGGTACTCAATTAATAATAACTGGTATAATTTTTTATTTTGACCTTTAAATTTGGATGTTTCCTCCCCCACATATTTTCCTAATTGCTGACCCAGTCATCACCATCAGTCTTAGTTTTTTTTTGTCTATGTGTCATATTTCACCCTAGAGCAGTTAACTTACTTCAAATGGCACCAGGATAAGATCAGAAGGAAACATGTTTTCCACGCAACTGATGTTGAATACAAGACCATTTTCAAGTCATACTTTCTCAAAAAATAATGAGAGCATAGAAGGTAAGAATTTCAAATGTTCAGTTAACTAGCAACTATTATGGAATAACTTTCTAAATCTGTCAATCTATTGTTGAATGTCTCAAATCTGTTTTTCTATTCTTTAAACCTAAGAGCAGAGATTCAGGTCCCTCCCCCTTTGCTTACTCGTAATACCTGCCAGTGTGCTTTGACATCATGAATGCCCAAGGAAAGCTTATTGTCTCAATTATCAGTAGATATATTGCCTGGCCAACATTGCTCAGTGGTTGAACTTTGACCTATGAACCAAGAGTTGCCCTGTCAGGTCACATGCCCAGATTGTAGGCTCCATCCCCAGTGTGATGCATGCAGGAGGCAGCCAAACAATGATTCTCTCTCATCATTGATGTCTCTATCTCTCTCTCCCTCTCCTTTCCTCTCTGAAATCAATGAAAATATTATTCAAAAAAAGATATAAAATTTTTGTTCCTGCCTTAAGGTTAACCAATTCTCATATTTACATTCTTGAAGAAGAGAATATGAGACAATGTCAGGAAATCTAGAAATAATTTGAAAAATGTATTGGCATTGTTCTAGGAAATATTCACCTTTATCAATGTCTTACACATCATCTTTTAGGTGTAGGTTTGGGAACAGGTGAGTGAAAAGAATTGGTTTAGTCCGTGATTTTTCCAGCCCAAGATCGTGATTTCAAAAGCACATCTCCCCACCCCCAGCCTCTTCTGCAAGTCTGTTTCCTCACAGAGGTTCTCTTCACAGGAAGCAGCCCTCACTCCCACGGTGCCTTTGTTTTTATAATTACTGGAGGAACTCCACTGTAACTACTACCTAAAGGAGACCTCTGCCTTTGACAGGGGGTTCAAAGAGATGTTTCTTGAAATTAACAAAGGCAATCTAAGTATCAATTGAGAGCAATAGTGGATATACTCTACACATAAGAAAGATGGCAGGAAAGATCCTAAGAAATGAATTCTCACTAAAAAGAGAGAAAAACAGAAAAAATATTGAGAGAAAGATGGGGAGAAAAATAGAGAATATTACAGACTGAAGAGGACAAGGGCCATCAGTGCTCACAATAATAACAAAAATAAACATGATGGCACTACATGGGGACCTGGAGCCAAAGGAAGTGAAGAAAGGATGAAAGCCAGGCATTTATGAGCTTTAGTAACATGAGCCCTGCTACTCAGAACACAACTTTCCCCCCGTCATTTGAAAGTGATGTATGTGTTGTGATGTACCCCAAATCTCACAAAGGATGCCTCAATAAAAGGTTGAATTATGGAGTCATTTATTAAAAGCCCGCGGCATACGAGGGAGCAAAAGTGCTCCAGACCTCGCAGCCCTGAACAGCTAGCCACTTCTGGCTTATATTGGCAGAATATCACAAAGGTATCGATTACATCTTTGGGTCTGGAATGAGGAACCTGTTTCGTGAAAAAGCATTTTTACAGAAGCAGAATTTGAGCAACTTAGTTATCTAAAATATCTACCAATCACTGAATCAACAGAAACACATTATCTGGGACCACCTGGGCAATTTTAGAATAATTGTGCGGTCTGGATTCTGAGATCATTGAGTCAACTGAAACTCAGTTATCTGTAGCTGCTGAGACAATTTAGGGTCACTATCTGTCCTGGGTCCCAGAGGAATGTGCTTCGATGACCAGTGAGATCACAATCAATGGGATATTCAAACCGCCATCAAGGGAGTATTCGATCATACATAAGTTCAGAAAATCAAAATAACTTTTAAATGAGTACAGAACCCAAAACAGCAAGGTTAGAATATTAAACAGCAATTTTTACCCAAGTATGGTTGCTACCATACTTCATATGAAGGTTTTAATATAAGTAGATACAATTCCATAAGGCAAAGGTCATGAGTGGGCAATCCATCTTCCAAAGGTGGGGAGTGTGGGCAAGAAGGACAACCAACTACACAGGAAAACATATTTAAAGGTCACTTGCAACCAAAGAAATAAAATTAAAACAACATACCATTTTTTATTCATGGCATCACTTTGAAGGAAAAAAAAGAACATATTACCATAGTTTTTATTTTCCTTTTATATCTAAGTGGTAGTTGTTTTAAAAAATCAAAATCTACTCTCAATGAAAGATAACTTCCTAACATTAGGGCTTTTTAATAGATTTTCACTAATGTGTTGGAAAGTTATTCACTAGATAGAATAAATCCCTGCCCCCCTCCCAGTAATGTCTCTTCAAATAAATTGTATAACAATGTCATCTAGTTCCTATGTGTCAGCCTGGACTGTATCAGGCATGCTTGCTCAGAGCCCCCTGTTCTCAAGCACCGGGCCTTCTGTTTCTCTTAGATAATCAGGGGTTAGAATAAAAAGAGCTTTGTAAAGAATTTGCATATTTGGATCATTATGGTTTGGCTTTATTTGAAGCCTCATCCTGAAATTAGGTCAAAAGTTGGTTATTGGTTACCACCATTAATATAAGGTTGCTCAATAAAATGGAGAGTGCAATTTCAGCCTAATGAATAATTTGGCCTTAAAGTTAACTTAATGTTTGTTCTAGTCAGTTTCAGAGACCACCATTTCAGTTACTCTAAGACAGCGATTTTCAACCTTTTTCATCTCATGGCATACATAAATTACTAGAATTCTGCAGCACACCAAAAAATATATTTTTTGCTGACCTGACAAAAAAATAGGTATACTTTTGATTGGTTTACTTTTGCTATAAAATGACTTTTTAAAAAAATTACATGCCTACACTTGTATATAAGGATTTATGGTACTAAGAGCTAACCAAACAGACACAACCTTATTATGTTACGTGACCAATAAGATGCAATTCTATTATATGTTTACTAGGGGCCGAGTGTGCAAATTCATGCACCTTGAAAGGAACTGTGGGCTGTGAGGCTGCAGTGTGCACAGGGGCGGGTCTCAGCCCATCCTTCCCGCCCCTGCCTGGCCCCTCCCATCATGGTCCAGGTCCCCTGTCTGCTAGCAGCGCCACTCCCACTGCCACCACTCCCATACACTGAAGGTGCCGGCCCCACTTGTACCCACTGATGGCACAAAGCAATTGGTGCCTGCGCCGGCAGTGGGTGCAAGTGGCGGCTGCTGCCCTGATCACCCCTCAGACACTGATCCTGCCGGCGCCAGGCGCTGGCAGCAAGTGTAAGCAGTGGCTTCAGCGCTGGCAGAGGGTGCAAGCGGGGCAAGTGCTGGCAGCAGATGTGAGCACCAGTGGGACCGCAGCGTGTGGGAGCAAAGAATTTTCAGTAACCATCAGAGACTCGCCCTGATGACAACGACCAGCAACCCACCTTGGTCTGGCGCCCCCACTCATCTACTCTACTATTCCACCGTGGCCGATACCCGCCATGTTCCGCATTTGCCCCCTGTTGGTCAGCGCACATCATAGTGACCAGTTCCGCTGTTTAGCCTATTTGCATATTAGGTTTTTATATATAGAAATAGTTCAAGACAGGGTGTTCACACCATATAGCTATTATTGTGCTGGCTGCTGTCATTTTTTATTTTTTTTTTACTTGACAATCTAAGGGACAAGTGGCAGTGTCCCTGACTGACTAGTCGTGTATTGTATTTTACAAATTCTTACAGCATACTGGTTAAAAATCACTGCCCCAAGAGGATTAAAAGGAGACAAAAGAAGATATTAGAGGAGTCTCATTGAGGTGAGTCAGGACAGCCATAGCTTTGCTTAATTTAGTCTAGGTTGTCTGTGCATTTGAAAGAAAATAAACACCAAGAAAGGTCGGATAAGGAAAACTTCCAGCTCTCTTTCCTTTCAAAACTGAATCTGCTAATGTCCATTCCCAGCATTTGCCTCAGTACAGATGATGCCTTGATTGATTAGATCCCCAGACATTCCTTTCATAAACAGAGTCCAGGCTACATTTTTATAATTAACATTTTGCCAAACATCATTGTTTTAGAGATCAATACATGGTTGTCAATATATTTAAAATAATTTTATTCTTGTTCTCTTTGTGTTGTTGCTGGTTTTTTTTTCCCCTTAGGCACTTAGATTTCTCTGAACTTGATGAGAGAGGGTGGAGTGATTGAGCAGCATTTAGGCATTCTAAAGACCCTGGCTGTAATTCCATTAAAATACCACCAAACATCCACTCTTATTCTTATTCTTATCAAGGAATTCAATAAAATTATGCAACCTATTATGAAATCCATTTCTGACTATGCCCCCAATTAGCTGGATATTCCTAGGCTAGGTTCCATAGCTAAGTCCCTGCCTTTCCCTGTTTCATAACCTTGGGCCTAATTAGTTAGCATACAGTGAACGAACAGGTTGTAATTAGAGACAGAGACAGGAAAGGCTAGCACTTTGGGAAGGCAGGGTATACTCAGATGAAAACCTGGAAGAGTAGAGAGCCCCAAAGCTGAAGAAGGTATGGGCAGAGGCTTCTCTTCACCATTTTTCTGAGGCCCCAAAAAAAGGCCTATAATACTTGATCACTCCAAGCCAATACAATATTTAAAATACGTAACCTATCTTAACTGGCTTATGAAATCATGTCTGAGACACAGAACTGCATCGGCCAGGCAGCAGCCCAAATCATCTGAGTGATGATGTCTTTATAATGTTACTTATTTTTCAAATAGACATTCAATTAGTGCTCATTATGATGGAAGAGGCATCTTGGCAGCTTATCTTCCCTCCCTTTGCTGCTTCCAAGCAGTCACAGAGACTTCTGGAAACCTTCCCTCCACAAAGTCATGCAAGACATGTGTTTGTTACTGAGCCACTGCAGCTATGCTGGATAAATATAAGGGAAGAAGATATTCCGGTTCCAAAAAAAA
The DNA here is from genome assembly GCA_026230045.1 of Corynorhinus townsendii. NCBI lineage: Eukaryota > Metazoa > Chordata > Mammalia > Chiroptera > Vespertilionidae > Corynorhinus > Corynorhinus townsendii. The sequence goes on along the minus strand of JAPDVU010000007.1, from coordinate 114,495,901 downwards.
GCGTAAGTTACATGGTCCTGTCACATAGTGCAGTCAACACATCTTTCAGGTCTTGGGAGGACAGAAACGATAGTAGATAACTGGTCAATAACAGCAAAAAAAAGAGGTAATTGTCTGCCTTAGCATTTAACTTCCTGTTCTTACAGGGCTGTAGAAGGAAACAATTATAAAGATAGCTACTATATACTTAAGATCCACATAGTGCCGGGCAATGTACTATACATTTAACATATCCATTGATGCGACAGATGGTAAAGCTGGCCCCGTACGTCCTTGAACACTTTTACTGGGAGAATGAAAAAGGAAACAAAACTGAACTTGCTGCAAGGAGATCTGAATTTGCCATGAGATACTCCTTATGGGGATATATTTAAAATATAGAATTTCAGGATAATTAAATTAAAATAAACATCAGGATCTAGACTAAGGTCCTGCTGTGTAAAATTGTTTTGTAGGCGCCAATGGTCCACACCATGTCCCTGTGGAATTTCCTCCAAAGCACTATATTTCCATTGTCATTATTCTTAGGAAGGTCAGTCAAGTGGTAGAAAATAAAGATGGGGAGACAAGGAATGGAAAATGGAAGTGCTCCACCAGATCCCCCGGAAAATCTTTGACCATTTTTGTGACACGCTGCCCTCACTTGTGTTTGCTTTAAATGACCCCCATTTGTAACTCTTTTTTGTGTGGCTGTCCTTGGTTACTGGAAATGGAAATTCATGCACGCAGATGTGCCTCTGGAGTATTAACCAATAACTAATGTCAGAGTCTAATAGCCTAGGTTTTTACCTCAAGTTGATACAAATTTTGAGGTGCAACCCACATGTCAGAGCTCCCCGAGGACCAGGCGGAAATTGGGATTTTGCCTGTTAATTGCATTCTTGCTTGACTTCATTCCTTCCTTTTCCTTTACTGTCTTACATATTTCTCGTGGGAGCAATTCTTTAACAAACCACTGGCATATGAATCCTCATCTCAAGGTTTTCATTTTAGAAGACAGGAACTAAAACAAGTGGTGTGAGAAATAAATGTTTCCCAGTAATCTTTGAAATCATAGACTTAATTTTGCTCACGTTCTAAGATATGGGATTATATAAAGTGCTTCCAGAATATGTGTGGAGGTCAACAGGGAAGGTAAGGTGATGTAGCAAAGTTAAAAGCTGCCCTTGAATTCATGAAGAGGTCTGAAAAGAAGAGAGATTATTAATCCAGGAAAGACCATGTAGATCCATCTTGGCCTATATAGGAATTGAAGGTACTATACTATGTTTACATTTCGTGCTATTAGATTTCTCAATAAAATCTTGTTAAAATTTATTCTAAGTATGTTTTTTAAAAAAAGCTCAAGTTAAAAAACAATGAGCATCACTTCACACCTGCCAGAATGGCTACTATCAATAAAGGAACAAACTAGTGTTGTCTGGATGTGGAAAGAAGGGAACTCTACTACTCTGCTGGTGGGAATGCAGACTGGTGCAACCACTGTGGAAAACAGTATAGAGTTTCCTCAAAAAATTAAAAATGGAACTGCCATTTGACCCAACAATCCCACTTCTGTGACTATATCCTAAGAATCCCAAAACACCAATAGGACAGAATATATGCATCCCTATATTCATAGCAGCATTATTTAAAATACCTGATAGCTAAGATTTGGAAACAGCCATAAGCAGATGAGTGGATTAAAAAACTGTGGAACATCTACATAATGGAATACTGTAAAAAAGAAAGAACTCTTACCATTTGCAATAGCATGGATGGACCTAGAGAGTATTATGTTAAGTGAAATAAGCCGGTCAAAGAAAGATAAATATCACTTATATGTGGAATATAATGATCAACATTAACTGATGAACAAAAATAGATCCAGAGACAGAGAAGCACCAAACAGATCATCAAACCTCAGAGGGAAGGCAAGGGAGGGTGGGAGAGGGGAAGTAAGAGATCAACCTAAGGACTCATATGCATGCATATAAGCATAACCCATGGACACAGACAGTAGGGGGGTGAGGGCATGTGCAGAGTGGTGGGAGCTGCCTGGGAGAGGTCAATGGGAGAGAAAAGAGACATATGTAATACTTTAACAGTAAAGAATTTAAATTATAAAAATAAAATAAAATAGTTAAGATTTGGAAATAGCCAAAGTGCCCATCAGTAAATGAGTAGATACAAAAGCTGTGGTAGATTTATACAATGGAATACTATGCAGGTGTAAAAAAAAGGATTTTTAAATCCCTTGCAGTAGTGTGGATGGACCTAGAAAATATTATGCTGAGTGTAATAACCCAGTCAGAGAAAGACAAGTATTACATGATCTCACTTATTTGTAGAATGTAATGAACAAAATAAACTGAGGAACAAAACAGGGCCAGAGGCATGGATGCATGGAACAGACTGACAGTTCTCAGAGGGAAGGGAGGATGAGGGGGACTGGAAGGGATTAGCCAAAGAACATGTGTGCATATATGCATAGTCTATGGACACAGACAATAGTGTGGGGCAAGCCGGGGGTAGGGTAGGGGCTGGGTGGAGATTGGCAAAGTGGGGAGAAATTGTCAACAATTTAAAAAAACACCTCAAGTGGTATCAATATCCTTTAGCCAAAGACCACCAACACTATAATCATAGTAAAACAAGTTGAGTTTATTACTCATTGCAGTGAGGGAAAACTCACACCATGGGTACCATAGGGGATCTCAATAAAAGTAAAAGGGTGTTACAAAGAGCCTATGTTAGGATTTGGGATTTGGTTGAATAGGTTAGGGAGCAGTCTAAGGAAGTGTACTTTCACTTTTGTTTGAATGCTGTCAAAAAGCAGGGGCTAATCAATGATTGGGTATCTCAATAAATCTAGATAACCACAAAGATAAAACTATAAAAGATAAAGAAGCAGCAGTTATATATTGTGGCTAAGGAATGGAGTGTTTGGTGCTTTGCAGGTAGCACAGTGACTATTTTTTTGCCTTTCCTTAGAAAAAAATTATTAAGGGGTTGTATTTTGTCTCATTCTATCAAGGTTTCTGAGTAACCTTGTCTAAGATTAGTCTTCTCAGAAATTGTTTATGTTTACAGGAGAATAATTTAGCTTTGCTATGAGTTCCAGGTCAGCTTTCAAATGTCAGGGGGCTGTCTTCACATCCGCCACCCCCAGGGGCTTGGAATGAACTTCCTAAATGGTCTGAAAGCTCTCGGTGAACAGCCTCCTACCAACTCTCCACTGAGATCTAGAACCACATTCAAGTTTTCATTCCACTCTGGCATGGGGAACTTTTCTCAGTCCCTAGTAAACACCCTGCTTCTTTCCACCCCAGTGTTAACCTGTGCTATTCCAACTCCACCTTCACAAATTAATTCCTGGGAAGTAGGAACTAACATTATACTAGTATATCAAGCATGACGCATGGTACACAGAAATACTTAGTAAAAATTTGTTGAATAAATAAATGAGTGAATGAACAAATAAGTGAATTCAAATTTGTGTGAGCCAAGATTATGTTCTATCAAGTACCAGAGGCTGTTTCTCATCGCCTACGGCCCCATTCAAGGTGTGTGGAGACTTGTCTCCATATCCCTCCTCTTAAAAGTTTGCTGGACCTTGGGAGGGAAGCAGAGACTGACCCAGTCTCCAAGCCAACTTATTTACAAGGGCAAAGGAAATCCAAAGAGAGGAACATGAGTGAGAAAAATTATGAAGATCAAAAGATTTTACATCCACTATTATAGGAATTGTTAGGTTAAGGGAAACATCCTCAGTGGTAACAGAAAGGTATGCTCTGACTATCAGAAGACATGATTCCTAACTATGACCAACAATAAGGAAGGAGATATGCAATAAATATTATAACTTATTCTTTTATTTATTTCCCTTTGGATGTGACAATGTTTTGTTCTTTTTTTCAAATGGATTTCATGGAAATATATTTGTACAAATTTATAGGCAACATTTAACGATTCCTTTATGGTTTCTGACTATCAACAGAATATAAGCTCATTACAGAACATTCAGGGGGAAATGGAAAAAGCAGAAAAATTAAATGTGAAATTACCGTATCATATGCAGCATTACTGTCAATTTTGGGGTATGTTTTCTTTTAAGATGTATAAAGATGAATTTAAGTTAAAATTATACTGTGAATAAAATTCTACTTCATGTTTTTATTACCCTTGATGCTATCCCATGTGAAAGCAGTTGTGCCATTAAATATTCTTTGAGAACACGAGTTTACAATTGCTTAATATTTCATCTTGGAACTTAATATATTAAGTATCTGTTGTTGCATAACAATTTACTCTAGAACTTGAGACAAGGATCTATTATGTCACAGCGTTTCTGACTGCCAGGAATTTGGGTGGGCCTCGCGGGGAGGTTCTGGCCCAGGGTATCTCTCCAGGTTGCAGTCAAGCTGTGAGCAGGGTTGTGCAGCTGCAGGAGAATTGATTGACTTGCCCCCAAGGATTCACTTGAAGCTCACTCACCTGGTTATTGACTAGAGAAGCTCATGGACTTCTCCATAGAGCTGCTCCCACATAGCTTCTCCCTGAGGGGATGACAGGGGAGCAGGGGAGAGAGAGAAAGAGAGCGAGTGAGAGATTGATTGTTTATACTGCCTTTTATAACCTAGTCTTCTGGTCATATACCATCACTTCCACCCTGTTATTCATTAGAAACAAGTCACTAATGCCAACCCATACTCAAGGGGAGGACATTACACAGGTGCGTGAACACCAGGAGGCAGTGGTCACTGAGACCATCTTGGAGCTGGCTACCACATTTACCTTAACTGCACATAATTTGTATAACTATATATAACTTTTTATATACTTACATATAAATTTTATCTACTGGATATTTAGCCTTATTTTATTTTTGCCCCTTAAAGAGTGGTTATTTTTTATTTAAAAGTATGTATTAAGTGTCTTCATTGTACTAAATTCTGGGGTTAAAATCATAATACAAAAATCTTCCCTGTCAAAACCTATGATTATTTAATTAAGATAGAGTCCAAAAATTGAGAATATTATTTAACATATATAAATATGTAGGCCTTTTGCTATATACTGATAATTGATTTTCAAAAAAATGTATCTAGCCCTGGCCAGTGTGGCTTAGTTGGTTGGACATTGTCTTGAGAACCAAAAGGTTGCTAGTGGGATTTCTGGTCAGTGCATATGCCCAGTTGTGGGCTTGATCCCCTAATAGGGTTCCTGCAGGAGGCAGCCAATAGGTGTTTCTCTCTCATATCCTTTCCCTACCTCTCTCTATAAAAAAAAAAAAAGGGGGGGGGGCATCTTCACTTCTTTACTAATAATCCCAGAAACAGCAGCATCCCACTATAAAATTAATAGTATTTAATATTGATATTTAATACATCATCATTTCTAAGGTAATAAGTAAAAATTTATATATTCTTGTTACTTCAATCTGCATATAGAATATTTGATTATTAGAGAAGTTGAATATATTCATGTTTAATTTTTTTATTTTTTATTATTTTTTGAAATATATTTTATTGATTTTTTTAAGAGAGGAAGGGAGAGGGATAGAGAGTTAGAAACATCAATAAGAGAGAAACATCAATCAGTTGCCTCCTGCACACCCCCTACTGGGGATGTGCCCACAACCCAGGTACATGCCCTTGACCGGAATTGAACCTGGGACTGTTCAGTCGGCAGGCCAATGCTCTATCCACTAAGCCAAACTGGTTAGGGCATATTTAATTTTTTTAATTAGCAAGTTTCTCATTGTGTCTGTAGATCTCTTCATAAGGATATTAACTTTAGATCAACTATGGTTGCTATAAATATTATTCTGTTTATAGTAAATATTTAAATTTTCACAAGATGTTTACCATGCAGACATTTTATATTTTTATACTGTTAAATCTATTAACCCTTCATTTTTTTAATGCTTATTGAGTCCTCCATTATCTGTTAATTTAATGGCATCTACATTTTCTTTTATATCACACACTAGAGGCCCAATGCACAAAATTCCTGCAGGAGTAGGCCTTCCTTCTCCTGGCTGCCAGCACTGGCTTCCCTCCAGCACCCAGGACCCTGGCTTCCCTCTGGCCACCAGGAGGCATCTGGAACCTGGGCTTCCTTCACAGCCCTGGCTTCATCCGGAAGGTCATCTGGAAGGACATCCAGAAGGATGTATGATCTAATTAGCATATTATACTTTTATCATTATAGATAGCAATAAGATTTTAATTTAAAAATTTTAGCACTTTAATATACCTGACATCTATTTTGGTAAATTACGTGCAACGAGGACCCAATGTTTTTATTCCAAAGTAATTTGTTGAACACTCTCATTTCCCATTGATTTCTAAGATTTCTCTCAAACCCTATTAGATTCTTATATAAGCTGTGGCTCCCTTGTATTCCTCCCCAAATCTTCTTCCTACCCAAACATGCTGACATGGCTCTTTAACTTAAAATGCTCATAGTTAATCCACAGGGCATGTTCCATGCCTTTTTTTGTGTGTTTTTGTTTGTTTGTTTAATCTTTTCTCTTTATTCAGATTCTCTATCTTAACTGGTTAGGGTCTTCCTTGGAACCTTATGGTTTGCTTGTTAATGATATTTTTTCTTTTAAAATATGACTTCTAAGAGAAAGCTATTGTTTCATTTTATATGTCATAATTTTACCAGTACTTGTAGTGGTTTTCAGTTTGTTTTCTTGGAGTTTCTAGGTATATAATATTATCTGTAAAAGTTTTTACCATAACAAAGTAAAAAGTAAAAAAATTATTTTTATCTTAAGCTTTATAATGATTACAGCTCTTATTTTTGTCGCATTACATTGATTAGAATGTCTAGAATGACTTTTAAAAGTATTAAAATTCATTGAGCACTTATCTTATTTTAAATTTAAATTTAAAGTGACTATATGTAGCACTTCACTATTGAAAATGAAGTTTTAAAAGCTTGATTTGAAAAATAAAACAGCAAGTGCTGGAGAAAAGCAGAAATATTTTAGCATGCTCTGCATCCCAAATTCCAATCATTGTTAGTTATTTAATTGTTTTCTAAAAAGAGGACACATTTGACATCCAACTACTCTGCATATGAATTTTGCTGTTCTTTTTTATCTGTTTTATTGGTTATCATGCTTTAGTTTGTCTAAGAATTACTGTTTCAGCTAATATATCCAAAATCATGTATAATAAACTTCATATGGACAATTTAGAGTTATTCAGAATTAACTGTAACTATGATAATTTGCACATTTTATACTGACATTAAAGCATAATTGTTTTTAAATATAATTAAGCATCTCAAAGCCTATATTTTTTCATAGCATTCACACAGTTACTGCTTTACACTGATATTTACTATTATTATATGACTAGAGGCCCAGTGCATGAAATTAGTGCATGGGGCAGGGGGTGTCCCTCAGCCCAGCCTGCACCCTCTCCAATCTGGGAACTCTCGAGGAATGTCCAGGTAGGATCGGGCCTAAACGGGCAGTCGGACATCCGACTGCTGGCTCCCAACTGCTCACCTGCATGCCTTCCTGATTGTCCCTAACTGCTTCTACCTGCCAGCCTGATTACCCCCTAACCACTCCCCTGCTAGCCTGATTGATGCTAACTGCTCCTCTGCCAGCCTGTTTGCCCCTAACTGCCCTCCCCTACAGGCCTGGTCACCCCTAACTGCCCTCCACTGCTGGCCTGATCGCCCACAACTGCCCTCCGTTGCAGGCCTGATCCCTCCCAACTGCCCTCCCCTACTGGCCATCTTGTGGTGGCCATTTTGTGTCCACATGGGGCAGTCATCTTTGACCAATGGGGACAGCCATCTTGTATGTTGGAGTGATGGTCAATTTGCATATTATTCTTTAATTAGATAGGATTAGATAGGATAGAGGCCTGGTGCATGGGAGGGGGCTGGCTGGTTTGCCCTGAAGGGTGTCCCAGATCAGGGTGGGGGTTCTCTTGGGGTGTGAGGAGGCCTGTGGTAGTTTGCAGGCTGGCCACACCCCCCAGTGACCTAAGCATAAGCCCTGGTATCTGGGATTTATTTATCTTCTGTAATTGAAACTTTGTAGCTTTGAATGGAGCCATGCCTCCTGCTCACTCCATGGCTGCAGCCATTTTTGTTGGGATTTATTTATCTTCTATAATTGAAACTTTGTAGCCTTAAGCAGAGGCCAAGGTGGACCAGGGCAGACAGAAAGCTTGGCTTCCTCCATTGCCGGGGGAACCCAAGCCTCCTGTTCACTCCGTGGCTGCAGCCATCTTGGTTGGGTTAATTTGCATACTCACTCCAGATTGGCTGGTGGGAATGGCTTGTGGGTATAGCAGAGTGGTGGTTAATTTGCATATTACTCTTTTATTAGATAGGATTAGTTACCCTCCTACCAGACAGTAAGTTCTATTAGGTCAGGACTCATGCTTCTTTTCATCTATTGTCATACCTGTATTAGTATTTTATTTTTATGTAACAAATTATCACACATTTAGTGGCATGAGACAACACAGATTTATTATCTTACAATTCTGTAGGTCTGGTGTCTGATAAGGGTCACACTAGGCTAAAATCAAAGTATCGGCAAGGGTTCTATTCCTTTCTGGGGACTCTAAGGGAAATTGATTTATTTGCCTTTTCCAGCTTCTATGTGGGTTGACACCTTCTCACTCTGACCTTTTTCAGCCTCAATTATTTACTTTTAAGGATCCTGGTGATTAGAATAAATCTAGTCAATCCAAGATAATCTCCTTATATTAAATCAGTTGATTAGCAACCTTAATTCTACCTGCAACTTTCATGTTCCTTCTTGATATAAAGTAACATATTCATAGGTGCAAGGAATTAGGACATAAACATTTGGAGGGGATTATTCTATTGATTACAATGATCATATTGACTAGCATAATTGGTACTCAATAAGTATTTGTTGTATAAATGAATAATTGAATGAATGAGTACAACTTTTAAAGTTAAATATATTCTTTAAATGATCAAATGTTTCCCAATATTTCTCACTTTCATAAAGTTTTTAACAATGATGACTGTTAACATTTTATTTTTAGTACATATTAAGTTTCCCACTTAATTATTATATATTTTTCTTATAGAATATAATAATAAGCTAATAGATTGGCTTATTAGTCCATCTTGCATTCTTATTTACTCACGGTACTGTTAAGTCTGGTTAGTCATTTCTTAAAGATATTTGTACAATGATGGTACACATGCTGTTTCATTTTAGTATCTAGTTTATTCACTTAACATAAAAAAGATACTAATAGCTCATGTATGATAAATGTTTTATTATGTGCCCCATACTGTGATAAATTTTATATATTTACTGTGTTCTATTCAGTAATGTTTAATTTATATAAAATTTCATGATCAATCCTCAAAAGCAATTCTATTTAGGAGAATTTATTTTGTGTTCACTTTACAGATAAATAAAATAAATTTTAGAGTCACTAAGTATTTACATATTGTCTTAATCCTGATAATGGTAGATTCAAATAACCAAATCTGGTCCTTATAGGATCACAGTCTATACTGTTAATCATAATGTTCCATCAACTGGTACATTTCCTATTATGGTTTTTGTTCTGGAATAAGCCATACAACATCATTTCTTGATTTGAAAAACAAAACAGATGATTTTAAAAAGTGTATCTTTAGCCGAAACCGGTTTGGCTCAGTGGATATAGCGTAAGCCTGCGGACTGAAAGGTCCCGGGTTTGATTCGGGTCAGGGGTGTGTACCTTGGTTGTAGGCACATCCCCAGTAGGGGGTATGCAGGAGGCAGCTGATCGATGTTTCTCTCTCATCAATGTTTCTAACTCACTATCCCTCTTCCTTCCTCTCTGTAAAAAAAAAAAAAAAAAAAAGGAAAGAAATCAATATAATATATATATATATATTAAAAAGTGTATCTTTAAAGCCTAAATCACTTGGTATTTCTGATACAAAATTCTATTTTAGCTTTTTTGTTGGCTATTGTTTTTCCCTTGGTCAACCAGGTATCCCACAACTTCCTGTGTCTTGTTTTTTAATGAAAGTATTCAATAAATTTTATCAGTTACTTATGGTAAAATATTTGTTGGGTGTTATACTGTAACTGCCTTTATGGAGTTATGTTCTGTTTCAGGAACTAGTGAATTAAAAGAACAAGTACATAATTTAAAATTATAATTAGTACTGTAAAGGAAGTGAATGAATTGTGAAAGCAACAATAAAGGGGCTAACTTAATTTACATAGAGGTCAGAAAAGTCCATACCCTTTGAGAAGAAGACTTGTAAACTGAGATTAAAAAAATACGAAGGAATTAACTCTATGAAAAGGAGTTGGCCATGATTCCTATCCTCTTGAGACTTTACAACAATGGCCTGAAATTTTCTTTTGGTTGAGGAAATAAATTTACTTTATAACTGTGTTCTCCCTCTTAGTCATCTGTGTTAAAAAACTTTTTCCCTTCATTTGCAATCTGTTTTCCATAGCTTCCATGTTGGTATTTCTATTTGTTCATTTTGAAATGAGCAAAAGTTTACCTAGATACTATTTTTAACAAGAGATGGGATGTGTAAATTTTTCCCGGTCTTGCCCTCTGCTAGTTCGGGGTTAAGTCAGTGACCTAATGTAGACATAGGCTTATGAAAAATATAACCAATTCAGGAAAAAAATTTATTATGTTGGTTTAGATATTAGAATACATTTTGACAGAACTCATCATTATGTCCACAATTTCAAACATACCACATATTACAACTTGTCCTCTAGCATCATATTTTAAAAAGGAAATTCACAGAATTATATTGCCTTTTGTGCAGAGAAAGGTAAACAGTGATGCTACTTACAAGTATGCTATCAGAGCTTGGATAATAAATCTGAGCCTTTTTTCTCTTTTAAGTTTTTTCTTTCCTTTTTTTTTTTTTTTTTTTTAGATTCTTAGTGAGTGACTAATGAAACCAGTCACAGATAAGCACTTGATACTTAGTCATAGAGGGAGCTATTGATACAGCCAGCTTAATCAATCCAGGATGTGTACTGGACAGGTAAACCTCATTATACACAGTTACTGATAGATTAGGTTGGTTTTAAACTATCAACATTGGCAAAGTATTGGAGGAGCACAGTCTGTAAGAGGAGGAATGAAGCTGAATAATAAGCATAGCAGACAACATTTATCTCAAAAATAAAATATAAATGTCAGAATATAAATACAATGTGTGAAAACATCTAACTATTTTGGCCAAATTATGGAAGAGTCTACTGCTATGTGACTATTCTGCTATAAGTGAATATAATTATACTGCCTTTTGAATGTCAATAGCAAAATTTGGGAAATGCAAGGTAGTCAAAGAGACTAGTAGTTCATAAGGTAGCTAAAGATTACACCGCAGGAAAATCATTCTAAAGAAAATTATAAGCAAGGTGCAAGTAATTACATACTACTCACATCACCATTCCCTGAGTCTTTATAAAAAAACTTAAATATTCCAAAGGGGAACTTCATTGATTTTACATGGAATGGTTTCTTGTGATTATGACTGAATTATTTTTCAGCAGTAGAGGGTACTAACTACAAAATCATTCATGAAGCCCTAAAATGCCTCCCTCTTCCATAAATATAGTCATATCTCTTTAACAAATTAATGGCAAAATATGATAACACTAGGGGCTCAGTGCACAAATTTGTGCACCTTGGAAGGAATAGTGGGCCGCAAGTCTGCAGGTCTAGGCCCATCCTCCACGCCCCTGCCCGGCCTCTCCCTCTGCTGCCCCCTGTCCCAAGTCTGCCAGCAGCTCTGCTTCTGCCACCATCACTGCCATGCACTGATGGCGCCAGCCCCACTCCCACCCACTGACAGCGTGGAAGGATTGGGGCCGGTTCCAGCAGTGGGTGCGAATGGGGCCGGCACTATCAGCAGGTGCAAGTGGCGGCTGCTGCCCCAATTGCCCCTCAGGAGCAGTGAGAGGTGGATATGCCCTCAGGAGTAATCAAGGCCAGCATCTGCCACTTGCACCTGCTGATGGCACCGAGTGATCAGGACCAGCGCCAGGCACTGGCAGTGGGTGCAAGTGGCATCTCTGGCACCAGCTGCAGGTGCAAGTGACATCTCTGGCACCAGCTGCAGGTGCAAGTGCCAGGCAGGCCCATGGCATGCGGGAGCAAAGAATTTTCATTATTCACCAGAGGCTCACCCCAATGACAGCGACTGGTGCCCCATCTTGGTCTGGTATCCCTGCTCACCTGCTCCATCATCACACCACGGCCAATGCCCACCATGTTCTGTACATGCCCGTTGGTGGTCAGCACATGTCATAGTGACTGGTTGTTTGGTTGTTCCTGGTTGTTACACCATTCCATCTATTTGCATATTAGCCTTTTATTATATAGGATATTGATTTTGCAAAATAACAATGAAAGCCAAGGAAAAGGCAATATATACATACAATCCACTGGATCTCTAGGGCATCCATTTCCTCTTTTCTAAAATGAAATGGTGTCTATTTTGCAGAAATGTTATAAGTAGCTAAAATGCAAGAATGCAGGAGAAGGCTGAAGAGAAATCTAGTCTTATTAGAAGTGCTCAAAATATGTCCACATAGTAACAAGTTCAAAATAGTCAGCCTGTTCTTTAAATTCTTTTATAAAATTTTAAAACTTTTTCTCTGAAAAAGGAACTCCTAATAAAATAAAAAGGAAGCCACAGACTAAGAGAAAATATTTGCAAAACAACTATTGGATGAAACTATGACTGGAATACAGTCAAGAGGAACCATTCTAGAGTGATGAGGGAGGTTTAAACAAGGATGGCTTCACTCACAGTGACCAATATCCTGTGATGATGTTGTACTACTAAATAGCTATCTGATATAAAATGATTAATTTTAGAAAACAAAAATATGAAATCCAGAGAAAAAAAAGCCACTCTACCCCAAGTTGATAACTGCTCTAACCACTATTTTTCCTTAAATTAAAACAAATGCTGGGTGAAAATATTGAAGATACATTAGGGCACCCAGTAGATGAGTTTCTCATATAACGAAACACATACTGAACATCTGGCAAGGACTGTATTTTGTAGCCACGCCACCATAAGTGTTCAGCTATATGCTACTTGCCATTTCAAAAACTATCCTAAAAGCAATGCTAAGTACGGGAGAGAAAAAGATCCCTGTAAAAATGTTCAAGTATGTGGCTTTACGAAAGCCAGAAATGTTAAAACCAGAGCTAGAGTCATATAAGAAATAAATGAAGCAATTTTGCTTCCCATGCTTTAAATCACTGCAGTGAGTTTTAGAAACAAATCATCTGTAAACAAAATGGGCTTTCATAGAGTTACAGGGCACTTTATCAGGGGGATATAGCCAGAGAAATCATATTTAAGGGTACACTTTCTCTTTCTCACTGATTTTCTAAAGGTCTAAGAAATAAGTTGGTTTGGAGTTTCTTGAATTGTGCTGCGCTTGATGTATTTGCTCCATCCAAATGAGCATTTTGCAGCCCTATTGTGTGTTGACACCTGGAAACCCAACTAGCTGTTCCCCAGACATGCCCCAGGTGAACATTTTTACTACTTGGGTTGCTATTTTGAACTAGAAAAATATTTCCCAACATTCTATGTTGTATAGGATATTCTTAAAACAACAGAAGATCATGGTGGATAACCACATGGCCTTAAAGTCAAGCAAGCGGACTCTGGGTGGCAGAATAACCAGCCCCCTAAAGAAGTCTGTGGTAATCACTGGAATCTGTGATAAACCTTATTTTGCATGGCAAAAGGGACATTGCAGATGTGATCAAAGTCAAGGATCTTGAAATGCGAGAGATCATTTTGGATAATCTGGGTGATCCCAATTTAATCATCTGAGTTCACATATAGTAGAATATCATTGTCTTTATTTATTTTTTTAAATATATTTTATTGATTTTTTTTACAGAGAGGAAGGAAAAGGGATAGAGAGCTAGAAACATCGATGAGAGAGAAACATCGATCAGCTGCCTCCTGCACACCCCCTACTGGGGATGTGCCCATAACCCGGGTACATACCCTTGATTGGAATCGAACCCGGGACCCTTCAGTCTGCAGGCCAATGCTCTATCCACTGAGCCAAACCGGTTTTGGCAGAATATCACTGTCTTTAAAAATATGGAAATCCTGCAATATATGACAGCATGGATAAACTTTAAGGTCCTTGTTCAAAGTGAAATAAGTCAATCACTGAACACAAACTATATTATTCTACTTATATGAAATATCTAAAAGGGTCCATCTCATAGAAGAGAGAGTGGAATGGTGGTTTCCAGGGCCTGGGGGCAAATTCCAGTTACACAAGATGAATATGTTCTAGAAATCTTCAACACAGTATCATACCTATAGTCAACACTACCATATTGTATACTTAAAAATTTATTAAGAGTATATCTCATGTTAAGTGGAAGAGGAAGACAGAAAGGTGGACAAGAAAGATGGCAAAATGCGAAAAATGTCATGCTTTCGTGTTGGTAATGCAGAGAGCAATGTGCAAAGACCAGAGAGAAGCGTATAGTAAGGAAGGAAGGCCTCCAGCTGAAAGCCAGCAAGGAAATGGAGACTTCAGTCCTACACATGTATGAATCTGAATTCTAACAACGCCCAAATGAACTGGAAACATTTCCTCCCTCGAGCCTATGGAATGTAGGAATGCAGTCCTGCCCACACCTTGATCTTAGCCCAGTGAGATCTTAGCCCTGTTTTGGACTTCTGACCTACAGAACTGTAAGATAATGAACTTGTGTTATTTTAAACCATTAAGTTTGTGGTCATTCATTACTGCAGCAAAATAAAGTGAATACAGGCTCAAACCCTGGTCTTCCACTCCTTACTCTGGTGGACCTTGGGCAAGGTATAGAACATCTCTGAGCTTCAATCACCTCATCAATAAAATGATGCTAATAACAGTACATGCCTCAGATGGTTATAAGAGTAAAATTAGAAATTATATAAAACACTTCAGATGGTATCTAACATATAGTAAAAGCTTAATGAATATTAATTATGATGTTAATGGTGGAATCAACATAAAGAAGCATAGATGAAAAAGCCTCAGTATGCACTAAAGCTTGGGAAACACAAATTAACTTCTTTATTGCAGACCTTCTCAGAGCACTTAGAATGCACACATGTTTTTGTTGTGGTTTTTTAAATATGTTTTTGTTGATTTCAGAAAGAGGAAGGGAAAGGGAAAGAAAGATAGAAACAATGAATGGCTGCCTCCTCCATAGCCCTCCCTGGGGATGGATCCCACAATCTGGACATGTATCCTGACTGGGAATTGGACCGTGACCTCCTGATTCATGGGACAATGCTCAACCAACTAGCCACAAGGGCCAGGCACACATGTTTTTGAACCTCCAAGAGGACATATAGTCTGCAGTATTTTCCAAAAGTTTTGACTAGGAAATCATGTTACAAGGAATCATTTTGTGCCCTAGGAGCATGCTTTGAGAAAACAATGGGCTAAATTTTGAGAACTCACACAAAATGCAAACATTCTCTGGAAAAGGCAATATGTTACTCCACTATTTACTGTTTATGTCGTTGGTATAGGAATATAAAGCTTTAACAACTTGTAAGTAATATAAGCATATAAGTAATATTTATAGTCTATGTTGACAAAAGAGCTCTGCTGGGACTTCCTTTAAAGTTAAAGGACTGGTGGTGTTGACTATCAGAACATTAATCACTACTACATTAACTGGAAAAAAAAATCTGCCAGGCAAAACATCATGGGTCAAGGTAGTCTAGAGACTGCTGTGTATTCAATTCAGAAATAAATGTAGAAAGGAGATTTCACCCTAAAATTACCTAAGATTCAAAGATTCAGATGATGTCAAGAGACTTTGGTAAATGTTCTCCTGTTGTACAAAATGTTCTCTTTCAAGGAAAATTGATGATATAATGTATATTACACAGGTTTGGAAACAGCTAAAGAAAAAGATTCTTAACTCTCCATTAGCAAAAGTCAGTATTCTAGACCCACAAAGTGCATGTTAGCCACACACTAGATATTCCTTTCCATTTTTTAGACTTCTGTCTTCCTGAATTTCTCTAATAAATGCTTTAGATAATGAGATGTTATTAGCTTTGGGGATCATGAGCCACTTAATGTGCAGATCAAAATGACAAACTTTTTCACTAGCAATAAACAACATATGGTCCTTATAATAGTTAATTTTAAGTGTAAACTTGACTGAACTATAGGGGTGCCCAGATATTTGATCAAGCATATTCTGGATGAGTCTGTGAGGATATTTTTAAATGAGATTAATGTTTGACTTGATAGACTAAATAAAGCAGATTGCCTTCCCTAATGTGGGTGGTCCTCATACAATCAACTGAAGACATGAATAGAATAAAAATGCTAAGAGGGAACTTCTTGAGCTTGACTGTTTGAGCTGGGCCCTTAGACTCAAATAAAAACAGGCTCTTCTTGGATCTTAAGCCTGCCAGCTTTCGGACTGAAACTGAAACTATTGGCTCTCCTTTGTATTTAGCTCTTTGGACTTATCAGCCTCTATAATCGCATGAGCCTATTCCTTATGGTAAAGTAATATCTCGATATAATACCTTTATGAAATATGTATATAGATAGATCGGTTGAGTGAAATATATATATATATATATTCTATTTCTCTGAAAAACTTCTGACATAGGCACATATTTTGATACTGAGAGGTTTTAGAATTTTTAAAGACGAGGTTTCAAATGGATTCTGGGATATCAATTTGGAGATGAGAAACAATTATGGAAACTTTGAGCATATTGAATTTGAGTTACCTATAAAGTATTCAATATCCAACTGATAATAATACTAGGGGATTTGAGGCACAGGGAAAAAATCAGGCTATTTAAAAGATGTATGAAAAGAATTTACAAGAGGTAATATGTGCCATAACCGGTTTGGCTCAGTGGATAGAGCATCCGCCTGCGGACTAAAGAGTCCCGGGTTCAATTCCGGTCAAGGGCATGTACCTTGGTTGCGGGCACATCCCCAGTAGGAGGTGTGCAGGAGGCAGCTGATTGTTGTTTCTCTCTCATCGATGTTTCTAACTCTCTATTCCTCTCCCTTCCTCTCTGTAAAAATCAATAAAATATATATATTTTTTTAAAAGAGGTAACATGTGTAATGTTTGTTTTCATAAAATACAGCCATGAACAGACACTGGGGGACAATCTACTGGAAGTTTTCATGTACTCCCACAGCATGGAACACTGTATCATAGTCATAAACTGTTCTCAGTAAACGATAGTTCACTGACCTGAAATACAACACAAAAAGGACACCTTTTAGTATCCTCTGCACTTGTCTCAGAACCATTTCATTAACCTCAAACTAGATCACTGAATTATTTTATCTTTAGTTGTATCAGGTGATCATTTATACTAATAAAAGGGTAATATGCTAATTAGACTGGACGTCTTCCGGACAACCATCTGGACGTCCTTCTAGACAAAGCCATGGTGGCAGGGGCTGAGGCAGAGGCCATTAGGGGTGACCAGGTCGGCAGGGGAGGGCAGTTAGGGGGATCAGGCTGGCAGGCAGAGTGGTTAGGGCAGACAGGCAGATGAGCGGTTAGAAGCCAGAGATCCCGGATTGTGAGAGAGATGTCAGGCATAAATTGGCAGTTGGACATCCCCCAAGGGGTCCCAGATTGGAGAGGGTGCAGATCGGGCTGAGGGATCCCCCCTACCCCTGTGCACAAATTTTGTGCACTGGGTCCCTCTAAAAAAAAAAAAATACACACATATATATATATATATATCTTAAATAGTGCCATATATATATATATATATATATATATATATATATATATATATATATATATGGCACTATTTAAGATTACCTCACATTATTATATTAAAGCACACTACATAGTTAGGTGTTAGAATATGATTTAGTACTGTATCTTTGTATAGACTTGTATTAAGAAAATTAAATTTTAAAAGCTTAAATAACGTGACTTTTAATTGGATTGAAAACTGGTTGCTAGATTTTCAGCAGAGGAATAAAACCTATATAAGCATTGTTACCTCAGATGCACTGGGTCCTAGGAGGAGGACAAGGAGGGGAGGCACTGGGCACGCTCTAGTTACAGGGCCATTTTTAAAGCAAGTGTTGTCATCCAGAAAGAAATAAAGACTATGGTTTAGCACAAATTCAGCTCTAGCATGAAAACAGTCAGAGAAGCATTCAAACCCATAAAGATGAACTAATGTTCCATTTAGCCAGATAAGAAAAATATAAACCAGTCTCACACCCTTTTATTTGATTGGCACACAGCAGCATTTAAAACTGAGTGATGTAAATGTGAACCTATCTGCATCTCTACTTTCTCATCTGCTGAATTTCTTTAAGAACATCTATTAGAGCCAATTCTGAGTTGCCCAAAAGGGCTTCACTAAATTCCTCACTGAGCCACGTGGGTTGGTTAAAGGGAACAGCTTCAACTCTAGCTAGAGCAGTTATGAATATAGACTCTTTATCACAAGAAACACCAAGCAAGTAGTTGTTCATAAATCTTTGTCTAAAAATGAAAGTAAGTCAAGGCACAGTCCTGGCTGCAGGCAACTGTGAACACACACACACATACACATACACGTTGGGTATATTATTAATGCTATTGAATTCTACAAAGTTAAGCTTTGGTAGTAGGTACAGGAGCTGGATCAAGAAGGAATATGTGCTTTTAAAAGCTCATACATACATATCAGTGGTATTTCTCTAAATAAGCAAAAAAAAAGTTGAGATCATCTGCTTTGGAAATTATAATTAGTTTAAAACAGTTAAATTTAAAACAATCTACTTGATTAATACTAACTTAATTTCAATAATATGCAAAAACTTCTAAAATACTCCCTCTCCTACTCTGTCCTTTGTACAAATGAACATCTGTATATATAGGTTATCCCCCAGAAAATGTACACATGCTTTAGTAGTTGATAGCTCAATTTTAAAAGTGAAATGTATTTTAATAAACACTGCCTTTATAATTACTCAAAGTGTGTGTATACATTTTGGGAGGATACTCTATATTATAAACCCATTAGCAAAGTTTTATGTTTATTGTTTGCAGTTGTCTTTCAAAACATGATTAGAGAAGAAAAGAATTACAAACAAAACTTAATTTTATACAGCCTTTTATAATATCTACTAGTGGCCCCGTGCACAAAATTCGTGCACAGGGTGGTGGGGGGCGGGGGAGTAATCCCTCAGCCTGCCTGCATCCTCTCCAGTCTTGGACCCCTGTGAGATCGGGCCTAAACCGGCGGTCGGACAATCCCCTCGCAATCCGGGACTGCTGGCTCCTAACCGCTCAGCTGCCTGCCTGCTTGATTACCCCAACCACTCTGCCTGCTGGCCTGCTCACCCCCAACTGCCCCCCTGCCAGCCTAATCACCCCCAACTGCCCCCCTTCCTGGCCTGATCACTCCTAACTGCCTCTGCCTCGGTCCTGCCACCATGGCTTTGTCCGGAGGGACGTCTGGAAGGTCTCCTGGTCTAATTAGCATATTACCCTTTTATTAATATAAATAGGATATGACATACTACCATAACTATAACATATCTACCATTATTACTCTATGAGAATACGTACTTCATGTGATAGGAAGGCATCTAATACATTACATTGTATATGGTGTAAGTAGTAGGAAATACTGTATTCATAGCAATAATATACACCCTGTGACTTCCCTTCCTGATTTGGGAATGGTTCCCCAGTTTTTTGAATGTTTCCTGGCCCCTAATGTTTTTGTTTTGTTTTTTTGTCATTCAGTGTAACTTCACTTACTATTTATTGCACATGATTTGAGGTCTTTAATTTCTAACCACCAAAGATTCAAAGGAATATTTTTTCCATGAAGTTTAACGTTAACATTAGTGAATTCATGTATCCATGTGTTTTTATTGTAAATATCTGGATTATTCACATTGTCATAGATCCTGAACTCATAAGCATGGATCATGCACAGGCTGGCAGCAAGCCAGGAAGCCACTCTGCAAGCAAACAGATACTCTGCATAAGGAGAAAAATCATAGCACAACATTTAATGTCCAACCTGAGTCACCTCAGAATGTTACATATATTGACTTCTTAATTCATATAGTATCGGGTACTCAACTGCTTGGTTGGTGATGGGGTTGACCTGGTTTCAGGAAGATTATTCCTGAAATAATTAAGGAAAGGGGGGGCTCAATCTTTTCTTGGTTGCTTGCTCCTCCCCAGCACCTTCATCTTTCTTCTCGTCCTCAGCTTCTTGGGCATCTTCTCCTTCACCTTCACCTCCTTCTTCCTCCTTTACATCCTCAAATTCTTCCTTGGCACTTTCTTCCTCTTCCTCTCCTTCCTCTTCCTCAGCCTCTTCCTTCTCCTTCTCCTCCTCTTCAGCTTCTCCTTCAGAGGGGGGTTCATCCTTAGCTTCCTCGGCTTTTGCAGCCTCAATGTCTCTCCTCCACCTCGATCTGCTCCTCCTGGACGTGGCTGGTGTATTAAGAAGGGAAGGAGCGAGCAGACATCAAGTAGGAGCTGCTCTGTAAACCACCTTAGGCAGATCAACCAAAGACCTGGGAACTCTGGGAGTAGCCGCTGGCTATGCTTTCCACGCTGGAGAAACTGAGCCGGGTCTCCTCACCTTCCAAGAGTTTCCTGTAAGCTGCAATGTCAATGTCCAAAACCACCTTCACATTGAGGAGGTCCTGGTATTCTTTTAAATATCATTCCATTTCACTCTTTGTAGTTCTCAACTCATTTTCTAATCTGTTGATTGTGTCCTGCATAGCACTAACGTCTGTGTTCTGCTTATCCTCCAGCTCTTGCTGCTGTTTTCCCAGCGCTTTGTTCACGCCCCGGCTTGCTTCCATCTTCAGGGTCTTGGCCTTGAGCAGGTGGCAGCTTTCAGACACCTCGTCCTTGGCAGCGTGCACCCCGTAAGTGTTCTTGGCAGTGCTCTTGGTCAGCATGGTGAAGCAGCTCTTGTACCATTCTTCTGCATTCTGCATGTTCTTGGCAGCCAGCTTCTTGTACTGGGCGTGGGTGTCCTTGAGCGCAGCAGAGAGGTTGGACTTGGAGAACACGTCTGAGCATACTGGATCTGTGCCTGCAGCTTGGCGATCTCCTTTTCATGCACCTTCTTCAGAAAGGCGATTTAATCCATCAGGCTGTCGATGCTCTTTTCAAGCTCAGCTCAGGCGACAGCCACCTTGTCTGCACCTTTGCGCGCCTCCATCAGCCAGCCCTCTGCATCCTCATGGTTCAGCACCTCTTCCTGGTAGCACACCCGCAGGTTGCTCCCAGCTCCTTCTGATCCCCGGTGCCTCCTAACTTCCCACTGCCCTCTCCTCACCAAGGACAGGGTGGGGCACAGGCATCCCATTTTCATTAAAATGTTCAACCCGGGCCTGCTCCACTGGTGTCTGCAGGCAACCCGGGGGGCAGGCAGTGATCCTGGAGATGCTGGCCACCCCCGCCTGCCTGGTCCCCAATCACAGCCTGGACCCAGCGGATGGTCTCTGGAGCTGCCTGCTCCACCTGCATATGCAAATTTACCCACAACCTTTGTTGGATTAACTTGCATATCACTTCTAATTGGCTGGTGGGCGTAGCGGAGGTAAGGTCAATTAGCATATTTCTCTTTTATTAGTATAGATGCACTTATCATGGCCAGTACCATTTTCATACTTTCTTTTAATTCTTTATTGTTCTCTGAATAATTATAATAGCTTATGTAAAGTCTTTGTCTATAAGTCCAAAATCATTTCCCCCTCCAGGATATTTTCTGTTGTATGCAGACTCACTTTCCTGTTTCTTCACATTCCTGGTGTTTGTTTGTTTGTTTGTTTATTACAAATAGAGTTGTTGGTAACAACTCTGGTATCAGATTCCTCCAGCAACCACTGAGCTGCTCTGAGATATTCAGATAGCCATCTAAGTATAGAAATATTGCAGGGAGCTAACATTTCAGACAAATATTGGCTTTGCACAGAGTATAATGTTATTAATGAAGCTCCAAAGCAGTGCAAACTTTCCATTCTCTGAGGTGCTGCTGGCTTTTGCCTGCTACACTACTAAATTGGGAAGGAAGTGAGAGAAGATAATAGTCCTAACTTCAATCATCACAGACCCTGCTGTCTTACCAAAGTTTAGTAATTTCTTTTGTATGAACAGTTTTCAGCTCATTCTGATACTTCGGTTAATTGCCAGAGGTCTGAAATGATTGATTTTAGTTATTTTGCTTGTCTTTTGTTTTGTTATAGAAGGAGAGTTCATCAAGGCCCTTACTATTTTATTTCTTAAATATTTTTTTATTGATTTTAAAGAGAGAGAAGAAGGGAGAGGGAGAGATAGAAACATCCATGAGAGAATCATTAATCAGCTGCCTCCTGCTCACCCCCTACTGAGGATTGAGCGCACAACCAGGGCATGTGCCTTGATCAGGAATCGAACCAGTGACTTCTTGGTACATGGGACAGCCCTCAACCACATTGGCCAGGCAGGTTAACATCTATTTTAGAATATATCTCCAAGCACATTATCAGTCGTGGTGCAATGTGTGAAAATTAGAAAACAGTGAAATCTGATGCTGACATTTTCAGAAAACCTGAAATCATTCAGAAGAAAGGAAATTTGCACAGCTAAGTAATATATATATAGTTAACAATGAAGAAGCAAAGATACAGAATAGAATTTTTAAATTTTTTATTGGTATTCAGTTAAACTCCATTAAAAAAAAAGAGGTCTTAAAGGGAATATTATATCTTCATCCCAAATAAGATTTATTTGATGGAAGAGCCAGCAGCCACTTTTGCATCTTAACTTACTTTTCAATTTTACAATTCATAAAATACTCACCAAGGCATGGCACAAGTTTGGAGTTCAAGCACAGTGCACTTTATGGTGCAAGATCCATTAAAAGCAATAATTTGTAAGATCCTCAACAGCAAAGTGTGCATTTTTTTTCAAGGAGTACTTTCAGGAGGGAAGCAGGACTCCTTAATCCAATTTTATGTGTAAAGTGATCTCATTCTCATCGGTGGCCACTTTGCTCTTGTGGTTATGGTTGAAGTTGGAGGACTAAGAGCAAAATGAGTAGCATCTCTCCTCAGGAGTTTTTCCCACAGGCATGAAATACCAACCTGGCTTTCCCTTGAGAAAGCAGTAATCTCACTCTGAGCAGACATCGCCGAGACTTTGATCATGAACTCACTCTGCTCTATGTCACCTTTCTCAGCCTATTTCTTTTTCTTGGTTGCCTAAAGGCCACGGTATGGACATGGCTGTAGAAAAGATTCACTTATTTCTCATCGTTATCTAGTGACTTTCCTTCCTCTCTGACGATTAGAATTCTAATGTGAAAATGCAGAAGGATGGATTTTGAAATGTTGCAGTTCTGCTCCAACATCTATGAACTTGGGCTTTACTCTTTCTAAGCCTCACTGTCCTTCTCTATTAACTGGAGACCACTGTTGCTCTCACTTGATTTTTATTAGATTATCAAATGAGATAATGTGTACTTGAAAGCACTATTGAACACAACACTTAATACAAATATAATATGTTGTGGATAGGATTAACATAATTCCATTGGACTAATCTTGGGGAAAAAAGAATTCAATCTTTACATTAATATTTAATACACTGTAAATCATTTATTCCAAACAATAAGCAATAATCAATCTATACCCTCTCATTTGACATTTATGCTTCATTTATTTACTATTTGTTTGTAATAGTGTCAACAATTAAAAGAACATATCACAAAAAATAATAGGCTTATACTACTATCTCATGATTTTATATTTAACTATTAATTCTTGTCTTTCTTTTATAGAGATGGAAATTTACCTCTTATACACTCTTTCATCTATATGCATGCATGCATACTTTATCTTTCTTCCGCTTCCCAATAAGTTATTATGATTATGTTAAAATTATTCAAACTGAGATATAAAATGTTATATAAGTATATTTACTTTCTTATAATTTTTTTCTCTAGAGTTTATAATTGTTTAGTATTTTTATGTATTTTCTGTATACCATGACCTTTCCCCTTGAGTATTCCTATACAGTTGTAAAGTAAATCATCTTAGCATGAGCAAACCATAAAAAATTGCACTGAAATGCTCAACACTGCCTTGTAAGAATTCCAATATAAGATCAAGGTGAGTTTCACAAAGTCGGGCTGACTTATATGAGAATTGTGGAAGCGTGAAGCTTGACTAAGTCCCACCTCTATGCAGTTTCTTCTGGGAGAAAAGACTCATAGAAAGTTCACAATTGACATAGATGGATTTTATTCACAATTCTTTTAAAAAAATAAAGATTGTTCCAGTATCCTAGCTTATAAATCAACTAGAGGCCTGGTGCACAAAATTCGGCACGGGGCGGGGGCTGTTCCTCAGCCTAGCCTGCACCCTCTCCAATCTGGGACATCCCTCCACAATTCAGTACTCCTGGCTCCATACTGCTTGCCTGCCTGCCTTCCTGATTTCCCCTAACCTCTTCTGCCTGCCAGCCTGATTGATGCCTAACTGCTCCCCTGATAGCCTGTTTGCCCCTAATTGCCCTCCCTTGCAGGCTTGGTCACCCCTAACTGCCCTCCCCTCCAGGCCTGGTACCCCCAACTGCTCTCCCCTACAGGCCTCAGTTCCCCCCAACTGCCCTTCCCTGCAGGCCTGGTCACCCCCAACTTGCCTCCTCTGCTAGCCTGATCACCCCTAACTGCCCTCCTCTGCAGGCTTGATTGCCCCCAATTGCCCTCCCTTGCATGCCTGGTCCCTCCCAACTGCCCTCCCCTGCTGGCCATCTTGTGGTGGCCATCTTGTGTCCACATGGGGGTAGCCATCTTTGTCCACATGGGGCAGCCATCTTGCATGTTGGAATGATGGTCAATTTGCATATTACTCTTTTATGAGATAAGATAGAGGCCTGGTGCATGGGTGGGGGCCAGCTGGTTTGCCCTGAAGGGTGTCCCAAATCAGGGTGGGGGCTCTCTTGGGGCATGGGGCAGCCTAGGCAAGGGGCCTGTGGTGGTTTGCAGGCCAGCCATACCAACTGGCGACCCAAGTGGAGGGCCTGTTATCTAGGATTTATTTATCTTCTCTAATTGAAACTTTGTAGCTTTGAGCAGAGCCAAGCCTCCTGCTTGCTCCATGGCCATAGCCATTTTTGTTGGGATTATTTATCTTCTATAATTGAAACTTTGTAGCATTGAGTGGAGTCCTGGGCTGGCAAGGGTGTGCAGAAAGCTTGGCTTCCTCCATTGTCGGGGAAACCCAGGCCTCCTGCTCACTCTGTGACCCCAGCCATCTTGGTTGGGTTAATTTGCATACTCTCTCCTGATTGGCTGGTGGGCATGGCTTGTGGGTGTAACGGAGTGGTGGATGATTTGCATATTACTCTTTTATTACATAGGATACCAATAAAAGGGTAATATGATAATTAGACCAGATGTCTTCTGCACGATCTTCCAGATGTCTTTACAGACAAAGCCAGGCTCTCACAAAACTGCCCCCAGTCCCAGGTGCCTGCAGCTGGCCTGGGCAGCTGCAGCCGGCCTGGGAGAAGCCACTCGTGGTCCCAGGCACCTGTGGCTGCATCCATCCCAGGTGAAGCTGGCCTGGATCCCAGGTGCCTGCAGACAGCCAGAGAGAGGGAAGCCCTGGTCCCGGGTGTGGAGGCTGAGGCAGAGGCAGTTAGGGGCAATCAGGCCAGCAGTAGAGCAGTTAGGAGCCATCAGGCCAGCAGGGGTGCAGTTAGGGGTGATCAGGCAGGCAGGCAGAGGGGTTAGAGGTTATTAGGCAGGGGGGCAGGTGAGTAGTTAGGAGCCAGCGGACCCGGATTGCGAGAGGGATGTCCCGGATTGGAGAGGGTGCAGGCTGGGCTGAGGGACCCACCCCCACCCCCATGCACGATTTCGTGAACCAGGCCTCTAGGATAAGATGTAATTTAGTGCCCTTGCCAATTTTGAAGAGTGAAATAATAACTTGGGCCTTTTAGAACATCTTTTTTTTTTTCCCCCCCAGACAAGGAGCAAGAGAGACTTTGAAGGCTCTTTTTGGACTCCAGATACAAAGGAATTATGCAAAAGCATCCAAGAAAAAAACTATAGTTAAAGTGATAAGACATTTGAAAAGTCAATGACTTCACCAGTGGGTTTGCTCTATTTGTGAAATTTATGTCTATGGACAAAATTTGAGGTTCTACAGTCTTACAGCATGTGCTGTTAAATAAGAATTGCTTGGCCTCCAAAGACAGTCAAAAGCATAGCCCAATTGAATGCAGTGTTCTTTTTATGATTGCACTCAGAGAGAATGAAAGCTTCTCAGTTCAGTACATCCTTGGCACTAGATTTACTTTCTCAATTCTGAAGGTTTTACAATGACTGTGAAGTTTCATGGACTGAAGTCATTGTGTTCGTGCTTGACTAGTTTGAGCTCCATGCGGCTGATATGCTGTTGACAATCATAGTTCCTGACAGAGCCTTTCCTACTCGAATGTGCTTTCTTCTATTTATCTTAAAATTAGCAACTATCTGCAATTGTCATGAGTCTTTCACTACATCTCTTGGTTGTTTCTAGAAAAAGGAAGGAGCATTTTCTTTATTTTATTTTTATTAAACAGAAGACATTTGGTAAGATTTTATTTTTGTTATTATTTTTTTAAAAACTGGGGATCAGGTTTATCTCTCCCCCCTCCCCCCAGATTTATTAAGGTATGATAAGAAACAAAATATTGTATATATTTAAGGTATACAAAGTGGTATTTTAATATAAATATACCTTGTGTAGTAATTACCACCATCAGGCTAATGAATATATCTGTCACCTCACATAGTTACCATGGTGTGTGTATGTGTGTGTGTGTGTGTGTGTGTGTGTTTAGAACATTTAAGATCTAACCTGTTAGCAAATTTCAAATATACAATACTCCATCATTAGTTATTGTGTCCATGCTATAAATTAGATCTCTAAAATGTATTTATCTCTAAAAACTGAAAATCTGTATCCTTTGACCAATATCTTCCCATTTCCAGCATTCCCCAGCTGCATGTAAACAGCATTCTACTCTGTTTCTCTAGGTTCAACATTTTTAGATTCCTAATAGATGTGATATCATGTAATATTTGTCTTTCTGTGTGTGCCTTATTTCACTTAAAATAATATCCTCCGAATTCACCCACATTGTCACAAATGGCAGAATTTCCTTCTCTTTTATGGCTCAAATATATATCACAATATCTTTATCCATTGACCCATTGAAAGATACCTATGTTGTTTGCATATGCTGGCTATTGTGAATAATGCTGCAATAAAAATAAAATCTCTTAAGAAGTATGGGTTTTTTTGTTATCATTGTTATTACATTATTATTCTTTGCTTCACAGACATCATCTTAGAGTCTATCACATGTTAAGGTCAAATGCCTACTCTTTGTGGCTACCAAAACCAAAAATGACCAAAATCAACTCCCCAAAGAGTCCATTCATTTTAAAACTTAAATCTTCTCAAGTTTCTGGTGGATAATGGATAGATTTAATTACATACTATAAATTCATGGGAATTAATTTATTTTGCCTATGTCTTTGTGTGGAGAGCGGCTACAGTATTTGGACAGGTTCAAGCCTTGGACTAATGAGATGGCACAGTCCTCTCATTGCCATGTGCAAGTCCCAGCTTGGAGGGCAGAGCCCTCCCAGCACAATTATAGCCAAAGGCTATAGTTGTAAGCTTGAACCTATGGTCCAAACACGTGGTCCCATGTGTCTGAGTGATGTGGGCTTGATAGAGTTCAGGTGCATGTAACTGAGTAGAATCGAAACCCATGAGAACATTATAACCAGGCCCTTACTTTGCCTCATGGAATCTGGCTATAAAATAAAGAGACAGCTTACAGGCTGTGGCACCGTCTCTCTCCATCAAAGAGGGCAGTGTCCCACCCAGACCCAGCTTTCTTCTCTTGTCTATCTTGTCTAAATCCTTCATCGCCCCCTCGCAGGTTCACCCTTGGCCATGCTGGAGCGGCACATGTGGCACCTGAACATTTTTATTTTAATTGTTCTTAACAGTATCTCATACTTGTCATCAGGGAATAAAGCATTGTACATTTGAAGGCAATAGTAGGCCACAACAGAGTCCAGCACAAAACAGAGCCAAGAGCTACAAAATTTACCCTACTTCTTATAGAATACAAACACAGCAAAATACACATACAGGTACTATTAATCAGGGCCCAAACACTGATAACACCTTTTCAGGCTGAGTGAATATGTGAACCATGGCAGGTGCAGACTGTGGAAAAGAGGAGCAAGCTTGCTTCATCTAAACAGGAAGGCATTCTTCAGATCCCATCACCAGTGCCATGAGGAGGGGCTTGCCCAGGGTCACCAATCCTCCTGACATTTCACAGAGATGAAAATGGGGTTTTTTACATGAAATCTTCCCATTGTTAAATGCAGGCAATAAATCAATACACACTGAGCTCAATAAAACCATTTAAGAATCAGATTCATCCTAGGAGCTGCCTATATACAATCTTTATTTTGGAAAGAAAACAAATTCAAATAGCATGCTTCAAATTACAACCTGTAACTCCCCCCACTACACACACACACACACACACACACACACACACACACAAACACACACACAATTATCCTCACCTTGGTCTACATTTACCCTTTTCCATAGCACTTTACATATTTTGAAATACATTATAAGATGCTCATTTATTATATTTATTGTATTTGTCCTTGTCCTGTGCCAGGATACACACTCTATAAGGGCAAAGATCTACTTACATTCATCCAGCACCCTTGACCTTTTACATGAATAATTCTTTTAATGAATAAATAAAGTTACTTTTCTTGAAACGTAAATACAGGGTGGCAAAAAAGTAGGCTTATAGTTGTTCATATGGAAAATAATACAATAATTAATAGATAATATGAGAATAAGCTCTGTTTCCCATATTCACTACTATAAACCTACTTTTGCCCCACCCTATACCTGAGAGACTTACGCTTTCAACTCCATTGTGTCAGGCTCCAAGCAAGCTGAGGGGGCATCCTTAAAGGAGGGGAACCTGGCGTGAGGTCAATGTCTGAGCAGGAAAAGGAAGATTGCCACATAGGACATAGGTGGGGATGACCCAGTGTGGGGTATCAGAGCCCAAGCAGAGTAAGGAGGAAACGCATGCATGGAAGTCTGAGCAGGAAAAGGAAGATTGACACATAGGACAGTGCAGAGTCCATGGTGGGTACACACAGGTGGGGATGACCCAGTGTGGGGTATCAGAGCCCAAGCAGAGTAAGGAGGAAACCCATGCATGGAAGCGGTCTGATGAGGGTGTCACTCCACCAAAAGGCAGAAAGACACCTATATGAGAAGCAGTCTTGCAAGGGGTATCAGAGTCCATGCTGGATGAGGAGGGCATGCGTATGTTAGACTAAAGCCGTGTGGAGTTTCAGAATCCAAGCAGGATGAAAACACCCATATGGGGAAGAGGCTGAGACGTGAGTGCAGCATCCCAGTGGGATAAGAAGGGCACCTGCAAGACAGCAGGTGGCAGCAGTGATGGGAGATTGGTTATACATAAGGAGTTGGGTCAAATAAGTATGTAAACTAAGGAAAATCAGAGCCAGGCTTTTCACTGCTTGAGAAGGGAATCACACATGTGAAAGGGAGAAAATTAAAATGACTCCTGTGATGTTGGATTGGAAGTAGAGTAAAAAATAGTGACACCCAAGTAGCAATGAGCATATCTAGCACCCAGATTTTGGCTTCTAAACACTAATATCCACTAAAAGGGAATCAGGAATCCTTGGAGAAATGCCTGATTCTGTGGCTGGGAAGGCAACTGAATGGTGAGCTTGGAACACCATGCTGTGTCAAACAGTAAGAAAGTTCTCAAAGACAGTAACATATTACAACCCATTGGGTCACATAGAAAACCATGTGTTTATTTTGGAGCAATCCCATACTTAGATAAAAATTGAAAATAAAATACAAAGAATGTATATATGTGTGTGTGTGTGTGTGTATGTATATATATATACATATACACATACACACACACCACAGATATAACTAAATTAATAAATAACTAAGTCAAAGTTTGATGAGGAATGACATGGCTACTCATTTCAATTGTCTCCCCACAAAATACTACCTAATTTTAAAGAGGAAAAAAATAGTAACCAGCCCTGGCCAGTTTGGCTCAGTGGATAGAGCATTGGCCTGTGGACTGAAGGATCCTAGGTTCAATTCCAGTCAAGAGCATGTACTCAATTGCAGGCTCAATCCCTGGCCCTGGTCAGGGCCCATGCAGGAGGCAACTAATCCATGTGTCTCTTTCACATGGATGTTTCTCTCTCTCTAGCTCTCCCCCTCCCTTCCATTCTCTCTAAAAATCAATGGAAATATATCCTCAGGTGAGGATTAACAATAACAAAAAAATAGTAACCATACAAGGGAGAGGCCTGGAAGACTCCACCTTAATCAAATGATGCAAGTGAAGATTGTCGGTAATAGTATGAATTAAAATGTTGCACTTACTGAACAAATACAATGCAATGTCACACTGGTGATATCTCCACCAAAGATGTGTAACTTGAACTTACCTGATTATGAGGAAACATCAAACAAACCCAATTTGAGGGCCATTTAAAATTCATTGTTCCAAATGTGTCAAAGAAAACTGAAACTTTTCCAGAATGAACAAGAATGAATAACAACCAAACAACAATGTCTGCTTCTGAAATAAATCCTTTTGCTAAAAATTACATTGTTGAGCTACTTGTAGAAACTTGCCTGAAGTCTGAGGAGTATATAATAAATAGTAATGAGTCAATGTTAATTTCTCAATTTTGATCTTCGTACCTTGGCCATATGGAAAACATACTTGTTTGCAAGAAGCCACGCAAACAAATCCGGTTCTTTGTATTGTACTTACAACTAACTGTTCTGTAAATATGGGACTACTCCAAAATAAAATAGTCTGATTTACTGCACATATCTTTTAACCAACCCCCTTCCAGTCACATATGAACATACTCAAACAAGAATATCATAAATATGTTCATGGTAACATTATTTAATAATATGGAACAACTGGAAGTAGTCTAATTTTCAACAATAGAGGAAGTGTGAAATTGTGAAGTTCATGGCACACAATCTCATAGAAAAAGGTTAATCTTTATGCATAGAAATGGAAATTGTTTAGGACATTACTGTTGAGAGAAAATATGTTAATAATCAGAACAAAAATAAAATTATGGTCTAATTTTTATTTAAAATAGGTTGGGAAAAGGAAATAGAAGTATATTGTCATAAGATGACTATATTATATGTTAATTGGCATAATAGCAATTCATGAAAGACTGGTAAATTAAGGATCTATATTGTAATCCCTACTATAAGAGAGAAGAAGAAGAAGAAGAAGAAGAAGAAGAAGAAGAAGAAGAAGAAGAAGAAGAAGAAGAAGGAGGAGGAGGAGGAGGAGGAGGAGGAGGAGGAGGAGGAGGAGGAGGAGGAGGAGGAGGAGGAGGAGAAGGAAGGAAGGAAGGAAGGAAGGAAGGAAGGAAGGAAGGAAGGAAGGAAGGAAGGAAGGAAGGAAGGAAGGGAGGAAAGAAGAATAGCTCAGCTCTGGTCAAGTGGCTCACTTGGTTGGAGCATCATCCCATGCACCAAAACATGGCAGGTTTGATTCCTGGTCAGGGTGCATAAGAGAGGCAACCATTCAATGTTTCTTTCTCACATTGATGTTTCTCTCTCTCGTCCTTCTTCTCTCTCTAAAGACCAATTAAAACATATCTTCAGGTGAGGATTTTTTTTTAAAAATGTATAGCTAAAGACAAAGGCAAAATAAAACAGTAACTACAAAGTAGCCAAAATTAAATGTATACTATTTAAAGGCTCATAATCAAATTAAGCTACAAGATTCATAAAGTTTATATCATATATATGCTTTAGTAACCCTGGGTTATCCTTCTGTTTATTTATATCCCATTTATTGCATAAAGAAATTAAAATGAAAGGTTACTTAGCAAAACCAATCTCAGGTTTTGATTGACAATTTATTAAAATTTGCAAATCAAGTCAACTTTTCACACAGCATTAAGCAGCAAATACTACCTCATCTCCAATCCCAAAACAAAAGCAGTGTCCTCTTTCCTACAACATCAGGATTTTCTTAGGAGAGAAACATCCGTCTCACTTCAATGAATAGTTTCATAACATAGAGGGGAGGGTGAATTTTCCAACTTCGGAGTGTCCTTTTTCCTTCTCTCTTTGTTCATTTTGTGTTCATAAAACTTCTGCTTTTTGTGAGGTTGATGCCCAGAAAAAAAATACTGCCAGCACTTTTTCATACCCATAAGGACAGCCTGGACATAGCCAAGCTTATCTATTAATTCCAAACTCAATACCTCAGTTAAGAATCTATAACATTTTATGAAATAAAAATGGTCCTTTTAGAATTTTACACAGAGATATTTGCTAAACCTTTTCAAGCTCAGAAGATAATCCCCAAACTCAACTATGTTTAGTGATACATGTGTAAGACACTAAGTTTCCAGGTAAAAGGTCTGGCAGTGTATAGTATATGTACTCTATGGCTTAGTATTATATTTTGCCATATTGTGCTAATAATCCCAGGTCTGTGTCACTGTGTGTAAAGATATATGTGTGGAACACATTGCTTAGTAGTAGGTGGTAAATGTACTACTGTCAGGGATATGTATTAACTTCTTTGTTTCACATTATATGTGTGACACACTGTAATTTTTAGTTCTAAGCTCAAGTGTTACTATGTACAGTCATGTATCGGTGAAACACTCTTAAAACTGTTGAACAGTGTTAGATGTATGAGTTGCTTCTCCAGAAATACATGTGTGAAGCACTGAATAGCAGTGCATGGTACTTAGGCCTCTTTGTGTAGTGACGGATATAGAAATCCTGTTTAATAATTTTATATGTATGCGTTACTGCACATGGTGATGTTTGTGTGAACAGCTCTGTTTTGCCGCATGTGCTGTGCGTGCTCCTTTGTTACTGACCTGTGCTGAATGGCCGCTCGCACTGTGGTTGGCACTGTGTGGTATGCACAGTACCTGAGTTAGTAATACATGTTGAAATATGTTGAACACTGTGTGTAATAGTGGCATGTGTATGTGTTACTGTATATAGTGACGTGTGGGAAACAGTATACTTAGCAATACTTGATGTATTAACCTCTTTGTTTCACATTATTTGTGTGACACACTGTAATTTTTGGTTCCAAGTTCCTGTGTTACTGTGTACAGATATGTATGTGTGGAACACTGTTTGTCAATGCATGGAACATTTCCTAATTTGTTTAGTGAGGTATGTTGATACACTGTGTTTAATAGTGTCGGGCGTATGTTTTATACACACAGGAACAAATTCTGCACCTCTTTCACCCATCACTAAATGCATTTATCATCAACAACAAACAATACTAGCATTGTGCCTCATACACATATAAGTAAACACAATATATCACACTGGGTTCACAAACATTATTATTACAGACACAAAACATACAACTAACACAATGACTAGTACACATATCACTTAACCTTGTGACTCATAAAAGCATTATGAAAACATTATTACACACAGCACACCACTAAGCAGTGTCTCAAACACAAAGTATTAGATACACACAATACCTCAAACACATTTCCCAAAACACAGTGCCTCATTCACATATTATTAAACACCTATCACAAACACACACAGAGTACTTGACACATTATCACTTAATACATTTTATTAATGCCACACACATTACTAAAGCAATGCCTTCCATGTTCTATGTGATAAAAACAATTCCACATGCTATCTTAGAGTAATGTTGTATTAGAATGGTTCCTTGTATTCCTTAGATGATCAAAGTATGCCTATTTCTTGCACCTATGGGTGAGTAACATTGTACTAGAGTAGCGCCTGGCACATACAAGATGCTTAATACAATCTTTTTTCCTTCCCTTACGTATGAGTTATGTTTCACTAGAATATGATGTGACATACAGTAGGCATCTAATGCATGCTAGCTTCTTTCTTTGCAAGTTATGTTTTACTAGGACACTGCCTTGCATATAGCAGGTGTTAAATGTATCCCTGTTTTCTTTATTCTATCTGTCAGTTTGTACAAAAATAAGGCCTTGTAAACAGTAAGGAATGATGCATTGTTTTTCCTTTTCCCTTTAAGTACATATTGATAAATTATAATAGTGCCTGGCAAAAACTAGTAACTAATTACATATTCCTTTCTTTCCTTTATGTGAGGACAATATTCTCCTGAAATAGTACCTGGCATATATTTGGCATCAATTCATGCCCATCCCTTTCTATAATATATGAGTTATAGTTTACTAAAATAGTGCCAAGCATATACCATGCACTCCTTGTATGTTTATGTCTGATAGCCCTTTAGGGCACAGCTCTAGCCTCTGATGTTTAAATGGCATTTGTGTTATAAATATTGGTGTCATGTGTAATTTAACCACATTTCTGAATAATTTAGGTCCTGGATGTTTGCAACAATCTCCCTCTTTTAGCTTCTCTTTCCCTACTCTAGTTTCTAGCTACTCTAAGTATACTTCTCAATCCTGCAAACATTCTTAAGAGATTTATAATATAATATAACGTGATGTTGCATTTTTATTGACTTCTTCTATATCCTCCATTTTGAATAATATACTGATGTCTTTCCTTTTCTCACTTCCTGTCTCTGAATCTGTTTCCTGTGAGGCGGGCCTGCCATCCACCTTTGAATATCTCAACTATTTTCTTTTGGACCGTTTGCCTTTGTTTTATTTTCTGTTCATTCCTACAGCCATATGAATCCATCTTGTTTACCTCCCTCTTCTATTCCTGAAAATCCAGTTGGCTATATTCTCATGTTTTTATTGTACCTGGGGACCTAATAGTAGCACTTATTTCAACAGATCATTAGGCTGCCTTTCTCCTCAAACTCTGGCATAAACCCTGCTAATTTCATTAAATGGGTCTGATCCAGTTTGAACAAGATGAGACAGGGTTATCACTGACTTTATTCAGAAGCAGTAGGATCAAAAAAGAACGTACAACTAATCAAAAAGTTTTAAGTTTATCCTGAAGTTTCAGAAACATTCTGAACTGAAGGAAACTTCTTTACAGGGTTCACATGATTCAAATGGTTTTGATAAGTTTAAATATAACTAGGTGAGGCCAGATTAATTTAAACTAATGAGAACAACTTTGGGTAAATCAGGGCTGGTTTAAATGAGTCAGAACCTAGTAAACATATATGTCCGTTTTCTAAAAACTCAAGAGTATTTGTGCAAGGTTTTCTCAGCTGTGACCAACCCAAATGATTGGAGCTGATTTAAACATCTCAGAAAAGCTTAACTTTCCACTAGAACCATTATTAACTAACTCTATGAGGGTGTGAGTTCATTTTGGTTTTGATAAATTACCCAAAACTGTTTTGAGCCTGATAGACTACATGTTGATTTATTTAGTGAACCATCACAAAGTTCTCCTCAACTTTTTGTTCCTTTGGGCTTGGAAAATAGCCCAAAAATACATCTAGTTTTTTTGTGATCTTGACCGCAGAAATCTGAATTGCAGTACAGATTTCTTGGTTTCATCCCAAATTAACATATTTGTTCTTACCCCAAAGTTACAGTTTCTAAAGTTGATCTAATTTCCTTCAAAGTGAATCTTTCTGCCCTGTAAGGGGAAGATGCTGAGGCAGGCAGCTGATGCTGACGGGAAAACTGCTGGGAAAAAGAGAATGCTGGAATAATCACTTCATATACATTATCTCCTCCCATCCTCCAAAAACTCTATGAAGTATCTGAAATGCTGCCTTGGTTTCCATGAAAATAATCACTCCTAATTCACTGGAATTATTTTCAGGATTCTTTGGCACCCTCTTTACTCAGGTGTGCATCCCCAAAAGAGACTTTTATCATCCTCCATTCTGGCCACAGTAATCACTTTATAGTGCATAACTGTTCACCTTATCTAAGACGCTTGGTGCTCTTTCACATTTACCTTCATACCAGAGAGTAATTCTGCTCAGATAGCTGTACTAACCAGGATATGTTACAGAGGAAAATGCCTAATCTGCACTTTTTAAAAATACTTTGTGTCCCAGAGTAATTCTGTTCTTGCTAAGGATCACTGGAGCTATGTTTCCTGAGTCTATAGGGACACATGAGCTTTCTCCCTCTACCATTAGAAGTGCTTCAATGAAAGAATCGGCTCACCCTGCATGGTCTCTGCATATTGCAAATGCCTTCCAGGTCAGGTTTTACTTCTCCTCTCTGTTTCTTTTTTAAGCTCAAACTTCCTTGTTCTTAACCTTAGTCTTAATTTCTTTCCTTATAGATTCTTCAGTGAGTAAACAATGCAATATGGTCTAACAGTTAAGTGCATTTGCTTTGGAGTCAGGCAGACTGGATTTAAGTTCCAATTGTATTATTTAACATCTGTGTGAACTGGACCGCTTATTTGACTTGTCCAAGCTGCAGTTTATTAATCTGCAAGTGAGGATAATTACAGAACCTTCTCATGGAAGCTGTAAGGAGAAAATGAAGATATCCATGTGAAGTGCTTCACCTTGTGTAGAATAAGGGTCCAATAAGCATCAGCTAGCACTACAACTCTACAGCAATGACGCTATAACTATTACTGTTATTATGTTATTGCAAATACATTCCTCACATTCCAGCAGTAAGCGCTGCTGTTATCCTCTTTTATTAATATAGAAAAAAATGTAACAAGTATCTTACCAAAGGTCACCCAACACTATGCGTTATCACTAGGAACCAGCTGTAGAACTATCTAAATCTCATAAGCAATAAGAATGTTGGTCCTTGTTCCCACCCACATAGCTTCCCCCCACAAACCATGTTCTTAGGTCCTAATCAGGGTTTTAATCAAATGGTATTTAGTGTAGAATTCCCAATCTCTGGAGGACACCACAGAATCCAAGAGAGGACAAGAAGCATTTAATGAAATAGGGAAAAGTAATGCAACTCCCAATCTGTAGTGCCCTGCCCAGTCTACATCACTAGCCTACCAAAAAACAGAGCTATCAATAAAAGATTCAATTACATCTTCTCTACTCAATGGTAGAAGGCAGCAAATTATATATATCTTGCTCTGTTTTTAATTCAGAAAATGGGGAAAATCTTTCTGAGCACATTATATGCATCAGTAAATAAAGCTATGGAAAAGTAGAAATTAGGAAAGAGCTGACAAATAAAGTTCTAGGTGTGGCCTGTATTCATAGGGTTCCACATCATGAATTAGAAAATGTATGCAATCCTCTCTGATCACATATTTATTCAGAAGCCACTTGGAGCCATCATGATGTTCACTGTGCTGCATCTGGGACTTTAAAACTACAAAGAATAACTAATGTGCTTCTAATTCTTAGCTGATAAGAGCTGTCATTAGGAAATAATAAACTATACAGAGTCCCTTTCAAGCAAAGTAAGAGGCCCAAAGGAGAATCCTGAAGATAACAAATCTTGATGGGTATCACCTGCACCTTTGACCCAATATTAGTGTCAATCATCTTAATAGACTTATGGGAGTTCCTTTTCAAAGCAAAGGTCTTCTTCTTCTACAGCTCTCTAGAGCGAATATAAATCCTGCTGATTTTAAAACATCACTCACGTGATTACAGTCCTTAGTGTAAAATCATGGCAACTCACAGTCAATGCTTTCCAAGCATTTTTAAATCACACGCTCATTTTTAAATTTCCAAGTTCTTTGCATTGGAAATGTACTGTATTGCTCTTGTCTTCAAGGGATTAGAGTTTCCTAAATTAAAAAGAAGATGGTTTGTGGGGGAAGCTATGTAGGTAGGGACAAGAACCTATAGTCTTGTTGCTTATGAAATTTACATAGTCCTACAGCTGATTCATTACTGCCTTGTAGACTGTGCTTAATACACAAGCATGGTTGCCAACTTTTGTACTTTAGAAATTGTCTGCTTTAGTATTTATATAACCAAGGTGCTTCTATATTTCACTACTAAACTGGTTTTAAATACAATTTATCTAACAGTTAATTATTCATAACAGTAATAACATTTATAAACCATTTACTATGTTTCAGTTACTATGCTAAGTGCTTTATCTTATAATATTGTAGCTCAGGTACTATTGTCATTTTTAGCTCATATATGGAGGGACCATGTAGAGAGGTTAAGTAATCTGCCCAAAGTCACACTGTTAGGAAGTAGAAAATCCAGGATTTGAACCTAGGCATTATGAATCCAAATCTCAAATTCTTAAATATTAAATCCAAATCTCAAATTCTTAAATATTAAAGAGAATCATCCAGTGCACAACAATGGCCTCCATGATCTAACTGGTAATTTCATAGTGAGTTAATTTGGGTTGACAGTATTGCTACTAGACAGAATAAAGCAAAACTCTCTTTTCTTAGCAAAACCTCCAGTATTCTGACATCCTAAGAAACTGTTGGGCTTCATTCCCAGGTAGGTAGAGACTACATTAATTACGCTTATCAGTAGGTTAAAGATGGCACTAATTATCAACTGTAATAACAGCAGTGATTATACACAGCCTTGCTCAGCCAAAATTCCATAACACAGCCACCTCAAGAAGTTTGTATAATTTGCCCAAAAGTTTAGTGTGTGTGTGTGTGTGTGTGTGTGTGTGTGTGTGTGTGTGTGTTTCTTTAGTCTGCCTCCTATTTTAGGCTTCTTGATGCTGTGAGTCATCCTAAAGCTTACACAAGTTCAGCCCTGGAGTCCCTCTCTGCACTCATTTCCACTTCATCTCTTTTTGGCAAGACTTTCATTCATATCAGAGAATCCTAGCTGTTCCCTAGCAAAGCCCCTGGCAGAGGAAAAGCCTTTCTACCAAACACACTTAAACATTAAGACAATGCCCCTTGGTGTGCCTCCGCTCCTTCTCCTGTAGTTCTATAAAGCTGCATGTCTTAGGGCTTCAAATGTGACAGAATTTGCAACACCAGCTGAATGCACCAATGATATATTTCCTTTGATTTTCAAAAACCAATTTGGTTCTAGGTCTCACCCTTCAGTGGATGCTGCCTCCTTGGGAGGTGGCATTTACTGCTTCATAAAATCATAATGAGGATACATATCAAACCTAATTGTCTCAAGGCAAGGCATTATTGGGGAGGTAAACTCGTCTCAGATGAAGTATTGAGGGAGTAAAGGGTGTCGCTTAGATGCTTCACGAGCAGGTGCACTGCAGGACTCCAGCAGAACAATAAAATGTGCCCTGGCTCTCCTTCACTGGGTAGAGCTTCGGCTTGCACTGTTCAGGAGAGCAGTCACCATCGACATTCCAGCTTGTCTCACATTAACAATGCACACGTGCACTGTGTTTCAGAATAATAGAGGGTTCCTGTTAGCAAAACAACAGGGCAGATATTTCATAGCCAGTTTTTGGCATTTCATGTAAAATGGTGATTCCCTCTGAATATAGCCCGGAGCTAAGGAAAATGAATAAGATTGGGAATGGTAAAGTGAAGCCCATAGGACCCTTCTGAGAGTATTATTTACTTGTGCCTTTGAAAGGTGTGAAACATCACTGGTTGAGAACTGTCTGAGCTGTATCAGAGTACTGAGTAAAGACTGACAAGGGGGAGTATTTTGCCAGGTAATTTTTTAAAATTATATATTTGAAATCCTGGAGCAGTTTGGGATTTCATGTGCTCCTTAGCAGAACCTCCATCTGACCCTCAATATTCTATATTTCAAGTTACAACTACATCCTTCCCTTGAATGCCTTATTACTGTTTTTGCTCTTCTACCTATTCAGCTTTAAGACTACATCGGTAACTATAAGTGACTCCTTGACAGCAGTAGGTATTCAATAATTATTTGTTCAAAGCCGTTAAATCTTTACCACCCTTCTCAGGCAGCTTACCTCTGCCAGCTACTTGCCCACTGTGGGCTTCAAAGTTGGTTCCTTGAATTCTATCCTTCTCATGATTTGCTCCATGTCTCCCTGCTGGGGGTCTTAATCCAGCATCTTGAAGGGTTCAGGAATCTGGAAAAGGAGCTGCTGTAAATGATTAAAGAGTCCAGAGATGAAACATAATTTTGGAAGACATTTTGGGGGGCCAGAGGAGCTTGGCTGTAGTAACCAAGTTCTCCTGTCTCTCTGGACCCCTTGCTTTTTATTAACACAAATTGTCCTAAAGCAAGGTAGATATACATATCAAAGGCCAATGTTTAGTATACAGAATCTATTGTCAGATTAGGCAGTGGTTGGCAAAGTTATTAGTCAACAGAGCAGCAAACCGCGCTCATGAGCCACATGTGGCTCGCAAACTAGTTTGCCGACCACTGAATTAGGGGAACTGCCTACGGCTGTTCAGGTGTTTGGCCAGTAGGAGGCAATAACATGCAGATTAAAATGCCCTCAGCTGTCTGGCAGCAAGCAATCATTTATGCATCCTTTTCAGGTTTAGGGAAATGCCCTCAGCCATTCCAGATGATTCAGATCTGCTGACATGCTGGAATTAGCTTCCAGCATCTCCTAAATTCCAACTTCCTAATTCTCTACTCTTAGTCCTGAGCAATGGAATGAGACAGGAATGAGAGTCACTCTTGAACGTGGCTTCAGATAAAGCAGTTCTACTATTTTATGTTTCATGTACATTAAAAATATGAACCCATCAACTTCTAAAGATGGTTTTAATTACTTTTGTAGAGGAAAAGTTGCTGGATAATAAATTAGGAAATCATCTCATCTTAGTTGTGTGACTGTAAGCAAGTCATTTAGCCTTTCTGAGGTGTAAGTTTTTGTGTTTTTTTTGTACCTATAAAAACATGAATCTTGAATTAAATATGCTTAATTGTAAATTCATTAAAGGGTAATTGAGCCCAGGTGGTGTGGCTCGAGGGCTGAGCATCGACCATGAACTAAG
Source organism: Corynorhinus townsendii (assembly GCA_026230045.1). Taxonomy (NCBI): domain Eukaryota; kingdom Metazoa; phylum Chordata; class Mammalia; order Chiroptera; family Vespertilionidae; genus Corynorhinus; species Corynorhinus townsendii. The sequence continues at coordinate 114,454,926 of JAPDVU010000007.1, read as the reverse complement.
AGTTCACTGATTTGATTCCCTGTCAGGGCACATGCCTAGGTCGTAGACTTGATCCCTGGTGGGTCTATTGGTTGCAGGAGGCAACCAATCACTGTTTCTCCCTCATCAATGTTTCTATCTCTCTATCATTCTCCCTCCTTTCTCTCTAAAAAAAAAAAAAAAAAAAAAAAAATTTTAAATTAGGTTATTGAGCCCAGTCAGTGTGGCTCAGTGGTTGAGCATGGACCCATTAACCAGGAGGTCACGGTTCAGGTTCAGTTCCCTATCAGGGCACATGTCTGGGTTGTGGGCTGGATCCCCAGCAGGGGACATGCAGGAGGCATCTGATGAATGATTTTCTCTCTTAATTGAAATCAATTAAAAAATAAAGAAGGTTATTGAAATTTGAGCTCCTGAGGAAAATATTAGGATGAAGTATCAGGAAACAAAACATTTCAAACTCCAACTGGAGGTTGTCATTTTCTGGAGCCTAAAGAGGCATTTGACCCACTCAGGAGTAATATGGCTTACTCCTTTAGCTGCCTGGGGGTCCCTTTCATCCTTCACTGTCACACAGTCATCTCTTTTGGAGTTGGCATTTCTGTCAGGTTAAACTACCTTAACCAGTTTATCAGCCACTGAGAAATGCTAGTCCTTACTGCTCAGGCCGGTAGCCAATGCAAAACTTTTCATAGAAATAATTATAACTAATCTAATGACATATTATTCTATAAATCTGCACATAAGGTCATATAAAGCATGTCAGTCTATTTAATTATCTCACATGTGAAGACAAAGAAAGCAGAGTAGCTCTGTTGGCATGATGGGAGTATAAATTGATAGAATGCTGTCCCCCTACCACACACCTTTCATCACATCTCCCCACCTGAAGCAACTCAGTAACACCAGGGCTCTGAGAAATCCTATTGGAAAACCACTGCATAATCAAACCCCTTTAACTTATTATAACATGTTTCTATTATTATTTGACTTTTTCATAATGTCGACCTCATTTTTACTTCAATAATCATGGAATTCAAAAGTGGCCTTTTGGGAAGATGTTCACAAAAATCTTCACTTTAAATTAAAGCAAGACAAAGTCACTTTTTACTTGTTAAGAGCATGATCTAGGAATGTTTGCTTTGTATATTCTCTTTCTGGCCTTTTTCTGTGGGAAGCAGGGATAGGAAGCTAGGTTGACTTCGCTCAACTACATGCAAATAGGAATCACATCCTACTTTCAAAATCTACCACTGCTAAGCATCATTATCTTTAGTTAGATGCAATGCAGGGGGTGGGGGTGGGGGAAGCACTGCCTTTAGAACATGAGGAAAATTCTCATTGGTAGGGTTATTCTTTGATTCCTCATCACTCTCCTGCTGTAATAAGTTCAAAGCCTATATAGTTTTAGCAAGAAATGTAGTTGAATTTGATACATAAAAATCAAGCTACTCGCCTTAGCCACCAGGCAGGGAGAGCGGTTCCAGGAGCAGGGAGAAGAGAATGCAGAGCTAGGTCTGCCAACAGACAACCAAATTGAAGAAGAACCTGCTAAGGAAGCCTGAAAAATCTGGTGAGGTAAATGATGGTCAAATGGAGGTATTAACTGGAATAATGCCCAAGGACTGAGGGGGAAGGAAGTTGTGGAGAATTACAGGTGTACCCAACTCCAGGGAACCCAAAATGGGGTCCAGTCTGGGACCTGCTGGGGTGTGGGGAGGAGCTCTGAATGTGACATTGAAAGATGAAACTTAGCTTTATGTTTTCAAGGGGCTTTTCCCACATTTCTTAAGAGATGGCAGTATATGAAAACTGACAGGGCAGATTTTTAAATAAAGTGCTGTAATTACAGTTGAGGGAAAGAAACTTTCTAACATTCTCAAAGAAATAATGTTGTCTTGTGCCTGGGAACAGGCACAGATAAGTTCCTCGGTGTGGGTACCAACAATAGAGCACCAGCTGACCACTGCCACACTCTGATAGGTCTCTGAGAGCCAGACAGATCCAAACCACCCTTTTTCTCTGTCTTTACCAGGTAGTCTCCTTAAGGGTCATCCCTGACCTCAAAGCTCAGGTGGCTTGCTCAGATCATATACCTAGGCCTGGCCTCAGGCTGTTCTTCCTCCATCTCAATAGTACATTGTTTCCTTGGTCCTCTCACCGAAGTTCCTAGAATCCATTGCTGTATAATACAAAAGCACTGAGCACACCTCTGACTTCTATATTTGATTACTAGTCCAAGTAATGCTGAACGAAAGAAGATCAAGGCATTTCCAAAAATCTTTTAGAAAAATGAAAGGAGTGACTTCTATTTGAGGACAATGGGCTCAATCATTAAACAGGCAGGAATGTCATTTAGAGTCAAATACCTCTATGTCCCTCAACAGGAGTCAGGAGAAAGAATGTAATATACCCAGGCTGTCTAACTGTCATAGTCAAAGATGCCTCTGAAAATATTTGTCTTTTAAAATGTTCTGAATAATCATGCATTACAACTGCTTAATGTCCTAGTCTGATCTTTTAAAAATCTACTTCTACCTGGCTGGTTTGGTTCAGTGGATAGAGTGTCAGCCTGTGGACTGAAGGGTCCCAGGTTCAATTCCAGTCAAGGGCACATGCCTGGGTTGCAGGCTCAATCCCCAGTGGGGGGAGGAGGGGCATGCAAGAGACAGCGGACCAATGATTCCCTCTCATCATTGCTGTTTCTATCTCTCTCTCCCTCTTCCTTCCTCTCTGAGATAATATATATATATATATATATATATTTTTTTTTTTTAATCTATTTCTGACTTTAGCTTCAGACGGCCACAAAATTTTCCATGTTTTCAACCTGAACACTGTTTTTCAACATCCCTCTTAGCCCCCAGAGCCTGTGAGTTCTTTATAATGTATCGCTAGTCCAAGGTAGACAGGACTAGATATATGCTCATCATATTAATACCAAAAACTCTGAATTGCTTTTTCGGGTTAGAATTGAACATATTAAATACAAAATCATCAAATTCCCTTTTTGCAGTCCCAGAGTTTGTAAATTTCTCTTCCTGTTTGTGAATCACATCTCAACTTTGGTTACATGGTGAGCCCACATTGAGCCTTCTGAGCCACAGAGGTTCTGATTTAACTGGGCTGGGCTGGGACTTGGCCTTAGGTCTTATTTTAAAACTCTCCAGGCTGCCACCCCTCTAGAGCAGTGGTTCTCAATGTATTAAATCAGAAACTCTGGGATGGGGCTTGGGATGTCTGCAAAAGTCCTGTAGGGGATTTTAATGCCTGTTTAAGATCAAGAATCACTGTTCTAGAGCTTAGCAATAAATAGTATGATATTAGTTCCCAGAGTTGTTGGAAAGCAAAGGCATCAGCCTCAGGATTACTTGGGAATTTATTAGAAATGCAGATTTTTGGGTTTACCCCCAGACCTACTGAATCAGAAACCCTGAAGATGGACCCAGTTACTTGTGTCTTAACAAGCTCTCAGCTCTTTGAGAATTGCTGTTCTTTGAGAATAAGAACCAACAAAAATAAAGTTTTTGATTTTCAAACATGGGAAGAAAAAGGAAGAGGGGGTGGAGTAAGAAAGAAGGATGAAAGGTGGGAAAGCAGGCAGGGTTAGGGGGAGTCCGGTTTTATTTTTCAGTCTTGTACTAGATGATTTTGAACAACATAATATAGTCCAATGGGGCAGGTGATACCTTTCTCTCAAGGAGAATGCTGAGGGACAAAGAGAAGCTTATCTATTGCCAAACAGAATGTGCACCTATGTCTATGATTTCAAACTGGAACATGTCTTTTACCAAACTAGGACATTAAGCAGTTGTAAACTTTGGTATGGCAACTGTCTGTCTCTGCTTTTTATGGTTAATTATTCTTGTTTCTGTATAAATAAGTCTGTAAAATGTAGATCATCTGGAAGATACTAATATATGAATAAATGGTAGATATGTATTTAGTGTTTACTATGCACCAGCCACAATTCTAAGAACTTTTTATATGTCAACTTATGTGACACACACAACAATGCCATGCAGAGGGTACACTGATCCCTTTCTACATATGTGAACATCCAGGGTTTAAGTGCCCAAGGTTAGAGCCCCTACAGGGATGGACCTGGTTATAAACTAACCTGATCCCGGAGTTATACACTTAACCCTATAACCTATGGTTCTTTGCCAGGGGAATTTTATGCCTCAGGTGATGTTTGGCATATCTGGAGACATTTTTGCATTCCCACATGTAGGATAAGGATACTACTATCAACTAGGGGATAGAGAACAAGGTTGCAGCTACGCATCCTGTAATGTTCAGGACAGACTCCCAAAGCAAAGAATTATTGATCCAAGGTGTCAATAGTACTGAGGTTGAGAAACCTTTCCTCACTACTCCACTCTCTCAAGTACAGGAGAGGTAATTTAATAAGCAAGGGAACTTGTTAAATGGTTGCATTTTTCTCCCTTTAATCAGGCATTTGGGTTCCAAGAAGAAAGATTCATTTGATGTGAACCCCCTGAGGTGGAATTTATCTGTTGAGATGGACTCCCCATGCTCAAGCTAGGGCCCAGATTGTATGAATAATCAGAGTCTAGCAGCCATTTGCTGATGGGTGCTCCAAATGTACTCTGGACACTGAGAAGACACTCAGACTGAACTCGGCTTCCTGCACTGTACCCCGCTGTTTACACCATCTGAGTCAACAACTGCGGGAAAACACTGGTTTCATCTTTCTACCAGTGGTCTGAGACCTGCCCCGTCCAGTCAGAACAGCATAGATTGTCTCCTACCAATCATAACTGCACAATTTGGATTCCGCACTTACATGAAATAGACCTTTCTACACATAAGGCAGCCTCCCCTTTGCTTCAGTGGGACACAATTTAGGTTTTTCCAGGCTGCAGCTCCTTTTTGCTCAATAAATGCTTTTTATTCTTTAAAAACAGTCTAGAATTAATTTTTGTTCATGAGTGTTTTCATGAACATTTCCTGATGATAAGAATGCATTGTGACCACAGCAGAGGTCTAGAATCTCTATGGAGCTGAAATAATTCCAGCCTCATGAATCAAAAGTTCACCCAGGTCTGGAAATAACAAGCAGCTCTGTGTAAGCAAGAAGCCCTCCCCTACAGGTGCCTTTAGCAAATCTGAAGTTCTGTGAGCAGATTAGCAAAGACTGCCACATCCCCACGTAAAGCAGCATGTTGACTACTAACGTGGCACTGTATCAGAATTTTTATCGGGCCTTATCATTGTAATTAAGGAAATGAAATGAACCTGTAAACTCCTGCTCCTGGATGTAATAAGGAGGCTTAGCTGAGTTAATTAAAATACTATCAGGCTCTTTTGATGTAAAATTCCACTTAGAAGTCTGGATCCATGAAGAAAGACTTTTCTCAGGGCATACTGAAATAAAGGAGGTCTCTAGGTGAGAGGTTAGCTACTACTGGATAAATTTGATCAATAGACATGGCCAATCTGGATAATGTGGGGAGAAAGTCCCATTGAGGATCTTCTGAGCAAGAGCAAGGAGAGACATTGCAGAAAGGGTGGGATGATCTTCTGACATAAATGCAGTCTCGGTGGCACTGAACACACCTTGCCCCTTCCATTCACCCTTTTAAATATCTAAGTCATTACTCAGAAATGACACTCAACAGGGAAATTGTATGCCTTCTAATAATTTAGTAATTGGACCGACTGCTGCCTTTGTTGCCTCCCCGCTCTGTCTGTCTCCTTTGCTGTCTCTCTCATGGCTCACTGAGGGACTCTCAGCACTTTAGCTGAAGCTTACAAAGACCCCTTGTCATTTCCACCTCATGTTTTAGTTATTGATCCATAGATGCCTTATCTCCTACAAACACAAAGTGTAAATAGGGTCTTGTAATATCTTTGCATCCTAGACTGTACTTACTTTAAAAAGCTTAATAAATGTTTGCTAAATGGTTGCACACAAAAAATAGATAAAAAAATCTCTCTCAGTCCCATATCTCCTGCTTTCTCCTTTATAGCCAGCTCCTGCCCTCATAGCAAGTCACTCTTTAAAAAAGAGAAAGGGAGCACTGTATTTATGGTTTATGTATTGACAACCTAGATTATATTACATTTGAAGATAGGAGTTTATTTTCAAAAGAGAACCAGGTTTAGAAAATGATTCAGTTTAATCTCATACTTTACCAGTGAAGAACTGAAGCCCAGGGAGAAAATGACCCTGTATTCACAGACGCCCATATAGCTGAACCAGGACACTCCTTAACCAGCTTCCAGTCACCTGTGGATCGGTCTTTAATTCTTTGGGAGCTGTTGTGATGGGGAAGGGGGGTGGGCAGGAGAAAGGCAGCAGCTGAGAGCAGTGCACCTTAGAGTATTAAGTTACTGTACGAGCCAAGGAAAGATTCCCACTATGATCAGACCAGTCTGAATCCTCAGTAGATTGTGTGCTCTACCATGGTGCCTCCAGTGCTCATGGCTCTAGATTAAAGCATGTACATCTATGAGTTAGTTCTGTTACAAAAGAAATGGATACACCAGGAAAGGAAATGCATTAATCTACCCTATTAGTCAGAATGGGCTGCCAAACAAAACATCAAAGACTGGGTGGCTTAAACAACAGGAATCTAATTTTCACATTCTGAAATTTGAGAGTCTGGAATCAGGGTGCTAGCATGGGTCTGGTTCTGGTAAGACAACTCTTCCCAGTCCTTCTTAATGTGTTCCCATGTGGCAGAGGAGAGAGAGAGAGAGAGAGAGAGAGGGAACCAGCACTCTCTGGTGTCTCTTATAAGAGCATTAACCTCATGTAGGTTCCATTCCTATGACCTCATCTAGACCTAGTTATCTCCCCAAGGCCCCACCTCCAAATATCATCACATTGGGGCAGGGGGAGGGAGGGTTGTGATACAACAAAATAATTTGGGGTGATGCAATTTTCAGTCCATACAGCCACTGTCAATCATAGAAGTGCAGAGCCAAACAAGGACTCATCTACCCCTCCAGGAAATAGAGAACAAAGGGGAGAGATTCCTGGATGGGGAGAGAGTCCTGGATGTTGAGAGGAGGAAGAAAGGCAAATGCCTAAAATGGTCTCAGCATGTTGTCACCCTCAGGCAGAAGCCTGTCTGTTTGCAGAGGCTCTTGTGGAAGACACAAGACCTTTGGTGAGCAAAGCTCCAGATTCAGTAACAGGATCCTTAGTTTTGAGCTCCAGCTCTGTTTTTGTGTGTGTGTTTTTAGCTCAGTGATTGTAGACAACACATTTCACTTTTCTGAGTCATCATGCATCTTCATCTAAAGATAAAGAGCTTAATCCAACCTTATCTCTTTTACGTGATGGGCATAGGGACCGGACAACATAGCACACGTGAAAGTGCTTAATAAACTGTAAGAGACTTTAAAACTGTGGCACGCCCCACTCTATAATTGTCATCATAAAATTTAGCAGAGGGAGAAGTAATATACTTAGCATCTTTTGCACTGCTTTTAAGCTTAGTGACCAACTTCTTGAAGAATCAGTGCCTGAGAATGGTGCTAATGGCCACAGCTGCTCTTTCGCTCTGTCATTCACACTTAAATGCACAGTAAGGGTAGACATTCATTTATAACAAACCTAAGCAAATCAGGAGCGTAGCCTGATTTGCTTAAGTTTGTTATAAATGACTACTGCATTGCAGACTGGGGTCCATTTCCCTACATAAAAAGAACAGCAGGAATTTCAGAGACTTTTAATGCTTGCTTTAAGGTTTGGGCTGTGTTTCTGGTGTTTCTTCTCTCTTTTCTTTCTTTCTTTTTTTCATTCTTTTGATTTTAAGTGGAATCAGCTAGGTGTTGCTGATATTTGCGATGTGATAAAAATAATGACTCACTGCACAGGACTGGGGAGTCCTGATAGCAATTTTCAGGGGAAATAGATATAGGAGAAATCACAAGGATTATCTTCCCCACCAGGAGGATGTGATATAAAACAAAGACTTTCTCTGCAGGGAGGAAGTTTCGTCCCTGCAGAGTAGAAGTGAGATCCTTGCTGCTTTCCGGATAGAAATGTTGTGGACAGGCTTCCAAAGTTAGAAAGCAGGAGCTCTAATGGAACTAGGCAATGTCTTTTTTTACCCTTTTCCCTCACTGAAACATAGAAGTCCTCACAGCTGGATAATTGTAAATGCCTCTCCCAATGTTCCTTCCTGCTTATTGAACCACTTTTCCATGTCTTGGATTTGCAAAATGAGTCAACAGAAATTGGACTGTTAATTTTTTTTAACTAGGATGTGTCTAGGCCACTGTACTGGGTGTGGGGCATGGTAAAGTGCACATGGCATGCCCTCACTTAATGTCGCAGAGAACCTACTGAAAACAAATAAATGTATTAATTGATCTCTGTGTGCCAAGTACTGTGCTAACTGCTTTCAAAATATTATCTCACATATTTCTTATATCAACTCCAGAAAATCAATATTGAATTTTTACATTTAGAATCAAAGGTGATCTTAGAAGTGAATCCTAGGTCATCAATAGCAAAATGCTTTTCCTGGTACAGATACCACCCCCACCTCCCAGCCCTGCACCAGCATCGCATGTGGAGAATATGGGCTGCCAGATTGAATACTGTAAGGTTCAAGGCGCAGGAAACGGGAGTCAGGGACCAAGGCATGTTAAAGAGGAAGTTTATTCTGCACTAATGAGGGAGATTCATTATAGAGGAGGGTAGAAGAACCAGGATTAGAGGAGGGAGAGGAGGAGAAGGAAGGACCCAGCCAGACTGCCTCGCAGACTGGGGAGACAGCAACACGTGCAGAGATGAACACGCCTTTTGAGGAGAGGAACAGGAAGGGGTTGGGCCCAGGGTGGAACGGGAAGGGGTAGGGCCCAGGGCACTTGGCACTTGCTGATTGGTGGTTGAATGTCTCAGGGATGTCCCAGCGCAGACACAGGTTACGTCATACTCCGCCCACCAGTTGGGGGAAGGGAGGATCTATCATTCCAAGCTTTTGGTGATATTAAAAAAATTGAAAGTCCTGGCAAGATCAGGGGGTGAAGGTCTGTTTTCCATAGCTACTTTCTGCTGAGAGGGGGCATCATCAGGGGTGTCTATCCTGGGTCTCAAGGATTCTGGTGACATGGGTGTCTCAAGGTTCTGAATTCAAGGCCAGATAGATCTCTCCCACTTCTGGTTGGTGAGCACCTGCATTCTGTTCTGCAAAAAACTAGTGAAACAGCGCATGAGACAGGGGCCAAAGAGCAAAATTAAAGGAATAGATACCAGTGGGCCCAATGATGGGAGGAGCCATGGGGTAAGTGAGCGAAAAACAGGGAGTGTTTTCCGTGCTGGATGAGGGGTGCAGCAGCATGATTTCCCCAAGGGACTGGTTGGTGAAGTCTGGTTGGTGAATAGAGAGCCCTAGCCAATTTAGCTTAGTGCTTAGTGCATAAAGCATCGGCCTGGGAACTGTTGAGTCACTTGGGAGGTAAAAGCTGGTCCTGAGGCTGCCACAGCATCACTTGTCTGGTTTTGCTGCTTTTCTGGGCCTGGAGCTGAAATACAACCTGGGGGTAAGGTTCTTGAGGAGGACTGAGTCCTCAGGCTGGAGGGCTGGTCCTCGGGAGTTTTGGTCGGCTGGTTCTGGCCTGGGCAGAAACCTGTCAGCATGTTCCCAGAGCAGTTGCCTGAGTAAGGGCAGGTATGGAAGATAAGTAGCCAGGAGAGGAGGGTCAGTAGGGAAGGTTCTCCCATATAGGAGTTCAAAAAGGGCTTAAGAAGGTGGGGCTTCTTGGTGTAGCCCGGATTCCGTTCAGGGCCATGGGCAGGAGGTCCGGCCAGGAGCTGTGAACTTCTAGAGAGAGTTTAGTTAGATGGTCTTTAAGGAGGCCGTTGATCCTCTCAATCTTACCCAATGGTTGTGGGCAGTAGGGTATGTGCAGTTTAGTTAAGTCAGCATTAGAGAGAGAAAAATCTGAGAGTCCCATCCGAGGTTGAGTGAGGGCCTCGAGACCTCGGGGCAGGAGTGCATTGCCGCAGGTTGGGTGGAGGCAGCAGGAAGGAAGGGTTCAGGGCTGTGGACTGAGTTAGGGAGACGTCAGGGTTCTCGAGGAACAGGAGATGGAGTTCCTGCATGCGAGAGGGGGCAAGGAGAGATAAGGATCGGTGGGACAGAAGATCCTGTAGTCTGTGGGTGGAGAAGACCTGTAAGGGTTGCTGGCGGACTCCCGTTTCCTGTGCCTTGAACCTTACAAATACCACCCCAGTAGATGGTATGCCCAGCATCCCTTTTGTCCTGTTGCAGGGCATGTTTTCCCTCATCCAACTTGATCTTTGGAAATGGTATCTATCAACTCATTTAGGCTAACAGTCTCTGGACTCACTTGTCCAAACTGTTGCATTTCCAGACTCAGATCTTTTCCTAGTAGTGGAAATCGACTGTGTTACCCAATCCATATACCAGAATACAGTGTAGCTGTTGTGTTTGGAACCATGGTGGTAGCCAAGAAATGTGAAAGGGATTCTTAAGACTTAGTAAAGCACAGTTAAAATACAGTGTTGCAGACTACCTCGTTCTACAGCTATAAAAGCTGAGAACCACCCAGAGTAAGCCATCTCCAGTTTTTAAAATGTGTTTTGAGAGACAAGGATTGGAGTTCAGTTGTCCTGCCAAACCATTGCTCTTTCCATTAGACTACAAAACTGAGTGAAGAACTAGTGAAGGAGACAGAGATAGGGATGCTAGTGGGAGTAGAAAGAGTTTCATAAGTTCATAGTTTAGGGGAACTAAGAGAAGAATACATTGCAGGTCAAGAATGTTACGAATAGTGTGCTATGTTGCTGAAAACTCGAGAATGCTAGGGACTGAAAAATGATGACTTTATTGGGTTATTTGTTTGATTAGTTTTAAAGTTGCTGGAAACAGTTGAAAGAGCACTTTTAGAAAAATGGTGGGACAAACACCAAAATGGGGGGAGCTGAAAGAGTACAGAAAACATAATAGAAGGCTTTCAGCCATTACAGAAAACAGAGAAGGACATGTTCCCTGGTGCATTAGGATGGTGGGAGTGACTGAGCAAGTTTATAGATGAAGAGGAATACATTAATTATTGATCATTGAAGAGCAAAGTCTGGGAAAAGTTGGAGACAATGGGATCCAGCCAAAGTAATAAAGAGTGAAGACACAAGAAGACTCCAACGTGGGACATAATGAAATTAAGGAAAATTGCTTGGATTTGGCAATCTCCTTACTGAAGTTAGAGCAAGGATACCCACTGAGCCAGAGCAGGTAGGATGAGGACGATAATAGAAACCCTGAACTCTCTGCTGTGGGGAATGTGACAAGGTGAGAATTTTCAACGGAAATTCTCTTTACCACTTTAGGGAGATGAAGATGAAATGTTATAGGAAATTTGGAATGTAATCTGAGTTATTAACACAGAGCTTTATTTGACTCAGGGATCTTCGTATTTGTCATGTTTTTATCGAGATTTTGTGAGAAAATAATCAGATGTAAAAGTCCAGGCTGGTTAGTGCATTGCATAATGCTATGAGGCCCCTCCAAAGTGCTTCCCACAACATGATGTTGGGACCCAATTGATCTTTCCTGGCAAAGGCAGAGTGTGACACTTACATGGACACACATACTCACACACGGAATGATTAATACTTTCAGTAAATGGTGTAGAAATGGGAAGAGACAGTAAAGATGGAAGGCACAATTTCTGTTTCGAAGAGACTTAGAGTCTTGGGCAGGCAGATGAAGCCCTTTTGGGAAATCACTGGAGCACAGAGGGCAAGCCATATGTCAACCATGGTGCCAAGACACGGAGGAAGCAAATGGCTGAGAGCTAAGCTCTTGCACATCCTGTAGCTATCATGAGCTGGCAGTAATCACTGAGGCTTCCTGGAGTTTGGACATGAACAAAGAAGTATTACATTTATACAGTTAAGTATTAATATTATTTTCTTATAAAATGGATCATTTACATATATGTTTTCAATTCTCTAAAGAAATAGAGAGCCCTAGCTAATTTAGCTTAGTGCATAGAGCATCGGCCTGGGAACTGAAGGGTCCAGGGTTCGATTCCAGTCAAGGGCAAATGCCCGGGTTATGGGCTCCATCCCCAGTAGGGGACATGCAGGAGGCAGCCAATCAATGATTCTCTCTAATCATTGATGTTTGTAGCTCTCTCTCCCTCTCCCTTCCTCTGTGAAATGAATAAAAAAAATTATCTAAAAAAAGAAATAGAGATAGGAAAGTCTGAAGAGTCATTTGAAATTATTTACTCTAGATGAAGCTTGTATTTTTTTAAGTAAAAATGCACTTATTTATTGCACTTACTTCTTGATAAATCAAACATGGATGTATTTCTAAAAATTATGGGATCTTTTTCTGTGCACTGTTAACTGGCCTATACCTCAGCAATTATTGCAGATATTCCTTCTCTATGTAATTAGGTGATTTGATTTGTACTTCATATAATTACAGTATTTGTCTCCTCTGTTGTTTGAGGCAAAATTGTAATCATTAGTTCTACTACCTGACTCTGCTAAATGCTTATTTACTAAAATAAAAAAATAAGCCACTGAAAAGCATATAATTGTATCTGAACCAGAAAATTTCCATTTCACATTCATCATCTTAACTTCCTTGTGGCTGCAACTCAAAATGAAAAGATACAAAAGCTCCAGGGGACTAGAGAACAGTAACATCATTACATCTTTACAGAAAGTAAGTTTCTAAGAACTCAGTACAAACTGCACCCCTATTCTTTCATACAGGCTACACCTCCAAGCTCAGTCACAATCAGTATCAGAGCATATGTGTGAGGGGAGGGGGGTATGGGGGGAGGGGAGTAACATAAGCCAAAAAAAAGGTGGAGTTGGAATAAGGAAAGAGAAGGCTGTTGTAATGTCTCAATGAGATGTAGCCGATTAAAATATAAAACCTCAACTAGCAAATTCTTAAAATTAGTTAAATTCTGATTAACCTTACCCTGGTAGTGTTGCTCAGTAGGTTGGGCATTCTCCCATGCACCGAAAGGTTGCTGGTTAAATCCAGGTCAGGGAACATGCCTGGGTTGTGGGCTTGATCTCTGATAGGGGCATGCAGGAGGCAGCAACGAGATGTTTCCCTTTCTCTCCCTCTCCCTTCTTCTCTCTAAAAATCAATAAAGTATTTTTTAAATTCTGATTAGCCTTGTGATGGTTCACTTTTTGTGTAAAATTGGCTGGACCATGGTGCCAGGTTTTGAATTCTGAATGTCTCTGTGAAGGAGTTGCTGTTTTTAAGGGAGATTAACATTTAAATTGGTGGACTTTGAGTAAAGCCGATTGCTCTCCATAATGTGAGAGGACCTCAGTAGTCCTTAAGTAAAGAACTTAATAGAACAAAGACTGACCTCTGAGTAAGCAGGAATTCTGCCAGCAGTGGGCATTTGGATTCAGCCTGCAACTCTTCACTGAGTTTCCTGCTGCTGACTCATGCTGCAAATTTCGGACCTACCAAGCTTCCACAATCATGTGAGGCAATCCTTTAAATAAATCACACACATACACACACACATACACACACACAATGTTTTAGTTCTGATTCTCTGAAGAAAACTAATACACCAGGTTATTAAACATTCTATTTTTATTTTTTTTATTTTAAGTAGTGTTTTAGTTGTATGATCATTTTTATTTTGTTTTATTTCCATTGAATTTATTGAAGTGACATTGGTCAATGAAATTATATAGGTTGTAGGTGTCTTATTCTATAACTCATCACCTGTATATTGTGTTGTGTGTTCACCACCCCAAGACAGGTCTCCTTCCATCACTAATTTTAATCAGAAAATACAATGGGCCCTAAAACAACGTGGAGGTTAGGGTTATCTAACCCCCTGGTCCCCTGTGCAATCAAAAAATGTGTGTATAACTTTTACATCCCAAAAATTTTAACTAAAGTTGGTACTTTGTATCAATGGGTTGCAATCCATGGATTCAACCAACGTGGATCAAAATTTCAGTCTGAAGCTGGGCACTGGCGAATGTGGAGCGTCCACTGAATTAATGGCCTTCTATTCACTGGAAGCCTTGCTAATAACACAAAGTCAATTAGCACATACTTTGTATGTCATCTGTATTATGTACTCTTACAATAAAGTAAACTAAGGAAAAGACAATGTTATTAAGAAAATCATAAGGAAAAGAAATTTACTGTATTTATTTTTTTAAAATTCTGCACATAAGTGGAGCCCTGCTGGTTCAAGGATCAACTGTATTTCCTTTTGAGCTGTTTCCGGCAAGAGAGTGAACACCCCAGTTTCCTCTTCCGGGCAGGGACTGAGTTCCTTACCAATGTGGTAGTGAATATGTGAGACTCTATTTGTTAACCATTCCCAAACAGGTGAGTGCTGGTTTTTTAGTTAAAATACCACTTTGTTTTTAATGAGCAATAGCACATTATTGCCCACATGGCCTAAAGCAAAAGGTAAGTTTGGTTCCCATTCAATACATTGTGCGGAGAAAGCCACGGAGACTACCCAGCCATATCTTGCTGGGCCTCTTCCTAGCCTTGGAAACTCCTAGCACCCTTTCTTTGTTGAAGGGATTCTTCACCAATAAATTGACCAACCAACTTATATTGATTGATAACTATAATCAAGAAATTGTGTCGGTGCAACATGGATTCATACAGACACAATTACAAGAGCCATAAAGCAGAAGTATGAGCCAAGTGCTGGGGGAAGGAGTTCTTTGTGCCTCAGAATTGTTTTTTCTGAATCTAGCATGCTTCAGTTTTCTCCCCACTGTTGCTCCAAAGGGGCATAATTTCTATCTAAGGGGATAGAAACAGAGAGTTTGGCAGAACACTGACATCAACTCGGGGTGTTTAAAAAGGATAAATGTGACTTGGGTAATTTGACAGTGATTCCTTTTTGAATTTGGGAGAAAAGGGTAACTAAGAACAGCAGAATTTTCTAATTTCTACTTCACTTAAAATGCCACTGTGTGTTTCCTGAAATGTTAATGCCTAAATGAGCTGCATGTGCTGTGAACAGGCAACCATCCAAAAGCATGAACAGGAAGGCGCCGCAAATGAAATAGTCCCCAGTGTGTGTTCCAGATTGGCGCGAAGACACAGTGGATCTGGAAGCCAGGAAAATGTAAAGGCTTATAACTGCAAACAATAGTGTTCAGGAAACATTTTCAGCCATGTCGCAGAAAGGAAAAGCTCAATGAGAAGATTTTGAGATGTGGGAATAAACAATAGCACGCTTCTTCTGCTAACCGTGTAATAACACTTTGGCTTCAGTATCTTACTTTCTCCATGAAAAACACACACACACAAGACAAGCAGGTATGCATGGAGAGAGCTCTTGGGGAAGGGAAAACCGTGCGTGCCAATTGATTTGCAGTCATCATTAGAACAAAGGAAAAGGAAATGATCTGTGGCTTTTAAAATAATACACAACATGCCCGGCCAGTGTGGCTCAGTTGGTTGGGCTTAGGTCCCGTGCACCAAAAGGTCGCCAGTTTGATTCCTGGTCAGGCACATACCCAAGTTTTGGGTTTGATCCCCCAGGGTGTGTGCAGGAGGCAACTGATTGATGTTTCTCTCTCACATTAATGTTTCTCTCTATCCCTCTCCCTTTCTTTCTCGCTAAAAAAATCAATAAAAACATGTAAAAAATAATTCACAACATTTAGTTTCCAAAGCATGTTCACAAACATTATTACATTGGTACTTTCCATAGCCCTGAATGGTAAAGTAAACATTACTATTCCATTTAAATTAGGAAACAGAAGCACAAGGTAGGGCAGAAAACAAAATTGAGACACAGAACTTCACTTTTAGGGTGTAGAGCCCAACTTCCCTTCCCTATTGCTATAAAAATAAAAGATTTTGGGGCAAAAACATTGTTTTTGTTGTTGTTTTCTTTGTGATGCCAATGTAGTATCACAGAAAAATTTTTAATTAGCCATGCTGGCATAGACTTATTCAATTAGAGTACTATTCCCAGTTTTATATTCTTATTTGACTGAAAGATAATGTTCCTACCTGTTGTGGGGTGCAAGGTCTTCCTACCAAACTATAGATAATTATAGTATTTTTGTTATTATTTTTCTCCAAGAATTGCTGTAGAGCATCCATTTCTGTCTACCTGAGTGGCATGTCCCCCACTGCTTCTTGAACTTGAATGTCCATGGGAATCACTGAGAATCGTGTTAGAATTATAGTTATCATGTTAGTTTTTAAACTAACTTTCCAAAAACACTGGAATTGAATGAAGTGAAAGTAAATAACACTAAACACTGAGTTAACCAAATATGTTCTAATAACAGGAAGCAAGGTTATGTTGTTAGAATGGGATCTTGGCAAAATCCTCCTACCAAATCACTGATTTCCGGCCATGTGAATCCTTGAGAAAATTCCCAACCGTGGGACTGAAACCTTTGTCAGGGTCATGTAATCTTTATTTCTTCTTAGGGGATCCTAGAATGGTCCTCCATTCCACCCCTCATAGACTTCCTGTGGCATGTGCTAATTTATCTGTGTGTTCTTCAGTGTTTTTTTTTTTTTCTTCCTTCTCACCCCAACCCCTTTTTATTTATTTACTTATTTGTTTGTTTGTTAATCCTCACCCCCAGGATATTTTTAGAAAGAGGAGGAGAGAGAGGGAGAGACAGAGAGAAATATTGATGTGAGAGTGACACATTGATGGGTTACCTCTTGCTCACACCCTGAACCAGAGCCTGGCTGGCAAGGAGCCTGCAACCGAGGTACGTACCCTTGACAGGAATAGAACCCGGGACCTTCAGTCCGCAGGCCCACACTCAATCCGCGGAGCAAACCAGCCAGGGCCCAACCCCTCTTTTAAAAAAAGACAGATACAATGTTCGTAGACCTGTTTCTTCAAAATACTTAGTGGCTTCCCATTCTCTTCCCTCAGCCAGAGGGTCAGGAGGGTTAGCAGGGGCGTGCAGAGCGGGGTGGGGGGGGTGGGGGGCACGCCTGTCCTTCCGCCTGCTCTGGAGTGCGAGTCGCCACCCTCAGCCCGGGCCTGACCCCCGGTGCCCAGGAGACTCAGTAACGGATAAAGACAGAGCGGGCGCTGGGAGGAAGACAAAATGCAGCTGGGAGTACACTCTCCTATCTTATTAGGTATCTTCTGAATCTGTCCAGAAAAAAATTAGAAACTATGTATAAAACTTAAAAATATCCAAGTGTCAAAAGGCGATTCGGATCGAAGTTTAAAACAAGCCGATGCAGCAAGAGGAGCAAGAAGAAGCTGTTAGAAAAATGTACTGAGTCTGTTCAGCAGAGCGAGGACCTGGGGGAGGGCGGGAGCTAGAGCTCCAGGCCTTTGTAAGCTGCAGGACAGCGTGTGCCCAGCGGGAGGCTGGGATGAGATGGGATGGGGGGCAGGGGTCACTCTCCCTGGAGGAGCCATAAAGTGCGCAGCCCAGGGCCTCCCGCCCCCTGGGGGCCGGTCCTGGATGTTACATGGGCAGCTGCTCTCCAAGGGGCACATGATCTGCAAAAGCAACACCACAGGGCAGGACAGGACAGGAAAGAGGCCCCTTTGTGCACAGAGATCCTTCTAGAAAGCGAGAGAAGAGAGGAAGGAGGCGAAAGGGGTCCAATGCTACACAGTGTTGACTTAGCTTTCCACGCCCCGTTACACACAGGAGTTGAATTTTTAAGTCAGGAAAATCCCAGCGCCCCACCCACACAGGGACGGGCTGGGGCTCCCACGGTGCGAAGCAGCAGCAGTGTTTATTCAGGACAGGACCGTGAGGGATCTGCTCGTGTCCCCTTCGCCCCGGAGACGGTGCATCTTGACAAGGGATCCAGTAGAAATTTTAGTGTTCTCTTAAACATGCAAGGGGGATCTTGTTAAAAGACAGACAAACAAACAAAAAAACAAACAAACAATAAATAAATAAATAAATAAATAAATAAATTTTTTAAAGTGTCTGAAGAAATATGAGCCCAAGTTACCAATTGTGGATTCTGGGTGGTGAAAAGCTGGGCAATTGTTACCCAGTTTTTTGTACTTTTCTATATCATTTTTAATTTCTTCAAAATAAAAATTATAATTTAAGAAGAAAAAAGAAGGAAAAAAGACAAATCCTGACTCAGTAGATCTGGAGTGGGGACCAGAGATTCTGCATTTCTCACACTCTCCCAGGCGCTGCTGCTGCTGCTGTGCCCTGTGCAGCAGCCTTTATTGGCAGGAATGTAGACCATCCGGGTTGACTCTTGTCACATATCTTCCTTCCCGTGAACTCTTCAGTTGTTCACAGCAGCAGGTTTTCTTTTCAGAGCAAGTGATAAGCATTCATATCATTGTGCTTTTGTGCCATCCTGCACTGAAAAGTATTAAGCTTTCCTTTCTATTTTAAGGTATGATTTATTTATTCATACAATCTATAATAATAAAAGGATAATATGCTAATTAGACTGGAGGTCCTTCCTGACGACCTTCCAGACAAAGCAGGGGCTATGAGGGAAGCCCAGGTCCCGGGTGCCAGAGGGAAGCCGGTGCCGGCAGCTGGGGGAAGGAAGGCCTGCTCTTGCACAAATTTCGTGCATCAGGCCTCTAGTAGTAATAATATAATAACAATAATAGCTAACATTTGGGTGCTCCTATGTTACCCCTTCCCCACCACACTCCTCCGCTGGGCTTGATCAATCAAGGCCACATCCGTGGGTTCTGGGACTGGGGGAAGGGAGTAGGACACAGCCCACCTCATCTCCTCACAGATCTGAGTCCTCCAGGGCCAGCAGGTCCGAAGCAGAGACACTTGGTGGCCCAGGCTTTGGGAGGCTCCAGGTGCCACAGCATCCCTGTACCCCAAGTGGAGGCAAGCCCTGCCTCCACTTGGGGTACAGTAATCGGTGAGGTTTGGGATTTCCTAGAGGAAGGTCTCCTCTTCCACAGGAGAGAGGAGGGGAGCATGATGTTAACGCAACCACCCTCGAACCTCTCAAAACCTCAAAATCTCTGTCCTCGGGGGCCAGCTGCCCATATAACCCCCCAAAATCTGGCTTGGTAATAGAGGCAAAATCTCTGAGAGCCAGTAGTGTTTAGCAGGAAAGGGCTGTAGAAGTCCTGAACCTATTTCTCCTCACTCCTAAGGCCCAATTGAAGGAAAGTAACTTACCTAAGAGTTTAGCAAACATTCCCTTCCTGGATTTCACACCCTGGCTAGGAAACCCTGTACCTTCATTATAGCCAGCATTTCAGTGCTTTCCCCAGCCCCTACCTGAGTAAGAGGCTGAGGAGACTGAGGCTTGGGAACAGCAGGCTCTCATCTGCTGTGTGACCCAACTTCTCCAAACTCTGCTCCATTTTGCATAGAAGAATGGCTGATTATCTAGAACTCACAGGAAGATGAAGATTTAACTGGGTTGTCATTTTGTCCTTGAGTTGTAAACGTTCTTTAATATATTCTAAATCTTAACTCCTTATCAGCTATGTGATTTGCAAATATTTTCTCCCATTCTGTGTGTTTTCTTTTCAAATTCTTGATAATGTCCTTTAAAGCACAAACCTTTTTAAATGTGATGAAGTCCAGTTTATCTATTTTGTGTGTCTGTGTTTGCTGTTGCTATCTAAGAATCCATTGCCAAATTCAAGGTAACAAAGATATACCCCTATGTTTTCTTCTAAGAGTTTATGGTTTCAGCTCACCAAAATTTCTCCTGCTTCATTAAGAAGGAGACTTTTTTTTTTTTTAGCTAGCATTTTCCATCTCTCTTTCATTTGTTCTCCACAAATCTATGAATATTTTTCCCAGCAAAAGAATCACTCCCATCCTTCTCAAGAGTTAGCCAATATGTAGTCCCCTTCCCACCCCCTGAGATATTTCAGCAGTGCATGGCAGCAGCTTTTCTCTTCAGAGTTAAATGTAGCAGTACAGCCCTAACTGGTTTGGCTCAGTGGATAGAGTGTCGGCCTGCGGACTCAAGGATCCCAGGTTCGATTCTGGTCAAGGGCATGTTCCTTGGTTGCAGGCACATACCTGGTGGGGAGTGTGCAGGAGGCAGCAGGAGGCAGCAGGAGGCAGTTGATCAATGTTTCTAACTCTCTATCCCTCTCCCTTCCTCTCTGTAAAAAATCAATAAAATATTTTTTTTAATGTAGTAGTACATCCATATCATTGCATGTTTATTCATCATGCACAGAGAAGTACTAAGCTTTCTTTTTGTTCCTTCTCTCTTTTTTCCCATTGTTTAACAGCTTCATTGAGATGTAATTCTCATTCCACTTAACATAGACAGTTCAATGTTTTCAGGAGTTTTTTTTAAGTCTTCATCCAAGGACATATGTTTATTGATTTTCAGAGAGAGAGGAAGGAAGAAAGAGAAAGAAACACCAATGTGAGAGGGAAACGTAAATCAGTTGTCTTTCATATATGCCCCTACTGAGGATCAAACCTGCAATCTAGGGATGTGTTCTGATCAGGAATGGAACCCGCAACATTTTGGTGCAGGAGATGAAATTCCAACCAACCGAGCCACCTGGCCAGGGAAATTCAATGGTTTTTAATGTATTTACAAATACTTGTTACTATTACCACACTTTTAGAACATTTTCATCACCTCAAAGAAAATCCCAGATGTAAAACATAACTAACCATTAGGGAAAGCAAATCCAAATGACAATGAGATGCCAATTTGCACTTATTATAATGGCTATTGTTTTCAAAATTTGTTAAAGGTGTATTTTATGGCTCAGGTGTGTGAGCTTGGAAAGAATGTGCACTTTGCTTTTGTTGGATGAAACATTATGTAGATGTCAATTAGATCCAGTTGATTGATGATGCTGTTGAGTTCAACTATATCCTTACTGATTTTCTGCCTGCCAGACCTGTCAGTTAGTGATAGAGGAGTGTCATATGGTAATTCTATATTTAACCTTTTGAGAAACTGCCAACTGTTTTCCACAGTGGCTCCACCAGTTTACATTCCCATAAGCAATGCACAAGTGTTTCAATTTCTCTACGACCTAACCAACATTTTTATTTTCCATTTTTAAAAGTAATAGCCATTATAATAGACATTACTATATGTGTGGGGGTTTTATTCTGTTAACCTGATGTATTACACTGATTGATGCTTAAATATTGAACAATCATTGCATTTCAGAAATAAACATCACTTGGTCATGTTGTATAATTCTCTCAATATACTGCTAAATTTGGTTTGTTGGTATTTTGTTGAGGAGTTTTGTGACAATGTCCATATGAAATATTGGTCTGTAGTTTTCTTTTCTTGTAGCTATGGTATTACTACTTCATTTCTTTTTATGGGCAAATAATATTCAATTGTATGGATACTAGAGGCCTGATGCACAAAATTCCTGCAAGAATTTCCCCCTGCTGCTGGCATCAGCTTCCCTCTGGCACCCAGGACCCAGGCTTCCCTCTGGCACCCGGGACCCAGACTTCCCTTGCAGCCCTGGCTTCATCCAGAAGATCATGGGGAAGGATATCTGGTTAATTAGCATAGTACACTTTCATTATTATAGATTCCAAATTGGTTTATTCATTCTTCAGTTGATAAACATTGGGTTATTTCCCAATGTGATAAACAGTAGGCTATTACAAATAAAGCTTCCATAAGCATTCTTGTACAAGTTTTTGTATAGGTACATGTTTTCATTTCCCTTGGGTATATACCTACAAATGGAATTTGGGGCTCCTATAGTAGTGCCATGTGAGCTATGAGAAAATGGTTCTAATTCAAACATCACAGACTCTTGCCTTTCTTACCAACTTTTCATAAGTGCTTTTGAGTAGATTTTTATTTGCTTTTTGCCTTTATTATAATTTTGCATAGGCTTTTAAATATTTTTTATAGTTTTCATTTGTTTCACTGGGGAGCAGAACAGTAAAGGTCTTCACATTGTCATGCTGAAGTCAATCTTTCTTTTCTGTATTAATATATTAATCATTTATAGAAATAACAATACAACAATAACAAAGGCTAATATTTTTGAGTATCGACTATGGTACATTTACTAGTTCAGTTCATTTATTCACATTTGTTGTTATCAAAACAACCCTATTAAATATTATATATATGTGCACAAACATACATGTATAGGTGTCTACATGTGCACATTTGAATATATTATGCATATGTGAATATATTATTATATATTATTATCATGATATAACTGATATATTTTCATGATATATTTTATCATGATATAACTGTAACAGAAATGTAATTTTTCCAAGCTTAATGATATATGATTGACAAATAGAAATAATATATTTAAAGAAAAAAATGAAAAGAAAAATAGAGTAGAGATGAACATACAAGGAGACAAATTTCTTCTCTTCCCTTATTTTGCCAGAAAAAGTCCTGACAGTAACTGTGTTCAGTTACTTGAGAAAGATGACCTTTTTCTTACATTATTAATCTTCATGAAATGCTTAAAGAAGTGACAGTTGCAAGCAAGCATTAAAAAATCCTGAAAATGCTAGCCAAAGTTATGCTCAGCATCCCATCTCTGCCATTAGGATTGTTTTGCCAGCTGCTTATTGCTATCTTTCTTGACTTCTAAGTGAACAACTAAGTTTTAGTTGTCAGAGAACAGTTCGGAATATATCACATTTTTCTATGAGAGCTAAGCAATGGTATTCTCATCATGGATTCATAGATGGACACAGTAAGCAAAAATATACAGACTACTATTATGAAACAAGTGTTGATCTGTAAGCAATGAAGCTTTGCAAATCTCAGCAGAGGAAATGTATCTTGAATATATTATATGATCAGAAGGGGGCACTCATTTTCCTTAGTCACTCCAAACACTTTCCATGTACCGGAGGTCCATTGAACCCTGCAGGAGTTAAAGAGTATATGACAATTTGCAACTATTAATTGACTCATGGAGGGAGCCAGAGCACTGAAAGCTAGGGATGACAGCCTAGTCAACATCGCTTATATAAAGAAAAGATAGAAAGGCATGAGTAGTCAAAAGCTAAATTCAAATAGGAGGAACAATTGCTCCTAGAGTTGCAGAGCTGAAGATATATTGAAAAGTCATTAAGGAAGGAAGAAGGGAACCAGACCCCAATCAGAGGGAGATCTTTGGCAACAGCCAAGCCAAAGGGATAAGCAAAGGGGGTGCAAGCCAACCCTACGGGAGCCAATCATTTGCTAAAGCTTGAAATTAGCACTGGAGTTTTGGAGACAATTTTCTAAAATAAAGAGAAATGGGCTGTATTTCAGCCCTGGATTACAAGTTCACTTATTTACTCAGTGAATACTTTTTGAGCACCTACTGGGTGCCAACATTCTTCCTATAAGCATGGAGAGATAAATGATGATAAGATAGGAAGCCCAGAAGATTCATTCTAGTTTGGGGTTGGAAGGAGAAGAAAGAAAACAATACAAACAAGGGAGAAAGTATATAGATGGTATCATGTTCTATTTAAAACAACTACACAGAACTAGGGTAGAGCTACAATAAAAGGAATGACATAATCTGATTTGCATTATTGAAAATATAATCTCAGCTGCCACATAGAGAGAGGCTTATAAACAGGCCAAAGGAGTTCAGTTTAAGAGTTTATTGCAGAGACCAGGTGAGAAGCAGTGCTGTCTTGAGTTTTAGTGTGTAGGTGTAGTGTGTAGCATGTGGGCATATTATGTATTGTGTAGGCATAGCTGTGAATGGAGAGCAGAAATCATTTAGAATGTACTTGGAGACAGAAGCACAGGGCTTAATTGTTTGATTGGATGTGCAAGTAAAGAAAAGGGTGAGAACAAGGAGAACGCCCAGTTTCTTCAACACTTCAGTGGGGAAGATGGTGGTGTCATTAACTGGCATACAAATTACCAGCTAAATTTATTTCCAAGTTGGTGGTACCTACCTAAAGCGGGAACATCTCAACTGGCAACATTGCAGACATAAGGACAATTATATCATCTCAACCAAGCCTTTTTATTTTATCCTCCAGGAATTAGAAAATAACGATGTTAAGCTAACTCAGGTGTGAGCACTGCATGTGAAATTTACAAGTCAACGTGGGCTATCCAGAAGAAAGAGCCTGAGTCAGGGTCATCACCAGCAGATGAAGACTTCAACTGCACAGTTTTTCTGGGGCCAGACAACCCCCAAGACCGAGGTTGGTCTGTGGAGTAGGTAGAGATAATGCCAATGTTGAGCCTTCATGCTACTATCAACTTGGCTGTATTAAGATGGTCATTATAACCTTGTTACATTATACCCTCCATTTCCCATCACCTGACTAATATAGTTGCAAAAGAGGTTACATTTTCCTAAAATTGCCTTGGGTTTCTTTTTGATCAAATAAGACATGTCTTGGTAGCTTAAAGTAGTTTAACCTCCCTTCACAAATTAGATGAGCACTTAAAAAAAAAAAAGCCATGTAGGTTTCTTTCCAATTACTAGAGTATCCTTAATGATCTGGAGATTAGCTATAGATTAGAATTATAATCGATGGGAAAAAAAATAAGGTTGCATTGAAATTCTCTCAAAATTAACCCGAGATTACTTTTTAAAAAATGCAAACTCAGGGTAAATCACTTAGGGTAAAAAAAAATAAGCTTCAATTCTTTTTTTTTTTTTAATAAATCTTTATTGTTCAGATTATTACAGGTGTTCCTCTTTTTTTTTTCCCATATCTCCCCTCCACCTGATTCCCCACCCCACCCCATGCCCTTACCCCCCGCCACTGTCTTCATCCATAGGAGTAAGATTTTTGTCCAATCTCTTCCCGCACCCCTCACACCTGCTTCCCCTGAGAGTCGTCAGTCCACTCTCTTTCTATGTCCCTGATTCTATTATATTCACCAGTCCATTCTGTTCTTCAGATTTTTATTCACTTGATTTTTAGATTCACTTGTTGGTAGGTATGTATTTGATGTCATTTTGTTGTTCATAATTTTTATCTTTACCTTTTTCTTCTTCTTCCTCTTCTTAAAGAATACCCTTCAGCATTTCATGTAATCCTGGTTTGGTGGTGATGAACTCCTTTAGCTTTTTCTTGTCTGTGAAGCTCTTTATCTGACCTTCAACTTTGAATGAAAGCTTTGCTGGGTAGAGTAATCTTGGTTGTAGGTTCTTGCTGTTCATCACTTTGAATATTTCTTGCCACTCCCTTCTGGCCTGCATAGTTTCTGTTGAGAAATCAGCTGACAGTCATATGGGTACTCCCTTGTAGGTAACTAACCGTTTTTCTCTTGCTGCTTTCAAGATTCTCTCTTTGTCTTTTGCCCTTGGCATTTTAATTATGATGTGTCTTGGTGTGGTCCTCTTTGGATTCCTTTTGTTTGGGGTTCTGTGCGCTTCCTGGACTTGTAAGTCTATTTCTTTCACCAGGTAGGGAAAGTTTTCTGTCATTATTTCTTCTAATAGGTTTTCAGTATTTTGCTCTCTCTCTTCTTCTGGCACCCCAAAAATTCGGATGTTGGTACGCTTGAAGTTGTCCCAGAGGCTCCTTACACTATCTTCATATTTTTGGATTCTTTTTTCTTTTTGTTTTTTTGGTTGGGTGTTTTTTGTTTCCTCATATTTCAGATCTTTGGTTTGATTCTTGGGGTACGTTGATCTACAGTTGAGTTTCTGTATATTCTTTATTTTAGATAGTGTATGCTTCATTTCTGACTGGTCCTTTTCCATTTTTTTGGCATTCTCGTTAAGGTCCTTGAAGGTCTCACTAAGCTCCTCAGAAGTGTCATCAAGTTTCTCGGCGGTTTTTAGAAGATTCTTGAGTAACCTTATAAATGTGGTTCTGAACTCTATGTCGTCCAGTAGTTTGCTTTCCTCTGTTTCTTTCATTCATGACATGTTTCTTTGTTTCCGCATTTTGGCTGCTTCCCTGTGTTGATGGAGTGGCTTTGTGTGGTAGGTGACCTATAGGGGGCAGTAGCTCAGCCTCCCAAATCACCTGATGTGGACACTCTTGGTACACCCCTTTGTGAGCTGAGTGCAAAGTCTTGGTGTAGTTAAGCCTTAATTGCTGTTGGTACGCTGGGAGGAATTGACCTCCAGGCCAATCGGCTGTGAGGACTCACTGTGTCTATAAGAACTGCTGTGCTGGAGACACGCTTATGGTGCAGGACTTGTTTCAGTGGGGCTTTGGTGCTCGCTGAGTCTGCCTCTTGAATGTGTCACTTATGGATGTGAGGAGTTGAAATCTGGTTTCTCACACTGACCACTAGGTATACTGGCTTCTGGATCTCCAATGGGGTGCAGGTCAGTTATTGTCTGAGTCCACCCAGCAGGAGCTACAGCGAGAGCTACAGTTTTCTCCTCTTTGCTTGGGGTTTGGAAGTTTTGGAGCTGTCTGATCCGGGCTGCAAGTTTGTTAGGTTAAGCTGCAGTCCATTCATATGCAAAAGCCGCTGCTTGGAGCTTGGGTGGGTTTGTAGGTTGTGTGGGGCGGGGTCTCAGGGCGTCACTAGGCTAAGGCGTGGCAAGCAGCAATGGCTGCTAGTTAGCCGGCTTTGTGTCTCCGACTGCGTCCAGTCCCGTGCCCCAGCGCAGATAAACAATTATTCCTGTACGCAGCTCTACAAGCAGGCCCCCCTCACTTTCTGACCCGGTAGCAGACAATCCAGCTTCTCCCCATAGGAGTTTGGGTCCCCCGCGTCTCCCCAGAAACTGTATTTCAGACTAATCGGGGGCTTGCCTCCCCTTTGGGTTGAAAAAAGCAATGCCTGCCACCAGCCCAGATCCCGTGCCTCCGTACCTCAGCTTTTCAGCGCTTGTGCACATCTCAGTGCTCTTTTCTCTTTCCTTCTAGTTGTAGACCTTCCACTCAGCCAGCTTTCCCATGGTTCTGGGTGATAGACGTTTTGTCTTTTAGTTGCAGTTTAAATTGTTGTGCGAGGCAGCAGTTTAGGTGTTTACCTACGCCACCATCTTGGATCTAAGCTTCAATTCTTAGATAAGAAAGGACTAGGCAATTATGGGTAAATGACCTGAGGAGCAAATAGAGGGAATTCTAGACTAAGCATGAGTCAGCAATACATGGTGACAAGTCAAAGCACTGTGCTTGGAAGTGAACAAAAAAGAGAACCATGGGAAGCTGGAAAGTTGATACAATTAGAGTGTTTAACTTGAACCCTGGGAATCTGGAAAATAGCACTGTTTCAGGAGAAGAGCAGGAGGTCCTTATCCAAAGAATGCTGAAGTCAGGAGACCTAGTTCTGGCCTTGCTTTGTTGCTAATAAGCTATAAAAACTTGGCAGTTCACTGAATTTCTTTAAGCCCTAGGTCATTCATCTGTAACGTGAGCATGACTGCAATATTGAACCTATCTTCATTGTTCTAAGGAAAAGCTTTATCAAATAAGTAAAAGAACTATAAAATATAATACATTTTTAGTGGCAGTTATAGGAAGTGTGAGTTAAAACGAAAAATCAAAATATGTAAGCATTAGCAAATGTAAGGCAACCAGAAAGGCAGAACTGGCTATTTCATTTGTGAGACCTGGTGTCAAATGAAACACAGGGCCTTTAGTTCAAAATATATTAAGAATTTTTGAATGACAACAGCAGAACACCAAACCAAGCATGGCAAACAGTGAGGCATGAGCCCAGGGAAAGTTCACAGGCTGTAAGTCACGAAGCTGGTCCTGAGGAGACCAAAGAGATTTGTGCTGTTCTCTGTGTCCCATAGGGTAGCACCCATCAATTATTGCTCCCACAGTTACGTTATACCATAAAATGTAATTTCTCCCCATAATTGTAGAGTACCCTTCAAACTTGGGCCTTTGAAAGGCATGACAGGATCCAGTAAAGTGCTGGGAGTTTGTGCACTTATTGTACGCTATATTTCACTTTTAAAAATTAAAAATTATCAGAATCTTTGGGATAAGGGCTAGAGTATACATGTTTCCAACTAGTAGGAAAAAAAAATCTTAGGGTATATGTGGCAAGAGTCATAGATATTTGAAAGGAAAGGGGGCCAAATATTTTTTATCATTCTAAAGAGCATAACTATGAGCAAATGAACCAAAGAATATTTTATCAATCTCAATATATAAAAGCACTTTCTAGCAAAGAAAAGTATCCAAAAATGGGATGTGATCACTTCTCAGGTACTGGAAGTTTTCAAAAGAGGTAAAAGACCATTTTCCAAGGATACTGTAGAAGGAATTGCTGCAAGTGATGGAGGTTGGAATACCTGACCTCCAACTTTGGTATTCTATATTTCTAGCCTAGATTGGAAAGAGGACACTACAATGCTGAAGAATATGAAAGGTTATGAAGGTCTGTAGAGGTGATGAATCAAAGGAGAGGAAAATCCTTTGGTATTTCTTATGGGGCTGGAGACAGAGAGGACAGGTAATGTGTTTCTAAGAAACACCTAAATCTAGGACAACAATATGAGTTTATTCAAAATTGAGAACCAGATCAACTGTATCTAAAAGGAACACCAAGAACCATCTGAGCAGATAGTTAACAAGGAATCATGATAGAAGTAATAATAGTTGTCTCTGGGGGTAAATAGACTGAAGGCATAGAAAACCTCTGGGGTACTGGAAATGTTTTCTATCTTGACTGGATGGTGTTCACACAACAGTATACATACATAAAAAATCAAGATGCAAAGATGCACAACAAATATTTGTGTACTCTATGTACTTATTGTATGTTATATTTTACTTTTAAAAATCAAAAATTATCAGAATCTTTAGGATAAGGTCTAGAGTCTACATGTTTCATACTTTCTCTAAGGGATCCTTATGCACACTAAAGTTTGAGAGCCTGTCAATGTGCAGGTAAATAAAATAAGGCACAGGGAAGTCTGTTGATTTTCCCAAAGCCACTGTTAATTATTGGGGGGGAGGAAGGGGGAGCGTCTCAAAGCCAGCACTTCTATGAAATAAATTAAATAATAATAATAAACCTTAATAGTATTAACCTCACTGCCAAGTCTAGTGGCTGATCTAAGATGCAACTGATTAAGACCACATTAAGACCAAAGAGAATTGAAAGGGGACACCCATTCAAAATCTTAAGAGCCTAAAAATCTATCCTAGGACAATTCAACCTGATTTTCTGGATAACTGGAAGGTATTAAAGGTTTCTAAAAGAAACAGCTTAAGATAAGGAATAAAAGTGGGTAAAATGAGTGTATTGAATTAGATTTTTAAGAGTCCGGGGCAGCAGGAAGACCAGACCTAAATCAAGACAGTACTGGTATGAACAGAGAGCAATGTGCAACAATAACAGAAAGTTTAAAGCTAGAATCAGCGGTACTTAGCAATAGCAGCAACAATTAGTTATATTTACTATGCATTTACTGACTGTCAGATGCCTTCATTTTACCATTTGATTCTATCAACAACTCCACAAAATGAAGACTATTGTTATTCCCACATTTAGCAGATAAAGAAACTAAAGTAAATCAAGAGGATAAATAACATGTCGAGGTCCCAGATAGTAAGTGGCAAATCTAGATTTTGAACCCAGAACTGTTTGGCTCCAACTGCTATATTATAATAAGGAGAGAGGAAAGAAGAAAATCAAAGATGCGATGGTCTGTAACACTAGGGCACAGCTAGTACAATAATTAAAATACATCGGTCACACTGAAGAAGAACAAATTTGATAGCAAATAGAATTAGTTCAAATCTATTCACTTGCACTATGAGGGTCATTAATTTCTAATATCCTCCTGTATTAACATGTGTCTCAGTATTAATGAACAAAGGAGAAAGGGGCATAGCAGTTGTTTAGTAACATTGAAATTTTAAAACCAGCATTCACAGTGCTTTTGCAAATAATTATGCTCATTAAAATGTATCTAGCTATAGAATCCTGCTAGAATCTTAATATGCCTTCTACAACTGGTACATGGCCTCAACTTCACAGTAGCAGGGGTCTTCTGTTTTCCTCCACACTGGCTTTGATCATCTTTTTGTAAAGTATTGGGGTAAAAAAAGCTTAGTGATTGATGAAGTCTTGTCCTAAAAAAGTAGGGTTAATTCCTGGCCAAAGGGTCACAGGTTCAATTCCTGATCAAGGGCAGGTGCCTGGGTTTGATACACAGCCCCATTGGGGTGCATGGGGAAGCTGGGAAGCAACCAATCTCTCTCTCTCTCTCTCTCTCTCTCTCTCTCTCTCTCTCTCTTTCCTCTTTCCACGCTCTCTAAAAATCAATGGAAAAAAATATCTGGTGAGGATTAACAAAACAAAACAAAAAAGTAGTGTTAAGCAACATAATATGTAGAACTAGGAAAATCAATGGGAACATTGTAAACCACCTGATTTCATGATTTGACCAAGAAAATATCAGAATGGTTCTGGACTTATCATATTATTGCCAGAAACTATAAATGCTTTTCAAAATGTCAAAGGCATGCCAAAAGCACAAAGTTTAATAAAGTTAGCATTAGTCAAAGTGCAATTACTGTAGAAAGATGTCTTCTCCACATATCCAGACTCCCATCAGAGGGAAAAAGTCAACATAGACAAATGAGTGGGTAATGATTTATAAACCAATCTTTTGGGAAAGAGTCATTTCCCCACCATAATGTTCACAAAATCATAGAGGAAGAAACAATAAAGAAACAGCCAAGCTAATCATGTAAAATTAGATCTCAAGTTTCCTCTAGTCTATATCATCAGCTCCAGTGAAATGCTTATTGCCGAAATGAGAAACGCCATGTCTCAGGGTTGTCCATTGGAAGCTAGCTGCTGTAAAAAGCATTCTTGTTCATTTACTTGAAACTCACTGTATGTTTTTATGTATTTTTTCTTATGTTCTATTTAAAAATAATTTTTACTTTAATTGAAAAATAGGGACTCAATTATATTAAAACTAAACTGCAGGCACAATGGTCACTTTAATTTTTTATTCAATGGTATATGTTTTAATTTTTAATTAAATTTTTATTTTTTTAAATAAATATTTATTGTTCAGATTATTACAGGTGTTCTTCTTTTTTTCCCCCCCATAGCTCCCCTCCACCTGATTCCCCACCCCGCCCCAGGCCCTTACCCCCCGCCACTGTCTTCATCCATAGGAGTAAGATTTTTGTCCAATCTCTTCCCGCACCCCTCATACCTGCTTCCCCTGAGAATCGTCAGTCCACTCCCTTTCTATGTCCCTGATTCTATTATATTCACCAGTTCATTCTGTTCTTCAGATTTTTTATTCACTTGATTTTTAGATTCACTTGTTGGTAGGTATGTATTTGATGTCATTTTGTCGTTCATAATTTTTATCTTTACCTTTTTCTTCTTCTTCCTCTTCTTAAAGAATACCCTTCAGCATTTCATGTAATCCTGGTTTGGTGGTGATGAACTCCTTTAGCTTTTTCTTGTCTGTGAAGCTCTTTATCTGACCTTCAACTCTGAATGATAGCTTTGCTGGGTAGAGTAATCTTGGTTGTAGGTTCTTGCTGTTCATCACTTTGAATATTTCTTGCCACTCCCTTCTGGCCTGCATAGTTTCTGTTGAGAAATCAGCTGACAGTCATATGGGTACTCCCTTGTAGGGAATTAACTGTTTTTCTCTTGCTGCTTTTAATATTCTCTCTTTGTCTTTTGCCCTTGGCATTTTAATTATGATGTGTCTTGGTGTGGTCCTCTTTGGATTCCTCTTGTATGGGATTCTGTGCGCTTCCTGGACTTGTAAGTCTACTTCTTTCACCAGGTAGGGAAAGTTTTCTGTCATTATTTCTTCTAATAGGTTTTCAATATTTTGCTCTCTCCCTTCTTCTGGCACCCCAAAAATTTGGATGTTGGTTAGCTTGAAGTTGTCCCAGAGGTTCCTTACACTATCTTCATATTTTTGGATTCTTTTTTCTTTTTGTTTTTCTGGTTGGATGTTTTTTGTTTCCACATATTTCAGATCTTTGGTTTGCTTCTTGGGGTACGTTGATCTACAGTTGAGTTTCTGTGTATTCTTTATTTCAGACAGTGTATGCTTCATTTCTGACTGATCCTTTTCCATTTTTTTGGCATTCTCATTAATATCCTTAAAGGTCTCATCAAATTTCTCAGTGGTTTTAAGAAGATTCTTGAGTAACCTTATAAATGTGGTTCTGAACTCTATGTCATCCAGTAGTTTGCTTTCCTCCGTTTCTTTCATTCATGACATGTTTCTTTGTCCCCACATTTTCACTGCTTCCCTGTGTTGATGGAGTAGCTTTGTGTGGTAGGTGATGTATAGGGGGCAGTAGCTCAGCCTCCCCAATCACCTGATGTGGACGCTCTGGTACACCCCTTTGTGGGCTGAGTGCAAAGTCTTGGTGTAGTTAAACCTTAATTGCTGTTGGTACACTGGGAGGAATTGACCTCCAGGCCAATTAGCTGTGAGCACTCGCTGTGTCTGTAATGGAAGAACTGCTGCACTGAAGACATGCTTATGAGGCAGGACTTGTTTCAGTGGGGCTTTGGTGCTCACTGAGTCTGCCTCTTGAATGTGCCACTTATGGATGTGAGGAGTTGAAATCTGGTGTCTCACACTGACCATTAGGTACACTGGCTTCTGGATCTCCAGTGGGGTGCAGGTCAGCTACTGTCTGAGGCCACCCAGCAGGAGCTACAGTGAGAGCTACAGTTTCCTCCTCTTTGCTTGGGGTTTGGAGGTTTTGGAGCTGTCTGACCCGGGCTGCTAGTTTGCTAGGTTAAGCTGCGATAGGGCAGGCCTTTCTTATGCTAAATCCGCTGCTTGGAGCTTGGGTGGGTTTGTAGGTTGTGCAGGGTGGGGTCTCAGGGTGTCACTAGGCTAGGGCATGGCAAACAGCAATGGCTGCTAGTTAGCCGGCTCTGGGTCCCCGAAGGCATCCCTGAGTCCTGTGTCCCAGTGCAGTAAACAATTATTCCTGCGCGCAGCTCTGCAAGCAAGCCACCCTCACTGGCAGACAGTCCAGCTTCTCCCCGTAGGAGTTTGGGTCCCCCGTGTCTCCCCAGAGACTGGATTTCAGAGTAATCGGGGGCTTGTCTCCCTTCGGGTTGAAAAAAGCAATGCCTGCTGCCAGCCTGGATCACGTGCCTCCGTACCTCAGCTTTTCAGCGCTCGTGCACATCTCAATGCTCTTTTCTCTTTCCTTCTAGTTGTAGAACTTCCACTCAGCCAGCTTTCCCGTGGTTCTGGGTGATAGACGTTTTGTCTTTTAGTTGTAGTTTTGAAATTGTTGTGCGAGGCAGCAGTTTAGGTGTTTACCTATGCCGTCATCTTCCATCTCTTAATTAAAATTTTAGATATAAAAATGCACAAATCACAATGGCATAACTTCCTTAATTACTCACAATAAACCCATCATTGTAAAAAACGCCTGAGCCAAGAAATGTAATTGATGTAGCAACCAAGAAGTCCCTATCAATATCTAAACCTGCACCTCAAAAATCGGGCAGGTTTTTTGGGTAGAATTTCCAGTACACTGTTGAATAGCAGTGGTTAAAGTGCTCATCTTTGTCTAGTTCCTGATCTCTAGATGGAAAACTTTTAATCTTTCACCATTAATTATGTTATCTGTGGTTTTTTTTAAGTCCCCAGTCATCCATTTTTTAAAATATGTCTTTATTGATTTTAGAGAAGGAAGAAGGAAGAAGGGAGAAAGAGAAACATCCATTGGCTGTCTCCTATACACCCCCTACTGGGGATCAAGCCTGCAATCCAGGCACATGCCCTGACAGGATTAAAACTGGCAACCTCTGAGTGCTGGGACAACGTTGAACCAACTGAACCCACCAGCCAGGGCGCAGTCATCCATTTGATTGGTGATCATTTCTAATCTACTTTTGCAAGGCTATATTCCTTTTCTTATATGCTCACAAAAAGCGCTGTGGGTCTTTTTAATGTTTTGTTTTGTTTTGTTGTTGTTTTTTAGCTTGTGTCCAGCTACTGTTTTGAAAGAGGTTTCCTTGAATACCAGGAGCTTAAAAGCACCTCTCCCAGGCTTTGCAGATAGTCTTGGTCCTGAGGCATTCTTTCAATCCCACTCAGATAGGCTATTTACAACTCTGCCTTACTTAGCCTTAATCTTCTGCTTTCACAGAGCCTAGAGATCAGCCAAACACCAAAGCTTAGGGTTTTCTCAGATATTTTCTAAACATGCATCCAGCCCTGGGCATGTGTGTGTCTATATGAATTCTCAAGTATACATGAGAACACTTAAATGCTCCAATTTCCCAAAGAAAGCCTTTCCCCATACCTGACTCCCAGGGTTAAGGCTGCCTATTGTCTCTATCATAATATATTGTCCCAGGTGGCTGTTGGCTGTCCATTTGCCTTATAATGTTTTGGGGTGATGCCCACTGCTTTTCTGCCCTAAGTGAGTTCCAAGTTAAGCAAAACAGAAATGAGTTTTGTGTGCCAATTTATCAGGTAGCCCCCAGACAGCTTAGAACAAACATACCCAATAATTTGTATCACTCTCCTGGAAATTATTTTAAAGAAGCCATAGGTTTAAGAATCTCATATAGTCAATACCAATGCCTAACCCCTCCCCCCTAATATGATAGCAGAAGCTAGTCATCACACAGGAAACACATGACTTTATTTGGCTTTAATGTTTTCAGATTCAAAACGCCCACTCCACTGCATGTATCAACATGTCCCAACATTGTCCCCTAAACTACATTCTATAACTGTCTATTCTGAACTTTCTTGTTCCTTTTGTTCCTTTTCTCATAACAGAGAATAATTCAGTGTGTTTTCCTTAATAAAATATAATCATGATTCCTTTATATTTTATCATTCCATCCCATTTCTACCAGTCTTTACAGAAAGGGCAAGTCTTATTTTCAAGGTTAATAAATAAGGATACTCCTAAAAGAAAACAACATTTCTATCTATGTTCTTCCTTTAAGCATTTTTTTTACTGTAATTTGGACAAATATATCCACAGAGCAAGGTAAATGTAATTTCTCATCTTGGTCCCCAACCTTCTTTTGTGATTCTCCCTACTTTGCGCTGTTTCAAGGACCACACTGAGACCTCTTACCTGGTTTATGATGCGCTTATGGCTTTATTTTTTAATGAGCTTAGCCATGGGGGCCTTCCAGACAATGATCTCATCTAAGGGACAAATTGCTCCCTGTTTTAAGGACTCAAGAAAAAACTTCCCTTCTGCCAGTTTTCTCCTCACTTCACTTCACCTAATTTGTTCAGCAAAAAGTTTATGTGCAGATACTGTGTTCAGATCACCATAGGGAAGGGGCAGCACACAGTTGTGGAATAATAGAGAATGTAATTGTTACAGTATTAAATCAGCCATGACCACCTAAGGCAAGAGAATTGGCTTCACAAACTACTCTGACTAGAGATCAAGTGACTAATAACCTCATAAAAGAGGAAAAAAAGTACATCAATTTACTTCAGCTGCATCAGTGCAGCAAGAAGAAATACCATGGAGTAGAACAGGTGCACCTGAAACAGGGTACTGTGGTCCATCTAAGATGAGTATATATGCCAGCATGAGAACTCTAATGAGAAAATTTGAGGGACTGGAGTTTCCATTTTTCTACTGAATTTGATATCATTGTAATCAGCTAATTATTGATTATAGGAAAGGAGTAAATGGGAGGCCAGACATTATAAGCCTATTACCCCTGCAAAACATTGGGGGAAGGTGATTGGACAAAGGGAAGGTAAATACATGCCCAGTAAAGCTGGGGGTGACTAGGGAAGGTGCTTGTCTGTCAGTCACACCTGGGAACAAAGGTCATTGGCCAGAATGGGTGTGACCACTGCAAGCCTGACAAGGTTTGGGATACTAAACAAAGAAATTCACTCTCTTGGTGCTCTTGTGCTCTTGGTTCCTCTGGGCACATTTGGCTCTGGCCCATGCTTGGCTTTCTGGCACTCTCCAGTGTGGACCACAGCCATGTAGACCCCACACACAGTGGAAGAGTGGACTCTAACTAGCCTGATGCTGAACTGGACCCAGCTCCAACATAGAAGGGAATCTCTAGACACTGGCTATACTTCCATGACTGGACTAAGGGAAATGGGGCTTTGGAAACCCAGAGGTGTAATTCCACAGAAATAAAACTCTCTACTATATCTCATCCTCTCCCGGGAGCCTCCAGAAATGCTTATTCCAGCAGTACCGGAAGAGCCCCACTTTGTCCAATAATCAGTTCTGTAGTGAAAACTTAATGCCTCTAAACATTTTATTTATTGCTCATAGCTCTTTGAGTATACCTAGCTACACAGGTGTGACCTAGCAGACTGATTAGACAAAAGTGAAAACAACCTCAGTGCAAATTTCACCCACTGGCTTCAATTCCACTTTTGGAGCTTCCATATTGAATAATAGAATCCCTTGATCAAACATCAGCCCCTAAATTGTTCAAAGTCAGGTCTGAATGTCTCAACCCCTCTATTTTTTCTCTCATCAAAATAAAAAAAGTCCCTAATGTCAGGACAGAAATGATCTGGAGGCATAAGTACAAAGACAGTTGGAATCCCTGGTCCTCAGGTACACTACCATGTGATTGTGAAACCAGCATGTTCATATAGTGACCCCGGAAACAGGCCTCAGAATTGGCCTCCAAAAGAGTGAATGGCTTCGAGGGCAAGCTCATGCCTCACCTTGGGGGTGGGGGGTGGGAGAGGGGGCGTGTAGAGGCAGAGGAGAATCTGTTTTCCAGCTACACCAGCAGCCTGAACTTCTTCCTCACCCCCTCCCACTTCCCTGCCTTGGTGATCCTGTAATGGATGTGCTTTATAATAGACACAGTGCCTCAGGTAATTGTCATTTTGATGAAGCTGTAAACCTACAGGCTTGTGAGAAGGAAATAGTCAGGCTTTCAAATCCGGGGCAGAGAACAGACCACAGTGCAGGCCAATTGAGTTTAAATAATTTAGAGATACCCAGTGAGAAGATTAGCCCCCTAAATATTTAAGACCCTGAAGGAACAAGTCATTCCCAGTTGTTCAATGTTTTCTCTCTGGGAGAATTGCCATCAGAGTAATTGCTGACTCATCTGTGCTTCGGTTTTAAACCCTTGACTCTCAAGAACTTAGACTCTTGGCTTGATCACGGGGTTGGAAAGCAAGACAGCCAGAATTCTTCCTGCCACTTGTCACAGCAGAGACAGCCCTCTTGTCTGGAGATAACTGCACCCTGTGAAATGTATTCCAGTATGCAAAGTGGATAGCTGTCTAGCAGAGCCTGAAAAACATCAAATGTAGTGCAATTATTAATTGGTCAAGTAAAATACATTAAAATATATATGCCAGTCTGAAATAATCAATTTTTATTAAGTCCTGACTGACTGTCATTACAAACTTTGTAATTTTGTTTGCTATTCATTTCCCTTTGCACCCATGGAGAAAATAAATAGTGTATTTATTTGTTCATGTAGGGGTGGGAAAAAGAGGTTGGCAGTTGTAATACAACTAATAATACAATAATTAATAAATAATAATACAAGAATAAACTCTGTTTCATGTACTCACAACTGTAAACCTACTTTTGTCAACCACTGTACATTCTTCCTATTCTGAATTTTTTTAAAAAAATTTTAGCGATTTCAGAGAGGAAAGGCAAGGGAGAGAGATAGAAACATCAATGATGAGAGAGAGTCATTGATTGGTTGCCTCCTGTATGACTCCCACAACCAGGGCATGTGCCCTGACCGGGAATCAAACCTTAACCTCCTGGTTCATAGGTGGTTGCTCAACCTCTGAGCCATGCTGATTGGACATCTTCTGCATTTTTAGTGAGAACTCACAATATGAGAAAGGTGATATGTTAAAAGGAAATGGAAATAGGTGTCCTTCAGCAAGAAAAATGAAAGTCAGGGGAGATAGGAAAGAGAAGGGTAGAGAAGGAAATATAGATATATTCTGCTACCCACTCTAAGTTGAAACTTCAGAAAGAAGAAAGTTGGTGGTTTTAGAAACAAGCAAACAGGTTAGGGGACCCAGAGCACTGGCATGCCCTCCTCAGTTTGTCAGGTGAGGACTTCAGAGCTTTCTAGTTCTCTTAGACAATCTCTGTGACTAGCATGACCCTACTTACATGGAGGAAAAGAAAAAAAGGAAGAGAGGTCACAGTCACTGCCCCCAAGGCTCCTCAGCTGCCTGGATTAGGGATAAGGAAGTCCCTGCTTGCCCCCAGGGTGTACTTGGAAGCTGACTGAGTCTGGACCTGCAGGCCCGCTTTGGGGAAGCCATGTAAGTGACCAGCATGAGCCAAGAGGCAAGTGTAGCACGTGGCTGAGCACAGAGACAATGGTCCCAGCATTAGCTGAGTTGAGGCAACTCAGCTGATGGGGAAGGGTCACTGAGCCTTGAAAGTACTGAGAGTGAAGAAGTTATAATTCACCAATAAGATTTTAGCAGCTGCTAGCAGAACACCGACACTGCACAGGACAAAGGCCATCAGGCCTGAAACCAAGGGGCTCTAGGGATGAATGAATTTGGCATGTAGGCTAGTCACCCCTCCACCCATTGTAGAAAAGACCAACAGATCTTCCCCTACAGCCCGACAACACTGTGATGTGTAAAATAAGAAGCTAACTCTCACACACCATTCCCAGTGGTGTGTGGGAGTTAGCTTAGTGAGGCTCAGAGGTCCCCACTGTTCAGAGTACTCCCGAACCCCACTTCCAGTGCCACAGTATTGTCATCTTGAAATCAGCCATATTGGGGTTATTGACAGCATGAAAATTGGTAAATGCTAAAAATCAGACCTATTTTTCCCCCCAAAGAGAGCTGATCGCTAACCTTTTATCAGCACAACTAATCCACACACCTTCTCCTCCGTCCCTCAAGTAGAAATGTGGGAAGACATGAGGAGTTTACTTCCCTATATTAGCAGGGACATGGAAGAATGGCTGCTCAGAGTATACTTGGTAAAAAAAAAAAAAAAAAAAAAGAGGAGACAATATTATTCTATAAAAGATGCAGAAGAATTATCCAAGAAAATAAGAAGCTAGATTTCAAACAACTTTAAATTCCATGTCAAGGAGACTGGGCTTTAACTCTTAATCACTAAAAGCATTAACATAAAAAAAATCATTAACAAAACTTGAAGGTTGGTGTGTTTTTTTAAAAAAAGAATGGCATTATAAAATGGATTTGGGAAGGTTACCTTTTAGGGTATATCAGATTGGATAATGTAGTACAGGGATGGGGAACCTTTTGTCTGCCAAGGGTCATTTAGGTATTTGTAACATCATTCATAGGCCATACAAAATTATCAACTTAAAAATTAGCCTGCTACATTTGGTCAAACATTTAATTAACTCACCCCTAATGCCTTGGCAGGGCCAGACCAAATGATTTCTCAGGACTTACACGGCCCTTGAGTTGGACATTCCCCACCCTGATGTAGTGGGTAAAAAATAATATTTTCAAGAACCTAAGTGGTTGAGTCTATTAAATGGTATAAGAGTGACTTGATAAAGGAGTAAAGAGTAATAAGCAGAGAGTGACAAAAATGGATGAAAAAATAGTTATACTATTCAGACTTTCAGAACTAGCTCTATTTACATGTCTGCCATGTGTCCCTATTTCCTACAGATTTCTCTTTTCCTAGGTCAGATTTCAGACCCTAGGTGCCTCAAAACCAATGCTTCAAGCAGGTGGTCAACCTCCATCAGAGTCACATAGGTGGCTGCTATAATGCAGATTCCTGGTTGTACTCAAGACCTATTGAATCAGAACATCTAGAGTTCATGTTTTAACTGTCAGTCCCCAGTGATTCTCATGCACCGTCAATTTGAGATCAACTCTCAATTTAATCATTGTGTGGTCCAGCACTTCAAATAGATTCTGATGCTCAATCGAGATTTGCTGGAGTGGAAGGGAGCTGTGGGGTATAACTGTGTAACACATGCGGTTAATGGGAGTTTAAAATATGGAGTTTCACCTTATTAACTCTATGGGCTGCAAATGGCAAGCTTAAAACTGTCCCTTTCAGGGAGTTTCTCAGTTTTTCCTCTTTCTACTTCACAGACCTCTTCCTTCAGGTGCTGGGTACATGAATCAGCTTTTCTTAATTGCCTGAATTATTGCCACTCCAAGATTATGCTGACTGCTTTCCACTGATGCCTTCACCCGTGAGGAGGTGGGAAAGTGACCTCTCTGGACCTAGAAGGAGGATGCCTGGTATCTTTGGCTCAGATTCAGAGCACATTGAGTGTGAGCTGGGCTCTGATACTGGTCTTGTGACTCTATGCTAGTAAATTTTGATCCTCTGTTTTCTTGTGTATGAAATAAAAGGGGGAAAAATAGATGCTGTAAGGAGATTAAAATGAGACTACTATGTTCAAGTGTTTGATGCAGTATCTATTTAAGAAACTCTAGCTCCCATTTTTCTCATTTTCTTTGGATCCAGATCAAAACTGCTGCCCTGGCAGTCATCTTTCTGAACAAGGCTGAGTCCACTTGTCATTTTCCAGGGGACGTAGTGCGTCCCTGAGCTCAGGCAGCATGTCAGCAGCATGCCCTCAATGCCCTTCTCTTCATGTTTACGGTATTTGCAAGAAAACTATTCTCAGAGCCCTTCTTCTCTCATTAACTCACCCTCCATTTCTTCAAAATGTCTCTTATTGCTTTGTCAGCTCTCTTTACTCTTTTCATACCCCAGTGCCTCAGCATATCTGACCTGGTCCAGATGTCTCTTGTCCCCAGAAGGGGTATTCAGTTCTGACAGCCACTGCTTGGACTCAGAGATGCTCTAAGGTTGACATCTCTCACAAACATAAATATACCTTAGACCCCACGAATCCACTTAGTCACTCCTACTTGATGCCAGAGGCAGTTTCTAGGAAAAGAATTTGTTTCTTTTTCTTTCTCTGCAGCAGTCTTCTTCATAGCCTCCCCTTTCCTTAGGCCCATCGCCTCCACCCCAATCCTCACCCCCTAGGAGACCCTAATGCTTTGGTTCCCAGCAGTTTTCCTCTGAGATAGTGGTTGCATCATGCTCCTCTGTGTTTCTGATGAGAAGAAATTAGTGCCTCAAGGCTGTGCTCTTTGGTGTATACATTTCCCTCAGATGTGAGCATCTAACATCCATCTGTATTAGTTTCCCAGCATCCTCCACCTGGAATACTCACAATACCCTTGGAAATGCCTGAAAGAAACCAGTGGAGAAATGAGGTACATTTTCTCGAACACAGGCCTTATTTGAAGATTCAGGAAATGAGGGCAGATACGAGGAAAAAGTTATGAAGTATAAGAAGTAAATAATTTTTTAAAAGCATCTTAATTGAAATATACCTCATTATATTTTTATTGATATGTCAGTCAAGATTCAGGCAGGAAACAAATGGCATAATCAAATGGTGAAGCTGTCAATTGAATAAAGGACTACCTACAGATATGTAGGAAAAATGAAGGAAAACCAACAAGGGGCAGTGAATCACCCTAAGAGGAAGGGCCCATTCCTGCCCCTGAACCTGAAGCTGTAAGAAAGACAACCGACCTGAAGCTGTGTCCCTTGGTAGAGAGATGCATTGCAGTCAAGCAGGCAGAGAGCCCAGTGAATGAGTAACCTGACCTCTCCATCCATCCCGATTCTAACCATCAAACACCCATTGGCCAAATCCAACCATAAGCTGGAGGGCAAGAGTGTCCTATGAATGCCATCCACAGAGGCTGGATATAGGGACCCTAAACCAGGAGGAGGAGGGTTGCCAGTGCACAGGGGACAAAGGGAGACAGCTCACAGATATTCTGTGGAGTCTCTTCCAGAGAATTCCTCCATCCTTTCAAAGGGGGCTCTATGGCCAAATCCATTTTGGGAACCTTAACTATAGATGTGGTTTACAGATTCACAAAGCAGATCCGAATTCTAGAGGCTTGTAGACTTTCAGCAGGGTCAGAACAGTCATTTAGGTTCTGGGGTCGGGTTGCCTGGGTTTCAATTTAATCTCTACTTCACCAGCTCTGTGGCCTTGGGCCGCATATTTAATTTCTGGAAACTAAATTTCTCCCCACATGAAACAGAGACATATGTTGTACTTCCCTCATAGAATTATGGTGAAAAATAAATCAGAAAAATTTTCAAGTATGCCTGAATTATAAGTACTCAAACATGGCAGCTGGTTGCAATTTGGGTATGTTAGTATTTTCATCGTTCTAATGACCTGTTTAATTTAACTTAACCCTGAGATTCACAAACTGACCTCAGACTCTAGCACAGGTTAAGACCACATGGAATTGGTAAAGACATGATGCCTAGGAAATTCTGCTCTGGATTTTGTTTCCCATGGAAGGATTTTGAGTCTCTAGAGCAGAACTTCCCAACTTTTATCAACTGAGAAACGTGTTAACATGCAGAGTCTGATTCGATTGGTCTCAGGTAGAACTCAAACTTCTCCATTTTAAACAAATTCCCAGGTGGTCTTATGCCATTGGCCCTGGGCCCTGTGTTAAGTGGCAAGGCTGGGCACATGCTTGCTCCCCTTGAGATTAAAATAATAGACCTTTTTTTTTTTAGCGCTTTTGTTTCTACAAAATTGAACTTCTGGCTCCGGGAATTGGAGTCAGAGGGCAGTGTTTAATGTTGGATGAAACCCAGGGGAGGAAGCTGCTCTGAGCAGTTTCGTGAAGGAATAGGATTTCTGGAGGTGGTGGAGAGGGAATCACAGAAAGAAGAGAAAGAGATGCCCCAAAGACAAACTTTACCCAATTATGACTTTGCCTAGGCCAGCCTTCACTTAAAAAAAGAATCCCATATGCCTCTAATACTCACCACATAGACCCCCACATAGCATCCTTCCCTATGCACAGTTTTATCTCAATATGTTAAAAACAGCATCCATCTTGCAAACATTTAAAAGGCAATAAAAATCATGCATTCTCTGCATCATGCTGAAAATCACTCTAAAGGTAATGGATGGTTTCACAGAAACGGAGCCATTCCCTTCAAAACTTAAAAGATAAAGTCTGTTATGTTGTCCTTACCTCACATCACGATGGCTCTTTGCATAAGCATATGGGAAGGGTTAATTTCCACATGCCTGTGCATGAGAATATTAACTGACTGCTTTGACTGCAGAGCTGTTAATAAGAGGAAGAAGGAAAGTCGTGGCACAGTCATTTTTTTCTTCTGCCCAACCTATGAAACACAAGGAAGTTAATTACTTCAGAGTCAAGCATCCAGCCTCATGTGTGCTTTGTTCTAAACCTGGAGCAGTGGCATTCCCAAATTGTTCCAGCTGCTGCCGATAGTCATCCCATGTCTCTACTCAAGATGTGCCAAGTTGTCAAATGTCTTTCCCTTCAGAACCTGCCAAAGCTTCTATTGTGGTATTTCTGGAAGCCACGCTCTCTGCCAGACAACCTGCTCTCCTTACTTTCTTCAAGAGTTGCAGAGGCTGCAGCACATGGCCACGATGGATTAAGTCTCCAGATTTGGATAGAACAGACCCAGGTGCTCCCTTCCTTCTTATATGACCTTGGACTTGTCACTTTACCTCACTGGGCCTTAATTCCCTCATCAATACAATGACAATAATACAGTCCCCATCTTGGAATTTCTCTAAATATGACAAGTTTTCTAGTGAAATAGTATCCACTGCGTGAGGACAAAGCCAGGCACTCATCTAGCCAAAAATACTAGTATATTGGCTGAAATGTCACTGTAACAAGATGACATAGGAGCAAGAAGTCTCTTGCTGGAAGCTTCTCAGTGATATTTGTAAGAAATTGTATTAGCTTTTAGGCACACTTCCCAACCAGGACTCTGCAATCCAATTTATGTTAAACATGTTTATGTGCTATCTAAGTTGTAATGGTTCTTAAGAACAGGGACTATACCCTTTCTACTTGTGTAATCTCTACCCATCATGTCTAGATTCGTTATTTAATAAAGGTTTTTAAACTCCAAAATTAGTTTTAACAAAAGGGGGGGGGCAAAAATATTTATTAAGTGCCTACTCTAATTATCTCCCAAATTATCTCATTTTGATTTATTCTCACAACAGTTTGGTGAAAAAGATATTAATTTCCTTCTTTCCTCCCTCCCTTCCTCTTTTCTTCTCTTCCTCCCCTCCTTCTCTCTCCACCTCCCTTTTTTCCTTTATCTTGTTTTTTCATCAAAGAGAACCCTGAGACTAAGAAAGACAAGTGACTGTAGTGGTCATAAAGCTAATGAAACTTAGAGCTAGCAGGTGCATGCAAATATGTAAAACTGCAACCCCATGCTCTGCTCATCATCTCACATCATGGACTGAATAAAGTCCCAGTTATCTATTATATATGAATTGTTCAATGGTACTTAAGGGGAAGCTTTATCTAAAGGGTGTCCCAAAAAAATGTATACACATTTTAAGAGCTGATAGCTCAATTTTGAAAATGAGATGTATTTTAATAAACACTATCTTTATAATTATTCAAAGTATGTGTATACATTTTGGGAGGACGCCCTATATAGATGTACCAAACTACCAGGCTCCTGGGGATCAGCTTCCTCTTGTAGGAAGTATCTGGGACCCCAAAAAATATTCCCTGGATGATC
This sequence comes from Corynorhinus townsendii, assembly GCA_026230045.1. Taxonomy (NCBI): domain Eukaryota; kingdom Metazoa; phylum Chordata; class Mammalia; order Chiroptera; family Vespertilionidae; genus Corynorhinus; species Corynorhinus townsendii. The sequence continues at coordinate 114,410,564 of JAPDVU010000007.1, read as the reverse complement.
TTCCAGTCTCTATGCAGGAAGATGCAGTCACCAGACAAACACACACACACACACACGAAAAAAATTCTGCATAACAACCAAGGTGTCTAGAATAGTAATCAGAATGGCAGAGTTAGAGAAGTCTTTTGAAAGTGAACTTTGTCCAGAGAATGCATTAATTGCCTCCAGAGTGTGACTGGCCAATAACTGCACTTGACTTAGAAAAGCCAGAGAGCCTCACCCTTCAACTCTACAACAGCCTTAACATGTATCTTCTTGACAGAAAGCATAGTCAATTAACTTTCCACTCTGTTACATAAAATGTGATTGTAACCTACAGAGAAAGGAAGGAAACTAGTCTTTAATCATCTACTCTATTTCTGTTGATATATGTCGCTTACATTGTTTAGCTAACCCACACAACCACACTATTAAAACAAATTATGGGCCCTAACTGGTTTGGTTTAGTGGATGGAGTGTCGGCCTGTGGACTGAAGAGTCCTGGGTTTGATTCTGGTCAAGGGCATATGCCTGGGTTGCTGGCTCAATCCCCAGTGGAGGGCGTTCGGAGGCAGCCAATCAATGATTCTATTTCATCATTGATGTTTCTATCTCTCTTTCCCTCTCCCTTTCTCTCTGAAATCAATAAAAATGTATTTTTAAAAATTATGGGTGCTAGCTGGTTTAGCTCAGTGGATAGAGCATTGGCCCATGGACTGAAGGTCCTGGGTTTGATTCCAGTTAAGGGCACAAACATCAGCTGCCGGCTCCATCCCTGGCCCTGGTCTGGGCTCCTGGGAGAGGCAACCAATCCCTGTGTCTCTCTCACAAGGATGTCTTGCCCCCTCCCTTCCACACTCTCAAAAAATCAATGAAAAAAAATCCTGGGGTGAGGATGAACAAAAAAATATGGTATTTCCATTTCATAAATGAAACAGACACAAAGATATTGTTATGTGTCCAAAAAGTCACACAGCAAATACTCAAATCCAAATTCGTTAGGTTCAACCACCCTTATTCTTTTCACTATATCATTGAATTAAATATGACATGAATAAAACATAGAAGTGAGCCACTATTAATTTGCCATTTTAAGCCTGATGGTTTGAGCACAGACGAACTTGAGCCATGCACCCACTCACAGCTAAACTCTCTAGGTAACCAAAAGCTTCCTGCTGTTAAAGAAACTTAGCGAATAATTAAAGCTTTGGGAGTTTTCTCTGGACCAAAGTTTCCCAAAACTCAATTGTTCATACACCATCTTCATAATTTTTACTGTATCTTCATACCAACTGTACCATTATTTATATATTTTTATTTCTTTACAGTAACTTATTTTTAACTCAAGAAAAAAACTTTATATCAACATCACAAATAGAATACTAGCATTAATTACTAACTAATTAATTAATTAATCTTATGCTAATTTAAATCTGGGTATACCTTAAAATCATTTTGTGTGCCGTCAAGTGAATATTTACAATCTTTTAGCAAATACTGCTTTAGGAAAATCAAGCTCACATCAGGAATAAATCACAACCCTTAACTATTTGCATCTCATTTGAATAGAATTACTTAGCTGGCATATCTCAGTGTTCTAGAATGTGCCATTTTTAAAACCCATCCTGACTGTCTAAGTCATGATGAAGAGTATTTTTATTCCCCTCTTCCCCTTCCTCCTTCTTCTCCTTCTTCTCTCTCTCTCTCTCTCTCTCTCTCTATCTCTGTCTCTATCTCTATCTCTCTATCGCTCTATCTCTCTTTCTCTTTGGTTAACATCTTTATTGAGATTTAACTCACATGCCACAAAATTGACCCATTTATTTTATTTTTTGTTATTGTTAATCCTCACCCGAAGATATTTTTCCATTGATTTCTTGGGAGAATGGAAGAGAAAGGGAAAGACAGAGAGAAACATTGATGTGAGAGAAACACATCAATTGCTCGCCTTCTGCCTGAGCCCCAACAGGTCCCGGGCCGGAGAGGTGTCTGCAAAGAAGGTACATGCCCTTGACCAGAATCTAACCTGGACCTTTTGGTCTGCAGGCCAATGCTCATAGCCAAACCCATTTAAAGTGTATAATTCAATATTATCTTCACACAATTGTGTAGTTATCACCACAATCAATTTTATAACATTGTTATTACTCCAAAAAGAAACCTTGTACCCTTCATTAGTCACCCCTATTCTTCCATTCCCTCCCCACCTCCAACCTTAGGGAACCACTAATCTACTTTCTGATTCTATAGATTTGCTTATTCTGGATATTACATATAAATGGAATCATATAATATGTGAACTTTTGTGTCCGGCATCTTATACTTAGCATGTTTTCAAGACTCATCCATGTAGAATATATTGGTACTTCATTCCTTTATCTTGCTGCATATTCCATTAAATGGAATACCATACTTTGTTTATTCACCCATCAATAGGTGGATATTTGGGTTGCTTTCACTCTTGGGATATTATGAGTAATTCCATCAACATTCCTGTACAAAATTTTATGTGGATGTATGTTTTCATTTCCTTTGGGAATATGCCCAGGAGTGGAATGGCTGGGATGATAAGGGATCTTAAGAGTGCTTAGGGTTATGTTTTAAATTGCCTTTTTGACCTTAATTAAATCACTCAACCATAATGATATTCTGCCTTAATTATAAAACTAGACAAAGAAGTGTTACTATATTTACCAGGGAAAGGTCTCCCAAAACAGAAGTGCTACGATGGATAGTGGACAAAGACTGAAGAATCTGGGTTCTGCCACTAACAGCTAAATGTCCATGAGCAAACCACTTTACCCTCTTGCCTCCATTGTTCTTATTGGAAAAATGAAGGGATTGCACTTATTGTCCAACATTATTCTTAACTTTAAAACTCTGTAATTTTATTAATATATATAAAAATTCTGAAAAATTAAAGTATATATCTATTATTATCACATATTGCCTCCTTGCTGATAAATGACTGTGTCCTATGGTGAGATAACATCAGTGTTCAATCGTCAGGAAAAGTATGCCCAAAATATACAATTTTCTCAAAAACAAGATCATATTTTCAAACAATTCTCAGGTGCTTATGGGACCTCCCAAAGGATGGGAAAATCATTTCTTTTTCTTAATGTAATTTTATTTTCTTAAACAAAGAAAATACTATAAGAGAACCCATGTGTTCTCCCTTTGCAATATATTTGCAGCACTCTCTGGTAACATAAATGACTTTGGAAAGAAATGTTGAATTATGTCCTTTGGGGGAGCTGGATTCACAGTGCAGTTGTCCCACAGAGACCTGAGTTGGAGGCTTGAAGCAAATGAGCATTCTAGCACATAAAATTTTTAAAGTTACACTTAACTGTGTGGTTACAGCAAAGATTATACTTTTAGCAAAACATAGGGTGATTAGCCTTGGGAATCCTCAAGTATTTTAGTTTCTTGTATATTCCCAGTTCACACAGAAATGCATTGAAGCATATTGCTATGCAGCACTACATGACATTTTAGAACAATTTATTATTGTAGCTCATGGTTCTGTGGGCTGACTAGACTCGGGGTGGTTCTTACTGTGGTCCCCCATGAGGTTGCCCTCAGACATCGGGGTTACAGTTATCAGAATGTCAGACATCCAACATTGTTTGAGAGATGGCCACCTAATCTCTGCTTTACGTCTTTAGTTCAGGAGAATGTATCTAAGATTCATTTGGCATTTAAATTTACAATTACTGATCTTCAGGAAAGCCCTGTTGAGTAGACAGACTAAGGATGAGAAAATAGAGACTCAAAGATGATCATGTTTGCTTGCCCCAACCAACATGGCTATGAGGAAGGGGCGGGGGGGGGGGGGGTTTGGAATCTTAAGCATTGTTCTATTCCTGGTTGGGTATTATTTTCATTGCAACATATTACTTCTCTTATTCTAACGGACTGTGGTTCCTCACTGAAAATGTTGACACCAAAACTTGCCTTCCAGGACAATTGCCCTTTATACAGCCCTCTATAATCTAGATTAAATCCATCTTCTGCCTGGGAGCTCTTTAAACACTAAAAAACTCAGTTATCTTCTAAGATGTCACCCTTCCCCAGTTCTCAGTCATCTGTATAGTTTCTTTTTTTCTCTTATTAGAACATAAGTATTAGCCAATGTTTCTTAATATCCATGTTTATTTATTTTGCCCTAAAATCAAACATTAGGTTTTTGGATCAAAGTCATAATATTATTACTTTACAGCAACAAATAGGTTGGTTCTCCATGACCCATGTTCTCCCTTCATAGTGACACAATGAGAGACAGATGTAACCCTGCTTCCACAAGTGACTTTTTCTTTAGCACTGTGGGAGAATAATCCCAAATGTAGGAATCTGGGAGCTTAAATAGAAACTACCATATAGCTACCACTGTCCCCTCCAGAAAGATGGAGCTAACCCTTTCCTCCTCAATCAGCTTAGTGTTTTTTATACACTGCATACTATATAGATGTTATTGAATAGCCAGTTTCTCCATTTGCATAACACTACCCCTTTAGCTTCATATTTTCTATCTAAATAACCAATTGACATCTCCATGATGTATTTTGGACACCTTAAACCCAATATATTCAAAATAAACCATCCATCTTCCCTTCCTAAATCATTCATCTTCATTTAGAGACACTTGTATACAGGGTGTTCCCCAAAAAAAGGTATATACACTTTAACAGCCAAGAACTCAATTGATGTTTCTCGCTTTTCAGATTTAATCCATTGGAATTAATAATGGTAATCAAAATGTGTATACATTTTTGGGGACACCCTATGTATTGGGACCATAGAATCTTTGATGTAAAGAGCCTGATAATCATCTTTGTCTTCACCAGTTTACAGTTATGTCTTTTCTTCCTTTTAACAAATATGTACTGAGCATATATACTGCATCCCAGGCCCTGAGAATCCATCAGTGAACAAAGCAATTAGATCCCTTGCTCAGAGGGAGCTTATGTTCTAATAGAGCGAGACAGACAATAGGCAAATAAGCAAATGATAACTTAATATTACAGATGGAAATAAATGTTATGAGGAAAAAGGAAAAGATCCAGGTATTTCTATTAACTATATCACCAAACAGGGTCATAATGTAAAATATCAGCTTTGAACTGTTACATAGCATTGACTTCTAAAACAAAACAAATGAGTCACACAGGAAAAAGATAGACCAATTCAACATTTCAGCATTCCTTAAGAATATGGTTCTTGCCCCAAATATAAAAAAGACAGAAATTCCTGTGTTTTGAGACAACCAGGTTTGGACAATACCCTCTCTCATCCCCTTCCACCGAAGATCTCAAGAAGAGAGTGGCCCATTGCATTCTTGAGTGTCAAGGTGCCATAGGAAGCTAAAGAGACAAGAAAATACATGAAAACAGAGTAGTCTGTGGCTTACAATTTTTCACTGACCACATAATTCCAGGAATTTGGCTGGGACTATGCATAATAGTGTGCGTCCCATCCCCAAGCTGTTCATCTTAATAGAGGAATAAAAAATATGGAATTCTCCAAGAATGGAGTAAGCCACCATGAAAATGTGAGATAGATAACAAACATGATAGACAGAAAATGGAGATTAAGCCTGTGGATTCCTATGGTACTATAGGAAAACCTGAGTAAATGAGACAGACACAATAATCAAAGGTAAAATGGAAACAGATATATTCTCGAGCTAAAGAGTAACTTAAAACCACAATTGAGAGTGTATTAGGCATCAGGTTAAAAAATTTTATAAAAGGATACCAATAACTAGATCTGGTTAAAATAGATTTCAAGCAGAAAGAAAAAAGTAAATGTTTTTCCCCCTTCCACATATTCACCCTGAATATCAAAATTTTTCCAGTTTTAAGTATGTCTTGTTTATATACAATTTATTTTTCTAAATTTATCTTCACTTTTCTTTGACAGGTCTTTAAGCTGCAGCACTTTTAAAGCATTTACAGCTGTAGCTGTTTTCTATTTCTCTACCATTGCATTTTGCAAGCGAAATCCCTCTAAATTATATGGCAGAACTGGATATTATCTGTAATAATCAGATAAATACTACCTCTAAAAAGTGAAGTGCAATAATGATCACAATTAAGGCTCATCAAGATTTGGAAAGGAAAATCAGCACCTCAAGTGGACAGTCTCATACTTTGTCATAATTCGTCATCAAAAATAGTATTTCTTCCCTACGCTTGTTTTAGTAGCCTCTTCATATCCTTCATGCTTGGGTCTACTTTCTGAATTGATATTTTCCCCCTTTATCCTAAAATCTGAGCATCAACAGTTTCTGACATATCCCTTAAAACACTGAGACATATCCCTTAAAACACTGAGGCATCTGTATATTTTCAGAAAACAACTCTAAGACCATGTGGATTCCTGCAACAGAGAGGAATTGACAGGTGTGCTCCAACCACGAAGACAAGAGGAAAAACAGTCCAGAGATGGAAGAGGCTGACAACGCCTTGCCATGCTAGCAGTCAGCAGCTGTGCACTGCTGCAGGTTGCCTAGGACCACACCAGAGAGGGTCAGACCTGCATTACCACCATGTGCCCACCATCCAGATATCATTGCTGACATGTACACATAAGGAACTGTTTGACATTGAAATGGGGACTCAAACATTTTTTGTTATTATATGTTTATTTCTAGTCTGCAGAGGCAAGATTTTTTAAAGGAAAGAAATGAGGGAAAAATAGATACAGAGGCAAAGAAGCATTGAACAGACTGTCAAACTACAGCGGAAAGGCAGGGGAGGTGGTGGGGGGGGCTGTAAGAGATCAACCGAAGGACTTGTACGCATGTATATTAAGCATAACCAATGGATATAAGACACTGGGGGGGCGCAGGTGAAGGCATGTACTGGGGGTTAGGGGAGGCTGGGGGGAGGTCAATGAGGGGGAAAAAAGGAGACATATGTACTACTATTTGTAATACTTCAAACAATAAAAAATATATAAAGCAGGTTTACAGCTGTTCATGCGGAAAAATATATAATACAATATATTGCAAGAATAAAATCTGTGTTTCACGGAAGAAGAAGAAGAAGAAGAAGAAGAAGAAGAAGAAGAAGAAGAAGAAGAAGAAGAAGAAGAAGAAGAAGAAGAAGAAGAAGAAATGATGTGAAATCCAAATAGTATTATATTTTTTGCTTCAACCATCAAATATACTTTAGGAAACTCAAGAGGAGAAGAAAAGCCTATTCTATTTACTCATATTTTGCTTACTCTATTCTTATTTCATGATATTTCAAAGTTTCTTCCATCATTTTCTTTCCATTTACAGAACTTAAAGGAAGTTCCTTTTTTAAGGTAGATCTGCTGTGACAAATTATTTCAGTTTTCCTTCCCCTGAGAATATCTTGCTTGAATTTCCCTTCATTCCTAAAGGACATTTCCACTGGCTATGAAATTCTGAGTTACATTTTCTTTTCTTTCAGCAACTATTAAAAAAAAAAATGAGATATTTACTGTTTGCCTCCATAGTTTCTGATGAGAAATCTCTTGTCATTCAAATTGTTTCCCCTGTAGGTTAAACTTTTTTTTCCTATGGCTCCTTTAAGAAATTTTCTTTGCCTTAGTTTTTAGAGGTTCGATTTTTATATGCTGTAGCAATGGATTTCTTTAGGTTTAGCCTAAATATGTCAGAGTGGATCAAAAAAATCTGACCCAACTATATGTTTTCTAGACGAAACCTACTTTAACTATAAAGATGCATGTAGCATAAAAGATGAAATGAAGAAAGATATCATTCTAACCCTAATCTAAAGAAAGTGAGAGATCAGATAAGCAATGTAAGCAGAGACAGAAATCCTAAGAAAGAACCAAAAGCGCGCTACCCAGTTCCACTCAGTGAATAGAACATCAGCTTGTGGACTGAAGGGTCCCGGGTTTGATTCCAGTCAAGGGCACATGCCTGGGTTATGGGCTCTATTCCCTGAAGGGGGTGTGAAGGAGGCAGCCTATCAATGATTCTGTCACATCATTGATGTTTCTATCTCTCTCTCCCTCTCCCTTCCTCTCTGAAATCAATAAAAACATATTTAAAAAGAAAGAAACAACCAAAAGAAATGCTAGAGATAAAAAAGCACTGTAATGAAAATGAGGAATTACTTTGATGCACTTATTAATAAGCTGTACATAGCTGAGGGAAGAACATCTGCTATAGAATATATCAATAGAAACATCCAGAACTAAAAAAAAACAAAGAGAACAAAGACTAAAAAAAAGAAGAGAATATCCAAGAATATGTGTAATGGGACTATCAGAAGGAAAGAAAATCAAAAGGAACATATGTCATATTTGAAACAATAATGACTGACAACTTCTCCAAAATATTATCAGATACCAAACTAAAAGAAAATAAAAAATAACCCTGCCACTTAGGCATATTATTTTCCAACTACAAGAAATCAAAGATAAAGAAAAAATACTGAAAGAAGAGAGAAAAATATACCTTATCTAAAAAAAAAAAAAATGGAACAAAGATAAGAATAATACCTGACTTCTCAGAAACCATTTAAGCAATAAGAAAGTGAGGTAAAATATTTATAGTTTTAAGGGGCGGGGGGGGGACACCAGCCTAAAATCCTATTCTCTATGAAATTATCCTTTAAAAATAAAGAAGGAATAAAGACTTCTTGAGACAAATAAATATCGAGGAATTTACTACTAGACTTGCCTTGTAAGAAATATTAACAAAAGTTCTTTAGAGAGAGAGACAGAGAGAAAGAAAGAAAGAAAGAAAGAAAGAAAGAAAGAAAGAAAGAAAGAAAGAAAGAGAAAGAAAGAGAGAGAGAGAGAAAAGAAAGAAACATAGGTCAGAAACTTAGATTTACATACAGAAAGGAAGAGCACCAAAAAAGAAATAGTAAAGGTAAAACAAATTTTTATGTCTTATTCTTCATTAACAATAGTGTATTCAAAATAATAGTAACAATGGATGTTATTATGTATATTTACATATATATGCATATCTATAGTAAGTGAAATGATTGACAGCAAAGATACGCGGGATGAGAAGGAGGAATTAGGATTATTTTTATTATAAGGCACTTACACTACCATGAAGTGGCATATTGTTAATTTGAAAGTGGACTTGGATTAATTATAATGTATATTTCAAACTCTAGGACAACCACTAAAAAGAGTTTATAAAAAGAGAAGTAAAGTTGATATGCTAAGAAAGGAGGCAAAATGGAATAATAAAACATGCTCCATTAAAACTACAAAAAAGGAGATTAAAATAGAAACAATGAACAAGAGTAACAAACAGAAAATAGTAATACATTTGGTAGATATTAATCCGACTATATCGATAATTAATTTAAGTACCAGTGGCCTAAATTTACCAAGTAAAAAGACAGAAATGGTCAGATTGGATCAGAAAACAAGATCCAACTATATATATTGTCTATAAGAAAACCACTTTAAATATATATATATATATATATATATATATATATATATTAAAATAAGTAGAACTTTATATCCTTTGACCAATATTTCCCCATTTTCCCCACCCCTAAGCCCTTGGCAACTACCAATATACTGTTTTTATGAGTTCAGCTTTTTGAGATTCCACACATCACATTGTACATACCCATGTTATATGTCAATTATATCTCATTAAAACTGAGTGGGGAGTTAAAAGTAAATAAAATTAAAATGCATTAAAATGCATTATTTTTTGATGCATCTCTTCATGCATCAAAAAATAAAATAAGTGGGTGGAGAAAAGAATACCATAAAATACTAACAAAAGAAAACAGGAGTAGATAGCTATCTTAATTTTAGACACAGCAAATTTCAAAGCAGAGTAAGTTATCAGGTATAAAGAAGAGCATTATAAAATGATAAAGAAATCAGTTCTCCAAGATATATCAATCCTTAAAATATATGCATCTAACAAATAAGCATCGAATTATATGAGGCAAAAATCAATAGATTTGCAATGAAAAATAGGTGATTCCATTTACTTGGAGATTTAAGTAGCCCTCCATCAGAATAGGACAGATCCAGCAGAGAGAAAATCATAGTTGAGAACATAGTTGAACTCAACAACATCATCAATCAGCTATATATAATTTACATCAATAGACTGCTTCCTCCAACAACAACAGAATACACATTCTCAAGTTCAAAGGGAACATTCAGTAAGACAGACCACATTTTTGCTATTAAGCACACCTCAACAAATTTAAAAAAATAGAAATCATACAGTGTCTGCTCTCAGGTAACAATGGATTTAAACTAGAAATCAATAAGAGAAAGATGGGGGGGGAGAAATCTGCAAATACTTGGAGATTAAACAACACATTTCTAAATTACACATGATTCAAAGAAGAAACCTCAAGCAAAATTTTAAAAATAATTTGAGCTAAATGAAAATACAATGTATCAAAATTTGTTGGATTCATCAAAATTGGTGCTTAGAGGGAAATTCATAGCATTGAATGCATATATTAGTAAAACAATCTAAAAACCAATAATCTAAGTACCCCCTTGGGAAACTAGATGAAGTAGAGCAAAGTAAATTCAAAGTAACCAGAAGAAAAGAAATAATAAAAATGAAAGCAGAAGCAAAGTTTGGGGGAATACCATAGGTTAGGCTTTTTAATGCTAATTTATAATGAAACTAGAGGTCTGGTGCATGAAATTCGTGCATGGGGGTGGGGGGTTGTCCCTCAGCCCAGCCTGCACCCTCTCCAATATGGGACCCCTCGAGAGATGTCTGACTGCCTTCTCACAATCCAGAACTGCTGGCTCCCAACTGCTCGCCTACTTGCCTTCCTGATTGCCCCTAACCACTTCTGCCTGCCAGCCTGATCACACCTAACCACTCCCCTCCCAGCCTGTTTGCCCCTAACTGCTCTCCCCTGCAGGCCTGGGTCCCCTGCAACTGCCCTTCCCTGCAGGCCCAGTCACCCCCAACTGCCCTTCCCTACAGACCCAGTTATCCCCAACTTCCCTCCTCTGCCGGCCTGGTCACCCCTAACTGCCCTCCCCTGCAGACTTGATCGCCCCCAACTGCCCTCCCTTGCAGGCCTGGTTCCTCCCAACTGCACTCCGCTGCTGGCCATCTTGTGGTGGCCATTTTTTGTCCACATGGGGGCAGGATCTTTGACTACATGGGAGAAGCCATCTTGTGTGTTGGAGTGATGGTCAATCTGCATATTACTCTTTTATTAGATAGGAATAATGATGTGTAAGTAAGCAGAATTGGTTCCTTACCTGAAAATGACAAAGTAAGAGAATGTTGCAGAAATGTCTATGAAGTGTATAAGGTATTTGTGCCATTTGCTGGCAATTAACGTGATGCTGTAGAGAGAAATATTAATCCAGGGCCAAGTTCTTTTGCAAAATGAACATATAATCCTACTAGTGCCTTTCAGAACAAAATATTATTAGTGGTCGTCTTAAATCTTACTTGTACTCAAGTTTTTTGTTTTTTTAAATACAAAATAATCTTACTCATGATACTATCTGTAAACCAAGATCACCACTAGAAAATAAATGTAGATCTGTGTAGCTTCCAAGTCCTGTTCTAAACTGCCCCAAATTAATTTGGTCCTTTTAGAATCCTTTCTGGTAAATGTTTAAGCTCCCAATGATTACTGGGCTCACTATCATGTGCCATTCTATAATGATATAATTCAAGAAGTCTTGGACATACAAACTTGTAAGCACATACAAACATTTGCTATCAAGTAAGTACAAAACCAATCATGTGGCACCCTCATTCTCTGTCCTTGTAAACAATAACAAGCAAATAAATTCTTTTTTTTTAATCCTCACCTGAGAATACGTTTTTATTGATTTTTTTTTAGAGAAAGAGAGAGAGAGAGAGAGAGAGAGAGAGAGAGAGAGAGAGAGAGAAGAGAGAAACACAGATGTGAAAGAGAAACATGGATCGGTTGCCTCCCAGACTGGCATTCATTGGGGATTGAACCTGAAACCCTTTGGTGTGCAGAACAATGCTACAACCAACTAGCACAAGCTACTAATTTTCATGTAAGTTTTATACCAATGAAAATGTGACAATATTTTGACTACAGGGTCAGCTAACCTTGCAGTCAGATCAGATGCCAGAATCTCCTATTAAGTAGGGGGATACAGAAACAAATGAGCACTAGATTCATTTTGGGGTGCCACCCTAAAAGTTGCTGGGCTCTCAAGATTCTTATATCTAATTCCAGCATGGGCAGATGGACCTGCCCATGGTCCATCTGCCCATGCTGGACCATATCAATATGCATTGTTTATAATATTTCCAATAAAACACATGTTTGGTCATTACTCACTTCAGCAATACAACTATTATTTCTAACATCTCATGCTAATTAACAGACTGCCTCCTTTAGTGATTCTCAAATTAAATGCTCAGAATCCACTAGGAATCTTGTTAGAGTGCAGACTGATTCATTATTTCTGGATTGAATGCCTGAGACACTACATTCTACCAAGCTTGTAGGTGATGCCTCCGTTAGGGTCTCTGGGCCACACTTGGAATAGTAGGGGCCAGCACAGATTTAAAGGGTGATATTGAAGTGCCTGTTTGAGGCTGCTCTGAGTGTGCACTCCTGGTTATTAGAATGTATACTTAAATAGGGCACATCAAGTGCTAAACAATTATTTTGGTGTAAAATTAATTTTTCATCCATGTACATATCACACAGCTGGTGTATTTTAACGTACAGACAATATAAAATAGTTTATCCAAACAGAATGGGCACAAACAAATAACATGTCACTTTGGCAGAGAGGGAAAAGGGAAGAGAGAATGAGTAGAGTGCCACTACTCAGTGTAAATTTTTATGAAAGCAGTGCCCACTTGGCTCTACTTTCTCATAGAAACCTGAAAATTTCTAATACAGAACATAGTCATTAGTCATCTCCCAGCCCAATTCCCTCAGACATGTGATAGCTAAACATCAGGCTGAGTTTGTTTGCTTTTCTCCCCAGTGGAGAAAGATATGCCCATTGGCTGACATTTTACAATGAGCTTTATTTATTAACGGCTTGTGCCTCAAAGCAATGTTGCTACCCATTGCTACATAAGAATTGACAATGTTAGCATCCATCAAAATTAAATACAATGGGTTCCCTTGATATCAATATGCATTGTTTATACTACTTCCATCTAATCATATTAGACAAGTTATCCCAGCCAACTGAAGATTAATATATACACTAGTACAATATAATCTCACAGGATATTATTGCTTTTTCTTGTTAATAAGATATATTCACATATATTTTCTGCCATTAGGCATGGCAAGGTAAACAAATGTATATCTTTGATAGCAATGTTGTGTGGTGATATTATCCTGAATGCAGTTCTACTAGTCTCAGGTTAGTTATTTCCAAAATACTAGTAACTCAAGGCTTTGACTCTGATGCCAAATACTTTGAAAACTTTGCATTTGGAATTATTGGCCACATCATTCCCATATCTGATTTGACCAGTAGCATGATTGAGAAAATTACTGAGATTGAATTATTTTTTGTTTCATTTATATTTATTAATGAGAGAGAGAGAGAGAGATTTGTTGTTCCACTTATTTATGCATTTATTTGGTTGCTTCTTGTATATGCCCTGATGGGGATCAAACACACAACTTGGAATATCAGGATGATGCTCTAACCAACTGAACTACCCAACCAGGGCCTTAGATTTCATTCTAACTTTTCAAAAACTTAAGCTGAGCACTAAAAACTGAGATTAAAAAAATATAAATAATTAGGAACTCATAATTGTAAGGTTCGAGGCGCAGGAAACGGAGTCGGGGACCAAGACCAAGCTAAAAGAGGAAGTTTATTCCACACTAATGAGTGAGATTCATTATGAAAGAGGGTAGAAAAACCAGGATTAGAGCTGAAGGAGGACCCAGCTGGGCTGTCTCGCAGGGGAGAGCAGCAACACGTGTAGAGGTGAACACACCTTTTGAGGGGAGGAACAGGGAGGGGTGGGGCCCAGGGCACTCGGCATGCACTGATTGGTGGTTCAATGTCTCAGGAATGTCCTGGCTGCAGACGCCCACCAGTTGGGGGAAGAGAGATATTAAAAAAATTGAGAGTCCTGGCAAGGTCAGGGGTGAAGGTCCGTTTTCCATTGCTACTTCCTGCTGAGAGGGGGTGTCGTCAGGGACGTCTACCCAAGGTCTCAAGGATTCTGGTGACATAGGTGTCTCTAGGCTCTGAATTCAAGGCCAGATAGATCTCTCCCACTTCTGGTTGGTGAATGCCTGCATTCTGTTCTGCAAAAAAAACTAGTGAAACAGCCATGAGACAGGGGCCAAAGAGCAAAATTAAAGGAATAGATACAGAGGGCCTAATGATGGGAGGAGCCATGGGGTAAGTGAGTGAAAAACAGGGAGTGTTTTCCGTGTTGGACAAGGGGTACAGCAGCATGATTTCCCCAAGGGACTGGTTGGTGAAGTCTCGAGAGTGATCCTATTGAGCCACTTGGGAGGTAAAAGCTGGTCCTGAGGCTGCCACAGCATCACTTGTCTGGTTTTGCTGCTTTTCTGGGCCTGGAGCTGAAATACAACCTGGGGGTAAGGTTCTTGAGGAGGACTGAGTCCTCCAGCTGGAGGGCTGGTCCTCGGGAGTCTTGGTCAGCTGGTTCTGGCCTGGGCAGAAACCTGTCAGCATGTTCCCGGAGCAGTTGCCTGAGTAAGGGCAGGTATGGAAGATAAGTAGCCAGGAGAGGAGGGTCAGTAGGGAGATGATGGTTGAGCAAGAAAGGTCTCCCAAACAGGAGTTCAAAAGGGCTTAATAAGGTGGGATTCCTTGGTGTAGCCCAGATTCCAGTCAGGGCCATGGGCAGGAAGTATGGCCAGGAGCTGTCAATTTCTAGAGAGAGTTTAGTTAGATGGTCTTTAAGGAGGCCGTTGATCCTCTCGACCTTACCTGATGATTGTGGGCAGTAGGGTATGCGCAGTTTAGTTAAGTCAGGATTAGAGAGAGGAAAATCTGAGAGTCCCGTCTGAGGATGAGTGAGAGCCTCGAGACCTCAGGGCAGGAGTGCATTGCTGCAGGTTGGGTGAAGGCAGTGGGAAGGAGAGTGGCCAGGTTCAAGGCTGGGGACTGAGTTAGGGAGATGTCAGGATTCTCGAGGAACAGGAGATGGAGTTCCTGCATGCGAGAGGGAACAAGGAGAGATAAGGATAGGTGGGACAGAAGATCCTGTAGCCTATGGGTGGAGAAGACCTGTAAGGGTTGCTGGAGGCAGATCTTCTGGGCCTCCTTGGTGAGAGTGGCTGCTGCAACCATAGCCCAGAGGCAGGACTGCCATCCCCGAACCTTGGGATCAAGCTATCTGATCAGGTAAGCTACGGGGGTTAAGGCTGGCCCTAGAGGCTGGGTGAGGACCCCCATAGCTATTCCCTGTCTTTCATCAGTAAATAGTTGGAAAGGCCTAGAGATGTCCGGAAGAGAGAGAGAGGAAGGGAGATGCCAGAAGGGTATTCCAGAGCTTAGAAAAAGCCTGGAAAACAAGGGAGGGTGAGGATAGGGGGCCTACTGGTGTTTCTTTAGAGGCCTGGTATAGGGGCTTAGCTAGGAGAGCAAAATTTGGGACCCAGTGGCAGAAGAATCCTACCAGCCCTAGAAAGGACTTCCGCAGAAGTGGGAGGCTGTAGGTCTCGTATTGCTTGTGTTTGGTCAACTGTCAATCCTCGGGAATTGGGTGTCAGACAGATCCCCAAGTAAGTGATGGTGGGGGCCGACAGTTGCGCCTTGGCAGGGTACACACGGTATCCTTTGTCCCATAGAAAGTTGAGGAGGCCAGCTGTCTGCCTCTGAGACATGTCCAGGGAGGGGCTGCAGAGAAGTAGATCATCTACATCAGGGGTCCTCAAACTTTTTAAACAGGGGGCCAGTTCACTGTCCCTCAGACCATTGGAGGACCAGACTATAATTAAAAAAAAAAAAAAAACCAAAAAACTATGAATAAATTCCTATGCACACTGGGGGCCCGGGACAAGTCAGCCACTAAGCAGGACAGGCAGCGGCACCCAGCAGGCCAGATAAATGTCCTCAGTGGGCCGCATGTGGCCTATTTGAGGACCCCTGAATTCTACATACTGGAGAAGAATGCTGGGTTCTAACGAGCATTGTCAGAGGTCTCTGGGTAAGGCCTGGCCAAACAGATGAGGACTGTCTCTGAACCCCTGGGGCAGGACCGTCCAGGTGAGTTGGTGGGATACCTGCTTGTCTGGGTCCTTTTACAATTCTTACCAACAGTTAACTTTAGAACTTCTTTTCTTTCTTTCTTTCTTTCTTTCTTTCTTTCTTTCTTTCTTTCTTTCTTCCTACATACCTTCCATTAAATATTTCTAAACATGTCTAGCAATTAATGTTTCAGTATTGTAGCTATTTAAAATATTTAGAAAAGGCAGGGGGAGGAAGGAGCAGGACCTGAAGCCTGTTTCCAGGCCTCTAGCTGCTTAAATTTTAAAACAGCCACTTTTTTCCAAGAGATAAAGATCTAAGTTTCTGATAAGCCTGTGCCAGCAAGAAAGTTGTTCTTTAGGAAGGGTGAATTGGGGGAGGGGGCCGGGTGAGAAGGTGCTGAGGCCAGAGCAGTTTTCAGAGCATTAAAGGGTGATTTGCCATCAATACCCATGACCGAGATTGTGTAAGGGAAAAAGGGGCCCTGAAAAAGGAGGACAGGACAGAGAAGGTAGCCTCCATATCGACCAGGAAGGAGACTGGCTTACCCGCTACCTTGAGCATTACCTTGGGCTCAGCGAGGGTGATGGGGGTCGTCGAGTCCAGGCATCTTCAGTCTTCAGCCAGTCTTCAGTCATGGCCAGCGGCAGGTCATAACCTGGAAGGGTGGCCCCTCTACACTGAGACGCAGGGGGCCCATCACTTTTCCAGGGGCAGTCATTTTTCCAATGGCCGCTTTGACAGCATGCCGGGCAGGGCTTGGTTGGAGCCCGGGGCTGGGGGCACTGCTTTGCCCAATGGCCTTCATTTCCACACTTGAAGCATCCTCCAGGGCGCATTCATCCTCTCGTTGCACCCCTACCATGCACGGTCCCCTTGGGACCGTGCATGGCTGCCGTCAGCCTCAGAGCTGCAACCAAGGCTTGGGTTTGCAGGTTCACCTTCTGTCCAAGGTGGGCTTCCTGATTCGACTCTGCCTGCCCCTCACAGGCATTAAAAACCTTAAAGGCTGTATTCACTAGATCTCAGACTGGGGTCTGAGAAGACGTTAGGGGAGGAGGTGGCAGAGCAGGTGGCGGGCTGTGGGCCAGAGGAGGAAGAGGAGCGTGGCGGCGCGTGGCCACACCAGGCCATGCCCGCAGGGGTGGGCTGTGGGAGGTCTCAGTAACTTTATTCAAAGAGAGGGGTTGGACCTGCTGTTTCAAGATGGTGGCCCCCATGGGAGCAGCAAGGCATCTGGCCAGAGAGGGGTGGGCCTTGCTGTTTCAAGATGGCAGCCCCCATGGGAATGGCAAGCCATGCGGCCAGAGAGGGGTGGGCCTTGCTGTTTTAAGATGGTGGCCCCCATGGGAGTGGCAAGCCATGTGGCCAACATGGCGGCTTCTCATAATACAAGGGAAGAGCAAACCAAAATTTCAACAGACAAACAGAAATCTCACTTAGCTGTTTGGAGCGGCTGGCAGGGCAGCTGGCAGGCAGCTCTCACGCTGAGCAGTGGCCTCTGCTCGGCTCATGGCCTGAGGCAGCGACGGTAGCACCCGCAGCAGGGGCAGCAGTGGTGAAGAAGGAGGAGGAGGAAGAGAGGGAGCAGAAGGTGGGGCGGCGGGAGCAGGAGAGGTGGAGATGAAAGTTCGGCTGGGTCGAAAGTGTCAGAAGACAGAGAAAGGGGCTGAGGACCAGTTTGAGGGGGTGAAGAAGACTTTGCAAGGAGGATCTGATGAGTGGAACATAAGGAGTAAAGCAAGGGGCAGGAGTGAAGGGCCACTTCCCGGTTTGCAGGCTGAAATTACTGAGGTCAGTGAGGATGTTAAAATCAAAAGTCCCATTTTCGGGCCATCTGGACCTATTTCAATTCATACTGAGGCCATGCCACGTTACAGAAGTAGCCAGATTAGTGAGGAGACACCTTAGAGGTGTGCTAGGATCCAGTTTAGATTTTTTTATTACCCATGTCTAATACCCAGGGTCAGTAGCCGGGGCTAAAGGACCAGCGTCCCAGTCATTCAGCCAAGGCTATGGATGGAGGGACCTGAGAGAGGGCAGGGATATCTCCACCACCTCCAGGGGTCTAGGAACCCCTTCCTGGAAGGGGGTCCAGAAAACGGAGGTCAAAAGGCCGGAGAACCAAGAGGTGGCAGGAACATTTCTGCTGCCTCCCACGGTTTGGCACCCCTCCTGGAGGGGCCTGGAGGGCTATGCTCTGAAGGCCATCTCTGACATAGGCCGCGGTTTATGGTCAGAGATGCTAGAAAAATGACAACCAGGAATCAGCATGGCCTGGGACTTACTGCTGACCCTGCTGAGCTGGGGGAGAGGCAGGAAGATCCTGAGCCACGAGGAGAGGGGAGCGTCCTGGACCATGAATGGTCAGATGGAATGCTCGCCCCTCCTGGGTTTCACAGCACAAAATGTAAGGTTTGAGGCGCAGGAAATGGAGTCAGGGACCAAGACAAGCTAAGGACGTTTATTCCACTAATGAGTGAGATTCATTATGAAAGAGGGTAGAAAAACCAGGATTAGAGGAGAAGGAGGACCCATCTGGGCTGTCTTGCAGGGGAGAACAGCAACACGTGCAGAGGTGAACACGCCCTTGAGTGGAGGAATGGGAAGGGGTGGGGCCCAGGGCACTCAGCATAAGCTGATTTGTGGTTCAATGTCTCAGGAATGTCCTGGCTGCAGATGCAGGTTATGTTATATTCCACCCACCAGTTGGGGGAAGGGAAGATCTATCATTCCAGGCTTTTGGTGATATTTAAAAAATTGAGATTCCAGGTAAGGTCAGGGGTGAAGGTCCATTTTCCATTGCTACTTCCTGCTGAGAGGGGGCATCATCAGGGGCGTCTACCTGGGGTCTCAAGGATTATGGTGACATAGGTATTTCTAGGTTCTGATTTCGAGGCCAGATAGTATGAAAAAAGAGACAAATATGAATAAGTAAAACTTGAGCATTTTAAAATGTTGTTATGAGGTTGCACCAAGAGCTGTCTGAGGAACAATGCAGGGTAAGGAAACCAACTGTATGGATAGATCAGGAAACCTTCAGAGATGACTCTATTTACTGAGTCTTGGAGGAAGAACAAGGGGAATGCAGCAAGTTGACAGAAAGGAGAACATTCTTGAGAGAAAGAAAGGCACACAATTATAAATGTCCTAGTGTATTCAGAATTTGTCAAGATTGTGTTAGTGGCAGGAGTTGAAGCTGAAAAGGCAAACATTGCCACAAAATAAAGAACTTAATGTGCCATGTTGAGGCATCTGGACTTGATCCAGAAGGCAGTATTTATCTAAAGAAAGTTTTAAAGAAGGAAAGTTATAATGGGAAGTGTGATTTTGAGAATGGCAACTCTCTGGTAACCTGGATACTCAGAAGGAATGTAAACTGAAGATAAAGAGATCAAGTACCACAAATATGATGGCTTGAGCAAGACAACACGAGGCTGAATCAGTTCCATGACAATGAACACAGATGCTGGGAGGTAGTCTGGACATATTTGTGAGTACTTGGTTATGAGGCTGAGGAACAGCCCTCCTTGCATTTATAAAATGTAAGATATAGTTCTGATTGTTTGATTAAGCCCTAATGGTTGATTTGAAGTCTAACAGTTACGATCTGGAAATAGCCCAAGTGCCCATCATTAGATGAATGGATAAAAAAGCTGTGATACCTTTACACAATGGAATACTATGCAGCTATAAAAAGGGGTCTCTTACCCTTTGAGCCAAAATGGAAGGACCTGGAGAGTATTATGCTAAGTGAAATAAGTCAGTCAGAGAAAGAAAAGTATCACATTATCTCACTTATATATGGAATCTAATGAACAAAATAAACTGGCAAACAAAATAGATCCAGAGACATGGAAGCATGTAACAGACTGAAGATCCTCAGAGGGAAGGGCGTAAAGGGAAGTGATCAACCAAAGAACATGTATGTATATATGCATAACCCATGGACACAGACAATAGTGCAGCTTTTTGTGTGTGTGTGTGTGAATGGTCTCTCCTATTATCCTCTGCTTGATTTATTATGCAGCCATCATAGGCCCCAGGATGCTTTGGGATCTGTAGCAGCTTTGAATAAATTCCAGTATAAATCATGATAATGGCTTTCCTACATTGCTGTTTATTTGGATGCTCTAAAGAATGGCATTTCCATTTTATTGATCCTATGAAAATATTTGAGACAATCACATGTAAAAATGTTTCTTCCTAATTCCTCATTTGCTGAATTGAATATTCACACAGTGTGCAAAGAGTCAAAGGTAAACCTCAGACATATTGGGAACAAGTTATTTTCCAGCAGATTCCACTAGGGAGGAAGGATTTCTGGGCTCACTGAGGAGCAGCCCACTGCTAATCCCTTCTAGCATTCTAGAGAAAGCAATCTGGCTTCATTGACCTCAACTGCCATCTCTTACTCATGCCATATCCTGATGACTTCATAGCTAAGCGGATCTTGATTCCAGCCCTTGAGCGAAGGATCTTGCCATGTCACTGCCAAGTTTTGTCTATGCCCCTACCTCTAAAGTGGTTGCCATCTGCTCAAAGATCAGGCATCAACTGTGAAAATTAGGATGAACACAATGCTGGCCATTACCTGACTCGTACTAGACAAATTTAGAGATAATAGCTTAATCCAACCACCTAGAAGGAAGAAAAATGAGATCTCTTAGGATTGGTGAGAGCAAATTAAGTAAAACTTTGGGATTTAGGCAGTCACATCAGCCTCTTTTATGAAATTTCATTGCTCCTTATGGAAACTATACCTTACATGTTATTTTTACAACGGTTTTCAGCTGAAAGGAGTAATGATTGGGCAAGCTGCAGACTCTCAGCATATAAGGTGCATGTGATAAAGTGGCATTAGAGAAGCAGCACTCGGTATTCCGATTTGCAGTTAGGACTAGGGTAATGGATTGGCTGTTGAGGTCATTCAGCCTTATATCCAGTCCAGGCATGCTTTTAGACCAACACTATGACTTTGGGATTGCCATCATTATCACATGGCTGTGCCAGAATTGTTGTCAAGGAAGAACAGATGAGTTTAAATCATCCAGACTTTCTCGTTGTCTCATCCTTCTGGGATGAGGAAAAGAAAATACTATGAAGAGGAATTTCAAGGGCAGTTGGCTCTTTTAGGCCAACACTAATGAAAAATTATTAAATCTTAGTAAATGGGGATCTCCAGGCATTGAAACAGGTCCTACTCTTTCCTCTGAAAGAAGGAGGTAAAATTATTTGCCCAAACTAGACCCAACATGTCTGCTCATCTCCTACAGCCATTCGTTAACATGATCATCTCCATACCCTTTTTAAGGGCTGTAGACATTTCCATTAAAAGTATATCATAGACAAAAACCAGGTCCCTAAAGTCCCCAGAGATATTCAAGGGGGTTGGCACTACAGATCCTCACCTATTTCAACTCCAGCATCCCACAAAAACTGGACCTGAGTTTGGATGACTTATATGTGGTACATGTCCATCATTCCCCCTGCAACACCCACAACCAGTGTTACTACTAAGTATAGCACATCTGCTCTCAGAACCTTTCTCCAGAGAGCACTTCATCTTTTTCCCCTGTCCCAAGGTCCCAAAACAAAATAAAGGTCTGAGAGAGCGATTAATTCAACATACTGTTCCCTGTTTGAGCGATGGCTATCTAGGCTACTTTGGGAGTTCCCCTGACTCTACTTAGACCAGTGGCTATAAGAATTAATGCAATTTCTAAATGGAACCTAACAAAGGTTCCAAAAGTGGTGTAGGCACTTGTCAGTATCAATTACATATGTACCAAGCAGAATTTGATTAGTCCCCATCTCATAGTCAAGTATGACTTTATTATCCCTCTGTTGAGGGTCACAGAAGGCAGGGTAGTGAGTGCAGAGGCCTTGCATTTTATACTTGTTGGGTGAAGTGTGCTAAGAAACCAGGTAAAGAAAAAAAGATTCTTACCCATGCGTGAGGGCCAGGGCACCCTGACTCCCACTGGCTCCAACAACACACTCTTCCTCACCTCTCATATTCAACTCACTAGGGCTTTTGTGTCTGCTTTCAAACATCTCTCAGATTCATCCCTCTCTTGTATACTGCCTGATAAGCTTCCTAAGAGACCATATGAACCTTTTGCTTGGCTGCTCGTAGCTCCAGTTTATATCACACTCTGCTGCCAGTCCATCCTCCAGAAGCATGCTCGAAACCACTGACATGTGTCACCTTTCAATCTGCAAGCAAATTCTCATCTGGCATAAAAAGTCTGACTTCTGCCCTTAACCTCTCAACTCTATTTTCTGCTCTCACCCAACTTCTGTCCAAATTCATGTACTTCCCCTATACACAGTGCATCCTTGGGACTCTCCTTCTCTTATTCCCTTTCCTGGAAAGTGCTCCCCACTTTCTTCCTTTTAGATTTCCAAATAGTATTGCTTGGATCCAGTCAAACTCTGACTTGATCATGCAGTATTTCCTGATCCTCTGTCCTGGGTCTGCTCATACCTTCTTCTGTGCTCTTTTATCTAGTGTTTTCAACTAGTGTTGATTACACTCTCCTTCATTTTAATGTTCACTAGCTTGTGAACTCAGAGAATGTAAACTTGTTATCTGGTGCAACTTTGCATATAGAAGAGCCTGAGGCATGATGCAAATAACAATAAATATGAAATGATTCAACTTGCTATTCTGGCTCTTTTACATTTTACCACCCGGGTGTTTATTTACAGAATTCTTATGCTGTGATGGGTAAGGGCTCAGCCTTTGGGCTCTGGCTGGTATGGCTCTATTTGTTGGACATTGTCCCATGTACCAAGGGTTTGCTTGTTCAACTCCAGTCAGGTCAGATGCCCAGGTTGTGGCCTGATTCCCAGGAGTGGGCATGCGGGAGGCAGTCCATCACTGATGTTCCGCTCTCGCATTGATGTTTCTCTCTCTCTCCCTTTCCATTCCTCTCTAACAGTCAATTTAAAAAAAAAATTTTTTTTTAAAATAGAGTTCAGACTTTGGGATCCAAAACTATCTGGATTTGAATCATGGCTCTATCCCCTAACATCTGAGTGATCTAGGGAAAGTTACTTCATGGGGATCGTTAATAGGGACCCCACACAGTCACCACAAGAATTTAATGAGTTGCCCTGACTGGTTTGGCTCAGTGGATAGAACGTCAGCCTGCGGACTGAGAGGTCCCAGGTTCGATTCCAGTCAAGGGCATGTACCTTGGTTGCAGGCATATCCCCAGTAGGAAGTGTGCAGGAGGCAGCTGGTTGATGTTTCTCTCTCATCGATGTTTCTAACTCTCTATCCCTCTTCCTTCCTCTCTGTAAAAAATCAATAAAATATATTTTTTTAAAAAAGAATTTAATGAGTTGATGTGAGTAAAGCATTTAGAACAGTGCCTGGTACAGAGTAAACACTCAATAAAAATTAGCAAATTCATTTAGCTGCTCCTCAAGTCTGTGATCCTTAAAGAACGAAGAATAGGGTGGCATGTTGTATGGAGGTTTTATTTACAATGTGCCAGGAAGAGAAAGGCTCTGGAGCAGAGCGGCCTAGCAGATTCTGCAATCCAGGAAGACATGATGAGGAATCCACTAAGACAGAAAGGAGTAGGCAGGTCTAGAGTCCCAGATGGGCAGGAATCAGAGACCAGGAGGTGAGATTCTGTGAGAGCAGTGCCATGAACAGCATGGAAAATACCAAGTCCCAGAATACTAGTAGATGTGGCTTCCATCTCTCCAACTGTAGCATTCCAATTTATTTCTACAGGAAGACATTAACATTCAGGGTTGAAACTTGGAGACAACTGGAGAGAAGAGACACCAGAGGACTGTACACAGAGGCACAGAATGGATATGATGGTCCACAGAAGGATCAAGCTATTTACACAAATACAAACGGTGTCATTCAGTTGCCCACAGTTACTACTGGGCAAGAGGGCCTTCGAGTGTCCCATTTGACATTGAAAATGTGATTCTGGGAACCACCAATAATAATGAAGGTAGAAATGTCAAACTTTGCAAAACTACTAGCTTGAGTAACAGAGAAGTGGTTGTTGATTGGTTACCTGATTAATAATGGGGTGCTCTTTACTTTAGATGCTCATTTTTCTGTCTTGAATGAAAAGCATTAGTGTTTTAGACATTTTGATGACTGGGTCTTAACACAGCTGTTCTCATCCCAGTTTAGTTGTAATTGATAAAAATAGTTGGATTCATCTCTCAGGCTATTGAAAATAGGAAATATTTCTGGGTTTATTTTGGAATATTTTAGTAATAAAAGACTTAAATGTCATAGACAAAAACATAATGCAGTCATTTTTATTACTGGCATCTGTTAATTAAAATATTGCATAACAATAAAAATTAAATTGGCCTTAAAACTACAAGTATATTAAGGTCTGTACCCTTCCATTGTACTTATTTTAAAATTGGTGATTAGAACAAAGAGTTGTTGTAATAATATTGGAATAAGTCTCCATCTTTTAAGGATATAAAACCATGTAAAATTTAAAATAAAACAACAAGACTAGACTTATAGCATCCAGAACTCTATAATACACATTCACCATGTCCTGTTCACAGGGGTATGTTAAATGTGTTCTCCATATTCAGTTATTTTGTAAACAGTGTTGACTTTTATCTTATGTTCAATAGTCTTTAAATCCCAACAGCATTATAATTTTTTGCATTTTTTAAAATGCCTGAGCAAGTGTCTACAATAATCATGTAATCTAAACAATTTGTATAGGGTAAAACTACTTATGGTAGTAGTATGCATAGCGATGTTAGCAATTTCACATGTATGTAACATGCACCTGGGCATATCCAGCCTCAGTAACATGTGTATGCCATTTGCAGGATAGCATTTGCAGTTCCGTTTAATGTCAATTTGATAAATGGTATTTTATTGACCAAGCAAATATAGTGCAAATATTTGACTTATTTTTTTGAAAATGTAAATTTGTGTAAAATATTTGAAGGAATTATTTAAGATATAAAAATGATGTTCTCAACTTGCTATACAAGCCTACAGATATTTCTTTTCAGTGTGAACTTTTGTTCTTCATTCTTCCCAATACAAAAGTGTTTCAAAAAATAAGTTTGATTTCTTTGTAAGATAATATATTTGGGGATTCCAATTCCCTGTTAAACAATCATGACCTTTTTCCCTTACCTTTTTATATATAAGTAAGTAATCCTTCATTTGGTTAGTGATTACTAAGATGTGCCCAGCCGGTGTGGCTCAGTGGTTGAATGTGGAGTTATGAACCAGGAGATCACAGTTCAATTCCAGGTTAGGACACATGCCCAAATTGTGGGCTCAATGCCCTGTAGGGGGCATACAGGATGAAGCTAATCAACGATTCTCATTATTGATGTTTCTCTTTCCCTCTCCCTTCCTCTTGGAAATCAACAACAACAAAAAATTTTAAATAGAAAGATGTGCTAGAGTGTAGATGCCTTGTCCAGCTCTCTGAAACAAAATTAAAAACTTAAAGCAATTTTAAAAAAAAGGAAAGCTGTTTGATACATAAACCTCCCAGCTCCCAGCCCTTTCCTGTCCCTCTGGCCTCCATCCACTTGCTTACTTTTTTTCCTCTTTCCCTCCGTCTGCTTTCAAGTTATGGCCTCACCTATCCATGTTATATAGTGTTAGCAACTAACTACATCTGTAGTGAAGGAGTATTAGAGTGATCCAGTTTTAGGCATTAATAGTCTGAGACAGAAAAATGTGTCACACAATGTTGAAGAATAGTGCTAAGCACTTTGACAAATACTAAAGTGGCGTGAGTCAAGATACGGTCCAGCTCTCACTCTGGTTTGAGAGAAAGTGCTAATGTACTTGCAATAGTATTACTAATACAGGATAATGTGTTTAAAAGCAATTTATGTGTACTGAGCTGTAAGTGCCTTAAGAATTCAAAATAAAAGTGGTCCAGTAATGACTACAGGGATCAAGGAAGGTTGCTTTGAATGAGTTGAGTGGCCCCTAAGGATAGATATGACTTGGCTAAGCAGAGGGAACAGAGGTGATCACATGAGGCACAGTAGGAAAAAAAATATGCAAAGAGAAATAAGTGAACACAGTACATTTATGTGAAGACAAGGTTGCCTGGAGTGAGCAGTACAAGTTTTAAGGCCAGAGAGCTCTGTGCTGAGGAGAGCTCTGAAGAGCAAAAAGAAGAATTGAAGCACATAGGGTGGAGAATAAGGAACCACTGTGTGGGATCTTAATTATTTGCTTTGTCATTTAAAAAAAATGAGAAATTTGAAAAGCATAAGACGAGTCTCACCCACTACAATATCAGGAAATTTGAACTTCTTTGAACAAAGCAATCTCCTTGGCTAATTACATGAGCACTTTATAGTCACAGACAGCTTGTTCACCTTTAGGGCTTCACCATGTGCTAACACTATATAACATGGATAGGTGAGGTCATAACTTGAAAGGGACAGAAAAAAATGAAAGGAGTTTTAGAGATAAAATAGGCAGGTTTAGGGAGTTTTAGGAATAGAGGGTCCTTGTGGGAGGAGTGCATAAGTGAGGGCTTGGAGCTGCCAGAAGGCATACATTCATAGAGAGGAAAAAGAGGGGGCCACAGGATAAGAGGAGAGGAAGGCATCCATTCACAGAAGATACGAAAAGCCACAAGGTTTGGGGAGAAAGAGGAAAACAGATTTTCACAGAGGATAGAGAATTCTACCACTGAACGGGGAGAGAAAGAGGAGGGCACCATGAGGGTCTGGGCTTTGAAACTGCTATAGGGACCAATAAGAAGGGAGCATCAAGAGACAAATAACTGCAGCCTTTATAAACCTTAGCAAAAAAGAGCTTGATGTGTTACCCCCTTGGAACACTCTCCCTACATGGGAGTCTGTATCTGCTTCCAATAAATTTCCACCTTTCATCTACCACCTTTTGTCCATGGCTTCATTCTTGAAATCCATCTGGACAAGAGCTCGGGAAGAAATAACCCTGCATCCTGCTCAGGAAAACAAGCCGACGCAAAATCAGATGGCTTTTCAAGATCAGGAAAACAGATCAAGGGGTTGTTAGATCTACAACTTTCTTTTCCAAGAATTGAGCTTCTACTGCTAGGTCAGATATGTCCTGAGTACTCTCTTAACATTTATTTTTTTTAATTTATTTTTTTATTGTTTTAAGTATTACAAATAGTAGTACATATGTCTCCTTTTTTCCCCCCATTGACCTCCCCCTGACCTCCCCTACCCCCCAGCACATGCCTTCACCTGCCTGCCCCCCACCTTGTCTTGTATCCATTGGTTGTGCTTATATGCATGCGTATAAGTCCTTCCGTTGGTCTCTTACAGCCCCCCTCGCCCAACCTCCCCTGTCTTCCCAATGTAGTTTGACAGTCTGTTCAATGCTTCTTTGCCTCTGTATCTTTTTCCTACCATTTCTTTCCTTTAAAAAGTTTTGCCTCTGCAGACTAGAAATAAAAATATAATAACAAAACAAAACAAAAAAAATGTTTGAGTCCCAATTTCAATGTCCAACAGTTCTGAGTCCCCGTTTCAATGTCAAACAGTTCCTTATGTGTACATGTCAGCAATGATATCTGGATGGTGGGCACATGGTGGCAATGCAGGTCTGACCCTCTCTGGTTTGGTCCTAGGCAACCTGCAGCGGTGCACAGCTGCTGACTACTCATGTGGCAAGGCGTTGTCAGCATCTTCCATCTCTGGACTGTTTTTTCCTCTTGTCTTCGTGGTTGGAGCACACCTGTCAATTCCTCTCTGTTGCAGGAATCCACATGGTCTTGGAGTTGTTTTCTGAAAATATACAAACATATTCTCGACCACAAGTTAATAAAGGAATCTTTTCTATATAATTGATTTGGGATCCTTTTTATTTTTGCCCTAATGATTTTCCTTTGTCTTATTTAGACACCATGTGTGTTTTTCATGGCCGTCTTGATGTTAGCATTACAAATGAAA
The DNA here is from genome assembly GCA_026230045.1 of Corynorhinus townsendii. Classification (NCBI taxonomy): domain Eukaryota; kingdom Metazoa; phylum Chordata; class Mammalia; order Chiroptera; family Vespertilionidae; genus Corynorhinus; species Corynorhinus townsendii. Next base: position 114,382,457 of record JAPDVU010000007.1, on the reverse strand, counting down.
ATTAATTTTGTAAAGTAAAAATTTTCTAGATGTAATTTACTTATAGGATATTTTTTGTTACATGATATTACCCTACTATCCTCCCCCTTTTTTTTTTATTAATGGAGGTTTTCGTAAATTTTATAATGCAGTCTTGATAACTTTAAATTTAATTTTTTTTTTTTTGCCCAAAAATATGACTGCTTTAGGTTCATTGCATATTCAGGAATTTTACCATGAGATGAACTACCAATAGAAATTTTAGTTATTACTTTAAGAACAGCTTTTTGTCCAGTACAATTAAATTTACTTGAATATTTACTTATTTCAATTAGCCTATTTAAATTAATCTGAAAACTTGATTACTATTTTACTGTCAAATTTAATACTCTACCAACAATCTTAGTTTACCCTGTAAATATTAGTGGGAAGGATTATTTGCATTCTTGAGTGGGCCCTGAGCATTCCTGATGCTAGGCTGAATTTAGATATAGGGCAGCTGCTGTCGGCCAAGTCTCTTGTCTGTTACCTGGGTCCTAATCTGAGCTGGGCCAAGCCTCTGTCTGTCACCTGTATCTCGATGTGAGCTGGGCCAAGTCTCTTTCTGTTGCCTGGGTCCCAATCTGAGCTGGGTGTGGGAAGCGCGAAGCAGCCATGGGGGCAGGAGACCTCCTTCAGAGGGGCGAGGGTTCAAGCCCCTCCAATGTTGGGGGGTGAGGGTCTGTGCCCCGCTTCTGTTGCCCCCCCAAGTTCTCTCCTGATGGCTCCTCTGCGACTGTGCCTGTCTTAGGTTGTTCCTTCCTTGAGGAACCTTACCTGTCTCTGGCTAACCAGCCATCTTCCGGGACCAAGCAGGGTGATGTGAGGTTCAGTTCTGTCTCCTTGGTAGCTTATGCCCCCGTGGCCTCCACACCCAGCACCTGCCTTGGGAACCCCTGGCCTGCTGGCGGGGTCCCGGTGCTGATCACATATCTCAGGGAACTCGGGTTTCTTCTCCAGTGAGGGCCCAGCTCACACAATTGGGTGTGAGACAGATCCATGGGACCAGCCCCCATGAGGCTTCAAGCTCAGCATGAACAGAAAGCTCAGGCAATAGCTGAGGGCAATTGGATTGTGAGAAGAGGGTCCCTCTTGACACAAAAGGCAAGAAGGGCCAATATAGAATGCTCAAGTGCCTTCCCAGGGCCTTAATTCCTTCTGAAAGGGATTAAATCCTTTCATGTACTTTTTTTTTTTAATTGCTGCCAACCATTCAAAGAATTCGTTTGTAAGTTTATTTGGGATAATTGTACAATATGCTGTTGTAAAATATCTAAAATTATAATAACATTGTAGAATAATATCATGTAAGGATATTCTTTGCTCTAGGCCCTGGCAATTCCATTTCAAACTGGCTGTCAATTTCTTTTTGTAGCTTTATATAAACTTTGTCAGGGAGGCAAAAACACAAATTACTTACTTTAGTTCAAGAGGCCAAATATATTGACTTTCAATTACAATCCTTACGACTTTTGAAGGAAACCTCTCTTTGTTTCCTTCCAAAATAATTTTCGGGCTACAGAGAGTTTCATTTAAAAATTTGTGTCACATGAAACAATTTCTCTTAAGGTTATGGTGACCACTAGTATTGATTAGATTTAGTATTTTATTTTTATTTTATAACTTTTTAATTAATTTTTTTTAATTTTTATTTTTTACATGTGTGTCCTTGTTTCCCCATAACCCCCCACTCTCCACTTATGCCCCACCCCCTTGTTGTTTGTGTCCATTGATTAGGTTCATATGCATGCATACAAGTCCCTTGGTTGATCTCTCCACCTTACTCCCACCCTCCCCTACCTTACCTGAGGTATGATGTTCTGATCGCTGTTTCTCAGCCTCTGGATCTGTTCTTGTTCATCAGTCTATGCCTTTCATTATATTCCACAAATGAGCAAGATCATGTGATATTTATCTTTCTCTGCCTGGCTTATTTCACTCAACATAATATTTTCCATATCCATCCATATTGTTGCAAATGGTAGGAACTCCTTTTTTTTACTGCAGCATAGTATTCCATTGTATAGATATACCACAGTTTTTTAATCCATTCATCTGCTGATGGGCATTTAGGCTGTTTCCAAATCTTAGCTATGGTGAATTTTGCTGCTATGAACATAGGGGTGCACATATCCTTTCTGATTTGTGTTTCTAGATTCTTGGGATATGTTCCTAGAAGTGGGATCACTGGGTCAAATGGGAGTTCCATTTTTAGTTTTTTGAGGAAGCTCCATACTGTTCTCCACAGTGGCTGCACCAGTCTGCATTCCCACCAGCAGTGCAAAAGAGTTCCTTTTTCTCCACATCCTCGCCAACACTTGTTGTTTGTTGATTTGTTGATAATAGCCATTCTGACAGGTGTGAGATGGTACCTCATTGTTGTTTTGATTTGCATCTCTCTGATGATTAGTGACTGTGAGCAGGTTTTCATATGTCTCTTGGCCTGCCTTCTGTCTTCTTTTGAAAAGTGTCTATTTAGATCAGTGGCCCATTTTTTGATTGGGTTGTTTGTCTTCTTTGTGTTAAGTTGTATGAGTTCTCTGTATATGTTGGTTTGTGGTATATGGCTTTTATTATGTTCAGGTATGATCCTTCTATTTTCACCTTGCTGAGAGTTTTTGTCAAGAAAGGGTGTTGGATTTTGTCAAATGCTTTTTCTGCATCAATTGATATGACTATGTGATTTTTATCTCTCAATTTGTTTATGTGATGTATCACGTTTATTGATTTGCGAATATTGTACCATCCTTGCATCCCTGGGATAAATCCTACTTGGTCATGGTGTATAATCTTTCTGATGTACTGCTGGATTCAATTTGCTAGAATTTTGTTGAGGATTTTGGCATCTATGTTCATTAGGGATATTGGCCTGTAATTCTCTTTCATTGTGTTGTCTTTATCTGGTTTTGCTTTTAGGGTGATGCTGGCCTCATAGAAGGAGTTTGGAAGTTTTCCATCTTCTTGAATTTTCTGGAAGAGTCTGAGGAGGATAGGTTTTAGTTCTTCCTTGAATGTTTGGTAAAACTCCCCTGTGAAGCCATCTGGCCCTGGGCTTTTGTTTGCTGGAAGCTTTTTGATAACTGCTTCAATTTCTTCCATAGTTATCAGCCTATTGAGATTTTTAGAATCTTCCTGAGTGAGTTTTGGAAGGTTTTATTTTTCTAGGAATGTGTCCATTTCCTCCAGATTGTGTGGTTTGTTAGAATAGAGTTGTTCATAGTATTATTTAACAATCCTTTGTATTTCTGTGGGGTCTGTTGTTATTTCTCCTCTTTCATTTCTGATTTTGTTCATTTGGGTCCTCTTTGCTTCTTGGTGAGCCTGGCTAGAGGTTCATCAATCTTGTTTATCCTTTCAAAGAACCAGCTCTTGGTTTTGTTGATCCTTTGTATTGTTTTTTTGGTCTCTATGTCATTCATTTCTGCTCTGATCTTTATTATGGCCTTCCTTCTGCTCACTGTGGGCTTTTCTTGTTGCTCTCTTTCTAATTCTTTGAGTTGTTGAGTTAGAAGATTTATTACCATTTTTTCTTGTTTTTTGAGGTAGGCCTGTAGAGCTATAAACTTCCCTCTCAGGACTGCTTTCATTGTGTCCCATAGCATTCATATTATTGTGTTTTTATTGTCATTATTCTCCAGGATGTTTTTAATTTCTTCTTTGATCTCGTTGGTCACCCAATCATTGTTTAATAGCATGCTATTCAGTTTCCACATGTTTGAATTTTTTGGAATGTTTTTATTATAGTTTATTTCTAATATTATGCCATTGTGGTCTGAGAAAATGCTTGATATGACTTCAATCTTTTTGAATTTAGGGAGGCTTTGTTTGTGACCCAATATGTGGTTTATTTTTGAAAATGTCCCATGGGCACTTGAGAAGAACGTATATTCCAAGGCTTTGGAGTGAAATGCTCTGAAGATGTCAATTAGGTCCATCTGATCTAGAGCGTCATTTAGAATTGCTGTTTCTCTGCTGATTTTTTGTCTAGAGGATTTATCCAGTGATGTCAGTGGTGTATTAAAGTCTCCTACTATGATTGTATTGTCGATCTCTCCCTTGATATCTTCCAGGAGTTTTTTTATGTATTGGGGCGCTCCTGCGTTGGGTGCATATATGTTTACCAGAATTATATCTTCTTGTTTAATTGCTCCCTTTAGTATTATGTAGTGGCCTTCCTTATCTCTTGTTATGGCCTTTACTTTGAGGTCTATTTTATCAGATATAAGTATTGCTACCCCAGCTTTTTTCTCATTTCCATTTGCCTGAAAAATATTTTTCCATCCCTTCACTCTCAGTCTGTGTGAATCCTTTGCTCTGAGGTGGGTCTCCTGTAGACAGCAAATATATGGGTCATGTTTTCTTACCCATTCAGGTACCCTACGTCTTTTGATTGGTGCATTTAATCCATTTACCTTTAATGTTATTATTGACAAGTACATGTTTGTTGTCATATTTTTCCCTTAGTGTTTGTGTTTCTTTTTGCCTTTCTCTTTCTTCTTTTTACAGCAGTCTCTTTAGCATTTCTTGCATTTCTGGCTTGGTAGTGATAAACTCTCTTAGCACTTTTTTGTCTGTGAAGCTCCTGATTCCACCTTCAATTTTGAATAATAACCTTGCTGGGTATAGTATTCTTGGATTCAGTCCCTTGCTTTGCATCACTTTGTATATTTCATTCCATTCCCTTCTGGCCTGGTGTGTTTCTGTTGAGAAATCAGTTGATATTCTAATAGGAGATCCCTTGTAGGCAACTTTCTGTCTCTCTCTGGTAGCCTTTAAGATTCTTACTTTATCGTTGGTGTTCGCCAATTTAATTATGATGTGTCTTGGTGTCGGTCTTTTGGGGTTCAACTTGTTTGGGACTCTATGTACTTCTTGGACTTGCATAGTTTTTTTCTTGCCAATATCAGGGAAGTTTTCTGTCATTATTTCTTCAAACAGGGTTTCTATTCCTTGCTTCTCTTCCTCTCCTTCTGGTATCCCTATTATTCTAATATTGTTTCGTTTTGTGTTGTCCCAAAGCTCCCTTAGGCTCTCTTCTTGCTTTTTAAGTCTTCTTTCCAGTTGCTGCTGTGTTTGTGTGTTTTTTCCTACCTTGTCTTCTAATTCGCTGATGCGGTCCTCAGCCTCTTCTTCTAGTCTACTGTTTAAGTCTTCCAATGTGTTCTTTATTGCAGCTATGTCATTTTTCATCTCCTCTTGGTTTCTTTTCATGTTGGTGACATTTTCATTCAGCTCCTTATAGTTCTCACTGAGTTGTGTGTATTTGTCATTGAGTTGTGTGTATTTGTCATCCATCCGTTTAAACATCCTTATAATCATTACTCTGAATTCTCTCTCTGTTAAGCAGGTAGCCTCAATTTCATTTAACTCCCTTTCTGGTGATTCCTCTTTTTCTTTCCTTTGGTTATTGCTTTTTTGTCTCCCCATGTTTTCCTGAAATGTTTTAATTGTAGATACAATTGCTTTGCTACCCAGGTTCTTTCGGTGATGGTGCTACTGGTGAAATCTCTCAGTTCTCCTGGGCTTGGTAATCTAGTGTAGCTCCCTACTTGAGCTATTTCGGTTCTCTTGATGTAGGCCTGCAAGCTTGAGAGGTACAACTGCGGTGCCTAGAAGTCAGCTGCTATGGTAGGGAGTGTCCCAATTTTTGCTGTATTGTACACTTAATTGAAATCATGTGTGCCTAGTGGGGGCTCACACTGGCACCAAGGAACTGTCTGTTGGGGTGATGTGGCTCAGGGGGCCTACACTCTGGAAAGGGGTAAATGTGTTGCCCAGAGTTCTGTAGTTGTGAGGTGGGCAGACTCAACTTTCGCTGCTGTGTCTGTGGTGGATAGGCGCTTTCTCCAGGTGGCAGCTCACAGGAGCACTGGCGATAAGTTTGCCAAGGAGGCACACTGAAGCACTCTGGAGGGCCCTGGCAGAGTAGCCGCGTAATTGAGGTGCTTGGCTTCTAAAGATTTCTCTTTAGAGTAGATCATATGGCCTCAGAGAGTATTCAGATTCCATGGTGTTAATTGGGGTGGAATCTGGGTGTGGCTATATTGGTTGCCTGGAGACTGGAGGGCGGGGCTATCTTCCAGGAGACTGGATTCTGTGGGCTTACATATGACTCAGCACCAGACTCACTACCACTTCGCCTGGACCATCCGTTGCCTACTCTCCCCAGATTCCACAACTCTACCCCTTCTACCACACTTCAGCCACAGGTAAGTGCCTGTCTCCAAAAGGTCCCACAAACTAGGTTCAGTAGGGAAAGGCACAGGCCCCAGTGCAAGGAAGGAGCGCATCTCTGCCAGTTCCTCTCTTGCCGGCACTCCGTGGTCCGGCAGTTCTTAAAGGCTGCCTTTGAGCTCAGATCCCAAATCCAGACTCTAAGGTCTAAAATTCACTACCTCCCGCAGTCCCGTTGACTTTTTCCTTTTTTTTGTTTTTTTTGTTTTTAATTATTCAGACCTTGCCTGTCCTCAGGGATGCGGCTTGGCACTGTGTAGTTTCTCCCTGGCCTTCTGGGCACAGAGGTCCGGGAGATTCTACTGCCTAGATCTTTGATTTTACCTTTATCTGGGGGATCCTTGCTCTTCCCAGCTGCAAACTGTCTCACCAGCTGTGCCTCCTTCCTCTCTTAACATTTAAAGGTTATTGTAATGTCTCTTAAAATACTCTCACAACCTGTTTTGTTTGTTTATCAGGTTTTTCTATAAATTTATTATAGTTAAATAAACATTACCTTCTTGATTCTAGTTGTTGAGTTCATTCTTTCCTAGTGTTGATAAACTCTGTCTTCCAAAACCACAGACCTGAAGGCCAGATGCTGGTCCTTGGTGGATTTTCCAGGCAAAGGCTCACTTGGAAAGTCTCTTGTCAGCTAAACACCCGGTATAGTAAAATAGACTGTCCATAGCTACAGTTATCAAGACATTGTCACAAGGCTTGGTTAAACAGGCTGTATGGTGATAATATGTTGCATGAGACTTCCTTAAACCAGTCTGGGAAGCAATCAAGTTTCAATAAAAGCCCAGAAGGTACAGCTGTAATCCATCTAAAACCATTAAAGTGATTATTGACTACCTCAGTTCAAATTGATTGGAATCATGGCTTGACTGAGGGTTCCTAACCCACTAGTTTTTGTCACAAGATGGTAATAAATTTATAATGGTATCTACTCCAGTGGTAGGCAGTCTTCAGTATTATTGACACTCTCATCAAACACCCAGAAACTCCTGATTCTTTTGTTTGTTTGTTTGTTTGTTTGTTTCAGTTACAGTTTACATTCAATATTATTCTGTATTATTTTCAGATGTACAGCATAGTACCTTACAGAATGGTCCCCCCTAATATTTCAAGTACTCACTTGGCCCCATACAGAGTTACTACAATATTATTGATTATATTCTCTATGCTGTACTTTACATTCCTGTGACTATTTTGTAACTACCGATTTGTGCTTCTTAACCCCTTCGCTTTTTCACCCAGTCTCCCAAAACCCATCCCCTCTCTCAATCCTCCGTCTACCTCACCAGATTCTTGAATTCTAAGTGATCTTCACCCTTTACCCTGCATTTTATATGCTTTCTCTACATCCCCATTGCAAAAAAGGGGGGGAAAAACCCACAAATTATTTTTTGTCATTTATATAATTATTTAAACTCAAATTGCAGTTTCTTTTCTGCTTCTTTTTGTGCTCCCATTTTATCAGACAAAAAGTCTCCACTCCCCCTGGGGCAGAAGCAAATTGATCATGTCCTCAGAGAATAAACATCTTACAGAAAAATTCCTAAGAATTATCCTTGAGTTTCTGAAGACTTGGAATGTTCTGTGAAATCCTGACATAGCCAGTGGGATGATTTGGGGTAGGCACTGTGCCTTTGCCTCTACTGCTGCTTAATCTTGGTTCAGTGATAGGTCTGCAATGGCTGAATTGACAATCCAAAGATATCACAAAACCAAATGCTGGCTTCAAGATGCTAAACACTGAGATATGGAAGCATGGAATAGAGTGCGGAATCTCGGAGGGAAGGTGGGGGAGCGTGGGTGGATGGGAGGTAGTCAACCAAAGACCTTGTATGCATATATGCATAACCCATGGACACAGACAAGAGGGTACTGAAGGCCTGGGGTGGGGTCAATGGAGTAAAAAGGGAACATGTGTAATACTTTCAACAATAATTATTGTTTTTAAATGATGCCAAACACTGAGGTATGCATGCCTCTGCGAGCTAAGGTACAGCTTATTTTCGTGGGAGTGTTATTTTTCACTCTAAAACAGATCCAGTACAGGTGTCTATTTTTCCTTGGCTAAGATTGGAATGCAAGATCCAGAGGGGGGTTCTCTTGAAAGAGCCAGAGGCAAGATCTGGTGCCTCATATTTGGTGAGAGTCTTGAACCCACCTTCCCACCTTCCACATCCCCCTTTGGAACGAAGGGGAGGGGAGATGGAGCTCCTCTCATAGGTTAAAAAAGAAAAAGGTTTCAGCCACTGAGACGATGAGAGCCAAGGCTTTACAAGGAGACAAAAGGGCTCGGAGAGACGTTGGGGTCAGCGCTGGTACAGCTGAATGATGCCAGCCTTGTGCAGGTCTTCCCACAGCGTTGCCTCAAGACACAGATCATGGTTCATATAAAATTTCAGTGGCATCTTTTCTCGGTCAAAATAGTGATTAGAAAAGTCCTGGTAGTTTTTTGTGATAAATCCATAGGCACTAACCTGATCACAGGTATGCAAAGCTGTCAGCAGCATGAGGGCCCCAGTACTAGGCATGTATATGCCTTTGGCATCTATGCTTATAAGGCTGGAATTCAAAAACCTCTCGTTCAGGTAGTGGATGAAGTTGGGATGTAGTAACTTAAATTTACCTGCGGGGGCATTTGGTCCAAAATAGGCCTCAGGCCTGTCCCCTTTGTCCGGACCCTCAGGGACAGGCACACCCAAAAGGGCCGATCGCAGCATCAGGTAGTCGCGGATGTTGGTAGGGATGAAGATGTAACGCAAGTCTGGTCCCCATGGCACGGAGCGGAAGCCCAGGTGCCTGTAGTTGTAGAGGGAGTTCTTCATGGTGTTCACCGTGAAGCCGTAGAAGGAGGTCTTGGTGCCCACGTCCTTCTCGAAGCCTGTGATCACAGCACCGTTGAGTCTGAAGACATAGTCGTGGGCGTCGATGCGCCGGCCCTGGCGGGAGCCCCTCAGGATGCCTCCGTTGGCCACCACCGCACAGCGAAGGCACCGCGGCTCCCGGGATACGGGGAACAGCTGAGCGCTCTCTGAGAGGTTCAGGAGGTGCAGCGTGGAGGCGATGGCCTCCCGGGAGAAGCCGCGCCAGCTGTAGGGTCCCCGGAGCTGGATCAGGGAGTCCCAGAGCTGCGGGGTGAGGAGGCCGCCCCACAGCAGCACGGGGATGGACATGTTGAAGAGCCTCTGGAAGCGCAGGCTCCCCTGCAGGGCCGCGGCCAGGGGGCGTGGGCAGGCCTCCGGCCTCCCTGGCCAGGAACTCCAAACTGCAGCCTTGGGCCAGGCTCCCGAGTACCAGCCCTGAAGGAGCCCGGCGCAGGCGGCCAGCGGGAGCAGCAGCCAGAGCCTCCTCCGGGGGCACCTGCGGTCCATCCTGTGGCTCCAGGCAGAGGCCGTCTCCCGCCTGGCCAGACTCAGTCCTGCGTCAACCCTCCTACCCTCCGTCACAATCCCAGTCTGTTGAACTAGTACAGCAGGGAGAACTTTCCTCTTCGGACAGCGGAGAAAACAAGCTCAGAGACCTTAATGCTCGCCCAGTGTCAGGATTTGGTTAATTCTTCCATCAGACCATGTCTCTGGGATCCGAATTAATTTTCCTTTCCTAAACCTAAGTACTCAGGGTGCAGAATAGCCTGTTTACTGGGAAAGTAACGCACGCGATTATTCAATAATAATAATAATAATAATAATAACAAAATTTCTAAGCCTTACCTACATTTTAATATCTACGCAAGAACATTTGCTAATGTTGCTTTTTTTCCTCTATGGCCAGTTGAGTTTGCTACTCCCCATTGTTGTTTACGAAACGCAGATTTTCAAAAAGAAATAGAAATGTTTGGACTCCTTTGTATTTATGATTAAGTTTATTCCATATAAAAAGGCGGCTGGTTTGCACCTTATTTGGAAAATGTACATATATGGGAAGAGGTAACATCTGACCTTCTCCCACTTTAATAAATTATCCAGATTAACAATTCAAAAAAACTTCCCACATCTTATGTGCCTTACGTAACACTCTAAATCACTTCTGTGAGTCTTTGAGGGACTTAAACATGAGGAATAATTTTAATTTACTTTTTCTGTTGTTGAGTCTATTGTTCATCTCAGCTGTTGAGCAAACAAAAGAACAGTAGATGAATATCTCCATCTAGAGCCTGTTTTGGAGAAATGTGCTTGCTGAAAAGCAGTCATTCTGTATTCGGATGGTGGGCTGTAATGCAACAACTCATCACTGTGTCAGGAGAAAGCGTCAAGGATGTGACTAACCTGTTTGGAATGGACACTGTGCAGGCAGGTTTATATCCCCCAGGACGCTGGGTTAGTTTCTATTCATGTGTCCTAAGATTGCTGGGCACAAAGTAATTCAGAGCTTTATAGTGCAAATGAACCAAATGGAACCCTAATGTGTCTCTGCCTGATGCCATCATCCCGGCATAGGCAGTAAATGAATAATTTGGAGTCTGTGAGGTAAATTCCATCATAAAAATAAGCAAAGGGTGTATTGGAAAGAAAAGAAGTGGCGCTTACGCCAGACTTAGCAGTTCCAAGAGAGTCTCCTGAATATGCCGATATAGGAATTAAACATAAAAGAATTAAACATATAGGAATTAAACATATAGGAATTAAACATAACATTCTTAGAATGTTAGAATGTCTAAATGTAACTTTAAACATAACAATGATGCTATGCTTTTTGCTTTAAATAGGGTGGAACCTATAGGCACCTCAATTTCTTTTCCTCCAAAAAGAAATGTGTATGTCAAAATGAACCTGTTGTTAATATTGAAACTTTGGATAAGAAAACAAAAAAGATTCTGCCTGAAAGAAAAAAATAAAATCTACATTGGGCTTGAAAAAAAAAAGGGTATTTTTATTTTTTATGATAATTTTATTTAATTTGCCTTTGTGTGCATATTTTATTTCAGTTATAAACTGAACATACACCCTCATTCCATCTCTTCCTGCATCTTCCTATATTTCCCCATTTCTGTTCTCTCTTCCCCTTGGCTTATGACTCATTTTCCGTTTTTCTTTTCCTTATTTGATTTGTCAGTCTTTTTGGACATTGTTCACTACTTCCGCCTATCAGAAATTCTCTCTTCCGGTGATCCCCACAGCACTAAACTGTAACAGGTGCTGTCAATGTTTCATCCACAGCTCTTAAGCACTTAGCATTCCCATGCAGAATAGCCCAGACCAGTGGTCGGCAAATTGTGGCTTGCAAGCCTCAGTTTGCCACTCTGTTGACTAATGAGTTTGCCAACCACTGACCTAGACTCCCGATTCCAATAATTACAGGCTGTTGTTGTCCCTTGTGATTAAGCCCCAGACTTACTACCACCAACACCAGATACTTTTGCCTGAGGGTTCTCTGACCACTGGAACCCATCAATGCACGTGTGACAGACCAGTAGTGTCAGGGAATTAACAACCCCCGAGAACCACCCCTCACCAATGACTAACAGCTGTTGCTATACAGATACTTCAGCCCCTGTACCCCAGAGACAAGACAATTTTACAGCACATATCTGTACTGGGGCTCCAAGTTCCACAGTAAAGTTGAGCTTCAGTTGGTCACAACTGTGCATTGCTCCATAAAGCAACCTTTACTGGGTTTCTTCTCTCCCCCAATTCACCTCTTCACTCATCTACTGCTACTTCCTAGGATCATTCCAGATAAATTCCCTGCACTCAAACTTTGTCTTGGGGTTTTAACAAAGACAAAATTTTGGAATTCAAACAAAGACAAAATTTTAATTCTCTAATTGCTTCTCTGAATATTTCTTTTCAGTAGTATTTCCTGTCACTGGGCCTCTTTAAATAAGGGGGATTCTCAAGGTTCCATTCTTTGGTAGAACTCATTCACATTTCTGTTCTCATTTACCATCTGTAGGTTGACTTTCAAATCAATTTCTTTAGCTCTGGTAGAACTTTCAAAAACTAACTTCACTTGTCTATTTCTGTTTCATACAAAATTGTGAACTCTTTCAGGACTTGCATATTGTTTTTTATATCTTTATTTCCAAACTTTAAAATAGTATCTGACATGACATATATATTGAGTAAATGATATCTGAATTGATTAGGAGATGAAAGTATAGAAGATATGTCTATTTCATACAGGCCAGTAGTAGAATCATTATGTGCCTATATAGTAACAAAAGAAAATCTGCTTGGTCAACTCATATAAAAATATATTCAAATTTCTAAATTAGGGGGAAAAAATCTACCTTGTTGGAGCATGATAGCCCAAACAACCAGCTGACTGACTGAACTTTTCATGTTCTAACAGAATCTATTGATTCACTGCAGGCAATAGCTATTTATTTAATGCCAACAAAGTATTTCATGTATAAGAACTAAGGTTGTATGCAATAAATTAGGCACATTTTTTCTATGAATCCTTAAAAAAATCATCTCCTAGCCCAGCCAGCATGGCTCAGTGACTGAGTATTGATCTATGAACCAAGAGGTCACAATTCTATTCATGTTCTGGGCACATGCCCAGTTGCAGCCTTGGTCCCCGGTAGGAGGCATGCAGGAGGCAGCCCAGCTATTAATTATTTTCTCTCATCACTGATGTTTCTATCTCTCTCCCTCTCCTTTGCTCTCTGAAATCAATAAAAATATACTGTATTTTTTAAAAAAGATTCATCATCTACTATAGCAGAATGCCCATGTTAATTGAAATTTAGGTTGATTACCTATTACACAGATGAAAACACGGAAATCCAGAGATATGAAACATTTTTTTCTAGACCGTAGCAGAAGTGGCAAGCTGAGGCCAAGACATCACGCTCATGGTTTATATCCAGACATCTCCCCACCCCATTTGTATATTGTGTCAAAAGGGCAATGTCAAAGAAATATTTAATGCAACTGCTTAAAGTTACGGGGCAAAATTTGTTAAAATTAGAAAAAAATCAGACTTGGAAAAGAATCTAATGATTATTAAATACAACTCTTTTTCCTATTAAATACATCCACTCTATGATATCTAAAAAGTACTTTTTAGTTTTCAGTATAACATGCAAAAGTTTGGGATCATCATTTCTGTATTTACAAGAAGAAGAAATAAAGCTAAACAAACTGAAAATCCACAGCTCCTTTTAAATCCATCAAAGAACTGAAGTGATAGTGCAAACCACTGACCTGAAAAGTGGAGACAGACGAATACAGGTAATCCCAGCTTATCGGGAGCAGGAACTGCTGCTGGAGCCTGTTAGGAACACTTAACCGGTGATTAAATAATTGCTGAAGATGAAGCACTGTCTAGCTTGAGAGATAAAAACTCCTGGGGACCAGACCATAAGTTTACCCACTAAGAGCTCCACTGAGTTCTCACTCTAAAGATCAGAGAAAAATCCATTCATGTTTCTGACAGAGGAAGTGAGAAAGAAACAACTAAACCTATAGAGAAACATTGATCAGAATTACAGGGGACTTCCTGTCTGAAACCATCACAGCAAGAAGAGGGTAACGTGAAGCCTTTAATGTATTGAAAGAAAGAAAAAAATCTATAATTCTGTATCCAGTGAAATGGTCCTTTAACAGTAAAGGAAAAATAAGAGTTTCTAAGACAAATGAAAAAGAGAGAGCATTTTCACCAGTAGGCCTGCCTTGCAGAAATGTTTTTTAAACGGTCTTCAAAGAGAAGAAAAATTATATAGCTCAAAAATGCCGATCTACCTAAGGAAAGGGAAAGCTTTGGAAAACAAGTAAGTGGAGGTAAAGTAAAAAACTTTTTTTCTTATTTTTAATTGATCTAAGAGACATCAGTTTGTTGAAAATAATCATAGCAACAAGGTATTGGCTGATTATAACTCGTGGATAAGTGAAATGGATATAGCAATGCAGTAAGGACCAGGAAGGAGGAACTGGGAATTTCCTGTTAGAAGATTTCATGCACTACTCATGCAGTGGTGTAGTATTACATGTGAGCAGTTGCCAATGTATATTGCAAACTTTAGGGCAACCACTAAGATCATTTTTAAAAGGGAATTATATAAAATTCTCACTTAAAACCAAAAATAAAAAAGGGTGAATGTCAAAGAGAAACAACAAACAAGGATAGTGAACAGAAATCTATTACAAACATATTAGATGTTAATATAATTATATCAATAACCATTTTAAATGTGACTAGTTAGAGTGAATGAAAAAACACACATAAGACCCATATATATGCTGTTTATACGAAATCCACTTTAAATCTGAAAACACAGAGACATTAAGTGTAAAGGGATGGATAAAAATAAACCACATCAGCATTCACCAAAAGAAGCTGGAATAGCTAGGTTAATTTCAGACAAAGATTTCAGTGATGGGAATATTTTCATGGATAAAGAGGGCAATCCATAATGATAAAGGGGTCAGTTCACCAAGACAGCTTAATCCTTAATGTTCATGTACCTAAAAACACAGCATCAAAATACAGGCAGCAAAAACTGATAGAACTGCAAGGAGAAATAGATGAATCCTCTGTTATTGTTGTATACAGATCTCGCGGATAGAAAATCAGTAAAGGTAAAATTGACCAGGATTACAGGACAGAACTCAGAAACATTGCAGGTTTGGTTCCAGCCCACCACAATAAAGCAGGTAACATGGTGGCTTTTTGTTTTCCAGTGCACATAAAAGTTATAGTTACCCTCTAATGTAATTTAGTAAGTGTTCGATAGTGTTACGTTTTAAAAAGGTGGGCACCTTAATTTTAAAAATACTGCTAAAAAATGCTAGCCAACATCTGAATCCATTGAAAAAATGGTACCAATAGACTTGATCAAAGCAGGGTTGCCACGAGTGTTCAATTTGTAAAAAATGCAATATCTACGAAGTGTAAAGAAACAAAACACAGTAAAACAAGTTATGCCTGGAATTGGAATGAAAAGACATTTGTAGAATACTTTATCCAGCACTTTCTTCTCAAGATCCCATGGATCACTCACCAAGATAAACAACATTGTGGGCCCAGAAAACACACCTTACCAAATTTAAAAGAGTTAAAATTATAAGACCACAATCAAATTAAATCCAGAATAATAACAGAAGAATAACTTGAAAATTTCTAAAATGTTTGGAGATTAAACAACACAATGGTTCAAGAAGAAATCTTGAGAAATGTTTAAATATTTCAAAGTAAATGAAAATGAAGTTTGTGAGATGCAGTGAAAGCAGTACTTCAAGGGAAATTCACAGCATATTAGAATAAAAGAAATATCCAAAATAAATACTCTAAGCTTCCACTTTAGGAAATAAATAAATAAAAATAAAATAAATTAAAAAGTAAATAAAAATAAAATAAGTAAAAAATAAATAAATAAATAATAAAAGAGCATAGTACATGCAAAGTAATCAGAAGAAAAGAAATTATAAAAACTAAAGCAGAAATTAATGAAATGGAAAACACTATCTTAAGTATCCTTATGAGAGGGGAAAATCAGTTTGAAACACACCAAGAAGACACACAGAGGGGAAGGCATGAAGCAGAGAGACGCATCCACAAGCCACCAGAGGCTGAAAGAGGCAAGGAACAGATTCTCGCTAGAGGGTCCAGAGGGAACGTGTCCCTGTTGACACCTTGATTTTGGACTTGGGGCCTCCAGAACTATGGGAGAATCAATTTCTGTTGCTTTAAAACTATCAACTTTGTGATAGTGTGTTACAGCAGCCACAGGACACAACCAGAATATTCATAACTACTTTCTTGAGCAAAACCCCCAAAGAAAATGCCAGGTAGCTAAATATCAGCTAATGGGATCAAGATCCAGGAAATCATTCAAGCTGAATTGTCAGCCTAGACAAATACTGGCCTTGTCAGGATATTCCAAAAATTCTAAGTAGTTTTCTCATAATGAGTTGTTTTTTTAAAATATCGAGAAGCTTTGATAAATGTGTGTGCTTTTAAAAACATGTATATTGATTATACTAAATAGGCTCTTGGAAATTCCATCTACTTATTTGAGTCAAGTCAAACTACACAGACTGTTTACTACAAGCTTGAATATGAACAAAAGAAGGGCAAATTTATGGTAGAGCTACACCAGTTGTGAAGGTATTGTCAGCCAACTCTGATAAATTGACTTACACAGTTCTTTTCTGCAACTCTGCATTAATTTATTTGTACCTGATCCCTATACTACATCTTCTCCTATCTGCACACTCTCTTTGTCACAGGAGAAAAACAGAAAACTTTGTTTCCTTTCCTGTCTGCATCATCAACACTTCCATACTTACCATTTCCAAGTCTTATCATTTTGTTCTTGGAATTTTCTCACACTTCAAGGTCTGGCTTAAAGTCACATATTCGAAATTCACATTGCCTTCACTGTTTCTTAGTTCACATTAATGAGATGTCTTTTTGGAAGAGAGTTCATTTTGTCTTGAAGTATATCTATTTATCTTCCCCACCAGGCTCATCGTTTTGAACCTTCATAGGGATGAGATCCTACAGACGGACCTGGAAAACCTTGCTTGCCGCTCATCCCTCTGTGTTTACTCATCTCCTTGAAATTTTGATTCAGTAGGTGGCTGATGGGAATGAACTCCTTGGGTGGCCCTGAAACCCTTCCTTTTCCACTCTTACCTTCAACTTTACTTGCCTAGCATATAAATATTTTGCCTAAATCAAAATAGACATTCAATAAATTGAAGCCCTATTGTGTTGAATTAATACACATCAATGAATTTAATGCTGTACACTGATTTTCATGCTAACAGACATGAAGGAAATACATATAAGGCCTGTGGTTTTGGAGAATTTAGATTTTAAATTAGTTGTTCTTTTATGTTTGAAGTTGCAGAACTGTTTGGAAATTGTATCAAAGCTATAAATTCATATATTTAGACAAGCATATACACAAAACCATATATAAAGTCAGGAAGTTCATAATGTTTTGAAAATCATCCTTGAACCCTCTAGTGGTCAAGGACCTCAAGGTAGAAACCCCAGGTGAAAGTGTAATGTAGAAGATAGCATTACATGGAGGATACAACAAATATCCTTTAATTAATTAATCCATTAACTAATGAACTATATTATGAATGCTACATAAAATATACATGAATTTCCTGAGTTGCCAGCAGCTATCCCTAGATTTTGAGTTGATATGAAAAAAGATACGTGTTGTCCTATAACCAGTGCTTTTGCACCTCTGCTTGTGACAAATTGCAGAGTAAATACATTTATAAACACACAAAAGGAAAAAGAAAAATGACACAAATAAAAAATCAGAACTAACTAAATAAATTTTATTTCTTTGGGAAAACAAAAAATGGCCAGTCTTATCATCCAGAAGACATAAATCTTCAATTATCCTCGTCACTGCCCCAAGTTCCCAAAGAAAATAAAGACAATCATCAAGGCAAAATTAATTCATTTATTTAAAGGAGATATTTTCCTCAGACAATATTAGAATTTCTTGGTTAATTAGACAAGGCCCCATAGAGCTATCAAGACTTTAGCCCAAAACAAATGAGCCTAGAGATAAAACCAAAAGCCAGCTCTTTGACTTTGTCCAGACACATTTTTCCCCCTAGACCACACCCAATTCTCAATCCTCTGATCTAAACTTAGGGTCTTAATGCTGAAAACAATTCCAGAGTAAAGGATGGAGGAAAGAGGAGGTCTCACCTAAAGACCTACACCTGTAGGACTAAGCTACTCTTCATGCCTCCTTGCTTTGGGAGGGCTATGATTCCCATTGGCTCTCTAAGCACTTCCTTCTAAGCTAACAGACCCTGAAGACTTTTAATGGTCACTTGTAGGGAAGAAAGAGAAGTCACCATACAGATAAACTCCAAAAAGTTCCAAAGAGGAACACTCAATCCATGGGCTCAGAACATTGACCCTTCCCAGCATCACATGTCTAACTCCAGCACAGCTCAATGGTTCAGTAACTGTCCTTAAACTTGTACTCAAGAGAGGGGACTAGTGAGGAACCTTGACTAATGATTGTCAAGCACCTATCCAGTACAAAGGACCTATAGAGAGCTAGGATTGAAATCCAGATATTTGGATAACCAGCCAGTGCTACTTTTATCCCCTACAAATTTCAGCTTTAAGCATTTTTTTTTTTCATTATAAGAGATAAAGTACATTATCATTAAGGGCATAATAACCATTCCAGGAAGAAAAAAAAAAACTTTATCTTCAGCAGATATTCCTTAGCACTACAACTCATTTCTCTGTACCCCGCAGATCTTAGATGTTCACCTCTAACTAGCACTTATTTAACTTTGTATTCTTCCATCAATTAGAAGTAAACTGCCACAGTGGTAGCATTTATATCTGATTCATCTTAGAATATTTAGTACTGTATTTTGCACTTAGTAGAAATTGAATAAGATACAGTTAAATTGAAGTAAGCACCAAAGACTGGGAAACCTCAACCAAAACAATATATTTGCCATTATTTCACAAACCCAATTAATTGGTTTAACTGCTTTATTTTTTAAATGAGTAGTATGGCAATGTATTTATAAATCTAAACTGCTTTCCAAAGCAGTTATAACATTAGAGATTACATGGTGTTTATTAAATATTTGACATTCAGATTTTATAGCCAATTTTTCTGTTTCCCTTAAGAGCAATTGGTGAAACACTTATGCTCTCATGGCAGGTAGGAAAAGATAAACAAGGAAACAACAAAACCAACCTCTGATCCTGCAAAGAACATCACAGTCAGAATACAGAGATTTTTCATAGTCTTTGGATACCAGTTCACTTTTTAACACATGCATGCCCTTGGCAAAAAAAGCAAACAAGACAAAAGTGCACATAGTAAAAGTGAAGTGCCTTCCTCATTCTCCAACATCATTCCCCAGAGGAAAACTCACATAAAACTGCTTGCTTGTGACATTTTCTGATTCTCCTGTAAGAGGTATTCATACCGAGCACACAAAAAACAACCTGGGGGGGAATTGTGACATTTCTGCCCCAGCCTCAGTCAGAGACAAGATTTACCTGGAAGTCTCCATCCACCTTTCACCATAATCTCACAAGTAGAACAAGAGTCAGCCACAGTCAGCCACTCAATCTTGAGCAAATCACTATCATGGATATTATAAGCTAGAGGCCCTGCACAAGAAATTTGTGCTCTGGTATAGTCCCTAGGCCTGGCCTGTGATCGGGGCCATCTTCCCCAGCTGCCTGCAGCTGACCCTGACCCCTGACACCACCCACCCCCAGTTCCCCATTTGCCATCGGGTGATCAGTGCCTGACGGCTGGGGGAAAGGACCGAGAGGTTGGCTGTTCCCACCCATTCACTGGCCCCGCCCCTGCTGCAGGTAGCCATCAGGTGATCAGAGCCTGCCAGCCAGGGAAAGGAACCAAGAGGTGGTCAGTGCACCTCATAGTGACTGGTCCAGCAGTTGTGCTGGTCATTCTGCTGTTAGGGTCAATTTGCATATTACCCTTTTATTATATAGGATAGAGGCCTGATGCATGGGTGGGGGCTGGCTGGTCTGCCCTGAAAGGGGCCCCGGATCGGGGTGGGGGGTCCCCACTAGGGACAGGGCCTGCCTGGGCGATGGGCCGTGGGTGGTTTGCAGGCTGGCCTTGCCCCTGGCTTTGTCAGGAAGGACGTCTGGAATGATGTCTGGAATACGTCCGATCTATCTGTTCTAATTAGCATATTATCCTTTTATTAGTATAGATTAGTCACTATGCTAGGAAAATTCTATCAGTCACTGTACAATTATCCATTGAGTTCTCTTCATATTCACTGAAAGAAACTAAGACGTTGTGCAAAAAGATAAACAGGATAAGTTGACTTAAGAAAGGTTTCTGTTTCTGTGTTCTCTGCCTTCCAGATATAGTGCCCATGTATTGGGAACCCCCTCAATTCCCACCCTTGCTGTAGTCTCCATAAGTGTGATTTCTTGCTGGTCTCCATAACTGATACCTTTTTATCCCTTTGCTGCTGGAACAACTCTTATAAAGCAACTTGAATGTCCAAACTACATGACTAAAGCTCTTTCTTGTAAACGCAATGGTTTATTGAGAGGATGCTGGCTAAGAAGGTTGTCTTCTGGGTCTCCCCTCATGGACCATGACCCCTATGGGCTGTCTTCTTATCTCAGGTGTAAGTCAGTCTCTCACAGGTTTGCCCAGTCTTAAGTTTTCTACTTTGTAAGTATAAGGGGTTGGAAGAAATGAAGTGTGGCTTCCCCATTCTGACCATAAGTGACACACTACTACAATGGCCCATGGCCCATGGTATGTTTTCTCTGACAGGTGATTTTATTCTTTCATTCCAGCATGCATCTGAAGGAGCTTGGTTTCCCTACTCAGAGCTTTTGGCCAACTTCCACCTTCACAGCTACACAATGTTTCTTGAGCAAGGCTGTAAATAATTCCTGGGCCTAAATAATGCAATATGAGGTATTTGCTGAGCTACTTAAACATTTCTTTATACAATGACTAGTACCCATTTGAAAACCACGTCAATGCCTATAAAGGCTGCCCTAGAAATCAGTATTACTAATCTCACATGGTCACTGACCATGCTGTCACATCGCCAAGGCAAATCCGTTGAATGAAAGGAATGATCAACAACATTCTCTGGATTCAGGCAACCTTTCGCTTTTTTTTTTTTTTTTACTTCTCCTCTGCCCCAATTTAAAATTTAAGTAACTAGAAGTAAGAGAAAGCAGACACATCACCAGGTGCCCCTTGCCACATTCTAAAGGCCCATCTGCTCCTTTAAATACTCTGATCAGATACTTCATACAAATGCTCCATGAATAGCTTTGATATTGATTTAAGTCAGTGTTTGGCAAACTCATTAGTCAACAAAGCCAAATATCAACAGTACAACAATTGAAATTTCTTTTGAGAGCCAAATTTTTTAAACTTAAACTTCTTCTAATGCCACTTCTTCAAAACAGACTCGCCCAGGCTGTGGTATTTTGTGGAAGAGCCACACTCAAGGGGCCAAAGAGCCACATGTGGCTCACGAGCTGCGGTTTGCTGACCACTGATAAGTTATCTCCACTTTGTTGTCAGTTTTCACAGGCAGCCATCCTTGTGAATGTATCAGGAATTGATATGTCATAGTCATTTTACTCACCTTCCAAGACCAATGTGTGAACTTTTATCCAAGGCCATCAGACTAAGAGATATCTATTTAATTCCAAATCTCATTAGAACACAGCATCATCTTGAAGCCAGTGTAAAATAGGGGAATGAAACAAGCAGACTTCTTTACCTTTAATGCTGACCAGGCAACAAAGACTTGTTCTTCAGCAAGTTTTGCAGCCCAGGGAAAGACCGTCAATACCAACCGAATGACAGGTGCCAATAAGAAAGCCTTTATTTATTACCTCATTTTATAGAGTGGATTTGAGAATCCACTGCTGCCTTATCCAGTCCCTGTGAAATCTGTTTCCCAACTTTTCTACCATCGTTACACTTAAACCACACATGTCATTGTCCAGTTCGGATAGCATATACTAATATCGAGACGTCCTGTACCCAGGCTGCTGGTTGGAGAGAGAAGACTTAGGCTTCCCAGGCCATTGGGATTCCAATTGGTACTAAAACCCTCTTGGTTGAGGTCCTCATGGACATTACCAATGCACTTTCTGATATCCCACCAATGTCAAGCATGTCTTAGCCTTTTTTCTTCCTCTCAGGCACATAAAAGATATTGGAGAAAGCAATGTTGTTTAATAATAAGTTCCAATGCTTCTACCCCCATTGTATTATAGGATCTTTTTTATATGTAAAATCATTTTGTAAGATTGAGAGTCTTTGTTGAGGTACTTTCTATTCTTTCTCCCTTCTGTTCTATGAAGCCTCTAGTTCTATCTAATCAGATCATTTGGAACCACCACAGAGCCTTGTCTCTGACAGGTCACTCTTTAGTCTTTACTCCTTGACAGAATAACCTTTGCTTGAATAAGAGAAAACTATGAACATCAGCATTAACATCAAGATTCATAATTAAGTTGGTGAGCAAAACCTTCTCTTTAGACCTTCAGATCATTTCCACTCGGTTTATTCAAATACAGCAAGAGTGGAACTCTTTAGTGAAAACTAAACTGACATTTAGTTTTCATCTTTACCTTGCCCTTCAACTTTGACAAGACATTACCATGTTTTAAACAGCCAGTCAAAGCTTTTTCCCTTAGACATATGTGAGCTAGGGCACAGACAGCTCTTTGAAAAAGCTGGATGTCTTAAGTACGTGCAAAAGGGAACATTTATTTTCTGTCCACTCACTAAATTGCTTCATGGACTCATTTTTCTCTAGCCATAACTAGGAATATCAACTAAGACTCTGGGCTTTATCTCTCTCTCTCACACACTCTCTCTTTCTTTATCTCTCTCCTCTTTCTTTCTTCTTTCCTTTCTTCATTCCTTTCTTTTTTAAAGTCAACCATAGAACTAGATGAGTTATAATTCTTGTTTTATGACTTGTTATGTCTTTATGAATGCATTTTTATTGTGTTAAATTGAAAGCAGTCGTTCATATTAATATTATAGTAGACCTCTACAATCCACCCAACCACAGAACTATAACATTGTTAATAACTTACTTCTACACTTATTCCACCTTCACCTTGCTTCCCACCCCAAAAGTTAACACAAGCCTGCATTGTAAGCTTCTTAATTTTTTGCTTATTTTTATAGTTTATCACCCACTATATTTGCAAATATTGAAATATATTGTTTAGTTTTACTTTCTTTTACCTTATTATAAGAAAAGACAGTGACTTGCTTTTTTCCCCCTTCAGTATTATATAACCACAAATCACCATCATTATTGAACATACTTGTATTTTATACATGTTCACTACTATATAGCATTCCATTCAATGAGACACCACAATTGATTTTTTTTAATTTTTCTATCAATGAGAATTTGTGTTATTTACATTGTTTTGCTGTTATGGACAATGCTGCTGTAGGTATTATTCTGATCTCTTAGTTCGTGTGTGCTGATATATATATATTAGATAATAAAATGTTTTCATGGCCCTCCCATGAAGCATGAAGGATTCTCATCCAGTAAAAATGATAAAATTCTAAAGTGCTATCTGATTTCAGATAAATCTCTCCTTCAGCTGAAGCCATTTGGAAGCCTGAGAGCCTGCAGTGAGGGAGGACACTGGGTGAGCTTTCTCAGTATTTCTTATTCTACCTCCATACTCACTTGCAGGAGTCTGCTTCACAACCTGAAGGCAGAGGGAATAAAGAAAGATGGGATAATCTTATGGTGCTGGTACAACTGTATGATTACTTTTTTAAAAATCTCATACGATGCTCCCATGGTTTTATCACAGGTTTCTCTGCTGAAGAATGCATACATCAGCACTTACAGTACCAACAGGGCTTTTATGACCCCCTTTGCAGCCCCATACGCTTCCCACAAGTTCCCCTCTGCCTCTCTGGCAGTTACTTGGGTAAGATCCCTTTTAAGAAGACTTCAGCTTTGGCCTGTGTTGTTCAGAGCATCTGGTTGGATTCCTGTCAAGGAAACATACCTGGATTGCAGGTGCCATCCCCACCCTGGTCAGGGAGTATGTGTGGGAGGCAACCAATCCATGTTTCTCTCTTTCTCTCCCCTCTTCCTTTCCTCCCCCTCCCTCCTTTCCACCCTCTCTGAAAAGCAATGGGAAAAATATCAATTAACAATTAAAAAAAATACTTCAGGCCATCCTAGCAGGTGTGGTTCAGTAGAATGAGTGCCCCACCTCCACACCTCCACACCATACACCAAAAGTCACCAGTTAGATTCATGGACAGAGCACATGTATGAGAGGCAACCAATAGATGCTTCTCTCTCACACATCAATAAGAACATGTTTTTTAAAATAAAAGACTTCAGGGCCAGCCTCTGAAACACAAGTATCTTGGCTTTTCTGACGGTGAGAATGCAGCAGCATGGTCTCAGGCAGGTACATTGCTTCTCTCTCCTTTCTCAGGCCCACCGAACTTATCACAGGCCTCTCCTAGCAGAATTGAAAAACAACCCTGTGTGCTCCCAATTTGAGGGATTCCTATTAAGCTTTCCAAGGTGATTTATCAATGCCCCCTTCACTTAGCTGAATATAGGGGCCATCACCTTCCCCTGCTCTTGTGAAAGAAGAGACAAACAGCTTCAATACGCTAACGGTTCTCTTTATGGAATGTCTCTCCCAAATCTAATGGAAGCCTCTGATGTAGGCTGGAAGTGGGTGTTTGGCTTAGACATAGGAAGAGCTGATTTTGCAATCTCTTGGCCTGTCTTTCCCAGGTATTTCAGCCCCTATTTTAAGATATGGGGGAGGGGAGAGTATTTGGCACCTGTTCTAATGCTATCAGGCATTGAGGTCTCTACTGAAATTTCAAGACCTAAAAAGTCTCATGTGAATATATCCCATTACCTTTCAAACTAAAAGGCTTTTTATCAAATTAAGGAATTTGAATTCCATTAAGACTCCATATGTCAATTAAAAGGGTTCATAATCCTGGCTTGGTACTAGTACATGAGAATCACTCAGGAGGGGGGATCTGTCGTCTGTATCAACAGACGACTCAGAAGTCACCTAGACGTGAAGAAATGCCAATCAAGAAAGAAGACTAGGCAGGTTATCAAGGAGCCCTAATGCCTCACCAAATAAAGAAGGACAGAAAGGTTTTCACATAAACAATTCCAGGGCCTGGTATTAAGGAGGAGAGAAGGAACAGGAATGTAAGAAAAAATGGAGAAGGTAGAGATGCCCACTTTTGCACATGTCTGAGGTTAAAGAGCCAGAGATGAGGCAGAGAAGGCTTATCTTGTAACCCAGTTACAGGAAGTGGTTTCTTCCCTTGTGCTTTAAATCTTCACTTTATTCCAGTTCCAATTAATGCAGTTTGCCCTCCAAGCACGTGCTCCTGTCTTTACTGAGTGGTCTTCCCAGTAACCTAATGTTTCCAAGAGAAGTCTCCCTGGACCCTCCCAATCTATCCAGGCACTGGAGTCCATAGGGACTTGTGTTCATGTAGTCAGATTCCCAAAGTTTCCACTTTGTCAGCATTTATAAAATTGACAACATATTTTTTCTACTTTTCTATCTTTCTGTTGTTCACTTAGCCTTAACTGTGGATCTAGTTGGCTATCAAATTCCAGTCATCCCCCATAAGCCATCCTGCTTTGAGTCAAGCTTTAACTACATGACATCATAAAGTATGAATTCAACATTAAATAAATACATTAACTGATATATCTATTCTTTTCTTAATTCCACAAATATTTATTGGCTATATACTGTGTGCCAGGCACTGTTCTGGGTACTGGAAATGCACTAGTGGAAACAGGCAAAGTCCTATTCTCATGAAGATTGCCTTCTACTAGAAATATAGCCAAAACAAAGTAAAACAAAATAAATAAATATGTAACATGACTGGTAGTGCTAAATACTGTGAAGAAATATAAAGGATTGCTTCTTGGTCTTTTGACTAAAATCAAGTGTAGACATATAAAGGTGATAGGGGAAATCTTGGAGAGGTCCGCACATGCCTTCAGAATACACACAATAACAGAATATGTTCCAGCTCGTGATAGGTTTGGGGGAACTTTGTTTCTCGAACATAACTTTGTTTCTTACATCATGGTGGGAAAATAGCAGGAATCTCTAATAGGACATATATGTTCAAAAGCCATTTCATGCTCTGACTCTGTCTCCCCTTTGACTCCCTCACTCCCTTCCAAAGCACCCTCTCAAATCTATGGTCCATCATCAACAAAACCTGCTTCATCTCTAAATGTTTTCTTCATCTCTTGTTCTAACTGAAACCCAGATCTTCCCAGAGGACCCTCCCCCTTCTCCAGTAATCCCCATATTGTGACTATTTCCTTCTCATAATTTCCTACCACAGAGTCAGAAGGTGGCTCCTACTTCTTTACCATTTGCAAATCAAGGCCTGGCACCTTGTAGGAACTCTACCAAAACTGTTTTGGAACACATGACTGCCTTAAACTCTTTCCCTTCAGGTCAGAAGAAGGGATATGGAGCATCTGAACCAGCCTCCTTGGTTACAACTAATTGGACTGAGTCATGCACCTCCCTGAGCCAGAGCAATTGGATTTCTCTCTGGGACTTTAGAAGAGACACCCATGTGCAATGTGAAGCCAAGCTGAGAGGTCATGAGGATTTTAGGTTGTATAGACTACCATTTGGATGCAGCTTTGTGCAAGCAAATGAATGAACAGAGAGATGCTCTGTGGAGAAATAAAAAGAGGCAGAAGTAAATTAGAGGTAAGAAACTCTGAAGTAAGAAGGAGGAGGAAAGTAAAGGCTTGATGACTACCCATTTTACAGAAGGACAATTCAGTTCCCTGAAGCTTAGGATTCCCATATCCTGAGGAGACAATGATGCTGTTTCACCCCTTTATTTTTGCTGTCTTGAATGGTTTTTGTTCTTTGTAACTGAACTACACTTGCTTGTGTGTTGGCTCTGCACATCAGCATTTATAGCAGCTTATATTAATAAATGGAAGGCTTCAGTTTCCCCAAGCTCTGCACAATAATCTTATTATAATAATGTAACCTATGACACCTAATCTTGAAGCCTGTACCTTCATTTTTCTCTAGAGAACCTGCCCTTTCTTACAGGAGTCAGCAAACTCTGTCTGTAAATGGCCAGATAGTAAAATTTTTAATTAAGACTTCGTGGACTATTCTGTGGGTTCCAACTCAATTCTGCTATTGTAGCATGAAAGCATCTATAAATAATGTGTAAAACAAATAGAATTGATTGTGTTCCAATAAAACTTTATTTATGGACATTGAAATTTAATTTCATATAATGTTCATGTGTCATAAAACATTATTCTTCCTTTACTTTCAATCACTTAAAAATGTATAAAAAAAATTTAGCTGACAGGCCTTACAGAAACAAGTGGCAGTTTTGACTTGAATTATGGGCTACAGTTTGCCAACATCTATGATCTATAGAACATGCAATACAAGATTATTATGATCAATTTTTACCTCCTTCTAATTGCAACTATACAAGTCATTCTTTTGTATTCTTCTAACCATTTTGAAATAACTTTAAGAAATTAGCTCCAACCATGAAGACAAGAGGAGAAACAGTCCAGAGATGGAAGACGCTGATGACACCTTGCCACCCTAGCAGTCAGCAGCTGAGCACCACTGCAGGTTGCCTAGGACCAAACCAGAGAGAGTTGGACCTGCATTGCCACCATGTGCCCACCATCCAGATATCATTGCTGACATGTACACATAAGGAACTGTTTGACATTGAAACGGGGACTCAGAACTGTTGGACATAGAAATTGGGACTCAAACATTTTTTTTTATTGTTATTATATGTTTATTTCTAGTCTGCAGAGGCAAAATTTTTTAAAGGAAAGAAATGGGGGAAAAATAGATACAGAGGCAAAGAAGCATTGAACAGACTGTCAAACTACATCGGGAAGGCAGGGGAGGTTGGGCGAGGGGGGCTGCAAGAGACCAACCAAAGGACTTGTATGCATGCATATAAGCATAACCAATGGATACAAGACACTGAGGGGAGGGGGGACGGGCAGGTGAAGGCATGTACTGGGGGGTAGGGGAGGCTGGGGGGAGGTCAATGGGGGGAAAAAGGAGATATATGTACTACTATTTGTAATACTTCAAACAATAAAAATATAATAAAATAAATAATAATAAAAAAAGAAAAAATATTTAGGTGGCAACATCATATTGTGGATAAGAGTATGTGCTTTGAGTCAGGCTAACTGAGTTCAGAGGCTGAGTTTGATATTAATTAGCTATGTGATCTAGGGTAGTGGTCGGCAAACTGCGGCTCATGAGCCACATGCAGCTCTTTGGCCCCTTGAGTGTGGCTCTTCCACAAAATACCACAGCCTGGGTGAGTCTATTTTGAAGAAGTGGCGTTAGAAGAAGTTTAAGTTTAAAAATTTGGCTCTCAAAAGAAATTTCAATTGTTATACTGTTGATATTTGGCTCTGTTGACTAATGAGTTTGCTGACCACTGATCTAGGGAAAGGTAGTGAACTTCTCTAACATCTTCCGTTTCTTCATCAGTAAAGTGAGGATAATAATAGTACTCATCTTATAGGACCATTGTGAAGTTTAAGTGTAATAATGTTGGTAAGAGTCCTTGGAATATTGCTAATACAGTTGTTAAACATTCTACATTTTATTCCTTGCCATATATCTGTCTGACTGCTGTTAGATATTCATGCATTCAAAGCTAAACTCAATATTTTTGGCCAAAGACTTGTCAATCTCTGTTAATATCCTATATAATAAAAGCTTAATATGCTAAGTGCCCGGTCCTTCGGTTGG
This sequence comes from Corynorhinus townsendii, assembly GCA_026230045.1. Lineage (NCBI taxonomy): Eukaryota > Metazoa > Chordata > Mammalia > Chiroptera > Vespertilionidae > Corynorhinus > Corynorhinus townsendii. The sequence continues at coordinate 114,353,915 of JAPDVU010000007.1, read as the reverse complement.
CCATTCAACCAATCAAAGTGTAATATGCTAATGATATGCTAAGACAGCTCAACTGCTCACTGTGATTTACACTGACCACCTGGGGGCAGACAGTCAACTGGTCGACCAGTCGCTATGATGTGCACTGACCACCAGAGGGCAGACGCTCAATGCAGGAGCTACCTCCTGGTGGTTAGCACACTCCCACAGGGGGAGTGTCGCCCAGCCAGAATCCAGGCTCACAGCTGGCAAGCACAGCAGCAGTGCTAAAGATGCCCGACTGCCAGCTTAGGCCTGCTCCCCATGGGTCAGACATCCCCCAAGGGCTCCTGGGCTGTGAGAGAGTGCAGGCTGGGCTGAGGGACACCCCCCCCCTCACCCAAATGCATGAATTTCATGCACCAGGCCTCTAGTCACTAATAAAGTAGAACTATAATAGTAATCCCTACACAATTACTTCTAATTCAACCCACATGTTTTAATAAATATATCTTCCTGCCCATTCTATCTCCTTAACTGTTTTCTGAGTTCTCCTTTCCTTTCTCTTCTATTTCTATATCTACTTGTCTCTTTTACCTCTGTTTCTCACCTCTAGTTTTATAGTCCTAAAATCCATTCATCGTTCTATTGGTTAGTTGATTTTTATAATACAAATCCGATCTTGTTACTTCTTCAGTAGCTCCAGGTTTGCTACATGATGAATCCCAAGCTACTCAGCATGGTACACAAGGTTCTTAATTATCTCACTCTCAACCTACCACTACACTCTTATCACTTAACACAACTCCCCATACATCCTGTACAGGTTTTATAGTGTGCCATCATTCTGTCCCATTTTCTAGATTGATCACCTCACCTGTCCCCAGAACAGTTTCTTAGTTTGTGTTCTCTCGGAAGCAGACTCTCAGACAAGAATTCTTATTGTTGGAAACAATTATAAAAGTCTATGAAATGGGAAAAAAGCAAAAAGACTACTGAGTACCCTATCTATCCCTCCCAGTTATCTCTACTTTTTCATTGTCTTTGAACTATTTCACAACTCTAAGTTGTAGAAAACTATTACCCATGGAAATAGTTACTTTCTATACACACATAAATTATGCCCAGTGGAATGTAATTGATTGTTGTCCTGTAGTTATTGACCCGTTCTTCCAGTTTTACACCTACTTGTAAATTTATTTCACAACATTCCTTATCTGACATCTATATGTAGTAGTTTGAATGCTCCTTTGAGTAGGGTTGTTATATTTAGCAAATCAAACTAACGAGATGCCCAGTTATATTTGAATTTCAAGTGAATAGTTATTTTTTTAGCATAAGTATGGTCCTGTTCAAAAATTCAGATATTCTTACACTTAAAAATTTACCTAAAACTCAAATTTAAAATCCTACATTTTATCTGGTAATTCTACCTTTCCTTCAGTTGTGACATTCTTCATTTTTCTCATTAAATAATAAGTTAAATAAAATCATGGATATGTATTTATTTTACAATTGTATGAAAGTCTTCATTTTACTTTTTAAAATCATCTCATAACAGTATACAAGTAGTTTATTTGGGTAGTGAGGAAATAAGGAAGTGAGACAAGGTATGGGAGCCAGCTTATAAACACACATTATAAAGCCAGTTACTACTGTGGGTAACTGCAGTTAACTCTCCCGCGGGCACTCCCAGTCAGTATGGCACACATTTCTCAGCGTTATCTCAGCCCTGGGTAAGGAAGGTGAGGTATTTATCCAACAACTGTTATACTTAACACTCCACTCCAGACCTTTCTTTATCTATGATGGAGGCCTGCTTGTGAGGGAGTGGTTAATTTCTAGAATGTCCAACCTGTCATGAATGTGGCCAAAGAGCCAGCTCCAATAACATTTGAGCTAGTGTACACTTCTGTTGTAAAGACAAAAAATATAGGCAGGCTACCAACCGCTTCAGTTACACTGGCCAAATGTACACATACTTCAAGATAATCACAAATGCCACCTTCTCTATTACTCCTTTGTTAGTTCCCAATAGTGGTTAACAGTTCTTGCTTCATGGACTCCTTATGCTTTATAACGATGTCTCTAATGGAAGTTTTGACAACTATCACACTTATTTTTCTCACTATGTGAATCTCCTCCAAAAAGATTAAAAACTTCTGAAGAATAGAGATCAAGTTTTATCTGTATTTATAGACCCAATTCCTGGTAGATAATCTAGAAAGGTTTATTGAATGAATGAGTCAATTGAATAAATGTACAGCAATTTGAAGGAAGAGGTTTATTGGAGAAGGCTTTAGCAAAGAGTTACATCTCAGCAAGGTCTTGAAGGATAATAGTCCACTAAGATAGAGAAGTCACTTCAAGCAAGAAAATCATTATAAACAAATAAATGAAGAGAGAGGATTTATATTCACGTAGATGTGGTTTGGCCTTTACAGTAGCAACTATTTCTCTTTCCCATATATGTTGGGTGCTTTTCCATTTTTGCTCCTGAAGCATTTTAAAAGTCCAACTTTCAAAGAGATCTTTAAAAAGAATGACAGAGCTACACTGTGGTAGTCTTTGCCACAGCTTCTCCCAGAATAAATACAACATAAAAACATCAGCAAATGTTTCATCTGAAGCAATTCAGCATTGGGAGGCACTAACCCCGCTTTCATTTCCCTCCTAGGAGGTCATAATTACATTGTATCTCCTATGCAATTAAAATTTTCACAGCACCGTCAAGATTGGTGTATATATAAACTAAATAACTTAAAATCATTCTCTTTTGAGTCCCTTAGGAGAAACATCTCAAAAAATTCTCTCTTTTATCCTAGTGTAGTATCAGATTTCCCAACATATAAAATGGCTTGTTTTGTCAACCTAATAATGAAAGCCTGGGTACCTCTGTCACTCATTCCTTGGATTCACCAATATTTATTTTAAAAACTTGAAGATGAAAAATAAAAAGAGCAGTCTAGCCAATTAAGAAATACTGACATTATGAATAATTACATATATAACTAAGGTAAGATGACTGAAAACAAATACTTTAGCATAAATCAAGAAATGTTAATTGAGGAATTTAAGATTTATGAAATGTCTCTAATTATATAGAGTATAAGAAATTCAATGCCTATTCATGATGCAATAAGGGATGTAGAAGACATTCTGGGCTTCACCAGGAAGCATACCTACCAGGTCATTTGATAATCAGTTGTGACCAGTAAGACAAGAAAGGAAGCTAGACTCTATGCCCGAGGCTTGGGGAGAAAAACTCAACAATAACAACAAAAATTATTTTTAATGGGTAAATCATCAATTTAATAAGCTTAATATGGGAATGTGGCAAATCCAGACTTGACTGGGATGGGCAATGAAGAAGAATTGTTTGTGTATTAAACATTTGTGTGTTTACTGGTTGTGGTCAAGTTTTGATGAGGAACCACATTGTGGAGCTGGTAAATTTGTTTATTTTATAGCTTGTCTCCATCCAGTAGACATGTCCAAGATATCAGGATCACAAGTATTCTTGGTAGGATTCATTTAGAATTTGAGAAGATCTTTTTTTATTGGACTCAAACTGATCAGGGATAGCTAATCCATTTTCTCTCCTTGTTCTCTATTTGCTTAGAATTCAATTTGCTTCAGTGGAATTCTAATAGATTATAACACCTTATAGAATTATTTAAGTCTTAAATCAATCCCTGTATAAAAATCCCTTAGCTCAGTGTCTGGAAAATTATAAGTGCTTGATAATTATTTTTTCTGCTTCTCTAAATCCCAGAAAATTGAGGCAGATAAAAAGTAATATTGATTTGGCCAAAAATGATAAATTTGGAACCTATGGCTGACTGAAGAACTCTGTAAATACAGACTATCATAGGCCTCTAACCCTTAACAGAAGGATTAATTTTGTACTTAATCCACATATTGAGGTTGGAAGAACCAAATGCACTGCCTTCCCTGGTCAGAATTGTATTAGGAACTAGAGCTGAGACTCCTGTAAAAGAGGAGATATCTCAGAAGGTCAAGGATGCTTGAATTACTAAACTCTTTATATAACAAGTTAAATACATATGAGTAAAATAGCATTAAAAGGTAACCAAATGAGGGAAAAAATTTTTGTTGTTTCACTCTTTCACTTGGTGAAAAAAAAAGTTGGACTTCAATGATTTTTACTTATGTTTTGATTAAAAGGCTCAAAACAATGTATTTTCTGAATAACATTTCAAACAAAGCGATGCAGACATCCTCTATAAAATAAAACTGTCTTTGGGGATGAGAGTTTTTGTTCTGAATGCTGGAGACCACCTTGTCAAGGAGCTGAAAGGTGGTTCTGGCTAAGGGTAAACAGACCAGATCAATGAAATGATGGACATCATTCTCACTGAAACCACAAGGTCACTGTTTCAGAAGACCCTGCTCTGCCCAGATTCTGTTTCTGGGCTTTTCCTTTCCACAGAAGTTCCACTAAGGTGAGCCTCTTTATTTGCAGTCATTCACTGACTAAACAAATGCAGTTTCCTGGGGGATATGTGGTATGCTTTGCAGATAATTGCTATTGTTCTGAAAAAGCTTCTTCGGTGCCTACCAGAATCTTAAAAATAAAACACACCACGAAAGCACTTAAATTCTATTTCAAGCGTTCAATTGCTTTATAGTATCTTTCTCTCACTCCCATAGTCAAAATGTTTAGTTAAATTTGATCAATTTTGTAATTCTCTTTGCATTTAAATTGTGCTCTCATTTCCTTCTGTGGTTGGATAAGAGCCATTTGAAAGGGAGTTTATACCAGGTTCATTGTGCATATATGCCTAAATAATATTATAACACAAGTAGTAAAAATCTGAATAAAGTAATTGAGTAGATATTTTTCCTGTAAAGGGTTTCATGCACTGGTAAAGTTTCAGATATTCTTGTGCTGTACTTAAGACCAAAGGCTTTGTTGGGGAGAAAGTCAGACAAGTTTTCAAACTCAGCTTTACCATTTATTTGTTCTATGATCTTAGATAAATTAACCTTCCTGAGTCACAGTTACAAATATGCTAAATTTACATCAATTAAGCATGAATGACAATAATAGTACTGACTTCAAAGGGCTGCTGTGGAAAATAAAAATGTATTGTATATAAAATGATTGCTCCATAGCAATAAAAATAAATGCTACTCTTATTATTTTTTTTTTTTACTAGAGGCCCAGTGCACGAAATTCATGCACAGGGGAAGGGGTGTCCCTCAGCCCAGCCTGCACCCTCTTCAATCTGGGACCCAGCGGGATCGGGCCTAAATGGGCGGTCATACATCCCTCACACAATCCAGGACTGCTGGCTCCCAACCACTCACCTGCCTCTGCCTGATTGCCCCTAACTGCTTCTGCCTGCCAGCCTGATCACCCCCTAAGCACTCCTCTGCCAGCCTGATCAAAGCCTAACTGCTCCCTGGCTGGCCCGATTGCCCCTAACTCCCTCCCCTGCCGGCCTGGTTACCCCTAACTGCCCTCCCCTGATGACCCAGTCACCCCTAACTTCCCTCCCCTGCTGGCCTGGTCACCCCTAACTGCCCTCCCCTGCAGACCTGCCCCCCCAACTGCCCTCCTCTGCTGGCCCGGTCACCCCTAACTGCCCTCCCTGCTGGCCTGATCACCCACAACTGCCCTTCCCTGCAGACCTGGGTCCTGCCCAACTGTCCTCCACTGTAGGCCTGGTCCCCCCCCAAGTGCCCTCCCTTGCTGGCCTGGTCTCCCCCAACTGCCCTCATCTGCCAGCCTGGTCACCCCCAACTGCCCTCCCTGCTGGCCTGGTCACCCCCAACTGCCCTCCCTGCTGGCCTGATTACCCACAACTGCCCTCCCCTGCTGGCCTGGTCACCCCTAACTGCCCACAACTGTCCTCCCCTGCAGGCCATCTTGTGGCGGCCATCTTGTGTCCACATGGGGGCATCCATCTTTGACCACATGGGGGTGGCCATCTTGTGTCTTAGAGTGACAGTCAATTTACATATTACTCTTTTATTAGATAGGATTCTCACCAGGTAAGATAATAACAAATAAAACTTACTCAAAATATAAGGGATCCACCTCCAAGAAAAAGAAGTCCTTTTCTTCTTAAAAACAATTTCCAGAAGAGCTACTATTTAGTTGGTTATACCAATTGTTGACTAATTGGATCATACCAGTAATCAAAATAATAGAAATGAGCTGATGAGTCAAAGAAAAATTTAATTAAATTAAAAACAGCTCTTTTTTGAACATCTACTATGAGTAGGCACCATTTTAAAATTTTTAAGATCTTATCCATACCTCACAAAGTAAATATGAATTGTTATTCTCAAATTAGAGAGTAAAAAGATTAGCAAATGGTCTATTCTTTAAAAATTATTCAGTTGGGTAACCAATTTTAGCTACAATATGAAAAAAAAAAGCTTGAAATTTGTCATTCCTCTCCTTACAAAAAGAAACTGCAAAAAATAAAACCCTGAAATTTAATGAATATTCTAGGAACCATTAGAGAACTGAGGTCACAGGGCAGACCTGCATCCCTCAACCTGGAGATAGGCAAACATAGAGAATCACAGAGGGAGTAGGCTTACCTGGAGCAGGAGTCCCTGGAGCCATAAACTGGTAGGAACCCTTTAACGGTCATTTTAATGAATTACTGGAGTCTGAGTATGCATTAACTTGAAAATAAGAGACTTCTGGGTACCACAATCATAGCAGGGCCCTCACACTTTCATGGGTTTTACCACCAAGAACCCCACCTGATTGTCACTGTTAAGAGCCAAGAAATATCTGCTAAGGCTCTGGCAGAGGCAGGGAAAAGGTAACCAGTGAGAAATACTACTAGTGAAGAGGATTCTCCACACAAAGGCCTGCTTTACAGGGAAAAAGTCTTTATCAGCACCTCATCCCATCTAAAAAGAAGGGCATGTATCCATAACCCTCTACTAAGGAGGGGAGCCATGAAACACTTGTGAAGGTCACAGCCCAGGAATACAGGCTCACTAAAACATCAAGATTTAAGCATAGGATTATATAATGCTTCTCCTCTCCCACACCTTAGCACCACACTAATGGCTCCAGGATAGTAACATGGATTACTGCCAAACAAGGTGCAAGTTGTAGATTCTATCTAAGAGAGAGTTCTTAAGGCAGCCAGAAGTCAAGAGGACAGACAAAAACAAGGACACTGAAGAAATTTGAACACTCTGGCACCCACTTACACCAAATATGTAACACAGCCCAACTTTTAGACATATTAACAAAACGTCACACAACAAGTCTATTTATCTCTGTTCCTATTACTCAATTAAATATGTATGGCTTTCAACAGAAAATAACAAAGCCTACTGAAATGCAAGAAAAATCACAACCTGAAGAAACAGAGCAAGTATAAAACCAGAATTAGATGGTATAAATTTTTAAATCATAAGATAGTAAACTTAAAATAACTAAAGAAGGATTCTAAGAGAACAAGTACACAATATGAAAGAATGGCCTGGCTGGCATGGCTCAATGTTTGAGCATCAACCTATGAATGGTTAGAGCACATGCCTGTTGTGGGCTCAACCTCCAGTGTGGGGCATGCAGGAGGCAGCCAATCAACGATTCTCTCTCAACATTGATGTTTCTATCTCTCCCTCTCCTCTTCTCTCTAAAATCAATAAAAATATATTTTTTTAAAAAATGATGGGCAATGTAAACAGAAAGATAGGGACTCTAAGAAAGAAGCAAAATAAAATGATAGAAAAAAACAACAACAGCCCTAACCAGTTTGGCTCAGTGGATAGAGCGTCAGACTGCGGACTCAAGGGTCCCAGGTTCGATTCTGGTCAAGGGCATGTACCTTGGTTGCGGGCACATCCCCAGTAGGGAGTGTGCAAGAGGCAGCTGAATTGATGTTTCTCTCTCATCGATGTTTCTATCTCTCTATACCTCTCCTTTCCTCTCTGTAAAAAATCAATAAAATATATTTAAAAACAAACAAAAAAAACCACTATAACAGAAATGAAGAATGCTTTGATGGGCCCTTGGGTAGACTGAATATGGCCAAGAAAAAATAAAATCTGTGAAATTAGAAGAGGTCACTAAAAACTTTCAAAAATAGTAGAAAAAAATGTAAAAGAGCAGATCATTCAAGAACTGTGAACAATTTTAAAAGGTATAACACATTTGGAATACCAGCAGAAGAAGAAATAAATAACAGTGTAGAAAAAATATTTGAATTAATAATCACCAATGATTTTCCAAAACTAATGACAGACACCAAGCCACAGGTCCAGAAGGCTCATAGAACATCTGATAGGATAAATACCAAAAAGTCTACACCAAGACCTATTTCAAAGTGAAAAAAGAAAAATTAAAGGCAAAGAGAAAACCTTAAGAAGAGTCAGAGATGGGTGAACACCATAACAATACGGATCAAAATTTCATTTGATTTATCAGAAACTATACAAGCAAGAAGAGAATTGAGTAAAATAGTTAAAGTGCTGAAGGAATAAAACCATTCTTCTAAAATTCTATATCTAGTGAAATTATCCTTGAAGAATGAAGGAGAAATAAAAACTTTCTCAAACAAAAAGTGAGAAAACTCACCATAAGAAAGTAGATCTTGCAAGTTGTGTTAAAATAATTTCTTCACAGGGGGAAGGAAAATTATATAGATCAGAAACTCAGATTACATAAAGGAAGGAAGGATGTCAGAGAAGGAATAAATGAAGATAACGTTTTTTTGTTTGCTTGCCTTTGTCAATCCTCACCCAAGGATATTTTTTCTATTGATTTTTTTAGAGAGAGTAGAAGGGAGGGGAAGAGACAGAGAAAGAGAGAGAGAAATATCAATGTGAGAGAGACACATCAATGTGAGAGAGAGAGACACCAATTATTTGCCTCCAGAACACACCCCAGTGGAGGCCAGGGATTGAGCCTAGAACTGAGGTATGTGCCCTTGACCAGAATGAACCCAGGACCTTTGAGTCCGCAGGCAGATGCTCTAACCAAACTAGCTAGGGCAATAAAGTCACTTTTTAAACTTTTTTATTCTTAATAGATCTAAAATGTAACTGTTTAAAGTAGTAATAGTGAAAACTTATTGGGTGCTTATACTAGTAGCCTATGGATATGTGAAATGAATGACAGCAAAGTATAAGGAACTGGATGAAGGTTCCCTGCTATAAGGAACCTGCACTACTCTTGAAGTGATGTAGAGTTTTTTGAAAGTGAATTTAGATTAGTTTTTAATCTATATATAGTGACCATTATGGCCGGTCACTATGATGTGCACTGACCACCAGGGGGCAGATGCTCAACACAGGAGCTGCCCCCTGGTGGTTAGTGTGCTCCCACAGCCAACCTCTGTGGCTGGCCAACCTCCTGTGGTCCCTCCTCCCAGCCAGATGGCCCCAATTGGCCCCCATCACTGCCTGGGCCAAGGGACCCCGCCTATGCACGAATTCGTGCACTGGGCCTCTAGTATATATGATAAACTCTAGGACAACCAGAAAATTAGTTTTTGAAAGAACTGCAATTAATATGCTAAGAGAGGAGATAAAATAAAATCATCATATATAATAAAAGGCCAGCCACCATAAGCATAAGGACCAGAACAACCAGAGACCACAACTACCACAGCCCCTCGCTGGGTTGGCCCTGCCCCCAAGCAAGCAGGTAGGGGGGATCAGGGAGCTAAGCAGAGTGATAGGGGTTATCAGGGAGGCAGACCAGTGGTTAGGGGTGATCAGGTAGGCAGGCAAGTGGTTAGGGGTGATCAGGTAGGCAAGCCAGCAGTTAGGGGTGATCAGGCATTCAGGCAAGTGGTTAGGGGTGATCAGGTAGGCATGTGAGTGGTTAGGGGTGATCAGGTAGGCAGACGGCCTCTGATTGGGCTGTCTCTGCCCCACAGCAAAGACAGAGGGAGGCCCAGGCCACTGGCGATGACTCTGTGACAGGTGGGCAGCCAGCCAGCGATCATCCCGCAGCCAAGCCATTGCACCCCATGCCTGTCGCCTATAGAGGGAGGCCACCAGTGGTAGGGGGGGCAGCACTGCACAGATGGCAAGCAGTGGCAGTGGTGGGGATGGGACCAGCTGCCTACAGCCAGGAGAAGGAAAGCTCCAATAGGTGCTGATCTCAGGCCAGGACTAGGAACCCTACCCGAGGGTGTCCTGGATTGTGAGAGGTGCAGGCTGGGCTGAGGGCTCCCCCCAAGGGCACAAATTTTTGTGCATAGGGTCTCTAATATTCTATCTAATAAAGAGGGAATATGCAAATTGACCCTCACGCCATTGCAAAGATGGCAGCACCCACAGCAAATAAGGACGGAATATGCTAATTGAATGCCTCACCCTCAAATATGGCAGTGCCCTCAACCAATAAGGAGGGAATATGCTAATTGACTGCCACACCCTCAAAGATGTCGGTGCCCACAGCCACAAGATGGCAGCACCCAGTCCCCTAATCCCCGCCAGGGTGGCAGGCACATGGCAAGCCCGGGCCCATCCCCAGGCAGGCCTGGCCACTCCACGCCCCTGCTTTCAGAGTCCCCCAGTCCCCTCAGCCCCCCAGCCACCCAGGGATGCCCAAGGCTCAGGTAATCAGGGCTGGCCGAGGCTTGCGCTGCCAGCAGTGGCAGCAGCGGAGGTGTGATGGGGCATCACCTTCCCCTGATTGCTGGTTTGCCTCCCACCCCTGAGGGCTCCTGGACTGTGAGAGGGGGCAGGCCAGGCTGAGGGAAGGTGAATTTTCATGCACCGGGCCTCTAAAATATATAAATATGAATTGCCTTGGAAGGTTTACTGTATTGTATCTTTTAGAAAATTACATTAACACAGACATTCCACTAAAGAAATCATACTACAAGGACAGTAGAAAGGTAGTATTGATGTAGATGTTGCTATATCAATTTCATCAAATCTACTGGCCATGAAATTATAGAAAGCTCAACCTGAACCATGCATTTCCCTCATTTTACAGGGAAGAAACCATGGGACTAATATGTGAAATGACTTGTCTATATTTAATTATACTGAGGACATGGATCTACCACCTATATCTTCTAATCTTCCTATTTGCCACATATAGCAATTGGGCAATATTTGATTCCATTCCATTCTATTTTTGTTAGTTTGTTAACAAAGATTAGATATAGGTGCCATGACCTTCCTTCACTGCGGGGTTCAGGATCTGAAGGAGGGGCCGATGTACAAATGAAAATGCTATAAAAGAAATATGAATTTAGAAGGCATTGGGGGCCAGGTGGAGCCACTTCTGTCCACCTTTTATTTACTTGAATACACATTTGCCCTTTAGCAATGCCTATAGGCATATCAAAGATAAAGTTTGGTAAATAGTAACAGGATTATCAGGTTAGGGAATTGCCTTGAGCCAACACAATCTCAACACAAATAATCAGTGATTAGCATCAGCCCTGCTAACACCCAAGGTCCATAGGCCTTCCGCATTCCTTGGTGCACTCTCATTAAAGTATCAACAAGCAGTGGTTTCTCGCACATAGGTTTTGTGTGTGTGTGTGTGTGTGTGTGTGTGTGTGTGTGTGTGTGTGTGTAGTGTGTGCAGGGGCATGATGGACAATCAAATTGTTGTGTGCGTGTGTGTTTGTCAAATACTTATTTTCTTTAATTTTAATTTATACTTATATTTTATTTTCATTGCTAAATGTACACTTTTTAAAAATGTGTTATTTACATAAATTTGATATTAACTACTAATTTTTTCAAAAGCAATGAATAAAAGTTTCCAATACTTTAAGAATGTTATTTATGAGTAATGACCTCTTTCTATCTTCTCTAAATAAACACTTTGGAAAATAACATTTGAAGAGACATCTAAGCCTCTGGATTTTTCTTTCTGAAGCTATTTTGTGATATGTGTAATGTAGTGTTTGTGATTTCTGATGCATTAAACTTTAAAAATAGAAATAATTTCCTTGCTATTACTCCCACAGTAAGAAAGGAGACAGCAAGAAGAATACATTAGAGCCCATGAATGTCTCCCCATAACTATGTAATACCTATGGCTAAAAATACATTTAAACAAATCAATAGAAAATTCTTCAGGTCCTCAGTAAAGGTCACTAATTTCTCTGGTCCTGGCCTGAGGCAAAAAATGAATAGCTGAATGTAGATTGTGAAGATAGGTCACAAGGAATTAGAAATGTTTGTCATTTCTTTTTGTCAGCTAAAAATAATCATGAATACATTATTCAAATAAGAGTGTAAACTGAATGGAAGCTAAAACCCCATACTATATTTTTTACTACATTTGGAAACCTGTGACTATTAAATCTCACTAAAATATAAGTTATTTTAAAACTAAATATAAGATTAAGAAAAAGTAGCTAGTGAATGTTACCTATTCAAATGCATTTCATTGCAATAGATTATAAAATTATGAATCTAGATGATGATTAGGATTTTGTTTTCTTAATGAAGCTTTGGAAGTTATAAAGCTGCTATTATGCATTTTTTGAGCTTTCTGTACTGCCTTAGGTAAGCACTTAGAGGTTTTATAATTGCAGTCATGTCTAGATATTTATTAAACACAAAATCTATATAAAAATCTACCATGCAGTGATGATACTAAGGTTTATTTTTAATAGTTTTAGTCAACTGAAAAGTGAGTTAATTTACATAAAACAATGAATACCAAAATAAGGACCAATGGCAAAAATGACATCTCTGGCATAGACCAGAGTCCTACCGAGGTTCAGAAGGGAAGAACAACTAACCATGGGTTTATAATATAAATATATCCTTTATAGATACACTAGAGAATGGTGTGAGGCAGGAGCCCCTTTTGGGTTACATAGGTGTTATAAGAGGTTTTCTTCAGAGAGAGGCCAATTGTGTATGCTGACATCGTATTACAGAATTGAGTTATCATCCCTGCATTTCTTCAGGGATGGTGGTAACAAGAGGCTCTTACCTGGAAATAGGCTAAACTGAAACTAATTTCTTCCAGTCAAGCAGTTCCCGAGAGTGGAATCAAAGAATTCAAAGGAAACTGCATTCAAGAGGTGTGATCAATGGAGACAAGAAATAGCATTTGAATGGGGGTAAAAACACCTAAAAGGGACTTGATGCCCACTGTCAACTTTATGAGATGACTAGGAGTGGATTCAGTTAAATTTACCTAATTAGGTGAGCTTCTTAATTTAAATTAAATTATCTAAAAAGTTAAATATTTGATTTTGAAATGTATTTAAATTCACAATTTACTAATAAATTTAAAACACTGGGATTCACACTTGAAAAACCATGAAATTTCAGATAGCAGCCATAACACATTTCATCAGACATCAAAGTGAGGAAATTTTACAGACTAAAGAGACCTGAAAGTTACAGTTTTCCAAATGTGGTAAAAAAAAAAAAATGTGTTGCATTTTCACTTTCATTCACTTTATTTTTATTATAATTTAAAAATTAAAGTTTATTTAAACTGAAAAGCAAAAACAAAAAAAGGAATTAGCCCATCCATTTCTCCCAACCTCCAACTCCTTGCCTCTGGAACTACCAACCTATATTGGCAGCCTGGTGCATGAAATCGTGAATGGGTGGGATCCGGCCAGCCTGGCCAGGGGGAGGGGACATAGGTGGTTGGCCAGCCTGCCTGCTGGTTGAACTCCTCCTGGTCAAGGGGACAATTTGCATATTAGCCTTTTATTATATAGGATATACACTAAGTGGCCAGATTATTATGCATTCAGAGATCATAATAATCTGGCCACTCAGTGTGTGTGTGTTTGTGTGTGTGTGGGTGTATTTCAGAGATGAAGGAAGAGGGAGAGAGATAGAAACATCAATGATGAGAGAGAATCATTGATCAACTGCCTCCTGCATGCCCCCTACTGAGGATTGAGCCCACAACCTGGGCATGTGCCCTTGACCAGAATTGAACCTGGGACCCTTCAGTCTGTAGCCCAGCACTCTATCCACTGAACCATACCTGATAAGGCTTGTTTGATTTAGATTCCACAAATAAGAGTGATCATATGGCATTTGTCTTCTTTGTTTGATGTATTTCATGTAGTATAATGGTCTTGTAGTCCATTCATGTTATTGCAAATAGCAGGATTTTATTCCATTTTATAATATATATATATATATATATATATATATATATATATATATATATATATGGTCAATAACATACATACTACAGTATCTTTATCCATTTATCTTTAGATGGCCACAGATTATTTCTATGTGTGGCTATTGGAAATATTACAGCTATAATCATGCAGGTGCAATTATATTTTCAAGTGAGTGGGATTTTTCCCATTGGGTAAATACACAGAACTATAATAGTTGGGTCATGTGGTAACTCTATTCTTAATTTTTTTGGATCTCCATACTGTTTTCATAGTGGCTGCACAAGTTTACATTTCCATCAACAGTGCACAAGAGTTTCCTTTTCTTTGTCAACACTTTTAATCTCTTGTCTTATTGATAATAGCTATTCTAAGGATCCAAGATGGTGGTGGAGTAGGTGGAAGGTACACTCACCTCATCCTAGAACAAAACTAGAATCACAATTAAAATATAGAACAATCAACCTGAATAACCAACTGAAGACCAGTTGAACAAAAGTCTTATAACTAAAGATTTATAGAAAAGCCACATCAAGACTGGTAAGAGGGGCATAGCCCTGGAAAATGGCTGGCCTCGCTCCCATGGGAGGTGGCTGAAATCCTGGAGGAATACCTCAGCTGCAAAGGTTCCTCCTGAGGAGTGTGGGACCTCAACCTCATGCCAGGATCCTCAGACCAGAGCAGTAAAAATCCACAGGGAATGTGTCCACCAGGTAGAGACAGGGCAAAGGGGCAGGTACCTTCTTAAAGGCCCAATGCACAAAATCCTGTTGGTAGCCACTCACCCTGAGTTCTGGCTGAGTGAAGGCAGAGGAGCAGACTGAGTTGTGTGGCTCTTGGACAGAGGCCATTTTTCCCTCGTATGCCTGTCTGATGCAGAGCCTTCCCTTCACTTGGCCAAATCTTAGTCTGTTTGGCCTGATTATGTCCTGGAATTCCACCCTACCATAAAGGTCTGAGGGCACCTGGCAGGTGGCATTTAGACTTGGTATACCCTAGAAGTTTTGCTGAGTGGCCTCAGGACCAACCCTGGCACCAAGATTGAAACTATTCCAGTTTGGTGAACACCACTCACATCTACCTGGTGACTCATTGAGAAGCTACCTCATGCAACTCAGGTACCCCAGAGGCTCTATCAGCAACTGAAACTAACAGGCAGCCAGCAGGCTGAGTAAGGTGGAGGTGTATCTCAGGGTCCCTTGGGCTTGGTGGTGGTTAAAGCTGACTTTGGTGCACAGCTTGTTCTTCCCCTTCCCCTCCCCACCCCCCCCCCCCACATACACAACAGGGCTAACAGAGGCAGCCACAAACTGGATTGCTTTGTAGCTCCAAACAGGGGGCCCAGGCCAATCACAGGTAGTGTCTGACATTGATCTGCATCAGAGATCCTCCCAAGAGGACCTAGAACCAATGCACCCAGTGGACAGCTTTAAATAACATCAGAGCAGGACCCAATTAGCTTCACAAGATACATATCCAAAGGAAGATCTTGAAAGGCACCCTGTTGAGACAAATTATGCTTAGTGTGGCCAGTACCTACACAGCAGCTTGTACACTGTGGTTGAAGTCCATTCTCACGGTAATCCAACCTGAGGGTTGACCCCGTGCATGAATGGGCCAATAGCAATCGAGACTCAATTGCAAAAGGAAGGATCACATAATCCACCCAAGGGACATTGCTGAAGCTCCCTGCTCAGGTGTTTAAGGAGAATGCACCACTGGTTTCCAAAGAACAACTACCAAGACTTGGATACATAACAGACCTATCTAATACACAAAAACAAACACAAAGAGTCAGCCTACATGAGGACAAGGAGATACACCCCAAATGAAATAGCGAAAGAACTGTCCAGAAAAAGAGGTAAATGAAATGGAGGCAATGTATTTACCATGTATAAAGTTTTTTAAAAATCATTACAAGTATGCTTAAGGAATTTAGTGAGAAATACCACAGCATGAAAAATGACATAGAAAACATAAAAACTAACCAGTCAGAAATGAATAATGCAATACCTGAAATGAAGAGTACATGAGAAGGAATAAACAGCAGGTAGATGAAGCAGAGTATTGAATCAGTGATTTGGAAGACAAGGTAGCAGAAAACACTTAACAGCAGCAAAAATAAAAAACAAATTGTTAAAAATGAGAATAGTTTAAGGGAGCTTGGGACAACAAAAAACATAACAACATCCACATCATAGGGGTTCCAGAAGGAGAAAAGAGAGAACAAAACTTTATTAGCCTATTTAAAGAAATAATGATTGGAAACTTCCCTAATCTGGTGAAGGAAAAAGATGGAGGATTCTAAAAATAAGCATCAGCAACTTGTCAGCCTATCCTTAGGCAAAGGGAGAAGTGGGAAAGAGTTTCTGGTGCATTCTACCCCTCACCACCTCCAGCCATCATCCCAGCGTATGCAGCAGGTGGTACTCTACCCAAATGACCTATTGTGCAATTGAAGACTTGACATAGGAAGAGAGATGATAGCAGAAGCTTCATACCTCCTCCCACCACAGTGATCCTGAGGTCAGCAGTGCTGCCAGCCCGTTTCATAGGTAAAGAAACTAAAGCTCCATGAAGAGTAAATGGCCAGAGGTGCCCAGCACCCAGACAAGGCATATGTGCTCCCCTTTTCCAGGAATCAGAGGGCCACAAAGAGTTAATCACAGCCCTCCATCATGTTAATGCCAGGAAGGAGACCCATGTCTCAGAGCCCAGCACTGTCATGACCTCCAGTCTCACCCATGGTGACAGCACCTTCTCTCTTCTGCCCCTGCAACCCTGCTCTGGACTTGACCCCACCCAAGCATGACTTCTCTACTTCTTCCATCAGGAACCTATTGTGTGTAGATTAGGGACCATCAGGGCTGAGATATGTGGATGAATGACAAATGCATTCCTTCAGACCTTCCTTTCAGCAAGGACCAGGGAGGGCCCAAGGAGGGCAGCACTGTCCCATGGTGCAAGACAGGCCAGGCCCTGACTGTACATGATGTCAATTCCAGGGGATGGTAAGAGGAGGGAGAGGGAAAGGTTAAATATCCTGGTGTCAAAAGATTTGTACAGGAGGTACAAGGTTCCCTCTGGGCTTTTCCATTGCCATCGAAAGACCCAAGCTGGGCCAAATTATATAAATTTATTATAGCACTTCATCTGTAAAATGGGCCAAAATTGCTATTGCTGTCTCTTCCCAATAAAGCTGTGCATATGAGAGGGAGGTTGTGCAGGTCAGAGGGGTTGTGCATATCATACACAGGACTTGTAAGGATCACAACCTGATTTATGGTGTGAAGGGACAGAAACAGGCAGAAAGGAAATGAAAAGCTGCTCCAGGTGGGAGAGACTTAGAAACATAAAATGTGATTCATGCTGGAGATGAGGTTGAGTGAGATTACAATATTATTTTCCTAGAGGGATGACTCTTTTAATTTTGCTGGAGTTATGGGCTTTGTACAGTAAACCAGAGACCATTTTTATCAACCTAGGGGAGGAAATGAGGGCCCAATCCCTGGACTGCTAACTGGGAGGTGATTTATTTGAAACCAAGGTTGACCTTTTGCTGATAACAGTCTGAAGGGGGCCCTGGACCCTGCTCTTGTCTGAGCTCAGCACGGCAGTCTTCAGTGACATAGGGACAGCTGAGGGCACCTGGCCTCCCCTAAGCCAGGTCCAGCCACACAAAAAAAACAAACACCCGGGCAGGGCCGGCAGGACATCCTCTCCAGCATTCCTGGGCCACCAGCCCTCTGGCCTGGGGTCACAGAGTCTTAGGCAGCAGTGCCTGAACTGTCAGCGAGCAAAATGGACACTTAATGCCTGACATCTGCCAGGCCTGTCATACACTTCCCATTCAGGGTCACGTGGCGCAGAACTCATCAAACAGACCTGTTCTGCAGAACAGTTGTGTGTGGGTTTTCTAAACAGCGCTCACACTGTTTGGAAGACAGAACTCATCACTTTGCAGAATTGCTGTTTGATTTGCTGGAGTTTCCTGACCAAGAAGAAACAGCACTTCCCTGTGGATAGCATGTCTGCCTCTCCTCTTTCCAAAGCACCTGCTTTCTTAATCCCGGGGGGGCCATCCAGACACCCGACATCAGTCTCTCCCTGAACCAGTCCCTAGGAACCTCAGAGGCAACCAGGAGGGGAGCTGCTATCCAGGAGGGGTAGTCAGGCAGTAGACCAATTAGTGGGGGGCTTTGGGAGGGGCTGACCCACACCACCTGCTACCCCCAAAGGCTTGAAGCCAGGAACTAAGAGGGTGGGAGCTGCCCCACATTCAATGGTCATAATTCCTGGTCCCCAAATCAGAAGTGAACCAGAGCTCAAGGATCTAGGATCATCAGCGCATGCACAGCCCTGGGATGGGGTCCCCTGGCACCACATGAAGCAGTACCAGGTGGTGACCATGAGATGAGGTGTCAGGACCACCACCAGTCAACTGGCCACCAGAGGCCTGAGGGCTGGCTAGTGGGGAAAGGGGGACAGGAGGCACATCTAGTGTGAACCGAGTCGGCTGTCAGGATCCTCTCCCTCTCTGAGGCAGCTCACAAAGCAACTACTGCATTTCTGAGCCAAAAATTAAGACAGGTTTTAACAAAAAAATGTTTTTTTCATTTGTGAATTTATATATTTGGGATGTCCTAAAGAGGTTTTAAAAACCATATGTATTTATATGTGAATGAATCAGGTTTATCACAAAAATAAAATTTTATGAAATCAGAAAAGAGCCCTTCACTCCCGAACTCATTGAACACATGTGTGCCCCTCTGTGTCCCTCCCCGGACCTGGGTCCTTGGGGGCAGGGCCTTCACAGTTTGCCTTTCAGGAGCTGAGAGGGGCTGGGAGACAGAAAGGAGAACAAGAACCACACTTTATTTCAGAAGATACCCAAAGCCATGGAGAAAGCAGGCTTGGTGATATGACGAGGGGGTGGCAGGGACTATATGGTTTCCTATTGCGGCCCTAACAAATGACCACAAACGGAGTGGCCCTCACCACAAAGTGTGTGATCACAGGTGCTGTGGGTCAGAAACCTGAGGTAGGTGCATCCAGCTGAGCTCCTCCCTGGAAGGTCTGGGGGACCCTGTTCCTTGCTCCTGGGGCACTGGAAGAACCCTCTGCTTACAGAGCAGTTTCCTTCTGTGTCCTTGCCAAAGCCACTCCCAGTTCCAGGGCCTCCAGAAAATCTTAGCTCCTGGTCCCTTCCTCCAGCCTCAATTTCCTCCAGCCAGCAACTCAGATTGAGCCCCCCCCCTCCCCTCAGCATCTATAACCCACCCTCTGGCCCACATCCCACTTTCAAGAACACATGGTTACTGAGGGCTAGGACCTCGGGGTTGAGCTGCACCTTCTGTACATTCAGTAGAGGGTCTGGGGTTTGTTGGTGCTGAATAAATGTTCATTCGTGATTTAGAAAAACAACCACATAAGAACACCTGGTTATATTGGCCTACCTGGCTGACCTCAAGTGGTTGCCAGGTTACTTCTATGACCTGTCTTACCATTGTGACCTGTCTTAGCTCTGTGACCTGTTGCCAGCTTATACCCACATGCCTGGGTTGAGGTCTCTTGAGTGTGATGCCTCAGGAAACTCAGGGAAGGGCTCCCCAAGATCTTGTCATGTCTAACTCAGACTTGGCTGTTGAGACAGAGCCTGCCACATGGAGAACTCAGGAAGCCACCACCAAAGGGAAGCAAGTGCCTCCAGGGCAGGGAGAGCCAGGCTGGTGCAGGAGAGGGCAGGCAGGAGTGGACGGGCGGGCAAATAAAGGGTGGGTTGAAAATGCTATCACAAACATGAAAGCTTTTAGGCATGAGAATAAGGTGATCTGATTTATATTTTTGAAGATCACTCAGTGATTTGACATTTGAAATGATATTTGACATGTATCCTGAGAGCCAGGCAGGATTTAGGCAGGTGAAGATGGTGAGATGTGCTTCAGGTACAGACAGTGGCCACAGCCTGGAGCAGGACAGATGAACACTGGGGACCAGAGCACATACCTCTCAGAGCCCATGAGTGATGGGACAGGGTAGGGAAACAGAAGACCCTGCATGGAGGGGATAGGGCAGGGGGAGAGGGGACCTTCTATGGAGGGGGCAGGGCAGGGAGGAGAGGGGACCTTCCATGGAGGGGGCAGGGCAGGGAGGAGAGGGGACTCTTCATGGAGGAGGCAGGGCACGGGGATAGGGATCCCACCTTTGAGGGGACAGGATAAGAGGGAGAGGGCACCCTCCATGGAGTAGGGAGAGGGGACCGTCAATGGAGGCACAGGGCAGGGAGCAAATGGTCCTCTCCATGGAAATGGGCAGGGGTATAGGAATCCCCACTTTGAGGAGGAAAGAAAGGGCATCAATGGACTGTCCATGGCAGGAATAAGACATGGAGGACAGGGAACCCTTCATGGAGGGTAATAGGCAGGGGAATAGGCATCCCCTCTGAGGGGACAGGCCAGGGGGGAGAGAGCACCCTCCAGAAAGCAGGGACAAGGGACCCTCCATGGAGGGGACAAAGAGGGGATACAGGGATCCCTCCATACCAGATAAGAGGAGGGTCCCCTTGTCCGTTTCATGGTGCATCCCCTGTCCCTGCTTTATGGAGGGTGCTCTCTCCCCACTGCCCTGTCCCCTCAGAGGGGGATTCCTATTCCCCTGCCTATTACCCTCCATGAAGGGTTCCCTGTCCTCCATGTTTTGCTCCTGCCATGGACAGTCCATTGACCCCCATTCTTCCACCCTCAAAGTGGGGATCCCTATACCCCTGCTCATTTCCCTCCATGGAGAGGACACTTTGCTCCCTGTCCTATCCCTCCATTGACGGTCCCCTCTCCCTACTCTACGGAGGGTGCTCTCGCCCCCCTACACTGTCTTCTTAAAGGGGGACCCCTATTCCTCTGTCAATTCCCCTCCATGGAGAATCCCCTTCCCCCCACCCCATCCTCTCCATTGAATATCCTCTGTCCCCACTCCAGAGAGCTTGTCCCTCCCTCTTTCCTGTCCCCTCAAAGGGGAATTCCTTGTACCCTGCCCATTCACTGCTATGGAGGGTTCGCTTTACCCCTTGTCCTGTCCCTCCATGGAGGGTCCCCTGTCCCCATAGGGATATGGCAAGGGTACAAGGAAGTACCCTAGGAGGGAACAGGGCAGGGGAGGGTATCATCCATGGAGTGGGGGAAGGAGACTCTCAATGGAGGGGACAGGGCAGGGAGAAAGGGGACTCTCTAAGGAGGGGAATGGGCAGGGGGACAGAGAAACATTTTGGAAGAGACATGGTAGAGAAGAGAGGGCACCCTCCATGGAGGGACAGGGCAGGGGGAAATGATTCTCCCCATGGAGGAAAATGGGCAGGGGTATTGGAACCCCACTTTGAGGGGACAGGCAAGGGGTGGTGGCATCCTCCATGGAGGAGGGACAGAGGACACTCCATGGAGGACAGGATAGGGGACAGGGGACCCTACATGAAGGGGAATGGTCAAGGGGATAGGAATCCTCTCTTTGAGGGGACAGGGCAGAAGCGAGGGGTACTCTCCATGGAGTGGGGACAGGGAACCCACAAGGAGGATCCCCTACCTCCTCCTCTTGTCCCCTCTATGGCACGTCCCCTACCCCTCCTCTATGGAGGGTGCTCTCCCCCCTGCCCTGTCCCCTCAAAAGGGGGATCTCTATCCCTCTGACCATTCCCCTCCATGAAGAGGACTCTTTGCCTCCTTCCCTGCTCCCCCATGCAGAGTCTCTGGCCCTCACTCCATGGAGGGTGCCCCCTCCCTCCTGCCCTGTCTCCTCAAAGGGGGGTCCCTATTCTCCTGACCATTCTCCTCCATGGAGGATCCCCTTTCCCCTTCCCATCCTCTCCATTGAGGATCCACTGTCTACACTCCATGGAGGGTAACCCCTTCCCCTCAAAGGGGGGTTCCTTGTACCTTTGCCCATTCACTGCCATGGAGGATCTACTTTCCCCCCTGTCCTATCCCTCCATGAGGATCCTCTGAGACATGAGCATTATTAGGGGGATAGGGATACCCACTTTGTGGGGCCAAGGAAGGGTGGAAATGGACTGGCCATGGCAGGAGCAAGACATGAAGGATAGGGAACCATCCATGGAGGGGAATAGGCAGAGAGACAGGGAACCCCCTTTGAGGAGACAGGGTAGAGGGAAGAGAGAACCCTCCATGGAAGGAAATAGCATGGGGGAAATGATGCTCTCCATGGAGAAGAATGGACAGAGGTACAAGGAACTCCCTTTTGAGGGGACAGGCAAGTGGGGGGCACCCCTCATGGAGGGAGTATAGGGGACCCTCCATGTAAGGAACAGGGAGGGGGGGAAGAGGACCATCCCTGGAGGGAAAAGAGCAGGGAGACAGGGAAACCCTCTTTGAGGGAACAGACCAGTGGGGACAGTGGACCCTCCATTGAGGAAGAAGAACAAAAAGGGCAATGCCATGCTCCCTCCATGTAGCTGCCCTCTCCCCTCTGCCTGTGAAGGGAAATGGGAAGGGAAATAAGGCACCCCCTATTTCCGAGGTCAGGAAAGGGGGAATAAGGGAATCTCCATGGAGGGAGCAAGGCAGGGAGCACAGGGACCCTCCATGGAGAGTAATGGGCAGAAACAGGGAACCCTCTTTTGAGGGACAAGGCAAAGGGGAGGGAGCACCCTCCATGGAGTGGGGAAAGGGGACCCTCCATGCAGGGGACAAGTAGGAGAGATAGGGGACCTTCCATGGTGGTGAATGGGAAGGGATACAAGGAACCCCCTAGGAGAGGACAGAGCAGGGGGAGGGAACACCCTCGGACAGGGGACTCTCATTGGAGGGGGAGGGCAAAGGACATGGGACTCTCCATAAAGGGGAATGAGCAGGGGGATATGGATCCCCGCTTCGAGGAGAAAGGGCAGGGGGGAAGAGCACCATCCATAGAGGGGGATAGGAGACACATCATGGAGGGGACAAGGAGGGGAGATAGGGAACACTCCACAGTGAGTCAACTGTGCCCACTCCATGGAGGGTGCTCCTCCCTCCTGCCTTGCCCCCTCAAATGGGGATCTCTATTCCCCTGCCCATTCCCCTCGATGGAGGATATCTTTTCTCCCCTCCCCATACTCTCCATTGAGGGTCCTCTGTTCCCACTCCATTGAGGGTGTCCCCTTTTCTTCCCTTGGCCCCTCAAAGGGGGATTTCTTGTACCCTTGCCCATTCACTTCCATAGAGGGTCCCTTTTCCCCCTTGTCCTGTCCCTCCATGGAGGCTCCCCTGGGACATGAGCAGGGGAACAAAGAAACCCCCTTTGAGGGGACGGGCATGAAGGTAGGGCCCCCCATGGAGGAAGGATAGGGAACGCTCCATGTAGGGGACATGGAGTGGGAAAGAGGACCATCCCTGGAGGATAAAGGACAAGGGGGACAGGGGACCCTCCATGGAGGAAGAAGGGCAACGCCGTGCTCCCTCCATGGAGGCTGCCATCTTCCCTCTGCCTGCGGGGGGAGGGGGGGAGAAGGATGGGCAGGAACATAGGGCACCCCTCATTTCAGGGGTCAGGAAAGGGAGAACAAGGGAATCTCCATGGAATAAGCATGGTAGTGAACACAGGGACCTTCCATGGAGGGGAACGGGCAGGGAGCTAGGGATCCCCACTCTGAGTGACAGGGCATGGGGGGGGAGAGCATCCTCCATAAAGTGGGGACAGGGGACCCTTCATGGAGGGACAAGGAGGGGAGATAGGGGACCCTCCATGATGGTGAATGGGCAAGGGTACAAGGAACCCCTGTTTGAGGGGAGAGGGCAGAGGGAGAGGCACCATCATGGAGTGGGAATAAGGGACTCTCAATGGAAGGGACAGGGCAGGGACATGGGACTCTCCAGGGAGGGGAATTGGCAGGGGGATATGGATCCCCCTTTTAGGGGGTAGGGCAGGAGGTAGGGGGCATGAAGTGGGACAGAGGATCCTCCATGGAGGGACAAGACAGGGGGGAAGGGGACCCTCCATGAAGGAGAATGGTCAGAGGGATAGGTATCCTCCCTTTGAGGGAAAAGAGCAGGTGGAGAGCACCCTCCATAGAGTGGGAACAAGGGACACGCCATGGAGGGGACAAGGAGGGGAGATAAGAGACTCTCCATGGTTAATCCCCTGTCCCCACTCCATGAAGGATGTCCCCTTCCTCTCACCGGCCCCTCAAAGGCAGGTTCCTTGTACCCTTGCCCATTCACTGCCATGGAGGGTCCCCTTTCCCTCTTGGCCTGTCCCTCCATGGAGGGTCCCCTGAGACAGGGGCAGGGCATCAAAGAACCAAAGAACCTCCCTTTGAGGAGACAGGCATGGAGGTGGGGGCAGCCCCATAGAGGAGGGATAGGGGACCCTCCATGTAGGAGACAAGGAGGGGAGGAAGGGGACCATCCCTGGAGGAGAAAAGGTAAGGTGACAGGGAACCTCATTTTGAAGGGTTAGAGTAGGGGGGAGAGGGGACCCTCCATGGAGGAAGAAAGGCAATGCCATGCTCCCTTCATGGAGGCTGCCTTCTTCCCTCTGCCTGGGGGTGGGGGGGGGTGGGGAGGCAGGGGCATAGGGCATCCCTCATTTCAGGGAGCAGGAAAGGGAGATCAAGGGAATCTCCATGGAATGAGCATGGTAGGGATCACAGAGACTTTCCATGGAGGGGAATGAGTAGGGGGATAGGGAGCCCCCCCTTTGAGGGACCAGGCATGGGGGAGAGAGCACCCTCCATAAAGTGGAAACAGGAGACCCTCCATGGAGGGACAAGAAGGGGAGATAGGGGACCCTCCATGATGGTGAATGGGCAAGGGTACAAGGAACCCCCATTTGAGAGGACAGAGATGGGGGAGGGGGCACCGTCCATGGAGTAGGGACTAGGGACTCTCAACAGAAGGGACAGGGCAGGGAAAAGAGGATTCTCCTTGGAGAGGAATGGGCAGTGGGGTTAGGGATCTCCCCTTTGAGGAGACAGGGTAGGAGGAATAGGGCAACCTCCATGGAGTGGGGACAAGGGACTCTCAATGGAGGGGACAGGACAGGGGAAAGGGGACTCTTCTTGAAGAGGAATGGGCAGGGTGATAGAGATCCCTCTTTGAAGGGACAGGGCAGGAGGGAGGGGGCACCTCCTTTGGGTGGGGACAGAGGAACCACCATGGAAGATCCCCTATCTCCTCTGTTTGTCCCCTCCATGGCATGATCCCTGTCCCCACTCTATGGAGGGTGTCTCCCCACTTCCCTGCCTCTCAAAGGGGAGATCTCTATCACCCTGACCATTTCCCTCCTTGGAGAAGACCCTTTGCCCCCTGCCCTGTTCCTCCATTAAGGATCCCCTGTCCCCACTCCATGGAGGGTGCCCCTTCCCTACTGCCCTGTTTCCTCAAAGGGGGGTTCCCTATTCCCCTGCCCATTCCCCTTCATGGAGGATCATCTTTCCCTCCTCCCAGTCCTCTCCATTGAGGGTGTTCTGTCTCCACTCCATGGAGGGTTGCCCCTCCCTCTACCCTGGCTCCTCATAGGGGGATTCCTTTTATCCCTGCCCATTCACTGCCATGGAGGGTCCCCTTTCCCCCATGTCCTGCCCCTCCATGGACATTCCTCTGGGACATGGGCATTCCCTTTTTTCTTTTCTCCTGTCCCCTTCCCAGGGTCTCATCTCCCACCTGTCCACTGACCCCTCCCATGGTTCCCTGTCACCCCTGCCCTGTCTTCCCATTGAGGGCCCCCTGTCTCCCCTGCTCTGAACACTCTATGGTTGGTCCCCTTTCCCCTTTGCCTTTTCCCTCCATGGAGGGTCTTCTGTTTCCCTGCCTTGACCCCTCACTCACAGGCACCTGAGGGGCATATGCTCTGGTTTCTCCAGTCTTCATCTCTCCTGCCTCCAGGTTGTGTGCCCACTCTCTGTACCTGAAACACATTCTCAACCTCTTCATCTGTCTAAATCCTACCTGAGCCCTCAAGACACATCTCAAATATCATTTCAAAGGTCAAATCACAAGTAGGGGAAGGGGGGTGGGGGGTGGGAGTGGGGAGTAGAGGGTGATGGAAGGAGACTTAATTTAGAAGTTGTGAACACACAATACAATATACAGATGATGCACTATAGAATTTTACACCTGACCTATGCAATTTTATTAATGAACTAGAGGCCTTATGCATGGATTCATGCACCAGTGGGGTCCCTCAGCCTGGCCTGCAGAGATTAGGTCAAAACTGGCAATCCAACATCCCACAAGGTATCCCGGAGTGCTAGAGGGTACTCTGCAAAGTTGATGTCCCTCAGCAGCTCCTGCATTGAACATCTGCCTCCTGGTGGTCAGTGTGCATCATAGCTACCATCCAGTTGGCCTGTCACTTAGGTTTTTATATATATAGATGTCACCCAAATAAATTTGATTAAAAATAAATAAAAGATGGGGTCTCTTGGGGTTTATTAGGTTATGAGGGTGGAGCCCTCATGAATATAATTAATACTCTTTTAAAAGAGACCGAATGTTAGGCTTCTCAGGGGATCACTTTATATCTATGATAATAAAAGCATACTATGCTAATTAGACCAGACATCCTTCTGGATGACCTTCCAGAAAAAGATGGGACTACAAGGAAATTCCGGTTCCTGGGTGCCTGCCAGTAGCCAGAGTGAAACCTGAGTCCTGGGTGACAGAGGGAAGCCAGTGCCAGCAGCCAGGGGAAGGAAGGTCTACTCTTGCATGAATTTCATGCATCAGGCCTCTAGTGTTATATAAATGTCTAACCACTATTTTGTACATTTGAAACTAATATTAAATGTCAACTCTAATTGAAAGAAATTTTAAATTATGAAAATAATTTAATAAAAATAAAATTGCAAATCAGAGTGATCTTTAAAAAAATATAAATCAGATCATTTCACTCTGTGCCTAAAAGCCTTAAGTGCTCCAGCAGTGGTCAGCTCTACAGACCAAAGCATGCCTGTGATGGTTTTACACTGCTGAAAGAGGAATGTACTATCTTTTTCCTCTAGTTGCCCCCTTCACTGCTCAGATGACATGTAGCACTGGTGCAAGGCAGAACTGTGCTTCCTGAGAGCGAACTAAACATTACTTTGACTGTTTAGTTGTAGTGTGGGAGCATACACACACACACAAAAAAAAAAAAAAAAAAACAAATTTTAAGCCTTAATTGTTCTAATAGTATTCCAACCCACCCAAGGGCCCTTTATCTGCCCTTTCCTACACCCCAGCCAGCTTGGCTCACCCAGCCTTGAGGAAAGAAGGCAGGGATGGTTCTGCACAGCTGCCAGTGAACACACATCTGGTCAGACATCTGAAGAGAACTGCAGTTATCTTAGGTTGGAAATGGAGGGTCGCATCTGTGAGGATCAGGTACACCAGACGACTAAACTTTATGTGACACAGTGATGGGATCAAAGCTGCAGGACACCACCACCATTTCACTCCCCCACTGCAGCCCAGGGGCCCATGAATCGCCCACAACAAGAAGCAGCTCCATGACGTCAGACAACCCACAGACCCTCTGCAAAGCACTTGAGCTCATATGGCTGATCTCAGAATTATGCAACCCAGAAATCTTAAATCCTAGAAAGTAGCCTGTTTTGACATTTTAGTTCTATTCCTACGAAGAAAGCTAGGCCTGGGTCTTTTGTAGCCTTCTCACAGGTGTGTGAGGACCCAGTAGATGGAAGCTAGACCTTGTATACTCTGGAACATTTGCTGAGTGGCCTCAAACCCAGCACAGACAAGTTTGAACCTGCATAAATCTGGTGAACACCACTCACTCTATCTGGGAACTCACTGAGAAGTCACCTCAT
Organism: Corynorhinus townsendii; assembly: GCA_026230045.1. Taxonomy (NCBI): domain Eukaryota; kingdom Metazoa; phylum Chordata; class Mammalia; order Chiroptera; family Vespertilionidae; genus Corynorhinus; species Corynorhinus townsendii. Next base: position 114,326,072 of record JAPDVU010000007.1, on the reverse strand, counting down.
GTTACTTGAATACCTCCAGAAGCTCTTTCAGTGACTGAGCTTAACAGGCAGATGAAAGCAGGCAGAGACAGATCTCAGGGGTGTCTTGGGACTTTTGCTGACCTTCCCCCAGTCCCAGTGCAGGTAAAAGTCAGCCTTGGTGCACTTCTTGGACCTTCCTGAACTCACTCTAACACAGCAGAGGTAGCCACAAACTGCAAATTGCTTTGCAACTCCAAATAGAATGCCCAGGGCCAGTCAGAGGAAGCATCTGAAATTGGCCAGCACCAGAGTCCCTTCCAGGACAAACACACAGTGGCCAACTTTAGATGACATCAGAGCATGATCTGATTAACCTAATATGCAGCATGTCCAAAGAGAAAGCTTGGCAGGCACCAGAACACAATGAGACAAATTCTGCTCCATGTGGTCAGCACCTGAACAGCAGCTCATACAATGTGAGGACATGGTTGATCCTCACAGTCAGCCAGCCTGAAGGTCAACCATGAATAGGCCAATAGCAATGCAGACTCAACGACAACAGGACGACCCACATAACACACACAAGGCAGATTCCTATAACACTCAGCTCTGGAAAAAAGAAGTCTGTGCCACTAGGTCCCAGAAGACACCTACTACATAAGGCCACACAACCAAGATTTGGTGTCTAATACATAGAAACAAATACACAGAGACAGCCAAAATGGGTAAACAAAGAAATATGCCCCAAATTAAAGTACAGAAGACACCTTCAAAAAAAACAAAAAACTAAATGAAGTAGAGGCAAGCAACAACACATACAGCATTAAAAAAAATGGTTATAAGTATTCTAAAGGAACTTAAGGGAAGAATGGATGAAATCAGTGAAAACTTCAATAGAGAGATGGTAAGCATGTAAAAGAACATATAAGCCATTAAAGTTAAAGGATACAATGTCTGAAGTGAAGAATACACTAGAAGAAATAGGCAATTGGATGAAGCAGAAGATCAGTGATTTCAAGACAGGAGCAGAAGACAATCAGCAGCAAAAAGAAAATAATTATAAATGAGGACTGTTTAAGGGATCTTTGGGACAACATGAATCCTAAGAACATGCAGTGCATCAACGAAGTAAAAGAAAAAGAAAATAAAAAGCAAGAGATGGAGAACCTATGAAAATAAATAATGACAGAAAATTCCCTAACCTGGTGAAGGAAAAAGACAAGTCCAAGAAGCACGGAGAATCCCAAACAAGATGAACTCAAAAGGCTCACACCAAAACACATCATAATTAAAGGGGCAAAGATTAAAAACAAAGAGAAAATCTTAAAAGCAGCAAAAGAAAGGTACTTAGTTACCTACAAGGGAGCTCCCATAAGACTGTCAGCTAATTTCTCAACAGAAATATTTCAAGCTAGAAGGGATTGGCACAAAATATTCAGTTATGTAAAGCAAGGACCTACAGCCAAGACTACTCTACTAAGCAAGGCTATCGTATAAAATTGACAGAGAAATAAAGAGCTTCCCAGACAACCAAAAGCTAAAGTTCATTATCACCAAACCAGTATTACAAGAACTGTTAAAGGATCAAGAAGAAGGGAAAAAAATAGGAACATAGTCAAAAGAATAGAATGGCAAAATATGCATACCTATCAATAATCATTTTAAATGTAAATGGCTCCAATGTTGCAATTAAAAAACATAGTAGCTGAATGGGTAGGAAAACAAGACCTACCTCAGAATGGAATATACAGACTAAAAGTAAAGAGGAGGAAAAATATATTTCATGCAAATGAGAATGAAAAAAAAAGCTGGGGTAGCAATACCTATATGTGACAAAACAGATGTAAAACAAAGACTATCTTAAGAGACAAAGAAGTACCCTACATAATGATAAAGGGAGCAATCCAGCAAGAGGATATAACCCCTATAAACATTCATGTACCCAACATAGGAGCACCTAAATATATAAAGCAAATTTTGATGGACATAAAGGGAGAGATTGACAGCAATACAGGCATAGTAGGGGATCCTAATACCCCATTGACATCAATGGATATATATGCCAGACAGAACAAGTAAAAGGAAATGGTGACCTTAAATGACATACTAGATCAGGTAGATTTAATTGGTATCTGCAGAGCATTTCACTGCAAAGCAGCAGAATATACATTCTTTTTAAATGCACATGGAATATTTTCCAGGATAGACCACATGTTAGAAACAAAACAAGTCTGGATAAATTTAATAAGATTGAAATCATATCAAGAATGTTCTCTAACCATAATGACATAAAACTAGAAATCAATCAGAAGAAAAAACTGGTATACAGGTGATATATTATAGAAGTGTACACACCTAAAACCTGTCACCCCAATCAATTCAACAAAGAAGAAAATAGAAACAATGAGAAGCAAAACAAACAATTCTGGAGATGGATAGTGGTGATAGTTCCACAACATCAACATATTTAATACAAATGAATTGTATACTGAATGTGGTTAAAATTGTAAATCTTATGTTATATATATTTTGCTATAATAAAGGTTATTATTTATAAGATAAAAAAAGAAGAAAATGTAAAACACACAAAGACAGACTAAATAACATGTAACTGATGAATGGGTTAACAATGAGATCAAAAAAAAAAATCAAAAGATAACTTGAAACAAATGAAAATGGGAGCATAAAAACCCAAAATCTAATGGACACATCAAAAGTAGTTCTAAGAAGAAAATTTCAAAACATTACAGGCCTACCTCAAAAACAAAAAAAATCTCAAATAAATAATCTAACTTTACACTTAGAGGAACTAGAAAAGAGAAAAACAAACGGCTCAAAATGAGAACAAAGGAAATAATGAAGATCAGAGCAAAAATAAATAAAAAATAAATAAAATAAAAAAATACAAAAGATAAATGAAGCTACAGTTGTTCAGTGGTTAGAGGGTCCACACACCAAAGGGTTATGGGTTCCATTCTTCGTCAATGGCACATACTTGGATCGCAGGTTCAATCCCTGACCCTACTCGGGGCATATGCAGGAGGGAAACAATTGAAGAGAGTCTCTCACAGGAGGGAGGAAACTAATTTATCTATCTATCACCTATCTATCTATCTATCTATCTATCTATCTATCTATCTCTTCCTCCTCCTTTCTTTCCCTCCTTTCCATTTTAAAAAATTTAATAGAAAAAGATAACCTCTGGTGATGATTAAAAACAACAAAAAAGCAATCAAAAAACAAAAATACATGATTGACAAACCTTTATCCGGACTCATCAAGAAAAAAAAAAAAGTGAAGATCCCTGTTAATAAAATCAGAAATCAAAGAGGAGAAATAACAACTGACTCAACAGAAATACAATGATTGTAAGAAAACATTACAAGCAACTATAGGCCAACACATTGGACAATCTGAACAAAATGGATGAATTCCTAGAAATATACAATCTTTCAAAACTCAATCAGGAAGAAGAAGATCTGAATAGACATATTACAACTCATGAAACTGAAGCAGTAATACAAAAACTCCCAATAAACAGAAGTGCTGGACCAGATGGCATTACAGGTGAATTTTACCAAACTTTCAAAGAACTAATACCTGTTCTCAAATTATTCCAAAAAATTCAAGACTAGGGAAGACTCCCAAATTCATGTATAAGGTTAGCATTATTGTCATTCCAAAACCAAATAAAGAGAATGCAAGAAAAGAAAAGTTCATGCCAATATCCCTGATGAACATAGATGCTAAAATCCTCAAAAATATTAGCAAACTGAATCCAGCAATACATTAAAAAGGCCATATACTATGATCAAGTGGGCTTTATTCCAGAGATGCAGGATTGGTACAATATCCACAGAGCAATAACCATGATGCATTATTTAAACAAAATGAAGGATAAAAACCACCTGTACATATCAACAGATGCAGAAAAAGCATTTGATAAAATCCAGCATCCATTTATGATAAAAGCTCTCAGCAAAGTCGGAATTGAGTGAATATACCTCAACATAACAAAAACCATATATAACAAACCCACAGCCAACATCATTCTCAACCAGAAAAACTAAAAGCACTTCTCTTCTGATCAGAAACAATATAGGGATGTCTGTTTTCACCACTCTTATTCAACATAGTACTGGAAGTCCTAGCCACAGCAATCAGGCAAGAAGAAGAAACAAAAAACAACCAAATTGGGAAGGAGGAAGAAAAACTCATTATTTGCAGATGACATTATACTGTATATAAAGAACCCTAAAGATTCCACCAAAAAAGACCTAATAGAATTGATAGATTCAGTAAAGTAGTAGGATGCAAAGAAAATATTGAGAAAGCAGTTGCATTTCTATACAACAATAATAAACTATCAGAAAGGAAAGCTAAGAGGACAATTCCAGTTAAAATTGCATTTAAAAAATACAACAAAACACCTAAGGCCCTGATTGTGTGGCTCAATTGACTGGAGCATGGTCCTGTATGCCAAATGGTCACAGGATCAATTCCTGGTCAGGGCACATACCTAGGTTGTGGGTTCCATTCCTTGTCAGGGTGTGTTTGGAAGGCAACTGATCTCTCTCTCTCTCTCTCTCTCTCTCTCTCTCTCTCCCTCTTTCCTCTCTCAAATAAACAAAAGCATATCCTCAAGTGAGGATTTAAAAAAAAGGAGATATTGTGTCTCCTATAAAAATAAAATAAAGCAAAGCACCTAGGAATAACTGTAAGCCAGGACTCAAAAGACCTGTACTCATGCACATAATGTGTTCACGCATAGAAAGAATTAACATCATTAAAATGTTCATCCTACCTAAAGGAATCTACAGTCTCAATACAATTCCTATCAAGATTCCAATGGTATACTTCACAGAACTATAACAAATATTCCAAAAATTTATATGGAACCACAAAAGACCCTGAATGGCCATAGCAATCTGGGAAAAGAAGAACAAAGTTGGAGGAATCACACTACCTGATATCAAATTAACTACAGGCCATAATAATCAAAACAGCCTGGTACTGGCATAAAAATAGACATATAGATCAATGGAACAGAATAGAGAGCCCCAAAATAAACCCATGCTTTTTGGTTAATATTTGACAAAGGACATAAGCACATACAATGAAGTAAAGACAGTCTATTTAATAAGTGATGCGGAAATTCAACAGATACATGCCAAAAAATGAAATTAGATCACCTTCTAACACCACACAAAAGAATAAACTAAAAATATATTAAGGACTTAAATGTAAGATTTGAAACCATAAAAACCTTTGAAGAAAACATAAGCAGCGAGATCTTGAACATTTCTTATAGCAATATTTTTTATTCTGATATATATCCTCAGGCAAAGGAAACAAAAAAATAATAAACAAATGGGACTACATCAAATAAAAATTTTTACACTGCAAAGAAAACCATCAACAAAATGAAAAGACAATCCACTGAATGAGAAAATATGTTTGCTAATGATACATCTGATAAGGAGTTAATATCCAAAATTTATAAAGAACTGACAAAACAATCCAATTTAAAAATGAACAAAAGATGTGAATAGATACTTCTCCAAGAGGGACATACAGATGGCCCTTAGACATATAAAAAGATGCTCCACATCACTAATCATCACAGAAATGGAAATTATAATGAGGTATCACCTTATACCTGTCAGAATGGCTATCATCAATAAATCAACAAGTGTTGGTGGGAAGTGGAGAAAAGGGAATATTTGTGCATTTTTGGAGGGAATGCAGATTGGTGTAGCCACTGTGGAAAGCAGTATGGAGTTACTTCAAAAAATTAAAAATGAAACTGCCTTATGACCCTTCAATTCCACTTCTAAGAATATATCTGAAGAAACCTGAAACACTGATTCAATAGGATACATGCCCATCAGTAGATGAGTGGATAAAAAAGCTGTGGCACATTAACACAATGGAAAACTACTGAGCTGTAAAAAGGAAGGAAATCTTACCCTTTGCAACAGCATGGATGGACCTGGTGAGTATTATGCTAAGTAAAGTGAAGTAAGCCAGTTAGAGAAACACATGTACTTTATGATTTCACTTATATGTGGAATCTAATGCACAAAAATAAAATAACGAGAAAATAGAAACAGGCTCATAGATACAGAGAACAGACTGACAGCTGTCGGAGAAGGGGGTTGGGAACTGGGTGAACAAGGTAAAGGGATTATGCTAAGAAAGAAAACCTCAGAGACACAAACAGCAGTATGGTGATTACCACAGGGAAAGGTGTTGGTAGAAGAGGGTATAGAAAAGATAATGGTAATGGAAGGAGACCTGACTGGGGGCGGTGAACACATAACACATACACAGATGATGTATTACAGAATTTTGTACTTGGAAGCTATAGAATTTTATTAACCAATCTCACCCCAATAAATTCAATTTAAAAAAAGGAAGGACATTGTGACAGGTGCTGCAACCTGAAGACATGACGCTCAGTGAAACAAGCCAGTCACAGAAAGACAGATACTGTGTGATCCCGCTCACATGAGGTCTCTGGAGCCGTCAGTCACAGAGAGGGAGGTAAGATGGAGGGTCCCAGGGGTGGGGGAGGAGGTAGGGAGCTGTTTAGTGGGGACAGAGTTTCAGTTGGAGAAAATGGGAACAGTGATGGAGATGATGGTGTTGACAAAGATACAACACTGTGAGCTCAACACCACTGAATTGTGCATAAAAAAATAGTTAAAATGGCAAATTTCCTTGTGTATATTTTACTGTGATAAAAATATTCAAAAACAAACAGCAACAACAAAAAAAATAGGAAAAAATAGGGCAGGTCTTACAAACAGAACGGAGGTGGGACATGCTCAGGCTATCTGATCTCCTGCTCCCAGGAGGCCTCTGGGCACAGAGTGATGAGAAGGGTCTGGGTCCAAGGTCCCTTGAGCAACCTTTGGACAAGCCTCCTTACCTCCTGCTTACCTTACAGGCCTCTTAAGAGAACGAAAGGATGCCATGTTGGGGGAGTCATCACTGTTTGCGCAGGCGCAGAGAGGTATCCACACAGGCCAAGTGCTGCTTTCTCCCACCTTTGAGGACAGCGGAGCAGCCCTGCCTGATGCAGAGCCACCTGCAGCTGATGAATGGAACCCGCATGGCGACCCCACCCACCAGCAGTGCCACAGAGACCCTGAGCAGGGGCCAGCTGAGAAGCGCCAGACAGGATTTAAATGGTGACCGTTGTTAATGTTCACATTAGTAAATGTTTTAATCTGGAAAACATTGATTCCATCTAGTAATTGTGCTATTATTACTTTCCAAAGTAATAAATCCTAGGACTGTGCTGGTGATGCTGCTTCTTGGGGACACACATTAGAATCGGATGGAATCATTGTTCAAGGCTGTCAGTGTGTTTTTGTTAAACATATGTTAAATTTTTTTGTTTTAAATATGATTTTTAATTGATTTTAGAAAGAGATGAAGGAAGAGAGAGAGAAAAAAAACATCGATATGCTGCCTCCTGGTGAACCATTGATTCCACTTCTGGAAATATATCCAAACAAATCTGGAACACTACGTTGAAAGAATATATGCACCCCTATGTTCATTGCAGCATTATTTAAAATAGCAAAGATTTGTAAGAAACCCAAGTGCCCATCATTAGGTGAGTGGCTAAAAAAGCATTTGGTGCCAATGGAATATTACTCAGCTCAAAAAAGAAAGAAAATCTTACAATTTGTGACAGTGTGGATGGACCTAGAGAGTATTATGCTAAGTGAAGTAAGCCAGTCAGAGAAAGACAAGCACCATATGATTTTGGTACTTATATTTGGAATCTAATAAAACTAACAAAAAAGAAACTGACTCATAGATACAGAGAATAGAGTCAAAGGAGAGGAGGTTTTGGGGTCTATGTGAAAAAGTGTAAGGGATTAAGCAAAAACAACCCCAAAACCTCACAGAAACAACAGTAAGCTGATTACGAGAGGGAAAGAAAGATTAGGGGAGGTAGAAGAGGGTATATGGGGGATAATGGTGATGGAAATAGACTTGACTTGGGGTGAACACACAATGCAATATACAGATGGTATATTATACAATTATATAGTTGAAACCTATCTACTTTTATTAACGAGTAACACCCAATAAATTCAACATAAGTTAAAAAAACAATAGCCATTCTAACAGGTGTGAGGTGCTATCTCATTGTGGTGTTGATTTGCATTTGTGGTAATGATTTGCATTATACTCTTATTTATGTTCTAGTCTAATGATTATATTTAGCTGACAAATAATCCTACTCCCCCGTAGTTTATCTTTGTAATCTAGATAAAGCTACTTGTTTCTGAGGGTCTTAATCCAGCATCTTGAATGGTTCAGGAATCTGGAGAAGGGGCTGCTGTAAATAATTAAAGAGTCTAAAGACAAAACATAATTTCGGAAGGCATTTTGGGGAGCCAGAGAAGACTTAGCTAAAGAAACCAAGTCCTCCTGAACCTCTGGACTCCTTCCTCTTTATTAACACAAATTGTCGTAAAGCAAGGTAGATATACACATCAAAGGCCAAGGTTTAGTATACAGAGACAATGTTAGATTGGGGGAACTGCCTACCGCTGTTCAGGTATTTGGCCAGTAGGAGGCAATAACATGTAGATTAAAATGCCCTCAGCTGTCTGTCAGCAAGCAACCATTTCTGCAAATCTTTAGGTGTGGGGAAATGCCCTTAGCCACTTCCACAGGCAATCCTCAAGGTTCCTTCAACCTTTTGATGAAACTTCTTGCATTTATGACATGCTGGAATTAGCTTCTGGCAACTTGTTATATATTCCATGTTTTATTTTTTTTCAATGAGGACTTTCCATGTTTTAAAGAGGTGTTCATTGTAGGCAGAGGCAATGTATCCAATCCAATGACAATTAAAATACTGAAGTCCAACAAAATGTATAAATCATCAGTGTTTCTGATATTTTGAAGTTCAGTCAGATCTATTCTCAAATCTTCACAGTGCAGAACTGTCAACTGTAAGATATCAACTGTTGTGCTGAAACACAATTCAATTCTGATCCTAACCACTTGAAAATGGTGCTAGAATTCCTAGGTTGAAGGACTTGGTCCTACAAGACTGCCATCTTCAGAAGCCAACCACATGTGAGTCCCCTGCTCCCTGCACTTCTGATCAAGTGAATATAAAACCAGGGTTTCCATGATACCTCTCAGGTATGATGATTTACCAGAATGATTCACAAAACTCTATTCGCACAACACGACTGTTCCACTATACAACAATTTTAAAGAATTTTATTTATAGTCTACCTAAAGTATTTCTCTTCTTTTAATGCTTCTTTCCTTAACCTCAGGCAAAATTTCATCATTCAGTGCTACCCTTGAACGTAGTTTGCAGGTCTTCTCTTAGGCATTTTATTGTAATTTTAGATTAGTTGCATGTGTCCCTAAATAGATTATTGCCTTCTTAAAAGCAAGGCTCATAATATTTTTGCTCTTTATTCTCTGCAGTGTGTCTTTCATGCATAGAACATATACACTGTGTCCTTCATACACAGAATACATGTACTCCCAAATATGTATGTGCATGTATGTATATATGCATGCATGCATGTATATATCATCTGAATATGTTTGTATGTATGTATGTGTGTGTATAATGTAGGTGATTTTTGTCATGAGCAAAGGAGCTTCCCCAAAAGGAGTCACTCACACATTTGTGTGTTTCCACAATGCCAGATTTTTTAGGGCAGACCTCCCCCATTAGCCAAGAGTCACATGCAGGTGGCACACAGAGAGGAGGAAGTTATTGATAGAAGTGAGCAGAGCTAGCATCCAGTGCAAAGTTGTGGTCACTAGAGGCCGTTTGTAGCTTGAGTGAAGTATAGGTGTCAAGCCAGGCAGCTACAGTGGTGGCATGCCTCCTGTGGGGTGGAAGTCTGGCAGGGCTCTGAATCTGACAGATACAGCCAAGCTCAAGCCTCAAACATATTGTGTGGTCAGAGCTCTGAGTGCTTTACGAATATATACATATCCTATCTAATAAAAGAGTAATATGCAAATTGACGGTATGCCCGCTACACCCACATACCACGCCCACCAACCAATCAGGAGCGAGTATGCAAATTAACCCAACCAAGACGCCTGCAGCCATGGAGCAAGCAGGAGGCTTAGGTTTCCCCAGCGATGGAGGAAGCCAAGCTTTCTGCCTGCCCTGGCCTGCCCTAGCCTCTGCTTAAGGCTATAAAGTTTCAATTATAGAAGATAAATAAATCCCAGATACCAGGGCCTTCGCTTGGGTAACCAGGGGGCGTGGCCAGCCTGCAAACCACCACAGGCCCCTCGCCCAGGCCGCCTCATGCCCCAAGGGAACCTCCACCCTGTTCCAGGAAACCCTTTGGGGCAAACCAGCTGGTGCCCACCCGTGCACCAGGCCTCTATCCTATCTAATAAAAGAGTAATATGCAAATTGACCATCACTCCAACACACAAGATGGCTGCCCCTATGTGGTTAAAGATCCTGCCCCCATGTGGACACAATATGGCCACAACAAGATGACCAGCAGAGGAGGGACCAGGTCTGCAAGGGAGGGCAGTTGGGGGTGATCAAGCCTTCAGGGGAGGGCAGTTAGGGATGACCGGGCTGGCAGAGGAGGGAATTTGGGGGCGACCAGGCCTGCAGGGTAGGGCAGGTGGGGGGGGACCAGGCCTGCAGGGTAGGGCAGTTAGGGGCAATTGGGCTGGCAGGGGAGCAGTTAGGCATCAATCAGGCTGGCAGAGGAGTGGTTAGGAGGTGATCAGGCTGGCAGGCAGAAGCGGTTAGGGGCAATCAGGAAGGCAGGCAGGCGAACAGTTAGGAGCCAGCAGTCCTGGATTGTGAGAGGGATGTCCGACTGCCTGTTTAGGCCCAATCCTACTTGGAGAGGGTGCAGGCTGAGCTGAGGGACACACACCCTCAGTGCACAAATTTCGTGCACTGGGCCTCTAGTGTGTGTGTGTGTGTGTGTGTGTGTGTGTGTGTATAGGAGGGGGAGAGAGAGAGAGAGAGAGAGAGAGAGAGAGAGAGAGAGAGAGAGAGAGAAAGAGAGAGTGTGTTGTTTCATTTATTAATGCTTTCATTGGTTAATTCTTGTATGTGGCCTGACCAGAGATTGAATCCACAACCTTGGCATATCAGATGACATGCTAACCAACTGAACTAACTGACCAGGGTTGGAAAGTCAAAGTTCTTAAAGCCCACATGGAGTGGAGGTCCCACTCATATGGATGTCTAGATGGGTTCCTTATTTAAGTGTCTAGACTTGTGGTTTTGCATATCCAGGAACCTCCTAAAAATATTCCCATCATACCCCATTACCTCAGTCTTGACATAGTACTTGACATAACTGTAATGGCTGACACTGAGTTTAATTAAATGTGTGCAAAAATTTGAAAAGAGAGAGTGAGCATGGAAAAGACTTTTTCTTTGTGTAATGAAGCCAGCTAAAAATTGAATTGTTATTATAAGGGTTTTAAAAATTAAGCTTTAATATCAATGGTGTACCTATGCAAAACTAAAACTTCTTTCATCTGCTTAAAAGACAAATGTCTTTTGAACCATTGCTCTTCTGATGATGATAAATTGTAAAAAGTGTTTCTTATCAAGTAATCTTTAAGTACAGCACATATTCTGTTTTATCAAAATAACATGTTGTCTTAATTAGGCCTTCAATTACTTAAGAAAACTGAATCTTTTCAAATAGTAAGAACTAACCCTTTGTTGTGAAATATTTTATTGTTACTTTGGTCAAATAGACCATTAATTATTATTACATAATAATGTGTGATTTTACTTAATCAAGTGTACTAAAACCTTTTGATATTTTTTACAAACTTCTGAAGAATCAAATTCTAAAGAAATTCTGACCACAAACTAACTTGGAGGTTTTTAAGAAGGTCCCTAGAATTTTCAAAAGATTTGTTCTCTTTCCTTATAAAAGGGGAGATATTAAACTAATTATACTCATTTGGTACATTAAATTACATGAGATGCATTATTCCTAGTAAATAAGTGATGATAAAACTTCTTAGGTTTTTTTTTTCAGGGGGAAATTTAAGTTGTTCTAAAGAAATTGTATGAAATTACTAAAACACTGATATAGTCTGGTAGAATGTTATCCCTTGTCATTCTAGTTATTAGCTTAAAATATTCGGTGTCACAGAAATCACCAAATTTCCTTGTCAATTTCATTGTAGTGAATTCTCAATTAGATCTCTAATAATGGGCAACAGGAAAATTACCTTCTTACCGCTATTCCATTACCTTCTTAAATTGCTGTTATCAAAATTGAGGTTCATACTAAAAATACTGAACCTGAGTATTAGTCAGGGAAGTGCCCCGGTAGCTGACTTTAATGCAAAGGCAGCAGCAATAGAATTTATAAAGATCATGGCACATGAAGTCCAATCTGCTACAACAACAACAAAAATAGTCCTTCATTGCCCATTTTTTTATCCTGATATCCTTGTAACATGGCAACAGTCTTCTGAATTTGAGAAACTTAGATGGGTAAACAATGCCTATACATTAAATGAACATTCAGAGCTATGAAAAACTCAGGAAGACCACTTGTTTTTTTCAGGCTTCCTTGCAAATCCTATTTTTCATTTTTGCCTTTCTTTACCCACCATTGTGCATTGAATATAAACTATTTTGTTCTCAGAAGCCTCAGACTTCCTCCCTCTGAACCCTTTGAGCTCCTCCACCTGGACTTCATTCAACTGTCACTTGGTATGAGTTATCAATATCTTCTTATTGGTGTGTGTTTTCCAAATAGGTTAAAGCCTTTCATTGACTCAAGGCTGATGCCCTCCCAGTTAGAAAATGTGTTGACTTTACATTAGTTAGGCACTGTAGACCAGTGTTTATTGGTATAAAACCATCTGCTAATCCCTCATCATCATGTGCTAGTATGACCAGCTACTGTAAGTCTTTAATGTCTTATGCTCAAGCCCATCGTTAACAAGTCAAAGAAGATTTTCCAGACTTCAATTCAAATGATCCTTCTGATCAGAGCCCAGAGCCTGGTGACTGGGTATTCTGGAAGCATCATCAGAAGAGGACAGTCCTTGAGTCCTGTTAAAAGGGACCTTACCAAGTGCTCCTGACCATTGATGCTGCTGCAAATCTAGAAGTCACTGAGCTTCAGGTACACATCTCACAACTAAAGAAGGCTTCACCTGATACCTGATTCTATACAAACAATAAAGACCTTCAAAATAAATTGACTAGGAAGAGAAGTAACTGACATAGATGACTACGTCTGCCCAAGACACTGGATCAAGATTTCCTACTTTAGCTAATCATAAAACCCTTGCTTATCTTATTTCTCCCCTTACTCTAGCATTAGCCTGGAAAATAATGCCATTATTCATATCATCAAGGCCATTGCTCAAAGGGTAACCTTTGGAATTTTTATTTCAGACTAAGAGAAAATCTAACTGGCCCATTGTTTGAGTGGGCAATTGTGTCCTAAAAGAATTTATTTGTCTGTGGTTGTTTTTATTCTTCCTTTACCTATGACTGTCTAGATTTCTGGCACACAGCTAAGCAATGTCTCTTAAACTATCTAGCTGAAACCTCACAATGTTCTTAAAATCTGTGCTCCAATGTGGCAGACATTACTTCCCTCATACTTCTTGGAATTAAGCAAGTCACATAGCTAAACCCATGTCAGTGGGAGACCGGAAAAGTATACTCCTCTCACAGGGAAGGAGCAGCAAATATTTTTAACATAAAGTCCATCCATTACACAGTGTTTCTTTAAAAAAAAAAGAAAACCCAGCCAAGATCTTATACGCAGGTAGCAATTTAATTTACCAAATCACACTGTCTTAGACACTTAACAAGTACATAAGAATGCAATTACTACAATTTATTTTATTCCATGTTGTAGACACACTCAATCTTGATATTCGCTCCCCTATACATTTTCTATTAAACAAAATTCTGGACAACTTGTGCCTCTTCTGGAACATGGAAAGCCTATTGCTTCTTCCACTAGTTAAGATATAGCAAGTTTAGAGGCTCATGCATTTTCCTTTTTAAAAAAATACATTTTTTTTTTTATTATTTTGGAGAGGAAGAGAGAGATAGAAACATCAATGATGAGAGAGAATCATTGATTGGCTGCCTACTGTATACCTTCTACTGGGGATCAAGTCCACAACCTGGGCATGTGCCCTTGACCAGAATCAAACCTAGGACCCTTCAGTCTTCAAGCCAATGCTCTATCCTCTGAGCCAAACGAGCTAGGGCTGCATTTTGCTTTGAAGTAGTGGTACAGACCCCATTCTGGATCATTTCTCTGCTGAACTCCATTGATGTTGATTCAAGATACAAGAAAACTAAATAAAATAAGAAAACTAAAAGCATTTTTATCTTTGTAAAAGTAATTTTAATTATAAGTCTTAAAGTGAACAGTTTACAATTTATGCCTGTTTACTGTGCAACACAATAAGGATTATGTGTTGCATAAAAAGTCAGATAAACCATGTCAGATAAATGTATTTAAGTTTTATTTTACCACAACAGTAAACTCTGTTCATATGTTTACTTACTGCTCGTGAATAATGAATCATCTTCTCACAACCTAGAATAATAACAATGATGATGATACACAGCACAAGGTTAATAGTTATTCATCTTACCTTGAACAAACCACAAACCCACTGGTGATCATAAACCTGCATCATTTTTGCTCCATTGCATAAAAGTTGCAGTATTTTTCCTGCAAACACAGACTACATCTTACATAGTCAATTGTTTAATCCATTTCTTTTAATCCCTACATTTTTAAAATATATTTTTATTGATTTCAGAGAGGAAGGGAGAGGGAGAGAGATATAGAAACATCAATGGTGAGAGAGAATTATTAATGAGCTGCTTCCTGCACGCCCCCCACCGGGATGGAGCCCACAGCCCAGGCATGTGCCCTTGACCAGAATGGAACCCAGGACCCTTCAGTCCACAGGCCGACACTCTATTCACTGAGCCAAACTGGCTAGGGCTAATTGTTTAATTTATAAAGTCAATAGAAAACATAGAAGGAAAATAAATACATTCAAAACTCAAGCTGGTGATCTTTATACAGAACCTTGTGTGGTATGACCAAAAGGACATCTGCCTGTTGCATATTAGATATTATCTAGGACCACTGTGCTGCTCAAGTCCAGAAATGGCACTCACCTTTCACTTTTTATGAAAATCTGGGCGATACATACAATACAATGCAAATGGTGTCCCCTGTAGGTATGATATTGGTAGTATTCAAACCAACCCTCTCATCTAATAGATGTGGAACTTAGATCCATGGAGAGAAAGTCCTCTGACAGATTCTTAAGCCTGGATTTCATTATACATTATCCAAACCTATAGAATGTATAACACCTCAAATGAATCCTAATGTAAATTATTGATCTTGGGTGATTATAATGTGTCCATGTAGGTGCATTCATTGTAACAAATGTACCCCTCTGGTGGTGATGTTGAGATGTTGATAATGGGGAGACCAAGCATGTGTGGCGTCAGAGAGTATATTAGAAACCTCGAAATTTTGCTGTGACCCTCAAACTGCTCTAAATAAAATAAAATCTTTTTAAAAAGATAAAGTAATGGATTAACTGTGATGTGTGGGGAATAACGAAGTTTCAAAAACCATCTCTCACTTTCCAGTTTGTTCCTGGACAGATGATGGTATCGGTTGCTGAGAGAGAAGACACCAGAAGAAGACCAGTTTTAAGCAGATTATCAGGTTTGAACATCTTGACCTGGATGCACCTTTGAGACATGTATGTAGAAATATAAAATGAATACATGGGTGTATTTATCTAGAATCCAGGGGGAAAAATTGGACTAGAGGTAGAAATATAGGAGTCCCTAGTAGCGTGCCATCAGGAAGTGCAGATATGAACTGAAAAGATAAGCTTGCACCTGTCCCCACAGTGTTTTCCTGTGACTCTCGAGCTATTTCACCTGCATGTCTTCTTTAAGCATTGCAGTCTGAATAACTTCTATTTCCCAGAAGTATCCTGTACCACACATTGCTTCCTGTTCTGTCAATTTCAAGAAAATCTTGCCAGGTGGATATCCTTGAAAGAATGCTTTTTTACATCGCTTTACTAACCAAACCTCACCAATAGAAAAATAGGCCTTCTTTCCCCTTTATCACTTGGTGATTTTATTTTCTTTATTTCACTTTTACTTACTCATGATGAATTAGCAGAAGCTGTAACAGAAGGCCTTTCATTGATTTAACAGAGAAAGAAATATTTCTTCTTTCTTTAATAGGTCAACACAGTCCTCTTTGAGGATCTTGTATTAAAAATCAGTGAGTCTTTTGGCCCTTTGAGGCACCAATTATCCCAGAGCAAGAGAGGGCCCATACAGAAAGGATGGGCCTGATTAATTTGGGTCACTGCGCACACTCCCTATGACCACTTTTCTAATTATTTTTTGTTTTGGTTTGTTTTAAACTATGTTGCCTGTGGCTTTGGGTCAAGCTAGCAATATGAGATCATCCCTCTGGATTCAAACACCTATTAAATTCAGCCAGAGAAAATCTTTGGAGGGAAGCAATTAGTTCAACTAACTGCTTGGCTGCTCTGGTAAAACTGGCCAGTTGCCTGACCTTCTTCAGAAGCTGGGAAGACATTTCCTTCCCCTCCATGACCCTGGCACAGTCTGCTTCTCCTTCTCCAGATCAAAGGGGAGCAGCAGATTCCTGGTGCTCCAAGGACCACATTTTGCTGCAATAACAGATACAAGGAAAACTATATATAATATACTAGAGGCCCGGTGCACAAAATTAGTGCACGGGTAGGGTCCCTAGGCTTGGCTGGCAATCAGGGCCGATCTGTGGGGCGACTGTCAGGGCTATTGGGGGACCCCTGCTGGCACCTCCCTAAGCTGGCCTGGGGCCTGTGGGCTGGGGACAGCTCCTGCATTGAGCATCTGCCCCCTGGTGGTCAGTGCACATCATAACAACCGGTCATTCCACCGTTTGGTCAATTTGCATATTAGGCTTTTATTATGTTACTAGAAGCCTGGTGCACAACATTTGTGCACTTAGGGGGGTGGTCCCTCAGCCTGGCCTGTGCCCTTTAGCAGTCCAGAAGCCCTTGAGGGATGTCTACTGATGGCTTAGGCCAGGGTGGAGCAGGCCTAAGCTGTCAGTTGGACATCCTTAGCACTGCCATGGAGGTGGGAGAGGCTCCCACCACTGCCATTGCACTCGCCAGCTGTCAGCCCGCTTTGTGGCTGAGTGGCACACTGACCACCAGGGGGCAGCTCCTGTGTTGAGTGTCTGCCCCCTATTGGTCAGTGCGTGTCATAGCGACCGGTCATTCTGCCGTTTGGTTGATTTGCATATTACCCTTTTATTATATAGGATATAGGATATGTGTGTGGATTTTATGGAAAGAATCTTTTGTGTCAAGGTTTAGTGAAAATCCATTTGCTGAACTTTGAGGGTAATTTTTGATTTTAATAAAGCACATATTGAAGTTGGTCTCCTAACTGTATATAGAAAAATTCAGGAAGTACATTTCAGCTGTCAATGAATCATTACCTTGTTCTGAAAGTTTGCTGTATTATTGCTAGTGGTTTCCAAATTGCAGATTCCTCGAGTTCTGAGCAGACTTTCAGGTTGTCATAGGAGAGGAAATGATGCAACGGAGGCTACATTTAGATTTGCATAACTCTTTACTTTTTATAAAACACTTTCATCATCTCAGTTGATTATTAAAACAATCTCGTGCTAAAGGCAAGTGTTACTATTGTTATATCGCAAATCAGCGAGCTGGACAAGACACCTTAATTAGCCAATTAGTTAGGAGTCATCTTTATTGTGTGCAGGTTCCGAGCAGATTACCTCTGTCAAATTCTGAACACCCAAAGGAGGAAGCATTCTCTTTCCATACCTTTTTGGGTCCTTGTGTAAGTTATTTTTACAGACAATTTGCAACCTTGAGTACATATCATACCTAACAAACACCCGTAACCTTGAGTACATACCATATTTATACAGATACCTGTAACCTTGAGTATCATATCTATACAGGCACCTGGCATCAATATCAGTGTATCAGTTAGATGGCTAGCTTGCAAGGTCAGACAATTAAGTTTATCTTTTCTATTCAAGCAAAAAACAAAGTTAATTTTACAGTCTAGAAATAACAGAGTTGACCTACAGAATAGGAGACTGTCTAAGAATAACAGAATAGTTCAAACAGCTGTTTCAAACAGCAGTTTTTCCAAAGGAGGGACCATTATGCTTCACTATCCCATTTTTTTTTAATGAAGAAATACAGATTCAGAGATGATAAGCATTTCCACCCTTAAAGCTAATCCAGGATGGATCCAGGCCTGTCGTGTAAGTCCTGTTTCCTTGTCTCTAAAGACAGCACTCTTTTCGCTGTGGTACACTGTTCCCACGCAAAGGCAAAGTTGTGAAATCAGAAGTCACATAAAAACACTTTCTGTTCCTGTGCCACTTACTGCAGTATATGTGTGTGCCTGTGTGGATGTATTCAAAGAGTCTGTGAAATATTTAAAACAATATATTCTAAATAATTTAAAGCATATACATATTGAAATATAGAAATTAATTAAATCTACCTAATATCTCTTTTTTCAGACATCCTAAAAACTGGTAAATGCTTACATGATTAGGTTAGCAGATGTTAGATGCATTTTAAAAATGCAGATTAAACAAAATTCAAATAAAGTGTCCAAAGTTATTTAGCTGGCATGTGGTGGAGCCTGAATTTATCCAGGCTTGACATTGCCTTCAGTGATGCACATTTTCAGATGTTCTGTGCAAATACGGGAGATAAGCACAGATTTTCAGAGTAGGATTGAGGATATTTAAAAACAGGGTGAATATGAGTGAGTGCGCATGTGTGTTCGCGTGCGCACGCGCCAGAGCAGAGTCTGTTCTGTAACAGTCACTTTGGGTGAGACTCTTGTCAGGAACTCCTTTTAGCTCTTTGGTAAGTAAACTCCTATATGAAACCCAAGGCCGCACCTGCCTTCCACTAACTCCCCTTATTAAGCAAACTGGGCTTTAGCAAAGGCCTGTGTTCAGAAGGACATCAGGAAGACAGCAAAGGTTCCTGAAAGGAGATGGGTGAAAACCAGCAGAAGAAGGAGACGTGGTAGCTAAGAAGGAAAACATAAATAGGAAAAAGTAGGTCAGGACCTGACAGAGTCAGAACCTGTCAGTAGTCTTTGTTTTCTTTTGTGTCCCTCTACAGATCCTGATGGCCTCAGGCTGCACTTCCGGGTAAGCCAACCCCCTCAAGGAAAGTGCAGCCCCATTTCTCACTGAGGTCAGAGCATACCACGTTCATACCCATGGAGCCTGTGCATGTCCAACAGCTGTATTTTTAGACTTTAATATCCTATCTTGCTCAATTCTCTGTAATTTGCAATTTCATGAATGTAACTCTAGCCTAAAGGCCAGCAAACTGCCACCAGCACCTGCTTTTGTACTGCAACCAAGAGAAGAATGACTTACATTTTTAAATATAATAAACAAAACAAGGATTCCTGAAATTCAAATTTCAATGTCCATACTTGGCATGTTATTGGAACACAACCGAGCCCATTCATTTATAATTTTCTACACCTGCTTTTTTGCCATAATGGCAGAGTCAAGTAGGTGAAACAGAGACATGTAAGACAGAACAACCTAAAATATTTACCATTCTGCTCATTACAAAATGTTCTGGCTTCTGCTCTAGATTTACTGTTTTCTATAAATCTTTCGCTTCATAAGTCCGCTACCTGGCTGACCTTGTTGGGACCTCTAATTCCTGCCTCCTCTCTCAGACTTCTTTGAGATCACTCTGTCTTGGCACCTCATCTTGTATCCACTACCACTGATAACCCAACCTGCATCACAGCACAATACCATTACAAATAGATCGGTAAGTCTTATTCAATTAGCATTTGATTTGCTGAGTGGGGGAAAAATTACTTGCTGCATCCTGGCTCCTCTTGGCTTAATTCACACATTAGCTGCTAATGAAGACAACCTAGGTACTACCACCTGGTATGGGGCTTGTATTTGCCTAGGCACGGTTGTCACAGTTGTCTCCACAACCCTCAGGGAGATGGAGCATTCCTTCAAAGGGTAGTCCAGCAGCAAAGCAGCCAGTTGTAAGAGCTAAAGTAGAAGGAAAAGAGAAACACCTCCCCAATCTGTCTTCTTGATGCCAAGAAAAGATTGATTTTTTTATGGAGAACCAAATGATAAAATAATATTTATTATTTTTTAAGACTTACTATGATCTAGCTAATATGTTTACAACTTTATTGTCATTATCACACTTAATTGTTGAAATTTCTCCATGAAGTAGGCATTGTGGGCATTTTACAGGTGTAAAACCAATGAAGGGTAGGGCCACACAGATACCATATGGCAAACCTTTGACTAGGACTCATGTCTCCCTGTCCTCACAACCTGTGGCAGTGACAAGTACACTGCATGGCTTCCTCAACCCCATTCAAGGATCTAGCTAAGAGAAGTGGAAATGTGTTCTAGAAATCCTAAAAAAAAAAAAATCATAGGACTAAATGTGCATGGGTTACAGGAGATGGCGAGGATCAAAGAGGAGTAATGGATAGAGCGGGAGCTTCTGTTCTAGATTCTGCAAAAGGAAAATTTGACTGATATTATTCACTGCACAGTGAAATTCAGTACAAAATTAGCCCATCTGGCATCTTATTAAAAGGCAGATATCCCTCGAGTGTCTGAAAGAACTATGCCCATCAGCCGCTCTGCTAAGGTGGTGAGCTTCCCTGTATGCACTCACATTCTGTAGGAGAGTCCAAGGGGAAGGCATGCCAGGATCTCAGTGATCATTCAGTCCAGCCCATTCCTTTAAATTAAGGGGAGATGGAGGCCCAAAATGAGACAGTGACTGGCCTGGTGGCATACAACTTCGTGGCAGGTGCCAGATTAAGTGGTAATTTCCATTACATCGTGAACCATGACACAATGGCAGGAGCATGCACTTTAGATGCAGACAGACCAGGATGAGCAATCCCTGGGGGCGGGGGAGCTGGCCTGGCAGCTGTAGTCAGCAGATCTTCTCCTGTTGACACCCTCTGCATCTCTGGAATGCAGAGAGCTTGCCCCTTCTAACTGACACCTTAACTCAAGTTAATTCACCATATTTCACTGAAGATAATTACCACTGGCACAGTGCTTTATATCCTACAAGGCACCTAAAACAATGGCTATCGTTCATATCTAACAGAGAAGGAAATCTGAATGAAAAGAGATGAAGGGATTGGATCGAGGTCACCCAATAGGGCAGTGCCCTTTCTCCCACCTAGAAATGACTCCCAGTAAAGAAAAGACGCATCATATGGGTTCTCATGGTTCGCCCAGAGATGCATACACTTTTCTTCCTTGGCGCTTTCACATACCATAACTAACATTTTTCTGCCACCATGGCAGAGCTGAAGAGCTGTGACAGGGACACATAATATTGAGCAACCTAAAATATTTACCATCCAGCCCGTTACAGACAAAGCCTTTCCTGGGCCTAACACCTATTCATGAGTCAGTATCATTTCCAATTCCTCCCAATTTCCCAAGTCAACATGAAGTGAATTCTGTTGTACTTTCGTTAGAAAAGTTTAAGTGAGTTCTTAAGAACAAAAATGCCATACTGTATTTATTCATTCAACAAACCTGAGTGAACTCCTAAAACGTTTGAGAAACTTTACCTGGTTTTCGTAAATCCTTACAAGAACCCTCTGAGATGAGCATCATTATCTCCATGTTGCACATAAGGAAACTGAGGCTCTTTAATGGTTAAGTAACTAATCAAATGTCACAGTACTTGGCAAAGTCAGAACTCAAATGGCTATGCTGCTCCTTTGTCTTATTATGTCTCATCAAATCATTATGACAATGCAAAATTATTGGTCACGTTGAATGATTCCCATTTGACCAATGAGAAAACTAAAACACAGAGAGATAAAAGCACTTGCTCAAACCACATAGTAAAGTGGAGAGTTGGGATTCAGATTTGGGTTTTCTGATTAAATTCTGGAACTTTTTCTGGTGTTTTAACAAATCCCTCCACAGACATCCTCACATTACAGCAAATAATATTTCTTTAGGGAATGAGAGCTAGGGATAACAGAGGTATGTTTCTGAGATTTCATTACCCTACCCATCTAAATTATAGATAGATTGTTTATGATTGGGGTGGAGGTAAGTGGGAAGATTTTTGTCATAGGCAATATAACAACTCTCCCAATAGGAGTTCTTCAATTCTGAGGTTTCTCTGGAGATATAATCTGCATTCTAGGCCCATAAAAACCATTCTGGCTGCTCATATAGTAATTCCAATACCTTTGTAATAATATTTCTCTTGCATTTCCCTGAAAATGGGAATGCATTGCTCAAAAAAAGCCATTTTTACTTACCTTGTGAATCATATATGGGAAAAACATAGCCAACTTCAGAGTACCTCAGTATTTCCTTGGGGCCCTTCACTGAAGAGATTACATGGTGCATCAGACTTGAGAGCAAATGAAACACAGAGGGACCCACTGATGCACCAAATCACATTTTGGGAAGTCTGTTCCAGGGTAAGGTTGCAAACAAGCCATTATTTTGTCAGTTAGAACAAAAGCCCTGATTAAAAATTAAAATACATTCTCTACTGATAAATATGCAGCTGCCTAATTACTTGCAGGATTTATATTTTGCGGTGTTAATTCTCTCATAATGGTGATTTCTTATTCCCTTTAAACCAGAACATAGCAAGCTTGACAGTGATAAGCTTCAATAAACATTTGGTTGTCCCTTTTACTAAATAGATCATTGCTGATTATTAATGTTTTCAAAATCCCATTTTAATATCTTTCACCAGAAGAGAACTTTGTCTCTTCCATCAAATGGCATTCAATGTAAAAAGAAGTGCATATTTAGAGACACTTAGTTATGGCTAATTTATAATTTCTTTTCTGCCAACTGGACCTTCTAATTCGCTATCACCCAACTTTCCTCAATATTCACATACACACACACACACAACCATTACACAAAGCAACAAAACATTTAAATAGCCCGGCATGTGTGGCTCAGTAGATGGAACATTGTCCCAAGCACCAAGAGGTCACTGGTTCAATTCCCACTCAGGGCACATGCTCAGGTTGAGGATTTGATCCCCAAAAGGGGGCATGAGAGATGTTTCTCTATCATCGATGTTTCTACATCTCTCCCTCTCCCTTCCTCTCTCTCTAAAAAAATCAATAAAAACATATTGTTTAAAAAAACACATTAAAATAAACACACTGATAGGTGTCAAAGGGGAGGGGGTTGGAGGCTGTGTGAGAAGGGTGAAGGGCTTAAGCAAAGGAAAAAAAGAAAGACTCATGGAGATAGTTAACAGTATGGTGATTGCCAGAGGGAATGGGGATGGGGGTAGGAAGAAGAGGGTAAAGGAGGAATAAACAGTGATGAAAAAAGACTTGACTTGGGGTGGTAAACACACAATACATTAAGCAAATGATGTAGAATTGTATACCTAAAACTTATATAATTTTATTAACCAATGTCACCCCAGTAAATTCAACAAATAACAAACCAATAGCTTTCAGTTGTGTCAAATAATTTTTGGAGGCTGGGATAGAAGGAAAAGTGGAAGCCATGATTGAAGAGGGATCATACAAATAAATGGAGGACAGAGTGAAGTCAACAAAATTGGTGGTGTCAACTCCAAGGACCCACCTCTCTACAGAAACATTTTTAAATGGAGCACAAATTGTCAAAATCAAATTTGTCACAACTCTGGAAAATGTTCAAAGGTTTATAGCAACTAAGTGAATGCCGTATCGGAAGAAGGGTACTTTAAAATTATAGAAAAACGTCATGGTGCTTTTATTTTCCTTGTTCCACCCCCCTCCTGGCTCAGGAGTGGTCTGCAGACATTAGCCCACATGCTCAGTGTGAGACCCTGGGCTCTGGGTCTAGAGGGAACAAAGAATTGTGTTTGTTTCCTCTAACCTGTTTGGGAGCAAATAAAGGCCTGATGCAGGGGGCTTGTCTTTCCCCCCCCCCCCCCCCCTACTTTAGAGCTCACTCAGGGCAGAAAAGCAGCAGATATTCCTCAAAAACATTTCAGGTAAAATGAACAATCCTCTCTGACTCCTAATCCTGCCCTCCCCAACTAACTCCCCAAGCACCATGTGCTCTGACATCCTTTTTTACTGCCTGGACACCATAAGATTCCCCTCATCTCTGTGCCATTTCTCATGCTGTTAAGCCTTTGGGATGAATCTTACCTCTCCCAGGGACTTCATTCAAATGCTGTTATTTTAGAACATTGTTCCCAGAACAATTAAGCTGAAAGTAGCTCGCGGTAGTGGAAAGAACACTGACTTTGAACATAGAGAAATCCAGGCTAGCAAAATCTGATATGTCTCAGTCATGTACTTTGGGTTCTTGTTGGCCTCAGTTTCTTAGTCTATCCAGGCACTATAACAAAACTCCATAGACTCAAGGTCTAATCCACAAACATTTATTTTTCACAGTTCTGGAATCTTGGAAATTAAAAATCAAGGTGCCGGCAAATTCAGTGTCTGGAGGCCTACTTCCTGGTTTAGAAAGTAGTGGGAAGAGAGTTCTCTAAGATCTCTTTTATGAAGTCACTAATCTCATTTATGTGGGCCTCACCCTCATGATCTAATCACAACCCAAATGCCCTAGCTCCAAATACTACTTTAGGGGTTAGGATTTCAGCACGTGAGTTTTTGAGGAGGCCTAAACATTCAATTCATAACACTCAGGTTCCAAATCTACTAAAAGGGATTAATAATGTCTCACTGGATTTTTTGAGAATAAATTTAAAATCTATACAGAAGTCCCTTCATCTGGTAAATATTCAATAATTGTGTCTTCACCTTCCCAGTGGTCCATGAGAAAGGGCATGATTATTAGAATGGGTAAATAAAATCCCTTGAATGTATATGGTGTCTTAATATTTCAAAGCATGTTACTTATAGTCTCTCATTTGATCTATAAAATTGATGGTATCCATTAGGATAATATGAGCTGAGAAGGACAAACTTTAGACTTCAAGTTGTTGTTAGCAATAAATTAATTTATTATGTTTCTTTACTAAAGAGATGGAGTGTAATCAGTCACATGACCTGATCAGTGAACCCAATAATCTGGGATCTTTTGGTAACTCTCACCTTCTATCCTCGGCATTGACTTTATCCTGTGGCTGATGCTCCTCAAGGAGGCCACCAGTGCAAAAGGGAACGTGTGCTGCTTTACCCATATCTAGCTGAAAAGATTTTCTTTATTAAACATCACAATCCCTCTCTTCCATCTGATTGGATCAAATTAAAATGTGTTCCCATGAGACCAATTATACCAGCAGAGGGATACCATGCACTGACTGGTTATACCAGTGGTCAGCAAACTCCAACAGAGCCAAATATCAACAGGACAACGACTGAAATTTCTTTTGAGAGCCAATTTTTTTAAACTTAAACTTCTTGTAATGCCACTTCAAAATAGATTCTCTCAGGCCATGGTATTTTGTGGAAGAGCCACACTCAAAGGGCCAAAGAGCCGCGTGTGGCTCTCAAGCCGCAGTTTGCTGACCACTGGGTTATACCAATCACCTGAAGCAAAATTGACTTGGGGGAGCTAGTCTTAGTGCCCACCATGCAAAGTATACAGTTTCTATTCCAGAAAGAAAATGCTTTGCCCTATATCACAGAGATAAGTAATGCTCAATCGAGGGTTAAAGCTCAGATCCCCTGATTCCTATTTTCATTACATAGGTGATTAGAGACCATATTGGTTATTTTGTTTTAGGCTTCCAAGTTACAAAAAGCGTCAACTCAAAGTTGAGTTGTTCATTATCTCACATACAAAGGAGTGCGGAGAGAGATAAGCTATCAAGCCATGAAAAGAAATGGAAGAACCTGAAATGCATATTATTAAATGAAAGAAACCAGTCTGAAAGGGCTACATATTATATGATTCAAACTGTACCTGGTATGACCTTCTGGAAAAGGCTAAATTATGGAGACAGTAAAAAGGCCAGTGGATGCCAGGGTTTAGGAAAGAGAAAGGGATGAATAGGTGTGTATAGGTGAGGTAGGGGGGATTTTAGAGGCAGTGAATATACTCTGTATGACACTTTAATGGTGGGTATATCCTATATAATAAAAGAGTAATATGAAAATTGTCCCCTCGACTGGGAGTTTGACCAGGGGGCAGGGTTGGCCTGCCAACCACCTGGGCCCTTCCCCCTGTTTGGTCCCACCCCTGATTGTCCCTACCCCCCCACCCCGCGATTGGGGACAGGGCCGGCCCACCCATCTCCCGCATCCCCTCCCCTGGACCATGCACGAATTCATGCACTGGGCATCTAATATCTATAATAATAAAAATGTAATATGCTAATTAGACCAGACGACCTTCTGAATCAAGGGAAGCCCAGGTGCCGGGTGCTAGAGGGAAGCCAGTTCCAGCAGCCAGGGAAAGGAAGGCCTACTCTTGCACGAATTTTGTGCATCAGACTTCTAGTTATTATATATTTGTCTAAACCAGTGGTCAGCAAACTCATTAGTCAACAGAGCCAAATATCAACAGTATAATGACTGAAATTTCTTTTGAGAGCCAAATTTTTTAAACTTAAACTATATAGGTAGGTACATTATTATTAACTTAAGAGTACTCCTTCAATAGCACTGTACGTGCATGGCTGCACGTGGTATTTTGTGGAAGAGCCACACTCAAGGGGCCAAAGAGCCGCATGTGGCTCACGAGCTGCCGTTTGCCAACCCCTGGTCTAAACCCATAGAATGTACAACACAAAAATTAACCCTAATGGCCTGGCTGACATGGCTCAGTGGTTGAGTGTCGACCTATGAACCAAGAGGTCACAATTCAATTCCCAATTAGGCACATGCCCAGGTTGTGGGCTCATTCTCCAGGTGGCGGGTGCAGGAGGCAGCTGATCAACGATTCTCTCTCATTGTTGATGTTTCTATCCTCCCTTCCTCTCTGAAATCAATAAATACCTTTTTTTTTTTTTTTAAAGGAAACCCTAATATAAACATTGGACTTTGGACAATAGTGGTGTGTCAGTTGTAACAAACGTAACACTCTAGTGTGAAATGTTGATGGTCAGGCAGGCAATTGGGAGGAGAAGGACTATGTGGAAAATCTCTGTACTGTCTGCTCAATTTTTCTGTGAACCTAAAAGTCTCTAAAAATTAAGTTTATTTATACCAAAAAAGAAAGAGTATCAAGGAAGGGCTCTAGGCTTTATTGATTTAGCGACTCAAAGGCATCATCGAAAACCCAGCTTCTTTCCATCTTTTCTCTCTAGCACCTTCAGGGTCCCAGCTTTGCCTGTAGGCTGACTCCTCTCACAGAGCAAATGGCTGTTGGAATTCAAAACCTTACACCCACACAAGAGTATAGCCTGAGGAAGAATAGGTACAGCCTTCCCTGGAATCTCCTGCTTAAAAGAAGCCCTTAAGGAGATGTGTCCTTTTGCCTTCTGGCCAGCCATGGGTCTCAAGCCCATTCTAAACAAATTACCTGATGAAAGTCTGAAAACACCAATTTTAATCAGAATTTACCCTGAGTCATGTGAGGAAAGGTGGCTACCTGAACTTAAATCATAGTTCTGTTTAAGGGGGCGTATAGGGAGGAGGAATTGGTGAGTGAATATTCAACATTTTCTGCTGCAGAGAATGCTACTAGAAAAAAAAAGTCACTTTTTAGTAGGCTTTTCTCCTCTACCCCTTCCCTTTCTTCTGGAGGCCACAGGCAAGAGTGGACATGAAGTGGGCCCCATAGTTGACTGAGGCAGTGAGTTGTTCCAAAACTGCAGAGGACCTCAATGGGAGCCAAAGAGGACGATTTTTGTTATTGTTTATATTGCTGAATCAGCAACACTCCAAGCTACTATCACAAATCTTTTGAGGAAGGCAATTTTGAAAAGTAATCCATTTCTTTACAATTTAGTGGCCTATGCTAGACTAAGCTACAACCTGCACTGTCAATGATTTAGCCAGGGTTTGACTGTCTCCTTACAGCAATGTCATAGCCAATACTCTTCATCTGAGAATCTTATCAGAAATCTTTACCATACTTGCCTCTTTTGTCCCATAGCCTCACAGTTTTAACGATTCCCTAGAATTAGAGGACAGAATCCACTCCTCAGAGTCAAGGTCTCCCCTCTCAAGCAGAACTTCTCATTCCTATTCCAGAGAGCACAAAGCCACATGGGAACTAAGGCACATCCCCCTACAGCAGTGGCTTTCAACTTGACTACATACACAGCAGACACACCTGCACGGCTATGCAAAAGCATACAGAAGTCTATATCTCTGAGATTCCAATTCTGTAGAACTGAAGTCGGTCCCAAAACACAAGATTTGGGCAAGAGGTGATGTTTTTATTTATGAAAGCAAACATGGCTATATTGTGGAGTGGAGTGCAACATTGCATACATCTTCAAAGTGAAACTATAAACATTCAAAAAGTGTTATTTAAATTTTCTGTGTGAATTTTCTATCGCTATTTCAGGCTATCACCCCAGAGATATTCACTAACTCTTGTTGGCCATTAGAGGATATTTAGGGAAAAGTTTTCAGTCCTTCCCAGGACTAATGCATCCCCCCAGGAGCCATGGCAGGTGGAGAAGAGTTTTCTGATGACTGTACACAAAATTCATGCCATAGCCAGTGCCTAATAAGCCTGAACTTTCTGCCTTCAGATGGCACCGATGTTTTCATGTTTTAATAAAAATACCTTCTTGGAGTTTACATTATCAAGTTGCAATATTACACTCGACCTTTCTGCAGCTGGTTCACTGTTTGTTCTTAAAGCTCCTCACTCCACTTACCCTGAATAAGTAGGAAATGCTGTGTCCTAACCCACAATCAATCAACATAAATAAAACAATTCAGCACAGATGTGACCTGAATACACATTTGGAGTCACTAATTGCGCCAAACAGCGGCACAGGTTTCAAGGTCAGACAAACCAGCAATGAACTTGCTGCTTATTATTGTAATTTCTCTTTCGCAGAGTTTCAGAGAGCTTGCCACTCAGCAGACATTCTGTAACCTACAGCAACTGCTTTCTCCTCAGGTGGCGATGGAAGTGGATATAGGAAAGTCATTATTGCTACGAAGCTACAAAATGGCAAACTCAGGCTAGTCTAAACCCAGGGACAGACTAAAAACAGAGGAGAAAGAACATGGACTGTGGGTTCAGGCAGGCGGGGTTTGAAATCTGGTTTAACTGCTTGTTAGGGATGGATTCGTGACCACCTCATTTAACTTAGGCGATGATGCCTCATCTTTGTGATGTGAATCAAAAACGATCATTTGATTCTGTTTCCCTCTGGGAGGCAGACTTAGCACAGGTGCTGGCTCCTTCTCCTAAGATCAGTGGCAGGTGGGAGAACTACTGACTGAAGGTTTTAGAAGCCTAAGAAGTGACAGAGACACTATGGAAAACACTTTGAGAGAGGCAGGGCTGTTTGAAATATTGTGTAGGTAGGAAGGGAGGCCTCCACCACAGGTAGGGTCCAGCCAGTGGGCGGGAGACAAGTTAGAAAAGCCTTTGAGGCCAGCTGTTCCCTTGAGACCATGGGTGCTTCCCCCTTAGCACGCGGCGCAGCTTCACAGGAGCTCCGATGGAAGGAGGTGGAAATGAAAAGGGTGCAAAGAAATATCACAAAATGCTAAAGAAAATAAACAGTGTAGCTACATTAACATTAGAACAGAATAGGTTTTAAATGGAAAATATCTTATAAGGGGTAAAGAAGTTTCTTTCATGTTGATAAAAGTTTTCATTTATTTCATGTTATATCTGACAAGGGTTTACTCTCCAAAATGTACAGGGAGATTACAACTTAACAAAAGGAAGATAAACAATCCAACCAAAAAATGGGCAAAGGACCTAAATAGACACTTTTCGAAAGAAGACAGACAGAAGGCTAAGAGACATATGAAAACATTCTCAGACTCACTAATCATCCAAGAGGTGTGAATCAAAATGACAATGAGGTACCACCTCACACCTGTCATACTCTGTGTACCCTTTTGTACTTACCTCATTTATCAGATTTTTAAAAGTTTATCCGTATTGTACCAGCCAGTGGGCGGGAGGCCTCCACAATGGAACAATATTCCATTGCACTCATATACCACAATTTCTTTACCCATTTGTCATTTAATGGGTATTTGGTTTGCTTAGGCTACTAAGAATAATGCTATTAACATGTGGGTTCAAGTCTATATAGGCTATTATCTTCCTTTCTCTTCAGAAGATTCCCGCTAATGGAATTATTGGGCTATATGGTAAGTTTATTTTTAACTTCGTAAACCAACTGCCAAACAATTTTCCAAAGTTACTGCATCATTTTATATTCCCACCATTGATTTATAAGGTTACTGTTTTTCAACATCTTCACAACACTTGGTATTGGCTGACTTTTTTATTATGCTAATTCTAGTGAATGTGAAAAGCTATCTAACTATGGTTGTAATTTGTATTTCTCTAATGACTAATGAAGTTGATTGTTCCTTACTTATTTATTAGTCACTTTGTGTCTTCTTTTCTGAAATGGCTTTTCAAGTTCTTTGATCAAAATTTTAATATGTTTTTATTGATTTTAGAAAGAAAGGAAGGGAGAAGGAGAAATAGAAACAATGAGAGAGAAATATCAATCAGCTGTCACCTGCACACTCCCTACTGAGGATCAAACCTGCAACCCTGCAACCTGCAACTAGCATGTGCCCTGACCAGGAATGGAACTAGCGACCTCTCCTCCTTAGTGCATGGACATCACTCAACCTACTGAGCCACACCAGCTGGGATGATCAATTTTTAATTGGATTATTTATTTTCTTATTATTGAATTTAAAGAATTCTTTACATATTTGGGGTACAAGTCCTTTATTGTATTTAGGATTTGCAAATATTTTCTCTACACTTTTCTTTTTAATGGTTTCTGTGTAATTGTAGCATTTTTTATTTTAGTGAGTTTTAATTTATCAATTCTTTATTTTATTTTTACAGCTGATCATTTGGTGGCATGGCTAAGAATCCTTTGTCTAACCCAATGCCACAAAAGTGTTATCTAGGTGTTTGGTGTTTGTTTGTTTTTTGAAAGTCCATGGTTTCAACTCTTACCTTTAGATCTGTAATCCATTTTAGTCCATTTTTTGTGTATGGTGTAGGTAAGGACCTACGTTTTTATATGTGTGTGTTTGTGTGTTTGCTTATCCAATTATCCCCAGCCCATTTATTAACCAGATTTAGATACAGATTTAGCTTTAATTTCAGATTTAGGATAAAGTTTCTCTCAGATGAGAGGTATCCAGAAGAGGAAGGCAGAATTACATAAGAGATGCACTTACCATCATGTACTAGCTTCATGAGCATTTATATTATAAACACAAACAAGTAAGGAAAAGAGAGCTTCACTTACCAATAAGGATATGTCTGCAACTAGAGATTTGACCAAGTCCAAGTATGTGTACCTGAGGTCCAATATATCTATATATTTTTAATGAGGATAGTGATGCCTAATTTTGGTAGAGTTGCTTTAAGGATCAGAAAATGCACACATACAAAGTGGTTGACACGTGGTAGATGCTCAACCCACAGAAGCTCTCTTGGTTATTATGACACTCTTGTTAAGAGTACTGAAGGAGAAAATAGGCTCGTTTCAGAAAGAAGGGCTGCACACGAATTTTCTGGATTTAGGTTAGCTGCAGAAAGAAGGCTTATTAAAGGTACTTCTTCAATAAAACTATCTCTCTGTTTATTCCTGAGAATCTCTTATATGCTCATACGTCTTACTGACCTGACTCTATCCAAAATAATGAAAGGAGAACTATGCTTTTCATCTCTGCTCTGGTGAAATACTGGTTAAAAAAAAAATAACAAAAACCTGATCAAAGCGATTCAGGAAAATTTGTCATTAAAATCAAAAGACTTCTCTGCGTCCAACAACTACACTTTCTCTGACAGCCTCTGACGGGCAGGTGCATCTGCCACCTGGTGCTGCTGCCACAGCAGATCCACCAGTGAATCCAGACACCAGGGGTGACATAAAAACCTCTCTCCTTCAGTACCTCTCCAGGAACATAAAATCATATTTACGTATGCAAACATAGGTAGCTCTATAGTAAAGCTGAGGATATCTAGAAATAAAACATACAAACTATTAGGATTCTAAATCATCTTCCATTTTGAGTCTAGCAACTGAAAAGAATGGAAACAGGCCAGACATTTTGCTGTGACAAGCCAAAACTTCACGGGCAATGCTGAAAGGCAGGGAGATTATTTAGTTTCTGATGTGAGCAAAAACTAAAATTACCTGATCCTTAATAGTCATGAGACATGCTGAGAAACTCTTAGAAACTTGGATTCCTTACTCATTAATAAAAGTCTGAGTATAAGTTAACTTATTAGAGAAACTGGGGAATAAAAATATGCTTGGTCCCAATGCCAGGAAAGTCAATATCTTAGAAGAATGATACCTCAAAACAAAATAATAAATAGTAGATATCAAAAACAGTCCGACTGAACCTACAGCTCATTTTGACTATATTCCAAAGAGGCTGTGTTGGTGAGGGCATGGCAAAGATAACCATCCCCAGTCTCTACTCCTCAAGCCTTGCTTTATTTTATTTGTTTGTTTCTCCCTCTCCCATTGCATGGCATTTGTATCAACTTTTGCCCTAGATTGTCTCCCTCTTGTGTATTTCCTCTACCAATGAACACAGGACCCCAGGTACCCAAGGCAGAAATCCACAAGCCTCACTACATTGCCCCTCAGTCATTGCCAAGTATCTGATCAATTACAAAATTGTGCTGATTCTCTCCCCTTACTGTGTCTGTTTTAAATTTTAAGTGTGTGTGTGTGTGTGTGTGTGTGTAATTTTAGTGATTGTTTTAGAGGGATAGAGAGATGGAAACATTCATCAGCTGCCTCCTGCATGCCCCCTACTGGGGATCAAGCCTACAACCGGGACATGTGTCCTGACTAGGAATCAAACTGGGGACCTCTTGGTTCATAGGTCACCACACAACCACTGAGCCACACCAGCTTGACCCCTTACTGTATCTTGAATCTGTTCATCATCCTCACTGCTACCTTTTCAGGCTTTGTCATTTCTTGCCTGAATTACTGCAACTGTGTCTTAGGCCCCTTGCCAGTTTGTTTACCTCCTTCAACCCATTCTCCAAAAGCAACCAATAGACTTGCTGAAGTGAACATCAGCACTTCAGTGACTCCCAATGATCTACCTATATAGAAGCTGCAGCGACTGTCGCAACCAAACAGACAACTGAACAGCTGCATGGGGCAACCAGGCCAGTGGGGAGGGCAGTGAGGGGACGACCAAACGACCAAGCAGCAGGCTGTGTGGGGCGACCAGGCCGGCAGGGGGGGCAGTGAGGGATGACCAAACAACTGAGCAGCAAGCTGCATGGGTTTACCAGGCCAGCAGGGGTGTTAGTGAAGGGTGACCGAACGACCGAGCAGCAGGCTGTGTGGGGTGACCAGGCCGGCAGGGGGGGCAGTGAGGGATGACCAAACGACCAAGCAGCAGGCTGTGTGGGGCGACCAGGCTGGCAGGGGGGCAGTGAGAGACAACCAAACGACCAAGCAGCAGGTTGCGTGGGGCAACCAGGCTGGTAGGGGTGTTAGTGAGGGGTAATCAAACAACCAAGCAGCAGGCTGTGTGGAGTGACCAGGCCAGCAAGGGAGGCAGTGAGGGGCGACCAAACAACTGAGCAGCAAGCTGCATGGGGTTACCAGGCCAGCAGGGGGGTTAGTGAGGGGCAACCAAATGACTGAGCATCAGGCTGCGTGGGGCGACCAAGTGGGCGGGAGAAGGGGGGAGGGGCGCAGTTGGGGGTGATCAGGCTGGCAGGCAGAGGCAGTTAGGGGTGATCAGGCAGGGGGGGCAGTTAGGGATGATTAGGCAGTCAGGCAGGTGAGCAGTTAGGAACCAGTGGTCCAGGATTGTGAGAGAGATGTCTGACTGCCATTTTAGGCCTGATCCCAAGGGTCCCAGATTGGAGAGGGTGCAGGCTGGGCTGAGGGCACCCTCTCCCACCCACCCCCCATGCACGAATTTTGTGCACCGGTCCTCTGGTAGAATAATAACATTTAAATTACATGGCATACGATTCACCACCTCACATTAGCCAGCAGCCCTGCTTCATTCCTCAACCTCACTGCTTTTCATATCTTCCTTGTGCTTTTCATTTCATTCTGTCCAAGCCAACACTGCCCCCCTAAAACAAGTAAAAAAATAAACAGAAGAGTTGAAATTTTAAAAAGTGTTATATTTAACCCATCATATCCAAAATATTATCATTCCAGATAAAGGAAATGTGCCATACACACACACACACACACACACACACACATACACACACTTATGTATGTGCAATGGAACATTAGTCAGCCATGAGAAAGAAGGAAGTTCTTCCATTTGCAACATGGATGGAATTTAAGGGCATTATGATCAGTGAAATAAGTCAGACAGAGAAAGACAAAATTGTATTATATCACTTATATGTGGCATCTGAAAAGCCAAATGCATAAAAACAGAGTAGATGGTGGTTACTAGGGTCTGGGGGTAAGGAAATTGGGGAAATGTTAAGGGTACAAACTTGCACTAGTAGATAAATAAGTCTTGGAGATCTAATGCACAGCATAGTGGTTCTAGACAATAATATGTATTATCAACTTCAAAGTTGCTAAGAGAGGAATCTTAATTGTTCCCATTACAAAAATATATATAATAATAGGAGGTGACAGAGTTATTAGCTACCACTGTGGTGGCAATCATATTACAATATATAAATGTATCAAATCAACATATTATACATCTTAAACTTTCACAGTGCTATATGTCAATTTTATCTCAATAAAAATATTATCATTCCAACATGTGGCATTATCCACATTTCAAGTGCTCAATAGTCACATGTGGAGAGTAGCTACCATATCAGATAGTAAAGTCTAAGTACTTGAGCTTTCTCCCATCTTATCTTTGGGATTTTCCATCAGATGCCACCTCTGGCTGAAATGTTTTTCCCTCCTCATTCACATCCCACCACCCACTGGGACCGTTGTTCCTCCATTATTGTGCCCTTCATGACACACCTCCTTCAAATTATGTCTCTTTCATACATTTCTTCAGCAAGGAAGGTTTTGAGTTTGTTTTAACGAGTGTCACAGATATATCAAAATGTCCAGCAATTAGCAAAATATTTGACACATAGAAAATTGAATGGACACTAATGTTTGCCTGCCAAGCCATGATTCCTGCCTTACTCAGGCATCTATTCAGGGGCCATGGAGCCCCATTTCAGCTGAAAAGTCAAATCTATCAGCACATGATGTTACCCTGGGGATTGTTATTGGTCTGGGATGGGCATGTGACCTAAGTTAGTTCAGTGAGCCAAAGGGGAAAGAAATCCCAGACTTAAGGCAAGGCTTTTGCTTTTTCCCAGTGTATGAGCAAGAAAGTGTGCTGCCCCTATTACTGCTGGCAGTCTTCTTATGAGGAGCCCTCCAAGAGGGCAAAGACAAGGAAAGAAGACGGGGCCATTAAGTAGCCAGGAGTTGAAGTCTGGACTGAGTCTGGACTTCAAGATTTATGAGATAACAAGTTTCCTAATTTTTAAAGACAGTTTGAGTGAGTCTTTTATTACCTGCAGCACAAAGTATATAATAGCTTTTATTAAATTATGTTAAATGAATGTTTATTATGTGACAGACATTGTTCTAGACATTATACAGATAATATCTCCTTTTTGAAAACGTATGTAAGCTTGATATTTTTAGTGTCTTTCAATTTTTACTTCTATTTTTTGTTTAAAAAAAAATCATCTTCAGAGATAAGATCTTCCTAGATGAATTAGGGCATTTTTCCTTCTACTATCCAGGAGGTGGGAAGCCTTCTCAGTGTTTATTCCCTGGGATTTTAGATTGCTGGAGATCAGGGACTGTGAAGTGTTCCCATTCTTCACCTTTCTGCTGTATTTATTGCTATTTGATAGGCCCCATTCTTCAGCTGTATATAGACATTGGATGGTAAGTCATTTGTCTCTTTATTCTTTACATCATCAAGCCAACCAAATGTGACAGAAAGGACTGCACATGACCCAGTGATATTGGATCTTGACTAGATGGGATTTGGGTTGTGTTTCTTAGGGAGAAAATGGGATTGGGAAGTGTTCTGTATGTGGGAACATACTGAGGTTGGTATCTGATTAGCTGTGGCAGAGACTAAGCTAAGTATCCACAGAATCCCTTTCCCTCTATTTTTCCTGGGCCCCTCATTTACGGTTAGTTTGGGGGCCATATGACTAAATCTAAATAAAGGAATGGGACTATATGTAACATAAGCCACTTGAGATCTGGTCCTTGCAATAATCTTATGTAATAACCTATAATCACCTATGGAGGTCTGCATTACGAATGGTGGCATCCCCAGAATCCCCAGGATAAGGCTTGGAGAGGAGCCCAACTTCCATCAGACTGAAACATGAACGAGAGAGGAACTTTTATTATTTTAAGCCACTAAGATTTTTATAGTGTTTCCTCAAAGCAGCTGGTTCTACTTATGCTGACTAAAATAGTACTCAATAACTATTTGCTGAATGAATGAACTGGGCTGGTATATAGTATCATTTCCCTTAATGGTATGTCCATAGCCACTTCTGCCAAAACAAAAATATAAAATAAATATAATACAATTTAGGACTGCACACTCCATGAGCCTATAGCATCTGTGTCTGAATTATTCACTACTAAATGCTCAGCTCTCAGCATATGCCTGGTACAAAGTATGTGCTTAATAAACATTTATTGCCACTCTTCCTAAAAGGGACCTGTGAGCTTAGTAAATGCTTAGAGTTTCATAGACTCCTGCTTAAAGCTGATTTTATGAAGAGATACATATTTTCTAGAATTATTATTTTCTTTTTGCCTTTATACTTTTCTTTGTTTTTCAACTTATATCCATTACTCATTGTAATCAGAAAAAATACAAGTCAATTTTAAGAAATTATAAATCAAGTTGGACATTTTATAAGGAAAAAAACAGGGCATTAAATTAAGATTTTTAAGTCACAAACAAATATGAGAGAAACAAATGCATTCAGAAACAATAGCTATAACAATGGTTATTATGAAAGAATTCTGTCAGGAAGTAATTCAAGCAAATGGTAACAAAAGATGCAATTACAAGAAAAATCAGCCTCAAATATCTATTCTCTGTCTTACTCTGTGTAAGGACAGGAAAAGGTCTTTCTTTTTCTTTTCTGTAGCCTTCCACAACTTATGAGAAGCACCTGGTAATTAAACCCAAGATCCTTAGCTTCTCTAATTCCAACAGCCCCTCTGTTCCAATGGCAAGACAAGATAAGCTACTCTCAAGGCCACATTCTTGCATCCACCTCCTCCCTGCTGCTTTCAGAACTCAAGGAAAATTCTCAGGGAGGAGTATCTAGTTAGTAGAAAGCTCCTCCCCCTACCCCCACCCTTCAAACAAGCCTCTTTTGAACTCTTCATAACTTTTTCTCTAAGCATGTTTTACAGGCTTCGGAAAAATACTGATAAGACACCTCCATAGGACATCTGCCTACTGTCTCCTAGGAAACAAACAAACCATAACTTCAAGACAACCCTCCTGGTAACTGCTCAACTTCAGCCCCAAATCCTCCTCAACTCTTTGTCACCTAGCAACAGCAGCCATTGCTCTTTAAAAGTGGAAGCAGCTTTTTGTATCTTGCCCTGTATTGATTAGCAATGCACTGGCCCTTTCCTCTCTTGGAAACTAAAATAAACTCCCTCTCTCTGCATCTATCTTTTCTCTCAGTTATGAAATATTTCACAACCCGAGTCACCTCACCAGATAAACCCTAACAGTTTGTAGCAAAAATAAAACGTTCTGGGTTATTTAGGCCTCTGGGAAATTAGTACCCATCACTTGGAAGCAGAACACGAATTTAACACTGTGATCCTTGATGTGCTAAAGTAAAATACACAGTGTCTTTTGACCAAAAACAGGAATTAAGGGAGGTTACAGTATCTATTGTGAGATTAGGAGAGATAATTGGGAAATAATAAGCAAGGGGAACTGGAAACCAGGAAATTCCAAGGGAGATTAGACCTCGTGCACTTTGATTTAGCATCTTGTTCAACCGCTTAGCATCTTATTCCCTAAGGAGTATTTACCTGTAAGTTTTGTGGGAAGATTATAAATTGCACATAGGAATTAATTAATTTAATGCTTCAGTGTTCCACCGAATCAGATTATAAATCATTGTCTTAGATGGTGTCTCTTATAATCATGACATCCTTAAGAGGTAAGTTTGTAGATTAGGTTATTGATTAAATGTGGGGAGGGTGAGAGGCATAAAACCACAGGGACTGACTGCCAGAGGCTGGTATGAGCAATTGGGTGGCTAATGGTGCCATTTATTGTGGCAGTCCACACATTCTAATGCATATAGGAATCACCTGGAAGGCTTTTAACTATTTCAACTCTGTGGCCCACCCCTAAAATTCTATCTCGGTAGATTTATGAGAGGAGCCCAAGAATTTTATTTTAAAAGTATCTCTCGATGATTCTGGTGCAGATGGGTTAGGGTATTTATGCCTTTTGAGGGTGATTTTTTATAAATAGGAAGCACTCTAAAGGAGAAATAGAACTGGGGGAAAGGTTCTAAGTTTTAAGGGTAGAGAAGACTGTTCTGATCATGTGAATCTGAATACATTTTCTCCTGCCTGCCCTCTAATCTAACCCTGGAGAAGAATGAACATTGAGAAATACTCAGCCAGGATGTTAAAAGATTCACAAGCCATTACAATGGGGGTAGCTCTAAGAGTCTGGAAACTATGTGGACTCGAGGAAGTCTACCCACAAAAGGTTATTATTTCATAGCCCTGGGAATGTAGGGGGTAGATGAATTAAACATAAGAAAATAAAGCAAAAAGTCTGAGATTATGTGAGCACTGCCAATATCCATTTGCAATCCAGACACTGTAATATCTTCTCTATGTGCTTTATAGTATTTTCTGTTCATTAAACTCCTAGCATGGTATCATGCTTACAAAGAATGACAAACAGCATTGTGGGGGAGAGAGGAGCAGAGGGACACACAGAAGTAAAAATGCATCATGACAAAGCTTGCCTAGCAAATGAGGCAAGCTGCTTATAAATATGACTGAGAACTTGAAGCACAGAGAGTAGAACTCAGTTTACATTAACCCAGCCCCTAAGACAGGGGCTATCCCTCCAGTAGAAATAAGCCATAGCAAAAGACAGAGCCATGTTGCTCATGCTATTACCATTGGTTCTAGGAGTTCTGGGAAATAAAGGTTAATCTTTTTTTTTAATTTCAACATTTAAAGATAGTATTCATAAAAGAGATATAAAATACCGTTTTTGAATATCCTTATGGGTACAAAGCACTCCTTAAGTGCTAAGTAAGTATAACTTTGGCAATTTTCTCAATTTAAGAAAATGCTAGAAATGTGTAGAAGCCATATAAGATATAGTGTTCTCCCTCTCTCTTTGGGAATGTTCCTCTTTGAGAAAAATTGAGCAAATTATGAGACCTTATTAACAGCCACCAAGAGAATAACTTTGAATAAAATTCAAGGAATATATCTATAATGGCTTCATTCTCAGTAATTTCTTACCAATTGCTCTTTTAATGGCTCAATACAATTCCATTGCTTTTGGCATTAAGAGGTTTTTCATTAACATAGCCCTACTTTCTTTGAATTCTAAAACCAAAATATAAGGTTGAATGGCATCCAATTAAAAAAAAAGCATTTAGTATACTTTGGCTCACTGGCAACTTGGTGCATAACTCAAGTTGAATATATCTATAAGCCAAAATTCTATTTTCAAAATTATACATTTTAGTTGTTCCTTCTCATATCAGGTAGACTATCTAATGGATCACTCCCCTTTTAAAGTAGCCCCAAAAATGTACATTATTTTTTTAAAGTGTATGTCAAGTGACAGATTTAAATAATAAAAATAAAATGATTGGAATTTTCACCTGTCCTTGAAAGATCAGAAAATTGTTGTTTTAATGCATTTGAATGGAATAAAAATACTCTGATTCATTAGGGGACAAATTGCTATGTAATCTGTGTGGACGAAAGGGGAGGGAAGGCCTGCATGGTGATTATACAAACTCAAAGACCTAAAATAACCACAAAAGATGGTCTTAAAATTAAATATTTAACTACAAACAGGTTATGGTGGGTAGTCATGTTCTAGGCCAGTATTTTCCCTGACAAAGATCAACTTAGATCTTTACTGAGCCATTTGTCTTTTTGCCTATAAGATAACATATCAGTGAAAGGACTGGGTAACTTGTAACTTCCCTTTTTTCTGGACCCCTCAGGGCACAAATGGCACCAGGACTTTCCCTCACTGTTATTGTTATCAAGTTAATTGTCAACTGTTAATTATGTTAAAGTATTCTGTATTCATCTATGTAAAAGAAGTATATGTCCATCATTTCACTTTTTACCCTATCCCAGAGTTTTCCCCACTTTGCATTATCCCACCTCCTTAATCTATCACCAATGAATTTCATGAAACCCACCTACGTCCCTTTCCTTTGATTGCAATGTATAAATGCAGATGTAACCCGCCATTCTCCGGAGCATTATCTCAATTCATAGAGGTTCTGCTTCCCGGCATATGTCAACAGTTTGGCTCAAATAAACTCACAAAAATTCTTCACAGGTTTCAATGGTTTTTACGTTAACATTTGCTTACAGTATCTGGCATTCACACACTTATTAGTGCATGAAACTTTTTATAAAGATGTGTAAGCTCTCTGAGCACAAGTTCATTTTTTTAAATTTAGTTTCTCTTAAATAAAGAAATGGGGAGTCAGAAAGCTGTTATAATAAAAGAACCAGCTGCAGACACGGCCACCTGTGGAGTAAGCGTGGGTTCTGGAGGATTTTCAAGGCAGAAGGTAACAGGACACCAAACTGGGCCTACTGTCCGGAGCAGGGACAGTTATGGCTATGAGTTTTAGCCTTGCAGTGCTGATGTGGACATTACATTCTCCCCCAAATTAAACAGATGGCCACACTTTACTGCTCACCCATACATGATCCTTTAATCTTTAGGAAACTTTAGGCACTGTATGAAACACCACTGTAATCTTGTTTAATTCATACATTTACTTAAGATGCTAGAGTTAAAACTCTATTTGTTTGGTTCCAAGCTACCTATCTAAGAAAAGAAGGAGACAAGATACGAACTCGGGTCTGATTGATAGTGGAGATGGAATCTCCACAATGCCAGCATCCTGTTTATGAAAAGAGTAAACCCATGTCTGGTGGGTGTGGCTCAGTGGTTGAACCTCAACCTATAAATCAGGAAGTCACAGTTCAATTCCTGGTCAGGGCACATGCCCTGGTTTCAGGCTGAATCCTCAGTGGGAGGTATGCAGGAGGCAGCCAATCAATGATTCTCTCTCATCATTGATGTTTCTATCTCTCTCTTCCTCTCCCTTCCTCTCTGAGATCAATAAAAATGTATTTTTTAAAAATGCTTGTGGAATAGCTTGAGTCAAATCATAGGAATTTGAAAAAGAGTCTGCAAATTAAGAAGCAGTTAAACAAATTACAAAACAGGTTCATAGAATACAGATATAGGTGAGGTGAGCTTCTGAAGCTAAAATATGAGGGTGTGTATGAAATGCAATATTCTTGCTAAGAGAAAGCTGGAAAGGCACAGAACTCTGGGTTTGGGGGGAAGATGGAGATGAGAATGAACCAATAACTGTCTCTTGATGAAGCTCAGGCATGGTCACCTCACCTTTCCCAGCTCTGCTCACCTGAAGTCCCTGCACACTTCACCTGTAAGTCCTACTCCATCCCATTCCAAAGTCGGTCCAGTGTGCCCAGTTCCTAAGCAGGATGCACTGGGCCCCTCATACCACCACTGCAGCCTTTGCAGGTGCTGAGCCACATGCAGTGTATACAGGGACTGGGCTCAGGGAACCTGTAGCTTCTGAATCACAGCCTTTACTTAGCAACCACTCTGCTAAGCGTCTGTCTCTCAATCTCTGCTTTCAAGTCTCCAACTTTCCCTAACCCTTGCACACAGAACTGAGGTGCTCATCCCTTATCTATTGCTTCCAAGGCTCCTGTCTCACAGGAAAAGCCAACCCCCACTTTACAGTCCATGATGCTGGTTTTCTCCTTTTCTGAATAGATCCACACTGCCATCTGCCTGAGGCTGAGTACCGTCATTCGTCTGGCACTTCTGTGGCCGAGCCCCAGCCACCACATTGAACCTCCCTGGATAGTCACACCAGCCACCATCAGGCAGGCTACTACCTTTCTGATTAATTCTCTCCCTGGGTCAAATCACTTGAGGTACAAGCTTCTTTCTCACCCTCATTGCAAGTTACTTTACAGCAAAGCCAAGCAACACTCACTAAGAGGAAAGCTCTAACTGTCCCACTGCCACCCCCCCCCAAAAAAAAACACATTGTATCAAAGAAAGTCACTGTGCTCATCTTTCAAACCTGGGTTTGTGTATAAAATTAGAGTGAGAAAACACTTTTATAGAATAGCCAAGTGTTAAACAGGAAATGTATACATCTTAGGGCTTATATTGTTCCCTCAAATTTGCTAACACAATACCACTTATTAAGAGATTGAAGTTCATTTCTTTGTGATGCTATGTTTCCATTTATTTCTTTTATTATCATTTAGTTCTTACTTCTGCATTTTAGGTACATGGTTCCGTCCAACCTGAACAGTGATCAGCATCTCTTCCTGAGATTCATACTGACAAAGCACAGCTTCCAGTTTCTTCATAATTTTGTGTTTTGTAGTTCTATAGAGGGCTTTACATATGCATGTATTTTTAAATATAGTTTTAATTGATTTCCGAGAAGATGGGAG
Organism: Corynorhinus townsendii; assembly: GCA_026230045.1. NCBI lineage: Eukaryota > Metazoa > Chordata > Mammalia > Chiroptera > Vespertilionidae > Corynorhinus > Corynorhinus townsendii. Next base: position 114,283,097 of record JAPDVU010000007.1, on the reverse strand, counting down.
AGGGAGATAGGAACGTTTTAATTGGCTGCCTAACACCTCTTGCCTGCCCCACCCTAGATTTCAAACCCACATCCGAGGCATGCGCCCTGACTAGAAATCAAACCATGACCCCCTGGTTCGTGGGTGAGGGCGCACAACCACTTAGCCACTTCAGCCAGGCTGGGCTGCATGTATTTTAGCAGCTGATCTCAGCTGTTAAGAAAGGAATTGTATCTTTTTAGAAATATGCTTGGTTATTAGGTAATAGGTAAATTGTTCTGTAGGCACAAGAACATGAACTGGAGGAGGGGAAGAAAAGAAGGAGGACAGGAAGAGGAAAGGGGAGCAGAGGAGGCTAAAGCTTGAGCTGTGGGATAGATGGGCACTTGTAGAAATAAGAGAACTGACATTCAATTTCTAGTTGTTTGCCTTTCTGTTAGATCAATTTCTTCATTTTCTCCAAATCTTTCTTAAAATTTTCCACACACGCCAATGTGTTCTGTGAGTGTTTTTATGATTGCTTCTTTTTTCTTCAGTTTTGTGAAAATTAAGAAAAAGAAATAAATCTCATACCCAGAACAATGTGAAACAGAATATGTACAAAGGAAATGTGACATACATCCAGCTAAACTGAGCTAATTTGGTTCACCAGCTACAGATGATCATGAGAAAATAATCCCCCTTCTCCCTCCACACTATGGTTGTTATAAGCTCCCAAACATACACAGCTTGGTAGCACGTGTTTAGTAAGAAGATTATTTTTCATTAGGTTGAGAATTCATAAAGAAAAGAAAAAAACATAAGTATTCATAACTCCAAACTACATCAGCCAGTGATTCTCATTTAATTCTGTATATTGATGTATAAATAACCAAGGCTGAGAATCTTTAAGAGAAAAGGAATAATTTCAAGCACAGAGGTGAGCCAGCTCCATGTGTAGGGTTCTTGGAAAGCCAGGGTGTTAAATCCTAACACCAGGAGCCGCTAGCTAAGAATCAAGGTCTCAGGTGATGGCAAAGATGTCTGACCTGAGAAAAAGGAGGCGGGAGGAGACAGGTATCTTGTCTAACGTGGCCTGGGAGTGGAACCCCGGAGCTGCCTAGGGGCTCCCACACTACACGTCTGAGATGCATAGCGGGCAGACAGCAGCTTGTCACTCAGACAGTTGCATTAGTCCTGCCAGGAAGAATCTGCCTTCCAGATGGCCTTACTAACTGCAGGTTTGTTTTTCTTAGTGCTAAAAATAAAAAAATGAATAAATGAATAGATGTTTCCTCCCTCAAAAAGTAAATGAGTGGTTGGCTGAATCAAACGCCTGATTCATATGCACAGGCTTTGTTTGTCTGTTTCGACAGTGTGAGGATGAAAGGGGCTGCAAGGAACCCCAACTGTCTGTACTCAGTGGCCTCTGCAGGAGACAGTGCCACTGGCAGGCTCTTTATTTCCTGCCCTGCTCCCTCGGCCTTGTCTTCCTGGGTCCCGGGGGAAATCCCTGTACTGAGAACTTTGAGTCAAAACCCTGTCTTAGCCAAGCAGAACTCACCCCAAGGCCTCAAAGTGTGTGTCTGTGGGGAGGGTTCAGGGGGAAGGATGTTTTAAAACAGCCAGACTTGGACATTGGTCAGCAATAACCACGGAAGGTTTTTTGAGTTGAGGTTTGGCTTTCATTCTTTTAAAATAAACTTTCCCTGGACTCCTCCCAAACATTCCGACTCAGCATACCTAGGAGTGGGGTCCAAGAATCTGGCCCAATGAAAGCTCTCCATAGGATGCTGACTATATTCAGGTAGGGGCATCATATCTTAGAACATTCTTAGCCATTGACATTGAACAACAGTCTTGCTAGGAAAGAGTCCCAGGAAATAACCCAAATCCCAAGGGTGATTCCGTAATTTGAAAGCTCATATAGAAAGAGTTGTCCCACCTCTGTCCAGATCCAATCGAACAGACATTTTCATAACAACGACAGGGTTTCCCAGTGTAATCAATAGGCGCCTTAACTGTTCAATAAATGCATAAAGTCTATTTCATGATGTGGGTGGAGTCCTTTTCAAATAACCTTCTTATCATCCTAATAAAATCTCCAAGCAAAACCTGAGTGGCTCTTTCAGTCATGATGCCAGTGCCAAGAGAGAAGGATGAGAAAGAAGCACACAACGTCTTCTTGTCTGGAAGCGCAAGTTTGTGCTGGTCAGGATACGCCAATTTATGCTGTGGCAAGAACTCCTAAAATCCCAATGGATTAAAACGGAGAGTATTTGCTTTCTGTTTACTGCCATAGCGAGTCAGTGGGGACCTTGCTTTATCACAGTCACTCAGAGACCCAAGCTTGGTGAGTAGCCACCACCTTGAATATGGCCAACTTTTATCTGAGAGGGAGAAATTCTGAAAAATCAAATGCCAATTAGTCCCTTGCACTCCCAACTCATGGGCGAAACTAGCTGTGTGGCCCGACTGCACCACGAGGGAGCCAGGAAACGCAATCCTAAAGTTTCTTGGATGGAGAGAACCAGAAATATTTGGTGAATGCTGCCAATGACAACCAGGGTTATCATTCACATCCTTAAACTAATCTGTGCTGTAAATCAAAACTCCAGTCAGACTCGCCTGAACCAGAGATGTCCCTTACTGCTTAGTGGTTTTTCACAAGTTCCTTAATTCTCTTGAGTCTGGAAGGCCTCATCTCTTAAATGAGGATGATAAAACACCAGCCTCCGAGGCTTGTTGCTAGAATTAAATAAGGTAAAAAATGCAAAGCACCTTTCACACAAAGCACACTGAGTGTTTGCTGATGTTGTTTGCAGCTGTTGTTACTATCAAACGGGAGGAAACGGTCTTGCATCAAAGAAACCACCGTGGTCTTGCACAGCCGAAATTGGGTTGGACTTGAAGAAGCATGTTTTGCCAGAGTGGGAGTTAGACACCTAAGTGGGCTTTATGAGAGTGTCCCCAGATACCTTACCACAGGGACCTCCAGGAAGTGAAAACAACAACAACAACAAAAACACAAAAAAAAACTATCTTTTGAGTAACCTCAAAGCAAGGAAATGGTAGTTGATTTCCCTTTCTGATGCTAAAACTGTCCTGACCCACATAGTTTTCTGTTTGTTTTTTTTTTTATTGTTTGAAGTATTACAAATAGTAGTACATATGTCTCCTTTTTTTCCCCCCATTGACCTCCCCCGGCCTCCCCTAGCCCCCAGTACATGCCTTCACCTGCCCACCCTCCTCCCCCCGCCCCCAGTGTCTTGTATCCATTGGTTATGCTTATATGCATGCATATAAGTCCTTCGGTTGGTCTCTTACAGTCGCCCTCGCCCAACCTTCCCTACCTTCCCAATGTAGTTTGACAGTCTGTTCAATGCTTCTTTGCCTCTGTATCTATTGTTCTCCCCATTTCTTTCCTTTAAAAATTTTTGCCTCTGCAGACTATAAATAAACATATAATAACAACAACAAAAAATGTTTGAGTCCCAATTTCAATGTCCAACAGTTCTGAGTCCCTGTTTCAATGTCTAACAGTTCCTTATGTGTACATGTCAGCAATGATATCTGGATGGTGGGCACATGGTGGCAATGCAGGTCCGACCCTCTCTGGTTTGGTCCTAGGCAACCTGCAGTGGTGCACAGCTGCTGACTGCTCATGTGGCAAGGCGTTGTCAGCGTCTTCCATCTCTGGACTGTTTTTCCTCTTGTCTTCGTGGTTGGAGTAGACCTGTCAATTCCTCTCTGTTGCAGGAATCCACATGGTCTTGGAGTTGTTTTCTGAAAATATACAAACATATTCTCGACCACAAGTTAATAAAGGAATCTTTTCTATGTAATTGATTTGGGATCCTTTTTATTTTTGCCCTAACGATTTTCCTTTGTCTTATTTAGACACCATGTGTGTTTTTAATGGCCGTCTTGCTGTTAGCATTACAAATGAAAATTAATTTTGTAAAATAAAAATTTTCTAGATGTAATTTACTTATAGAATATTTTTCCTTACATGATATTACCCTACTATCCCCCCCTTTTTTTTTGATTAATGGAGGTTTTTGTAAATTTTATAATGCAGGCTTGATAACTTTAAATTTTAAATTTTTTTGCCCAAAAATATGACTGCTTTAGGTTCATTGCCTGTTCAGGAATTTTACCATGAGATGAACTACCAATAGAAATTTTAGTTACTACTTTAAGAACAGCTTTTTGCCAGTACAATTAAATTTACTTGAATATTCACTTATTTCAATTAGCCTATTTAAATTAATCTGAAAACTTGATTACTATTTTACTGTCAAATTTAATACTCTACCAACAATCTTAGTTTACCCTGTAAATATTAATGGGAAGGATTATTTGCATTCTTGAGTGGGCCCTGAGCATTCCTGATGCTAGGCTGAATTTAGATATAGGGCAGCTGCTGTCGGCCAAGTCTCTTGTCTGTTACGTGCTGACCCACATAGTTTTCTGTTCTAGGATTCTATGATTCTCTTCTAAGTTCCTCATCTTTCCCTTTTCATTTACTCTCCCTCCTTCTATAACAAATCTCTCAACGCTTTCCTTCCACCAAGTCCTCACAGTCATCACCTCAAGGAAGACAAGCATCAGAACACCCTCACTGTGTTTGTTTAGCCTTGCAAAGAAAACAAATCTCATTTGTTGCTACCCACTCTTTCAAAGAAGGAATGCCCCTTACTCATCGCTACACCTCCAACCCTATGATAAGCCAGGCTCAAAGCATGCACCCAGGTGTTTGAACAAATGAATGAAGCAAGGTGATTGATTATAACATTTAAAACTTTTTTTGTTCTTTGAGGCTCTAAAAAAGACAAAGGCCATCAATTAAATAAATCATTAGGTTAATAGAAATTAAGGCACAAAAAATATAGTTGACTGATTTGACAGAAAATGCCACTTCTTAGCAGTTTAGCATCTACACTCAGAGGTGGAAAGCATCTGGCCCAAGGGCCATCTAAGGCCTGAGAAATCATTTGGTCTGTCCCTTCCAAGGCATTAGGGGTGAGTTAATTAAATGTTTGACCAAGTACAGTAGGCTCATTTTTAAGTTGATAATGTTGTGTGGCCTGTGAATGATGTTATAAATACCCAAATGGCCCTTGGCAGAAAAAAAGATTCCCACCCCTGACCTAATCTATGTCTCTAGCCTTCAGGCTGCATTCAGGTGAAATATATTCCCTCCAGCATCTTAAAGTTACTTAACTAGGTCTGTGGTCGGCAAACTGCGGCTCAGTTGACTAATGAGTTTGCCGACACTAACTAGGTCATCAGAGTGAAGGGATCAGACAAACTTGATTAACTTCTTGAATTGAACCTAAAGTGTCCCACCTGGGCTACTGATCTATTCCTTTAATTTTTTTTGCTGAAACTGAAGCTCTCCAGGTAAACGAGAATTGAAAGCATGCTGTTATGACCATCCATCCTACAGTCTCAGAGAAGTCACTTTAAAATGAGCACTGGACAGCCGCCTACAAAAAAGGTGCAAGGGAAATGACAAACAATCTGAGTCAAGGAAGAGCAGATGGCAGGAGCAGCTGCGCTGTGACAGCCACACTCAGGATGCAGGGTCTCTCTTCCCCAGGTGGGCCGCACCAGCTCCTGTGACTGGCAAAGGAGCGGATCAAATGGCACTCCATCCCATGGAAGGTGATGCACATTAGTTGCCCTTACAAAGCTGTCTCCTTGAATAGCTAGCTCATTTCCCCCGCTGCTGTGGCCTCACTGGGGGTTTGCAGATACAAACTCCATTCTCTATTGTTACCCTTCCTTCTGCAGTAAACTAGAGTTAAAGTTGGGTAAATCTAATTAGGTATTTGTAAACATCTGGACACCTGGCTTTACACAGGACTCAGTAACTGTTTTTTCTGATGAGAATTTTAAATTTACATTTATTGTTGTTTTTCTCTTGTTTTAAAGGTAACAGCCCACCCTATAAAAACTTAGAATGTTACAATAAGTTTAAAATTTTAAATTCAGTCCTAGTCACTTTGGCTTAGTGGATAGAGCTTTGGCCTGTGGACTGAAAAGGTCCCAGGTTCGATTCCAGTCAAGGGCACATGCCTGGGTTGCAAGCTCGATCCCCAGCAGGGGGCGTACAGGAGACAGCCAATTAATGAAATTAATGATTCTCTCTCATCATAGATGTTTCTATCTCTTTCGCCCTCTCGCTTCCTCTCTGAACTCAGTAAAAATATATTTTAAAAAATCTAAATTCAAGAGTAAACACTGTGAATAATTTATGTTTGTCTTTTCTATGATCTCCCATGTAAAGTCATATAAATACTTCAGTCTTTAACAATACCATAAATATATCTTTGATTATCTCTTCACATTAGAGTCTAAGGATATGAACATATCTGATACTTCTAATATGTATTATCTTCAAGAATATTTGTAAAAAAATTATCATACAAAGTATAAGATATATTTATACCACTGTCCATTAACAGCTTTGAATCTGAGATGTATGTTACCTTTATCAATGTTATAGACAACTAATAAAACAATCTCACTTCAATTTCTCTATAATTGCTTATTTTTTCTATGATTGCTAGTTTTATCTTTCCTTATAGTCACATGTTCATATGTCTTTCTTTTCTATTGAGTTATTAAAGTTTTGAAATCAGGGGCTACATTATTTTTTTCTATTTTTACCACAGTCTCTAGAACAATCCTAGTCCTACTGAATTCATTTATTAAATATTATTAAATGAACTTTGTAGATATAGTTGATCTTAAGTGATCAACAGCATCCGAGCAGGAATTTCTGAGTGGGTCCAGTATATTGTAATGATACTTTTGTGGACATTATAAAACCTTTTGACAAAGGCCCTTTGTTTTTTCAACTTTAAAATCAGCAAAATAATTATAATGTTAGTTATAATATAAAATAGTTGTGAGCGCAAACCAGATAATATGAGTGAAAATAATCAGGAAAAAAGTCACAATATCATGTAAATGGAATAATTATATTGAAAGGGTAATGTTACTAATTTATATCCATTAATAGGTTATATGAAGATATTCCTAATTTCAAGTTTCTTCATCTGCTGTTATACTTTTCCAAACCTTAGAGTCTATATCATTTGTTCCCAAGTCTAACAGTGAACTTTATAAAAAAATAAATAAATGCAAATGCTATTATGTGTATGCTTGTGTTTTGTTATTAATCATTGCATAAAAATGTGATGATATTGAATAAATAAAAATCATGAAAGCAGAATAAGAAATGAAACTCAAAGGAAAATATAATTTGAAAACTAAAATGAAGCCAAGATTATACACAGGTATGTACACCAAAAAGATGTCCAGACTTGTTACAACTGGACCGCGCCTGCCGGGCGGGATGTGTTTTTAAAAGCTTTCAGAGAAGCCTGGTGTACATCTGAGAGCCACAGCCTTACCGAAATGAATGGATTGCCTCTCCTTAAGGAAATATTTTTTTAATCCTCACCTGAGGATATGTTTTTATTGATTTTAGAGGAGGGAGAGGGAGAGAGAGAGACATCGATCGATTGCCTCCCATACATGTCCGACCAAGGATCAAACCTACAACCTAGGTATGTGCCCTGACCAAAATTGAACCCTCAGCCTTTTGGATATTTGAGATAATGCCCCAACCAACTCAGCCCCCAGCAGGGGTAAGGAGTTCCTGATCAATATCTTCTTACAGAGTTACAATTCCTGCTTTCTGTGTTAGCCCAAGAAGGTTACACAGTCAAAACAGAAAAGGTCAGAAATAGACACACACAAAAATATTGTGACAAACGAAATTACCTGTTGGAACTACTGTTATGCTACCCAATGTATGTGTGAGGAAAGGCTTTCAGGTGACCCAAGCACACAGATGAAGGCAGGGCTCATAAACGATACCGAGAAGGCAGCCATAGGAGATGGTGGAAACCGGGACACAATAGTATGACTCACGTTGAGCAGAAGCTTCATCCTTGGAAAAGCAGAAGACATCCGAAAAAGTGGCTATCCAAAATGGTGCAGATGGGGCAGGGACTTCAAACAATTCCCATGTCTAGCACTGCTTTTAATTCTCCCTTCTGGACTAACTGCACCTACCTCCACCCCAAAACTCTGCTCACAGGCACTGCTGAGCCTCATTCTGCCTTGGGGGTCATTTAATGGGACGGTCCCGGTGGAATGGACTTGGGGTTGGCAGGGCTGGGGTTATCCCAGGACCTCTCAGGCTTCCTTTTCCCTCTTTCCTTTACCGCCTTTCTTCAGTCATCACAAGTCTAAAGGGATGAACAGAACCCCAGTGGAAGAAGAATGAAAAGATTAGGGGTCAGTGGAGATACTGTATGACCTTGGAAAAGTCATATTATTTCTCTGTATATCCGTTTTCTTTCAATTATCTATAAATTCCTAATTCTGATAGTCTGAGTGAGATATTTATTGAGAGGATGTGTGTGTGTGTGTGTGTGTGTGTGTGTGTGTGTGTGTGTGTGCGCGTGTGTGTGTGTGCGTGTGTTTGCACGTGCATATGTAATTAAAGTTTTTACTTGCTAATGGTTAACTTTTAAGTTTCTGTGAGTTTAGAAGGTTGTAAAATTCTTGTCTGGAATAAATTTCCTGAAACAGTTTAATAGGCCAAGATTGGAATAAAGTCTATAGCTATCTTTATTTCTAATCCTAATTTATTTTCCAAACTATTAACAAACATCATCTCATCAATTCCAAAAGTAATTTCTCTCATTTTATCTTTTCCATCTTTGAAAAACTACAACCTATTTTTTTTCATCGCATTAATTACACATGCAGATGTTGAAAATAACAGTGGTGATAAATATATGGTTAACACTATCCACTGGTAAGTAATGATATTTCTTCTCAGATTATGATAAAGAGAAAGCTAAATGTGTATAGATAGTGTATCAAAATAATGGAGCACTTCCTAATACCCATTTCTTATCTGTGTGTGAGGATTTAACAAATATAATATTCTGGCTTCAGACTTCAAGATACTCATAAAAGATGCTAGTTTACAAATGCAACAATAATAATTCATCAAGTGACTAAATTAGGTGTCTGGTTGAACTTTAATTTCCACATTTCATAGGCTCTCATGTGTCTAGGTTCAAGCTGGAGCCACAATTATGAATGGTGGTTTCTTATTTCCTTGTTCATTTCCACCAGACCCCAGGGAGACACAGTCTTCTCCAGGGTGTTGATGAGATAGATATGTCTTAACACTCTCCTCTCTTGCTGTTATCTTCTAACTTCTGACTGGAAATATTCTCTTTCTATATTTAAACGCCCTCCCAAAATTTGCTCTCAATAAGAAACAATGAATGTCACTTAAAAGGGGCTTCAAATACATTAATTAATTAATTTTATATCTATGCATACATGCAGCAAGGCCTCCTGCAGGGACTTTTTACATTAAATTGTGGCCCGTGCCTCTGTGTGGCTACATATATATCACAGGAAAACACTCAAAACGAGGTCCATGGCACCTGCATATCAGGAAGGAGAGGAATTTTAGGAAGCAAGGAGCTCCTCACAACACCTCAGAAACAAAACCGTAGCAGCAGACAGACATATGTCCCTGAAACAAAAGGAGAAACTTTACCAGAAGGAACATTTTCTGTGATGGACATTTAGATAAAATGTTTCCAAAAGTTTTACACAACTGCAAGTTACTGCTTTTATATTATTGTTGGATGTAGCAAAGTATGTTCTCTCTCTCCCTAAATGCCTGTTACTAAGCCATTACGGGTCTATTTCTGGTCTCAGTTGTCCTTTCCAATAGCCCATCTAGGAAGGCGGTGCAGGAAAGGTGGATTTGCAGGCTGCATATGAGAGCTAGCTTTGCCCCAGACAAGCCACATGTGGCTATGAGGATGCGTGTTAAAGGAAGAAACACTGGTAATGGACACATCTTTAGGAGAGGCAGTACAGTAAGAGGATAGCAGAGAAAGGCCCATCAGGAAAAGCGATGGCTCAAAAGGGAATATACATAAATGCAGAGAGAATGGCGAGACTGACAGGAGGGATGTGGCTTTTGTCTGTAGGAACATGCTTAAATGATTCAATTAATTAAAATGTACTGTGCTCCAAATGTTTCCGATATTATGCTGAGTATTTCATTCAAGGTAGGAAGAATATACCAACCACTTACTTGTGATGAATGCAAAATTATATAGTTGAAGTATAAACAGAAATCTAGAGAAAAGCAGAGGAGGGAACAATTTATTTTGTTGGGAGACAATTTGGGTGTTGGGGAAACCCAGAAAGGATCCATAAAGAAGATGACAGGAGATAGACCTGGAGCAGAGTTTTGATAGATATAAAAATATATGAAAGGCAATGGCAAGGCATAAAGAAAGAAATCCGAAGGTACAGAGGAGGCAGGGCTACATTATTCAGTCTAAAAGTCTTAAAACGTGGTGTAGATTAGTGGTTGTCGGCCAGGAATGATTGCGTGCCCCCTACCCCTAACCCTGAGAACATTAGGCAATGTCTAGAGTTACTGTTGTTGTCACCATTGGATGGAGAGGAGAGACCATGGACGATACTGCCATCTAGTGGGTAGAATACAGGGATGCAGTTAAAGTTCCTACAATACACAGGTCAGTCCCCCACAGCAAAGAATTATCCAGACCAAAAGTCAGCAGCGCAAGGCTGAAAAAACTCTGCTTTAGATTATGGCTTCTAACCCAAGTGCAGGGGGCACAATGAATATGTTTTGAACAGAAGAATTTAAAAGATTATTTTGGCCATTGTGTGGGAAACTGACTAGGTGGGTGGCACGACAGAATTAGGGAATTCAATTGGAGGCCACAGCAGTAGTTTCCATGATAGATAATGGTGGTGTCAGGGAGGGAGAGAAGTCCCCCTCTCCCCCCGTGCACACCCTCTTTCATCTGGACAAATAATAAAAAGTTAAAATTGACACAATATTTCATCAACAAGAGAAAGTGTAAGCATAAGAGAATCATAATAGGATGCTCAGGTCATGAAATGAGGCTCAGAGAAGTGATCACGCCAGGTATCTTTTTATACTCTTCAGACAAAGAAATCATAAATTTGTAAGGAAATTGCCAAGACAAATGAAAAACATTAGTGCTCATCAGAAGGGAATGTAAGAAGGTTTTAGGCATTTATTAAGAGAGAGATCTAAGCAAAGTTTGCGCTTGGGTGGTAAATTAGAAAAGAGGCAAAAAGCCTTGCTTATGTGGACTCCTCAGCTCTGAGTTGTTTAACTCTCGCCATGAGGGGTGACTTGGAGTGCAGGGAAGGCACCTTTCACAGGGAGCATGGTAAATTATGGGGAACAGAGAGCTCCGAGTATTCTTGTCCTGGCAGTATTTTTGTTTGCTTATTTGTTTGTTTTTGTTTTATGTGTTAATCCTCCCCAAATGTTATTTTTTCCATTGGTTTTTTTTTAGAAAGAATGGAAGGGAGGAAGGGAGGGTGGGGGAGAAAGAGAGAGAAAGACATCAATGTGAGAGAGACAGATTAATTGGTTGCTGTCCACACGCACACCAACTGGGGCTTGGGAACGAACCTGCAACCCAGGTACGTGCCCTTGGCCAGGAATCAAACCCATGACTTGATGCCAACCACTGGGCAACAACGGGCCAGGGTTGAACTTGCAGTTTTTAAAGTAACTTTAATTTTAAATAATCAATATGCCATTATGGGATATCTTAGGGCAGCCTTCCTTGCGCCCCAGTGGAGAAACGCCATGTGCCATGAGTCTGAGACAGAAAAGAGTGTGCATGTTCAAGGATCAAAAGAAGGCAGATGTGTTGCTCGGTAGTTAGAGCGTCAACCCGCAGGTCAAAGGGCCATGGATTCGATTTCAGGACAAGAACATGTACCTGGGTTTTAGGTTCGATCCCCCGACCCAGTGGGGGTGTGTGCGGGAGGCAACCAATTGATGTGTCTCTCTCACATAGATGTCTCTCTCCCTCTCCCTCTCCTTCTCTTTCTCTCTCTCTCCCTCTTTCTCAGCTCCCTTCCCTCCCCTCCTCTCTCTCTAAAACAATCAACGGGAAAAATATCCTTGGATGAGGATTAACAAAAAAATAAAATAAATGTAAAAAGGAAGGCAGGTGCTTCTGTGGCTAGACCACAGTAAACAAGAGAAAAGGGAACCAACTTGGCCATGTGTCCAGGTCTTGATTCTGTCCTGAGAGCAGAAGAGGCACACGAAGAGCATTCAGCATGTTAGGGGAGGGATGCACAGTAATTTCCTTAACTCAATGGTTGATGGGTGGAAAGTGGATTGAGAGAAAGCAAGAAGAATCAGAGCAGGAGAGAGAGGACGGTGCCGGTCCACAGAGAGAGATGGCGGCTGCTGTGGGGAGGAGGAGGCAGTGGAGTTGGAGACAGTGAGGTTGATGTAAAATAATTTTCTTGTAGATTTGACAAATTTTGATAATAAATTGGACTTGAGTCACATTGGGGAAAAAAATATTACAAATGCCTCCAGAAAGAATTTGTGGAACATTTACGGAAATATATATTCATTCACTAAGGAAATCTCAATAAATTCTCCTAAACACACATGCACAAGACATTGTCTCCAACAATTTAATAAAAATAAAAACAATAGTATAAACAAAAATAAATGACCACATGGATATTAAAAGATAAAAACTAATAAGATGAATAAGAGCCTCTACCATTCTAAATAATAACTGGATTTAATGAAGAAATCATGTTGAAATGATCGATTATTAGACATGAAGAACTCTCTATATCAATTCTAATGGGACAGGCAGTAAAAGCCATGTTCAGAGGCAATATCATAAACTCAAATTGTTTTGTTCATAAATTTTAAAAAAGGAAAAGAAATTAAATTATGCCTTGAACTCAAATTAGAAAAAGGACAAGAGCAAAATCTTAAAGAAAGCAAGAGAAAAAATTAAGAAAATACAAGCAGAAATACAAAGCCCAGAAAAAAAAAAATAGTAGAATGGATTGATGGGTGTTCTGAAAACAAAGTACCCCTCCCCCCAGAAATAGACAAAGGTCTAGAATGTCAAATCAAATCAACTAAAGAGAAAAAACAAATGCTCAAAATTACTATAAGAAGCACTAGGTCTTTCACTCTGGCAGGACTCATTCATCATCAAGGTCATAGAGAATGACCTTGAATCATACAGAAATCTGTTTTATTTTTGTCAGGTGTCCACAATAGGTATTCCTAGCATTAATATCAGGCAAGGGGGTCTCAGTTAGATTTTGCAGAGATAACAGATAGAGTAATTCTAGGAGTTCAAGAGGAATCTAGTATTTTATTCATTCCCCAAGTCCTTCTCTCCTGGGATGAAGATGGAGGTGGAAGTATGTGCCAAAGCAGAGAACATGGGAGTTCTGCATCATTCATCATTATGGAAAAATACCTAAGGACATTTTCCAATAGGGCTAGACACATTGTCTTATCTTAATTTAACATCCTATATAATAAAAGCCTAATATGCAAATTGATCAAACAGTGGAATAACTGGTCGCTATGAGGTGCACTGACCACCAGGGGGCAGATACTCAATGCAGGAGCTGCACCCTGGTGATCAGTGTGCTTCCACAGGGGGAGGCTCCACTCAGCCAGGGAGTGGGCCTAAGTTGTCAGTTGGACATCCCCCGAGGGACCCCAGACTGTGAGAGGATGCAGGCCGGGCTGAGGACCCCCCCACCCCGCTCCTCCAGTGCACAAATTTTATGCACTGGGCCTCTAGTTTAGTAGTAATTTCTGGTTCTTCCTATATTCAGGCCTTGCTCATTTACTCATTTTGTCCTTATTGCAAATCTATAAGGTAAGTGCATTTACAATCTCCATTCTACAGATGAGAAGCTAAGATAAGTAAAGTAAGTTTCTCAGGGTCATAGGACAAGAAAGAAAATCTGGGAGGCAAGTCCAGGTGGTGAGACTCCAGAATCCATGCTTTTACCCACACAAGCTTTCATTCGATCTCAGCCATTTATTAAAATACCACATCCACTCCTTTTCATCATTAGGAGTAAGGTACCTGCATAATGAATATAAAACTTATCTATCTCAATGTGACTCTCATCTTCATGTAAGTCATTGTCAGAGCAATAAATGCCAAACTGCTGTACAACTGGACACTGCTTCTGGAAAGGTGAATAAATTGACCAGTGTTCTGAAAACAAAGTACCCCTCCCCCAGAAACAGACAAAGGTCTAGAACAGTGGTCGGCAAACTGCGGCTCACGAGCCGCGAGCCGCGGTTTGCTGCTCAGTTGACTAATGAGTTTGCCAACCACTGGTCTAGAATGTCAAATCAAATCAAATGAAGAGGGAAAAAAAAAGGTCAGATACATGTTAAATGCACTTAAGGAATTCTGCAGACTATACCCTACTCTTAAGTATACTATGCCTATTGCTTTCAAAAATACTTAAATAAAATGGATCAAATTTGATAAATTCTCCTAATTTATCTGAATGTGGGACACTCTCCTCTCCCCAAATCAAAGCTCATGAAATTCCACTGCACACACTGGACCATGTGCACTAGTTTGTGAAACAAACAGAACGTCTTGGCAGGGCAAAGTGAGGCTCCCCCCCTCATTACTACTGTTGTGTAACATTGATCTGTCAGGTCTAGTCAATGGAATAAAATGGGAAACATGGGTTATGAAATGTAACTATTAAAAATATAAATTCCATTTTATTTGTGTTGCTATTCAAAGCAAGAGAGGGAGGTGCATCCACTGAAAATGAATGGAACCAATAAGAGGTTAATAAGTTGTCCAGTTAAAAATAAATTTATAATAAAGTAAATTGTTACCCTATAGTTAGGGCTCTCCCTGTGTCATCTCGATTTCTCTTCATCACATCCTATGAGGTGGATCCTTTTGTCTCCATTTTACATATGAGGAAACTAACATTTTACAAATGAGGAAATCCTTTTTCTTAATTATTTACTGTTGAAAGTATTACATATGTCTCCTTGTCCCCCATTGATCTCTCTCAGCCTGCCCAACAGCCCCCAGCACAGACCTTAACCCCCCTACTGTCTGTGTCCATTGGTTATGCGTATATGCATGCATACAAGTCCTTTGGTTGATCTCTCACCCTCCCACACACCCTCTCCTGCTCTCCACCTTGAATATACACTGCAGGATCAATTATAACAGCTATGACCACCACACATCTGCAATTGGCTTCTGTTAACTGAATGTAGTAGAACTGAGATCACATCCTTTTATCAAGTGAACTCCTTCTCTCCAAGAGAAGTGATTGTACCAAGTACAACCACTCTCGCAGATGGTGTGATAAAATCGTGTTCTGACATTAGTTTTCCCAGGGAAAAGTGAATTAAACGAAACTCCTCAGGTGTTAGGGCCCAGCAGCTTCTCCTGCTGATTCAAATCCCGTTATTTATTTTGCACATCTGGATGGTAAATGGAAGCATCTCCAGCACTGTTTTCTCTAGGTTGCCTTCAAACAGGTTTAATAAGAGAACTGGGAGTTTAAATAGGTTTCCAACGGTTAAAAGTAGTTTTCTCATTTTTCATGTTGACATTCTCAGAACCAGTTTATCTTCTTGACCTTCTGGCTTGCAGCTGCCTCTGAAATGGGAGGCTGCTTCAGCCAGGAGGGAGAAGGGACCGTGATCTCCGCAACGCTGACCTGCCAGCAACATTAAGAACCTTCTACATGCTCTAGCTGGTTTGGCTCAGTGGATAGAGCATCTGCCTGCAGACCGAAGGGTCCCAGGTTCGATTCTGGTCAAGGGAAAATTCCCCAGTTGCAGGCTCAAACCCTAGTAGGTGGCGTGCAGGAGGCAACTGATCAGTGATTCTCTTTCATCATTGATGTTTCTATCTCACTCTCCCTCTTTCTAACTCTCTGAAAGTCAACAAAAATATATTTTTAAAAAAATAAAAAAGAACCTTCTACATGCACAGACCTGCAAAAGGAACTAAAGAGAATTCAAGGATATGTGTGTTTCTTTTTGTAGGAAAAAGTAGGGAATTCCATGTGAAATATTGAGTTTCATTATAAGAAACAAAGTAAGAGAAATCAAAATGTTTTGTAAGATGTTGCGGGAGAAATAAGAATGTAGATAGAAATAGAAACAGACAAAGAAACTTGAAGTTCTAACAAAAGTGATTCTCTACCCTGGCTTTCCATTTGAATCACCTGGGAAGTTTTTACTACTCCCAATACCCAGGCCATAGCCCAAACCAATGAAATAAAAATTTCCAGGATCTCTGACAATGGGAGTTGGCTTTAAATACTGGTATATATATATATTTAAATCTCCCAAGGTGATACCAGTGCCCGTGGTTCCCTACGGGTCTGGAACATGACCTTCAAGTGGTGGTGGTGGTGGTTGAGGGGGGTGAAGGGGAGAAACGGGAACAATTTTGATTCTGAGTAGTAAATGCATTTGATTATTCTGACAGGGAAAAGTTATTACTTGTAAAGCAATAAGTACAGGTACCTCTTTTGGTTAGAGCCTTGAGGAAAATACACAGACTCCCATGGCTATAAAGTAAGGTTGACAGAATGTTCACCAATAGATTTCTAAGGCAGCATCCATGATGGGTTATAATAACTAAGGAATTTAACCATTCCTATTATCCCAAAGTTGTCCTCAAAGTTGCTGGGTATCATATGGTAAGATGATGATGAACACACCACAGCCAATGAAAGAAGATGCTACCTGTGATACCAAGGAGGATTAGAGGATGTCCATGTCATATGAGTTCATCTACCCATCAATGACCTCCACCTTCACTTCCCTGCTACCTGAAACTGCACACCTGGAAATATCCTTTTTATTGTATTACTAGAGGCCCCGTGCATGAAAATTCATGCACATGGGGGGGGGGGGTGTCCCTCAGCCCAGCCTGTACCCTCTCACAGTCTGGGACCCTTGGGGGATGCCCACCTGCTGGCTCAGGCCTGCTCCCCAAGAACAGACGATCTGAAAGAAATAATTAGCCGAAACCGGTTTGGCTCAGTGGATAGAGCATCAGCCTGCGAACTGAAGGGTCCCGGGTTCGATTCTGGTAAAGGGCATGTACCTTGGTTGCAGGCACATCCCCAGTAGGGGGTGTGCAGGAGGCAGCTGATTGATGTTTCTCTCTCATCGATGTTTCTAGCTCTCTATCCCTCTTCCTTCCTCTCTGTAAAAAAATCAATAAAATATATTTTAAATAATAATAATAATAATAAATAAAAGAAATAACCATATCCTTTGGTAAGGATTTTTTTTTTTTAAAGGTAATTGTCACATGAAAATTCACTGCCAGCAGGGCTGAGGGGACTAGGGGACTCTGGCGGCAGGCGCGCAGTGCGGCTGGACTTGCCTGGGGGTGGGCCCAGCCATGCCACATGCCTGCCGCCCCCCACCCCTGTGGGGTTGAAGGGTCTTGGGGACTCCGGCAGGGCTGAGGGGACTGGGCGCCATCATCTTGTGGCTGTGGGCACCACCATATTGTGAGGGTGTGATGGTCAATTAGCATATTACCTTTTTATTATATAGAATACTCACAGAGAAAAATAGAGTGTTATAATTGGAAAGTAATTTGGCAATGTTTGATAAAGTTAACAGCACATATCCTACGATTTAGCAATTCTACTTAGAAATAAATACAGTAGTGATATTCTGAATATACACTCAATATTGCCTGTTAAGTGAAGAATGAGGGAGGGGGATTTCACTATTTGAAAATAGATTAAATAATACTGTATACTTGCCCATGAAATAATATGCAGCACTTATAGTAAATGACAGATAGATAATTGATAAATAGTTAAACAATGTGATAAATTCCAAAGCAAACTTTTAAATGGAATAACAAGTAGCAAAATATTATATGCAATATATACAATTTATTTCAGTTTTAAAAGTGCATAAAACAATAAAATCTAAATTTGTATGGCTGGATGTATAAGTAGAAAATGCATAAAAATTTGGCCAAAAAAAAAGAGAGAAAATGTGATTAGATTGAGTACAAAGGGAGCTTTAACTAACTGCAAGGTCTTAAACTGATCTGCAGCATATATGATAAAATGTTAACTATCACATGTGAAAGATGGGTACTCTACTTAGCTGTATATATTTAATATTCAACAATAAATAAATAAATGATTAGGAAAATCCTTATATAATTTCCAGGCAGTCACCTAAACCAGCAGCTCAAGATTAACAAATAATATTTCCTACAAAGCAGCCTGCCACCACATGCACATACAACACGTTTCATACAGGCCTTAGATCCACTTGCTCACTTAGTCTTGTGGATGCAATTGGGTGGGTCTTATTATGCACATTTCACAGTGAAGGAAAAGTGCATGGAAGGCACGGGACTTGCTCTAGATCTGGGAGGTAGAACCCAAAAGGTATCTTCTGCCTGTTCCTCTTCCCATTAAGTTTCTTAGGAAACTGCTGTGGGGGCCCATGTAATGTATTTTTACACAGAAACAGTGTCATCAGTGGAGATGAAGCTTCCAGGCCAGCCTATTAATTAACCTCTGGCTTAGAGAGCATGTTCTCCGTGCATCCAGATGTGCAGGTTGAGCTCCCGGCATATGGACAGGGAACTAGCTGCTTGGGACTCCCACTGTGAGAATTATTTCCTTCTCAACTGGCATTAAGTTTCTGCTGATAATTTACAAATGAAGTATTAGTTTAGTACAAATGTGTACTTAATACCTTATAGGGCTTGCCAAATTATCTTTTTAACTAAGAGGGCTTAGGTCTCAGCTTGGAATTTCAGCAAGCAGCAGTGTCCAGATAGCAATGGACAATAAGAGTCTATTTCTCTATATTTATTTTTTATTAGTACTTTCTGTTTTGGGGAGAGACATACTGGTTTTCCATTATGATAGAAATCAGTTTTTTTATTAATATATTTTAGTTATAAAAGTATGTGGATTTGAAGAAAAATATTAAGTAAAGACAATACAGTGGTACATTACTAGCAAAAATGTTTAAGCAGTTTAGAAGCTTGGATATCACTGCCCCAAAGAGACATGCATCCTCTTTCTTTAGCGTCTTCTCCATTCCCACTCTATTTCTCATCTCCATCCTAGGTTGCCCATCTTCAACCTTTAGAGCCTTCCAGCAGCCAACACTAACCCAAAAATATTCAAGGTTTACTGGCAGTTTCTGTAGTGTAGTGGTTATCAAGTTTGCCTCATAAAAATATTTAAGGTTTAACAATCACTTGCCTCCTTTCCCTCCTTATTGTCTTCCAAATCCCCAATTAACTCTCTAATTTCTTCAGTGAAGCTGAGCTAATTCATACTTGGGTGTGAATTTAATCACTCATTTATTAATTAACTTTATTTATTCAAATAAATCTTGAACCCTTGCAGCTCTGTTGGGTATAGTGACACAAGCTTAACCTTCTGACAAATGGGGAACACTAAGTGCAAAACGAATTAATTAAATAACACTTTAGTTGTATGTACTGTTAATAGATGTTTGAGCAAAGTACAATAGAAGAAAGAGAAGAAAGGGCATAACTCTGTTATGGAAAGAGAATAGGGATGTTATGGGGAAGTGGTATTTGAGTGAATCATGGAAGCAATTTGCCAGACAAAGGTAAGCACAGTATATACAAAGGTTCAGAATTCTGCAATTTGAAAAAAAATCTGCCTGAGGAATATATTTAAGGTATAAAGAGAAGTTTATACTCACAGATCCCTAGAAATAGGAGGCACTGCACACCCAAAGGGCCACATGGGGAATAACCAGGACCAATCAGCAGGCAGAGGATGGGGGAGGGGACAGAGCATGAGACTTTACTGAGGTTTACACACAAAAGTATGGGTGCGGCAGGTTGAGATTAGGCCATTTAAATCATTTCCAGGAGCTCTGGGCTATGGAGAGGGTGGGGTAGTGGGATTGGTCCCTAGTTGCCCTTACCAGGCCTTGGGGTGATTTACAGTGAGCTAATATTGACATGTGTGAGAGTTTGATAAAGGAGATGGCTGGGTATGGGCTCTGGATTGGGTAGTTTGCATAGCAAAGGTGTGCTCCCAGGATAGTCTCTTGCTATCTGTAGGAATTAGCTAGCCCTGGAAGGGTCATTCTCTCCAGGATCAAGGTCCCAAATGCCAGAGCATCGAGAATACAAAAAAAAAAAAAAGAAAATACAGCCAATACACTGGTGTCTCTTAAAGTCTATGGGCAGCACCAATTTCCCACCAGTCCTTAGGTGTGTCACCATCTCCCTCTCTTGTGACTTCCCTTAAGCCAGTGCATACCTCTATAAATAATTATTCCATTGAACTCTTCACTTAGCCTTTCAAGTGGGCCATCTGTTTCCTGCCAGGACCTTGACTACTTCAATTGCTAATCTCTTCACTTTGGGCCACATTAGATACTACTCTGTTACATTTATTTCTCAGATCATAAAATTCTTCTTATTACAATACTGCTGATTTTTGACATGATACAGCAACCTTGTCGTTTAGGATGCTATTTCCACTCTGTTCATTAAAATTAATTATGAAAAATGCAGTCAGCCAAAACTAATTTTCCAGTATTTTCACTATAGTTCCTTGATCTTATTTCTAAATACCCAAAGAGTTAACAACATATTAAAAACAAATGTTCTATAATTGAGAGTTTGAAGCCTCTTCTCACCTACGGAAAATTCTGTTAAATTTCTTATTGATAGTTCACGGCTTGGTCTCCAGGCAGAAAGGAGAGCAATCATCTCCATCCCCCTCTATGGCAGGAGGCTGTGAGCCTCCAGGGAGAGTGGAGCCTCCCACCACCCCAGGCCATGTCTTCCCCCCCCACCCCCCCTCACCAAACTTTGGCCTCACCAGGCTTATTTCAGTTCCTCAGACAGGCTCATTTCTGTTTCAGTTTTGGAATGAGTTAGTTTCTCTGTCTGTTTGGAATACTCTTCACCGCAGGTCTCAGTGTCATCACTCAGCAAGTCCTATTTATTCTTCCGGTCTCACCTTAAACATCATTTACTCAGAGAGGCTTCCTGACTTAATCCAACTTGCTGTGTGTCTTGGAATGGCCTGTTCCTTTCCTTCCTCACACTGCCCCCAGGTTGTCCCTGCAGTTCTCCTTGTGTAGTATTTGAGTGACCACTCTGTCCCCCACAAGAGCATGAACTTCACAAGGGCAGAGACCATATCTATGTCTCTCCCACCTTCCATGGATTCAACACTGGGGCAAAGGCTGAGTGCCAAAAACTAGAAGATGAGGGGATGATGGAGCATTAACAGTGCCCTTCAAAGATAGCTCTCTTTTGGACAATTACACTGCTATATTTGTTTCCAGGTAAACATAAATCTAAAAAAAAATTATTGCAGCCTATTACATGAGTGTTTATGCATATATCATAATATTGGACCTTCACCACAACCTAATGAGAGATGAGAAAAATCCAGATATTATCTCAGTTCCCAAAACAGGACAGAGAAATAACTTACTCAAAGTCATGGCTCTATGACTACTTAATATACCTTATGCATTTTCAGTAAACTCATAAAAATATAATTTTGCATAACTTCTCTGGACTTGTTTTGGGAACTGAGATAATATCTGGGTTTTTGCCTATCATAAGGTTGTGGTGATACTACTATATGCATAAGCACTCATGTATTAGGTGAAATAGTTATTTTTTATTATCTATACAATGTGCTCTACCATGTATTTCCAAAACCCAGCCTGCCATTCTTGGGAGTCCATAAAATGAATTTCTAAGTCATACTTTCAGAATGTGAAAGGGCCACCATCCTCATGTATTCATTTATTGATTCATTTACTCAGCACCTACTATGGGACAGTATCCATGAGAAAGTCTGAGACTATTAAGTTAAAGGATGCCTGTGCTTGGAGTCCCACAGTCTATGATAGGAGACAGATAGATGCACGGGTAACTCTTTTAAAGTCCTCCAGGGACTAGACAGAGGGCAGAAGGGGGTCCTGTGCTTGCATATACCTCTATGACATGTGTGAAGAGACTTTGTCCATGACAGAACTGTTTGCAGAACTATGGCCATGGTTATGAGAGATACTGAGGGACTTAGATTAGCAATGGTTGCCAATTAGGTTTAAAGGTCAAAGGAAGGAAACAGTATACTGGAGCCCAGTTGAGAGCTAGATCCTTGAAAAGAGGGCCAACTGACAAAAGCTGTAGCTACAGAGGAGAAACTACAGTTAAAATTTACACAATAACAAGGGGAATAAATGCCCAGAAACCTTGTCCCCACTATAAAAGTCCACCTACGCTGTGAGTTTTGTGCTTGTTCCAAAGATGCCATAAAAGATCTGTGGCTGTAAGGAGACAAGCAGGTAGTAGCTAGTTCAGGAGATGCTGGCTGGTGGGAATTATCAACATAAAAATGTAGAAAAAGCTTGATATCTTTGGCAGAGTTTATCTAAAGTGGTCTGAGTGCTGAATTAGACCTAAATGGAAATGATGTCATGAAATCACTTTTGCAAAAGACAGGAAGGGGCAATGCTCCTAGGGGTCAAACAAGGAGGAGGTCAGGAAGGGATGCCAATCTGAAGAGGGCGAGAAAAGATTGATTTTCCCTTCTCAGGTTTAATCTAGCCAGGAATCACCATCTGTCTAGACTCTAGATGATGGTGACTAGGAAAGTGAGGAATAGTCTGGGGACCCTCTGCCAAGACTGCAGGTGAGGTTCAGTTCTCAGAGGAGCTACAGAGCATATGTTTTGTTGGGCTTAGGAAGACCTACTCTGACCTTAGCATGTTGAGCTATAAGCCAAGATGCAGCAACCTAAGAAAGAAAAAGTGAGCACAGTGGGAAAGCTGGCACATCCCAGGGCCTTGTCCAGGACATCACAGGGGCAGGGCGAGGACTGCTGACCAAACTCCAAAAAAGAAATTGGTCTTCTCAGATTTCCCCTCCCTTGTGACCAACCTAACAGGGCAAAGCAGTAGGTCTCAATACTATTAAATGTATTCAATTACATTTTTTAACCACGGTTAGATGCAAAATATGAGGCTAAATACCAGCCAAAGCATTTTGTGTATTTGTTAGAATTATGTGACAAATCCATTTCCCAGCATTGAGTGAGGTGTGCCTCTACATAGCAGAGCATGGCATTCAGCAAGTTTTCAAACTGAGTTCTTTGGAGATTCAGCCCTGCTTAGAGGATTGTGTGTGGTGCGGGGGTGAAGGGGGGCGCGCAAAGCAGGGAGGAAAAGGAATAGGAAGTATGCATGGAAGGTCAAACTGAAGGGTGAGCATCCATGTAAGATTTATGTTAATAAGTGATACCATAATGACACTTGATAAAGAATCACAAGGGATGATTCTAACACACCACCTCTAGGACTAGAAATTCTGTAAACACAGATGACTTACTTTAACTTGTTCTGCTGCTCACATTTCATTTAGAAAAGAGCAAGAATTAAGCCATCATGAAAATGCTTGGTAAAGGTAACAGCATTACCTGAGTACAAAGCATTGTTGTGAACCTTGGCCTCATCGACATCATCATCATCATCACTATTGGCTCAGTTTGGCTTTTGAGGCTTAACTTTCCTTGGCTGCCCTTCCTAAGCTCACTAATTTCATTTTTCCTTTTCTCCTTTATCGAGACCTTCAGTTCCAGTCCACATATGAATAGTTCATTCATGCATCCACGGTCACATTTATTTGCTAGTTTACCTGTTGTCTGTCACTAGGCCATAGTCTCCAGAACCATGACTCTTTTGCTCACTCGGTATACCCAGTTCATAATGCCAAAAACAGAGTACATGCTAAGCAAGTATTTGCTGAATAAATGAATGAATCTAGTGTGGTCTGGAAGTGGGTGATTTATTGCCAACATCTACATTAGTCATCTTAGAAATCAAACCACAAGACACTTAATTGAATTTCTGATGCTTTGAATGGCACTTTGGTATAAAGGCCTTTGATTGCCAAACTAACAGCCACAACTGACTGGCAAAAATAGTAAGCATGCAGTAACTAGTTTCTCTGTGGCCAATCTCGTCCCCACCCAGTAGATCTTCCCTTTTGCCAGTCCCCTTCTTGTCCTGTGTGCCAAGGACTTCTTTGTTTATTTCTTCATTTCTCAAATATTTATTGGAAAAGTGAAAGAGAAATGCAGAAAGAGATAGGAAGAAAAAATATAGTTTTTGAGTGTTAAAGATATGTGGATGACAGTCAGACTAACCAGCTTAGACAGTGTCATTGAAGTAAAACTTCAGAAAAGAAACTGTGCAGTGAAATGAGTACATCAGACAAGGCCACACGAGGTGAAGTCGTCTGGCAGGTCCACCGGCTACAGAAACAGCCTCACTCCACAATGAATAAGAGCCCAGAAGGTATTTTTCTTGAAGGATAAGCACTTTGGAATTTTCAAAACTCTTGAAGTAATTCAGATTTCTGGCATTCAGCCTAGACAGCAGTCTCGTTTTCCAATGGGTGAACAAATGAATTAATGAATAAAATGCTGGTTCTGGTGAAGAAAATACAAAGAAAGAATAAAGGGCTCATCAGAAGTAGATCAGAGACCACGTCTAAGCACAAATCAATAAAAAATAGTGTGGGGAAGGGTTTAAAATAAAATGTGAAGCCAGAAATCCTTATTTTTAGATGATTCACTTACCACTGGAGTGATCTTGGAGATTTGGCTCAGCCTGGAATGCAGGCTCCTCCCTTGCATGATGGAGGTGCTCCCATGTTCCTAGCATACACTGTCGTGGGCATTTGAGGATGGGTGAGATACTGCATGTGAAAGCTCTTAATAAACACTTAATCCATTTACCTTTTTAAAATATATGTTTATTGATTTCAGAGAGGAATGGAGAGGGAGAGAGAGATAGAATCATCAATGATGAGAAAGAATCATTGATTGGCTGCCTCCTGCATGCCCCACACTGGGGATCAAGCCCACAACCTGGGTATGTGTTCTGACCAGAAATTGAACTGTAAGCTCCTGGTTCATAGGTTGATGCTCAACCACTGAGCCACACTGGCAGGGCAATCAACTTAACTTTTTTAACAACTTTATTAAAATATCATTTCCACACAATTGACACATTTAAAGTATACAGTTTAATTGTTTTTATGTTTTTACACATTGTTGTACAATCATCACCATGCTCAACTTTAGATTTTCATCACCCAGAAAAGATACCCTATAATTATTAGCAGTCATTCTCCTATTCTTTCTACCCCCCTGACACACACACACACACACCACCCAGCCCTAGGTAACCATTCATCTGTCTCTAGAGATTTTCCAATTCTGAACATCTACACTAATAAAAGAGAAACATGCAAATTGACCATACCTCCACTATGCCCTCAAGTCACGCCCATCAGCCAATCAGGGGCACGTATGCAAATTAACCCAACTAATATGTCAGCTAATTTGCATATCTGGGCACAGAGCGAAGACTGAAGACAGCATAGAAGGAAGCTAAGCACTGCAGAAGGGTGTAAAGCTGTAGAGAAGCAAGTGGGGCAGCTGAGACGGGAGGGAAGCAGGCGGGGCAGTGGAGAAGGGAGGGAAGCAGGCAGGGCAGTGGAGACAGCCACAGGAAGCCCTATTTTTGCAGGAATCTTCCTGCAACAGGCCTCTAGTTTCATATAAATGGGTTCATACAATATGTGGCCTTTTGTGTCTGGTTCCTTTCAGTTAGCATAGTTTTCAAGGTCCATCCATGTTTTGTCATGTACTTTATTCTCTTTTTTTAATCCTCACCCAAGGATATGTTTATAGATTTTTATTTTATTTTATTTTTTGAGAGAGAGAGAGAAACATCAATCTTTTACCTCCCATAAGCACTCCAACTGGGGATCCAACCCACAACCTATGTATGTGTCCTGGCTGGGAATTGAATCCACCACCTTTCAGAGTATGGGATGATGCTCCAACCAACTGAGCCACCCAGCCAGGGCAGTACTTTATTCTTAAACTAGTGGCCTAGTGCATGAAATCCGTGCACGGGTGGGTGGGGGGTCCCTCAGCCCAGCCTGCACCCTCTCCAATCTGGGACATCCCTCTTGCAATCCAGGACCTCTGGCTTCTAACTGCTCACCTGCCTGCCAGCCTGCTTGCCCCCAACTCCCCCCCCCACCAGGCTGATTGCCCCCAACTGCCCCCCCCCACCCGCTGACCTGCTCTCCCCCAACTGCCCCCCTCTCTGCCGGCCTGATTGCCCCCAACTGCCCTCCACTGTTGGCCTGCTTGCCCCCAACTGCGCCCTACGCTGGCCTAAGTACCCCCAACTGCCTTCCCCTCCTGGCCTGATCACCCCTAACTGCCTCTGCCTTGGCCCCACCACTGTGGCTTTGTCCGGAAAGTCTCCCGGAAGGTCTCCAAGTCTAATTAGCATATTACCCTTTTATTAGTATAGATTTATTATCAAATCATATTCCTTTCAGGTACACATTCCATTTTCTTTAGCCACTGGTGAGATGATGGATATTTGGGTTGTATACCCTTTTTACTGCTATGAATATGTGTACACAAGTTTTTTGGTGGACTTATGTTTTAATTTCTCTTGTGTATATGCCTAGGAGTGGAATTGCTGGGTTATATGCTGACTCTGTGGTTGACCTTTTGAAGATCTACCAGCTTCTTTTCCAAGAGGCTGCACCATTTTACAGTTTTACATTCAGGTTGCCTTTGAGGAGCACCCAAGAGACCAATGTTACTGGATGGAGTGCATAGTGTAAAGTCCCATAACAGGGGTCAGGTCATGTAGGCCACCGCAGAAACATTTTATTGCTAGTCTCACGAAGGTGGGAAGCCCTCAGGAGATTTTTATCAGGAAGGTGACATGATCTAACTTATATTTTAAAAATATTTAACTGGAAGCTGTGTTGAGAACAGACTGAAGGGGAAAGGATTGAAGCACCAGGCTTGTTACAGGCTATTGCAATGATCTACATGAGGAATGTTGGTGGCTTTGACCAAAAGTAGTGGAATATATTTGGTATATAGTACTTTATCCCTCCAATGAAACTAGGAGTCATTTGATAACTGCCTCTGCACCACATCCAAAATGTGATTGAGATTTTTATTGATATCCTATTAGTGTACTGAATGGAAAGGAATCCACTGAATTTATAGGTTAACTTTGGAGACATCTGTTAAAATATGGGTTTTCTTGCATGAAATTTGTTCCCATATTTAATGCACCATGATAAAGGTTTGCAGTTTTTCTCACGTGGGTTCTGAAATTTTCATTTAAGACCCATTTTTCTTTTTTCTTTTTAAATTATAGATAACATGCAATATCATATTCGTTTCAGGTATACAATTCCATGATTAGACATTGATATAACTTACGAAGTGATCACCTGATAAATCAATATCCATCTGACACCATTTATAGGTATTAAAATATTACTGACTATATTCCCTATATACTTTGCATCCCCATTACTATTCCATAACTACCAATTTGTACTTCCAAATCCCTGCACCTTTTCACCCATCCCCCCAACCACTCTCCCATCTGTCAATCGTGAAAATGTTCTCTGTATCTATGAGTCTGTTTCTGTTCTGTGTGTTTGTTTATTTTATGTTTTAGATTCCACATCTAAGTGAAATCATCTGGCCTTTGTCTTTCTCTGTCTTACTTATTTCACCCTGTAATTGCAGATGGCAAGATTTCATTCTTTTTTATGGCTGAGTCACATTCCATTGTATATATGCACCACTTCTTCTTTATTCATCTACTGATGGGTTCTTAGGTTGCTTCCATATCTTAGCTTTTGTAAATAATGCTGCAACAAACATATGGATGTATATGTCTTTTCAATTTCGTGTTTTGTGTTTCTTCAGGTAAATACCCCGAAGTGGAGTTGTTGAGTCCTTATGTGTCTCTTGCTATAGCCTTTGTTTTAAAGACTATTTTGTCTGGTATAAGTATTGCTACCCCAGGGTTTTGCTTTGTTTTGTTTTTCCATTTTCATGAAGTAGCTTTTCCCATCCCTTTACTTTCAGTGCATGTGTATCTTTTGATCTGAAGCAAGTCTTTTATGGACAGCATATGTAAAGTCTTGTTTTGTTATCCATTAATTGTGTCTTTTGATTGGAGGGTTTATTCCATTTGCATCTAAAGTAATTGTTGACAGATATGTATTTATTACCATTTCATTATTTATATATATATATTTTTTCTTCTTACCTTTCTTAAAGAAGATACTTTCACATTTCTTGTAATACTGGTTTGGTGGTGATGAACTCTTAGCTTTTCTCTTGTCTGGGAAGTGTGAGTGTGTGTGTGTGTGTGTGTGTGTGTGTGTTTAACTGGTTATGGCTGATCTAGAGAAAAAAATACAGTCTTTTGTGTATTTCTTTCTTAACTGGACATTTTGCTCACTGTCATTAGTTTTTATATGTTTCTACACTTTTCAGTTTAATCTTCATATTTACACATTTTATTTACCCATTTCCAAAAGTTAGGCATGTTAGTTCTCTACTTGCATATGTGAGTTTTGATGGTAAAAGGGCTTTGTAATGGATCTCAACAGATAGGCAATGAAGAGGGGTTCTAGGGGCACTTAACAATGAAAATTCAGGCTTTGAGGAGCAGCAGAGCATTGTGTACTTAAGATATGTGTATGGATGGGAGTGGGACTGGGGGCGGGGGGGGGGGGGGGAGGGTGGGCGCAGATGGAGCAGAAGGAAGTATTAACAAAGACTGCCGGAGGGAAAAAAACTAAAAACAAAGACTACTGAAATAAGGATTTAGAAGAATATTTAAAGCAAGTTTGGATTCACTTGGATTAGACTTGTAAGGGAACTTGGATATTACCAGGCTGGCTACCTCATTTTACCTATGCAAAGAATAAGATCCAAAGAGGAGAAGAGAGTTTTCCAAGGCTGCAAGGTTAGTGGCTAAGTCTGGGCTAGAACATGATACAGGTCTCTTTCCACTCTCACTACACAGAACATGGGCCAACCTCCCAAGGGAAGAGCCAAGCCAATAGGAATCCAAGAAGCAATAAAGGGTCTTTAACCATATCCTCTCACTTTTAGGGAAATTGAGGGAGGGTAGAATACCTTATGTGCCCACATCTCCACAGGGTGTTAGATTGGAGAGATAGAGAAAGGGAGGGAAGGAGAGTGGGGAGAGAGAGAATACTGAGCCATCAATTATTTCCGCTTCTACAATTATTGGCCCTTGGAAAAATACACTAACTTCCCTGGGCCTCAGCTATTATCACCTTAAAAATAAAGGATGCATTTACATTTGAGGTTTCATTCAGTCCACAGATGTGTTTTGCTTTTAGTGTGTTTGCAAACAGTTTCAATTATTCAACAGCATTTGGAAGTCATGACAGTTCACATGCAATCTAGATTTCTGGCTTTTCTTGAAAAATGTGAAGATCTTGCAACACTGGGCCAACTTGCTACATGGCACCAAATGTCTGGGTAAGAGGTTCACCACTCACCATCTGCCATCATCCCTCCTTATTCACCTAGGCTGCCCACCTTGCTCAATGGGCTTCTCTTACAGATCTCACAATCTTCCCAGCTCTGAGGTTCTGTGAGACTTTGTGGTGCTTTGATTCTCAGCATGGCTTGGCAAACACATCTCAAGTAAACTTAACCCACGCATCTGTTCCTCTGAATATCTCCTCCTCTATGTCATTTCCCTATTGTTCTGAATAACTCCTCTTTCTGATGCCTAGGCTACTAGGTCTTGACAGTATAATCCCAAAGTTTTTTCCAGTTATTTGGATGTTCTCCATGTCTCCCCTGAGCTAAATGGACTGACTTCTGGCTTTTGCCCAGCATGGCCTGGGAAGGAGAAAGAGACAGACCTGGTTTCCCTAGCTCCCTCCCAGAACAAATCCCTCTGCTCTGTCTTTATGCCTTCATTCCACAAACCCTAGGGTAGTAAATGACTCGACAATGAATATATCCAAGGAAAAGAGCTCAGAGTTGACACAAGCCGCTTAGCCTGCTAGTGGCTCCTACAGTAGTGAAGAGCAAGCAGGCAGAGAATATGTCCTGATGCAAACTGAGGCTGGTGTAACCTGATAGAGCCTCAGAAACAGCCCTGTCCAGGGTGAGTTTGGGGGAAGGTGAGACAACTGTAGGAGCAGGAAGATGGCAGGAAGGCAGTCATGCTGAAGTCAGAATAGGGTTCTAAGAGCATTGGCAGTCTTTACAGTCTGGGAAAGTGTGAGAGTCTTAAGGACATCCAGGCAAAGAGAAGAAATGTAAAAATCACATCAAAGGTGCCAGGCTGAAGCAGTTACCACAAGAGAAGACAAGTTCAGAGTTCAATGAGTTGAGTCAAGGATGATCATGAGAAACACATTTTAGCCATGAGGTCAAGGTATAAAAAGAAACAGACAAAATTTGAGGCCACCTAGAAAACAGGTCGGGCTCACAATTTAAATCCCCAGAAGGCAGCTTTTCTATGGGAATCTGGTAGGCAGGGCTGGCTAATGGTCCAATCCTTCCCAGAGCTTAAACCTAACTAGAAAAAATGGTATTTAGGCAGATGTAATGTCTGTGTGGGACTGGATATGTGGGCTTGCTTGGTGCCTGCCCTCACCTCTAGGTCAAGTGCTCACTCTATGTCTTTGATCATTAGGCACACAAGACTAGACTTTGTCTAGACACAACTTGCTGAAGCCAAGCAAGGTGCTGCTAACAGTAGGTAGGTCAGGATGGGTTTGTTTTGCTTTGGGGGCTTATTGGGCTCCTCTGCAAGTGATCTCCATGGGCAACAGGTGCAGCTAGGGAAGACTGGGACTCCCAACTGGTAGCTCGCTAAGGTTCCAAGTCAAAAAGTGGCAAAGGGAAGCCTACCACGAAGATATAGCCATCCAGTCATAGATAGTGAGAGTCTGAATCTTCCTAGGCCAGGTTCAGAGAAAGACCCCATAACAACCATGAGCTCCCCAGCTCCCTCTGCTCATGAGGGCTCTGGCTGTATGTCTGTGTCTGCCAAGCACAAAGCACCAGGGAACAGAACAGAAAGCAGAGGAGTGAATTATGGTGAATTGGCAAAATGTTGTTTTCTATCCTAAAGCTCCTCTTACAATTCTTGCCCCCACCTTCAGTGAGAAACAGTCTTGAGCTCTGTGTCCCCCTCCTCCGCTACATCCCTGGAGAAAAGCCATAAGTAAATGAACAAAAGCAATGTAATTCCTCTTGCCTCACTTGGAAAGCTATGAATGGATCTTATGTGAGAGTGGAATGCCAGGTAAAAAGATGAATCAAGAAAAGAGGAGAGCCCAGTGGGAGGGAGTTCCATCAGATAAAGATTTATTGGGTGCCCTTTAGGTGCCAGGCCTATTAGAAGCTGAGGTTACAAAGGTGAATGAGATGTGGATCCCCGTGCCCTCAAGGAGCTCTCAGGATGTCAGGAGAGACAGACATTGCCACATAATCATTATCACAATCCAATGGGAAGAGGACTCCAAGAGCGATGGGACTTAGCTCTTCCATTGAAGTGAGGATGGGAGTAGAGTGGGTGACAGGGGCAAGTATGGGAATGGTAAGAGGATAAGATAAAATTTTCACAGAGAAAGCACCATCTGAGATGACTCTTAACTCAGAAATGTAAGCTCATATGGGGAGGAGGGTGGGCGAAGGAGGAGACATCCCAAATATAGGTAAACTATGACCAGGAGACATGGGTCTGAGAACAGGCTTATGTCAGTCTGATAGTGTGGCTGAGCCTCAACTCAGCATCAGTTCTGTGACTTCTCTTCTTCAACTGACTGTGCTCCTCAAGTAATTTGAAACTCATTCCTCTCCCTGACTGTCTTTCCATTGTGTACACATCATGAATGATATCCTCATCACCTAAGTGCCTAAACAGGAACATGGTTTACCATTGCATGGCTTCCTATCTACCATAATATCTCAGGTTGTATAACTTTTACCTTTCTCATATCTCTGAAGCCTTCTCCTCCTTGCCATAGCCTATTGTTATGAACTGAGCTCTGAGTTTCGTTATTCTTTGTGTGAATTCTTCCAATAGTTTTTTAACTTTCTACCTGGAATTTGTGCCAAATCCAATCTTCCCTCTGTACAGAGTGATCTTTCTGAGATGAAAATCTAGTGTATCACCCATTGGCTTAAAATCCTTCCAGGCCTGCACTAGTTTTTAGGAGAGGTAACCATTTGACCCCTTCCAGAAACTTTTCAACCACTCTCCCTATTTCCTTCCAATAATACAAATTTAAAGGACCAGAACCCTTTGCACAGCTGTGCCTCCAAATGGAATGCCTTCGTCATCCAGGTAGCTCTTAACCCTTCTTCAAAATACAGCTCAAATTCCTCCATCTCTGGGAAATCATGTCTGAAATTCCAGCCTGTATTGGATGTCTAGCACTTGGTCACATTATCCTGTAATTAATGTTTTTGTTACTTGACTATTTCCCCACAGGATAAAGGATAGACTGTAGCCCCATCATTTATCAATCTGGGTGTCTTCTATACCTAGCACAATGCCTAGGCATATTAGGATATACTTGTTGAATGAATAAATACATAAATAAAATGTTTGAATAAGTGAATGGCTCAATCACTCCATCATCAGTCAGTCTACCAGTCCCCAAGGTCTCAGGCTGAAGTAAATTCTCCATTAGTTGAAACTTACTGTGGGACCTTTATAAGGCACTTAAGAGAGCCAGCTGAATCAAATACAATCAAATTACTAATCAATTTATTCACTTCTCTGTTCTCTAAAATTAGGAGCATGGAAATGAATATGTATGAACATGTGTAATTATAGACACTTATGCACATAAATTATTTGGCAGAGCTCCCTGTGCTGTGCTCATAGGAGTACGATGTTTATTTTCCCCTCCCTTCACTGTAGAGCTGCCTCTGAAGCACCATACACTAAAAGCAAAGTAGCAAAGACTCTCTCCCCACTTTTACTATTTATTCATTGCCTGTTCTTTGATATTCTCCTCTCAAAAACATTGGAATTCTTCAGTGGACTTCCTGAGTGGCATGGACCTATAGGATTAGGGGAGATGAAATGTGATATTGCTGGCTTTGAAATTTCATCACATGCTCAGGAAACTAAATGTTTTTCTCATTGGTCTTTTTTCCAAAACGTAATTGATGACAGCAAGTTCTCCATTCCTTCGATTATTAAAAAAAAAAAAAAAAGACAAAAATATTTTCTTGTATTGTCACATGGAGTGACTAGAATTGATATATTCTATTTCTTAAAAAGTTCTCAAGAAACTCATATCAGGTGCTAAACCTGAATGCTGGCCATTCATCGTTGCTCAGCAGTTCATGGTTGCTATAGTCCCCAGACCACGGGTGACATTATGGACAAATCTATCCATAATATGCTTGATAGCACAACCATTTGGAAATTATGTGTTCTACATGTTAGGGAAGGACATCTGTTACCTTTATAGAAACAATAATGTGAAAAGAACAGGCCTTTGAAACTAAAAGATACTGGTTCAAATCCCAGCTCTATGACTTACTACTTTTATAAATGAGCCAATTAATTCACTTGATAAATCCCTGCTTCCTAATCAATAAATCAGGAAAGATAATAAATATCTCATCAGAGTGTTTAGCATAGCATATGTAACATCTAGAAAAATTCCTGATATTTATTGAGCAATTAGTAATAGTCTCTTTCTCCCTCTGTCTCAGGTAATTACTAAATTGAAAACATAGCCCTGGCTGGTTCGCTCAGTGTTTGAAGTAGTGGCCACAGACCAAAGGGTAGCAGATTCAATTCCTGGTCAAGGGCACCTACCTCCATTGCAGGTTCGATCTCCGGCCACCTTCAGGGTGCAAACGAGAGGTAATCAATTCATGTGTCTCTTTCTCATGGATCTCTCTCTCTCTCTCTCTCTCTCCCCTTCCTCCTCCCCCACTTTACAATGGAAAAAATATCCTTGGGTGAGGATTAAAAAATAACAATAATAATAATAATTCAAAAGAAAACATAATCTTTGGCAAGTACTTGAGTCCTCAGTTTCTAGATTTAAATGATCCAGTAAGAGAGAAAATTATCCATTTTACACTAAAATGTAGTTTTGTACAGAATACCAAAGCTTCCACATGAAATGCATATAAGAACTATTAAGCATCAGGCAATTAGTCTGCAACAGGACCTATGACATCATCCTCCTGGGTTTACAAACTTTCCTTGGTTCTGAGGTGAAGGGTAAGCAGTTCTCTAGTAGGCTCACATTTGCAACCATGAAGATAGCACATGGCTACTGACCTTCTAAGTCACTAAGGTAAATAGAACTGGCTTAAATGAGAACTGCGGTATTACAAGAGATTTCTAGTGAATGTAATTCAGTACACTGCTAAGTCTTTCTCCTTTGCAGTTCTTAGCAATCCTGTGAAGGTCCTAATGTCAATTTATACATAAAGAGCATCAGTAATACAATAAGACAATGTCAATGCATCATTAATGCTGTCATTAATAGGTCATGGTTTTCATTTGCTGACATTCTTTTTTTTAAACTATATTTTTATTGATTTCAGAGAGAAAGGGAGGAGAGAGAGATAGGAACATCAATGATGAGACCCATTGATCGGCTGCCTCATGCACTCCCCACACTGGGGATTGAGCCTGCAATCTAGGCATGTGCCCTGTCAGGGAATCAAACCGTTACCTCCTAGTTCATAGGTCAATGCTCAACCACTGAGCTACACTGGCCAGGCCATTTGCTGGCATTCTTTTTTTTACCAATTCTGAAATGCTATGAGTTTTATCTTACTATTATTAATTAGGTTTCTTGTTGGTTGTTTTTATAAATCTACCTTGCAGAGTGGTATACATGTTTATTAGGATCTTTCACTGATAATTTTCAAATAACCAGATATTAACTTATAAATATTTTATAAGTAAGATTACACATCACCCTCTCATTGCTAAGAGACAGATACTTAATTTCCCCTAATATTTTCTTGTACAGTAACACTTCCTTGCAATTAAACTAAGGTGATTTTCCCCTCCTTTTGAAAAAAGCAAATGAGAAAAGTTCTTTATTATATTTTGCTTCATATAAGTGAATAACTGACAAAAAAATGTTAAGGACTGCTGATTGACAGGGTGCTCATTATCTCTGGAAATATCTAGGATATTGGCCAATTAATCTCCCCTTCAGTATGAGTGTTAATTTCTCATGTGCTCCTAATGAGTTTACGCTACTATTCAGACAGCAATTATTCAACTCAGTGATTTGCAGAATCCTGCCCTGAGGACTTTATGAGGTTATCTCTGACCACGAACCCATGGGGGATGTATAGTGCACACCCAGCTAGATTTATGGCTCAAGTGGTTCATCAGGTGTTCCTGCAAGAGGCATCAGACAATTATCTGATAGCTATGTTTCCAATGTAAATTCAGAACCTGTGATTGGATGTCACTCAGCTCCAGAAAACCATGCTGTGAAGTCAAATACCCTTTCCAGATTCTCAGAGTTTTGCGTGTTGTCAACGAAGTCAGGCAACTTTCCAGGAATGAATCTTCCCTTTCATACCACAGAATATGTTAGGTTGCCAGTGGCAAACCCCATAGGAAAGAAAATACTAGCGGACACTTTTTCAAGAATTTCAGGCTACAATTTTGTTATAAAATCATAGGCTCTTAGAGCTGAAAGGGAACTGAGAGTTTATTTACTTTAATTCCCTCTCAAAAAATAAACTGGCCCCACTGGTGTGGCTCAGGGGTTGAGCATCATTGTCCTGTGAACCAGGAGGTCACAGTTTGACTCCTGGTCAGGGCACATGCCTGGATGCAGGCTCGATTCCCAGTGGGGGGCATGCGGGAAGCAGCCAGTCAATGATTCTCTCTCATCATTGGTGTCTCTTCCCTCTCCCTTCCTCTCTGAAACCAATAAAAAATTTTAAAATAAATAAATAAACAAACTGGTGTACTGTAACTCAGAAGAGTGAAGCAACTCGGCTAATTAATAATTTACATTAGTAAGTAATCCAATCACCTTTTACATTTATTGTTTGGTATACAAAACACTGTCCTGAAGTCTCTCTCTACTTAACTCTTGATAACCACTTGCAGTAGGCAAGGCAAGTGACAGGATCATTTTGCAGGCCGGGGAATAAACGATTAAAGGGCGGCCATAGGGGATGAACACAGGGCTTCTCACGGTAATTCCAGGAGTTAGGTGGTTTTCTGCTGCTACATAGATTTCCCCTAGTTAGTCACAAATCAGGTCTGGGACGCAGAGCTGCTGAAGTAAGCCAAATGGGAATTGGGCTGTGCTAGAGGAGTAAGCAGACCAGCGTCTTTTTTCTTTCTTTTTTCCTTTTCAGGGCTTTCGGTTGATGGGTGTGAGTGTCAGGGTTGCAATAATCCTGCTCTCTCCAAATGGAACCTGAAAATGGAGAAGCAGTGAAATTTGGTAACAACAGGCAAGTTCACCCTCCAGGCAGCTGTAGCAATAATGGAGCCTCCTCTCTCCCCCCCCCCCCCCCCATCAAATCTGTAAGTCCCATCAGAGACTTGATTCATAATTTACTTTAAATTTGTGATTCTTAGAAATTGAATACACGACTTGCAAGAATAGGCCCTTGTGACTTGAGGCAAATCACTTTACCTCTCTGGACTTCAGTTTTCCTGAGGAAAAAAGCAGACTCTCCAATGCTCCTTCTGTATTTCCAGGTGACTATGCTGCACCCTAGCGGTGGAATTTATACTTTCTTTCATCTGTGTCTCAGGCTCTACCCCCTCTGTAGTTTGACTTCTATGCATATCCTAGGTCTCCTGCCCAGTACTGTGCTACTCCTTTGCATTCCTTATGCCCCCTGCCCACATACAAGCAGTTTGGTCCATTGAACAGTCGGTTTAGAACTATCCAACCAGGGAATAATAAGTTATTTGACAATTTAGTGATGGCTCCTAATAGCCTGGTCCCACCCCCACCCCCATATTTATAGAGTAAGTTCTTGAGAGTTACAATTTAGGACAAAAATAATTTTCCCTAGCCTGACAAAAATGCCTTTTTTGTCTTTTTTTTTTAACTGAAATGTTTCCTCTTCAGGGAAACCATGTCTTATTATCCATTCAATGTAAAGCAGCCACCAAATCAGTATTAATTACATCACATCATATTTTATTTTTCAGCAGAACATTTATCAGCGTCAGACATTGTTCTCATTTATCAGTTTGTTTATTGACCGTTTCTTTCCTGCAAGAAGAGAACAAGATCCAGTACATGGTTAGGCATGCAGTAGACTCAAGAAATATTTGTTAGATGGATAGATACATGGCTATCAATGCTAAATGGGATGTTAAAGATTACTCAATCAAAACCTCTGATTTTGCAGATGAGTAAGCGATGCTCAATGCAATAAAAAAAACTTGTCCAAGGACTCAGTTAATCATTGGCTCAGCAAGACAACAACAGCTCCCAGTCCGATTGCCTTTCTACTATAACTTAAATTGGGAAGGAGGACGTTCTGTTTAAGAGCCCTAAGATATCTAAAGAGAAAAGCTCATTGACTATATACAGAATAAAGTGAAAGGGTGGGGAGGGGGCAGGCTTTGTGATGGGAATGCATTGGTCAGAGGGGGGATTTTTATAGCTAGAAGCCAAGAAGCCTCGTATATTGCAAAATTCATCTGCTTAAAAATGATTTTAACATAGAATTAATGTGAATTATCTTCCTTTTATTTTGTGATTTTTTCTGATTTTGCTTCCAAAAATTTATAATTTTCATTATTGCTACAATGGATTTTCTCCTTTTGGGGAACAGATACTATTTTAATTTTCTTTTACTTCTTAGAGTCATGGAGCCTCTTTTGTATAGTATACCAGGCATTTCTTGTTTATTGTGTATATTGTCTTTTCTTTCATCATTCCTTTATTAAACCTATATGTGCTAAATAGAGCCCAAATACTAAAATGCTAAATCATGTTATTGCATTCTTCTGAATTATTTTCCTCCATATCTCTCTTCTGAAATATCCTTACCCCATCTTTTTCTCCTGGTAAATTCCTACACCTCCTTTAAAACCCAATTCACAAATCACTCCTTCTAAAGGATAATCTTTGAACATCAACCCTATGTCCATTAAACATTGCTGTGGAACAACAATTTTCAGACAACAGTGAGCATTTATTTCTTGTTCAGGAGTGTGGGTCTGGCTGATCTAAGCTGGGTTTAGAGTGGTAACTCTGATTCAAGCTCCATATCTGAGAGTCTGTGTCAGCTACATGTGTCTACATGTCTCTCATATTCCTTCTGAGACAATCAGGTTAGCAGGACATGTTATTCACATAGCTTAGCAAAGGAACAAAGACCACATGCACAGGTCCACAAGCCAATTCAAGCCTCGTTT
This sequence comes from Corynorhinus townsendii, assembly GCA_026230045.1. NCBI lineage: Eukaryota > Metazoa > Chordata > Mammalia > Chiroptera > Vespertilionidae > Corynorhinus > Corynorhinus townsendii. Next base: position 114,244,870 of record JAPDVU010000007.1, on the reverse strand, counting down.
GTTTTGTTTGCTAGCATTCATTGGTCCAGGCAAATAGCACAGTCAAAGTACAAGAAACCATAATTTTACTATGGAGATGAAAAGAACTGCATACAGCCATGGACACAGAAAGGATCATGACTTGGCATCAATAATTGGTATCAATAATTCAATCTACTTTCCAATTAGCTATATCTCCAGGTCTTTCCTAGGCTAACTGTATCTTACCTGTGTTTCTACTATTACTTTTAATCATTCTGTATTGTGACTGTTTTGATAGTTGGTATTCCCATTGTTGAAACTTTAAAAATAATAACTAGCTCCTGGCCGGTGTGGCTCAGTGGTTGAGCATCAACCTATGAACCCGAAGGTCAGGGTTCGATTCCCAGTTGGGGTACATGCCAGGTTGCCAGCTTGATCCCCAGTAGAGGGCATGCAGGAGGCAGCTTATCAGTGACTCATCATTGATGTTTCTATCTCACCCTCTCCCTTCCTTTCTGAAATCAGTAAAAATATATTTTAAAATAATAATAATAACTAGCATTTCAGTGGACACACTATACACCAGGCAGTGCATTAAAATATTTTCAGGTATAATCTCAGGTTTGCTTCCAAACCAACCTGTGTACTATAGTTATCCCAAAATTACAGGTGAGGAAAATTACACTGAGGTACCTTGTCCAAGCTCACAAAATTTAGAGTTGAGTCTCACACTCCAGAATAATTACAGAGTCTCTTGACTTTTTCATTAAACTATATTCTTCCTCATTTGATTAAAAGCTTAAGCAAGACCTTTATCTGATTTGCCTTTCATCAACCCAGTAACAATGGCAGTTCCCGCCACACAATAGGAACTTGATACTTGCTAATTGAATTGAGTTGCACCAGCTCTAACTTGTCTTTTCAGCATTATCTCCTGCTTCTCTTCCAGGTAAACCCTGCTCAGGATGGCTTACTACTGCTCAAATATCATATGCCTGTGCCCCTTTTCTTGCCATTTCAAATACTAAATCACTCATACTAAATCAATCATCTCAAATTCCTTCATCCCTATCTCATATGGACAAAACTTAGGAGGCTGTTAAATGCTATTGTGCTTGTCTCTATCCATGGCTGAGGTGAGCTTCACAATATCTGAGCTTCCTAGACTATGCACCACTGAGTGTCTGTAGGCCTTTATTGAATTCACCTTGTCTGTTACTAGTAAGTGACAGGGAATGATATAGGGTGAGATACCTGTTTTATTTATGTCATGGTCACTCTTTCCAAGATGACAGTCACAGGCCCCGAATGACATGCATAAATATGGAAGTCTTGCTATAATAGAAAATTCTATGTATTTAAATTATAAGACCTGTATTCTGATACTCAGTCATTATCTTAACATTACATCCCTCACTAATCACTTCAACTCTCAGTTGTGTCATCTTAAATTGAAGGGCCATGAGCAGGGTTGTGTGCAGTGGGCAGAATTAAATTCTCCATGTGTGAGCAAAAATATATGGAAAATATAAATTCACCTGTTATTAAAGTGTGTGTGTGTGTGTCTCTGTGTGTGTGTGTGTGTGTGTGTGGTTATATAAAGTACATATAAAGAGCTCAAATATAATGTGTTTATATATATATATATAAAGTTTATGTATAGTGTATTTACATATAAAGTATTATTTAACTCCAAGTAAATTATAAAAGAAAAAATAAATTCTCAACTTTAGAAAGGTTGATTATAACTTGTACCCTTATATCAGCTAGAGGCAATGTAAACTGATACATTACTATAAAAAACAATTTGCTAACATAATTCCAGGAAATCATGTTATAGGCATGAGGGAAACACAGGAAATGGTCTGTACAATATTTTTAAAATAGTGATGGTTAATTTGGCACATCACTTAACATGGAATATTATTCACACATTAAAATAATAACTCTGTGTCACATGAAAGACTATACGGTAGGTAGAAATTCTATATCCAGTAATGTCCATTTTTAAGAAAAAAAAGTTATAACTACCTATGAAATTTGGTATGATATATATATGAGGGAAGGCTAATTGTTATAAAAATAATCTCCAAATCTCAGCGGTTGAAATTAATAAAGTTTAATTTTCACTCACATCACAGTTTAATTTACGTCAGCAGGCAGGTGGATGGTCTCAGCTCCACACAGTTAAGACAGTTAATTAAGGAGCCAAGATCTTTCCAACCAGGGCCTCATCCCCTGCATCCATGTCATCTAAAAGACAGATGAAGGAACTGGGAGGTGGAAAAAGGAGACCACCATCTCTTAACCTTGAACGGAGCTTCTGTTCAAGGACATTGGCAAGAACAAGTTCATGGCCCCTGCTGACCCTGAAGGGAGCTGGCAGAAGGTGAGTGCTCTGGAAAAACAGGGTGGGTCTAGTGAGCACCTGGCTACTCTGTGCCACAATATGCATATGAACAGATAGTATGAGATGTAAAAATGGAAAGAATAGATTTACTAAGGAGATAGGTTTACTTGCTAAGTACAAGGTTTATTTTCTTAGAAGATAGGCATTTTTTTCTTTATTACTTATGTTATATGTAAGAGATACAAATTTGTAAAATAAAAATTACTATAATCTAGCCATTGTGCTGTACACCCAAAACTAATATAAAATAATATTGAATGTCAACTGTGATTGAAAAGTAAAATTCATTTTTTAAAAAAGCTTAAAATACTGGAATTAGCTTAAATAATGTATAAGGCCAATTTCATCTTTAATATTCAATGACTAGTCATTGCAGCATATTGAATTTCATTATCCAACCTGTTTTCTGTCCATACCTTCTTATGTCTTCTAAGAACCTGGCCTTCAAGAAATATGGTCTAAATTTTGCAGATCATTTGATAGGAGATCTGATGCATGGACACTCATTAACAGGATAGAGTTTAATTAAGCTCCAGATGCAATTATAACTTTGCTGGTTATTAACAGTGATGAGAAAAATTACACAGCTATGATCGCTGGAAGAGCTATTAATGGGTTTCTTGATGACATAACATTTGCTTAATGGAAGTGTTTCCTTTTATGTACAAGTGCCACCTGAGGGAAATTTGTCACTGATATTAATTTAAGAGTATTTGATCTGTCATTCAATGCCAGATCCAATGAAGAGGGAGACAATGGCATAAGCTGAGTATTCAAACCTGGCAAAGAGGTATAATAACAAAAACAAAATTGGGACAAACAGCAGTCTCTTTAGAGGATCGGGTCCCTTAAAAAAACACAAAAGACCAGAATGGTGAACAAAGAGAAAACTGCTTTTTTCCCCCAGAAAGATAAAGTTGTTTATGCAGCTCAGGTCATTAGTGATAAAATTCTTTGCATGCAAATTAAAGTCATTATTTCTTTTTTATAATGAAATTATGAGAATCACTTTGGGAATGGCCAAGTCCAGCCTTGAATGTTCCTCTTATACATACTTATGCCAAGCCCAGATGGAATGAATGCACTCAGAAACAATCATCTTTAAATAGGTTTCATAGTACAAAGGTGATTGGATTCATTTGCTCGGTCTGCCATAGCAAAATACCATAGACTGGGTGGCTTAAACAACAGAAATTTACTTTTTACAGTTTTGGGAACTGGAAGTTCAAGATCAAGGAATCAACAGGTTTGTTTTCTCCTGAGGCCTCTCTCCTTGATTTGCAGAGGGCCGCCTTCTGGCTGTATCTTCATGTGCATTTTTGGTGTCTGTCCATCTTCTTACAAGGACACCAGTCATAATGGATTACAGCCCCACCCTTATAAGCTCATTTAATTGTAATCACCTCTTCAAAGTTCCTATCTCCACATATAGTCACGCTGGGGGTTAGGGCTTCAACATAGAAATTTTGGGGAGAAATGATTCAGTCCATACCAATGATCATATTAACTTTTTAATTCTAAATACAGATCAAATAGAAAAGATCTTCCCACTCCAGGTCTCTATTTCACACTGAATCTAGAAAGAAGACCAGCATAATAAGCACACTCTCCCCCTCCTGCAAGAAAGTGTATCCCTTGTAATTATGATTGCTTGTCTGTCATACTTGTCTACCACAAGCCCTCCTTCAGAACTATCCTTATTTTACAGATGAAAGATTATAGGAGGAAGGTGTGCTAACCTCTCCAAGGTCACATGGCCACCAAATTTAGTTTCAAATTCTTCCTAGTACTATAACCCTTTGTGACAGAATTTAGAACTGTGGTCACACAAAGAAGGACCCAGTGAGATGGAAAGGGATTCTGAGAGAGCTTGGATGCCCTCTGCAGCCACATTCCTTCCTGAGGAGGCAGAACAACAATTCCCAGATGGAAAGTGGAAGTCCAGTGTAAGGGGCTGGTGGATTATGATGCGGGTGACCAGGCTCCTGGCACAAAGGGAGATGCAAAAGTGGATGACTCCAATTTCAGACATGTTGAATGAGGTACCCAGGGTTGAACCAAGAATAAGTACTTAGGCAACAAGGTCAAACAAGAATCCAATGAGCTGTATGTATTATTTTGTGTAAGGGAGGAAAAAATTTTCCTCTACCTATCTTAGGCTCATGGTAGGGATTCTGTAACAAAAGACAGATTAACTAGAGAAAAACAAACTAGCTTATTTTTTTAATATATTTTATTGATTTTTTTTACAGAGAGGGAGAGGAATAGAGAGTTAGAAACATTGGTGAGAGAGAAACATCAATCAGCTGCCTCCTGCACACCCCCTACTGGGGATGTGCCCTCAACCAAGGTGCATGCCCTTGACCTGAATGGAACCTGGGACCCTTCAGTCCACAGGCAGATGCTCTATTCACTGAGCCAAACCGGTTAGGGCCAAACTAGCTTATTAACATGTGTATCTCATATATACTTGAGAGAAAGTCAGGAAAGAGTAACTCAAAGTGGTAGCTTAGAATTCAGGCTTCTATAGCATCTTCAACAAAAAAACGAATTTGTAGAGAAATGACAAAATAAAGGAAAGAGTTTTCAGGCTTCTAAGAACCACAAACTGTGGAAAAGTAAATATATGGGAAACTGGTGGTAGGTGAAGGCTAGTTAGCACCTTGTAATATAGATTCCTCTGGTGCCATCTCCACACTAAGAGTCTAAAGTTGTCTCCTCTGGTAATTAACTTTTGTCCTTCCTGGTAGAAAGGGGAGGAGGAACACCTTTGGGAAAATGTATGCCCTACTCCTAGGGAAATAGGGGGAGGACAGAGATCTTTTCTCATACCTGCTTCTTAATTGCCTTTAGTCAAAATATTCTTTATACCAAAGCGACATTCAACACTAGTGACATTTTCTAGCTTTTTTCAAAAGATAGGGATCTGGAAGTTGGAAACAGTGTTAAAGAAGAGGGAGCCAAATACCGAGAAAAAATTGGAGTCTAGGCCTTGACTATGGAACACTGAGAGACAGCATCGCACGGGCTTGGGAACAGAGCAGGAGGCATACCATCTGAGGCTAAGTTCTGGCTCAACGACTTCCTTGTTAGGAGAAGCTAGAAAAACATTGTTGGCATCCTGTGCCTTGGACCCCTTTTCTCTTTCTCCTGTGCCTTTAATTTTTTTTTAAGAACTAATAATAGTATCTTTTCATAAGAATGTTGAAATAATTAAAAGAAATAATGTTGGTAAATCACACAAAAAATGTTTTCTACATATTACTAGCTTCCTAGCATTGGACAAGTGACTTAAATTCCTTGTTTCAAGTTCTTCGTTTGTAAAATGGGGATAATGACACTTTTCTCAAAAGGTTTTTATGAGCCATATTTTTATTTATGTAACTTTATTCATCTACTTATCTATGTAACTTTATTCATCTACTTATCTATTTAGCATAAATAGAGGGGTACATTTATATAAACATATATAAATATGTTTAACATAGTAGGATATATTACTTATATATACTGATGATAAATATTTTTATATATACATTTAATTTATAATTTTGATGATATTCTTAAAAGCAACAATGGTGACATACTAAATTGTAGCATAGCAATGGGACAGGATGGGAGTGTAGAGAATTTTAAAATAATACTTAATAAAACCAATAAACGTCAGTCTGCTTTTTATTATTACTCTGGCAATTCTTTCTTTATGAATCCAAGGATATGTTTTCATGGATTTTTAGAGAGAGAGAGAAATATCAGTGCAAGAGGGAAACATCAATTGGTTGCCTCCCGTACATGCCCTGCCAGGGGATCGAGCCCACAACCTAGGAATGTACCCTGACCAGGAATCAAACCTGCAACCTTTGATGTACAAGACAACGCTCCAACCAACTGAACCAGCCAACCAACTGAACTCTGGCAATTCTTAACCAGATCAGTTATAAAAGTATGTCTCCCCACTGTAGCAAACCACTTCCACCATCCCTGGTTACTCTCACCCTTCTCACCCCTACTCCTTCCTGCTTAAGCTAGACTCTGTACATATCTGTTTCTCTAGTCAGTGTATGAACAAAGAAGATTTGGATAAGTACCAGCATATAAACATCACATCGAATTTCTTATATGTGTGAAGCAGTTGGCTTTGAAAAGCACTGGGGCACATTTACTCACTTGGTGTGGTCAAGGTTGAGTCACGCTGATTGAGATTCAACACAAGTTCACTGCAAGCCTCTTCTTTATTAGTGCTCAGCTCCGGCTGCCATGTGAATTGCCTGGGAAGCTGTAAAAAGGATCAACGCCTATGCCAATTAAATTGGAATTTCTGGAGGAGGGGGATGATGCCCAGTTATAGGTTTTTTTTTTTAATATGCCTCCAACAATTCTACTACGCAGCCAGGGTTGAGAAGAGCTGAGCCAGGTAACCCGGCATGATGGTTTTGTGCTTAGATTCTGGCATTGGATTCACAGTCCCAAATGGGATACCTCTCCATGCCTCATTTTTCATCTATAAAAAGAGAACAAAAGAACCCAACTGAAAGGGTTGTTGTGAGGTATAAATGAGATAATCCATGTAATGCATTTAGAATAGTGTCTGGTGCACAATAAGGATTCAATAAATGCAGGCTATTATAATTGTAATAGCACTGTTGTACATGACCCTGGCAGAGTGCCATCGCTGCCCATTGTATGCATGAGGAAACTGATTCAGAGAACTCAGTTGCTCATCCAATCACAGAGCTTATAAGTGAGAAAACAAGAAAGTGATTAAATCTAGAGCTCAAGAGTAATGTGTACAACGCCAAGATACTTTCAGATTTCTTAAATACTTACTGCATATAGAGTTTAGTGCATGCTTATCAAGGCTTCTATTGCAATTATCTTGACCATTATTTGCTTATTGTATGTTTCCATCAGTACCACACTTTAGACCAGATAAACAGGATCCAGCCTTGGCCCCCACCCCAGAGCCCTGGGGCTTTGGAGCGCCTTCCTCTATAATTTCTAAATCCCATCTCACTGGCTGGGACTGTAAGGCCAGATCAGGGCAGCTAGATGAAGCAACCTGAGCCCAAATGGGTCCTGTGTGGGCTCCAGGTCCCTTTTGAACCAGGGTATTCCCACAGTCCATGATGGTTTTCCTTTAGCAGAATGTTCACAGTTGGGCTGTCAGAATAGAGCTGGCATGCTGATTTGGAACGATGCAAACTGTTTAACTAGGTAAGAAATCCCCAAAACTTTTGCTCGGCCCCATACATCCAAAAGGCAGCCTTGCTTCCTGTGATCAAAGTGGTATATTTTAAATTTAAACAAGCAAACATTTTCACTGGAGCTATTGATCACTGTACTTCCCCATATCGGCATGTTTTTCATTTACATGAGTCAAAGAAGACAATCCAATAAACTTATGCATATTCAGCAACAAGGGAATAGTGTCATGCAAAAACAGCAGTACTGGGTGTTCTCATGGATATAAATAGCTATTTATGAATCTTATAAAAACACACTTCCTATATTCTATGATATCCTTGGCTGGTGAGGTAAACAAGTAAAGACTATCTGGGTTGAAACCCCACATCTGCACCAACTTCATTTCTAAACCTCAGTTTCCTCATCTGTAAAAGAGATCTAATAACAGTGCCCACCTGCTAGAACTGTTAAGAGGAAGAAATAAGATAAATAGTAGTCAGTAGCTTAGCACAATGGAACCAGTGTTCCTAGCATTGTAGTACAGATTATACTAATCGTTACATGAGTAACATTGTAAAGGCTCACTAAACTTTGACTTCAGAGCAATTGTAATAAGTAGGATGATGAAGCGACAGTCTGTGTCAAGAATATGTAGGAAAGAAAGGTGATTTCCACTGGAAGAATATGGAATGGCTTCTTGGAAGAAGTGTTTACAGGTTGGTCTTAGAAGAAAAAGCACAGTTCTTCCAAAGTATGTGTGAGGATTTGGAGGTGGGATGAGGGAAGAGGAAAAAAAAGAAGAGACAGTCCACATGGACTACCAGAAGCCAAGTTGGGCTGAGGGGAAGGGAGGAGTAGGGTGGAAGATGGGACAGGTGGCTAATGGCTGTCTGAAGGCTGTAAGGGACGGACGGGTCAGTAGATTAGCCTAAAAACCTCCCAGAGAAATCCACAGAAAAATACCTCAGTCTTCCCCTGAGAAGTCTGCAAGTCTGCAATGGCCCCGGAGGGCATGATGAAGTTTGACACCTCCTATGTATGTGATGAGCAGAGGAATTACACTTCTGACAGACATCACCACTCAAGAGACATTTGAGCCTCCAGGTGAGAGGTAGACCATGTAACCACTAGGAAACCAGGTAAAATAAGAGAGAAAGGAGCCAAGCTAGTCCAGGCCTGAGAGCTGGTGAAATCCTTTGTCTGTGCTCCCACATCCAGAAGTATCAGCTATCACTTTTGTCACCTTTTGGTGTTTTCTCCAGCTCCTGTAGTTGGTCCCACTGTTGACCCTCAGCAGCAGGCTGGTGCTGGCCTTGTCATGAGTGAGTCTCACCAGATAAAACATGGTCAGCAGCAGCAGGATCTGATGGTCTTAGAATCAAGCCAGGACCCTAGGGTGAGCCTCAGCTGTTAGGGTCTTAGGTTGATACCTGACTTGTTGTACCAACTAAGCTCAGGATTAGCCCCTACCACTCAGTGTGGTGCCACCATCTGCCCCATCTGCCTCACCTCCTGAACCCACAGCCTCTGCACAGTTCCCTTGCCTGGTCTTCCAGTTCTGCTCTGACACGGTGGCCCTACCATGATCCCTGTGTGGCCTGTGGATGTGAAGTGCCACCATCTCTGGGAAGTTGTCCTCCCACTTTGAGTGGTGCTAGTGATATAGGAACAGAAAAATACCGCATACTTATGACTGCTTCTGGATTTGCTACCACTGTGCCTTGGTTAAGGTTTATGAAGTTTACAAGTGCTAAAATCACCCCTGACCTTCTTTGCCTTGCCCTTTGTGCACTCAGCCTTCGCCAGGACCTTCTTGTGCAGTGAGTCACCTTCCTTCAGCATCCTCATCTCACACATCTCCATACCCTTCCAATCTCATCCATCCCAATGAGTTTCCTGTCCAGCTCACCCCTGTGACTACCTGAAACATGACTAAAAAAAAGTTGAAACCAAAGTAGCAAAAGAAATAGAGTATCAGTGTCTACATCTGCTATACACGACTCAAGTTAATTTGGACCACGTATGCAGATTCAACAGGAAGTAGGAAAAACCACGGCATGATACAGGAAGAATCTCTGCACCTCTAGTTTGTTCAATAGGAGGATTTACCCCAAGTTGTGCTAAAAATCAGATTCTACATCTCAGCATCTTGCTCCCCATGTTCATCTAAGAATTGTTTAGCAGGTCCTACCAATAATTACACTAGGATCAGTGGCTGCTAATCATGGCCATACACTAGAATCATCTGGGGAGATTTTAGAATATTTGCCCAAACCAATTAAATAGAATCTTCTGGGAGGTGGGAGAGATGGGCCCAGGGCTCCATAGTTTCTAAAGCTGCCAAGTGATTGAAGTGCAGCCAAGGCTGAGAACCCCTATGTAGGTGGAGCAGACAGCAGCCTCTAGAAATAGCAACCTGCCCCCCAACTTTGATCTCCCTAACCAGAGACTCTAAGCCCATCCTGCTATAAATGTGGGAGAGGTGGAGTAAATCCTAACCCCAAAAATTGCTTTTGAGAGAAAAAAATCAAATGAATGCCATTCACTTAAGGAGAATTGGATGTAAGTAGAATTGAAGGTTCAGGTGGTCACCTGGGTGCTCATAGAGGAGAGGCATGGGGAAACAACACAAACTTTGTTTCTTCCCATGGAGCCTCACATCCCTGGAGGACACAGCCAACCCACCTCGGCCTTTGCAGAAGCAGCTCAGTTTGAGGGAAGCTCCTCACTGGGGATCCACAGACCTAACTCCGTAACTCATAACTGTGCTGACTTATGCAAGCCACTCTAAATCAGATGGGAGAAGGGAACTCCCAGGAATCCACAGAAATCTTGGGAAGGCATTGAAATTTTGTAGGATGTTCAAGGGAGTAAGAGAATTTACTCTCAAAGCTCAGGGCAGCCCAACCTGTGTGGCTTAGTGGCTTGAGAGTCATCCCATGCACCAAGAGGTCACTGGTTCAATTCCTGGTCAGGGCACATGAGGTTGCGGGCTCGATCCCCAGTAGGGGGCATGCAGGAGGCAGCCAATCAAGGATTCTCTCTCATCATTGATGTTCTTCTCTCTCCCTCTCCCTTCCTCTCTCTAAAATCAATATCAGGGCAGCATCAGCTGACAACTGCTGGATGACAACAATATTGGATGACATCTCTGCCCTACTGGGTGTATCTGAAATGCATGCCATTCACTTTAACTACAATAAGTTGAGAGTATACAAATTGCTAGATACACATATATTTCACGGCTCTTTGTGATAAGAATAAGCACTAAGGGAGAAACCAAGATGGCGGCATAGGTAAGCACCTAAACTGCTGCCTCACACAACAATTTCAAAACTACAACTAAAAGACAGAATGGACACCATCCAGAACCACAGGAAAGCTGGCTGAATGGAAATTCTACAACTAGAAGGAAAGAAAAAAACTCACGGAGAATTGGAGAAACAGCAAAAGGTTGAGGTACAGCAAAGAGTCTTTGTGCGCGCAGAGAGGAAGGGTGGCTGAGAGCCTGGCTGACTTTTTCTGGCGGGAGGGGGAAGGAAGCCCCCGACTGCACTGAACCCCAGTTCTGGGCGAAACCCCATGTACCCAGGCTCATACAGGGGGAGTCTGGACTGTCAGGTAGAGAGAAAGGCACTCGGAGACTCAGAGACCCAGGGGAGCCCTGGTGGGCAGGGGTCTGGAGGCACGCATGCCAGTGTGCACAAAGACTGTGGAGGTTACCACAGGCTTTCCCTAGCAGAAGGGAGTCAGAAGCTCCTGACTGCACTGAGCCCCAGTTCTGACTGCACTGAACCCCAGATAAAAATAAAAGATAAAGATAAAAATTATGAACAACAAATACATATCTATCAACAAGTGAACCTAAAAATCAAGTGAATTAAAAACCTGAGGAACAGAATAATCTGGTGAATATAATAGAATCAGAGGCATAGAGAGGGAGTGGACTGATAATTCTCAGGGGGAAAGGGATATGGGGTGGGGGGTGCAAGAAGAGCCTGGACAAAAATCGTACACCTATGGATGAGGACAGTGTGGGGGAGGTGAGGGCAGAGGGTGGGGTTGGAGCCGGGTGGAGGGGAGCTATGGGGGGAAAGGAGAAACAATTGTAATAATCTGAATAAAGATTTATTTTAAAAAATAAAAAATAATAATAATAAAATAAAATTACAACCAAAAAAATAAAATAAAATAAAAAATTTCTCCTTTAATATAAAAAAAGAGAGAGAGAGAGAATAAGCACTAAAATCTCCCAGGTCACCTCAGCCTCCGGTTCACTGCCTCATCCTCATCTAGACAAAAATGTCAGTTTGTGCTTCTTCACAAGGAAAGTCTCTGATTTTCTGCCACCCCAGAATGCTTCTGCATGGGAAGATGTTAGCTCTCACAAGGCCCACCATGGCCATACGACCAGGTGTGCTCCTCACTGCCTCCCCTCAAAGCACAGCATGCCCCAATTCTGAAAGGTGCACAGAAAACTCAGCCAGCTCAGCAGAACGCACTCTCCCTGATGCTCCGAGCAGGTTTTCAGGTGCTCGGGACATGCATCAGCTGCCGTTTCCTGGGATGCACAGGCCCTGCAGGTCTCCATCTGAGATACACATAAAAAGAATTTCAAGGGCAGATGTGCAGGAGGAAAAAGTCTAAGGGGGCAGCATTTATTTTTGTTTGAAATGGAGGTCATGGTCTGATCTCAGCTGACTGAGACATATGCTGCTTCCTAGCAGAGAAAGTAACAGCAAAACAGAAAATAGACTAAGAAAAAAATAAAAAGCTGTTGAAATTGTCTGCTCTATAGAGTGCCAGAACTCAGACCAAAGGGAAGCAGATTTGGGCTCAATTTAAGAGTACTGTAATGGCTGAGTTTAAGAGTAGGATAGCAGCCATCATTTTCCTTCACAGCCTTGAAATCACGAGACATTGATAGGTCTGAATATGTGAGGAGCATAGGCAAATGGAAGATGAAGAAGAAATAGGTTCAACCTATCTCAGGTGATAATAAGGTAATAATAAAAATCTAGACAAGCCATAACCCAAGATCACTCTTCAACATCTTAGATGTCAAGTGTGTCAAATGTTAACTTTAAATGCTTTTAAGGAAAATATGCAAAGAGAGCCAAATTAGGAAATTAGGAAAGTAATATGCAGGGGAAAAATTAGCCTCTTAATTAGATTCTTCTAATTCAATAGACTTACCCTATTTCACCCTATTAACTGCATTGATTTTACTTTTAGAAAAAGAACAAAAAAAACCCCAAATATCTAAAATACTTCTTACTTGATTAAAAGGAAAGGATCAAACTGCTGAGAAAAATATGTCCAAAGGGAAGATTGATTTTTTTCCTCTAGTTTATAACAAAATCAGTAGCACTAACTTGGCGAAAGATTCCAAAAAAGATACGCATGCTGGAAACTTTTTGATGTTTATTGAATTCTGTTTGCCAGTGTTATAAGGCTCAGTTATGTCCCCCCCAAAAAATTCATGTTTTGAGTCCTAATGCCCAGAACCTCAGAACGGGGCTGTTATTTGGAATTCGAGTCTTTAACGTGGTGATTGAGGTTAAATGAAAGCATTGAGTAGGCCCTAACCCAATATGATTGCTGTCCTTATAAGAAGAGATTAGGACAGGAACACACACAAAGGTGAAGCCAGAAAGAGAGGCCTAAGAAGAAATTAACCATGCCAACACATGGATCTTGGGCTCCTACCCTCCAGTATCATGAGAAATAAATTTATGTTGTTTAGGCCACATAGTTGTGACACTTTGTTATGACAGCCCAAGCAAATGAATATAGTCAGTATTCCAGACAAATATATATGGTCATCAGCTCACCTTAAAGAGTCTCCAGATATGTTCATCCTATCAGGGGAAAAAATAATGTTGTAAAACACCTGTCTCATTCATTCATTTACTCTTTAGTTCAATACACACATATTAAGTACCACTGGATGCTCACTGCCAGTCTCTGTGAGATATCTCTGTTGGGTAGGAAAACAGAGGAACGTCAAATCAGTCATGAGGGCTTGAGTCATGTGGCCATCTGCAAAGGAAGGATACAGCTTAAAAGGGAGCCATTCAAGTCCTTGCACGAGCAAAGGTTCAAAGAAGGACAGGATGGATGGTCGGATGAAGAGCAAAGGAGGCGCTGGATGTTGAAGTTGAGAGCAGGCTGGAGCTTAGTGACCCTTGGGCTTCTATGGGCCTGAATCCAGCTTGAAACTTGAGCCTAGAAGCATCACAATAGCCCTCCTGAGCTCTAATGTGTCTTCAGTTGTGCCTTTTTCAACATTTTTATAAGTTCCTAGCCATGTTTATCAACTTCCTGGATGACATTAGGCTAAAAAGGAAATTAGTTTCTTATAATCCAGTTTCAACTGTATCTTAGCAGCCTGGAGTGATGAGCTAGATCTTACAAGATGTCGTCTTTGCAAAGATAAATGTGAATTCCTACACTTGGGTCTAAAGAGTCAACTGCACAAACAGCTGCATATTCTTACCCAAAAGCAGCTAAAGAGAAAAGGCCCAGAAGGCTTGGGGGACACGAAACTAACTGTGGCCACCATCTTCAATGCCTTCAGCAGAAGCACAATATCAAAAATTAAGAAATAATTGTTATTTTATTTTTGTTGCTATTTAGTTTATCATATCTGATGTATTGTGTTTAAATTTGAGGATCACACTTCAAAAAGGAAATAAGCAAATTGAAACATGCTCAGATAAAGAAAATTAGAGCTGAAGAAACATCAATTTGTATACATCTAGGAAGAAAAGGTAGAGAAGGCATTATGTGAACTGGATTTGTGAAACGAGTCTAGATTGTAGGCAGGAAAGAAGAAACTAGAAAAAAAGGTTTGGAGTCAGAGGTATATAAAGTTAGTCTAGTTGTAGTGGATATTTAAAAAGCAATTATATCGTTTTTTCTCTTCTATTAATATACCATGGGTTATATTTCTTACCCTATGGCTAAATCCACTGAGCCTACAGAACAATTAATTTGCGAACTAACACATGAGCAGATCACTAAGTAATGGAAAGATATGAAGAGAATTGTTTTGTTCTATGAGGGAAAGAATCATTGTATCATGCAATGCCTCCTAAGTTATTCTTTTTTGTGGAACCCCGTCCCCTCAAATGAGCTGGTAATGAAAGGGTAATCTTAACTCTGCGACTTCCTCACCAGTCACATACGATGATTGATGGAAAGCTTTCTAGGGTCTCTTTTGTTGTTTTGAGGACACCCAGGGTTAACCCAAAATAACACTGTGAGATCAAGATGGTCAACAAAAAAACTGGGCAGCCACATGTAAAAGAATGAAACTGAATTACTATCTTACACCATACACAAAAATCAACTCAAAATGGATTAAAGGCTTGAACGTAAGACCTGAAACCGTAATACTCCTAGAAGAAAACATAGGCAGTAAGCTCCTTGAGATTGGTCTTAGTGATGATTTTTTGCTTTGTTCTATACCAAACGCAAAAGCAACAAGAGCAAAAATAAAAACTAAAAAGCTTCTGCACAGCAAAGGAAATCATCAACAAAATGAAAAGGCAACTTATGGAATGGGAGAAAATATTTGCAAGTCATATATCTGATAAGGAGTTAACATCCAAAATATATTAGGAACTCATACAACTCAACAGCCAAAAAAGAACCCCACAAATAATTTTATTTTAAAATGAGCAAGAAACCTGAACAGATAATTTTCCAAAGAAGATACACAAATGATCAGCAAGTACATGAAAAAATGTTCAATTTCACTAATCATCAGGGTAATGCAAATCAAAGCCTCAGTGGGATATTGCCTCATACCTATTAGACTGGCTGCTATCAAAAAGACAGGGGATAGTGAGTGCTGGTGAGGACATGGAGCAAAAGAAACCCTCATGCACTGTTGCTGGTCATGTAAACTGGTGAACTACCCTATCCAGCATTCTCATTTCAGGGAATATGTCCAAAGGAAATGAAGTCACTGTTTGAAAAGATATCTGCAGCCTCATGTTCATAGTAGCATTATTTACAATAGCCAAGATATGGAAGCAACCTAAGTGTCCATCAATGGATGAATGGATAAAGATTATTTGGTATATTCAGCAATAAAAAATAGGGAAATCTTGTCATATGTGACAACATGGATGAGCCTTGAGCACATTATGCTAAGTGAAATCAGTTAGACAGAGAAAGACAAATAGTGTATGATCTCACTTGTATTTGGAAGCCAAAAATAACAACAGCAATAAAAAAGAATTCCAGCCAAACTCACAGATACAAAGACAGATTGATGGTTGTCAAACGCAGGAAATGGAGGGTGGGTGAAATGGGTGAAGATGATCAAAGGGTACACACTTCCAGTTATAAGATAACTAAGTCTGGAATGGAATGGGATGGACAATATGGTAACTATAGTTAACAATACTATAATTTGCTAGTAGCTAAAAGTGTAGGCCTTAAAAGTTCTCATCACAAGAAAAAATTGTGTGGTTATGAACGTTAACTAGACTTATTGTGGTGTTTACTTCACAATATAGACAAATATTGACTCATTATGTTGTACACCTGAAACTAATATCATGTTACATGTCAATTATATTTTAATTTTTAAAAGATTGTCCACAAAGATCTGTGATGGTTTCTCCAAACTCTCTTTCCCCTTTCACAAACCTTTTACTCTGACCACCATCATCCCCACCAGCAGGAAAAAATAGAGTATGTGGCAGGCACCATTTTAATTCTCCAGGCCCCGCAGTTGTGACGGTATAACAGACTCTGCCTCCCTAGGCAGGTCCTGGACCTCTCCTGCCTCCCGCCCCTTTGTCAGAAGTGGCCTGTCCTGCTGAAACACCTGCAGGGAAATGAATGGTACAGATCACTTCTTGACTAAAGTGATTGTAGCCAAGTAACTATTTTGCAAGAGTTCTGCTGTCCAAAGGCTTTAGAGGAGAACTCTTCTATCTAAAACTCAAAGTTGGACGCTCTTTCCTGTCCCCCAACATAGAGGGCAGAGCCTTTCTGCCAGTGTCTGAATCATCATGAGAAATAGGCTATCATACCACTGGCTTTACTAGTAGACAAGGACAGAATTATCTGAAAAGTGGCAGAAGCGACAAACTCTGAGCTGAAACTTGTCAGGAACTGTCCACTTGTTTTCTTGCCACACGAATAAAAAAAAAATAAAGATCACATGACTAAACGGATAAACAAGAATGATAAGCAAGGAGCCAAAGGGTACTAAAAACAGAGGCTACTTCTGCAAAGCTCATAAGCTCACCTTATGGAGCAAACCGTGTCAAAACCGATGACAACCATATAAACCCCCACACAAAGGAGCAGAAAACCAAGACTAAGCCAAGACTGAAATGGGTACTGAGAGACCTCTGGGCTTCGTGAACAGCAGAGGCCAGGCTGCTGCCCCCAGCTGCCTGCCAGAAAGAGTCAAGTTGGTGCAAAGTTCAAAAAGTCAGCCATCACTCTCGCTCTCCCCACAGAGAGACAGAGACTCTGCAAGCAAACGTTAAGTTTACCCTGATCCCTGCCCTGCTTCTTTTCCAAGAGGCACTGTGTGTAAAAGAGCTCTGATGTCCAAAGGCTGAAAAGGTTTAGGAGGATGCTACTTAGGAGAGATACCCATAAAGGACACAGAAGCATTCTTCCTGCAACCCCTGCAGCATCCCACAATTTTTGGAAAGGATTAGGGACCAGTCCCATGTATCCCCACTGAACACCTTGGCCTCCAGCCTGCTCCTTGGCTGCCTTCTTGATGATCGTGATATAACAGCACTACACACCCACCTCTTCCACCAACAACATACAATGAGAGCAACCAGGGGGATAAGACATTCCTCTAACCACAGCAATACAATAATGCCATCAACGAAGTGGCTGACGCTTATGAGCATTTACTACGTGCCAGACACCATTCTGTTCATGTTAAACGTAACATCTCCCTTAAATTTCACAGGAGTCCTATTTTACAGGTGAAGAAACTGAGGCACAGAAAAGTAAAGTGACTTGTCCAAAGTCAAATGACTAATAAATGGAGGAGGCAGCCCTATTTTCAGCCAATAAGTTCTATGATTCCCTGACACCTATAAAAGCTGGTCCCAGTACTTCTCCCTAAGCCACACTTCCTCTCCTCAATATTACACTTTCTGCCAGGGTTTCCTCCCCAGCCCACCCCCCACCCCCGGCCCCAACAATATTCTAGAACATTTCCTTGAGCACTCCTGCCATTTATTGGTTCTAAATGATGCCTGCTTGTCTCATAATACTGGACCCCATCCTCAGATGCATCAAGAAAGTATTGATAATGCATCTGACCCCTCACTTCCTAGTTCCTATTCTCCTTGCCTGCACTGACCCCTACCTGCAGCCTCAAGCCATACCTCACACCTTTTCCTGGCTCATAATTGCTCTGCCTCCAAGATCCCCAGCTGGTAGCCTCCACTCTGGATGACAAATGTATTTCCATTCACCATGCCTATTCCTACACACCTGCTGAATACACGCTTCACATCACAATGTCTAAACATTGTACTTTGTTCGCTTCCCACAGCCTATTGACCCCTGCACAACCACCTCTGGTGGTCTGTATTTAGTCATGCTTCTCTCTCTTACCTCTTTGCTATGCCTGTTTACTGAGCTTCAGTCCTTTTTGGCCTTACATACCTCAGTGTAATCACAGTATGCTTGTACTCCTGTCCTCCTTCAATTAATTTAAACAATTATTATTTTTTAAATTTTTATTGTTGACACTATTGCAGATGTCCCCCATTTTCCTCCCCTTTGGCCACCTCCACTCAGTGCCCCCGCCCCCTTGGTCCTCACCACACTATTGTCTGTGTCCATGGGCTATGAATATATGTGCTTTAGCTAATCACTTCATCTTCCATTATCCAGCCCCTCCCCTCTGACATTTATCAGTCTGTTCCATGTACCCATGCCTCTGGTTCTATTTTGTTTGTCAATGCATTTTTAAAAATTGAGATATGGTCTCATCCATCACATAAATAAATAAATATTTTTCCAAAGATAACACACTATGCTAGTGCAGTTATGGTGAAATAGTACTTTCACATAGTGCTAGTTGATATAAAACAAATTATACAATCTTTTGGATGGTATATGTAAATCAGGTTATATTAAAATTAAGACTATGTAAATGTGTGTCTATAAGTCATTTCCTATTAAAATTCATACCACTTTTCTTGGCAATTTTATTTCTATAAATCTATCCTAAGTAAATAATTACTCCCCTGAAGAGTGTCCCTGCCCATCTAAATCTACCAAGTCTACACATTTATCAAGGCCCAGAACAATTTCCTCCACCTCCAGGGAATTTTTAAGGCCACAAAGAATTCTCTTTTCTCTGAATTTCTAATGCACTTTGTGTCTTTGCTTCTCAGACCTGGCAATGCTGGTTTTCAATTTATTCAAATTTAACAAACTTTTATGATACATTCCCACAATGCACTGGGAGGTATGTTAGCACTGAGGAGGCTAAGGAGGCATAACCTATGACCTTGATAGGTCACCTCTTATCCTTTTCCCAGTTATTCTTTCAGCCCAGGTTGGTTTTCTTGAGGGGAATAACCATGGCTTACATATTTTTTATATCTGAAGCTCCTAACACAGGGACTTGCAAAAACACTCAATTACTTAATAAACATTTTACTGATTCATTTAATGATACAATGTGGTATCATTAACCCCAGAATCCTTATTCCAAAGTTTCCCTCGTGGTAGGTTAGTATCAACTGAGATTGTCCCAACTTTGTGCAATCTGGCCTTGATTAATGAATATTTGGGGGAGAACTTAACTTTTAGGTTAAATATTAATTTATATTTCCATTTATGTAGGACATAAAAATGAAATCCACCCTCCTCCCCAAATAAAAGCATTTTTCTCACTAAGGAAAATATATTTCTACATATCCAAAATATAAGTAAACCCCAAGGGATATTTATAAATTAAGGACCTATGGCAACATTATCTGCACTTTGTAGATGAGGCCACCAAACCTCAGAGAAGTTAACAGACAATGAAACTAGTAAGTAATGATTCATTTGTACATCCTATTTCCTTTTAGAAACAGATCTTCCCAAGGAAAATTTTTCTTTATATTTCAAAACACCTCAAAGTCACTGTAAGCCACTCAAAGACAAGAAAGAAAATACTTCTTATTAAGAGGTTGCCCTTTCTTTGATCTTCAGCTCCGCCCACCTCCATTGTCACCCCATTATTCACATCACATTGCCTTTTCTAGCCCTCAGGTTGCCTGGGCTTTCTTTATTAGGTCACTGTGCTTATTTTTACTTATTCTTTGAGTGGAAAGAATAAGCCAGGGGAGAGGTAGGTGCATGAAGCATGGACCTTTTAATGTACATGAGCTCTTTAAGGATACTCATAGAAATCAAAGGTACACTCAGATTAGAACAATTTAAATAAAGGGTTGTTTACAAATAAGGTGATTCCTTTATTAAATAGGTGTGTTTTATTTGTAAATAGTTGTTATTGCCCCTAGACTTGAAGGGCCAAGGAGAAGGAAAAGATATGCACAGAGCGTGATGAGATCTGAGCACCAGGCCTTGGCAATGGAAAACCAGCTGGTATACCATGGACCATTAAAATGGAAGAAATAATATATGCATTAATCACCCAAAGAATGTTGTTGCAATAGACACATGAAAGTCCTTAATAAACCATAGAGAGCCACACACATATATACCTCTTATTGTTATCTCAGTATGTAGGTTTATCAGATTCTCCCAGCTTTCTACTGAAAGCTTCTTGGGGACAGAGACTGCTCATTTTCCAGAGTATCTACCACAGAGCCTAGAATATAGCAGTTGCTCAATTAATAGTTTGTTGACATACAAATATATGTCATCACTTTCCCAGTACTTAATGGGACTGAGTCATGCCACCATCTCTAAGCACAGTGATTTCACATAGAGAAACAAAATGTGGAGTTGGGAGAGTTTGAATATGAATTTGTTGTACGTGCTATTTAGAGCATGTTATAAAGCCAGGACTCTGTGGAAAATCCATCAGCGGAAAGGATGAACCAGATGTATAAACTCGCTGGTGGGAGGAGAGAGTCTGAGTCCATGTCCCAAGCAGAGGTGGCACCCTGGCCAGTCCAGGCACTCTTAGGACAACACAGATGCCCTCCCGGCCAGAGCCCAGCCTCCTTCCAGAGCTCTTTTCTCTCAGAGAGCCACCTGCCCTTCCGCAGCCAGTCATGCCCTTGCAAGTTTTCTCAACATTATTCCTCTCAGCTCTTCTGTTGCTGGCTGTTAAAACTGAAACCTTTTATGGTGTATATAAGCCAGAGGTGACACAATTAAATGAAACTATTTGTCATATAAAATTTACATCAGCAAGAATTAAACGTCAAATAACTTAGGATTGACAGCCTCTACTGAGTCATAAAGACTCTCTATTAGTCTTGTGAAGGGTATTCTCGTAGTTCCTAATAAACTCCACGCCCACCTAAGACTTACTTTCCAAAAGTGCCCAAAGGAGAATGTCAAGGATGAGCTTGCTGTATCCCCTACCAAAAGCTGAATGGTGCTAACAGTAGAAAGTGCAGCATACGAAAACTCGAGTCTTGCCTGTGACTGCTTTCGCTGTGTGACTTTGGGCCCAGTGCGCCACTTCTCTGACTTTCAGGTAATACTACCCACTAGTCCTCATGAAGCTATTTTTCTTAGTTAGTAGAATTTGTTTTAGAGCAATTTTAGGTTTACAGAAAATCAAGTTTCCATACACCCTTCCCTCCTCTATCCTCTCAGCTTCTCCAATGATTAACATCGTGCATTCATTACAATTGATGAATCAGTGTTGATACATTATTACCAACTAATTTCCATAGTTTACATTAGGGTTCGCTCTTTAGGTTGTATAGTTCTATGAGTTTTGACAAATGTCTGATGTCATTTCTCTGCCATTACAATATTATAGAGAATAGTTTCACTGTCCTAAAAATATCCACTGTGCCTGGAACAAGTTTGAGCATTAAACAATATTATAAATGGGGTATATTTTTACCTGTAAAACTCTAGGTAATTGTCAGCTTGTCAGTGATAGGTTTCATTCATTCATTTATTTAACATAATACTAAGTACTAGAGACACAAAAATGAATAGGACACAGTGCACCTTTGGTAGGCACTGGGAAATATGCATATTAATGACAGCCATAGATATGTGGCAGTCTTTACAGTGGAGATCTCTAATGTACTAATAGAAAAAGTTAACATGAATTAAATATTAATGGTGCAGCATGTGGAGTTACATGTTTATATCATTTTATGTCATTAAACCCCCACAGCCACCTATGTGGTAAATACGATTGCCATGCACCTTCTACATATGAGGGTCTAAGAGAGGCCCAGTGGCCTCCTCTACTGGAAGCACATATGAGCTTCAGAGAAGAACTGAGTTTCTAAGCAATTTGGGGTCCTGGGCACAGGGGAGGGTAAGGGCCTGCATCACAGAAGGAGCAAAGGGAAGGGGGCACAGTAAAGTCACTGTGCATACATGCTCAGGTGTCTGAGTAAATGCATGTGCTCAGACATCAGGCAAAAGGAGGCTATAGCAAGACATGAGGCTGGAGGGAAAGGCAAAACCCAACTCATGATGGGTCTTGGGCTTACTGCTGAGTCGGTTCTTTATTCAATAGGCAGCAGAATGTATGAAAGGTTTTTATGATTTATTTAGCCTTTTGGAAAGATTATTTTAGAGCATATTTTAGAATAGGTTGAAAAGCTAACAGAAGACTAATGATAAAACTCAACGTATTGCATAACATTTAATAAACATGTATTATGGGCTAGGATTGTGCCAAGAGCTTTGTGTGAAGTGCCTCACTTATTTGTCTTTCCATTTGGGACCAGGCAGCAGACAACAGACTCTTCACCAGTGGTCATGGAAAGGATGAGACACATTTTAAAGATGTTAAAGAAACCAAAAGGTTAAGGCTTAGGGGCAAGTACGGACCACAAGCATTCATGACTAATTCTTGGAGGGAGAAATATTAAGTGGAAACAAAAACAAATCACAATTCTGCTAAAGTTGAGAAATAGAAAACTCAGAACTGGGGCAGCTTTAGTGCCAATAGCTCAGCAACAAAGGGTTTAAGCCATACGTGAGTGACCTCAGTTCCGGGCACCAGTCGGGATGCTGGTGGACATCAGCTTGAATCAGCAGTGGCACCAGCACACGTCTTTGTCAGCATCAGCACTGTGGTCAGTGATATGGGCAGCCAAGCAGGGGAGACACTGACACATGTAATGTTGGGAGATAATATATTTTAATATTTCTCAATTTACTTTTTTTATTTCTCGGGGGGTTATTTTATCATCATCAGCAGCAGCATTTGCCTCCCTCTAATATTAAATATAGAACAAAAGAATGTGGCTAATTATCTCAGAAGATAAAGCAAAAGACCAGGTTGTGGCTAGTTATTGTAAACCTAAATCACATACAAATGCACACAGAGAAAGTGTCTTGAAAGTCATAACTTTCAAATGCAGGAGCCAGGATGGAGGACATTTTTATTATTCTAAAAATGTTGACTTAAAGACTAAGTAATCATAACCTCATAGAAAAGATCTAATATTTTTTAAAATAAATACTAGATTGGAAAGGGCATGCAGAATATGTGAAAACCAGGTAGGTTTTTTAAATGTTAAAAATATTACCAGTTGGTATAAGAGCTTACCCTTCCAAGAGAATGTGAGTACACTAGGCCAGGAGTTCTAAAGACTCCTGGATCAACTTTTAGTCGCAAACTGATGGGTGATGGTCCGTACTATTCTTCATTCTTAGGTGGGATAACTGAACACATGCTCTATGCCCACTCCAAGAGTTCCCATTAAGATTAAGTTCCAGTTACAGAGGATACTTGCTTGATAATGCAGCCCTTATTGGCTTTCTTCCCTTCTGTGCCCACGCCCCACTTTCCTTCTAATGTTTCCTGGGATCATCTCCTAAATAAATTACTCCCACTACAATTCTTGTCTCTGGATCTGATTTGATTGAGAGAGAACCCAAAGACAGCTTGTGACATGAGTTAAATAAATACATCTATCGTAGTAGGGAGAGAAAGAAGAAAAGAGTTCATGGCTGTGAGCATTAACTTTCTCTGTGATAACAGAAAACAAGGCCATCTTTGCATAAACGTGAAGAATGGATGGAGTTGTATAAGAGCTGTTGTGAGGAACAGATGAGGATACCAACTGGGACCACGTAGGAAGATCACAGAACAGCACTTAAAATTTAGCTAAAGTTGGAAACCACACCTGGACCATCATGTGCTTTCACCCTACCTATAGCATCCAGCCATCTGGGAGCTAGAGCAGAGAAGCAGATGGTCAACTTGATCAAAAGTAGGGAATGCATAGCAAAGTTGCAGCATAATACCCATGAAGTGAGCTAACTGGGCATGCTCACAGCAAGAGAGTGACTGGAGTGATACACAGTGGCCCAGGAAAGACTAAAAAGCCGTGCCTGGAGGGACAGAGGAAGGAGCAGAGAGAAGATTAAAGAGTTTGTGTAAAAGAGAAGAAGCAAGAAGGCTGGAGAGACACGAATTTTTGTTCAGGGATTGGTGAAGCTGAGCATAAAATTTTAGAGATGGATCAGCTCTCAGGTGTGTCAAGGACTGGGACATGGTGGCTGTGGGAAGAGAATGTTGTCAGTGCCTTAGAACTAAACAACCCAATGTGTGTGGTCTGATGATCATGAATTAAAACGACCCTAGACCATGGATACTGTACAAGATTCTTGAACCTTCAGAGGAAATAAAGGATGTCCTTTTTTCTCTTTTTTTCTTTGCCCTCTTCTCTATCTTCTCCCCAAAAGTGAGTGTTCAGATTAGAAGCTATGACCCATTGCTCTTTCAGTTTGACCACAGGCAGGATAATACAGGGAAGCAGTCAGAAGTCATCACATAAAAAGAATTCCTGCCCAGAGTGTTGGACAACATGAGCTCTAAAATTTCTTCTATCTCTGATTGCCTGGTCTGCAAGAACCTTGTTCACCATCAACTAAATGTAAACCATCTGAACTCATGAGCCACATGCTGTTCTATCACCTATACACAGGGGATGCTCAATAAATTCATGTCAATGGGGTGGACAAAATTTCTCAAAAGCCCCTAGGTTCACAGAAACCAAGGGCAGCTCAAATCAGATGAACTCCGCACACACATTTTAAACAGAAGAATGTTCCCTCCAGCTCCCTCGTCTGCTTCCCGTCTTTAGAGCTTTGAAATAATCAGCAAATCTAGCTGATGCCTGTCCCTGAGGCTTGCTGCAAACAGGCACATCACTAATGTCATAAAGGCACTTCCCTTCCCCACTCAAGCGTGCAGCATTTTGTAACAATAAATATGGCTAAAAGAAGAAAAGTCCCATCAAGTTCCCCACCACCACCATGGCTGACAAGGTCTTGATTTGTGTGTGTTAAGGCTGAGCCCAACTCCCTCTTCATTAATTACACATCAGTGACACATTTGCCTGTGTAGCTCTGGGGGCTGGTGACAAAGAGCAGAGAAAGCTGCTTCTTAACAACCTTGACACACCTGTCCCTGGAGGCCCTGGGAGCCTGTGCAGGGACAATTATAAATACAAACACTGCAGCAAGCTTGTCTAGACTGACAGAGAAAATGAAAACTCTGCTTCACAGGAAGAAAATTGCCGATGGTGTGTCTTCAACTTGCTTGCCAGAAGGTTAGGAGATAAACAGCTGTCTGAGAAAAGAAGTTGAATTAGTAATATAATATGGTCATCATCATCATTTACATGCCTATTATACTTTTAAAGTTGATATTTTTTATCAGATATCTTCTTTTATCTTCTCTATTAAGGCAGAAATTATTTTGTCTTATATACAGTGCCTAAGTCAGTGTCACCCACATAGCGCTCTATAAACATTTAGTGTATATATAAATAAATAAACTAATACAAGAATGGTGAAGTAAGACAAGCATTATCACTGTGCTCAAGTCTCAGATGAAAGAACTGAGGTACAGAATATTTGAGGACTTGCTCAGAGCGTCACAGCTAATGGGCAAGGCCAGAAATCAGGGCCCATCTTTTGCTTCCCAGATCCATGTTCTCTCCACTATACTTACTTAGAAGGGAGTTTTGCATGGGTGTGACCATTAAGAGTACACATGTCACAGAAATTCTACTTGTCTATCTCCACTCATCCTCAGTGGTGCATGTTCTGAAAGGATGCATAGAAAGCACTGGACTCTACTGACCCCCACAAATGGAAGAGTTTTGTCTGGTCACCAATCCCAGAAGATGGCATAGTGATTCCCTGCTGGCTGTGGCTTGTGGGGACCTGGCTCTTGAGGACCACCACTCACAGAGCTCTCAGCCTGAGGCCTTGGGTGGTACCACATCGATGGAGCTTCTCAAGGCTTGGTTAGATGCAGCATATAAGGACCAGCTTACCCCCCTGCTGTTTCCTTCCTTAGCCCAGGAAGAATCGAATTTCTCCCCCAGCTGATTCTGTCCTTCCCATACTATGGTTCTTCCAGGCCGGGCAGTACCATGACACTCCGGAATTTCCCACCTGCTCTGAACAACAAACCTTTGCCCATCAGCACCCCAAAGGTAGTCAAGGTCCACTCGTCAGGCCCCAAAAGCTCATCAAATTGTCATTGCTCATTTGGGGTCCCTTGGCCCTTTAGCCTCTAGAATTCTTCTAGTCTACATTATTCAAGGTGTGAATGTTTAATATCCATAATCACATGGCTGGGTCTATCAACACATTAATCTTGTTTTGGTGATCATACTCGGTGACCACTTAAAGCCAACTTGATTGGGGCTGTTATTTGTAAATGTGGGAGCTGGAATGTGTGCATTAGAACTCATGGAGCCCTGAAACTATGTTCCAGTGGGCTAGACTAATATACTAGGACTAGAGTAGGTAATAGAGGGTACCAATACCTCATCTTATTTCACGAGAGAGAATGTAAATGTGGTGGGATGTGTTTATTCACACGTTACTGGTGTGTGTGTGTTTTTAATAGAATAGACAATTACTTTAAATTCTTGGCCTGGAACAGTTTCCCACATTCTAGTAAGATAAAGTCTGTCAAAAGTTGTTGATAGTTGGTTAAGCAATGTCAATATTGTATTGAATTTTTTTTTAATTATAGTTAGGCTCTCTCTGCTCCTCTATATTCCTATAGAGGTATAGCTATGCCTTTCTCGTCTTCTATTGTCTCCTACAAGTAAGTGGGGACTCACCAGGGACTCAAGCAGTACCCATTATACTTCAGTCTTTTTGAATCCAGCATCAGAGCCTGCAAAACTGATCTTTGTATTGCTTTCCTTGTATGTGTTTCAGATCCACATCAACCAAAAACACTGTACATGAGGGCATAGGCAAAACTCCCATGGCATAACAGAGTGCAGTACTACTAACAGACTGCCATCAGGGAGATGTTTAATTGTGTTACCCAGGATCTATTCTAGTGCCCATTTTTCTATTCAAAGGGACAATTTGGTTTCAGTTTAGAAATCTTTGGGGAAGTTCCCATCACCTGAGATTGACAGTGCCTAAGTGCACAGAAGGAAGGAGGACACATAGCACTCATATGCAGAAAGGCAGAACCAGCACATGCCCCCAGAAAGGATGGACATTTTTAGAATACAAAATGCCAGGACCACCCAGGCATTTAAATCATATTTGTCAAAATGAGCAATAGTTATTATATATACCAGAAAGAAACTACCCTTAATAACATATTTGACAAAAGATCTGAAAAACAAACTGTAAGCAATTATATGAGGGAATAGAGAATTCCCAAAAGCAATATGCCAATTTAGACTAACAATGTAATTCCAGGTTTGCTATTTTCCAGATGTTTTTTCACTCATCTGGCAGCTGCTCCAGTTCCTAAAGTATATGTGCACTGATGCTTGGATATGTGGTAAGACCTCCGGATCTCTTTTTCTCCTGTATTTCTCGCACATGTTTGCTGAATGAATAGATGACTCGTGGGCAGGGAAACCTCTTCACACAGGTGACGTTGGGGTTCACTGAGGCCTCTTTCTGTATAATTCATGGCATTACTTCTCCATGACCCCCCTCCTGATGAGAAATTGTGGCCACTCTGGGGCAGTCTGGTCTAGAAACATTAGGAAACATAATCGACCTCATGATGCTCTTTCCACACACTGGGAGGAGGAAATCTGATGATACTGATGTTGCTCAAAACCTTCATGGCCTACCCCAGCTGGCATGGCTCAGTGGTTGAGCGTTGACTTATGAACCAGGAGGTCACGGTTCTATTCCCAATCAGGGGGTTGCAGGCTCATCCCCCATGTAGGTTGTGCAGGAGGCAGCCAATCAATGATTCTCTCTCTCCCTCTCCCTTCCTCTCAGAAATCAATAAAAGTATATTTTTAAAAAAAAACTTTCATGGCTAGACTTCCTTTGATATGACTACCTTTTTTCAATCCCCTCACAGTTCAGCTACCTGTTATGAACAGCATAACCCTTGATCCAGAAGAAATCATTAGCACTTTTTATCCAAAGGGGAGAGCTTTTGATGTTTCATTTTGGGGATATTCCATTTTCATGTTACAAATTCTTATCAGTTTGTAATAAATGCCTCTTGCCAGTGAGCACTATTTAAGTCCCTAGATGGATTCTGTCACTCTCAACATCTTGGCATCTAATAGATCACTTTCCTTTATGTATGCACTCCCCACGGCCAGGTAGCTCCACATCCAATTTAGATAAGCCACAGGAAAACAATTCCCTTACCAATGCGGGTAAATGAAGGACACCATCTTTATACAAGTAGCTCAAAAGCTGTAAACATGTGGAAAGATAAAAGGAAAGTTACCTTCATCAGGTGGACCACGTGGACAATGTTTTATGGATCTGATTCCCACAAATTGCAGCCATTGAGAAATGTTAGCCAAAAGGCTTCCTCCACTCACTGGCCAGGGAGGAGGACTGGGTGATAAAAGGAATCTTGGTGCTATGGTTAGCAAGAGGAAAAACTAAACTCTATTCCCATCAAACTGTAGTAATTTCCTCTTTAACTCCTCTCATCTGTATTTCCTTCAGACTTCTCAGAACTCCACAGCAAACCCCCCTGAAGTCGCAAGCTTCCCCACAGGAATATTCCTGGTGTGAGGTGAAGTTGGAAATGGGGACACTGCGCATGTGATACGAAGTATGGCTCTCTCTACGCAAGCATGCAATTGTGAATTTTAGTCACTTGTCATTTTCTTCTTGACCATTTTATTAAAAATATATACTCAAATAACAAACACCGCAAAATGTTCTCCTTGTAAAAGAAAAGTGATTTTTGTTCGCCCCCGATGTTGAAACTTTAGTGCTATAGAATCCAAAGCGATGTTATGGGAACAGGAGAAAGACTTGGAAATCAGGAGAGACAGAAGGAAAACGGAAACAACTGCAGAGGCCATGATTGGAATCCAGCTTCTCTTCTTGAGGTTTCTCTTCTGTTCTCCCTGTCTCTTCTGGGACTCGTCCTTTGGGAATGGAGGGCCAGGGAAGGCCTCCAGCACTCTGGTTGGAAAAGAGGGAGCCCAGGCAGAGTCAGAGTTAAAATGTGAGTCAAGTATTGCAGGGGAAAGAAAACAACGACATGGATACTCACGGTACCCACAGATGCCATCACAGTTGGGGAGCTGAAAACAAGAGACGGTAAGACTGCAGTGGAACAAATTGTGACCTGAAGCTGGAAGAGCCGAGCAAACTTTCCAATGGACACCTTCTCCCCTAATAGACATTATACATCAGCCTCCGCCTCCCAGCAGCTTGCTGGCAGCAGATGCAGCCGCAGGCCTTGTCTCTCTTGATCTAAAGCGACTTCCAACTCAGCAGAGTGTGAAGGATGGAAGGAATTCTGTTTTTCAGACCAGAGTCCTGAACTCCATGAAAGCTTTGTAACTGCCAAGTCCTCTGACCTGGGACGTGGAACTTAACCTCTGAGCCTCACTTTTCCCAACTACAAAACGGTAATCCCGGATGCTTTTTTGTATTATTCAAACAGCAAAATAAAAAGTGTTTGTAGCCAGGTGTCTTGCGTTATCATAAGAAATCAATAAACATTCCTTTCCTTCCTCTTTCTTACTCTTCAAGACTAAGCTCTGGATCCAAAGTACCTCCATCCTCTAATTTCATAAAATTTCTTTGCCAAGGACAATTGATAAAAAAACAAACAAACAACAACAAAAGAAAACACTGAGCCAGGAACCCCACACACATAGGGCTAGGCCTCTGATTTGCAAACATTTTTTTTTTAAATAGCTTAATGTTTTCTTAAAAGAAATCTTATGTACAATGCACAAAGATCTAACCAAGTTCAAACCTGACTATTTGCCTTTCTACTCATCTGCATCCAATCCCACCAGGGAAATTCCAAAGCAGAGTTCAAAGACCTTGGACTTGATGGCTCCGTGTGCCCTCTTTAGCCTGTGAATACCAGAACCTTGAAAGGTCAGCCGTGGGTGAATGTGGTAGGTGTGTGTGTAGACGGTCCATTCCTCCACAGCTTGATTCAGCAAAGTGCAGTGTTTGCATTCACCTCGTGTTTGCAGTAGATGAAATCGTGCATAAGCAAATGAAAAGTGCACGATGTTCCAATCATCCCCTAATAGTTCAATCGTGTTGGAACAAATTTGTGTTTCAAAACAAGTGTCATTGCAGAACTGACTGTATCTAGAATTTTTAGGCCCTTATTTATTACCCTTGCCCTTCATTTCACTTGCAGAACAAATTATCTTAAACACAAATTTTGTATTTTGTTTGCAGCTATCAGAAGAAATAGGTAGTCAGATGAATGTTTCAGATGATAAATGAAGCAGGTGTTTACAGGACAGAGAGGTTGTGGTTTGTCCAGAGCCCTATCAAGGTTCCCATAATGAAGTATAAGTGAGCCTGATCCTGAAGAACAGAGTAAGGTAGATAAGGGTAGACAAGCAGTAGGATGGTATGAGCCAAAGAATAACCCAGATGCAGGACCAGGCTCTGCACCTCTGGAAATAAGTCTTATTTCTGAAAGGAGTCAAGTCATCCAGGATCATGAAGCAGGAGGCCCCATGGCTGCCCAGATGTTGACTTGAGGACATGTCCCAGATGTCCCTGGCAGTCCTGTTTAGCTTGTTAGAATATCATCCATGAATTTACCTAGACCTGTCTTTTAAGCCTCTGCCTATCTTAAGGAACATTGTCATGCAAGATCTAGGCAAGAACCAGCAGCACATTAAATGGGACATCCGTTCTCTGTGTGTTTAATTGAGCAATCACTGAGTTCAGTGTCATCTAAGTAGAAAAATAAGACTAATACCCCATTTTCGAGGATCTGGCCATCACTCCAAGCCTCTCTGGAGCTCACAGCCATGCTAAATTACAGAGCTGCTCCACTCTTTGTTGACAGCTGCTTCCTCTACCAGTGTTCTCTACCAAATTTGGAGTGGTATAATTCTTCATTGTGCAGGACTTTCTTAGGCATTTAATACTTGGCTAATACTTTCCAAATACTACCAGTGTGCCCCAGTCACTGCAAACGTCCAAAAATGCCCCCCCTCACATGTTCAAACACATTCACAGGGGGCAGGAGGCTCTCTGGATGGCAGCCACCGCCAACTGGCCTCTCTCAGCCTTGTCCCTCCTGCTTCCTGAAGACTTCCTGAGACAAACACTCAAGCTGTTCTCAGGAGGGACATGGAGAAAACACAACTGCTTGGGTGGGGCAGAGGAAGACACTACAACTGGGGAAAGAGGAGACAAATGGGAAAACTCTAAGTATAAGGGCTCCTCACATTTTTCCTCACTTATTACACATAAAATTTTACTTCCATTGAATCCTTAGAGCAATCCTATAAAGTTGGTTTAGATAAGGAAATTGACATAGAAACATGTTCTTGGTTTGCCCACTGGTTTGAGCTTAGAATTTATTTGTCCTGACTTTCCTTCCCCTGCCTGTTTCATAGCACTCGCTGCTGTTCCCTGACGCTGGGAAAAGAGCCTGAAACCTCTTTCACTAGCAGCTGGCTTCCCTGTTCCAGGTTCTGTGGTAGCTCGAGTTTGTCACTGATGCTAGTCACCAAATATTTCCAGGTCTACACTTCCAGGGGCACATGGTGGTATACTTTCAGCCCATCTCTGGGTCTTCAAGGCTGCATGACTAGTTCTGGTCAGTAAGTTGTGAGCATTGAAGAAATTCACTGTCTGTTCTTTCTGACATAACAACTGGCTCCATTCAGGATGGGGGGGGGGGGGCGGGGGGCTGTTCTGTAAGTGTGGGTCCAAAAGTAAAAAAAAAATAAAAATAAAAACAATGGAGCAGAAACCCCAGCTGGCCTGAAGTGAACCAATAGTGTGAGCAAGGAAAAAGTTGTTATCATAAACAACTAATATTTGGGAGCTATTTGTCACTGCAGCCTGGTATATCCTACCTTGACTAATACTGAGTCAGTTCTCAGACATCTTGATGGAACAGAAGAACTCCTTAGATAACCCCAGTCCCTTCCCAACTAGGGCCTTTATTTGTATCATTTCACCTCTTTCACCAACCCCTCCCTTTAGAAGTATCAGTAGAACTGGCTCCAAGATATTTTTCTTTCTTTTTGTTACTCTCTCCCCATTTGATTGCCAGTTTAATAATGGTAGACAATAAACCTCATTAAACTCTGCCTACCACAGAACCTGGCACAGAGCAAACAATACAGAAATATTTGTTAAATAAATGACTTTCATAACCTAGTGTCACAAACAAAAGAGAGAGAAATTATCCAGGAAAACTATTTTTTCCTTCATAAATGCTGGGAAAAATACGGAGTAAGAAGACACAAGAGTGGAGGGGAATATTTGTGGAAATATAATATATGCAGAGAAGTTTGAAAAGTTAAAGAGTATTATAAACATATAATCTATTCCTACCATAATAGAGAAGAGTTTTTATCACCAAAATACTCCTTATTAGTTACAGCATGTCCCATAAGTTACGATACTTCATCAGCTATCAAATAAGACTTTTTATCTCTTTTTGGGTCTATGGTCAACAAGATATTCAGCTTCTAGTTAATATCTGATGAATCCCAGGATGACTCCAGAGGGAGCCGCTCAATAACCCAATAGCTGATTACACTCTCATCCCACTCAGCTGTCCCAGATCCACTGCCGACAAAGTGAAATATGATATTGATCCAGCATGGCATTGTTCAGTTCCCATGAATCTTTGGGGGCCATTTGCTGGCTGATAGATTAACACAAGTGTAATAATCACCTTGGAGTACACCGTCAAGTGTGTGCACTGCTCTAGATGCTGTACTGAGCACCCAAGGAAATTGGTTTCTCTTTAGGATGTGAGTCATATAATCACATTTAATAAAACTCAAACAAATGCTGGGGAAGCAGAGGTCATTCCAAAGCATGCTGAGGTTGTGTCCTCTGGGCTTAGGAGATCTTATTTCCTTCCCCTTTTGGGGGCTACTACGAACGATAGAAGAGCTTAACCTGAGGCTAAAATAATAGTAGTTGTAGTGCAAAAGTAAAATTGTGCTAGGCACCATGTTACACGAGTTCACATGCATTGCCCTGGAAAGGTGATAACAGTGATTGAGAGCATGGACTCAAGAGCTACTCTGGCCTGACTTCAAATCTCAGCTTGCTGCTGATTAGCTGAGCAAGTTACTTGACCTCTCTGTGCCTGTTTCATCATGTGTGAAGGTTCCTGGCTTATGCTAAGGAACATGTTCTTAAATAGCAGCATGCTGTCAAAGGATCATTATTAGCCATCAAATATTTATAGAGTAGTTACTATGTGTCAGGCCCTCCTCTGGGCGCTGAGCCATGGTGGGACTGTCACTCACAGCCAAGTTGGGCAAAATGATGGCAGAAATACCCAATGTGTTTGTGTGTGTGTGTGTTCATTCAGTGATGGTCCACCACTGAAGTACATCCTTGGACTCTCTACCCTAACTTTTCCACCTCACCCAAGTAGATTCTCCCTGGGAAGCATGCTACAAACTTTTTCATATTCTCACACCAATTGTTTTGACTTCTATTCTCTGAGAGCCATTCCCTTTGTTAAGTAGCAGCAAGCAGCACTGGTTAACTCAGATGGCAAATACAGAGTGGGGCAAAAGTGGGGTTTACATTGTCAGTGTGTGAAACAGAGTTTATTCTTATATTATTATTTATTTATTACCGTATTATTTTCTATAAGAACAACTTCAGACCTACTTTTGCCCTACCTTGCAGTTCTCCTGAAGAAAAATAGAATGGGAATCAGTAGGTGTCTCATAGGCAAGTTCAAACTAAGGCCTTACCGGTGATGCTGGGATCGATTTCTAAACTGGAGCACAGATTGGACTAAAGGAACTCTTCCAAAATCTAAGATAATGCAGTTCAATATGCTAAGATCACATTCTTGGAACTAGCTCTGATGATGAGATTGCTTGTCCTATAGTCACATTAGAAGGAGAATCCATTGGACAGAATTGAACTTTGGAGCAAACTTATTTTCAGCATCCCTTCATCAACCATTACTGATGGCCACCCAACTCTGTATGTCCCAAAGTGGCCAATTTGAACTTGGCAATGTCAGGAGCTTACTGTTTCTGTATGTTGTTCTGGTAACAGGAGAAAGGACTCTCTCTGTGATTTATGAGATCCCACATAGAGTAAAATAAAAAAATCAGTCTGATTTCAACACAGGAATGCTGTCCACACAATCAAGTGCAGCCAACTTTAAGTCTTCTCATCCTTTCCCTCCAAATATCCAATTGTCAAATCCCCATCCATGTTATATAATGCTTCATTTTTTTTTAATTTTTCTTAGAAGCTTCTTTTAAAAAAACTTTAAATTTTGTTTTTCAATTACAATTTACCGTCAATATTATTTTGCATTAGTTTCAGGTGTACAACATAGTGGTTAGACAATCATATACTTTACAAAATGTTCCTCCTGATATTACCCACCTGGCACCATTCATAGTTATTTCAATATTAATGACTATAGTCCCTATGCTGTACTTTACATCCCCATGACTATTTTGTGACTACCAATTTGTTCATTGTAGCATTACTTACAATAGTCAAGATATGGAAGCAGCCCAAGTGCCCATCAATAAATGAGTGGATAAAAAAGCTATGGTACATATACACAATGGAATATTACTCAACCATAAAAAAGTGTGAAATCTTACCATATGTGACTACATGGATGGAACTAGAGGGTTTTATGCCAAGTGAAATAAGTCAGTCAGGGAAAGACAAATATCATATGATTTCACTTATATGTAGAATCTAAATAACGAAATAAACAAACAAACAAAATTGAAACAGAAACAGACACAGAGAACAGACTGATGGCTGCCAGAGGGGAGGGGGCTTGTGGGACTGGGAGAAAACAGTGAAGGAATTATGAAGCTTTACAATTTTCAAATTGATCTCCCAGTCCTTCTAAGCCTGTCTCTCTATCTTTCCTCTCTTCATAGATAAGATATTAGAGACAAGTACAGGCTTACTGTCCCCTCTTTGCCTCCCTTTCACTCTTTGCTCTTCAAGTGATGACAAGATGTCTCCCACTCTCACATCAAGGCCACTGAGTGTGTCCCATATGTGTTTTTAGATTGCTGCTCGGCCCTCCTAGGTAAATCATGCTCACATACCCTCTGTGAGTCTCTCACAAACCCAGGATTTTGTTTATAGTCCCCATGCTAAAGGTATCCCTGTCAATCTAGAGATATATTCTTCAAGTTTCTATCACAGAGTTTAGCAATAAATCAAAGCAGAAAGATTGAATATTAGTTGGAGGATAAGGTGGAGACTACACTTTTAAAAAAGAAATGTAAGATATTTTAGTACCTTTGCTATAAGAAATGATCCAATAGAAAATGAGAAAATTAATAGTATAAAGTGAGGATGTCCTTGCAGGAACAAATTCCTCACAAAGTCAAGAATTCACGAAAAGCAATCAGTTGGGGGAAGGGGTAATCTTTTCTCAGAAAAATGAAAAATCTTAACCTGAACGCTTTTGATATCCTGAGTATTCTTTTAAGAAATTCAAATTTTCACCAAAAAAAAAAAAGAACAAACACAACTTTAATTTTTACCCTAGTTTCTTTCAATGTGTTTGTATACAAAACCATCTAACCAACTCACGCTTTAGGTCCACATGAAAGATTGCTTTCAAACCGAGGAGAGTAAAGGTTCAGATCCCTAAACACTGACTCTTAACAAAACAGATGGAAGCCAAGCCTCTGAAGTCTTGAGTCCACTGCGCTAGTCTGCAAATGCAGAGGCACGCATTACCAGCACTCCTCTCGCTCCTGGGAGAAACCGGATCAATAGTTCTTATCCTCTTTCGTAACCATTGGTGTATATTTTCAAACATTTACATTCTTGAGCTTTACCCCAGTCTTGATGAATCAGAATCTCTTGGGGAGAGTGGACACAGAAGGGCAGAATGCAGCAGTATGCTTTTCTGTTTGTTCATTTGCAAGCTCCCCCAGCTCTTCTTATGTGCACTGAAACTCACATCCTGAATAGAGAAGCACATACAGTGGGTTTTATTTCCATTTGTTTTCATTCTTGCTTTTAACAAGCACTTGTTATGTACCTACTGTGTGCCAGGCTCTGTGAGAGTGAAACATACATCGGCTGCCTCCTGCACACCTCTCACTGGGGATCAAGCCTGCAACCCAGGTACATGCCCTGACCCAGGATCAAGCCAGCAGCGTTTAGGTGCACAGGATAACACCCAACCACCTAAGCCACACCAGCCAGGGCTTTAGTTTTTTAGCATCAAGTACACAAGGTTAAAATGCATAGGTCCAGGCCCTCAGGAGTTTATAATATAAACGGAAAGAAATGAGAGATAGTTAAGGGCAAATCAATAGTGTGAAGTCTTGTGACCAAGCTGGTCCAAGTATGCTGAGGAATGACATCCAATCCTGGCTCCGGTGGGGGCAGGGCATGAGATACCTACAAAGGCCACGTATACCCTTGAGATGAGTTTTGAAGGATGAGCAAGAGCCAGTTAGGAAATGTCATGCAGAAATCTAAATAGAAGTATTTCCAGTTCTTAAACTACAAGAATTTTATTTGTAATGTCTCATTTTATTGAGCAAGGCATATGTGAGTTCCTATTTTTAAATTGTTTTTAGCTGAGTAACTGCTTTGATTTTCTTTCACCAGCCCAGAACTAATAACCAAGGGCCTATTCCATTCTAATGGATGGGAGACATCAAAGGGCAGTGAGGCACATTCCTTTTCCTAGGACAGTAGTCAACAGAGCCAAATATCAACAGCACAACGATTGAAATTTCTTTTGAGAGCCAAATTTTTTAAACTTCTTCTAATGCCACTTCTTCAAAATAGACTTGCCCAGGCCGTGGTATTTTGTGGAAGAGCCACACTCAAGGGGCCAAAGACCCGCATGTGGCTCACGAGCCACAGTTTGCCGACCACTGTCCTAGGACAAAGGAAGGCTTGGAGGAGGTAGGGAAATATTAGCTTTGCCTTAAAGAGGGAAAAGAAGCTTTTAGGTAGAGCATAAAGAGCAAGACTGAGGGGCAAGGGAGAGGCAGGAAAGGCAAAACTTATACCTCCCATGGAAATAGCCCACTCTGTCTATGGAGATATGAGGAAAGTTAAGCAATACAGAAAGCAGTTTCAATGGGTTTGAAAATTCAGAGGTGCCAATGAAGACAAACCCCTCTACAAGCCCTGCAGAAACACATCCTGGGGGGCCCTGTTGTCCTGGCAGCTGGGCCAGAGTTGCCCAATGGAACTGAGCCTGCATTACCCATGGTTACACAGCTCCAAGATCAGCTTGATTTTTCCAGAACAGACTTGGTTTTCACTGATTATAATAAACTGTATTGCAAAGGAGCTTTTTGTCAACAAACCTATTTTCCCAGATAGGTTTGGCTACGTGTAAAAATAAAACTTGGTTAATCTAGTTGCAAACAATGCCTCCCTAAGAAAAATGAATTATGCATTAATAGAAACTTGGCTTAAAGGCTAATGGGAGTGAGGCCGACTCTCCTCTGCCTTGGTTGAGCCACTTTTGAAGTCCTCTGGGTTCTCCTTCTGAGGAAAGCTGGGAAACTGCCACAGCTTGGTTATTATGGAAACCAAAACACACAACTGACAGTTCAAGGCCCCCTCAGGAAACTTGGCAGGCTCAGAATGAGTGACCGAGGAGAGGTTAAGGGCAGGGTTAAGGGAACCAACAAGGGAGGCAATCCACTCCCAAAGCTATACTCCTAGACCTGAAGAAACAGGAGGGAGCAGTTGCCACGCCCCTATGCATCCTGTCACTGAAGGAATCTCGCTAATGCCAACCATGGCATGGAGGGAACCAGAACAATAAATGCCATGACCACTAACATTCTGCCCCAGAGATCCTTCCAGTGGCCGAACCAGAAACCAAAAGCAAGCTAACCCACTAACACCAAACCATGTAGGTCTTGGGAGAAAAACCAATTGGAAAGGGTAGAGGGTGGATTTGATGAGCCAACCAAGAACATCCACACAGTATCAAAAATTGACTTGACCAGACATGAAAGCTGTCAATATTTGAAATCTATAGTCATATCCCAAATTTACTCAGACATAAGCCTCTAATTGGCCCTTTTTTATCAGCTTCTATTATCTCACCTGAACTTTCAACTACCTTGATTTAAAACCTCCCAGTAGAAAATTGCACAGCCTAGCTCCGCATTGATCTTAATCCCACACAATGACCCATTCTACATTTTCAGGTTTATTTCCCACTACTTCTCTGTACATACTGAGATTCAGGTAAACTGGATTTTTCACAGTTCCCCAAATAAGGCTTTATTTATGGTATATTCCTATCACTCAAAGTCCAATTTCACATTTAAGATCCATTCCAAATTCGACCTTCTCTATAAAGCCTGTCTTAATTGTTTACATTGGTTGTAATCTCTCTCTCCGCATTTATAGTGCAGGACAAACTTCTATTTATTAAACATCCAGTCTTCTTGTATCCTGCAATGACCCTACGAAGCTCCCAAGGTGCATTACCTCATCTCTAGTCCAGAATGTCTTGTATACCTCAATCCCCCTTTCTATCTCTGAACCTCTAAGGTATGTGGGGTTGCCCTACATATGTATATATTAAACTTAGTTATTTCCTCTTGCTAATCTGCCTCATGTCTATTTAATTATTAGGCCAGTCAGAAGCAGCTTGAGAGTAGGGGGAAGTTCCTCCCCCGCAAGGTATCATGAGTGTCTCTCGCCCTTATACCTCTAGCCTTAACCTGATGTCTTCTATAACATAGGTAACCATGAAAGCCTTTATGAATTGTATTCAAATTTGTGACTACAGATTTAAAAGAGCTCCTTTAACTTTTCCAATGAGCAAAAAACAATCAAAAGATTTAAAGTTTCATGGAGTAATTGTTTTTGAATTTATTTTATTTGTTTCTTTATTGATTAAGGTATTACTTATGTGTCCTTATCCCCTCTTTGCCCCCCCCCACCCCCACCCCAACTCATGCCTTCACACCCCTAGTGTCTGTGTCCATTGGTTAGGCTTATATACATGCATACAAGTCCTTTGGTTGATCTCTCCCCCTTATTCCCACCCTCCCCTACCTTCCCTCTGAGGTTTGATGGTCTGATGGATGCTTCTCTGTCTCTGGATCTGTTTTTGTTCATCAGTTTATGTTGTTCATTATATTCCACAAATGAGTGAGATCATGTGATATTTATCTTTCTTTGACTGGCTTATTTCGCTTAGCATAATGCTCTGCAGTTCCATCCATGCTGTTGCAAATGGTAAGAATTCCTTCTTCTTTACTGCAGCGTAGTATTCCATTGTGTAGATGTACCACAGTTTTTTAATTCACTCATCTGCTGATGGGCACTTAGGCTGCTTCCAAATCTTAGCTATGGTGAATTGTGCCGCTATGAACGTAGGGGTGCATATATCCTTTCTAATTGGTGTTTCTGGTTTCTTGGATTAGTTACAAAATCTTATGCTCCTCAAAATAGTACTCCCTGAGACTTACAGGGAATACTATTTTGAGGGAGCATTAGATTTTGTTACTAATCCAAGAATGGTTTTGCCCTCAGCTCCTGCTTAATTAGAATGTGATTTCAGATTATATATTTACACAGAAAAATTAGGCCATATTGAAACCAAAACTGTGAGTGTTTAAGTCTGAGTTCTTGTCTCCAAAAAATGAAGAATGAAGTCGCGGACAAAAACATTTAGTGGAACCTAAGTTTATTGAGAGCATCTATTCAAATTAAAGTCTATAGTCCCACATGGCTATAAGCCACATGGGTGGCGAAAGGGGGAGCATCTCCCGCCATTAACCTAGCACGCCTGAAGTAGTTTAGTACACAAGCTAATTAAAGTCTAATAGTCCATGTGTGGGAGCTCAGGGATGTGCTCCCACCTCCCCAGCAGGAATGTCAGCAA
Organism: Corynorhinus townsendii; assembly: GCA_026230045.1. Classification (NCBI taxonomy): domain Eukaryota; kingdom Metazoa; phylum Chordata; class Mammalia; order Chiroptera; family Vespertilionidae; genus Corynorhinus; species Corynorhinus townsendii. Next base: position 114,204,839 of record JAPDVU010000007.1, on the reverse strand, counting down.
TCTATTGTGTGCTGTGCCTGAGAGAGAATTGAAGGGAGTGGACACTTTTTTGTATGTATGCTTGCCTCACTGCCTTCTGATAGGTTATCTGCAGCTGTCTGTCTTAGTAACATCCATACATTTTAAAGTTCATGCCTCTAGCACACCCTTCCTTCCCAGCCCAGTTGGGGTATCTTAGCAACTCTGCCTGGTTGGATTCCTGGTTTCACTTCCTCCTCCCATGGTCCCGCCTCCATCTGTCTAGTTTTTTTCTGTCTCAATATCACACCCCAAATTAGCTAACTGGTAGCATTACCTATCATAGGGATTGTTTTGTAACCCAGAAGAAGTCCCCGTGAACTCTACTTTAGGAATATATATATATATATATATATCAGGGGACACGCCAGGTTTACCCAACCATTACTCTTTAGCTGGGAAAGTTCTTATTCAGGAAAGGGGGTTTAGAGACCTATGCAGGACCAGGGCCCCGTGCCAAGTGCCAGAATTTTTTATTAGGCTCTGTCCCACTAGATCATCCGTGATTCTTGGCAGGCGAGAGCCATACTGAAGACTTGTCATTGACAATGACTAAAGAAAAATTTTTGTAAGATTTAATAAGCACACCAGCTTCTTTAATTTTTTTTTATATTTGCTTGGGCAGCTCAGGTACCGCCATCACAGCATAAAATTCCAGGCTCTTTTGAACATATTCCATGCCTCTTTTTAATGACCTTACTAGACAAATCAGTTTTTTGGCAAAGCCAGGCTGAAAAAATTAGGCTGACAGTGATTTTTGATGTCCAGTGGCCAGGTAGTGCAGAATACATGCTTTCAGAATTGCCAACCTAATGCAATAATAAGAGAAAGCATGCAGGAAGAATAACATCAAGAGATTTGCCTTGAGGGGTGTGTAATCTACATGAAGAGACAATGTGAGCCCAGAATTCATCAGCACATGACATAGCTCATAACCCAGAAGCACGATGTTATTAAAGGACGGGGTGATAGTTTAGAGCTAGAAGAGTGAGAATCTAGTCCCGGTTTTGCCTCTTACTTGCTGTGCATTTTCAGAGCAGTTGTCTAATCTTTCCTAGCTTCAGAGTCCTCTTTGGAATAGTACTTGCCTCTCAGAGACATTTCAAAGATTTAATAGGGAACTAATGTTTACTAAAGAAAACCTGCTAAATTGTAAATCTTGCACACATATGTCCATTCACTTCACAAACATTTATTGGAAGCCCACTGTGTGCTGAATACTATCCCCAGCACCACAGGAGACAAAAATTTAAAAACTATAGTTCTTTTCCTCAAAGTGGTCAATGAAGTGTGATCCTGCAGGGGAAAGGACTGGAAACCATGAAAACTGGGGTAGTGAGAGAAATCAAGAAAGGCGAGTGAGTCTGGCCAGCATGGCTCAGTGGTTGAGCGTCAACCTATAAACCCGGAGGTCACGGTGCGGTTCCTGATCAGGGCACATGCCTGGGTTGTGGACTCAATCTCCAGTGTGTGGTGTGCAGGAAGCAGCCAGTGAATGATTCTCTCTCATCATTGATGTTTCTATCTCTCACTCCCTCTACCTTCCTCTCTGAAATCAATAAAAATATATGAATGAAAAAAAGAAGAAGGAAGGAAGGAAGGAAGGAGAGACGGAGCCTTCTAGTTCTTGTAAGATATGTAGATTATAGACAACTGGGGCAATAGAAAAGTTTTTTAGGCAAAAAGGCCATGTCTCAGAGATGGGCAAGCTGGCATATTGGAGGTGCAGGTCCTGCCTTGGAGAAAGAAATTCAACTGTGTGTGTGTCTACTTCAAGATCAGGATTATTGAACTCAACCAATGCAAAGTAAAATAACTAAACAATTATTTCACTAAATCGGTAGTAATGTTTTAAGGTAAATGAATAACAAGCAAAAGAATTTGCTGACTGTGCTTAGATTTGAAGAGTTCCCTACTCGTTTAGGCAAACGAAGTTAATCTCAGAAATATGGGTGGATATTAAGAAGTTAGTCAAAAAGGGAGATTTAGAGGACATTTGTGGCTCAGTGCCCCTAAACTGGCTATCTAAACTGCCATTTTCCTATCATTTTCCATAGGAAGTGTCTGCCTAGCCCTAGAGCAACCCCTCAGGAAGAATGCTAAGGCTTTGTCTGAGCTCAGTGGGAGAGCAGGTAGTGATCAAATATTGATGCTTGCCTCAGGCACTGATGGCAGAGTAGGCACTCAAGCCCTCTCTTTGTCAGCCCTGCTTAAACCCACCCCAACTCCCTCCTGACACCTGAACGTGAAAAAGTGAGGTTCTGAATAATGGCTGAGTGCATTCACTGTCAATTTCATTAGCTCAGATTCAGTAAAGCAGAAAAGCCCTCATATAAACTATAATATTCAAAGGTTTTCAACTGAGCTTTTAACAAAGCAAACCACTGCTTTCATTAGAACCTCTTAGTAGTACACCAAAAAATAGAGATCTTGTTTTTTCAAGGATAACTATCTGAAGACACAGATAAAAGGAGGCTACTAACCTTGAGTAACTCACAGTTTACTAGGAGAAAAACAGTATGAAACAAATAATAACAGAATAAACAACATATTGTATAACAGCATTTTCCAGTCTCCTTTTCCCTTATTTTGTTTAGGTTAATTTGAACAGTAGCACAGAAAAGAAACACCAAATGCATTTCCTTATGTAGACAAAATCTACATAAAAACATGTTCTAATGAGTCCCCTAGCAGTTGAGGGTTCATCAACAGGAGTTGGTCCAATCCATAATTATTTATCAGTGACAGGCCCCTCTCCTCCTCTTGCCAGATCACCCCCAAATCCCTGGATAACCTCAGCTCCAGAGAGAGATCTGATAGTTCACTGCCCAGGTGTGAACCCCTCAGACATAAAACCTGTATGAAAATTCACCATGAGAGAAGCAGCAGGGTATGGATAATAGAGAAAAGGCCAGTTTAGAGGAGCAGTGTTTCCAAGTAGTTACATTTTCCCTTTTTAGACGCAACTGTCAACTCAGCCAGTCTCCCCAGCAGCCCTAGACGGGCTGTGACTGGGTAAGGAACAGCCAGAGACCAGCCACAGCTGCCACCTGGTGTTCTCAGGCCAAACCGCAAGTGTAGCTTCTTGGCCTCTGGCTGAGACTGGCCAGGAGGCCTGCTGCAGAGAACACCTGTGGCATGCAGAGGACAAAAAGTGGGCCTTGGTGGCACCCCCTGAAACACAGTTCTCAGAGGATCCCAGGTGCTCAGTCAGAAATAAACTAAACACATGCCCCAGGGCAGGAAGGATAGAAAAGGCAAAATCTCGGAGAAAAATACTCTCTAATGAAAGAACAAATGCAAACTCCTGCCACTTGTTGCTGGAAATCTAGTAAGTGTCAAAACTTTTGCTAGGAGCTTTACACGTATGATCCATGTTTACACATGTGATTAACCCCTCTGTGTCTATACAGAAATGGAAGGTGAGAAAGGGTAAATAACCCTCAGTCAATAGTGACTGACTTGGGCCCTAGCCAGTTTGGCTCAGCAGATAGTCGGCCTGCGGACTGAAAGGTCCCAGGTTCGACTCTGGTCATGACCAGGTTGGGGCTTCAATCCCCAAAAAGGGACATGCAGGAGGCAGCCAATCAATGATTCTCTCTCATCCCTGATGTTTCTCTCTCTCCCTCTCCCTTCCTCTCTGAAATCAATAAAAATAATTTTTTTAAAAAAATAGTGATTGACTTGGGATCTGAATCCAATTGTAAATGGCACCAAATACTCTTTATTTCTTCATGCTGATTCAATTTAACACCTGGTGTTTTTATTTCAGCCTGAATAATTTTCTTTAGTATTTTTGGTAAAGCAAGTCTGTTATTAATAAATTCTCTAAGTTTTGTGGGATTTTAAAATACCTTAAATGTCTCAATGTCTTGTTGATTTTTAACAATACTTTTACTACGTATAAAATGCTATTGTTTGTTGCTGTTGTTAATTCTTAATCAATCATATTTTTCTTTCATTAATTTTTAGAAAGATTGGAAAAGAAGGGGAGAGACAAAGAGCAAGAAACATCGATGTTAGAGAGACATATCTATTGGTTGCCTCCCAAACGCACCCAAATTGGGGTTGGGGATCAAGCTTGAAACCAAGGTACATGCCCTGACCATAATCAAACCCACGATCCTTCAGTCCAAAGGCCAGTGCTCTAACCACTTAGCGACCCAGCTAGAGCAACATATAAAACTCTTGTTTCTCCAATATACACCATATTCTAGACCTCTTAGTCATGGTGCATAATCTCAGTTGCTAATCTTTTGTTGAGGATGTTTGTGATTATAGCCATAAGGTATATTGGTCTGTAGTTTTCTTTCCTGTTAGTGTTTTTTATAACTTCCATAGAATGAGTTAGAAAGAGTTCCTTCCTCATCTATTTTTCAGAAGAGTTGTGATGAACTAGCATTAATTATTTGAATGTTTGGTAGCATCCACCAATGAAGTCATTTGGTTCTACGTTTTCTTTGTGGGAAGTTTCTTTTTATTATTACTGCAACCTCTTTCTAGATTCAGACCTTCTATTTCTTCCTGGCCAGTTTAGATAGTGTCTTTCTAGGAATCTGTCCATTTTATCTAGATCATGTAATCATTGGCATACAACTATTCATGGTATTCCTCTACCATTCTTTATATTTTTATAAGTTTGGTAGTAATCCTCCTTTTATTTTTTATTTTACTAATTTGTTCTCACTTTTTCTTGGTCAGTCAAGCTAAAGATTTGTGTGTTTTATTGTTCTTTTTGAAAAGCCAACTTCTGGTTTACTTAATATTTTCTATTGTGTTTTTTTTATTTTCTATTTCACTTATTTCTGTTTTAATCATTATTATTTCTCCAACTTACTTGGGTTTTATTTCCTCTCTCTTTATAATTTCTTAAGATAGAAGGTTAGGATATTGATTTGATACCTTTCTCTCTTTTTTGGCATAGGTATAAACCACTATAAATTTCCCTCTAAATACCAATTTAGCTGTATCCATATCCCATACATTTTGGTGTGTTGTATCTTCATTTTCATTCATCTCAAAGTGTTTTCTAATTCACCGTGCCATTTCTCCTTTGACCTATTGGTTATTTTAGTAGTGCATGAATTTCCGCATATGTGCAAGATTCTCAATTTTTTCTGTTATTGATTTCCAATTTTTTTTAATTTATCTTTATTGTTGAAAGTATTATAGATGTCCCCCTTTCCCCCCTTTGAACTTCTCCAGGCTGCTCCCATCCCCTCCCCAGGCCTTCCCTGCATTATTGTCTTTCTCATTTTAAATCACTGTGATCAGAGAACATACTTTGTATGATCACAATTCTTTTCAATTTATTGACACTTGTTTTCTGATAGAGCCTATGGCCCACAGAGCATGCTCTGTGTGTGCTTGAGAAGAAAGTATACTCTAATGTTGTGTAAAGTGTTCTAGAGATGTCTGTTAGGTCTACTTTGTGTATAGTGTTGCCAAGCTTTCTGTTTCATTATTGATCTTCTGCTTAGTTTTTTTATTCATTAATAAAGTAGGGTATAGAAATCTATGACTTTTATTGTTAAATTCTCTATTTTTTTACTGAATTCAATCAGCCTTTGCTTCACATATTTTGGAATTCCTTTGTTAAGTGCACATATGTTTATGATCATTACAATTTCCTGATGGCTTGAACCTTTTAACATTATAAAATGTCCCTTTATCTCTAGTAAATATTCTTTTTAAAGTCTAAGTTGTCAGATATTAGTATAGTCACTCCAGCTTTCTTAGAGTCACTGCTTGTATGATATATCTTTTTATTGTTTATATATATACTAGAGGCCCATTGCACAAAGAGATTCATTTAATAGGTCTTCCTTTCCTTGGCTTCCAGCACCAGTTTTCCTCTGGCACCTGGGACCCAGGCCTTCTCTCCAGCCAGAGTCTGCCGCCTTTATCTTTGCTGCAGACTCAGGCAGGACTCTGCCATCTTCCATCTTCGTCTTCACTGCAGACTCCAGAGTCTGCAGTCTTCATCTTTGCTGTGGCCAGAGTGCTGCTCCTGCAGATCCCTTCGCCCCCGCCCTCCCTCTCATAGCAGGCTTACTGCCCCACTCAGCCACTCTGTGCCTGGAGCAGCTGGGCGGCCGCCATCTTTGTCCTTCTAATTTGCATATTCCCTCCTGATTGGCTGGCAGGTGTAGCGGAGTGATGGTCAATTTGCATGTTTCTCTTTTATTAGTGTAGATATATATGTACATATACTAGTATGTGTGTGTATATATATGTATATATATATACATATATACACACACACACACACATATATCTTTGAAACTAAAGTGTTTTTGCTATAGACAGCATAAAGCTGGGTCATGTTTATTTATCAATGCTGGCAATCTCAGCATTATGATTATATTGTTTAACTCATTCACATTTAATATAGTTATTGATATAATTGTCTGCCATTTTACTCTTTATTTTTTATGTCTCAGATCTTTTTTTTGTTTGTTTCTCTATTTCTCCTCTACTGTGTCCTTTCTCATTAAGTGAATACTTTCTAGGGGAACATTTTAATTCCTTGAATAATTTTTTCACGCAATTTTCTTACTGGTTGCTCCAGGGCTTATCACATACACTTTAACTTACCAAATCTACTTCAGATTTCTTCTAATTTAATTCCAATGAGATAGTAGAAATGTAACTCCTATGTAGCTCTCTGTCCTTCTATCCTTTTCTGTGCTATTATTGATATATATATATATTACAAACCTGACATGTTGTTATAATTTTATAAAATTTTGTCTATTAAAGAAGTTGAGAAAAGAAAGAAGAGCAATTATGTATTTGTAAATATGTTATATTTACCATTTCTGATAGTTGTCATTTGTCCCATGGGTTTGAGTTACTAGCTGCTGTCATGTCTTTACCCCTGAGGTAGAGCCTCCTTCCCATGGTTAGGGGTCGTGTGGAGGAAGGGAGCCCCTGACCACTAGGTCACTATCACCGGAATTTAACGCCATCAATTTAGAGTTGGGGGAATGAGAAATGCTAGCTACCTGTCCTTTTCAGGGAGACATGTAAGCTTTATTGAGCTCAGGGGAGACAACACCCCATTTTCTTGGCTACACCCTCCTAGAATACAGCTTGGTCAAGCTGATCTGGGGTAGAGTTAATGAGAAAGAAGGTCATGGTTCAAATGCCACAGACTCACACTGTCCTTATAAAGTTTTAGTAGACTTTCTTGCATAAATTACTTACTCATTTTTACATGCCTGTAGAATTATTTATAAACACAATTTTTTAAATAGTTTTCACAACCTTCGCCTATTTTGCCAAGGAATGCACCTGTAATGTTCTTTGTGCTGTCATCTCAACAAAAGTGGAAGCTCTCCTCCTATATATTTACTGTTTTATCTCCAGATGAATCCCCTCTTTTGTTCTTATTCATATTTATTATTCATTTATTGCTCTTTGGTTTGATCATATTGACAAATTTTTAACAATTTTACTCATTAGTTCTAACTAAAAGCTTTTATTTTGACTATGCATCTTATACTTTTTATTTTGTATTTTATTAATTTCTCCATTTATCTGTACAGATATCCTTTAGCTTATGTCTACATTAATATTTCTCTCTACAGTCTTGTGATTTACTTTGTTATCCTGCTTTAGCTCTGAAGTTGAAATCTTAGCTTGTTGATTTTCAGTCTTTCTTGTTTTCTAATAAGTGAATTAAAAACTATACGTTTTTCTCTGGATAATACTTTGGCTTGATTCCATTGATTTTTATATACAGGGTTTTTAACCCTCTTTAATATTAATTAATTCCTAAATTCTGTCTGAATTTATCTTTAAATCACATGATGTTCAGATGGCTTTGTTTTGTGTTAGGTGAACTGTCAGGACTCTCTTTTATTTCAAATGTCAGTGAATTTTAAATAATGATTCCAACCTTATAATTTTTCCTTTGGGGAATTTGTTCTGATTTTACCTGTGAATGTCTACATGGCTAACCTATATAATAAAAGCCTAATATGCTAAGTGTCCAGTCGTCCGGTTGTCTGTTCAACCAATCAAAGCATAATATGCTAATGATATGCTAAGGCCGCTCAACTGCTCACTATGACATGCACTAAACACCAGGGGGCAGACAGTCAACTGGTCAACCAGTCACTATGATGTGCACTGCCCACCAGGTAGCAGATGCTCCGACTGGTAGATTAGCTTGCTGCTGGGATCCAGCCGATCGGGATTGAGTGAGATGGGCTGGACATGCCCTGGAGCTCTCCAGTGGTCCCTCCCTAGCTGGCAAACCTCCCATGTCCCTTTTCAGCCACAATTGTGCACCAGTGGGGTCCCTTAGCCTGGCCTGTGCCCTCTCGCAATCTTGGACCCCTTGGGGGATGTTGCAGAGCCAGTTTCAGCCCAATCCTGCAGGCATGAATGCCTAATATGCAAATCGACCAAATGGTGAAACGACTGGTTGCTATGATGTGCACTGACAACCAGGGGGCAGATGCTCAATGCAGGAGCTGCCACCTGGTGGTCAGTGTGCTCCCACAGGGGGAGCACCGCTCGGCCAGAAGCCGGGCTCATGGCTGGTGAGCACAGCGGGCAGCAGGCCTAAGCTCTCAGTTAGATATGCCCCAAGGGCTCCTGGACTGCAAGAGGGTACAGGCCAGGCTGAAGGGCCCCCCTGAGTGCACAAATTTAGTGCACTGGGCATCTAGTGTTTTACAAAGTTAAGGTGCAGACTGTGGAAATTTCAGTAAAATTGACTTCTCCTGGGGAGGCGTCATTTTATGAGTTTTGTATAATGTACTGAGGCTATAAACATCTTCAGCTCTCAGAGCCTCTGCCATTCTCAAGCATATATCAAAACTGACTCTGTCTGTAGCCTCTGTGTTGCTCCTCTCCATCTCACATCTTTTTTATAGTATAGAATAGAATTGATTTTTTTTCAGTGTATCCTCTCTCCTTCTATGGGATAGATCCATTATTCCTGTTTACATAGAAGCTTGTAAAAGAAATATAAAATCCTTGATTGCATTTCACACAAATTATAAGGATGAAATTACAAAACATTAAGCAAAATGGCTTGTCATTCCCTAACCCAAAGACTTTGGATGTTGTATCTGAGGTCATTAATAAGTGGAAAACTTACCCATGCATTGTCTTACATGCCTAAGAGCAAGGCCCACATCCCTCTCCACAAACAAGAAACTAGAGAGTGTAGAAGTATATTAGTTACTAAAGTAATACATCCTGGCCATGTATACTGTGGTTGGGCAAATAAATTTTTCTTCCTCATCCAGTAAGCTGTCAGTCCTGGGAGTCAATCTCTTTATCTAAATTACCCCTTTACTTGAAAAACAATTATGATTTAAGAAGCAGCAGTAGAGCTATCTACACTCAATGTAAAAAAAAAAAAAAGTATAAGTATAAATAAATTTAAATCAAATGTATAAGGGTGGCCACATACCACTTTACTGTGACATGCAAACATGTATTTTTAAAAACCCTGAATGAAGCTGCATTAAGAGGAAGCATGAACCCAAAGAGCAAGACTTGGGCGTCCTTCTCAAGGGACTTCCTCTCTAGACTGCATTAGAGGGGAGCAGAGTTCTCAAGAACTCGGAGAACTACTTGTAAGTGGGGACTGTCAAGCTCAGAACCCAGACCTTTCAGGTCTCCATTCTAAGTATCTGTCTAAGTGGCTGGGTACAAGGCAAAGATATGTACACAGCCTACTCACTGCCTACATACAGCAAAGGTGCCAAAAGCCTACAGGGCTTTCCCAGGAGAGAGTGAGCATCTGGCCAACCTACAGTTACCCACTCTCAGACTCTCCAGTCCTTTGACTCAGCTTCAGGGCACTGTTAGTATCTGGTGACTGATCATGCTCCATTTGTTTGGGTTAATAATAATAATTTGGCACCTAGGGAGGGTAGACACTACATTTTAACACAGGATTCCAGGAAGTATAGTATATTATCTCAAATAAATGAATTTCTAAGGTTAGGATTGGGGGCACCAAAGCATTTCTTGTTGGTCCCAAATAAGATTGCAGAGGTAACTCGGGGTACGCACAGACCCCTACGCTTCCTGCAGCTGAATTCCTCACTCACTGCCCCAGAGCAACTACTATTTCAATAGGCCCAAGGCAGAGCAGCTTCGTTTGCCAGGCACAATCCATCTATAAAGTAGAGCACCATTGCATTGATCATGCAACAGGAACAGAGAGAACCTCTTAGCATACAGATTGGATCCATCTGCTTTTTCATCTATAGGATGGCAAAGCACCAGAAGCCCTCTCTTTCGCTCTCTCTCAGTGCCTAGCAGACATTTACCTAACCCTCAGTCTGTAAACTAAATATTCCCAAGACACATACTAACTCACATGCCATTGTTAATTATAGCTTAAAAATGCCAGGGAAAGATAAACTATATACCTCTATAATCTTGAAGTCAATATCAGGAAGTTCAGTGACCAGTTCTTATATCAGTCATCCTTGGTACCCTTGTCAGTGCCATAATCCTGGATTGGCAGAACCATGGGCGAGCCAGCACACTCACACTAAAGGTACATTCATCCCATGGGGAGGAATGAAATGGCTGAAAGCATCAAAGTAGTGAAGGGCAGACTGCTCAGGAAAGAAAAGGGCAATAGTAAATTGATCAACTGGATCACTTTGATTGAATCCAATAATCTGTGCTAATAAAAGGGTAATATGCTAATTAGACTTGGAGACCTTCCAGATGTCCTTCCAGACAAAGCCGTGGGGTGGGGCCGAGGTAGAGGTGGTTAGGGATGATCAGGCCAGGAGGGGAGGGAAGTTGGGGGTGATCAGGCTGGTGGGGGGGGAGGGGGACAGTTGAGGGCAAGGAGGCAGGCAGGGGGGGCAGTTGGGGACGATCAAGCCAGCAAGGAGGGGGCAGTTGGGGGCAAGAAGGTCAGCAGGGGGGCAGTTAGGGGCAAGCAGGCTGGCAGTTAGGTGAGCAGTTAGGAGCCAGCAGTCCCAGATTGCAAGAGGCATATCTGACTGCCGGTTTAGGCATGATCCCACAGGGATCGGTCCTAAACCAGCAGTTGGACATCCCCCAAGGGGTCCCAGATTGGAGAGAGTGCAGGCCGGGCTGAAGGACACCCCAGATGAACAAATTTTTGTGCACCGGGCCACTAGTCTATATATATAAAAGCCTAAACTACTGAATAACCGCTCAACTGGTCGCTATGATGCGCACTGACCACCAGGAGGCAGACACTCAATGCAGGAGCTGCCCCCTGGTGGTAAGTGAGCTCTTACAGCAGAAGCACAACTCAGCTGACTGGATGAGCAGGGCGGAATGAGTAGGAGTGGCTCCTCACCGGCCACCGGCCACTCGCACACTACTACATCCCTCAGGGGATGTTGGATGCTGGTTTCAGCCCTATCCCTGCAGGCCACGTCAAGGGACCCCACTAGTGCATGAATCCATGCACTAGGCCTCTATTATATATATACATATATAAATATATATACATATGAATATATACATATATGTGACAAAAAATTCAAGCCAATAAAATACAAAATAAAAAACAAGTTATAGAAGGGCAGAGCTTCTAAAAGGCAAGATAATTTGTTGCTAGAATCTTGGATGAATTTATATACCATAAGGCAGTATTGCATTTTTAGCACCTTTCTCAAGAGGAAAAGGAAAAATAACATTCTGTAGCTCTATATCAAGAGAGTTCAGGAAGGAATGAATTATAATAAATGAATTTACATGAGGAGTCATTTTTATCAAATATAAATGTTTAAAATGAAATAATAAGACATTATGTACCCAAAGACAACTAAGCCTTTTTAAAATAATCCTGTCAGATTTGTGAATTTTAGGATATGATAATTTATGAATGTCACCAGCCTCTGGCCTGTCACCTGTGTCTTCTCCAAAGGAAGGAGCTGCTCATTCCAAAATGTGTAGAATTTACATTTCATCTACTCTCTCATTCCAAGTCCAGCAGCATGAGCAGAAAAGACTGACAGTCTGAAATACACTCCAAGAGCCCATGTGAGTTCTGCAGGAGGCCTGGCCTGTAAGGTGTGATTCAAACAATGCTTAAAAGGCCCCCCACTGCCACTGAGACTCACATACTGCCCCACAGGCTGACACAGAGCCTGGAATGGAATACTTTTTTTTTTTTTTTTAATTCTGGCATTGTTGCTAACAAGTCTTTGTTAACACAAATACCCTGTTGGGGCAATCATATATCAAACCAAAAGTCCCCACAAAAGTCAATCATTGATTATTTCCTAAGAAGCAATTATAAAGGATGTGACAAGGAAAAGATAAGTTTTAATTGTGGAGGAGGATGTTGGGAAGTCTCAAAAGACGGTTCTCAAACTTGACTGGTCATCACAGTCACCTGCTGGACTTGTTCAAATTATAGAATCTGCTCCCTGTTCTGTGAAGTGCTGATTCATTAGTTCTGGAGTTGGTACAAGAAATATGTATTTTTAACAGATGTCCCAGGTGATTCTGGTGGTCAGCCCTGCAAAGGCCTCAACAGTAGTGAGCAGCACCTAGGCAGTGGGCACATTGGGAAGACCAATTACTCTTCTCCATTACATTAGAGTAAAGGCATAAACACAAAGAACTAATGATAAGATGGGAATCAAAGCATCAATCTCATATGTAAAATTCTGAAGTGAAGGAGAAAGCCCATTCACAAGCCGAATCAGCAAGTGGAGATTTCAAGAGTAATGGGCAAGCACTATCCTTTCAATGCTTAGCCTTCTCACCTAGGTAATGAAGTCCAATAGAAGTTAGCCTCTCACCAATATCACCATCAAATAAGTTGTTCTTATTCCTAGGTGAAGGAATAAGTGACGCGGTTACAGGAAGAGACAGAAATGTCACTCCAAGGCCACCCCCATTCTGCAGGGAGGAAAGTGGACTGACGTCTCTTTCCAGGGGAATATGAATTAACAGCACACAATTTCTCTCAGAGTTTACCTCTAAGATAAGCTTACAGTCTTATCAGCCCAGCATTCTGATTCTAGCGGATGTAACAACAGGACAAAAAGTGGTGAGCAAGCTTGGCTTTATCCTTAGCATATCCACAATATGTTAGGGATACACATGCCATACACAAATTAAAACAAAAATGAATTTCTCTCAGTCAAGATGGCAGTGTAGGTAAATACAGTGCTCACATTGTCCCACAACCAGATCAAAATTACAACTAAACTACAGAACAACCATCGTGCAGAACCCCCTGGAATCTAGCTGAATGGAAGTCCCACAACTAAAGATATGAAGACGAAGCTATTTCTAAACTGGTAGGAGGTGTAGAGACATAAAATTAGCTGGTGGATAAAATTTGGGAGGGATATCTTGGCTGTGGAGGGCCCCCTGAGGAGCAAAGTATCCCAGCCTCACACCAGGCCTCCCAGCCCAGGGTTCCAGTGCCAAGAAGAGAAGTGCCCATACATTCTGGCTATAAAAACCTGTGGGGATAGTGGCTGAGACAGAGGGCTGCTGGAGTCCAGGCAATTCCTTTTAAGGAGCTCACACACAGACTTACTTAGACTCCCTCCCTCTGAGCTCCAGTTGCTGGGACAACCATTCAAAAGGCTATAGGGACATATGAGGAAGAACTGAATTATCTGGCATCAGGCGACAGCTGGAGGGACAGTTTTCTGCCAGACATAAGTGCTGACAGAGGCCATTTTTCCTTTTCTGAGCCCTTCCCCCACATAGCCAGCAGGCAGAAACATGTCTGAGTCTCTACCCACCTGGTTACACTGTTTGTCCCTGCCTTGGTGATTCCCTGATACCTTGCCCTACTCAACTTTAGGGATCACCCAAGCTGTTTCCAGTGGCTTTTCCATACGAATGGCCTGTCCTGGCTCATGCTTCAGACTTTTTAAAAATCTCTCAGACAAGCAGTATCTTGCCTTAGTATGCCTCTCACTAAGTGGTCCCAGGCATGGCACTAGCAGGAACCAGTCTTGATTCACAGCATAGCCTCCTGGGCACCTCCAAGCCCAGCACAAGTAACAGCCATCTGCATAATGCTTTGTAGCTCATGCTGGGAGGCCTGACCTTTGCCTGCATCTCCTGGGAAGCCACAGAGTCAGCATGTCCAGTGAATAGCTTCAGAAAACATCAAAGCACCGCTCAGCTACCTCCACAAGTGACAAACTCAAGGAGCAGACTCAGTGGGCACAAGAGCCCCACTGAAGTAAGTCATGTTCTGTGGGATAGGCTCCTGCACAGCTGACCTGCACTGGTGGTCCTAGCCAGTCTTCAGATACCTCCCATTGACATGCCAGCAGCAATAAAAGCTCAACTACAACAGGAGCAGGTACACAGCACACACAGGGTACAGGAGGCACACCTGGAATGCCCAGCTCAGGTGAATGGGAAGGCTGTGCCACTGTATCCTATAAAGCATCTACTTCACTAGGGCATTCTACCAAGCCTAATACATGAAGAAAAACACAGGAAAGCAACCAAAATGAGGACACAAAGAAAAGGTCACAAATGAAAGAACAAAAAAAGAACTAAATGAAATCAAGACAAGCTAACTAACTGATACAGAGTTCAAAACAATGATTATAAGGATGCTCCAGGAACTTAGAGAGAATTTCAATAGCATAAAAAGGACATGAAAACCATAAAAAGAGCTAGTCAGAAATGAAGGATACACTAACCAAAATGAAGAGTAATTTACAGGAAAGCAATAGTATAGAGGATGAAACCAAGAATCAAATCAGTGATTTGGAATATAAAGAAGCAAAAAACACCCAATCAGAATAGCAAAAGAAAAAAAGACCCAAAAATATGAGGATTGTGTACAGAGCCTCTGGGACAACTTCAAGTGTACCAACATCGTATCATGGGGGTGCTGAAAGGAAAAGAAAGAGAACAAGAAATTGAAAACCAGTTTGAAAAAATAATGATGGAAACTTTCCTAACCTGGTCAAGGAAAAAGACACACAAGTCCAGGAAGCCCAGAAAGTCCCAAACAAGATGAACCCAAAGTGGCCTACACCAAGACAAATCACAATTAAAATGCCAAAGGTTAAAGACAAAGAGAGAATCTTAAAAAAAGTAAGAGGAAAACAATTAGTTTTCTACAAGGCCCATGAGACTCTCAGCTGATTTCTCAACAGAAACTTTGCAGGCCATAAGAGAGTGGCAGGAAATATTCAAAGTGATTACTCTACCCAGAGTAATAGTCATGGGAATGTAAAGTCAATATAATTGACTATAGTGAATATAGTTAATAATATTCTAATAACTATGTATGATGTTAGATGGGTAAGAGATGACCAATTAGTAAGTTATATAATGTTCAAAGAGTTTATAAAATGTTCAGATCCTTATACCAGGTGAACTTCAAGTTGCTTTCCCCATTCCCTTTAGGGTGAAGCTCAATCTTGCCTACTGTTCCAAACAGGACCAACCTAATTCTTGTCTCATAGTAGCAGGCCTGTTTGTGTATGTGTGTGTGTGTTCGTATGTGTGTGTGTTCATGTGTGTGTGTTTGTGTATGTGTGTGTGTGCTCGTGTGTGTGTGCTCGTGTGTGTGTGTTCGTGTGTATGTTCACGTGTGTGTTCATGTGTGTGTTCATGTGTGTGTGCCTGTGTCTGAATGGCAGTATTTTGTGATTTGGTTCAATGCATTTGATGGGAAAATAAAACCAAAGTAATATAGCACTAAATCCAAACCCTGAGGTGCACCAAACTAAGCTCTGAGTAGCCTTAAATAAACCTGGGGATGTTATCCTGGGGAGAAAGAAGGTGCTGAGACACATTCACCCAGTGTGAAACCAGGACAGGCTCTGACAAGGTGTGAATGCTTGGAAAATGGTTTTCAAGACATGCAAGCGTCTCTCTAATAATCATTCAGTTTTTTACTGCAACTTGCCATGGTGATTGATCAGACATAGTTGATGGCTCTTCCAACTAAAACAAATTGAACCTCAGACATGTTTAAAAAAACAAAAACAAGTCTAAACTTCCCAACTTCTTTGACACATGCAAACATTTATGAAAAGAGGCATGTTATCAACTTCCAGTTTTCTCTTTTTCTTTGTAACTATTTTCCATCATCCTCACTCCGTGAGAGCTCCTGTCTAAATGCTCAGCATGTCATTCAATAAACACAGCAAGTGAGCTGTGCCCATGAGGAATTGATGAATCTAGACTTGAGAATCCAGCATATTTACTAAACCAAGTTTTCAATTAAAAACCAACAAGAAAGCCCAAGATGAACTCAAATATTAAAGAAATGAGAAAACTGTCATGTGTTAAACAAATATTTATAATGCAAAATGTGCCATGTGACAAATGAATGAAAATCTAAATGCTAGAAGGAGCACTAGAGGCAAGTAAATTAAAAAGAAAAACAATCTTTTCTTTTGGGGGAAAAAAGTTTAAGAGAAAGGAGGGCAATTTGCCTCTGTTCTATTGTCCAATAGTGAAATTTGTACATGAGAATATTTTGATGGTTTGACCCTCTCAAGAGGTGATGAAAAGGAATTTTTATTTGATCCAGGATACCATCATAATAAAAGGCTAATATACCATTGGCCATCATGCCATCACACCATCATAGTAGGGACCTGAGGCTGCATGGCACCGGGCCGGGGTGGGGGACCTGAGGCCGTGCCCCGTGCGCCCCACCCTGGCGCTGGGATGTTAGGCTAGGTCCCCCCGCTGGCGGGGCTTGATGGGGGGTGGGGTCAGCAAGTCTTGGTGTTGCCCAATGGAGGTGGGGCCGGCTGGACACTTTTATTATAGAGAAAGGGCAAATAGCAATATTAAAATATTTCCTCTAATTAATTTTCTTTTAATGAGCACGAATTTTGTGCACCAGGCCAGTAGTCCTATATAATAAAGGCTAATATACAAATTTTCCCCTCGACCAGGAGTTGAACAAGGGGGCGGGGCCGGCTGGCCAACCGCCCGAGGCCCCTCCCCCTGGCTGACCCCACCCTTGATGGGCCCCCCCCATCCCAATCAGGGGTGGGGCTGGCCAGCCAACTGCCTGCAGTCCTTCCCCCAGCCAGATCCCACCAATGCACGAATTTGTGCACTGGTCCTCTAGTATTTTATATCTTTGGATTTTTAATATATTTAAGTCCAGGTCCAGTTCAAATTGTTTCTCCAGCTGGTTAAAACCAGAGGGAAAAAACAAACAGGTTTTATTTCTGTTGGGGGAAAAGTATATATTTTGAGGTCATTTATAAATTCAACAAATTACTATAACTATAGTTTCAGGGTTCAGGATTTAATCAGCAGTTTCATTTAAAAACAACTTCCACACAGAAAATTGTGGTCATATTTACACATGTTTTATTTCTTGGTCTAACGTTTGCCTCACATGATGACTCTACCCCAATTTATAGTAGAAAATAGGTTATTTTTATTTCTCCACATAAAAGTCACATGCATTTTTGTTACCATAATGTTTTATTTACACCTCATGATTATGATACACAACACTGAAATTGATCTATCTGATGCAAGAACTGTTTATAACACATGTAGGTGGAAGCTGACAGCTTAACCCATTTCTTTTCCAAAATCTCCACTTCTCCACTTTCTCAGTTGTCACCCTATAAGTGTAGTGTCATGTACCAGTAATTTTAAAAATATACCATATTTCTTCTTATGGTAGCTACCTTACTTTACTTACCTCTTAAATCACTCTTCAGGGACAGCAAAGCTGACCCAAAGAACATCAATGTTGTATTACAACAAAGATATGATATACAGCCACATTTACCTACTTTTATTTATTTATTTTTTATTTCCTCTCACATTTTTAGACATTGCCAGGCAGAAGGCTTTTAAACAACAAAACATAATATGAAACAAAATTCTGGGTTCTACAATAGTCTTCTGAGCAGAATTTCTCCAAGTGCCTATTATGACAAATGTCAGGTGCATTTTGTCCCTGATAGCCTCCTCTTCCAGGGCATTTATCTTGTCCACATGCTCCTAGTTTATCAAGGAAAGGATTTACACAGCTCTGAAAGGCATCGTTGGCACATTATTGCAGCTCTGCGCTCTCATACAGCATGGAGATGGCAGCAGTAAACCAGGGAGAAGGGAGCAATCCTTCACAACACTCACCGCCAACTCCACCCTAGACCACAGCACATACTGTAGAACAAATGCAAAAGTGCAGAAGCACAAACAGCGATACATGTCCCTGGCATGCAGCCTACTGTTTGCTCTAAGTACCTCTGGAGGGATCTTCAGGTCCTTGTGTTTCTCCCCAGTTTCAATGGTGATTTCCTGACATTTCAAATGATTGTATATCTCCTACCTGGCTCAGTCTTCTCCCGAGATGGGGTATACACCATACTTATTCAGCACTAGGACTATGTTAAACAGGGCATTTTGACATGACTCATTTGATGAGGTTGTTTTGATGCTTCAAAAGATAAAAGGTAAAGACACTGTTTTTCTTTATTATAAAGAAGTGTGCCCTCATTATTTCTGACCCTCACTCCATCCTTGAGTGTCACCCTCATTCTTGATACCCACCCCATGGCTCACACAGATCCTGAGATTCACTCCAGACGGATGCTGGTTTCACCTGCTAGCTGACAAATTTTAAAAGGTAAAAGTTTAGTGGGCTGTGTTTCAGATTAAACTAAAGTGCTTCTATTCTAAAATGACTGCATTAAACTATCACAGCAACATCCTATCTAATAAAAGAGTAATATGCAAATTGACATCACTCCAGCACACAAGATGGCCACCCCCATGTGGACACAAGATGGCCACCACAAGATGGCCAGTAGGGGAGGGGTGTTGTGGGCGATCAGGCCAGCAGGGGAGGGCAGTTGGGAGGGACCAAGCCTGCAAGGGAGGACAGTTGGGGGGGACCCAGGCCTGCAGGGGAGGGCAGTTGAGGGGGTCCCAGGCCTGCAGGAGAGGGCAGTTGGGGGGACCAGGCCTGCAGGGGAGAGCAGTTAGGGGTAACCAGACCAGTAGGGGAGGGCAGTTAGGGGTGACCAGGCTGGCAGGAGAGGGCAGTTAGGAGTGACCAGGCCAGCAGGGGAGGGCAATTGGGGGCAATCGGGCCAGCAGGGGAGCAGTTAGGCATCGATCAGGCTGGCAGAGGAGTGGTTAGGGGGTGATCAGGCTGGCAGGCAGAAGCGGTTAGGGGCAATCAGGCAGGCAGGCAGGCGAGCGGTTGGGAGCCTGCAGTTCTATATTGTGAGAGGGATGTCCAACTGCCTGTTTAGGCCTGATTGGACCTAAACAGGCAGTCGGACATCCCTCGAGGGGTCCCCAATTGGAGAGGGTGCAGGCTGGCCTGAGGGACAACCCCCCATGCAATTTTGTGCACCGGGCCTCTAGTGTGGAAATAAACATGTTCCTGGATAGAGTTCAAGTCCTACCTAATTCTGGTCAGGACCTTGCATCATAGCCATCATCTAGCTTTCTCAGAAAGATTCCTCTCTTCCCCAGAATAATTCTGACCTTCCTCCATCACAACGTACCCATCCTTGGGGGCCCAAATTTCTGATTATATCAAATATGATTGGAGCTTTTATGTGCCTGGCCAATAGGGAAAAGCAAAGAAGAGATCATTTTCAATCACCAACTTTACACTTTGTAAATATTATATAATTTACTACACACATACATACAATGTGTAAGGTATTATTGCACTTGTTTTACATATGATAAAACTGAGGCCAGAATATTTATATTTATATTCGTATTCACTCATCTATATGTGACAGAGCCAGAATTAAGGGTGATTCTGTCTGATTTGAACATCTATGCTCTTTGTACTACATCAAGCTGGTTAACCAACTAATATTCTCAAAAAGCATTTGCATTTTATTCAGAGCTTTACTGTCTTGAAGGACCTGAAAGGGCTCCTTAATAAATGCAGGCTGAGAGGAAGAAATGTCTTTCCCCAGAGGGCCAAGATGGACTGCCCATCAGGCCAGCAATGAGGGCAGAATATGAATGACCTTCTGTCAGCCTCATTTAGATTGCTCTTCACCAAAGTTCCAATTCAAGTCCCTCTGGTTCATTTAAGGGTTAGCAGACAAATGAGGTTGAGACTGCTGGCTAGCTACCAATAAACTTCCTTCTCTCTTTCATAGTAATAGACTCTCAGATTTTTTAGCTCAGTCCATGGCTGCCCCGAAAAAGAAGTAGAGGGGGAAAAAAAACTGTTTCTTGGGCTCCTTTGCAGTTATATGTATGGGGCCAGATACCTAAGTTCTGGCTGATGAGATTTAAGCAAAAATGATGTATCACCCCTCCAGGGACCATTCTTCACAGCCAGTTGGCATATACCCCTTGTCCCAGTCCTTCCTCCTTTCTGTAGCCTGGACTATAAACTGGATGGCTGGTGCTGGTGCAGACATCCAGGGCCATTGGTTGACATCAGGAACAGAAGGCACAAAAGGTGGACCAGCCAGCTGGAAGGAGGCTGGATTCTCACAACTTGTAATACAGGGCACCTTGGACGACCTGCATGCCCCCACACTCCCAAGTCAGAGAGAAATGAACTTCTAACCTATTTATTGTGGTCCCCTATCACCAAGAAATGACTGAAACTAATCTTTAGGAGTAAACACAGGGAGGGTTGATAACTAAATGTTTGCCAGCCTTGTGGGCTTTGTGAACAATGCTCTAGCCTAAAAAAGAACAATTTTGTTCAATCAACATTAGCTTTGCCTATGAAGAACTCAGGGAACATTCATGAGGAGGAAATAATAATAAAAATAATGAAGTGAAATTACATCAGCGTGTCCCTTTATCCATTCTTAGTGCACCACTATAATATGAATACTGTTGTGTCACTCTCTATAACCAATGCATTAGCATAAATAGAACATTCAAGTGTATATCATAATTATTCAATTATAATGATAAAAGGAACGAGGCTGCAGAAAACTATCCCTGGTGCCGAGTCCCTGCCTAAGAAGATGTCATTACATTTTAAGAAAAGAGACCAGTTTTGATGCCATTAGCAAAAAAAAAAAAAAAAAAAAAAAGCTATTTTTAGAACTGTGTATCTACCTCTTTAATAAGAGAGAACAGAACATCATTTAATCTTCCTAAGAGACAGAGAGAAATGCAAAGTTCTGTAACCGTGACTGCAAATTAGTAACTCTAGGGGGATTTAGAAACAGATCTGGAGCCCCGACCTAGGGTCAAAGGTGAGATTGCCCAGTTGGACCAGATTGAGAGCTTCCAAAGGCGAAGCTGTATCTGCTGGGCATCTGCAATTATGTTTGGGACCAAACCCAGAGAGAGTGGTTCTTCTTTTCGTCCTCTTGGGATATTCTCTGGCCTCAGAAAGATGTTGGTGACAAGGAACTGAGAACAATGTGCATTTTTTAAACATCATGAGTCTCTCTCTCTCTCAGATCATGGTCCAGATGGTACAAAACCACCTAGGAAGCAACACTTAATCGCTACTCCATGCACCTTCAGTTGCAGGCATGTGGGGAAGCAAAGTGTAAGCTGCTCCCAGATTTTCCTGAGGCCAAAAATCTGCCCTGTTCTTTCTTCTCTAAGCAGATCCGAGGTTGCTGTAGCCCAGTGTGGAGGAGGCAGCTGTCTGGCACATTTGGTCATACACCTAATGGGAGCTTCCGGCATTCTGAACTAAAAATTGACATTGCTGAGACCGTGGGAGGAGAGTCCGCAGCAGTGCGGGCCTCCATAAGGACTTGGAAAAACAAAAGTCTTTCTCAAGTTTTTGGGGGGAGGTGGCTTTTAACTGACGTAAAATCAGAGATAACCCTATGGACAGAAAGTGCTTCAGAACCTGCATTTTGGTAGGCCAAGCTTCTAAAAGCATAAGAAGCAGAAGAAAGATAATCCCATCAGTTGGTTCTTTAAAAACCTAAAAAACATTTGAAATCAAGATACTGAGAAAACTTACCACAACAATGTAAGTCCAGTAACTCACTAATAGTCCCTATGTTCCTGTTCCTCACACTCTTATGGCCCTGAGTCCCACAAACTCCTAGCAATCTCCCAACTTACCTACTACAGTTAGAATTGGCTGTGTCATGGTGCCAGGTGACTGCTATTTTAATTAGGGTAGATTAGTCCCTGCTGTGGTAACAATTAAACCCCAGTGGCCTATGAGTTCATTTCTCAGTCATGGCAAGACTGACATGGACTGGATCGCTCTCCTTTCACCGTGACTTAGAGACCAAAGCAGTTTCCAACCTGTGAATCTGTCAACTTGTGACTTCTGGGACCATCAGCCCTCAGATGGTGGGGAAGAGAGTGTAGGGATACTGAACTCTTCTCGGCCCGGAAGGGACACCTGGATGACCAGAACTAGTCACATGGCCATTCTAATTGCAAGGGAGTGTGGAAAATATAGAGGACCACAGGTATTGCAAGGGAGTGTGGGAAATATAGAGGACCGCAGGTATTCAGTGAGCACTGGTAGAGGCCACCAGAGCTGCCAAGAAACTGAATGAATGTGGACTTATCCAACAGCTATGCTGTAAAACAATCTTTTAAAGGCCCTATGAGAGAAAAACAGAGAAAAAAAGAAAGGAAGAAAGATAGAGGGGGGAGAGAGAGAGAGAGAGAGAGAAGAAGAAGAAGAAGAAAAAGAAGGAGGAGGAGGAGGAGGAGGAAGAAGGAAGGAAGGAAGGAAGGAAGGAAGGAAGGAAGGAAGGAAGGAAGGAAGGAAGGAAGGAAGGAAGGAAGGAAGAAAGGAAGGAGGTCATTTCTATGACAATGCATAGGAATTGTGAAGCAAGGAAGAAGGACTAACAAAGAAGGTGAAAATAGCTCAATCATAGACATTGCAGAAGAAGGTAGGTCCATTTCTGGTAGCACTATGTACTGAAAAGAACTGAGATTAAGATGACATTAAAATAAACAAATATTACATCAGAAATAATGTATAGCCGGAAAGAAACACCAGAAAGCAAGTCTTTCCACCTCCTACTTTTCTCTCTGTCCATTACTCCTTTCCTCCCACGCCCACTCCCACTCACTTCATATCTTGTTCACTCTCTTCAGAAAGAAAACAGTCACTGAATCCAAATGGTATGATCCAGTGGTGCCTGCAGGAAACAAATCAAGCACAGGAGGGGCACTCAGCACTTCACAGCGGGAGACTCCATCCTGAAGGGCATGTGTCACAGCTGTTGTGAGAATGGAGGTTTGGGGTGGCTTGTCTCTCCCCCCTCGGTGAGAAGGATAGGCCTGTCAAATCAAAGCTGGTATTTCTTCTTTAGTGTCTGATTTAGGAGATTATACATCCGAGGGAGGCACTTGTAGTAAAAGGATTAGCACATTATAGAAAAATAATTGGAATGCTTCCTCTCTCTGCATATCATAGCTTGTTAAATGTTGCTGTGGGGGCCAGCCAGATTAATTAGGAAGAGGGACTATGCTCTTTCTCTATCTCACCACTCTGATATCCTGCTTATCTGAGTAAATGTTAAGACTGGAGATAAACCCAAGGCGTGAAATGAAGGAATTTGCCTGAAAATTTTGGCAGCTTCCACCACTAATCCTCCCCGCCCCCAAAAAAATTATCTACTCAGGATATATAGGGAAGAAATGGGTTATAATGTTGTCCCCGTTGCTCACAATGCTGTGACTAATGTAGTGAGATTGGGAATTTAAGGGAAATAGCATTTGTTAAGTGCCTGCTCTGAGCCAGCCACTGAACTAGGAGCTTCATGACTGTTACATCATTTAATTCTCCTTACAACCCCATGAGTTCATCTTCACCTCCAGGGAATGAAGTGCTGCCTGGAGTTCAAGCCCATATCAGTGTGATCTCACAGGCAGGCACTGTTTTCAGTTCTACCAACTCTGGTCTGAAAGCCTTTAGCAGTGATGATGGCAGAGGCCGTGCCACATCCTCACCACAACATTGTCTCTCTCTCCGTGGGCTTTATCCAACACCCTTTGTAGGTATATTGGGGCCACTTGACTATGTCCTGGCAAAGGGGAATGTCAGTGGAAGGAATGCATCACTTCCTGTTCCAGATGATTGGAGCAGCGGTGTCTCCCCCACCTTCCCCTTCCCTTTGGAAACGACATGGCAGGCAGCAACATAGGGGAGGCAGTGCCCGGATGACTGACTCAGCAGGTGGGAGAGAAACTCAAATGACCATGCTGAATGTCATAAATAAGAAATAACATTTCTGGCCCAGCTGGTGTGGCTCAGTGGTTGAGCATAGACCCAAGAACCAGGAGGTCACAGTTCAATTCCCGGTCAGGACATCTCTGAAATCAATAAAACCTTTTTTTTTTTTTTTTGCTGAAATGTCAGCATATGTTTGTTACTACAATAGCTGAGCCTATCGTAGCTAAGACAGTAACAAGTACATCATTTTTAGTTGACCAAAAGGAGGGCATAGCAAGAGGAGAAATGACAGAGGGAGAGGGACCTCCACAACAAAGCTAGGAAGCAGGTTTATCCATCCTGACTGGGGAGATAAAGTAACTGAATGATTTGTTGACAAAAATAGGCCTTTTAATGAAGGCTTTTCAAAAGTAATAGGATGTTCTGGTCAGTGTGGCTCAGTTGGTTGGCATCATCCTGTGCAGCAAAAGGTCACTGGTTAAATTCCCAGTCAGGGCACATGCCTGGGGTTTCAGGCTCAATCCCCATAGGGGGTATGCAAGAGGCAGCCAATCGATGTTTCTCTCTCCTTCTCCCTTCCTCTCTCACTCTAAAATAAATAAAAACATTTTTTTAATCTAATAGGACATCATACCCCTTTTTATGAACAATTTCTCACACCTTCTCACTATCTTCATGCAGCCAATGTGGTGTCTCTTTAATTCCTCAATTCAATAAATCACCCTCACCCTTCTTCCTTGAACAGAAAGTATGTGACAGGCCAAAGCCTACAGTAAAAGGGCCACTTCGTTTTCCTTTGGTATCATAGAGTGATGTAAAGGATACATACCAATTACCTCATTTATCTGTATAATACAGACAGTCAATCCATAGAGTTCACTACTGTGAATGGATGTCATTATAAACCTGAGATAAGCAGTTTGCTAATCTAATATAATCTAATATAAACTTAACTAAGGTGTCTCCTTTATGATGAGCTGTTGATCTGCCCCCAGATAGTTAAACACAAATGAAAAGAGCAACAGGAAAGCTAGAAGCTGGGAAAATTCTCAAGTTAGAAAGATTATCTTCAGTCCCTCACTTTCTATCTAGACATCTCCTTCCCCATCATAACTTTTCCTCTTTCTTCTTACCCCAGGTACTCAAAAACTTCACATCCCTTCCTCATTCCCAGAATTGCCATTCCCCTCTGGCAACACACTAGCCTCCCCAAACTGATTAAACCTCTGCCTGTTTCCCAGCATCAGCCACAGGTAACCATGCTTCATCCAGTAACCAAAGCCCATGCGTCCTAGGTCTTCACAAGTCTATATATTACCATTCCTAGTTATGTTATGTACTTGCACGACATACTAACTTCTAGTTAACCTGGTTATTATCTGTCAAGGGCTTTGCTTAACAGACCTAAATGCACAGGAGCATTTCCAGCACTGTAGTAGGCAACAAATAAATGATTTTTCAATAAGGCCTTTGCTACCCTTCAAATCATACCACATAGGCAACTGCCCTCTTGGTCAAACCTGGGACCTCACTGCCCTTCATAGGGAAGACTGACCTTCTCCTCTCATGAACCTTCCTCCGTATTAAGCACATGGCCCTCTTTATTGGTCCTACATCAGACCCTGGCAGCCTCTCATCTAAGAGAAACAAAAAGTGCCCAATTGGCATGGCTCAGTGGTTGAGTGTTGACCTATGAACCAGGAGGTCATGGTTCGATTCCTGGTCAGGGCACATGCCCGGATTGCAGGCTCCATCCCCAGTAGGGGTCATGCAGGAGGCAGCCAATCAATGATTCTTTCTCATCATTGATGTCTCTCTCTCCCTTTCCCTCTCCCATTCTCTTTCAAACCAATAAAAACTATATTTTTAAATAATAATAGAATAAATAAAACAAACAAAAAGTAAATAAACATATTCCAAGTTCCCCTTAACCGTAGGAGCATCCCGTGGTCTCTCCTATTCCACACAGACCCACAACCCCTGTGAGATCATCCTGCTGTGGGGACTTCCCTACAGTGCTCTGAAATGCGTTCCTGTGCCTAGAGTTCATGCCTCCAAATACGCTAGTGTTCAAACACTGAACTTATTTCACCTTAACAGTGGATGGAAGAGGAAAGTGTATGGGGGTTAAATACAAAACTAACAATAAAAACCACCTGAAGAATCCAACAGCCTGAAGGCAGGATTAGAAAACCACATGACTAAGCTAGAAAGGGGGCCCCTGACAACCAGGCTAACTAGCTGACAATGTAGCCTCAGGCCAGCCTTTCCCAGACACAGAGAATATGCCTTCTTCCATTACTGTCAAATATTCAAATCACTTCTTAAGATAGATGTCTCTCTGAAGATCTTCAATGCTTCATTCTTTTCCTCACTCGTTCAATTATGCACAGTGTGAAAGCACTAGGGAAAATGCATTGTGTTAAGATTTTTTTGGTGGAGTCTCCCTACATTAAATGGTAGTAAGCTAAAGACCCAATGCAAGGCTTTCTGACTCAGAGAACATAGATTTGGCTTTAGTCTTAAGTCTGCACTAACACACACACACACACACACACACACACACACATAATGCCACCCTACCAGCACAAACAGAGATTCTTGGGTCTTGATAGAGAGAAACTCAGAGAACGCTAATACATGAAGTGGGAGAAAATAGCCTGCCAGGGTACACTTATCACATAGGAGCAAGAAGTACCAAAGTACTGCAGACAGTGTTGACCTTCAAAGCACAGTGACCTTGCTTATTCATACTTGACTCCCAGCTGGTTAACACTCAGAGTAGCAGCTCCTCCACTCTTGAGAACAGGATGTAGAGTAGAACAAATGGGAAGAGAAGTACTCAAAGGGGCAGAAGTCAGGGAAAAAGAATGAAAAATTTGTTTCTACAATATAAGGAAAAAGAATATGGAATAGGCTTTCAGAATGCTCAAAATCAAATTGCAGAGATGATAAATAATCAATGGAAAATGAATAGAATGGACAATAAGTTCCAAGAGTTCAGAGGAAGAAAATTCCAGGGGGGAGAATGGGTGAGATGTAGGTAGTGTGGACGAAAGGAGCCACATGCTAACCTGACAAGCTCAGGGGAGGCCTGCGTGGCAGTCTTGCAAACTCAGAGACCTTAAATAACCACAAAAGATGGTTTGAAAATTAAATATTTAACTACAAACAGGTTATAGAGGGTAGTCATGTCCTAGGCTGATATTTTCCCTGACAAAGATCAACTTAGATCTTTACTGAGCCATTTGCCTTTTTGCCTCTAAGATAACATATCTGTGAGATATCTGGTAACTTGTAACTTCCTTTTTACCCTGGACCCCTCAGGGCACAACAAATGGCACCAGGACATTCCCTCATTGTTATTGTTATCAAGTTAATTGTCAACTGTTAATTACGTTAAAGTATCCTGTATCCATCTCTGTAAAAGAAGCACATGTCCATCATTTAACTTTTTACCCTATCCCAGAAGTTTCCCCGCTTTGCTTTATCCCACCTCCCTAATCTATCACCAATGAATTTCATGAAACCCACCTATGTCCCTTTCCTTTGATTGCAATGTATAAATACAGATGTAACCCTCCATTCTCCGGAGCATTATCTCAATTCATTGAGGTTCTGCTTCCCGGCATATGTCGACAGTTTGGCTCAAATAAACTCACAAAAATTCTTTACAGGTTTCAATGGTTTTTTTTCGTTAACAGAAGATAGCTGAAGGGAATGAGATCTTTTTATAGAAGGACTCTGAAGTAACATTTAAGAACTCCAGGCCAGACCAGGAAACAAATAAAGTGGTCTTGTAAACACATGCAAGTATGGTCTTATCATTTCCTCCACAGATCTATCAGATTTTACATGTGCAACCAAGAACAAAGGCAGCCTGGGTCTGTTCACCCTGCACAGGTGTCAGCTGCCCTCCCCACACTGCATGAGCCTCACCATGAATCCAAACTGAAATGCTTTTTATTGTTCCTTCTGAGATTTTGGTTAAATAATTTTCAACTCTCAGATGCAGAGTGTACAATATACTGACTGCTGTCTCCGATTCCAGCAGAGCCTGTGCTTTTTGTTTTTTACTTCAATAAGACACATAATTGTGGAGATTTAATCAAAGGTTATATTTTGTAATTTGTTGATAAAATGTCCAGAGGCAAGACCTGAGACTTTCCATTGTGGCAAAATCTTAGATACATCTGTCAGGCTAGCAAAGCTCCTTAGAACACACTGAACCATGTGCTTCTAAAGTTAGTGTTTTAGGATGGAAGTGTCTGGCATCTATTCTGTTTGTGAACCAAATGTGGGGTCACTGTGTATCACATTTTGTCATTATCCTAGACACCCAGCACACTAATTCATGCACGGGTGGGGTCCCTTGGCCGGGCAGGGTATCGGAGTTGATCGTGGCAGCTGGAGGTTGGCTGGCTGCAGAAAGTTGGCTGTGGGAGCACACTGACCACAAAGGGACAGCTCCTGCATTGAGCATCTGCCCCCTCATGGAAAGTGCGTGTCATAGCAACCAGTTGACCGGTCGTTTGGTCACTTAGGCTTTTATATATATAGATTAGTCATCATTTGAGCAGCAGTACCAGGAAATAAAAAACTTAAATCAAAAAATATCCAGAGTCAGAGGTAGGAGGTCAAGGTCAGGTTTGAAGATATAACAAAGACCCTGAACTTAGGCAATAGTGAGATCTGAGAAGCAGATGAACTGACTCCACCAGAATAAGAATTTACAGGCAGCACTGAAATGGAAGGGTAACAGACGGGTGGATGAACAGAACATAGCAAGTGATGGAGGTAAAATCAAGAAACTCCTTAAGTCAAGTCTCTCTCCCTCCTACCTTGTAGGGAAAGAAAATCAGTAGTTTGAATAGGTTACCAGAGCCTACCTGAAAGGTATGTGTCAGGGGGTAGTTCTATACTGACTGGCCCAAATTTACTGCTTAGGAACTAAGCCTGCTACCATGTTACTGTTGACCTCATTACTGATGTAGAAGAGACCCCTCTGGAACTCTATATGGAAATAGCAAATCTCTCTAGGACTTGCTCTGAAACCTGGAGAATGATGACCAAGTTTCTTTTAAAATGCTGCTTTTTAGCCTGTAAATAAATCCATGTGTATATGGCCAACTAACATTTAACACAGGATCCAAGAATACTCAGTGGAGAAAAGATAGTCTTCAATAAATGGTGCTGGGGAAATTGGATATTCACATGTAAAATAATGAAACTAGTCTCCTGTCTTATATCACTCATATAAATCAACTCAAAATGGATTCAAGATTTAAATTCAAGACCTGAAACCAAAAAACATCTAGAAGAAATCACAAGAATAAAGCTCCTTGACATGGGTCATGGCTAGCAATAATTTTTTTATATGACACCTAAAGCACAAGCAATGAAATAAAAAAAATAAAACTACCATAGAATCAAGCAATTCTAGTTCTAAGTACTTATTCCAAGGTAACAAAATCACTGTTTCCAAGAGATATATGTACCTCCTGTTCATTACAGCATTATTTCCAAAAGTCAAGACATAGCAACAACCTATGTGTCCATCAACAGATGAATGGAGAAAGAAAATATTATATGAAATTACCTATTATATATAAAATATTAAATATTATATATGATGGAATACTATTGAATCACAAAAAGTAAACCTCGACTTGCTAGATAAGATGCTGCCTGATTCATAAATTGCTTAAATCAAATTAGATCTTCAAATTTACTCAGTTGAGTCTTATTTTTTTTAACGGTTGGTGGCAATGGTGGAATCAAAATAAATTTTTTGTGAAATTCAGGACAAAGAGAAACTCACCATTTCTAAGCACCAGTGGTAAATCTCTCTTGGTTTGAGCACCCAGTATAATTCATTGGCTTTCTTTTACTGGGCAGGTCAGGTTGAGCTGATAGACAATTCTGCCCAGAACCCAGAAACCTAAGTGAGCTGGTAGAGGATTCTGCCCAGAGCTAATTGAGCTAGCAGATGGTAGTACCCCCAGCCAATCTTCTTGTCTTAAAGACCACGATTCCCCATTGATTTGAAATCCCCGGACTCCATGCTGATAACTGTTTGGTGGCAGTTGCATTTCTCCATTTTGTTTGGAATTGCTCCGCAGTCCTCATTCTTTGGTTTGCTAGTCCAATCCTTTCCCCAATCCAAGTTTCTTTGGGAATCGTTGTTGGTTAACAGGCCAAGAGATGGACTGGGTCCAATTTGAGATGGAATGGGTCCAGGCTCCTTCCCAAGGGCATTCTCATTACACCCCTTATCTCAGTCTGGACAGAGCACTTGAAAGAACCGTCATGGCTGACCCTGACTTCATAGTGGATTGACAAAGTGGCCAAAAAGTCCGCTTTCCTCTTGCCCTGTACAACTATTTTAAACTCCAGCCTCAGAGGACGACAACTCCCTCGGAGTAAAAAGAAAAAGTTCCCATAGTAGGGGTATCTAACAAAATTCTGAGAGAATTTTTATCCAGTATAGGTGACTCTGGGACCTTTTACTGAAAAAAATAACAAACAACAACAATAAAACATTCCTTTTTGCTGTGTGATACAGCCCCAGTCAATCTATTAGGTAGACATTTTCTTTCTTAATTAAAAGGGATAATATATTTTGCCTCCAATGCAGACCTTACCTTAGAATTTTCTGTCCAGCATTTCCTTTTTTTATTCTTTAATCTGCCCTTCAAATAAAAGAGGAAGGATTCCAGCTCTAACTGGTTTGGCTCAGTAGATAGAGTGTCAGCCTGTGAACTGAAAGGTCCTGGGTTCAATTCTGATCAAGGGCACATGCCAGGGTTGCAGGCTCAATCTCCAGGAGGTGGCGTGCCATAGGCAACCAATCAATGAGTCTCTCTAATCATTGATGTTTCTATCTCTCCCTCTCCCTTCCTCTCTGACATCAATAAAAATGGATTATTTTAAAAAAGAGGAAAGATTCCAACAAAACCCCCTAACTTAATGAGAATGCCTGAAAAAACCTGTGGGCTGCTTCTAACACTGAAAGTGGAAGAATAAAAAGTGCAGAACTTACAAAGATTCAGATAAATATAACTAAATCTCTCCCTAAATTACCTAAGTATCCGTGAAAGCCGGAGGCCATACAAGGCCTCACACCCACAGCAGAAGACCTAATTGCTCATAGGCTGATCATTCGCGTACTTGACCTTGCCTGAGGCCAATCTTGCCAGCCCAGAAACTTTATGCATGGGGGTAGTGATCTGTCCAGGATTTGAGAGCTATTAATAAAAATAGTTATTTCCCATTTCCCAGTTGTTCCAGCGCAAACCCCTTACTGTCACAAGATCCACCTGACTTGATCCACCTGTCCTAGACCTTTGTTCAGCCTTTTCAGCCTTCCTGCAGATCCCAATAGCTAATATCAGTTGGCTTTTACTTGGAACAATCAACAATATACCTGGAGAGTTATGCCTCCAGGATTTGCTGAAGCCCCTTCGTATTTTTCCCAAATACATCGCTGGGGTTCAAGCACCTTCCTTGGGAAATCAGCCTTTTTGCAGCATACAGATAATCTCTTGTTGCACTCCAAAGAGGAGTCCATAAAAGATTTCGTCTATTTGCCGCAACAGTTATCTGAAACATAACACAAAGTCTCCAAGGAAAAACTACAATGATCTCTGGACACTGTTCATTACCGAGATCAGAATGCTGAAGGAATTTAGCGATCTCCAAAAAAGAACTAAGCCAACCCAGGGATTTCCTAGACCCACGCCTAAACGAGAGTCTCGTGGATTTTTAGACTTGGCTGCTTAAGGCAGACTGTGAGTCCCTAATTTTCCTGTTTGCTTCCCCACACTAAGAACGTACTAAAGTTTCAATGCCTGAACCTCTCCCTTGGGAAGGTAAACATGAGCAGAGCAGGCTTTTGTAAGATTAAAAGGAGCACTGTCAGAACCACTTGCCTGAGGGCTACCTAACTATTCAAAAGCTTGTATTTTATTTGTGCGTGAAAGAGACATCAAGCTCTGGGAATGCTCATGCAGGAGATTGATCCAGTGGCTCCGGCTGTCTTAAGGCTATAGCTGCAGCTGTAAAACCAGTGGAAGCCTCCGCCGATTTGACCTTAGAAATGACATTAATTTGCAATTTCCACACGCTGTCCAAAGCCCTCTTAAGTCTAAATGACTCCGCCTTTCTCTTCAAATGGACTTTTTATAAAATCCTTCCGCTTTCACCACCTAATCTACGTCCGAAACGTTACAAAGTTCTTAATCTTGCTGCATTACTACCTCTCACAAAGGTGAGCCCCATGACTGCCAGGTAATAATGTTCCGTTCTATGACACTGTCCTGATTTACAAGACATCCCTTTAACCGTTCCTGATCTAATCTTGATTGTTATGGGTCATCCTGTAAAAACGAAAAAGCTGGTCGTGATAGTACTACCCCATATGGCTTACTCAAAAGGAGACGCTTTCCACAAGCTAAGTCAGCCCACAAGCAGAGCTCCATGTCCTGACCAGAGCATGCCAACTATAAATATTAATAGAGACAGCCGTGTGTCTTTGGGGTTGTCTGTGATTTGGGGATGTTCTGAAAACAAAGGATGTTCTGACATGCTCTGGGATCCCAATCAAAATAGGCAACAAAGAAACAACCTTGTTACTGCTATCTTCTTAGCTTCTGAAATTGGTGTCATCAAAATTGAGGCTCACACTAAAAGGACTGACCAGAGTACCAGGGAAAATCCCTGGCTGACTTTCGTGCACAGGCAGCAGCCACAGAATAGAGAAAGATGGTGGCTCATGTGGACGAAGTCCATTCTGCAACACGTGGCGTCTCACTGCCAGACTTTGGCCATCCTGTATCCTTGTAACATGACAACAGTCTGCTCCTGAATCAGAGAGATTCTGATGGTTGTCAGTTAAAAACCTCAGGGCTATAGAAAGCTCAAAATGGACACTCGGCTCTTCAAGTCTCCCTGGCAAACCTCTTTTTTTAACCTTTTCATTCCTTCACTCACCATGGTGCATTTACAATGACTCAAATTAGAAATAAACATGAGCGGGGAGACTTCTATAAAGTTGCAAAAACTGTCTACCTGCAGGTCCACAAGCCTGACAAATCTATTTTTTGTCCCCAGAGACCTCAGATCTCCTCCCTCTGGATCCTCTGAACGCCTGTAGCTGGAATCAATCCCACTGCAACTTAGTGTGGGTTATGCATATGTTCTTGTTAAATCGCTCTTCAAAGGTTGCAGGCATTTAAATTCTCATGAACACTAAAAAATATTTTCATCTATACCAAATATTATATTTTTTAATTCTTTACAAATTTGCTAATCAAACCAAAAAGTCTCTTGGCATTCTTTTTACTTTTCATTTTTGCCAATTACCTATCCATATCCTCTGTTTATTTTTCTACTGTGCTATTTACCTTTGGCACATGGATCTCTTAACACTTATTTTTTTTAATCCTCACCCAAGGATATTTTTCCATTGATTTTTTTTTTTTTTTTTTTTAGAGAGTGGAAGGGAGAGGGAGAGACAGAGAGAGAGAAACATTGATGTGAAAAAGACACATCAATTGGTTACCTCCTTCATGCACCTGAACCAGGGCCGGAGATCAAGCCTGCAACTGAGGTACATGTCCTTGACAGGGAATCAAACCCGGACCCTTCAGTCCGAGGGCGGACACTCTATCCACTGAGCCAAACCAGCTAGGCCCTAGCGTATTATCACTAGCTGCTAGGGTATTAACACTTTCTCATACATTAAAGATCCAATTCCTTTAATTACGTATGGCAAATATTTTCCTTTTTTTTTCATTTCACTTATTTTATTCACAATATTTTTGTTTAAAAAAAGGCATTGTGGTCAGTTTTTTTGTGTGATAGTTTATGCCTTTGCTTTTATATTGAAAAAGTTTTTATTCCTCACACATAGTTGCTTTATATTCCTAAAATATTTATATGATTTATTACTTTTAATTTAACTCTTTAATTAAATGTTAATGTATTTTAATATGTGTTATAAAAATTGGACAATTTTTCCATATAATTAATTGTCTCAGCCCATAAATTAACAAATCTTTTAATCATTAAGTAGAAATACTAAATTCTTATGTATGCAAATGTCTGTTTCAGACTTTTGTTTTGTTTTTATTCAATTTATTTATATGTATTTTTTCTTCAATATTATAAAATTTTATGCATTTTATATTTAAAATACATTTTACTTAAGATCTAGTAAAATAACATTTCTTTCCCCCCCCCCCCCCAAAGTTTCCTAATATTTTGGCCATTTATTCTAACAATAAACTCTTAAAATTATACATTAAAAAAAGCCTGTTGGAAGTTAATTGGAATCACATTGTACCTAGTAAACCCACTACATTTTTACAAATTGAGGGTCCCCATGGATGACCACTTCATTTTTGTTCATTTAGTCAAATCATTTCAGTAACCTGTTTTACTAGCTTTTGTGGTTTTCATTATCTAAGCTTTGCACCAAATTTCTGATTAAGATTAATCACAGGTGTTTTGCATTTGTACTGCTCTTATGGGTAATATTTTTCCATTATAATGCTGAAGTAGTAATAGATGTATAGATAAAAGTTATTAATTTTCCTAGATTCATTTTAGATCCATTTATCTTTTTACACTCTTATTACTCTAAATTTGTCTCCAGAGTTTCTTTTAGTCTCCATCTCCTTTGGATAATTTTTCTTTCCGCTCTCCCCACATGCCATATGACAAGAAAAAGTTCCTGCATACCTTGGTGATCTGGAGTATCTATGGTGTGTGGCCTCCCATGGCAAATGGCTTGGTCAGGTAGTCTAAAGAACACTTTGAAATCTATATATATACTAGAGGCCCGGTGCATGAATTTCGTGCACGGGGGGGGGGGGAGCAGGGGGTTGTCCCTCAGCCCAGCCTGCACCCTCTCCAATCTGGGACCCCTCGAGGGATGTCCAACTGCCCACTGGGATTGGGCCTAAACGGGCAGTCGGACATCCCTCTCACAATCCAGGACTGCTGGCTCCCAACTACTCGCCTGCCTGCCATCCTGATTGCCCCTAACCGCTTCTGCCTGCCAACCTGATCACCCCCTGACCACTCCTCTGCCAGCCTGATCGATGCCTAACTGATCCCCTGCCAGCCTGTTTGCCCCTAACTGCCCTTCCCTGCAGGTCTGGTCACCCCTAACTGCCCTCCCCTGCAGGTCTGGTCACCCCTAACTGCCCTCCCCTGCAGGCCTGGGTCCCCCCCCCCAACTGGCCTTCCCTGCAGGCCCGGTCACCCCCAACTTCCCTCCTCTGCCAGCCAGGTCACCCCTAACTGCCCTCCCCTGCATGCTTGGTCCCTTCCAACTGCCCTCTGCTGCTGGCCTGGTTCCTCCCAACTGCCCTGCCCTGCTGGCCATCTTGTGGTGGCCATCTTGTGTCCACATGGGGGCAGGATCTTTGACCACATGGGGGTAGCCATCTTGTGTGTTGGAGTGATAGTCAATCTGCATATTACTCTTTTATTAGATAGGATAGAGGCCTGGTGCATTGTTGGGGGCCAGCTGGTTTGCCCTGAAGGGTGTCCTGGATCAGGGAGGGGGTTCCCTTGGGGCGTGGGGCAGTCTGGGTGAGGGGCCAGTAGTGGTTTGCAGGCCGGCCACGCCCCCCCCCTTCCCCCGCGACCCAAGTGGAGGCTCTGGTATCTGCAATTTATTTATCTTCTACAATTGAAACTTTGTAGCCTGGAGTGGAGCCAAGCCTTCTGCTCGCTCTGTGGTGGCAGCCATTTCTGTTGGGATTTATGTATCTTCTATAATCGAAACTTTGTATCCTTAAGCGGAGGCCAAAGCAGGCCAGGGCTGCAGAAGCTTGGCTTCCTCCATCATCGGGGGCAACCCTAGCCTCCTGCTCTCTCCAGCTCTGCCGCAATTTCTGTTGGAATTTATTTATCTTCTATAATTGAAACTTTGTAGCCTGGATTGGAGGCCTGGGCCGGCAAGGGCAGGCGAAAAGCTTGGCTTCCTCCATTGCCAGGGAAACCCAAGCCTCCCTCCTGCTCTCTGTGGCCACAGCCATCTTGATTGGGTTTATTTGCATATTCGCTCCTGATTAGCTTGTGGGCGTGGCTTGTGGGCGTGGCTTGTGGGTATAGCAGAGGTATGGTCAATTTGCATATTACTCTTTTATTAGATAGGCTAAAAGCCCAGCAACCGAATGGCAGCACGAACAGGACGATCGGTCAACCAGTCTCTATGGCACAAACTGACCACTGGGGTGCAGACGCTCAATGCAGGAGCTGCCCCCTGGTGGTCATTGTGCTCCTAAGTGGGAGCAGCTGCTCAGATGACAGGTCCACAGTCACTTGGTTGACTGGGGTGAGTGGCACTCCCACGGCGGGCTAATCCCCGCAGGCCACGCCCCCCCACCAGTACTCAAATCCGTGCACCAGGCCTCTAGTTTTTAATAAGAGCATAGCCATCAGACAGAGACACAGAATAAACATCCCTATCTTATTACCTCTCACACTCAACCAGTCAGATATCCTTCAGATTTTTCCCTGACAACTCCCTCTACCTGGAACCCTTTTATTCCAATCCAATCGGTTTCTGCTCTGCTCTGCTTACTCCTTTAGCTTCTGCTCACTTGCTCCTAGAAGGGTTCTTCCATTTCACAGGCAGAATCACTCCTTGTCCAGTGTCCTGAAGGAATATCTTTGTTCCTTTATTATGAATCTATATGTATGTCTGCCTCCAAACCAAAATCTGAAGTGGGGAATGACAATTCCCGAAACCTAGCACTGTGTCTGGCACACAGTAGGTGCTCAGTAAGTGGTTGTTAAAATGAATTAAATTAGTGAAATGCTGTCCTATATGTTTAAGCAAGTTAATAAAAAGAGAATCCAGAGGAACAAGAAATAAACTCTCACATCCTTAGCCATACTGATATTGGGGGGTGGAGGGAGGGAGTTCTCCATTTCTTATTCCATTTTTTCTTAAAGTTAGTGTTTGCCTAAGTCACAGCCACCTACTGCTCTGCAGCTGTATCAGGGAATAATTCCATGCTCTAAATTACCAACTCAGAGCTTCCCGGTGGTGTTTCTACTAACAAGCTGCCAAGTCCAGAATGATAGAGTTTCTGTTTTAGCTAACAACCAAAACAAAATCTGTCTGCTCTAAACAGGCTTTTTTTTTCTTCTCCACCTGCTGCTTCTATAGCTAAAGTGGAGAATGTCATATGAACCACCAAAGGCTAAGGCCAAGGTGCCAATGGAAGTCCATGGATTTCAACACGAGGCATTAAGAAACTGCTTGTGTGTTATGTTTATTCCTGTAGAAATCACCCATGTAAAATATGGGAAAACTTTAAACACTGCCCATGGCCCTTCCTGTCCAGGAACTTCTTTCTGATGATAAGCCAAGAGCTGGGATGTAGGAGAGCTCAGTTTTCTGTCAGGTTTCTCTAAAAAGAAAGGATGAATTACTCAAACTCATCTTCGCTCCTGCAAAACTCCTCTTGCCATTAGGCAAAAAAAAAAAAAAAGTGAACTGTGGTAGGAATTTCAATCACTGAGACAAAGTGGGAAAAGGTATTTAGGGACTAAGAGGTCTACCAGTCCCACTCACATCATCTTGGTGTCTACTAAGACCAAGTCAGAGGGTAATGAGAAAAGTATGGATGAAACCATCATTCCCATCACATTGGGTCCAACTCAATAAGTGTCTCCTCTACTTTGAGTGAACCATTTGGTGTGGGGGAAGGGGAGGGAGGCCTCAGAACATCACAGATGGGGATCAAATCACCCAACCCTCACATTTCATAGCACTATGGGGGTGGGGGTAACACTCTAAATTGTCAGATAGTTTTAGTAAATCATAAGCAAGAATAGTGTTTCAATAATAGTAATTCAAAATTATAAAAATATTAGTTTATTAAGTATTTACTATGTGTCAAGCACTAAGGTAACCCTTTAAATAAATTATTATCTCATTAAAATCTCACCTCAGGTGCCACAGCTGTTAAAAGTTTGAACAGCGCCCGGCCAGCTGACATGGCTCAGTGGTTGAGTGTTGACCTATGAACCAGGAAGTCATGGTTCAATTCTAGGTCAGGGCACATGCCTGGGTTGCGGGCTTGATCCCCAGTCAGGGGCATGCAGGAGGCAGCCGATCAATGATTCTCTCTCATCATTGATGTTTCTATCTCTGTCTCCCTCTCCCTTCCTCTCTCCCAAAAATCAATAAAAAATATATTTAAAAAAAAAAAAGTTTGAGCAGGATTTGGACCCAGGCAACACTACACTATTTGCTTTTATTTTATCCTAATCCCACAAATTTGGAAGCTGCCTTCCCAGATTATCCCAATTCCAGTGAGAAAATTCTCCTAAGCCACAGGGAGAGGTAAAAAAGAATTCTCGGCCAGATGGATTTCCAGCAGACCTATCATCCAGGAAGTGTTTTCACTGTAACAGGGACACTAGCAATGCAACCTACACAGGAAGAGCCCAGACCCTGGCTCCACAAGCCTTTGGGGACATCTGATCCTGAAATGAGTTTCTGAGAACATTTCTCCAAATGTAACTCTCCTCCCAGCAAAATGCTACACTGCCTTCCTCAGTTATGGTAGCCTCCATCATGGGTGTTTTCAATTAGCTTTAGCTTTAGATAAAGGAAGTTCTATATATTAGAAAGTGTCCTTACAGTGCTAAATCTAAAACACTATTTGACAGAAGCATATCTTTTAGGCTAAGTTGTTTGGGCTAAGCAATTTATGTAGTTGACAAAGATGTAATTGCACATTTTGAACAATTGTTTTCTGTAATATAGTATTTCTGTATTCTCACTCAATTATTTGTTTACTACTGAGTTGTTTTTCGTTCCTGACAAAGAAATCTAATGGTAGAATCCATTCCCTTCCTAAAAATGTTCATTTCTAACTAATGTTGATTGAACTTAGGTGGTATTGGTATGTATTTTATCACATAATATTAATAAATGTTAATTGTTAAAAAACCTCAGCTAATCAGAACAAAATAATGTTTGTTTGTTTGTTTGTTTGTTTGTTTAAACGGGAGTTTGTTTAAATAGGAGTTTGTTCTCATTTCAAACTTTATCAGGGTTTGAAATTTGTCTCAACCTGAGAAAATTCTTTTACAGGATTTGGAAGAGAGAGAAGGAGAAAGAGAGGGAGAGAAAAATGAGAGTGAATGGAAAACACACAATATTAGGGGCTGTAAGGACGCCATATTCCCCTACTTTCAAAAGCGGACAAGCTGAGAAAGTTGATCTGGAGTAAAAGTGAGAAAAAACAACAGTAGCTTTCCAGTAGTTTTCCACTGAATATCTCCTCTTCCAGTCATGCAGAACCAACATGGACCAGAAGCTCATACCTGTAGATGAAGACAGGAGAATAATTTCTGGAAAATGGGAAGAGTCACTGGGTCCTGGGAATGGCTGGCCCATTACAGCGAGAATGCCCACTACCCACAGCCCTTCTGTGAGATGAGCAGAACTAACAGCTGGTTTGCTCCTGTACAAAAAATGCTGGAAGGCCAGAGGTGAGAATTTACACAGTGAAAGATGATGATAACTTATTCTGCTTACCTCTGAATTTTGATGAGCACGGTTAACAGAACAGAACTGACTAGCAGACCTTCTTTCTGAACTACTGAGGTGAGAGCCTCACTACTTCACACTTCTCCAGAGGTTCACTTATCATTTGAACTCATGTTAGAGCTAATAGTACTCTTAATCCTATTAGACCCTACATGAGTTCCTGAATCAGAGCAAGGGTTGACTGACAATGGGCAGCTTTCTCTCTATAGGATATATGGATGCATCTTCCATAGAAAAGGACTTAAATTGACTAATTAAATGCAACCCTAGAGTAATCTTACTAATGAACACAGCATCCTTCTCTTATTTCATAATTCATTTTATTTATTTTTTCTTAATAAGGATTCTTGGCAACATAAAGACTAAAAACTGAAGACAAATGACTAAAAGTTTCACTTCTAGGGTTTTAGATTCACACCGATAGCCATTTTGGTCAAAATGATAACAGCAAGGCCTGCCTTCTCTCTCCACCCCACCTCAGATTGGCCAACTAAGCCCATCTGCTTCTTGCTAATGTAAACATAAAAGGAAAGACCTAGAATAGCAGCAAATGGCATGACAGGTAGACTAGTGCATTGAATAGAGTAAGTTGGAGCAAGTGAAGACACTTTCTCTTCCACCCTATAAAATGCAGGTAGCTGAAGAGCTACTACAGACATCACCAAGTGGCCGTATTTTTAGCCCCAACTCATTATAGCTTTTAGTGAATATTCATTCATCCTTAGAGAAATATGGGCCCATTTCTCTGTTTATTTATCTCTTTAGAAATGGGAAAACATAAACTGTTGCACTATAATAAATTGTCTCACTTTTAATAGTTCAAATGGCTCAACAGTAAAATGAAAGTTAAGCATTTTTTGTTGTTGTTGCTTGGATTTTTGTCATTTTGAGTACCCTTAGCACTATTTGATATCACAATTCCTAAAAACGGACACAATTCAATGACCTATCTTCTGAAGATGTTTTCCTCAAACTAGACAGTTAAAAGTGGACTAGAAAAGAGCTTACTCATCTCTATTCTCTAAAAGTATAAATAAAGCAGGTGTTTTTAGAAATCTAATTTCTAACTTACCCATGCAAATCTCAAAATGTGGAAAAGTTAAAACAGAGAGGACTAAAATTGTCCCAAAATGAGTTTTTTCTAGGACAAGAGAAACTAAACAACTCCAAGTTATTCTTAATATAAAATTTAACTGGAAAATATAGAGTTAACAGAACTTTGGATGCACCCAGAATATGATTTAATGATACCTTTGCTATTCCAGCAGAGAATTAATTTCCCTGTTTTCACATGAAGAGCTCGGAGTTGGGTTTATATAACCCATCTGCTTCAACCTGGTTCCTGAGAATTATAGTCCAAGACATATTTCACATAAATGCAGACTCTATTCCTGGACAGAGCCTCTGCCTTGGCTCCCTGCCACCTTTTGTATCCAAAAGGAACTGAGAGGGACAAAGTAGGAGGAGATCTGAAGGTTCCTTTCTCAACCTCAAATTCAGCAGCACAGCTATGTAGCCCACTGCTTGTCTCAGATCTTTCCAGATTTAAAGGGGACTCCTGGTAGGAAGGCATTCCAAGTGGAAAAACAGTGAAAGTGAAAGACACTCAAAAGCACACACAAAAGCACTCCACCAAAATAGTTCCAAAAACACAGGCCATTAACCACTGCCTTCCTCTCCATATCGAATCTCCAATCGAAACATCTGTAAGTGACTATCCTCATATTTTTATCAAAGGTCCCATATGAAACCTTGGGATGTCCAGGGTTGAAGTGAGGAAAGGAAATGTCCATCTCACTCTCTAGATGGAGGGATTTCCTGTCTTCTAATTTTTCCCTGTATCAACCATGAACCTTTAATGAATCAACTCATGTTCTGGGCCAAACTTTTCTCCTGAGTCAGATCCAGTGTGTCACCAAAATGTCATCTTTGATTCAGCATGTCTGCCTTAGATTGTATGCTTTCATTCGTTACTAGATTATAAACCAAAGACAGACCCTTTGTCTCCTGCAGTTTGGTGGTGAATAGCATGGACTTTGAAGTCAGACTGGCTGGTTGCTAATTGTGAGTCTGTCTCTGACTGGCTACCTGGTTTTGTTACTTTACCTTCAAGTGCCTTGGTTTCCTCACCTGTAAAATGAACGGCATGTTGCTGGCAACTACCTTATGGCAAAGTAGAGAGGATCAAGTGAGGTGATATGTGTAAGGAACTTGGAATACCATGACCCATGGTTAGTTGTCACCCAGTGCTGGCTGGTATTAGTTCCCCAGTGTGTGGTGTATAGTGTGCATCATTCTTTTATTTTATTTTATTTTATTTTATTTTATTTTATTTTATTTTATTTTATCTTTTTAGTGTGCATCATTCTTGTGTTTGATGAATGAATGGATCTGAGAGGCATTTGAGTTCTCTCTCAGGAGAAAATCTGGCATCATCAAAGAAGACTGGTTATTCTACAGAACCCTTTTGTGCCTTGAGAAATGCACATCCAGAGATAGGGGCAAAATATACAAATCTTCCCAGACAAAGGTTTGGGACCCATCCTAATGAAGCCCATGTTTCCCCTGTTGTTTTGTTGATCACTGATTAGGACCCAAGAAAAAAATTTCTTTGAGAAAAACAGAAGCAATTCAGAGTTAGGATGAAGATAATATGAAAAGGGGAAGTCTGAGTCTTTCATAGATAGGTGCTCTTTGTCTCCTGTCTAGCCTGAAAAATGTCTCTGTCCAGGAAAGAAATGAGGTGCAGAGAGAATTAAGAATGCAAGTAGAGAGTTGGTTTTGGTTTTTATGGGCACTTGAGTAGTATCTCAAAAAATTTAGAGGCCACATAAAAGTACCTTCTCTTATTTATGGTTTCACTACCAGAATGAAATATTGTTCATATTAATCCTGTCTGGAATTACAGGGCCTTTCTAAGTTTGATGCCTCCCAGAACTTAGAACACAAACACCTACCAAAGAAAAATACACGGACAAACATAAATTAGATGTTTTCCCATTGGGGTGCATCCACGCATCGTAGCTTGTAAATTTATGTTATATCTCTACTGCCATCATGTGCTAGAATGGTTTTAGTAAAGATATCCTAAACAGAAAGTCTAAAGCTCAGAACACAAGGAGCTTTGAAGGAAAAAAAAGCTGACTTCTTCCTTTTCCTGCTTATCAAGCAATGTTACCCTTTCTGATGTTTGTGATCAAAGCAAAGGTTTAGAAAGCATTCTGATTCTTCCTACAGAAACAGAGCAAGGAGGCAGAATACAGAACACTGAAAAGACCATAAAGACAGTGTCCAGCCATTTTTCTCAGTCACGTGTAATAAACAAATTACTCTATTTTGTCTCACGTTAGAGGTGAAAGCTCTAATTTCAGAATGTTATACCCCAGCCTAGAACCCTCTGCACCATAATGAGTTCAGGTCATGCGAGCATTACTCTTTCCTTCTATATTTCCAAATGGCTTATCTTCTCACTGGACCAGTCAGGTTCATTTTTCTTTTGCTGCTTGAACCTCTGTATTATTGGAGATTACTTCCATCACTTTGAGTTATCTGGAAATTTGAATAGTAAGTCTCCTATATACTTTTACAAATCAATAGTCAATTCTTTTTGTTAAGATTTTTTTTCAATTACAGTTTGCTTTCAATATTATCTTATATTGATTTCAAGTATGCAGCATAGGACTTAGATAATTATATATTTACAAAGTGTTCCCCCCAATATTTCCAGCACCCACCTAGCACCATATATAGTTATCACAATGTTTTTTATCATGTCCCCTATAGTTCTGTATTTTACATCTCAGTGATAATTTGTACTTCTTAGTCCCTTCACCTTTTTCACCCAGGGAAACTATCAACAAAATGAAAAGAGAACTTACTGAATGGAAGAAGACATTCGCCAATGATACATCTGATAAGGGGTTAATATTAAAAATGTATAAAGAACTCATACTACTCAACACCAAACACAAACAATCTAATTAAAAAATGGGCAAAGGACATGAATAGATACTTCTCCAAAGAGGACTAACAGATGGCCAATAGATATATGAAAAGATGCTCAACATCACAATCTTCAGAGAAATGAAAACCACAATGAGATATCACCTCAAATCTGTCAGAATGGCTATCATCTATGAATCAACAAACAAGTATTGGTGAGGATTTGGAGAAATGGGAACCCTTGTGCACTGTTGGTGGGTTGCAAATTGGTGCAGCCACTATGAACAACAATATGGGGGTTCTTCAAAAAATTGAAAATAGAACTAACTTATGATATAGCAATTCCAATTATGTATATTTATCTGAAGAAATCCAAAACACTAATTCAAAACGATATATGAACCCCTATGCTTACTGCAGCATTATTTACAGTAGTCAAGATATGAAAGCAACCCAAGTACCCCTCAATAGATGAGTGGACAAAAAATGGTGGTGTATATATGTGTATATATATATATATATATATATATATCTTACTGGACTATAAAAAAGAATGAAATCTTAACTCTTTGCAACAGTATGGATGGATCTAGAGGTAAAATAAGTCAGTCAGAGAAAGACAAATACCATATGATTTCACTTATATGTGGAATCTAAAGAACCAAATAAATGAACAAACAAAATTAAAGCAGACTCATAGACATAAAGAGCGGACTGGTGGTTGCCAGAAGGGAAGGGCTTGGGGGGCCTGGATGAAAGAGGTGAGCTAAATCTTGACCTGACTCTGATCACAGACCTCTCTCTTCCTCTGCCTGAATGTGCTGACCTCAAGTTTCCCCAACTCTGGCATAATTGGGGGATGTGTAAAGTGCTCCTCATTTTGCTCCCCTTTTCCTTTTCCCTACCCTTTTCCTGACTGCCCTTCTTTT
Source organism: Corynorhinus townsendii (assembly GCA_026230045.1). Taxonomy (NCBI): domain Eukaryota; kingdom Metazoa; phylum Chordata; class Mammalia; order Chiroptera; family Vespertilionidae; genus Corynorhinus; species Corynorhinus townsendii. Next base: position 114,160,291 of record JAPDVU010000007.1, on the reverse strand, counting down.
CACTATACCTGTCCTCCCTTCCGCCCTTATCCTAACCCACTCTCGCCTGTCAATTGCTCTCAGAACTCAGATTGTGAAAAGAAGAGAAACTAATTCACATCAAGTTGCTAATAGGGACTGATGATGAATTCTGTTTTATTTCTGCCAAGAGATATTTATGTCAATGGGGAAATAGACTTAAGTTAAATAAGTGAAGATATACCCCACTGTATTATGGGATCCTTTTAGCTATTCCTGCAATCTCTCATCTCCACACTTTCTTATCAGGGTTTTTTATCTACATGCCCTGAGTCAATGGCAAGTGTTACCTCCTAGGAAGAATTACCCAGCATACAAAGAAAGAGTCTCACAATCCTTTTGAGCTTCCAAAAATAATTTGAAGAATTTTAACAAAGACTTAAAAGACATGGGTTTTTATTTGCAAACTTATTGAGGTCTTTTTGGTTCCAAGTCTAAGCTGTAAAGAATACAGAACATAAAATGCTAGCTTCTTCAAATAAAAATGAGAATATATGAAATGCCAGGGTCTCCTCCAATCTAGACTAGATTGGCTTGGGGGGAATTAAAGTCAAAGTAAAAAAGTAGGCGTAAACTTTCTGGTGGATCTCTCAGTCCTCCAGGGACCTGTGGAAAGGAAAAGGGAAGGAGGGGACAGAAATACCAGACAAAACTGAGGAATTTAATAACAAAAGACCCCAATGCCTTATGCCTTAGAGCAGTAAGAATGGTTCCCAGCACAATCATGGCAGAACAGAAACTGAGTAGAGCTCACAGTACAATGTGGGTTTGCTGTTGTTGTTGTTTTGGCAGAAATGGGACTTAAAATAGAGCATCCTCCACAACCAAAAAAAATGTAAACAGTTCCTCAGAGAGTCTTGAAATTGGTTGCAAGGACCTATGAACCTGAGAGACAAACAGAATGTAAATAGAGGGATGGGCCAAGTAGGTTTATAGTTGTGAGTACATGAAACACAGAGTTTATTCTTATATTATTATACTCATAACCTGCATGTCTTTTTCTATGTGAACAACTGTAAACCTACTTTCGCCCACCCCTGTATGTGTAACTGTAGCCACATGGCAGGGGTGAACACAGACATTTTAGTGGATATTGGCAGGAACAGAGACCAGTTACTAAGAACCATTAAATATGATGTACATCTCATCCAAGGTCATAATTACTAAGATCCAGATTCCAATATCTGGACCCTTGATAACCTCCTTCTCTTTCACCCACATCAGCATCCAGAATCTAGAGAAAAAGGGGGAGCTTCTGAATTGAGTTTATATCCAAAATAACCCAGAAAATCTGGATTAAATAGGCATAATGTGGGCTTGAATTAGAATACAGGCTGTTACATTAAAAAAATAACAGAAGTTGCATTTGTAATGCACTTCTGAGCTTATGGTCAGAACCATCTAGAACATTATGATACCTGGGGAAACATGGAGAATAGAGACATGGGGTAGATATTAAGGACTTTCTTGGTGTCTTTTTGTGCTCATTTAAGCAGCATACAGTCCCTGCATGCTTAATTGATTCAGTCTCTACATCTATCTGAGATCAGCAGGTTTACCCCACAGAATCAGAGTTGAGGCATCTGCCATAACATTGTCATTCATGCAACGAGGTCAGTGCAATAAAACCCCAACTAACCGAGCGCTAGAGGAATAAAAGTTTCTTGTAAATAGCCTTCTGGTCAACTGAGTGTTATCCTGAATCCCAATAGCTTTTGTGAAAATTATCCTGACCAGTGACTAAGAACCATTATCAGGGTCATCATTCTAATCATTGCCCATGCCTTTCTCCTTTTTCCTCCGTATCCTTTCTTCTCCATGACAAGCTTTCTGAGGTTCCTTCAACTTTTCTGCATTTGACAAGATTCCAAGGCCACTCTTCTGTAAAAGTTTCTGGTTTGGGTACATCTCTTGAAAGAATCACCTGGAAGCAGAGTACAAATTCCCAGTGTTGGCTTATGTGAAAATTAGATCTGGACAATCACTAAACATTTTACTTCTATTAGTCCCATCCATGATCCCATGAGACTTTTCATGACTACATCATGCTGTTGTTTGAATTCCCTAAAACAGGGATTCATAACACTCAATTAATGGATGGGCTTCCAGGATTTCTTGAATGTGGTATATAAAAAAAATTGTATGTGTGCCTATCTGTGTGTGTAAATCTATGTGTATATGTGTGCTTCATCAAATGCTGAAGGGGTTCAGGACCCCAAAAAATAAAAATTATGGCCTAACGTCTCTTTTCCAAATGCTACTTCTAAGCTCAGATCTCTACCCCCATATACTTCTTTAAGATTTTTTTCAGGAGCTGAGAGAGTTGTGCATTGTAAGTTGAGGGACAATAAGAAAAAAATAAGGTCAAGACATATCTACTCCTCAGGCATCAACCATCCACACAGTGGATGACTTTTTCTATATCTTCACCCATGTTATAAAGACAATTTTAGGATAGAGCACTCTAGTGTACCATGAGGTACTTAGTTCCTAGTAGATATCAAATTTATGGCATCCCACCTATTTTTAAACTACTGAATTGTGGTTACCACAATTCATATGTTGGCATCTTATATAAAAACTATGGGTTCAGCACACTAATTCATGCACCTTGACAGGAACTGTGGGCCACGAGGCTCCAGTGGGCACAGGGATGGGTCTTGACCCATCCTCCACACCGTTGCCTGTCCCCTCCTACCGCGGCCCCTGGTCCCCTGTCTGCTGGCAGTCCCCCCCCCCCATTCCCACCACTGCTGCTCCCATGCACTGATGGTGCCAGCCCCACTTGCACCCACTGACAGCACAGAGCGATTGGGGTCAGTGCCAGCAGCAGGTACGAGTGGGGCCGGTACCATCAGTGGTTGCAAGCAGCAGCTGCTGCCCCAATCACCCCTCAGGAACAAGGGGAGGTGGAGAAACCCTCAGGGGTGATCAGGGCCAGCAGCCACCACTCGTACCCGTTGATGGTGCCAAACAATCAGGACCTGCGCTGGACACCAGCAGTGGGTGCGAGTGCCGGGTGGGACCGTGGCATGTGGGGACAAAGAATTTTCAGTAACCACCAGAGGCTCACCCCGATGAAAGTGACCGGTGCCCTGCCTTGGTCTGGCAACCCCACTCACCTGTTTCACCATCCCGCCACGGCTGATGCCCACCATGTTCTGCACTCTGCCACCTGCTGCTGATACCCACCGTGTTCCACACGCAACCCCTGGAGGTCAGCACAAGTCATAGCGACAGGTTGTTTGGTTGTTCCGCCATTTGGTCTATTTACATATTAGCCTTTTATTATATAGCCTATTATTATATATACAAAGTATCTCCATGTGCCTTATTGAAATCCGGAAACATTAAATCTATGACATTTCTGCAAGTGCTTTCAGCTTAGAATTTAGAAACTATCTGTAACAATCCTTTTATTCTACAGACAAGAATAATAGGGTCCAAATATAGGTTAACTGTTATAGATTAAATATTTGTCTTTCCTCCTCCAAAATTCAACTGTTGAAATCCTACCCCTCCAGGTGATGGTATTAGGAGGTGGGGCCTTTGGGAGGCAATTAGGTCATGGGGGGCACAGTTTTATGAGTAGTGTCCTTATAAAAGAGACTCCAGAGAGCTCCCTAGTCTCTTCTGTATGTGAGAAGTCAGAAGAGGTCCCTCACCAGAATCCAGACATGCTGGCACCCTAATCTCTCTCAGCAAAGACTGCAATTATTGTGAGAATGTGGAAATATGGACTTTTTACCAGAAAAGCAGGGTCTACCTTGCTACCAAGGATAACCAGGATCTTGTGATTTTTCAAAAAGGACAAAATTCCTCTCTGGCTTCCTTCCTGGAATGTCATCGCAGCCCGAATTGCACAGCCCATAACTGACAGCAAATGACAGGCTTGCGAAACTGAGCTGGCATTGCAGTGACCAGATGGGCATCATGAGGAACCAGTGTTGAGAACCCTTCACCTCACTCTTATTGATAGAGGCATTAACATGTAGAATGGTGCTCAGAGGCATAAGGAATGGAATAATTAGTGCTAAGGTCACTTCATTAGGCTGACAAGCCAGAACTGGGGCAGGAGACAGGGCGGCAGGGGTAGCAGACAGACATTATATTAAAACAGAGGAAATAAGCACAAACCTGGGCTGGGACCACCTATTCTCTTGACATTCACAGCCACAGCAGAGCCTCAGAATGGTAGTCGCTGCATGCTCTCTTGCATTTCCATCTCTGTACCATCTGAGCTATAAGAGTTGAGACCCTCCTACACTGAGCTTCCAGGAACAGGCCCTAGGAAACTGTGCAAGAATGATGCCAGAGCAATAAGGTCTGGCCCTAGCACATTGGAATTATGACTTTCAGACAAAGGGGGTTTAGAGTCTTGCTGGCAGCCTAACCCACAGAAGATTCCACTAAAGGGGTACCCTAGAAAGGCAGAGAGCACACTAGAATTAAGAAAGAGCTGGTATATGTGGGACCTAATACAATGGTATGAGGGTAGTTTTGGGTACTATTACAGGGGTCATGCTCCCTTGAAAGTTTCGTAAAAGAAGGGATAATAACATTAAAAGTACAAGACTTAAGATCTTCTATTACTTGGACATCAGACCACACCGTGTTGGCTAAAGCTGTGCAATCCCTTGAGGGGCTCCTTCCCAGCTTGAGGAGCAGTGAAGTCCTGGAGATGTGAACAGAATCTTCTGCTGAATGAAATTGCCAACAATGATAGAAAAAATGAGAAATGTCACCAGTCTTTCACAGTTCCTTCCTACCCCAAGTCACCAGCTTCCCCCCCTCCCCGCCCCCGCCCCATGAAAGACTCCACCTTCCACAGTCTGTGGGCTCAAAGATATCTCCTGACTCTTTTCCCTGTTGGAACTCCTTCATCGGCATGATCTAGGTTTTGTTTCTTACCCAGTCTCTAAAACTTTCCACTGGGTGTGACACTACGTCTGAGATGCTGTCGGTGGTTCCTCTTTCTTCTACAGCCCACAGCTGTCACCCAATTCTGCCCCACTGCAAGTTCAGGCTGAACCCCCAAGACTCTTGTTAACCCAGGGGGGGCCATTCAGACAGGGGCAGGAAAACTACAATAGTCACCAAGGCCCATGAACTACCATTGAGGAGTGAGTGAGCCACTGGAAACCCAAGACAAACAGTCTTGAAAATCAAATTGTGCAGATTATTGGAGTCAAAAACTATTGTCACCATCAACCAAGCCCAGGGCTAGCTCAAGTGTGGGTGAGGCCCGGGAAAACAAACATCACACACAAAAGCATGGAGTGATCATCATGTGGGATAATCCCATCTGTCTAATCAGGATTTCAGTTCCCTGAACACACAGTCCCAACCCCTAAGATGGGCTTCTACACACTCAATATGTCTGTTCTGATACATGTACCTGATTAGTTAAACCGATTCCATAATTTAAATAAATTAATGACTTGGAGTTATGTATTCCAAGTAATTAGAAGTTTGACTGATTTTATTTTCAATCCTTAATTGGATGCCAGACATGAGTAGACAAAAGTAACATTGCAAATATTAAGCAGGGCACCTATCAATCAGAAGTCACAATGGATCAATAATGTGTCCTGGCTGACACACTGTTCTGGTGCCCTGTACCAGTTAAATCCATTTAAGTATCCACAGAAAATATTCTTTTATGGAATAATGAATGTGTAGTTAAGAGCTATCGAAAATATTTATAACAGATATATGCCAAGACTTAATAATAATTTAATAATTTTCTCTGTCATCATAACAATTGTCGTAATTATTGTTATAGGTGTGAATTAGTGGATCAGTTGTAACTGAAATGGCTATGGATTCCTGAGTTTAAAGTGTCTTCTTTGGAACAGACCAATAAGGAAAACTTATTAGAAATATAAAACTGTAGGTGAGTATTCGAAAGGTCTGATCTGTGTGCCATAAGGGAAAAGAACATTACTAATTTTAAATATGGAACTAAATATAATTAGTTTTATAATCTGAGGGGATTGGCAAAATTCAAGAGAGAGGAGGGGAAGTTTGCTCTTTTGTTTGGTATTTCAGTGTGAAAATGAGGTCCCAAGGTTGTGCTGGAAAGAATGGTTGAGACAGAAGAGAAACTACTCTGAGTAATAAAGAAATAGAATTTGAGCTTTCTTTTGAACAACCTATAGGTAGAGATGGAGGCTCTGAGTTCATTAATGAACAAAGTGGAGAAATTGTCTTTGAGAAGAAAACTCCAAATACCAACTCAGCAGATGACTAGGGCCTCAGGTAAGACATGATCAGGGAGTTTTTTCAATGGTAGTCAATTTGGAGAAGAGTTTCAATAATTCTTCTTGGTAGTCCCAAGATTTCATTCTGAGACTGCTAACATCACATTGGCGGTGCTAAGGAGAATTGAAAGATGGGCCAGCCGTGTGGTGTGCACGCGGTGCAGGTGCAACCTGCGCACATCAATGCCCCACACACACTGTGTCTGGGGACACCATGAGCGTAGCAGGGTCTTACTGAGGGGACTGTAACCCCCAAAGGCCATGTCACGTCATTGGTGATCAAGACCTGGAAATAAAGTAGTGGATCAATTCAGGAGCAAGAAGTCCACTGTTCCCCAAAGATGCTCAGAGATGGAGAATGGATTGATAATAGTAAATTCTGCTGTTATGTGGGCTGGGACCAGGCATGAGGGGACATTCATGGTATCCATGCCTGCGAGAGAGACTAAGAGCTTGCAGGTACCACGTGGTAGACAGTAGCCCAACCACCAAGTAAAAGTGGAATGTGACAAACGGAGGATTTCAGGTGCCTGTCAAAAAACATTCTTTCACTCTCATGAGAGGCTTTTGCAGAATTCAATCACACCTAAAAACGGAAGCAAAGGAAGCATTGGAAAAAAAACCTTCCTGCATCCACATGATAAGATATCGGGGCTTTGCAGGAAGACTAGAAATCTTAGGATCCTCAAACGCCAATGTGGACAGCAGGCCACCAAAACAGAGGACAACACTGTGGCAAGCAGCCCTCCCCAGCTGTGCACAGGCAGGGAAAGTGTTTCACAGCCTTGGACTAAAGGAAAACAGACAGAGAAGTGACACGCCACTGAGCATCATGTCAAAGCTGCAGCTACAGCTGCCTCAGGCTCTCTGTCAAGCACAAGACCGCATCCTGGAGCCTTGCTGTGCAACCAGCAAATAAAAATAAATAAAATTGGGAACTATATTTTCAATAGGAGAGAGAGAGAGAGAGAGAGAGAGAGAGAGAGAGAGAGAGAGAGAGAGAGAGAGAGACTGAGACTCTTGTCACAGCCCCAGCCTTCTTGCTTCAGCACCACAGTAAGAGGTTGTTTTAAACACTGAAATCAGCTCTGGCCCATGTGGCTTAGTTGGTTGAGTGTTGTCCCAGCCGATAGATGATGTTTCTCTCTCTTTCCTTCTTTCTCTAAAGAAAAATCAATAAAAACACGGATTTTAAAAAATAAACTTTATATCACCTAATTGCCTTCTTTCACCATTTGTAACAACACACACGCACTCACACACAGAAGGAGAGCAGGTGGACAGTGATGCAATATAAAAATGGAGACAGTGAGTATAGGTTACGTTTTTTAGAAGCTTGGCCATAGGGAGAGAAAGAGAAAATTCAGGGTTAAAAGAGGGTTTGGCAGGGTAAGGAAGGGGCCGTGTCTAAGTGTCTGAGATGCCTCACAGTCTGAGCACCTTCATAGTTACAAGGGAAGCAAGACACGCCCTTCAAAGCGTCAGCCCAATTCTCCCTCGACCTTTCTTGCTTGACGTCTTAGGTTTTACCTGCGTGAAGGCCTGTTGTGACAGGTAGTCCTTCTGTGAGTAGAAAATGTTGGCAGGCAGAAGAGACAGGGACATCAAAAACAAACAGAAGTTCAGACTTATTCTGGTCCAAACATTTCTTTGGAGATCATATGCTTTTTCCAGTCTGGGTCTTGCAAAAAGGCCGTAATGCCACCAGCAGTCCTGTTATCGCTGTGGAGGGCTGAAGGTTGGAGGAAACGTTCAATTAAAACCCTGTCTTCCTCTGCTGGGTAATAGATTTGACATTTGCAGAAGGTTAGCAGGCAGCAGTGACTGTCATTGCACACCCCATAAATCGGGGAAGGCATATATATATATATATATATATATATATATATATATATATATACACACACACACACACACACACACACACACACAAACACACACACATTAGGGGCCTGGTGCACGAAATTCATGCACTAGGGGTGGGGGGTCCCTCAGTCCAAACTGCCCCCTCTCACATACTGGGAGTCCTCAGGGGATGGCCTACTAAAGGCTTAAGGGATCAGGCCTAAGCCGCAGTCTGGCCTCCCTTTGTGGGAGGCAACCGGGCTGATCAGGGGAAGGCACCAGCCCTATCACCCCACTGCTGCAGCCACTGGCAGTCACCACAGCCATCAAGGTGTTTTCATCAACAGAGACTCCAATCCCTTCACCATGAAAAAATGACAACTTTCTTTAGGCATTTTCAAGATGTGTCTTTCATAGGATATGACATTTCTTTCTTTTTTTTTTTTTTTATCCTCACCTGAGGATATGTTTCCATTGACTTTTAGAGAATGTGGAAGAGAAAGGGAAAGAGAGAGAAACATCAAAGTGAGAGGAACACTTTGATTGGTTGCCTCCTGCATGAGCCCTGACCTGGGCCCTGGCCAGGGAGGAGCCTGCAACCTAGGTACATGCCCTTGGTCAGAATTGAACCCAGACCCTGCAGTCAGCAGGCCGAGGCATTATCCACTGAGCCAAACCAGCTAAGGCAGGATATGACATTTCTTAGCCCTCTAGCAGCAGACCTTCGTTTTTTTCTCCAAAAGTGTGGTGGAAAAACCCTAGATCACCTTTTTGGATTCTTATTACCCAAGTTACTAAGAATATTACCAGTGGCATACAGGAAGCTTAGCCAATGAGCATTCAGAAAAGGTGTTTCCTCTGTAGTTCACACCAATCGCCAGCTGGGCCCTGGCCAGGTCTAAAACCTCTGGCCGAAGCTTTAGGCCTGGACAGAGGATCCCCAGCTCCCTCTGATCACCAGCTCCATCCCTTCCCAAGCCGAAAGCCTCTGGCCAAGGCTTTAGGCCTGGGTATGGGCCCCCCAGCTCCCTCCAATCACTGGCTCCGCCCCCGCCCCCCCCTCAGCTCTAATTGCAGCCTTGGCCCTGCCCAGGAGCCCCTGGCTCAGGCTCTTCCCAGGCTGCTCAGGGCCCACACGGGGCCTACCTCAGAGTGACTTGGGTGCCAGAATGTTCCCTGGACCCAGGCGCTGGGTGCCTATGTGTGCAAATTAACCGCCATCTTTGTTGGGTTAATTTGCATACTCACTCTGATTGGCTATGGGCGTAGTGGAGGTACAGTCAATTTACATGTTTGTCTATTATTAGGTAAGATATATACCCTATCTAATAAAATAGTAATATGCAAACTATCCATCACTCTGTTACACCCACAAGCCAATCAGGAGCGAGTATGCAAATTAACCCAACCAAGATGGCTGTGGCCACAGAGAGAGCAGGAGGGAGGCTTGGGTTTCCCTGATGATGGAGGAAGCCAAGCTTTCTGCACACCCTGGTTGGCCCAAGCCTCCACTCCAGGCTACAAAGTTTCAATTATAGAAGATAAATAAATCCCAACAAAAATGGTAGCAGCCACAGAGCTAGAGAAAGCAGGAGGGCAAGGAAGCCAAGCTTTCCACCTGCCCTGGCCAGCCCAGGCCTCCACTCCAGGCTACAAAGTTTCAATTATAGAAGATAAATAAATCCCACCAGAAATGGCTGCTGCCACAGAGAGAGCAGAAGGCTTGGCTCTGCTCCAGGCTACAAAGTTTTAATTGTAGAAGATAAATAAATCCCAGATACCAGGGCTTCCACTTGGGTCGCCGGTGGGCTTGGCCAGCCTGCAAACCATCACAGGCCCCTTTGCCCAGGCTGCCCCACGCCCCAAGGGAACCCCCACCCTGATCTGGGACACCCTTCGGGACAAACCAGCTGGCCCCCACCCATGCACCAGGCCTCTATCCTATCTAATAAAAGAGTAATATGCCAATTGACCATCACTCCAACACACAAGATGGCTGCCCCCATGTGGTCAAAGATCCTGCCCCCATGTGGACACAAGATGGCCACCACAAGATGGCCAGCAGGGCAGGGCAGTTGGGAGGGACCAGGCCTGCAGGGAAGGGCAGTTAGGGGCAAACAGGCTGGCAGGGGAGCAGTTAGGCATCAATCAGGCTGGCAGGGGAGTGGTTAGGGGGTGATCAAGCTGGCAGGCAGAAGCAGTTAGGGGCAATCAGGAAGGCAGGCAGGCGAGCATTTGGGAGCCAGCAGTCCTGGATTGTGAGAGAAATGTCTGACTGCCTGTTTAGGCCCGATCCCACTGGGAAGGGCAGTTAGGGGCAAGCAGGCTGGCAGGGGAGCAGTTAGGCATCAATCAGGCTGGCAGGGGAGTGGTTAGGGGGTGATCAGGCTGGCAGGCAGAAGCTTTAGGCCTGGACAGAGGACCCCCAGCTCCCTCTGATCACCAGCTCCACTGGGATCGGGCCTAAACGGGCAGTTGGACATCCCTTGAGGGGTCCCAGATTGGAGAGGGTGCAGGTTGGACTGAGGTACACCCCCCCTGTAATATATATATCTGGAGAGAGAGAGAGAGAGAGAGATTTCAGAGAGAAAGGGAGAGGGAGAGAGAAATAGAAACATCAATGATGAGAGAGAATCATTGACTGGCTGCCTCCTGCAATCCCCCTACTGGGAATAGAGTCTGAAACCCAGGCATGTGCCCTTGACCGGAATCAAACCTGGGACCCTTCAGTCCGCTGGTATGTGAGCCAAACCAGCGAGGGCTCCGGGAAGGCTTTTAGTTGCAGGCTGAGAAAACAACAGATGAAGGGCTCAGGCAGCCCTGCGTGTTCACGATGCAGTCCTGTCTGCCTCCTAACGCCCACCGCCGTCTCCGCGGAACCTCCCCAGCATGCCGCTTTGGCAGCTCCTTCCAGGGGCGTCCAAGAGAAAAGATCACTGCTGCCTGTGGGCCTGCTGAAATCCTTCCTCACTCAGAATTTGCAAACCCAGAAAGATGCTGTAAGATCTTCCGCTAATTTTCAAAAGGTGAGAGTAATTAACAGTGTGAAGGGAGGTGTTTCCCAAGATCATTAAAGTGGATATTTGCCTGGGAGTTTCACCGTTTACAAAATCCTTGAGACACTTAGTGGAATCCTCACAATAATTCTGTATTTCTCCCATTCTAAATGTGAGAACGTGGAGACTCAAGTATTATCTTTTAAATTCTGCTCCTTCCTGATTTTTGCTCCCTCCACCATTCCCCACTGCTCCAAAAAATAAACAGAATTTTTAAAATGAGGTGGCATAACTCACAAATGGGTGGGAAAGACGGCTATAAAGTTTGGGTGACACAGATCAAAGTGAGGGCTGATCTCAGGCAAAACTGAAAAACCACCTTTGGTGGCCCTGAGCGCCTTTTTGTCCCCCATCCTCCAATGCCCGGGGCCCTCATTCTTCCCCTTTGCTAAGCAAGGCAACTCTCTGTGTGGCTCACATACCCTACACTCGGGGGTCACTGATTCTCCCCTCCTGCAAAACTTACCTGGCCTTGCCTGTGTCCTGCTCCCTTGGCCTCTCTGCAAGCAATGGATCTATTCGAATCTGATCATTAGAGTCCCTAGGGAGCACCTTCCATTCCAAGAGTCATGATTCTCCGCAGGTGGCTACCCTCCCGGATAGCACCGCTGCCTTGACCAGAGCTCTGTTGACTCAACACGAACCCCACAGTGATGTGAGCGTTCCGGGCCCGCCACAGCTACTAGCCGTAGCTATCACTGGGCGGGGGCTGAGCCTCTTGCCAGCCTCCCTCACTCAGAGCATTGCTGCCTCTCCATCACTCTGATCACGATCAAAGCTAATGGCCACGAATAACCTCTCAAAGTAAAAACAGCCCAGAAAATAGAAAAAGGCTAGTGTGGTGGCTTTGAGTTTGCAAAGGCTCAACCTAGTCTTTGCTGCTTCTGTCCAGCAGTATAAAGACCACCTACGTGGGAAAGGGCACCTTTTGAAATACTCCGTGTGAGTGGTCGTGATGGCCCAGGCAGGTGTTGGCCAACAAATCAGCCCCTGACGCCCCTGGAAGCCGGCGCCAGGGAAGTGGTTACCTGAAATAGCCAGAAACAGATGGAGGCAGGGATGACTGTCAGCCTACCCTGAGGAATGTCAGATCAAAGCAGCATTGGCTAGATTTTGTCACCTTCCAAAAACTAAGGAAGAGCATGAGATTGAGAATGAGAAATGGAAGGAACAGAGGAAGTTGCTGGGGTGACAGTGTTCCATGAATAAACAAGGAAAGCCACCCACAAATCCAAGAGAGTTACCGACAAAGGTCACAGCCCACACTTGTTTTCCTGCCTGAAGGCTGGGTGGGATCTGAACCAGGTGAGAGGTGTAGGGTGGACGGCATCCAAAGACCTGCTCCCTGGGATCGGCTAATAATACAGCTAGTATCCTGCTGGGGCATCTTTACTTCTTCTAGAACGTGATGGCCTTTCTTCCAGGAGGTTATATAACAGGCTTTGCTGAGAGTCAGTACCAAGAATCAGTTAATGCTGCTAGGAGATCGGCCAAGTGGAGCTGTGGGGCCACGTAAACAACCCATCCTGCAGCCTGTGGCCAAGGCCGCCCTGACTGTGCTTCTGGGTTCAGCTGTGATACGGGGCTGAAGGCCCAATGCCCATTAGAGAGGCCTGCCCGAGGTGGGATCCTGAGATGTGAATGTCTTCCTTAAGGCTCAGTGGACTGGGAGGTCAGCACCCTGGTGCGCCCTGTGAAGGACGCTGAGCCCGGCCAGGCTACCAGAGACCCCCAGGGGCACCTCCTCCAGCCAAGATGAACCACAGCTCCAACGGACAAAGCCCAGATGATGGAATCTGTCTTGGACAGATTGAATTCTTGAATTCTTCTTTCCTGGACTCTGAGAAATATAAGAGCAACTTTTGAAGAGAAACTGTGAGGACAAGAAACACTGGAGAGGCCCTAGTTGGTTTGGCTCAGTGGATAGAGCATCAGCCTGTGGACTGAAGGGGCCTGAGTTCGATTCCAGTCAAGGGCACATGTCTGGGTTGTGGGCTCGATCACCAGTGAGGGGGCATGCAGGAGGCAGCCAGTCAATGACTCTCTCTCATTGATGTTTCTATCTCTCTCTCTCCCTCTTCCTTCCTCTCTGAAATCAATAATAAAAATATGTTTTTTAAAAAATAAAAAGAAAGAAACACTGGAGAGGAAACTGAGGTGGTCTCTGAGTTCAAGGTCTGCGCTCCTACAGTCAGCTCAGCCACCTACAGTGGAAGGGTCTTGGGCAACTCAGCAAACCTCTCAGGACCTCATTCCTCGTCTGCAAAATGGTATAACAAGACCTTGACAGGTCTTTCCTGAGCTCCAAATAAAACAGCACGTGTAAAAATGCTCAGGAAACCAACAGCACACACACACTTGTAAACTCTGCTGTTACCTAAGAGGTGAGAAACCTGTGACCTGAGGAAATTAAATAGCCCACTTGCTCATTGTCTTAGGTGTTCTTCCCCCCAGAGACAGACCCTCAAACAAGAGTTCAAATGCAAGTAGTTTATTTAAGAGACGTGAGAAAACAGAGAAGTGGGACAGTGAGCCCAGGGAAAGAAGGCAGCCAGTGAGGGCAACAGGAGGTTAGTCCCTGAGGACGGTCTGGGAGTGGAGCAGAACATGGGCCTCGTGGTGACCCCCCTCCCACCCACCGTGCAGTCGGGGAGTCGGAGGGCTTATATCCTCTCCCCAGAGTAATTTGTTGAGGCTGCAGAGCCCGGGCACAGGCCCCCCACAGCTGCTTGGAGAAAGCCTGCTGACAAAGGGAAGACGAGGCTGGCAGTGAGCTTGACCAGGGCGCAGCGAAGTGGTGAGGCCCCCAGATGTGTGACCTCACAGGGACTTTGACAGCTAGCCATTGGCAGAGGTAAGATCAGGACTCGGTGCCTGTCATCCGTCCACTTTGCGGCTCTCCTCTGACCTTGTGGATGAGCAGTCCCGGCCTCTCGAGGTTTCTGCCCACACTGCTTTCTGCCAGGGGACAGCACCCTGGGGTCAGAGCCCAGAGATGACATCTCTTGGCCAAGCTGTCTTCTCCAGGCTCTCACACTCGGCCCACAGTGCCCAACCTTGCAAGTCCTGACATGAGAATCCACAGACTGTTTTCAGGCCTAGGGGATCTTTTATCAGGATATTGATCTAGGGACACAGTTTGGCAGGAGAGAGAACAAGACCCAGGACAAGGGGCAAGAAAGAAGAAAGGCAAGTGCGTGAGTCCACGTGGCAAGATCCTCAGGGCGGGGAGGGTACAGGACCTCAGCACCTGGCTCAAGCACTAATTCTAGAGACAATGAGCCCGCTTATGGTTCAAGAAACACACATGTCTGATCAGGGCTCAGAAGCTGAGAGTGGGCCAGCACTGAGCTGCACACGCACCCTCAGCCATGTGGGGGTGACCCGATCTCCAGAAGGAAAAGCAGCAAGCACTGGGCTCTCTCCAGCCAAACCCGGCAACGTGATCAATGGGCTGCTGAAGGCTCCTTGGCCCTGACAGTCTAAAATCTGGATGAGGAGAAGCAGGTGCTTGCAAAGATTCTGCTCTGTTTGTGTTTTGGTCTGGGGGAAGGCCAAAAGGGGTAAAGGGAAAATAAAAACAGAAAAACGTAACAAAGAACTGAGTAAGGAAAATCATGACCCCCTTAGGCATTGGCCTCACCCCTGCTGTTTCATGTCTTCAATGCGAAGACGCACGGTTGTTCATATGTTAACTTCTATGAGATGGGCTTGCATCTTGCAGAAACGGTGGCCTCCATCTCTCCCAACCAGAAGGCCGACCGCTGTGGTGGATTGTGGCTGCCCATGAGCCCCAATGTGGTGAGAGCTATGCTCATTGTCTAGGCTCATGCACAGAGTTTAAAATGTCTTCAAACCTGAATAGTAAAATGTTGGTAATTGCTGAAGTCAGATAATGGACTCATGGGAGTTCCTTATTCCATTCTTTTCACTGTTTTTATACGCTTCAGCACATCCGTAACAAAAAGGAATAAAGTCTTCCAAAATATACAGTGATTCAGCATTGAAGTGAAACGCTTATTGTGTGTTTTTTAGAAAAAGAAGAAAATAGAGCAGTCGGGTATCAATGTGACATTAGTGAAACAAATATTTAACACTGAAGGAATAACTTGCAATTTTTACATTTTCAGAGAAAATAACAAGCAAGCTCTTTTTGGGGCCTAAGAAAGAAAGATATCTATAAATGGATGAAGCCAGGCAATGTTGGTTACAGTGCCTGAGACTGCAGGCAGCAGTTACCTAGACTGAAATTTGTAAAAGAAATTTAGAAGCGATGTGACCAAGTCACTAGTCCTACTGTAGTATCACTGAGACCTTGTATCCTCTTTCAAATGATGCATAAAACTACGTGCACTTTCCCATTGATGATGTCTTGGAGTCAATATAATACAGTATATCCCCAGTCTTGGGTACCTCTAGTGTTGACTATCTAATGCAAAATTTAGAAATACACGTATTTATGGAAAGACATAGAGGCTGGCAGTGAGCTTGGCTCTCCTTTGGAGAGCCCTGCATTTGCCTAGACCAGTGGTTGGCAAACCTCGGCTCACGAGCCACATGCGGCTCTTTGGCCCCTTGAGTGTGGCTCTTCCACAAACTACCACGTGCGGGCGCCCACGTACAGTGCGATTAAAACTTCGTGGCCCATGTGCAGACGTCGGTTTTCAGCCTGGTCGAGTCTATTTTGAAGAAGCGGCGTTAGAACACTCAAGGGGCCCAAGAGCCGCATCTGGCTCGCGAGCCACGGTTTGCCGAACACAGGCCTAGACGAAATGCTTTAATGGGAGATAGTCAAGCGTCAGCTCCAAGATCACAGACTCTGGAATCTGACTGCCTGGGTTTGAATCCCAAGTCTGTCGCTTGCCAGCTGGGTAGCCTCAGACCAGTTACCTAACTGTTCAGTGCCTCTGTGCTCTCATCTGCAGAACGAGGTCAATAAAGGTGGATCCTTCATGAGGTTGTGTGAAGATGAAATAAAATAATGTCTGCAAAGGATGAAGGCGAGTGCCTGGCCCAGAGGACATTTTTGATGAACTGAGAGGCTATGGCTGAGAGGGGTAGGCTATGTTTACTCCTGGAAAGGAGTAGGTGGGAATTCAGAGAGATGAACTCAAGTGACAGCTCCTCCTGAAATGCAGCGCTGCCCTCAGGACTCCCCAAGTAAAATCACGCAGGTGTGTTTACTAGGAAACATGCTAGTGGTGAATCCCAGGTGGGACAGGAAGAGCTGAAAACAGAATCAGAAGGCAGAAGCGGCCCTGAGCAAGTAAGTCCCCAGGAATCAACTGGAAGGCTGCGGATTGTCACAGGCCACGCCATTTGGGGCTAGATCTGTTAAACCTAAATTCTCCTGCTAAGTTAAGCATACTATCTACATTTTCTCTTTCAAAGATGTCCAAGTGGCCCCATCCCAGTGCCACCCCCGGTCAGCCAAAGGGTTGCACTGAGAAGAAATGGAAGGAGGCACTTGGGTTCCTGAGAAAGCCGCTCTGTGAGGGATGAGTCATGCCTGTTCTAGGCATCGGAGGGTTAAGTCCCAGCACACAAGCCACATGCCGGCCCCCTTGGCCTCCAGCCAGACCTGCATCCCCATGATATTGGGAATGAAGTCAAAGTGAGAAAGGCCCCAGCACACAATGCCCTCTGTGCCACCTGGCTGCCCAGGACCCTGGCATCTTGCCTGGCCCTCATCAGACCGCACCCTGAAGTCAAGAGATTAAACCAGTGGTTTCCAACATGGGACATATGCCCCAATCGGGGGGGCGGGGGGGGGCAATTTGATTTTTAAGGGGGGCTATTTGAGAATGAGTTATTAACAGTGAATTTTTTTTTCATTTCTTATGGTTCTGGGGGCCTCGTATACAAATAAATATATTTTGTGATATATTTATGCATTTCAGTTCTCTATTGTTTTGAAACTTTGCTATTTTTTCATATCACTTCATATTATTATTTTTTTAACAATTTCTTAGTGATTTCTCCCTCAGTACTTCAACTGTCCTTTTGTTCTTTTATTTTTCTCTTCCAAGGATGCCATGTTCTTTGGAAGCTTGTTTATGGCCTTTCAGGCTTCCTCCATGTGAATAGGAGTTCACTTTCTGAATAATAAGAATGATATGTCACAGCAGGGCATCAGGATTTTAGAGATGCTTAGGTGGGGCGTGGCCAAGTGAAGGTTGGGAACCACTGCACTAAACGGAGTCTCAGGCTACTGATTCACAGTGAGGTGATTCTGTCGATGAGTCCTGTCACGTAGGGATTTTCCATCCTAAATCAAGCACCAGCCTGTGTCCAGGGAATTCTTAGCCACTACAAGATACAGCTATTCCATCCATAGGCAGTTAATTAGTAGCAGCTAAATGAATTGAGAATTGTAAAATCCATATTGCCAGCTTGAGAAGTGTTTGCTGAAATATGTGGCAAGAAAGGAGAAAGAGTTGTTTCAGAGCTCAAATCGACCTCAGCAATCATTCTATTTAAATCTCCTTGGACAAAGGAAGGCATTGAGGCCTCGATTTCACAGAGCACCTGAGGCAGCTTCTGAATGGTGAGCTCCAGGATCTGTGGAGCCCGGGGCTTCTCCTCTCCTAACGCTGGAAGGGCAGGGCACACTCCACTCCACCCTTGCTGCCTTCCTGTGACTGGGGGCAGATTGGACCAATTGGGAAATTATCTGCTCAAGGAACACAAACTCCATCAAAGACTCAGCCCCCCTCTGCCAGGGTGGAACCATCCATCTGTATTTTTTCTGAATCCCAAGACCAGAGGAATTCTCTCAGTGCATCTATTAGCACCTTATCTCAGAGGTTAGCAACAGACAGCAAAAGAGGTTTAAAATAATTTTTTTAATAAAATAAAAAAACTTTTTTTAATTAAAAAAAAATAAAGGTTTTAGACCACGCAGCCTCACAATGAGTGAGCCATTATTTCTGCCTGAATGGCAGGTTCCCAAGTCTATCTCCACGTGGCCTACGGTGGTATTTTATGCAATTTCTTCAGAAGACTCCTTTTAAATGTAAGCATGCTACTATGGAGGGCACTTTCCTAATCCATTAACCCTGAAGCATGTCTTGGTTTGTGCAATTTGCAGAGCACAGCACAGGTCCATGCCCTCGGATGGAAGGGCCAGGGCAATTCTTGTGCTTCCCACATGTTATGATTGAGGTGATCAGAGGCTGCTCTTGCCCCTCCTTGGGACTAGGAAAATGGGGTGGGGCGTCCCCAGCACTAGGAAAGTGGTGGGGAGGGAGGGAGAGGCGGAAGGGGCTGTGGTCCTAGCAATGGCAGGAGTGATGCCATTCTTCTTGTGCTCCTCACTCATCATGTTTGTAATACGCACACCATTGTGTGTAGCTGTCATTTATTCCTTTTCACTGTTGCATAATATTCCACTGTATCTAGGTGTCACAATTTATTTCTCTGTCCCTCTGTTAATAGACACTCGGGTTGGTTTCAGTTGGTAACAATCGGGAACGAAGCTATTAGGAACATTGCTTATTGTTTATACATCCTTCCTGGTGCACTTGTGCACACATTCTTCATAGTTTGTCCCCAGAAAAGATGCTCCAAGTCATAAGGAATAAAGATCTTCAACTATAGTTTTCCAAGGTCTTTGCACCATTTTATGTTCCAGGTGAGGAAAAATTTCCTCTGCTCCACATCTCACCAACACTTGGTATTTCAGAGTTAATTTTAGCCTTTTGGGTGAGTTTGTAATGATATTCCTTGATGGTTTTATTCTGCATTTCCTTGATGGCTAGTAGAAGTAAGCACATTCTCACATATTTATTGCCCATTTACATTTCCTTTTTATGAAGAGTGCATTGCAATCCTTTGCTGACTTTTCTTTTGAATTATTTGTCTTTTTCTTATTGATTTGAAGGAGTCATTTATGTATTCTGGGCATACATAAATGCCCAGAATACATAAATATTCTTTTGTAATAATAATTGGTGAAAATATCTTTCCCTCCCCATAGTTTGTCTTTCACTTTCTTATTGGTGTTTCTGCTGAACAAAAGTTCTTAGTTTTTTTCCATTGTCCATACACACAAAATAAAGTGGGTACACATAACTTAATTTCACAGAACCTCACTAACTGGTACTCACTACTTAGAACATTTTCTCTAAGCTCCACTTTTGGAATGAAGCAAGTAACACTTGCTGTTATTTTCAAGGATTCACTCAAATGAACAATTTCGAGGTTGAGTCTTTAAACACAGTGGCCCTGGATTCGGGATCTGCGGATGTCAGGGTTCTGGCACCCATAATGAGAACTTTAACAATGTCAGTTCAGTTGACAGATGAGACAATGAATTGGATCTATTCCACAGCCCCAGCCCTAGGCCAGCTATCACTAGAAGCAAGAACTAGCAACCGGAGGCTCCACAGCAGCCAAGTCATCAGATCCAGCTCTCTGATCTAACTTAGACTCAATTAGGCAGAAAAGTCGACTCAGGCAGTTTAGAAATTATTTAAGCAGCAGGAGTTAAGATGGAAATCTTTCTTCACAACCCATCACACAGAGCTTCCCAGGTAGCAACTCTTCAATAAATACTTACTAACAGATACCGATTACCCTTCATAAATCTAGATTATTCTATTAGCCAATTCCTGCTTTGCTGTGTGTGTATTGATAACCAAGGTCAACAGTCACAGACACACACAGGCACCATCCATCCTGCCATCACCTCTGGTCCCTGGCTTTCCTGTCTCTATTTGGAAGCTGGATGCTAAGGGGCCAGGTCTAATTCTTAGAATGTGAGCAAATTGCTTTCTCCAAACCATGTGAGCTTGCTTCTCTCCTTGAGAATTTGGTAAAAGTCACATTCCTACCTTGCCCCTGACACAAACGGGTCTCTGAAGTATAGCAGAGATGGCCCCAGGTGGTGGTGGCCTCCACGGATTGCTGGCCTCCTCCTTCAGACTGCTCCTTCTTGCCGTTGGCAGTGAGCCCCAGAGGATGCTCAGGCAACCCCAGAACACAGCCAGGAAGGACATGGTACTGGTATTGGGGTGGGAAAGTGACATGGGGACCTGTACTCCTTAAACTGTTTTATGCATTTTTGATACTTGGAAGGGTATTGCTAAGAATGGTACCTGACAACTTAATGGATGATAAGTTCAAAGCTCACACAATTGCTCCTCTAACTGTCAGTAGGCAAGAAATACATGGAAAATAAGCTGTCTTAGACTTTAGGCAGTATTATGGGCTGAGTTGTCCCCCCGAAATCCACATGTTGAAATTCTAACCTCAGTACCTCCAAATGAGACTGTTGTCCTTGAGACCTGTTCAGAAGTCTCACAATGTCCAGTTAAGTGCATTCACTTGGTCAAAGGAAGTCACAGGATCTGACTCAATGGGAGGAGAATTAAGTCCACTCCTTTTTAAATATATATATATATTTTTTTTTTTTAATTTAAAGTTAACATTCATTATTACTTTGTATTAGATTCGGGTGTACAGTATAGTGGTTAGACAATCTTTACAAAGTGATCCTCTCAATAATCCCAGTATATGCCTGGCACCATTCATAGCTATCACAATATTATTGACTACTAGAGTCCCAGTGCACGAATTCATGCACCAGTGGAGTCCCTCGGCCTGGCCTGCAGGATCGGGCCAAAACCAGCTCTCTGACATCCCCCTAGGGGTCCCAGATTGTGAGAGGGTGCAGGACCGGCTGAGGGACCCCACCAGGGCACGATCAGGGAGTGACGCGAGAGGTTGGCCAGCCAGGGAGGGACTACAGGAGGGCTCCAGGATGTGTCTGGCCTGTCTCACTCAGTCCCCATTGGCTGTACCCCAGCAGCAAGCTAAGCTACTGGTTGGAACGTCTTCCCCCTGGTGGTCAGTGCATGTCATAGTGACTGATTGACCAGTTGACTGTCTGCCCCCTGGTGGTCAGTACATGTCTTAGCAAGCAGCTGAGTGGCCTTAGCATATCATTAGCATACTGCACTTTGATTGGTTGAATGGATGACCGGACAACCTGACACTTAGCATATTAGGCTTTTATTATATAGGATATTGCCCATGCTGCACTTTACATCCCTTTATAATGAGGAGCTGCCCTTAAGATATCTTTATCTCCCCAAGGCTGCCTGACTTCTAAAGAGTTCTGACATGTCCAGAAGCCCTTTCTGAGAGGTGGTCACTTCAGTAGATCTTGTTGGTTTAGTTCTACAACTTCATTCATCCAACCCACTGTGTGTCTGGAACACAGCCTGCAGAGAGGATTTGCATATTTGTCTGGATAAACATTCACAAAAAATTAGAGCTTAACTGGTGGCCTGATATATCTTACAATCTGACTTCAAGGCAAGAGATAGGTGCACACACTTATCATCAGTAACTTGACTAATGAATATGTAAGGAAAATGCATATCCACTGCTGGCATGTAAGTGAGAATGTGGAAGGTAGTTCAAACTCCGTGGAGACAGTCTGTGCTCCTAACCATGGTCATGGTCATAATATCCTTCTGCAGCCTCAGCCAAAAAGGGTCCCATCTCCTATGGAAATCATAGCAAATTTCAAACAAATAAAGTGAAAATTAGTAAGATTTTTCCCCCTTAAATGGCTATATGAAAGCTTCAAATAGTTCTTCCTCATCAAATTGACCCCATCAGGAATTTCAGGCTCATAACTTTCATTCCATCGGCTTCATCGCCCAGATTAAAAGACTTGTTTATACGAAAGCATTTTTTCTCTTTCTGAAAAGATTATACACACTTCAAAGTTTAAAAAAAATAAAGACACAAAGAAATGAGATAAAAGCAGCTAGAAATTCCTAGCTAGAAATAAAACTATTAACAATTTAGAATCTTTTCCTCTGGGTCTTACATATTATATAATATTTTTCAATGAATAATGGTTTTGTTAAAGAACCTAAACTATCACAAATCAGGGCAGAGTTCCATAATTAGTGGCAGGGGCGAAGACAGAAGACACTCTCAGCTACTGAATTGGAAAGGCCGGAAATGAATGGCGCCATAAAGATCCCTGTTTTTCATTAATGTTTAACGCAGACACTTTATTTATAAGGAGATTCTAAATTCCAGGCTGGTCTCACTGGCTGCCCTTGATAGAGGTAGCCTGTTTGTCACGTTAATGAAGGAAAAGTTCCAAGTTCTACAAAGATTTTTCCCCCCAGAGCTGAATGGCAGAAAGAGGTGTTGGCAGGTTGGGGTGGAATCCAGGTGAACCTGACTAACATCACTTCTTTACCTTTGAGGCTATGCCCGCTGGGACAGGTGAGAGGCAATGCCTAGAGGCAAAGCCACAGCCCAAGGGTTAAGCAAACGGGACTCCTATCTATAAGACAAGTGGTTCCCAAACTTGAGCTGGCATCAGAATCCCTCAGAGAGCTTTATTTTTTATTTTATTTTTTAACATATATATATATATATATTTTTTTTATTGATTCCAGAGAGGGAGAGGGAGAGATAGAAACATCAATAATGAGAGAGAATCATTGATCGGCTGCCTCCTGTGTGCCCCACACAGGGGACCTAGCCCGCAACCCGGGAATGTGCCCTGCCCTCCTGGTTCATAGGTCGATGCTCAACCACTGAGCCACGCTGGCTGGGCCCTAAGAGAACTTTAGAAAACACAGATTGCTGAGCCCGACCCAGTTTCCAATTCAGTAAATCTGGATGGGGCCTGAGAACTTGCATTTCTAATGAGAGTGGGGGTCCCAGGACCACACCATGAGAACCCCTGGTTTAGCCTCACATTTGACTGTTCATCAAAGGTTCAGAGCCCAGGTTCACGGCAGACAAACCTGATTTTGATTCTTGCCTCCATCATCTAACAGCTGTGTGAACTTAGCAAGTAATTGAATTAATCGAGCCTCTAGTCTAGTTCCTCACAAGCAGAAACGAGATAATTATAAGGCTGTTTCGAGAAATGTGCACATTGCCAAGGTCACCGTAAATATTCAATACATGATTATTATTCTTTCCATTCAAGTCCCACCTCGACACCCTTCTGGAATCTCTCTGCATCTGTTGGTACTGATCACCCAGGCTCTAAAATGCTGCCTCACTCCCTCTCCTTTCCAACCTGCCCTTCTGGTGAGGAACCACCTTCTCCCGCCCCCACAGGAAGCCTCCCAACTCCAAGAGCAAGGGGCCAGGCTAGTCCTCTGCTGCCACCTTGTGGCCTGCACTCACCTAACAACTTGCAGGCTAACCAGTCAAGGTGGAGCTCCTGGGCTGCAACCAAAAAAAAACACACACACACAAAAAATGGGAGCTAAGCCAGGGGGCCAGGGGTGGTGCCCACTCAGGCTGCTCTGCAGGTAAGAAGACCGTGGGGAAGGGCTCCCGACCGGATGGGTCTGAAGGACAATTCAAATCCTGAGAACCACAAAACAACCAGGTGCTCAGATTGGGACCGAAGCCAGGAGAGCTCCCTGACAGCTGATGCTCAGGTAGGAGCCTGGAGGCTTCCACTGACCTCACTCCTGGCCTGGCCAGTGGCCTTCTGAGCAGGACCGCAGGATAATATGTGCCTGGGGGCATTTCTGAGGACTCCTGGGACCTGGGGGCTGATCGGGACCTTCGGACTCCTCTTGGGGGCTGCCGCTGCCAAGGCCACTTCAGGGAAAAGGCTGTTGCAGGGGCCCTGACACTCCCACACTGGAACCCGTTTCTGATGAACTGCTCATTAGGCCAGGTCTATGGGGCAGAGACCCAGTGCTTTAGCAGGGAAAGGAGCAAGACAGGGAGGCATGCGAGCAACCAAATGAATTCCCAAGACATGCTGTGTCTTGTCTTTCATTCCCATTGTCCCCTTCCCTCAGGGGAACTGATTTACTGAAGTGTCACAATTCAGTGGGGGTCCCGGAAGGATTCTTGCAAGTGATTGTTTTTTGTTAATACTTCATCCCTCCCCACTGGAAAGCAGACCTCGTCATGAAAGTTTGAACAGACCCCATAACTTTGGGGAGACATCTGGTTATTAAAACATATAAACTTCTCCATCCTTCTGCCAAGGCGTGGGCCGGGCAGGGACCCTGGCTCCTGGAGCAGAGGAGAGAGCAGAGAGGCAGTCTGCCTCCTTCCCCTTCACCTGCAGGTTGCAGAGGGAGGTGAGGTCAAGGTGGAATGTCTCTCTACTCAACTGCCATTCTCAGAGCCTCTCACTGCTGGTTGTAGCTGCTGTCCTGGCAAATACAAACTGGCCTCCAGGTGGCAGGAAACCAGTGCCAGCTCTGCCTGGGGGGCTCCTTGGAGGAACTGCAAAGGTCCCCTGAGCACAGCTCCCTGGGGGAGAGGGAGCTCCAGCTACACGTCCCCACTCACCCCATGGCAGGACCACCACCAGCAGTGACCCGGCAGCATCTGCTGCCCCGGTGCGCTGGCAGGCCCACTTGTTGGTACAGTGGGTCCCTTCTGTGCGCTTTCCCTCATCCACAGGGAACCTCCATGTCTTTGCCACCAAGCCACATGAACGTAGACTGTTTCCATGACACCTACTCTGGACCCCGCACACCGAGCCGGGACAGATGAGCAGTGAGCATCCCTCTAGGCCAGTGGTCGGCAAACTCATCAGTCAACAGAGCCAAATATCAACAGTACAACGATTGAAATTTCTTTTGAGAGCCAAATTTTTTAAACTTAAACTTCTTCTAACGCCACTTCTTCAGAATAGACTTGCCCAGGCCATGGTATTTTGTGGAAGAACCACACTCAAGGGGCCAAAGAGCCGCATGTGGCTCGCAAGCCGCAGTTTGCCGACCACAGCTCTAGGCAATGAAAGCCATCTGTCACTTCCTATGTGCACCCCAAATCCTCACAGGTGGTGCTCTTGGAGCCTTCCCACCCAACTTGGCCTGAGGGAGGGCAAAGGACCCTGTCCGCTCCCCAACAGCGAGGATGGGACACGCTGTGCTGGACCCTCATACCTCACGTGGGTTCCTGCCAGAGAGCTCTCTGCCCGCCCCATGTTCTCTCCCAGAGTGACAATGCAGCACGGAGTGGGGAGCCCCGCCTGGAACAGCTGCCCCCTCTGAGAAGGCTAGACCAGCAGAGGGGTGCATTTGTGGCTTCTCTTTTCAGAAGGTGGGTCATTTGGTGCCTCTTCATCCTCGTTTTTGGGCCCCTGGGTGCCAATTCTGGGCAAGTGAAAACTCCCACTCAGCTCCCTACACATCCAGTCCCGCAGTCATGCGGGCACCCCAAGGGAGTGAAAGGCAAAGCCGTCTGATTCTTCTCCAGCAGCTGCCGCCCATTCATGCTGGACAGGCCCTTGGAGGCTCACATCAGTTCACATTGCTCCAGAAGAGGGATGTCACCTTGGGCACCCCACCCCCCTCCTCTGGGAGAGGAAGGCAAGACAAGGAAGGGATTAACCAAATGAGGAGGCAAGACAGGCACAGGCAACATGGGCCCACAGGCACATCTGAGGGTCGGGGGTTACCTACGAACAGTTGTCTTCCCTCAGCCTTACATTTCCTCATGCTGCCTTGTGCTTCCTAAAGCATGCTGGACAAAGACAGCTCCATTTATGAACTCACATGGGTTTGGGGGCTGGCAGCAATCCTCTGGTTGGTGGAACAAACACCACTAATAAGGAAAAGGAGGCTGGGAGCCTGGCTGGTGTGGCTCAGTGGTTGAGCATCAACCTATGAACCAGGAAGGAAGGAGGTCACGTTCAATTCTCAGTCAGGGCACATGCCCAGGTTGTGGGCTCGATCCCCAGTAGGGGCTGTGCAGGAGGCAGCCAGTCAATGATGTTCCTCTCTCATCAATGTTTCTCTATATTCCTCTCCTTTCCTCTCTCCCCAGTTGAAACACACGCACACACACACACACACACACACACACACACACACGGAGTCTGGAAGACAGTAAATGACTGGTCCTGAGCCACCAACACTAGCCTCTCGTGACTAAAGCATTTATACCCAGCACCACAATCTTGAATGGGATCTAGCCACTTAACCACCGTCATGCACTGGTGACCAAGGCCTCGAAGGAATGGGGGTGAGGGTGGACAGACATGGTGCATATAAGTTTGGGTAAAAGGAGGAAAGTTCCAGAAATGGAGTCCATGCTCAAGAATTGTGGGCTCAGTTTGGCTGCAGCGCAAGTCCTGTGTGCCTGGACAGAGGGCGAGAGGAAGCTTTGCTTATTAACCATCAACCAACAGAAGGCAAACTCGTTTACTTCAGTGTTTTTCCTCCTCATACAGACCCAAATATGCCCAGATGCACTATGGGAAAATCCCTTCCCAATGCCAAAACTTTCTGAGGGAAAAGAAAAAAATGATTAAAAAAAAAATCCTCCTGAACTGGTTTCAAGCACTTTTGTGTTGTTCTAACTTGTCTTGGCAGTAAAGAAACTTCCTTTTGTGAACTCAGGCCTTCAAAGCCAGCTTTGTCTTCCTGCATGGTATTGATTTGGATTCTCCAGAGGGTCTCTTGACATCTCTCCACATCTTACCTGATTTAATCCAGCAAGTCCAGCAGGTCCCCATTCCCTGACAGGGAGAGGGAGAGGGAGAGACAGAGTCTTCGCCAGAGGTAACAGACCCTCTCCACAGTGGAACGTGGAGCTGAATGCCAAGTACCCACCAGGGCTGGGTGAGCTCCACACATCACAGCACACCCCGCTTGCGGAAAGCACTGAGGGGGCTCCGGGGATGTTCGTGTCCTCAGCTTCCTAACTGGTGCAACCCCACTTGCTGCTCTCCCCCTGGGAGAGCTGGAAGAGCCATTAGGAATTCTAGGTCCCAACCTGGCGCTCCTACCACGCGGTAGGTTCTTCTGCCACTTCTCTCCAGGCCTCAGTTTCCACGTCTGTCAAACAAGGGGCTGGATGGAAGATTTCTAAAGTCCTCCTCAGCTCTCCCTTCTCTCTGATGCAGTGACTGCCTCAGTCCTTCCTGCCTTTGACATGGCATTTAAGGTCTTACCTCAGACTGCCCAGGTGCTAAAACAAACTACCATAGACTGTGGGGAGCTTAAACAGTAGACATGTATTTCTCACAGTCCTAGGGCTGCAAGTTCAAGATCAGTGCTTGACAGTGGTTAAGTGGCTAGATCCCATTCAAGATTGTGGTGCTGGGTAAAAATGCTTTAGTCACGAGAGGCTAGTGTTGGTGGCTCAGGACCAGTCATTTACTGTCTCCCAGACTCCATTGTGTGTGTGTGTGTGTGTGTGTGTGTGTGTGAACTGGGTTCTGGTGAGGGCTCTTTTTCCAGGCCAGCAGATGGCCACCTTCTCACCATGTCCAAGCTCTGGGGTCTCTCCCCCTTCTTATAAGAGCACTAATTCTATCCTGGGGGCTCCACCCTCATAACCTCACCTCCTAACGCCATCACATTGGGTGGAGTTAGGGTTTTAACACATGAATTAAGTCCAGAACAGGTCTTCTTCCAACGTTAAGCCCAGCATGTCCACAGGCATAGAGGAGAGAGAGAGGTTTGCCAGACGGTTTCCACCATAATCCCTCACACACTTGATAACTATTTATCAGCCAATGGAATAAATTTATTCTCTTTATATGTCTGGTCATTCTTGCAATTTGGTTCCTGAGAATCCAAAGCCGACCTCTCAGGATTGGACCCAGACATCTGGCAGCTGGAGCCCAGAACCGTGGGCTCCCCAGGTCCTCTGGGTGCCTGGGCAGGGCGGGGATGGGGACTAGGGCGGGTTACCTGATAGATTAGAGGAAATTTCATGTCACACTTACTATAAACGTGTTTGTAGTCAGGCTCAGAGACCCCAAGTCTCAGAAGAAAGAACGAACATGAAGAGGATGGCGCTGCCAGCTGCCTTCCCGCCCTTCACCTGAAAGAGCAGCTGTCTGTGCCGGCGAGCGGAGCACACTGGGCAGCACTGGCAAAGCTTACTAGACCTGACGCCCACTGCTCACCCCTCAAAACACACACTGAGAAAGGAGGGGATTTCCACCGCCTCTCGGCTCCCTGGGCTCTGGGGGCTACGGAATGTCTACCCTGGGGCCCCAATCGAGTGAAAATGGAGAGAAGAAAGGGGCCGGGGAGGCACCTGGCTTTAGAGAGGAGAAAACCAGGGAGCCCTGTGAGTGGCCTGGGCTTCAGCACCACCGGGAGTCAGGGCATGCAGCCTCAGTTCTCTCACCTGTAACACAGGGGCCGCAATACCTACCCAGGGGCGATGTTCTTCCTCCCTCCCACCCCGAGCAGTGCGGGCATCGAGAAACGATTTGACAAATGTTTCCTGAATACACGTCACCTGTTCAGCGCCAGCTCTGAGTCTGCAGGTAAAATCTCCCGTTATTCTCCCCTAAAGGACCTACGTCCCTCCCTCCTGTCTCACCCTTTCCTCTTCTGTAGTTCTGGGGCCTCCCTGGGAAACCCAAAGAGGGGGGAGAAATGAGCAGGTCCACAGGCAGCAATGGGCCTCCTCTCCCCTCGGGGGTCCCACAGCCTCGCTGTGACGGATTTGGGGTAGAAGTTACCCCGGGGACTGTAAACGCGCCACACCTCGGAACTCTCAACCACGCTGTAAGCCTGGGACCTCAGCGCCAGCTTTTACCTAAAGGGAAAACGTGAGTGCGAAATCCTAACCTGCTCCCCACCCTCCTTCAAGTCCCAGGAATCAGCAAGTTTTGCCTCTTTCCATTTGATTATCATTGATTTTAAGTCACCATTTAGCAGAGACAACAGAACATCACAAACAGACCTTGGGCTACCCTTGGCCCTCCCTCTGGCACTGGAAGTGGATTCGATTTCACTCTCCCAGGCTGTACCCTGCAGGCAGGCGAGGCGAGGCGTGGGCTCCGCTTCCGGCGGGGGGTGGGGGGGGAGGGAGGGGCGGGAGCTTTCAAGGCCGGCAGCTGGGATGCAGGGCTGCATTCAACAGGGGGGCTGCTCCCACCACGAAGCTTCCTGCCTTCCTCCTTGGTGAGATGGCCAGTGACAGAAAAGTGATAGTTTCGTTCATTCCCTTTAACTTCAACTCGCCTGCCTTCCTCATTATTAAAGCCACAGAGAATTTCCTCCTTCACCTGGAAAACTCCTATCGCCCCAGCACCCTTTGCAGCCTTGCCTGACTCAGGTGCCCTGCCCATGGGAAAGCCCATGGGAAACACAATGCCTGCCCCATGGATCATTTCAAATTGTCTCATTACTGCACTAAAAAAAACTAAAAAGAATCAAGTGAGCCTAATATTAATCCTACAGTTTATTTTACCCAGTGTATCCAGAACAGTATCAATTCAACATGCAATCAATATTTTTTAAACACAGGGTGTCCCCACAAAAATGTATAACACACTCTGAACAATTCATTCCAATGGGTTAAATCTGAAAAGAAACATCTCACCCCAACTGCTGTACAGTGTACACGTTTCTTTGGAGGGGGTACCCTATATTAATGAGGTAGTTTACATTCTTTTTCTCATTCTACATTGTTAGAATACAGTGTATCTTTTCTACTTAGAGCACATCTCGGCTCAGATTAACCACATTTCAAGTGCTCAGTAACCACGTGTGGCCAATGAAAGCGCAGCCTAATAGAACAGCTAGCACCCTGCCATGGAATGGTATGTTGGCATGTTCATCTGCCCTATTGGGAGTGTCAGCCCTCAAGATCAGGACGATTAACAGTGACCAGCTAATTGCAGCTGCATAATAACTCCTTGTTGAATTAATAAATCAATGTCACTATTGACCACTGATAAAAACAGCTGTGTTGTAGGAGAGGAGGGAACGGGGATGTGTTTGGAATTAGGTATTTTTTAGAAGCTACCACGAGTCTCTTGAAGTAGGATGCTCAGAAACAAGTCAGTCAGAAATAGAGATTAGAACTCAGGGGAAGAACAGGATGAAAAATTAAGGTCACAGAGGCATGGTTTGGGAGTGTCTTCCTTACCACAGTAGGCACATACACATCCATCCACGTGAAGGAACTGTGGCCCTTGCCCAAGGAATAACACAACAGGCATTGTAAGAACATCACCCCAGCATGCATAGGCACCGACGACTCCCCACCTGTGATAGTTACCTGGAGCAGGTCCCAGACACAATGGGGATGTCATGGGATCCAGACGCAGTGTCCTTCTAGGCAGCAGGACCCTCCCCACCTGCTGAGTCCTCTCTCTTCCTCTCACCCTACTCTTCCAAATGATCAATGCTCTCAAACAGAAAAGGAACTCTTGGCAAACTCCCTCATATTAGAACAGTGTTTCGCAAGCGTTTTGTGTTTTTTTTTAAAGAGCAGTGCTTATACATCCCTTGGGGATCTTGTTAAACTGTGGATTCTGATCAGCTCTGGGGGCGAAGGGGTGGGGAAGCTGAGAGTCTACTTTTCCAACATGGTCCAATGATGTTAGTGCTGCCAGCCCAGGTACCACACCTTGAGTAGCAAGGCTTTAGGGGCTAGAGACTTTTGTAAAACACTACCCAAATTTGGGTTTTGACTTGTGTAAGAGAATCTCAGAAAGCACTTTAGCATGCAGAAATACTGTACAAGAAATTTCAGGGGTTGGATGAGATAAAATCCTCCCCTGAATTCTGCTAGGCGACCCTGCTAGCAGCAGGTTGAGAACCACTGCTATAGAGCCTAAGACCATCAGAAAACACAGATATTTACAATTCATAACAGTAGCAAAATTACAGTTATTAAGTAGCAATGAAAATAATTTTGTGGTTGGGGGTCACCACAACATGAGGAACTGTATTAAAGGGTCACAGCATAGAAAAGTTGAGAACCACTGGAGGCTCCACAAATGCTCCTTAAATCTCAACCAAAATAGCTTCCAGTTACCTCTGTGAGGACAGCACTGGAACAGAGATAGTGAGATGAGAAAATAAATTTTTTAAATGAGATATGTCTGCTTTTAGGTTCATTAAGCCTCATTGGTTAAAATATTTATCCTCAACTCAATGCATCCTCTTGTATAAAAGCAATGCAAATATATTCCAAGCAAATGACTTCAGGGAAAGGGCATAATTTCTTTTTCCTTTTTCTTTTAAATCATTTTTTTATTTTTCAATTACAGCTGAGATGCAATATTATATTAGTTCCAGGTATACATCTCAATGATTAGACATTATATAAGTTACTAAGTGATCTGCTGTAAATCTGACAACATACATCTTTACTAGAATATTATTGACTAAATTCCCTATCCTGTATGTTACATCCCCATGGCTATTCCATAACTACCAATTTGTTCTTCTTAATTCCTTCACATGCATCTAATCCCCCTCCCACCTCAAAACCATCAAAACGTATTCTGTATCTATGAGTCTGTTTCTGTTCTTCTTATTCATTTATTTTAATTTTAAGATTCAGTTGTTGATAGATATGTATTTATTGCTAGTTATTGTTCATATTTTTTTTTCTTCTTCTTAAAGAAGGCCCTTTAACATTTTGTGTAATACTGGTTTGGTGTTGATGAACTCCGTTAGCTTTTTCTTGTCTGGGAAGCTCTTTATATGTCCTTCTAAATGATAGCTTTCCTGGGTAGGATAATCTTGGTTGTAGGTCCTTGCTTTTCATCACTTTGAATATTTCTTGCCACTCCCTTCTGGTCTGCAAAGTTTCTGTTGAGAAATCAGCTGACAGTCTTATGGAAGCTCCCTTGTATGTAACTAACTGCTTTCCTCTTGCTGCTTTTAATATTCTCTCTTTGTCTTTAACCTTTTACATTTTAATTACAATGTGTCTTGGTGTGGGCCTATTTTGGTTCATGGACTTATATGTCTATTTCCTTCAAAAAGTAAGGGAAGTTTTCCATCATTATTTTTTTCAAAAAGGTTTTCAATTTCTTGCTCTCTCTCTCTTCTTCTTTGGGCATCCCCATCATGTGAATGTTGGTACACTTGAAGTTGTCACAGAGGCTCAGTACACTATCTTCACTTTTTTAGATTCTTTTTTCTTTTTGCTGTTCTGGTTGGGTGTGTTTTGCTTCATTATATTCAATTTGGATATAATCTGTTTAGATTCTCAGCTTCATCTACTCTACTGTTGATTTCCTGTGAATTATTCTTCATTTTGGTCAGTGTATCCTTCATTTCTGACTGGTTCTTATTTATGTTTTCCATGTCTTTTTATTATGCTTTTGAAATTCTCTCTAAGTTCATCTATTCTCCTGAGTTCATTGAGCATCCTTATAACCATTGTTTTAAATTCTGCATCTAGTACATTGCTTGCCTCTGTTTTGTTTAGTTCTTTTTCTGGAGTTTTATTCTGTCCTTTCATTTGGGACATGTTTCTTTGTCTCCTAATTTTGGAAGTCTCCCTGTGCTTGTTTCTATGCATTAGGTAGAGCTGTTACATCTCCTAAGCTTGGTAGAGGGGCCTATAGAGACCAGTGGCCTACAGGCACGGCTTCCCCATTCATCTGAGCTGAGTACTCCAGGTGAGCCTTGCCCCCATGAGCTATATATACCCTTCTGTTGTAGTTGAACCTTGATGGCTATTGGCTCATCAGTGAGAGGGATTTTCAAGAACTGGCTGCAACTACCATGGAGGATCAGCTTGGGGTGCATGGGTCTACCCCAAGGTGCAAGAGTTACTTTAGCAGGACTCTGGTGCCCACTGAGTTCACCCCTTTAGTGTGTCACTTGTAGAGATGGTTGGGTGGTGCTTTGACATGGTCTGAAGCTATCCACCAGGTATACTGACTTTGGGGCCTCTAGGAGGTGCAGGCCAAGTTTTTCTACCACCTGTGTTCTGCCCAGGGCCACCTGGCATGAGCTACAAAACAATCTATGGATGGCTGCTACTTGTGCTGGGCTTTGAATTGCCCAGGAGAGGCCCACCTGTAAACTAAGGCCAGCTGCCACTAATGACAGGTCTAGGGCCACTTAGTGAGAGGTATGGGTTATGCCAAGGCCAGATGCTGCTGGTTTGTGAGATTTTAGGAAATTCTGAAGTTTGAGCCAAGACAGGCCATTTGTATGGAAAAGCCACTGGAAACAGCTTGGGTGGGCCTGAAAGTTGAGAAGGTTGGGGTCTCAGGGAATCACCAGGGCAGGGTGAATAGTGATAGCCAAGTTGATGGAGACTCAGATAGGGCACTTGCCTGCCAGCTGTGTGTGGGGAGGGCTCAGAAAAGAACAATGGCCTCTGTCAGCATTTCTGTCTGGGAAAAAGCTGCCCCTCCGGCTCTTGCCCTGATGCCAGACAGTTCAGCTCCTCCCATTAGTCCCTGGACCCTTTCAGGCTGCTGCCCCAGCACTGAAACTCAGAAGGAGTGAGTCTAAGTAAGTCTGTGTGTGGGGTCCTTTAAGAACAATGCCTGGGACTCCACAAGCCCTCCATCTCACTCAGCCACAATCCCCACTGGTTTTTACAGCCAGCAGTTATGGGGACTTCTCTTTCTACCACTAGATCCTGAGCTGGGTGGCCAGGTGTGGGGCTGGGACCCCTTGCCCTTCAGGGGGATCTCTACAGCTGAGACATCCCCTCCCAATTTTTATTTGCCACACGTGAGTATATGACCAGCCTGTTCCACATCTCCACCCCTCCTACCAGTCTCATGTGGTTTCTTCATATCCTTCATTGTAGTACTTCTGTTCAGCAAGATTTCAAGTGGTTCTGAATGATGGTTTTTCTGTCGTTTAGTTGTAATTTTGATGTGGTTGGATATGAGTACTGCGTTTACCTATGCTGCCATCCTGAGGGCATAATTTCATCTTTACCTATTTTTATATTTCTTTACAGTTGCCATGAGAGCATTTTAATAACCTCCATGGAGTTGAAAGTGATGCAGGTAATTGCCATAAGTAATTTAAGGACTATTAAAGTTAACAAACCTCTCCTGTGAAATACCTTGTTAAGCAATGATCAGCAGAAAACACATAAAAATTGTGTGTAGTATAAATTCAAACTCTTTTTCCAGTGAAGCTGAAGTGAAAATGTCATTACATTACACATAAGTGGGGTGCAGATCTTAAAGCGCTTCCTGCTCCAGCCTGGGGTGGGCTCAGCGAAGATGCCTGGGATGCTGATGAGAGCCACTTCCTTCAGAAGAAGCAGACTCATCTCTGGTGTCAGTACCCATTATCTGAACTGGCAGCTTGTTTTCCATGCATGCTTCTTAAGGTTATACATCTGAGTATTTCTTGGCACAACGTCCCCAGGAATCTAGGTTCCACCTTGGATCAGCTAATCACTAACTGTGTGACCTTGAGCAATTCCTTTCACCTCCCTATGAATGAACTACTGCAACTATAAAACAAAAATAAGAGGGTTTTTTTGTGCCCTCAAAGATATCTTCCAACTCTAAAATTCTTTGATGTTAAATAATTTCTGTACTCAGAAACCACTTTTCTGCCTATTTTAACTATTAAAATATAATCATAAATCAAAAGTAAGGCAAAAAGCCCTAACTGGTTTAGCTCAGTGGATAGAGCATAAGCCTGAGGATGGAAAGGTCCCAGGTTCGATTCCAGTCAAGGGCATGTACCTTGGTTGCAGGCACGTCCCCAGTGGGAGGTGTGCAGGAGGCGGCTGATCGATGTTTCTCTCCCATTGAAGTTTCTAACTCTCTATCCTTCTCCCTTTCTCTCTGTAAAAAATCAATAAAATATTTTTTTTAAGTAAGGCAAAAAGAAAAACCACCATGAAAAGCATAAACTGAGTTACCAAGTCCATAAATTCTATACCTCTCAGAACCTGGTAGGCTGGTGCTCAGAATCAATTTATTCTTTCTTCATACACTGGCCTAGTAACCTAATTGCCCTGTCAGCTAGGCTCACGACGCATTTGAGGGGCAAAATAGAAGAAATTGGCAAGAACACTGATAAGAAGAAGAAGCAAAAGCCCAAATGAGAAAACAAATCTTCAAGAGGGTAGAACTTTATCTGATTCACTGCTAAATACCCAACCAGGCACATAGTACACGCCTGGTTGGGTATTCAATAAATATCGAATGAATGAAAGAAAGCATTATTTACAGAAAGTAGGCACATTTGTTTACATGCAATGGTCAGAGAACACTTAAATCAAGCACAGATGACCATACACACCTGAAGAGCCTCCTAAAGACTTTTCCACACACTGCAAATGTGGAAGACAGCAGGGGGACTTCAAACTGTGCTTAGTAAGCTCTCAGATGGCAAATAATTATGTCTGGTTAAATATGGTAGATTGAACACAGATGTTTGCCTCTGTTACCTCCTAGTAACCTACTAAAATGAAGGTAGAATGGTGAGTGTGTGTGTGTGTGTGTGTGTGTGTGTGTGTGTGTGTGTGTGTGTGATCTCCAAGACAAGAAAGGACTCACAGTGGACAAGGGATGTCAGCCAACATTTGTAAGCTAAAATGCATCCAATTGAAATGATCAAAGCTGATAAAGAGGAACAGTAGGGCTGGCAGAAGGGAGCCCATGAGAAGTCAGCCAGTCGGGCCTCAGACCCCTCAAAAGACTCAGAAATCAGAGGCAATTTACAAGGGGCATAAGGAGCTGGACTGCAAATTTGAAGTCTATTAAGAGAGTGGTTAAATTCTCAGTTTCCTTCTCCCACCTTGGCAGGAAACCAGAGGTTAATCCACAGCGAAAGGGATCCAGAGAATACCGAGCCCCAGGACCACAGCAGATAGTAGAGAAAGACGCAGCTCAAAACAAGGACATGAGTGACAGTCCGCCCACAGAACAGTGAGGCCCAGGGGCCCTATTTTTGTGGACTCTAAGAACAGGCACCTTAGGGATTCACTCCCTCTTATCCAGGAAAACAGAATGTACCCAGAGAAAGATCTCTAAAGACTGATACTCAGTGTTTATACATACTCAGTATTTACAAATACTACACTCTCACAAAAGTTTCGTCATGAGTCAGCCACAGCATTTAACAAGCCCTGTTTCCTCCCTCCCCCCCACCCCAAGTGATCCTGCCCCAAAATGACCTATCTGCTCCAATATAATATTCTCAAGTAAAATAGACAAAAAGCACTGGAAACAAGCCTCCCATAAGAAAAACCTAGACCAAAACAAACTAACAAAAGGAAATTAAGATAGTGAAGGAAGAAAACTTTGAACATAGGTAAATGACAAGATTCATCCATGACAAAAGAACAGGATGCCATATTTTACAAGGTGCAGGAAACAAATTAGAAAGCATAACATTTGAAAATATGATACTTGGAATAATAGATTTAACAGGAAAAAAAAGTCAGTAGAAAGTTTAGAATGCAGTAAGTGATTTTCTACAAAAAGACAATGGGATAAACAATAGGATCTAAAAGGAAGTTTGAGTATCAGTTAATCCTGGTAGCCTAACCACCATGTAATCGAGTTCCAGAAAAAGAGAGTCAAGTAAAATAAAGAGGAAACTATCAAAATATTGATGCATACAAAAATTCTCATAGCTGAGAGACATGAATATTCGAATTAAAATGCCAATTCAATATATAGCACAGTGAATAAAGAGCTCCCCACATCAGCTTCACATCGTTGTGAAATTTCAGAGCATCAAGGATAAAGAGAAGATACTAAAATCTTCAAGTCATAAGTAACTAGTTCACATTCCAAAGCCTGGAAATGGAAATATTACCTGTCTCCTCAACAACACAGTCAAAGCTAGATGTTAGTGGATCAACAGCCTCAAATTGTTGAAAAAACTTCTGCATCCCAGACTTCTATATGCAGTCAGATGATCAATTAAGTGTGAAGAGAGAATAATGCTTATTAACATTTTTCTGTGTCTTCAAAAAATATTTCTCACACATGCTTTTTCAAAAAGCTACTGAAGGACATGCTCTACTAAAATCAGGGTATATACTATGAGGAAAATGAGTGAGATTTAGGAAATGAGATGCATCTTAGAAGAGAGGCAAAGGGTAGAGGCAGGAGCACATCTGTATGGCAGTCCTAGAGCACACCCTGGCCAGACAGGAGCAAGAGGACAGAAAACTCTTAGACAGACATCTCCAAGAACAAAGAAAGGCTGATGCTTTGGGCTGGTTGGGAAATGATTAGTCATTGGGGTTGAAGAGTTTGAAAATAATTTGTGTTTGGAAGAAATGTAGACAAATAAGCAGGTGAGAAAAAATGCAGTAATTATTAACTCCATAAGGAAAATATTTTGAACAAGGAAGGAAATGTAATCACAAAATACTAGATGGAAAATAGGCAAACATTTTGCATTGCTTTAACTAACATTTTTTATATAATTATTAGAGGCTCGGTACACAAAATACATGCACAGGTAGGGCCCCTAGTCCTGGCCAGCAATCAGGGTCAATCAGGGCCTTCCGGCTGTTGGCCAGGGCCTCCTTTGTTCCATGCCACCCCTGGTGGTCAGCGCACATTACAGTGAGCGATTGAACTCCCAGTCTCCCAATCAAACTCACGAGGGGACAATTTGCATATTAGGCTTTTATATATAGACTAGAGGCCCATTGCATTGTATTTGTGCAAGAATAGGCCTTCCTTCCCCTGGCTTCACTCCCAGCCACCCGGGAGCCGGCAAGTCCTTGCTTCTGACCAGAGCACCGCTCCTGTAGCTCCCTCCGGTGCCCCCCTTCCCCTCATAGCAGGCATCCCGCCCCTCCTGGCCACTCCATGCCCTGCATATGCAAATTAACCTCCATCTTTGCTGGGTTAATTTGCATACTCGCTCTGATTGGCTGTGGGCATAGCGGAGTGATGGTTAATTTGCATGTTTCTCTTTTATTAGGCAAGAAGGTAAGATAGTTGGGGAAACAAAGGTGTTGGCTCTTATAAAAATGTGAAATAGCCTTCATAAGAAACCAATGAAAAGTAAAGATGGTAGCCCAGCTGGTATGGTTCAGTTGTTGAGAGTCAACCTATGAACCTCTTCAGGGCACATGCCCAGGTTGCAGGCTCAATCCCCAATAGGAGGTGTGCAGGAGGCAGCCGATCAATGATTTTCTCTCATTATTGATGTTTCTAACCCTCTCTCCCTCTCCCTTCCTCTCTCTGAAATCAATAAAGACATACTTTTGAAAAGTGAAAATGATAAAATTTGATAAAGCAAGAACTAGCATTCAACTCTAAAGAGTTTAGGAAGGTATGGTGCATGGGATGGTTGTTTTGTTTTTCTTGTCTCTAATAGACTTCTAATTCTGTTTGATTTGGGTAAAAATATCACTTTGATAAAAATTTTAGATGACTCTGAAAATGAAGTTAGATGTCATAAACAGCCTGATCCAAACATTTCATTTAAAGAGTGAAATGTGCTGCCATTGAGATAGGATGACTAGAGCATGAGTGCTAAGGAAAACTGACCAGACCAAGAAACCCAAGCCTGACCTGAGTCATCACTCAAACTCAAGGGGTCATATCCAAAGGGATGGGGCAAGATGCAATTATAATACTCAGGGGCCTGTGCTTCTTGACATCAGGTGAGGACACAAGTTTTTAATTAAGGGGCTCAAAAATATTGAAGCAGGACTTTATCTTAGGAAAAATGGCATGAAGAGTATAGGGTAGGCCTCCAGTTCTAATGGACAATAATCAGCCCTGCAGTCTCCAATGGGTAACTGAACAGCAGATGCCCATGAAAAAGCCAGATAATATCTGCTGTCCGGGCACATGATGGTGTGAGACTTAGCCACAGCTCAGTGATCTTGAAGGTACTCAGGGGCTTAAATCCATCCACATTTCAATAAGCAATTGGAGCCCCAAAGTCAGTTTCCAACTTCCTCAGAGGTAGCAACTATCTGTGCATACCTAGGCCCATGGTTTCATTGGCCCTGAGCCTAGGCAGGGTGGGGTCTGCAGATGGCAGACAACACTGGGACAGAAAAATGGGGCTGGCACAGGAAGTGACCTATGGAACAAAAATATGCTAACTAATAAAAGAGTAATATGCAAATTGACCATACCTCCACTACACCCACAAGCCATGCCCACCTGCCAATCAGGAGTGAGTATGCAAATTAACCCAACCAAGATGGCTGCGGCCACAGAGCTGCAGCAAGCAGGAGGCTTGAGTTTCCCCGGCAATGGAGGAAGCCAAGCTTCCCTGCCACCCTGGCCAGCCCAGGCCTATACTCAAGGCTACAAAGTTTCAATTATAGAAGATAAATAAATTCCAACAGAAATGGAAGCAGCCATGGAGCTGGAGAGAGCAGGAGACTTGAGTTACCCCCAGTGATGAAGGAAGCCAAGCTCCCACAGCCTTGGCCTGCTTTGGACTCTGCTTAAGGCTACAAAGTTTCAATTATAAAAGATACATAAATCCCAACAGAAATGGCTGCTGCCAGGGAGTGAGCAAAAGGCTTGGCTCCACTCCAGGCTACAAAGTTTCAGTTATAGAAGATAAATAAATCCCAGATACCAGAGCCTTCACTTGGGTCGCTGGGGGCGTGGCTGGCCTGCAAACCACCACAGGCCCTTTGCCCAGGCCACCCCACACCCCAAGGGAACCCCCACCCTGATCCGGGACACCCTTCACAGCCTAAACGGGCAGTCGGACATCCCTTGAGGGGTCCCAGATTGGAAGGGTGCAGGCTTGGCTGAGGGACACACACACACACCACCCCCACCCCCCGTGCACGAATTTCATGCACCAGGCCGCCAGTCTAACATAAGCCAGAAAGACCCCCTTCAAAATGGTTAAGTTTTGTGTTAACTTCAGTGCTTAAAGCTTCCATTACATAAAATATTCACTTATGTAAAACAGCTCATTCCCCAGTAATGTGAAATTAATGAGCCATCACTGTACATTAAAACTACTGAACTGTCTCAGATCAATGGTCTGTCCTGCCCAGTATTCTGCTGTTTAAAGGACACAAAATAATAGGAAATTTGGAGGTGGGAGCATCTGGATTTGGTGCCTGGTTTCACCATCTTGGTAGTGGTATGAAAATTCAATGAAATGATGGCCTTAAAAGTACCTTCCAGACTATAATGTAGTCTAAATACATTCATTAATTTAGCTAAATAACATCTGGAAGCTTTACAGCTCTTCTCTAACATGGTTTTCTTCAGTATCCTGGAGATTGTTAACTTCTTTTAAGAAATCTACATTGACTTTTATATGACTATATTTTCAAAATTTCTGAAAATGCCTAGAATTTTGGTTCTCTGATTTTCTGCTGAAATAGCAGTATAATTAACTACTAAAAATGGATAGGGAAATTCACAGCATCTTTTTTTGAAACCTAAGTAATCACATAACACCTTCTCACTTAGACTGACCCCCGCAGCTCAGTTGTGCTCTTAGCAAAGACCTGCTGAACTGGGGTATTGTGGGTGAGTCAGATGTGTAATGGACGTTGGAAGAAAGGATTGGATGCTCAGTCTTTGATGGACACTTTAATTCTGGAAGACAGAATGAAATCAGGACGCCTCACGTGTCTTCAGGTGGTAATCTGCCCCAGAGGACTAAACCAGTGGGTTTGACAGCAGACTGCGCGGACTTCGCCATGTGGGGCTCAGCACAGGAAGGATGTAAGGCATAAAAAACTAAGAAATATGCACTAAAATTTTGGTTAACGGTTCAATTTGAATTTTCTTATTTCCCCACCTCTGTGAGATTGTGGTGGTAAGAGGGAGTCCGATGACGAGCCGGTCCTAAATTTGATTCTGCCACCAGCCACGAGACGTCGGACGAGCTACTTTTCCTCCGTGGGTCTCAGTTTGTAATAATAAGGAGAATAGTGTAGGTCACGGATTTTCAAATGTTTTGTGGCTTCTGGTTCTCCAGTTACATGTTGGGTCACACCTGGAGAGGTGGAGAGAATCATAAAGATGTGGAGGCCCAGGTGTGTACATATCTCTCCCCCAGAGTCCATGTGACAAGAAAAGATTTACCACCATCTCCTTTATTCATTTGACATTAAGGTTTTGAAGTTGGTGCTTTCTAAGAAAACATCTGAGAACCATCGATTGTATGTCCTTAATGTTTCTTTCCAATCCTATAATTAATTCTCTGATAAACTAATACCCTAAAGCACTGGAAATAAGAAGTAGATGACACCATAAGATGGACTCTGGTCTTGGAGCTATAAACTTGAGAGATATGTTCAAATCAGCACACCCAGGGTAGTGGTGCCTGCTGGAACCAATCCATGCCTCTCCAAGAAATAAATACATACTCAATAAGCATTCATTGTTGCATAAGCCATCACAAAAAGTAGGAAAAGACACACTCTGCCCTTGTAGGACATAGGCTATTGAGTTTTACATGGTAAAACACACAGAACAAGTATAGTTCGATGTGCCTCCCCTAACAGGTGCATAATTAAGTGAGACACTATAAGGTACGAACTCTGAATGTGTCTGCATGTAGCAGCAGGGAGAAAACGCATCATAGGAGAGGAAAGAGTTTGAGCTAAGCCATGAAGGTAACAACTAAAGTCCAAGAACTAACATTAGAACACATCTAGAGTTTTAACCTGCATAAGTCTGTTTAAAAATAAGATTGGTGTTAATTAATCGTGCTGACCTGAAAAACACATATTTTGTGGCAAACAGTTCCCTCTCCCCTCCCCAAATCCGTACTTTCTTTCAACTTTATTTCAGAAACATTTGAGATGGAATCTATGATAAAGAGACATAAGCAATGTTAGCTCAATAATTCAATAATTCATGGAAGTTATGCTATAAAATATGTACATGTTAGCAAGAGGAATGTGTGTCTTGCATTTTCAAAATATGGAATATAAAGGACCTGATTTGTGAGCAAGATGGCACTATGATTTCACCTGCTCCCAAAACAATCTGCAAGTCTTAACTGCACTCACAAGCAATATAAGTAGAAGAGGGCTTACACTATTGAGGAGGTGAAACACACAAAAATTACAGCACAACACAACAACAGCTGAAAAGCCAAAGCTCTAGATCTATTGGGCTTGGGCAAGATAATCATCCTCAAGGAGGTGGGGACCAAAGCCAAGCTACCTGGAGAGAAAAAAGAAAGGCTATGAGAGGAGCTAGGGCCAGAGCTGTAACACGGTGCTGCCTGGGAAGGCTGGGGAAAGCAGCCGCCTCAGACACAGGAGTCAGATCTACTGTGTCCCTAGAGAAGGACAGCTCTAAGTCATCAGCAACTCTGGTTCTGACCTGTGTGCCCCAGGAGAAGAGTGGAAACTGTAGGAATGAGCAAAACAAGAAAAAAAATCAGACGCATAAACTCAACCAACCTCAGATCACAAAATTTAAATTTCAAAGCAGGTGAGAAAAACTAAAGTCAGAAAAGATAGCTAACAAATTGAACAAAGGGGAGAAAACTCTCAGGATTCTAAATAATAATGCATCTTCTGTAAAAGATGACTTTAAAGTACCATGATTTCAATCCTCAGAGAAAAAGAGGAATGACTAATATCCAAATACCTAGGGAAAATAATTATGTAACAAAAGCAAACAATTATTAGTCAAGAACAGAAAAAGATTTTTTAAAGAATGGATTAGGAATACCAAATATTAAACTGTCATCACTATAGTAAAATAGTAGGAAAGGATGTCAGTAAGTAAGAAGAAAGTATTAAAAGACCGATTAAGAATACATCAATGTAGAAAATAGAGATTTTAAACAGAAATTGAACTTTATATGCATAGGAGAATAGACAAAGAACCACCCCCATATGCCCAAAAGGTATTGCAGAAGCAGAAAATAGAGGAAACTGGTGGCAAATGGAAGATGTTTGAAGAAAAGTATTGTGGTTAGGAAAAAATTTCCCCTAAACCATTACCTTATACCATTGCATTGGTATAAGGTCCATGACCCACTGCAGAGTCTTGTTTCTCAAAGGAAAGAGTTCAAACACAAGCCAACATACAGTTTAAAGTGAAAGAGAGTTTACTAGTGAAGCAGTGGGACAGAAAGAAGGCCACTCCAGAAATAGAGCAGCCCCTCCCTAGTGGGTTTACTTCTTTTATTGAGGCTCCTTTAATCGAGGTTAAA
The DNA here is from genome assembly GCA_026230045.1 of Corynorhinus townsendii. NCBI lineage: Eukaryota > Metazoa > Chordata > Mammalia > Chiroptera > Vespertilionidae > Corynorhinus > Corynorhinus townsendii. The sequence goes on along the minus strand of JAPDVU010000007.1, from coordinate 114,117,289 downwards.
TAGATTCAATAAGGGAGAGGAATATTCAGGACCTCCCTGAGAAAGGGGTGCAGATTTCTCAGAGGAGCCCCATCTGTCATTTTGTCTCCCTATACGGGATTTCCGTTTCTGATCATGGTGGCTCAGGGTGGGGGTTCAGAGTGTTAACTTATTACAATGAGTGCATAAGGAGGCTAGGGGTCTCCGGAAAGTGAACGTATTTGCCATGTTGAATCGAGTTGGTCTTCTGCCAGTTCAAAGCCATAAATCCTTTGGGGGTTGGTCTTACTGTTTCGTTGATAGTCCCTGTAGCCCCCATAGGTTACAGTTGTTTTGCCACATACCCTACACCAATCAGTATAGGCTATGCTGAACTTCCACAAAGGCATGGATTCAACATCCACCGGGAGGGTTTTGTTTGCCTCTGCTTCCGGTAGCATCACAAACCCCAAGGGCATCTACATGTCACCACTCCTGTCTCTGTGGTTTTTCTTCCCAAGTATTCTTTCCCTCTCTGGTATGAAAACAACAATTCCCTTTAAGACTGAAACCAGGCCTAACATTAACTAGTGAGTATCGGAAGACTGGCATAAAAAAAGATGAGGGTGCTCCAATTCCTTAAGAAACAGCGCCAGTAAAACAGTGGTTCTCAGCTATGGTCCTTGGAGCAGCAGCAGCATCACCTGGAAAACTTCTGGAAATGCAAATTCTTAGGCCCCACCCAAGACCTGCTGAGTCAAAATCTCTGGGGATGAAGCCCAACAATCTGTGGTTTAACAAGCCCTCCTGGTGATTTTAATGAATGCTTACACTGTAGAGACACTTAAGGAAAACAACAATTTTTAATGGCAACTGGAAGGATTTGCACTAGGCAGAAAGGAAGTTTTTGGTCAGAGAACTAATAGCATTTGACAAGATTAGAGGCTGATTGTGAGGACAAATGAAGACAAGAGCTGTTGTAGTCAGAAAAGCTTTATGTAATTATTTTCCAGCATTTATCTTCCCCACTCAACAATAAGCTCCAAGAAGACAAGAACTACTGTCTTGTTCTTAGTTCAGGGATATAACAGTCAGTATAGACTCTGTTATTCTACAGTAACAAGACAACCCTGAATTGCAGTGGCTTTAAATAACACAGACTTATTTCTCATTCGCATTACACATCCTTGGGCTTTACAAGGGCCCTGATAGCCTCAACACTAGGACTCATGGCCTTGGCATTGTCAGCCTGTATCTTCTTCAGGCCCTTCTTGTTGTGCTTCTTGGCAAAGTGCATGCTCCTCAGGAACTTGGGGTCTATCCCCTTAAGAGATTTGTGTCTTTGTGATCAGGGTTTCTTGATGATGTTTCTGTGCCATTTTAGGGACTGGTTGTGCGTGGTGTGGTTCTTGAACTTGGCCCTGTCTGCACCAAAGCCGGCGACTGCTGAAGCACCTGGGACCGGAAGAGAAAGAGCAATAAAACAATGCTTTAAATCTACACTAATAAAAGAGAAAGATGCAAATTGACCATACATCCACAATGCCCACCAGCCAATCAGGAGGGAATATGCAAATTAAAAGGACAAAGATGGCGGCAGCCCCGCCGCCCAGCCACTCTAGGCACGGAGCAGCTGAGTGGGGCAGAACACCTGCTATGAGAGGGAGGGCGGGGGTTGAAGGGATCTATAGGAGCGGCACTCTAGCAGCAGCAAAGACAAAGATGGCAGACTCTGGCCAGAGTCAGCAGCAAAGGTGGAAGACCCCGGCTGGAGCAAAGGTGGAAGGCGGTGGCCAGAGCGAAGGCCTGGGTGTTGGGTGCCAGAGGAAAACCAGTGCCAGGAGCCAGGGGAATCTTCATGCAACGGGCCTCTAGTACTTTTTATAATGCTTTCACTTTAAACTGTTACAAAGGTGCTCAAATCAAGATGAATTTTATCACACATTCCTATGCTTCTTCCTCCCTAGGATTTTTTGTTTTATATCTTCCCAAGGTTTCCTAGGGCTGAAGTAGTTTAGTCACACACACACACACACACACACACTCATACACAAAGAATACCATCTCAGACCAATTTTGCAACTAGTAAGAGCTTGGTTGGCCAAGGGTCCTTATTGTGACCACTGTGATCTAATCTAAACATAAGCCTTGGGGCATTAGGCTGAGTCTCTTTATATAATAAAGTTTTACTTGTTACCTCATGAGACTTTTAAGTCTCTGCCTTTCAGATTGGTGTTAAGCTTTTGAAATACATTGCTTTCTCAAAAATGATGAGTTAACTTAACCTTTGGATGCCTCACTTTTTTTCCAATTACAGTTTATTTTCAATATTATTTTGTATGGGCTTCGTCTGTATAGCATAGTACCCTGATAATCAGACACTTTACAAACTGTCCCCCAATATTTCCAGTACCCACCTGGCACCATACATAGTTAGCACAATAGTATTGACTATATTCCACATGCTGTACTTTACATCCCTGCAACTGTTCTGTAACCACCAAATTATACTTCTTAATCCCTTCACTTTCTTCACCCAGCCCCCCAACCTCCCTCCCCTCTGGCAACCATCAGTCTGTTCTCTACGTCTGAGTCTATTTCTGTTTTATTTGTTTGTTTATATTATTCTTTCGAATCCACGTGTAAGTGAAATCATATGGTATTTGTCTTTCTCTGACTTATTTGACTTAGCATAATACTCTCAATGTCAGAGGGCTGACATTCTTCACAAATAGATATCAAATGTCTCTGTGGGTATTAATTGGAAGCCTGCGTAATCAATAAAAATTAAATACATTCTATCATACTTACCTTTTTTTATTACAGCTACCATTTGTATACTTTGGATTAACGTTTCATTTTGAATATTTTAATTATTGCATCACCTTAATGAGCATAATTATCATTCTCTATTTGATATTCAAGTTGTCTCAACTTAGCCAGTAGGAGTTCCTTTGAGTTGGTTCCTTCATTCTTTTAGCACTCACTGCCTGGAGTATCTTTGAGAAGGGGAAAATCAGCCCTGCTGGCTGTCAAGCTATGATAAACAATTCCTAGCAAACATCGCCATAGGCATACTGCAGCTAGAAGAAAGAAAGATCTCTGAGTGATTTTTGCTTTCTTACCAATAAAATTATTGCAGCATAAACATAAGTCTTATAAGTCCCTTCCAGCTCCCTTTGTACCCAAACACCTATGCCTTGTGTTCTTTCTTGCTCAGCAAGCTAAATAAATCTAAACATGTTCCTGATGGCCTTTCACTACTGGGTTTTGACACCTTGAAAGTCCTTGCTTTATAGCAACAGCAAAATGTATTCCAGACCCATCCCAAAATTTTCTGCCCAAGATATGGGGATCAGTTCCTCTTCAAGAAGATCTAGTTCTATTTCTTTCAGTGGATAAAATAAAAGCGATGAGCCTCACTGAGTGGTTCGGTTGGTTGGAGCGTTGTCCCATACACCAAAAGGTTTCAGATTCAATTCCAGTCAGGGTTCATACCTAGGTTGCAGGTTCAGTCCCCAGAGGGGGGTGGCATGTGAGAGGCAACCAATATCTATCTCTAATAACTCTCTCTCTCCCCACCCCTTTCTCTCTCTTGAGTCAATAAAAGGACATATCCTTGGGTGAGGATTTTAAAAGAGTAAGAGATGAAAATCTGGGCTTAGCAGCACATGTGAGAGCTAGAATGATAAAAATTTCTGCTGTTGGAATTTTTATTGCCATTGGGCCTTTTTTTTTTAAGTTGGAATATCTCTTTCCTTTTAAGGTTATGGTTTTACACTGATATCTGCAATCCAGCATGTTTTCTTGCTTTACCCAACTTTCTTTTATTCCATGGTTTTACTAATTACTAATACTTTTTTTTTCTTCCACATGGATTCTTGCAGGTTTGGGTTCTGTCTGATGACTCACTGCCCTCCACCTCAAGTTGTCACTAATTGAGAAAAACGGAGAACAAATACAGTGTTTAACTAAAAAAAATAAATCTATATTGCAGAACATACTCTGATACTCTGTGGACAAAAGGAACAAAATTGAATTCAACACCTACGTTAATAGAAGGCATCCTGCTGAGCCAGAAATCCTAACCTGATGTTCCCACCATATAAGAAGTGAAAGTGAAGGAGGAGGGGGAGAAAGGAGCAAGTGAGGAGAGAGGGGAGAAAAGAGAAGGAATAGCAGAGGAAAAGGAGAGCAAGAACAAGAAAGAGCTATTTCCTTGTATGTATAATGTCTAAATAATTGTGTTGCCGGTGGGATTAAATCAAATGCTGTCTGTACTGCCAGGCACAGCTAAATGCTCATAAAGACAGCTCACAAGGATGCTCACAGAGAACAGTTCTGATCACGCACTGAACATAGTTATCCTTTACTCTCTAGGGTCAATTTATAGAACCAGGAGTTCTGAGCACAAGAGTATGGAGCTTAATTGTTAATACATATTGCAAACGGCCCTTTAGAAAAATTGTCAATATTTTAAACGTTTCCATCCTGAGGGATGAAAAGAACTCACTACATTTATTAGCACTTCTTTCTGAGTTTAACCTTGTCAACATTACTTATAGACATTATTTAGAGAGTCTGCTCTCCCCCTTTTAGCCCCCCCCCCCACCAACATTACCTGCTCCTTATAAGCAATTACTTTTAGTGCTTATTTTAGTCCTCCATTTTCCTAAGTAATATGAGAAAATGTTAGGAATCATTGAGGTTTCCTTTTCAGCATTATCTACTGATTTCCTATATTAATTTTCTTTCATATCAATGCCTCTCTTCCTAACCATACACATGCACATTTCCCCACCTGCCCAATATGGGCCTTTATCATTTACATTATATCAATATTCAGTGTTAATGTTATTATGACCAATAGGCTCAGAAGGAATTAACCTCCTAACCTGGATCTATCAGTACCTCCCCTCACAGTGCACTCCCCACTCCACTCATCCACTCACTCATTTGTCCCTCAACCATTTCTCCAATCACATGACTCCTCCCCTGAACCACATCTAGTATGGCCAGTGGTGAAATGGTGAACCTGGGCTGGGCGGGAGGATTAAAGAAAAAAGACAAGAGAATACAGTTGGGGCCAGGTGGGTCACTGTGCCTGGATGAGGAAACAGTGACACAGACTATAGCTCTGGTTTTTATTTTATAGTCAGATCACACAAAGCAAAACAAGGGCAAGATATTTATGTGAATTTCAAATCTGCTTCTTTCCTGATGTTGCCATTCTCTGAACTCTATCAAGCCTTGTTTAGGCAGCACTTGCTGCACCCCCCGCAACCCTTAGCTACCTAGGACTGCAGGGTCAGACTATAAGGTCAAGCTTACAGCCATAGCCTTTTGGCTATAATTGTGGTGGGAGGGCTTTGCCCTCCAAGCTGGGACTTGTATGTGGCTTTGCCACAAGTCAGTCCAAGGCTTGATCCTGTCTGAACATTGTAGCTGTTCTCCACACTCCCCTCAAAATCATTTTATTGTGCTCAGCGATGTTTGGAATAAATATGAGTCTTCACAATCTGACTCCACCTCAAACACCAAAACACGCTCCTCCCAAATACTGAAGGAAATGTTTACTGAATCCATCCAAGTCTCCTCTCTGATCTAGACCCCAGAAACTATGAAGATCTATAACAATAAAAGTGTAATATGCTAATTACACTGACATCCTTCCAGACAACCTTCCAGATGAAGCCAGGGCTGCAAGAGAAGCCCGGGTGCCAGGTGCCTGCCAGCAGCAAGAGGGAAGCCCAGGTTCTGGGTGCTGGAGGGAAGCCAGTGCTGACAGCCGAGGAAAGGAAGGCCTACTCTTGCACAAATTTTGTGCATTGGGCCTCTAGCTTATAAATTAGTGTTTTGTCTGAAAGTCTCTCTACCATCAATTCCTTCCACAATTATGTGGATCTTTCCTATCTTCCAAAGTGCAAACCCACCTCTTTCAAAATGTTTTTCCTGATACACATTTATTTTTTCCTGAGATAATTCCTTTAGTAGATATGCTATTTATACCTTTACTTAATCATGCCCTTCTTGTTTCTATAAATTCTGAAGGTTAGGAACTGTATTACTCACCTGTTTCTAATACTAGAGTTACTACTTGGATGTGCCCTACACATGGGCTTCACTATGGGGAGGTCGAGTCAGGCCATCTGAATTATATCCACTACTTTTTTTAAAGTGCTGATGAAACTTCTATAGAAAAAACACCTACCTTATTTCCCGTGCATGATTTGGATTCAGAGACTTACATATATTTATGATGTGTGAACTGTGCGGGATTTGAAGAAAGACTGGTTAGGGGTTGAATTGTACCCCCAAAAACTCACATGTTGAAGTCCTAGGCCCTAGTAGCTCAGAATGTGAGCTTATTTAGAGACAGGATCTCTACAGAGACAGTTAGACTTAGGTCACTAAGGTGAGCCCTAGTCCTATGTGATTAGTGTGCTTACAAAAGAGGGAAATTTGGACACAGAGACGTGCATAGGGGAATATGATGTAAGGAGACATGGGAGAAGACGGCCTCTACAAGCCAGGGAGAGGGGCCTGGAACAGATCCTTCCCTCACAGCCTCCAAAAGGAGCCAACGTTGCCGACACTTGAATTTCAGAATTTCAAAATTTTTGTTCTGTGCGCCACCCAGTTTGTGGTACCTTTGTTAGAGCAACCCTAGCAAACTAATACAGACCCAGTAATTAAACATTTGTACATGTTTGTAGCAGCAAAACCTCTTCACTCTGTAATGCCTTTGGCTTTTTATCTTTCTTTTTTCAAGGTAAAGTTCATATTTATTGTAATATTTATGTATTTCATAACAATTTACATGTGTAGAACTCTGCTACCATTGTCATCATTAACTAAATTCACACTTTGTCCAGATTTTTTTAGTTTTTACCTAATGCCTTTTGTTTCTTTTGTAGTTAAATTTATTTGGGTGACATCGTTTGTTTGTGTTTTTTCTTCAAACCTGTTCTCCTTCATTTATATGTAACACTAGAGCAAGCAAGAAAATGATGCAGAAACTTACAACCACCTGAGCAACTGTTCACTTGTGTGCACAGGTGATTTCAATGGTTGTCATTAATGAAGCCCATTCTTCCCTGACAGGAAAGTACCAACACAATCAGTCTGGGTTGTCCCCCTAGAGCAGCACCTTCCAGTCGTGAAGATATGGATCCAATGTGAAAAACATGGCCCTTCGTGGCAGGGCTGGTGGAAATGACATCTCTGGAATGAGGATTGTGTGGGAACAGGAAGTACCAGAGAGAATTATCAGAGAAGTAGGACAGAAACAAAGGCATATCCTGGGAAGGGCGACTGGCTGCTGGTTTTGACGAAACATCAGCCAAAGCGTCAGCCAAAGGCTACGTGTAACCTCATCGAAGGCTTTGGCTGAACAACAGAGTCATAGCAGTTTGAGTAGATGTATAAAAGATGATGTGAGGGCCATTAGAGTTGTTCTTGTCCAGAAGTGAAAATCCATCTTGATTCCATAATTGTGCATAACCAACAATGCAAAAGCAAAGGCTTATGAAAAGAAAAGCTACCTTCCTAGGTAGGGGGATGGGGGAGTGCGCAGAATATAAGAAGGCAAAAGGAAACTTCTTATGATCTCATTTGGGGACCATCTTTCCCTGAGAGTTTTAGACCAGACCCGTCTAGTTAAAAAAAAAAAAATGAGATCATAATTTTCAAGTGGGGTTTCCTTGAGCCCTTGTGAAATTTAATCACATGGGTAGTTGTTAACATGAAGATCATCATGAGGTTCTGGGCATTTTGGGAACCAAAAATGAAGAGAACAAGTTTGGGATGGGACAAGGAGTGAGAGTACTATGCCCAGGAGAGAACTAAACATTACAAAATGGACTGTGTTTTGGGCAAAGGGAAGAGGGTGCAGCTCCTTGTTCTGGATTGTCAGTTTCAGTTGGGTGTGCCATAAGCGTAGTTAGTGAAGCACGTTTTTGCTTCCACTCCCCACCAAACCTGGACACATAAGGGGAGGGCATACATACGGGGTTGCTGGGCCTGTGGGCCCCAAGGACAGTCTCCAATCAGAAGAAGTGTTTCTATATTGCTGAGATGCCTTATCCTACGTCACAGACAATTCAAGGCATCTCTGGCCTAACTGTAATTGTTCATCAGAAGTGTGTGCAGCCCAGAGTGCTGGAGAAGCAAGCAAGATGAAGAAGGGATCTTATTTGCAAGCTTCTAGGCTAGGAAAGCATACCAATAGGTTGCTATGTACAGAACAAGCACGAAGTTTCTCCCCTAGCCAGTTTGGCTCAGTGGATAGAACATAGGTCTGTGGACCAAAGGGTCCTGAGTTCAATTTCAGTCAAGGGCACGTACCTTGGTTGCAGGCTTCTCCCATGCCCAGGCCCTGGGCAGGGGTCATGCAACCAATTGACGTCATGTTTCTCTCTCTTTTCCTCTTTCTTCCACTCTCTCTAAAAATCAATGTAAAAATATCCTCCGGTGAGGATTAACAACAAAAAAATTTTTTAAAAACACACAAAGTTCCTAGGAAGTCCAATGTAATCTAAGTCACTTTGTATGATTTGGGATTTTAGTCTTGGGAAATTCTAGTCTATGTAAAATGGAAGCCTTGATGGGAAGAAAGTAAAAAGAAATTGCCTGTCAATATCTATTATTATGAACAAGAAAGTAGAACCAAGATGCATCACTAAAATATTTGGGCTGTGGGTTGGATTATGACATGAAAAGAAGGCAAGCCTGTGCACCTATCATTTGAAGATCCTATAGGAATTAGGTCTTTAACTAGCAGAATACAGCAGGAAAAATATGATTGACACCAACTGCAAGCAATTCGTAGCAATTTGGGAAGGACTTGGCTCATAGGATTGCCATTAATTTTCACTGGTGGGCAGAATAAATGACTCTGACCTCATTTATACTTTGAGGTGAAAGGGTGGGTGGTTAAGATGCAGAGGAAGATATTCTTTAATGAGCAAAGGTTATTAGAAAAGAGGCTGTGCATAGGGAAATTAAATACAAAGAATTACTGCTCAGGAAAGAGGGGCATCTCATCTTACAGAAGACCTAGCAGGTTCATAGGAGAAAATGGGTTTAGGAGGAGATTATGTTGGTCAGAAATAGATGGGAAAGAGATGTTTGCCTCAGCATGCAATGATGTGATGGGAAACTTCTACTGCCCTAAATATTTTGGAGGCTAATGGAATATGGAGGAAACTCTGGTGCTTAGATGGAAGGAGTTGGAAGGCTGGCCCCTACATCAACAAGGTACTTAATTTCAGTGTCGTTGAGGAAACAAAAACAAAGATGATGTTACTACTTCCTGGACTGCTCTGTCTTAAAAGAGGAGTGAAGGTTTGTGGGCAAAAGGTCAGTACAGGCAGGTGATTTTCTCTAATTGGCCACTGGCTTTTCAATTAACTTTCCTCTCTTTGCCAGGCATTTTCTAGGGCCCCTCTGCCTCTACCCCATCACCACCTCCATCCTTCCTCTGATGTTTTCCTACTCCCTTCCTGGAGCGTTAACACATTTTATTGGAAACATCATCAGGTTAACAGGGAGGTTCTGTTTTCATAATTTGGCAAGCCAAGCCCTGGCTAGTTTGGCTTAGTAGTTAGAGTATTCATCCAGGGGACAGAGGGATACCGGTTCCATTCTAGGTCAAGGGCTCATACCTGGGTTGCAGGCTCAATCCCCAGCCCTGGGGCTCCTGCAGGATGCAACCATTAGATGTGTCTCTCTCACATCGATGTTCCTCTCTCTCTCTCTCTCCCCCTCCTCCCTCCCCTTTACTCTCTCTAAAAAATTCAATCAATGGAAAAAGTATCCTTGGGTGAGGATTTACAGAAATAAATAATTTGGTAATCCACGTAATATTCAGCTGTGTAGCAAGAAAATGGTTTTTGCTGTCAAAGATTACAGATGGACTTACACTGTTCCTGAACCTCGGACACTAAGCTGTCCACAGAGCAGCACTGGAGGCAGCATGCAACTTCATCAAATATTTGTTCCACGTTTTGTAGTCAGCTGCCACTCTGCTTCATTTAGCACAAGGTGGGTGGTAAGGCTTGTTGGAAAGGGGGCCCAGGATAACGACCCTGAGTGGCCCGGTCAGCCTCCAGGCTTACTCATTTTTGAGGCAGCATGGCACACACACACATACCATACACATGAGTCAGCAGGCTCATGACATCTTGTGTCCAGCTCTTCATGACATTTCTGAGGTCCTTTCTGGTTGTAGATGATACTTTACTGAATTTCTGAGCTAATGCCCTGAGCTTTAGGTGTTCTGTGTGGATCCTGGTGTGGCATCTCTTAAAGACGTCAATATAGCCGAAGTGGAGGCAAATAACTTGGCATAAGTTATAGGGGTGCTGCCTGAGACACGTATTTTTTTTTAACAAGTGTTTTTCTGGTCCCAAAACGAGAGTGAAGTTCTGCAGAGAAAGGTCAGATATCTGTTTGGGGGTCTGGGGATTCCGGGGGGGGGGGGGAGGGCGGGGAGTGCTGGTGCTGAAGTAGAAGATAACACATTAACCCCAGGGCTAGAATTTTGGTGCCAAATGGGAAACTATAGGAGGGCAGTTCTGATCATATTCACATTCTTCCCTAGGAATCTTAATATTACTTTTAGTTGGGGGCAGAGCCTGAAATGTATATACTACTTGGGCTGTTCGCTTGTTTTTTCATACCAGTCCAAGTAAGAGTTTCACTAAGTCTCAGGGACTAGAGTGCCTGCTGGATACATCATTCAAGGGGTGTTGCTGGTGGTACCACTTATTGACTCATCCCTGGAATACCAATCCCATTCCAAAGAAAACTACAATGCTGTCACCTTGATGTGAACACCTAAAATATGCTGGTGTTTCTTTGTGTAAAGTAGGCACTTTCTTCAACCCACATACTTCTATAAAGAATTCAGATTCCCAGGGGCAAACCAAGATGGCGGCATAGGTAAACACCTAAACTGCTGCCTCGCACGACAATTTCAAAACTACAACTAAAAGACTAAACGTCTATCACCCAGAACCATGGGAAAGCTGGCTGTGAATGGAAGTTCTACAACTAGAAGGAAAGAGAAAAGACCATTGAGACGTGCACGAGCGCTGAAAAGCTGAGGTACGGAGGCGCGCGAATCGGGCTGGCAGCAGGTGACTGGGAGCACTGCTTTTTTCAACCCGAACGGAGACAAGCTCCCGATTACTCTGAACTCCAGTTTCTGGGGACCCAGACTCTTAGGGGGAGAAGCTGGACTGTCTGCCATCGGGTCGGAAAGTGAGGGTGACTCCCTTGCAGAGGTGCGTGCAGCAATCATTGTTTATAGCACTGGGGCATGGGATGCAGGGATGTGGAAAGATGGAGATGCAGAGACGGCTGACTGGCAGCTATCGCTGTTTGCCATGCCCTAGCCTAGTGATTCCCTGAGACCCTGCCCCGCACAATCTACAAACCCACCCAAGCTCAACACAGCGGCTTTTGCAAATAAATGGCCTGCCCTATCGCAGCTTAACCTAACAAACTGCAGCTCTGGTCAGACAACTCCAAAACCTCCAAACCCCAAGCAAAGAGGAGAAAACTTTAGTTCTCGCTGTAGCTCCTGCTGAGTGGCCTCAGACAGTAGCTGACCTGCACCCCATTGGAGGTCCAGAAGCTAGTGTATCTAGTGGTCAGTGTGAGACGACACCAGATTTCAGCTACTCACATCCATAAGTGACACAGTTAAGAGGCAGACTCAGTGAGCACCAAAGCCCCACTGAAGCAAGTCCTGCCCCCCAAGCGTGTCTCTAGCACAGCAGTTCTTCCATTATAGACACAGTGGGTCCTCACAGCCAATTGGCCTGGAGGTCAATTCCTCCCAGTGTACCAACAGCAATCAAGGCTTAACTACACCAAGACTTTGCACTCAGCCCACAAAGAGGTGCACCATGAATGTCCACCTCAGGTGATAGGTTGAACCACTGGTCACCTACCACAGAAAACCACTCCATCAACACAGGGAAGCATCAAAATGCGGAAACAAAGAAACATGTCATGAATGAAAGAAATGGAGGAAAGCAAACTACTGATGAAATGGAGGAAAACATAGAGTTCAAAACCACATTTATAAGGTTACTCAAGAATCTTCTAAAAACCTCTGAGGAACTTAGTGAGACTTTTAAGGATCGTAATGAGAATGCCAAAAAAATGGAAAAGGACCAGTCAGAGATTAAGCATGCACTGTCTGAAATAAAGAATATACAGAAATCCAACTGTAGATCAAAGGACCCCAAGAATCAAACCAAAGATCTGAAATATGAGGAAACAAAAAAACACCCAACCAGAAAAGCAAAAAGAAAAAGAATCCAAAAATATGAAGATAGTGTAAGGAGCCTCTGGGACAACTTTAAGCGTACCAACATCTGAATTATTGGGGTGCCAGAAGAAGAGTGAGAGCAAAATATTGAAAACCTATTAGAAGAAATGACAGAAAACTTTCCCTACCTGGTGAAAGAAATAGACTTACAAGTCCAGGAAGTACAGAGAACCCCAAATAAGAGGAATCCAGAGAGGACCACACCCACCAAGACACATAATTAAAATGCCAAGGGCAAAAGACAAAGAGAGAATCTTGAAAGCAGCAAGAGAAAAACAGTTACCTACAAGGGAGCACCCATATGACTGTCAGCTGATTTCTCAACAGAAACTATACAGGCCAGAAGGGAGTGGCAAGAAATATTCAAAGTGATGAATAGCAAGAACCTACAACCAAGAGTATTCTACCCAGCAAAGCTATCATTCAGAATTGAAGGTCAGTTCAAAAGCTTCACAGACAAGAAAAAGCTAAAGGAGTTCATCACCACCAAACCAGGATTATATGAAATGCTGAAGGGTATTCTTTAAGAAGAGGAAGAAGAAGAAAAAGGTAAAGATAAAAATTATGAACAACAAATACATACCTACCAACAAGTGAATCTAAAAATCAAGTGAATAAAAAATCTGATGAACAGAATGGACTGATGAATATAATAGAATCAGGGACATAGAAAGGGAGTGGACTGACAATTCTCAGGGGGAAGCGGGTGTGAGGGGTGCAGGAAGAGATTGGATAAAAATCTTACACCTATGGATGAAGACAGTGGCAGGGGGTAAGGGCAAGGGGTGGGGTGGGGAATCAGGTGGAGGGGAGCTATGGGGGCAGGGGGGAGAGGAACACCTGTAATAATCTGAACAATAAAGATTTATTTAAAAAAAAAAAGAATTCAAATTCCCAGACATGGATAGCAAACTCCTTGAGCATAGGGTCCCCCAACAACCCTCAGACTTGATCAGGCCCGGAAGTTATAAGACTGCAGCTACTCCGTGAGTCTGGTTTTGGAACACCCTTGACTGGCTCTAGAATGCGTGATGTACTGAACTCCCGAGACAAGGGGTTTCCCTGAGCCTGGGAAGTGGGCAAGGCTTACCTCCAGGTTCCACAATGATCTCAAGAAATTAAGCCCTGCCCTGGTGTGCAAGCACCTAAGATGCTTTATAAAGAAGCCCAATCAGATCCGTTGAGAAGCAATGTCTGCTGGGTGCTCAAGACAAGACAGCAGTGCACCCAGAGCACCTTCCTGTCTTTAGATCCAGCTAATAAAGCAGGCATTTGGTGGGGGAATTTAAAGTGGGAAGAATATATTCAAGCTAGGCAGCTTGAGGGCCCCTGACACTCACAGACATAGCCTTCTCTTAGTCTGTAAACTGTACGGCAGCTGTTCTCAACACAGGCAGTGTAATCAGGCAGTGGACTGGGAACTTTTTTAAACAACTGAAACTATAACCTAGAAAGAAAAAGAAAGAGAAGGAGAGAGAGAGAGAGAGAGAGAGAGAGAGAGAGAGAGAGAGAGAGAGAGAAAGGGAGAGAGAGAAAGAGAGGGAGAAAGAAAGAGAGAAAAGACAGACAGACACCAGTGATAAAAGAAAAAAGAAGACCACACCCCACATCAATTGAATGGCAGTTCCTGAAGATGAGGTGATGTTTCAAGCATCCGGGTAATTTTAATATGCCGTCCAGATTCAATACTCATCTCTCTGGGCTACTTTTTGACCCATGAACTACATAGAAGTACCTGGGCACTTGATGACAATGTGGATATGGAGGCCTACCCCAGACTAATTGAATTCAAATATTTAAGGCTGGGGCCCAGGCATTGTTTAACTCCTCAGAGGATTAGTTTATGTAGCCAGCATTGACAATCATTGACTCCAGGGGAGAGCCCAATGCAGGTAAGTGGCCAGGGTGTCTAATGAGACCTCTGTGACATTGCCTACACACAGTTTTGGACTCTATGAAATCTCAACTCAGAAAAATCCCGGGCAAACCAAGTATGCCTTACTGTGCACAAACCAACTCACTCCTGAGATTATCCTCCAGAACCAGGTCCTCGTAAGGGGAGAGGCAGGAGGTAGCTGAGGCTGAAGCAGACTCAGCATTTGGCCTTGGACTAGAAATAGTTAGAAATTAAGTCTTGACCTGAAGATATATTTAGAATTAACAGAATAAGAGGCTCACATACTAATATCCCATTTAATTACTCTTCTCTAAATACGGTCTAGCTGCTAGACTAGTACAGTCTGGCCACAACAGACAAAAATTAGACCCAGGTGGCTTCTTATTAAAAGCCCCCACTAGACGCCCCAGCTGGTTGGGCTCAGTGGATAGAGCATCTGCCCATGGACTGAAGGGTCAAGGGCACATGCCCCAGTTGCAGGCTAGATCTTCCAGTAGGGGGCGTGCAGGAGGCAGCCAGTCAATGCTTCCCCTCATTGATGATGTTTCTATCTCTCCCTCTCCTTTCCTCTCTGAAATCAATTAAAAAAATAGATAGATGATGATGATAGATAGATAGATAGATAGATAGATAGATAGATAGATAGATAAGTAAATAAGAAAAAAGAAAGCCCCCAGTAGAAATTTGAGAATGTCTCTCTGTCTTCCCTGGTGCCAGGCATTCAGTGATGAGTGATCTGTCCCCCAACCCCCAGCTGGTGCAGCCATACAGGCCTCAACCACAGCTGTTTTAAAAAATAGAGCTTGTCATTGTATATGGCTTAGTTCTTCTGCCAGACACATTACTATTAGGTTAAGTATAAGCATCTACATTGAAATTTGACCACCGATATGATATAATTTTATACTCAAATGTGAGAAAAGCCTGGGGAAGTTTGGGTTTCACATATTGAGGTAGTAACAGAAGGGGCACTCCAAACGAGGACTCCCGACTGCAAGTGTGATATTCTTATTCCCGAGCCATGACTTCCACCTGCAGAAGCTGTACTTAGCCTTCACCCTCAGACTAGAATCAGTGATTCATCCTCGGGGTTCTGAAGAATTGGTTTACATTCTAAGCAAACAAGATGGCCCAGGTTATAACAGCTTGAAGGTCATAGAAATAGTTTATTCTACCCCAGAAAATGCCCCCAGAATAAATTTCTTATTCATCATCAGAGATTTATCCTGAGGTGGAAAAGAAATATATGGACATAAAGTTGTTGATTGAAGCACATACATCTTGCTATAGTCATGATGTAAGGAATGGTAAGTAGATATCTATATCATATAAATTAGAGATAATTTGCTAATATCACAGGTAGATCTTTAAATTGATATTGGATTTTAATCATCTCATTTGACACTCCAACTAAATTTCTAGCAGGAAATAAATGTAAAACAATAGGGCTTTACTGATTTGGGTTTCCACTTGAGTTTTATGGTAATAAACTCTGAGATGTCTTAGCTTTTCTGTGGAGAGTAAGATAATCGGATGACAATAGGTCTATGACTATAAAGACATCTGACCACCTCTCTATGATGCCGTGCAACACGTGTGCACTCTGTGTGCCCTGACTAAGCATAATCCTAGGGACTCAAGCCTAGCTGAATTTTCTATTTGCTTGAAAATCTTACTCTGTGCAGTTCTCTGATCTGTCATGTGTGCTGTTCAACCTTCTCATTGTAAATGACTTAAACCCCAACCCAGACTTTCCATTTGGCTTAAATGCTGTCGTTTGATTTTGAGCTTGATCATTGTGAATATTTTATTTAATATTGGCTTCTTTCATGATTTTATTGCCATCTAAAAATCTGCTAACAAAAACTAAAATTAACTTTATTTGATTTTGTAAATTATACTAACTTTCCAGTTTGACTTTTAGAAATTTAGTAGTTAAAAAAGAGAAAGAAGATATACATAATAGAAATAATTGTGTTTATAAGAAACTATTTTTCAATATTTAAAACATATGTAACAAATTATTAAAACTTGTAAGCAGTTTAAATAATAAAAGAGATTTGCTTTACACATGTATATTTGAACTCACAACAACCATGTAATCTCTACAAAACCTTGACTTTGTTAGTTTCCATCACTTGTGTGTACTCTGTGTTTAACCCAGACTCAAACACATAGTATTTTTTTAAAGCCATAGTAAGTTGTTCTATTTTTTCAAGTGATTTTTAAATAAAGACCAAAATAACTTTTATATGCATTCATTGATTTGAGCTGACTTGATATTCAGCTAAAGACCAAATGCTGAACTAACCCCGGATGTTACCTATCAGTTGCAGAGTGACATCAATACAGGTACTGGCTGTAATGCCTGAAAATTGAGGCTGAGGTATTTGCGCATTCCAAAATTATAATCTAACTAGAGGCCCGGTGCATGAAATTCGTGCACGGGGGCGTGGGGGCTGTCCCTCAGCCTGACCTGCACCTTCTCCAATCCGGGAGCCCTCAGGGGCTGTCTTACTGATGGGTTAGGCCTGCTTTCCATGGTTCTCTGCTCACTGTTGGGGCCTGCCTGCTCCCGGGTCACCATGGCAATGACCAAGCAGGCCATGCTGGGAGCTGCCTCCTCCCTGCTGTCAGTTTCCACGGAGGCAATGAGGTTAATTTGCATAATCACTCCTGATTGCCTGGTGGGTGTCAAAAAGTGATGGTCAATTTGCATATTTCTCTTTTATTAGTGTAGATACTTTTCATAACTTTCAAAGAATATAATTTTTATTTGATCATTTTCCCCAATAACTAATTTTTCCTGATGGGTCTTTTCTCCACTACAAATTGTATCCAGTCAAAAGTAACTTTTCTTCCAAAAGAAAATAACAGCTTTACATAGTAAAACAAATTTAAAATATCATCAATATTGATAAGGCCTTTGTATAACTTTATTAAATCAGTGATGAAAATGTACTTCTATTAAATCTTTTATGGTAAATCATATTGATTTATTATTTTTCCACTCATTGTTAATGAGAATGATTTGTTTAGTTTGGCAGGCAACAGGAAATCATTTGCCATCTTAGATTAGGAAACTGGTACAGGAAAAATCCTATGTGTGTGATGGATGTGGGAAGCTTTGCCAGCCACCCCATGCCACCACTCATTTCACCTCCTTTACAAAGCTTTTCTACATCAGAAAGTTCACAGCAAGAGAAAGTTTTTAAAGCTAAAGCATGTGGGAACTCTTCCAGCTAGAGAAGACAGTTTCTTCTCTATCCCCTAGCCTATAAAAGACATTTCAAACATCCCATCTAAAATCAGGCTTTAATTTACCCTCAAATCTGCTCCTTCCTTGTTAGTAAATGGCATCCACATTTGCCAAATTGCTCAGGCCCCCAAATCCTGACTCAAAAAGGTAGTCCTGACTCCTTTCTTTCCCTGAATGCCCACATCAAATCCAACAACAAATTTCATTTGTTTTGCCCTCTAAAGAGATTCAGAATCAAGCATTTCTTATCTCCCCATAGCCAATGTCTGGTCCTGTCATTTCTCACCTGCCATCGCTCACCTGTCCTATGGCAATAGCCTCTTGGCTCCAACCCACACTGACATCTAAGATTCAATCTTTTATCTAATTTAAAATGGCTTCTTCCACTGGCTTTGGTCTGATCAAGTCTCAGCAAGAAAGGAACCTTCAGTATCGGTGCCTCTGTTTACTTCCACCTTGTCTGTCTATCTCCCCTCCCACACTGTCTATGTTCTCTGTCATCCCAGAAAGAACACTGGGAGTGACAGGAACACATGCAAAGAAGCCTTGCAAGATTTGATCCAAGTGATATTCAGTTTCCAGATAGAAACATAGAAGCAACTGGCTTATTTCTCATTCTACCCCACCAGTGTGCCTCTTACAGAAATAGTAAGCTGAAGAAGGAAGACAGCTGTTGTCAGGCAGAAAAGAAAAATAAATACAAAATATGGTTTTAAGTCATGATCATTTCTCAAAACAAAAGAAAACGAACTGAGGTAAAAGAGTTATTCAGATGGGAAGGAAGACAATTGGATCAAACAAAAACAAGTACAAGTTAGAAAGAGAGAAAGAGCTTGGGACTGTGTAGACTTCATCCCGGCCCCTCTCAGGGCACCTGCGGGAGGCAACCAATCGATGTGTCTCTCTCTCATCAATGTGTCTCTCTCTCTCTCTGTCTCTCCCCCTCCCTTCCCCTCTTTCTAAAAATCAGTGAAAAAGTATCCTCCGGTGAGGATTAACCATAAAAAGATAGTCTTTTATCTGATCACAAAATGATAGTCCAGCTCTAACTATGCTGCCCATATTCAAGGCAAGAACAAGGGGAAATGGTGCCAGCTCTGTCTGCTCTAACAGTAAAACAAAGGTTTCACAAAGGTCCCGCTGCCTCTTCCTCCTTTATATCAGAATTAGGCCACATGACTGAGTCTAGACCCGAGGTCAGCTGGGAGCACAGAACCACAGGCTTACCCAGGGCTGGGCACTTACGATAATGATAAGTAAGAAAGGGGAATGGATGTTGGGCGAGCAACTAACGGTGCCAGTCTCAAAGCCTAGCAGAAGGAGAGTCAGGTTCAATAGGCAGCCTGTCAGAGAACAAAAAAGGAGGACCAGGGCCCATTCCTACTCCCCAGACATCGCAGAATGAAATTAATCTAAGACTTTAGAAATGTGTCAGGGTTGCCCTGTTAATATTAGATTTCTTGCTAGCCTGGGTACTGTGCCATCGTTAATGTTTTCACATGCATCTTTGTAAAATAGAGCAACACGTCCTTGTTTTTCCTGCACTCCTAGCCTGTGGGACAATCTGCCACCTGCAGGTGTCTCCTGAGTTCTCTCCTGCTCCGTGTCCTTTCAGAAATATTGGCATTTCAAAGTAGATTCAACAGAACCCAGAACAGCAAGTCCTGTGGAATTTCCAAACCTTTTGGCAATAACAACAGGGGAGAATTTCTCAGTACAGATGGTTGCTGAGGACAAAGAGAACTGAGCATCACCTAGGAATGTGACCCTTGGGCTGTGTACCCAACTCTCTTTATGTGGACATCTGTGTGGTCCTGGGAAACCATCACTAATGCATGTTGGGATGGAATGAAAAGTTCCATCTGGTCTGCTCTTCCCCTCCCAGACACTACGACAGGATATTGTAACCTCTCATGAGGTTACCTAGTGTTCCTATCTGGGGCTTGGAAACTGGCTGTTTCCATACATAAGTCTCCCCACTAAATCCTTTTTTTACTTTTAATCCTCACTCGAGGATATTTTTCCACTGATTTTTAGAGAGAGTGAAAGGGTAGGGGAGAGATGGAGAGAGAGAAACATTGATGTGAGAGACACATGGGTTGGTTGCCTCTTGCATGCACCCCAACTGGGCCTGGAGATCGAGCCTGTAATCGAGGTACATGCCCTTGACTGGAATTTAACCTGGAACCCTTCAGTCCGTGGGCCGACACCCTGTCCACTGAACCAATGGGCTAGGGCCCAAGTCCTCCCTTTGCCCCCTACCTTCCCTAACGCCCTCTACCACCTGTCCCTAAACTAGATTACAAGTAGGTAATATGGCAGGGACAATCCTTTTTAAAAATTGCAGTTCTTACTATCTCATACATGGAAGCATACCCAAAATTCAAGATAGAGAGGTTCACATCTCCCAGAAATAGGTAATTAGAATATATTTACACATGTAAAAGGTATGTAAAATCTAGCTGGGCCTTTAGATAAAAACTACTATTTACCAAATAAAAATAGATTCTTACTTTCTAAATATTTTCAGAGTCCATTCTGCTTGGACCAAGTTCACCAGAACCAGGCCTGCCCTTCCTCCTTACCCATAACATCTCCTTCTTCAAGTCACAGGCCAGGCCCTTCCTCCCTTGGCCACTGTCTTCCTCACTTCCCATGACACAGTTATGCAAATAGAGAACAAGTGCTCTATCTTTGTTCTGGAATGCTGGGCTCTGTGAACAGCCATTGTTACTTATTCCAAATACACACTACCTATTCTCACTGTACTTTAAAATGGCATCCAGGCCCTGACCAGTGTGGCTCAATGGTTAGAGCATCAGCCCACACACTGAAGGGTTGCGGGCTTGACTTCTAGTCAAGAGCATGTATTTGGATTGTGGGTTCCATCCCCTGCCCTAGTTGGGGTGCATGCAAGAGGCAACCAATTGGTGTGTTTCCCTCATATCGACGTTACTCTCTCCTCTTTCTGTCCTTCTCTCTCTCTCTCTCTCTCTCTCTCTCTCTCTCTCCCTCCCCCCCTCCCTCCCCCCGCCTCCAATCCCGCCCTTCCACTCTCTAAAAATCAATGGGGGAAAAAATATCCTCAGGTAAGGATTAACAAACAAACAAATGAAAAATTTCCTCCAGGTTGCCACTATCACCGAGGAGAATTCAGGAGAGAATGTATGCTGACTTTTTTGGAAAAGCGATTGAGACCAAGGAAACCACACTGGAAGAGAGCTGGCCAAAAACCACAACAGTGAATGAGCAGGGCCTGTGATGGGGCAGAGAAGGGTGCACAGGCCCAAGAGCTCCCCAAAGGAGCAAGTCTCCCCCATGCAAAGCATACTAAGCCTTCCTTGCAGGATCTCCAAATTGCCCAGAGGAGAGAAAGCTTGTAAAAACTCTGGACTTACTGTAGCTAATAAAGGACAAGGGCATCTATCCTTTGGAGAAATGAAAGCAGGATCCTCCGTGATGAATGGCAGGGTAAAGACATTTCTATATTCTCAGAAATGGCCCTTAAACACCATGTAAAAAAAAAGAAATAGAAATAAAAAATCTTGGATGGCCTAGGTGATAACTCTAACCATGGACCACTGTCTATCAAGACAGACAGCAGACAGATTGATGAATGTCAAACGATATAGCTGACCCACGGGAGAAAAGCTGACTCAGTCCCTATGTAATAGAGGGATGAAGGAACTAAAGAGAACACAGACAATTTTATCCCAAGGTACCCTGGAAAGGTTAGGGATTGGAGGAACCAATCCGAAGCGGAAGGTGGGGAGGAAGTCAGGAGCTAGAAACAGATGGATGGAAAGTGTCCTTAGGCTGAACTATATGCAAATGCCTGCTGTTGTGGGCTGAACTATGCCCTTCCCACCCCCCCATCCCCCACTCCACCTCCCATTCATATGTTGAAGTTCTAACTCCCAGTATGTCAAAATCTGACCTTATTTAGAAATATGGTCATTGCAGATGCAATTAGTTGAGATGAGATCATCCGAGTGGGCCCTAAGTCAATGGGACTGGTGTCCTCATAAAGAGGGGAAACTTAGACAGACACACATAGGGAGAACACCGCAAGAGATAAAGGCAGAGGTGGGTCGGTGCATCTAAAAGCGAGGAGGGCCCCAAATGTTCTTTTTCAATTGTGTTGTAATCTGTATAGTGTAGTTTCATTGAAATGTTTGGTTTCCTCACAAGAAGTGTCCCTTCTGAAAAAAGAAAAAAAAAAGGTATGTGCAAATTATCCTATCGGTTTTGAAAAATATCTTTGTTTAAAAAAGCCATAGCCAACGTAAGTAAATACATGCATACATACATACATACATACATACCAAGGAATGCCAAAGGTTGCCAATAAGCCCCCAGGAGCTAGGTGAAAGGTCCAAAACAGCTACTCTCTCACAGCCCAGAAGGAACTGACCCAGCCGATACCTTGATCTTGGGCTTCCAGCCTCCAGAACTGTGAGACAGTACATTTTTGTTGTTTAAACCAGCCCATTTTTATTTCGTTACAGCAGCCTAGGAAACAAACACACTTATATTTAATGCTCTTTGACAAACAAAGGAGCAGTAATTTCAGTTAATTTGCTTTGACTACAAGAGATATTTAAGCTAGACTGTTGGTCTCCCTCTCCCCAACTTTAGTCTTTGGAGAAAAAGACAAGGTACTTCCAGTCTCTTGTGCATTAAGCAGATCAAAGATTAACAAGTGCTATTTTAGCAGATGGAGATCCATTAGTGACTGTGAATCTCAGATTCGGCTGTGTGGCAGACAGTGGCTGGAGGAGGCAGAGTTAAGGTGAGGATTCTGAGGGGAAAACCAGTTTGGGGCCAGTGTTACCACCTGCCCAGGACATTCGGTTAACCAGGCTGCAGGTGGGATGATGCCGGAGGATGCTGCAGAGCCTCCGAGTCATCATTCTGAACATCACCTCTCACACTCACATGCCTGGACTGCACTGGGTAGCTTAAATGGGAAACTTAAAAAGCAGACTTTATGAAAAGACAAGCCACAGACTGAGAGAAAATATTTTCAAATTGCACATCTGATAAAAGACTTGTATCCAAGAGGACATAAAGAACTCTGGAAGCATAATAAGAAAACAAACAACTCGGTTTTTAAAGATTGGCAAAAGATTTGAATAGCCATCTCATCAAAGATATATGAATTGCAAATAAACAAATTAAAAGATGTTCAGCATCATTAGTCTTAGGGAAATGCAAGCCCAACCCATAATAAGATATCACTGCACACCTATCAGAATGGTTAAAATTTAAAAGACTGACCACACCAAGTGTTGGAGAGGATGTGGAGCAACTAGAACTGTCATACACTGCTGGCAGGGATGTAAAATGGTGCAAACACTTTGCAGAACACCTCAGAAATTTCTTTTTAAGAATAGTTTGCTGATTTTTAGAGAGAGGAAGGGAGAGGGAGAGAGAAAGAGAGAAACATCACTCAAAAATGAAAATAATCCTTCCCACTAATATTTACAGGGTAAACTAAGATTGTTGGTAGAGTATTAAATTTGACAGTAAAATAGTAATCGAGTTTTCAGATTAATTTAAATAGGCTAATTGAAATAAGTGAATATTCAAGTACTGGACAAAAAGCTATTCTTAAAGTAATAACTAAAATTTCTATTGGTAGTTCATCTCATGGTAAAATTCCTGAATATGCAATGAACCTAAAGCAGTCATATGTATGGGGGGGAAAATTTTATTTTTAATTTAAAGTTATCAAGACTGCATTATAAAATTTACAAAAACCTCCATAAAAAAAAAGGGGGGGGGAGGATAGTAGGGCAATATCATGTAAGGAAAAATATCCTATAAGTAAATTACATCTAGAAAATTTTTACTTTACCAAATTAAGGTTCATTTGCAATGCTAACAGCAAGGCCATTAAAAACACACATGGTGTCTAAATAAGACAAAGGAAAATCGTTTGAACAAAAATAAAAAGGATCCCAAATCAATTATATAGAAAAGATTCCTTTATTAACTTGTGGTCGAGAATATATTTGTATATTTTCAGAAAACAACCCCAAGACCAGATGGATTCCTGCAACAGAGAGGAATTGACAGGAGTGCTCCAACCACGAAGACAAGAGGAAAAAACAGTCCAGAGATGGAAGACGCTGACAACGCCTTGCCATGGGAGCAGTCAGCAGCTGTGCACCGCTGCAGGTTACCTAGGACCAAACCAGAGAGGGTCGGACCTGCATTGCCACCATGTGCCCACCATCCAGATATCACTGCTGACATGTACACATAAGGAACTGTTTGACATTGAAATTGGGACTCAAACATTTTTTTGTTTTGTCTTGTTTTGTTATTATATGTTTATTTCCTGTCTGCAAAGGCAAAACTTTTTAAAGGAAAGAAATGGTGGGAAAAAGATACAGAGGCAAAGAAGCATTGAACAGACTGTCAAACTACATTGGGAAGACAGGGGTGGTTGGGCGAGGGGGGCTGTAAGAGACCAACCGAAGGACTTGTACGCATGCATATAAGCACAACCAATGGATACAAGACGCTGGGGCGGGGGGAGGGGGGAGGGTGGGCAGGTGAAGGCATGTCCTGGGGGGTAGGGGGGGTCCGGGGGAGATCAAAGGGGGGAAAAAAAAGGAGACATATGTACTACTATTTGTAATACTTAAAACAATAAAAATAAAATTAAATTTAAAAAAATGTATGAAAAGAAAGAGAGAAACATCAACGTGAGGCACAACATTGATTGGCTGCCTCTGATCGGGAGGAACCCCCACAGGGGATTGAGCTGGCAACCTGGGCATGTGCCCTGACCTGGAATCAACCACAACCTTTCAGTGCACAGGACAAAGCCCCACCAACTGAGCCACACCACCCAGTTTCTTAAAAAGCTAAAAGTGCACTTACCACACACCTCAGCCATTCCACTTGAGGCATTTACTCAAGATGAGTGAACGCATATGTCCACGCAAAGACTTGCATGTTCACTGCAGCTCTGTTTATCATAGCTAAAACCTGGAGGCAGCCCAAATGTCCATTAACAGGTAAAGAGGTAAGACATCTGTTATACATCTATTCAACGGATTCTACTTACCAGTAAAGGTGAACTATTACGCTGAGTGAAAGAAGTCAGAGAGAAAAGGGAACATATTGTGTAAATCAACTTGCATAAGGCTGTAGGAAATGCATTCTCACCATAGTAACAGCAAAGCAGACCAGCAGTTGCCTGAGAGTAGATTCCACAGGGACATAGAAGACTTTTGGGGATAGGATATTCATTATCTAAATCGTGAGGATGGGTTCATGGTTTCAGGGGTGTATATTATGTCAAAACTTACCAAATGTACACTTGAACTGCATACATCTTATTCAGTATATTATACCACAATAATAATGCTGTAAAAAAAAAAAAGCTAAGCAAAATAAGATTCTATTAAACTGAGATTTTATTTTCTCCCTTTGCTTCTTTTAACAAGAGGATTTTAGTGGTTTAAAACAAAAAACACATATAGAAAAATGTTTTAAACCACAGTAAAGCCACAATAATAAGAAGGATCCATGTTAATGTTAATTTTATTGACACCAGAGGTTTTATTTGCTATAAATAAGCATTAGATTTGGTTTTGAGGCCTTGATGGCTGAGGATGGGAGGAGGGCAGGAAATGTAATGGGTTGCAGTTCTTATCATCTCGTAAGTAGAAACCGACCAATTATTCAACAGAGATTCGCTCCTGAATTCCGAAAGGAATTTGGCACATGGGATGTTAGGAGGGCCATTGAATGATTTAATGAATAATTCTTTCAACAGCAATTTCAGAGTAACACCAAAACCTTTGTATGTAGCTATTGCCTCAATTCAGACAAAGGGCATAACATGAAATCTAACCATTCTTTAGGGTTCTAGTCAACATGGTCAGAAAGGTAGCATTCTGCCTTTTTGTACAGAGCAGTAGAGGTACATGCTTGCATCCTTGGTTATACAGATAAACTACGCTGAGTCTCCAGGCCTCACCTGCTGATAGAGACACACCTGGATTCCAAGCATCTTTTCTCTGTCGCCTGCCAGTGTACGTGACCTTGGCGCTCTGACAAATCTGCTGTCCTCCAGCGTTTCTGCCAGATGCAGCCCCTGTTCCTGCAGACCCCACCGCACAGACCTCACCTGGTACCGCTTACTGTTGCCTGGCAGGAGTTTCTCTGAACCTCCTCCGGGGTCACTATGGCTCACGGGGCCACTTACACTGCTGCCCTCGGCCTTTGAGAGGCCCGATTTCATGCACATTGTGGGACAGAGCAGAGGAGCCCGCTTCCCATTGGGTCCTTATGTTACAGTGTTACCAATTCTGCTGGGCCCCAAGGCTTCACAGAGCTTCTACTGGAAAAATGCCTGCTGCTTCTGCTCACAGCGCGCGCTCTCTCTCTCTCTCTCTCTCTCTCTCTCTCTCTCTCTCTCTCTCTCTCTCTCTCTCTCCTACAGTATTTACATCTATAAACTCTCTACCTACCTCCATTGCCCAGACTTTCAGAATCAATCTATTGGTTCTCTCCCTAGGTCTGAGAATTACAACCGAGACACAAGCAGGGACTGAGGGAAGTGGATGTACCCAGAAGCAGAACCCCAGCTTTGGAACCTGGCTTGCCTGGCTCCTTCCTCCCTCCCACCTCCAAGTGGACTTTGTGGTATTTTCCACCAACGCCTGGTCATCCCCCCAATCCATGTTGTTGGCACAATGAGCGCCAGTGGTCCTCAACCTTCCTGCGGTTAGAGTCACCTGGACATCTCTGAAAAATCACCATGTCCCTGGCACACCCCGGCCAGAGGAGTTTGGATGGATCTGGCACCAGTGTTTGTGAACGGTCTCCAAGTGATTCTAACATACAGCCGAACTTAAGGACCTGTGGTCTAGACAGGAGCTGAAGCTCATGCCGCAAATGCATCCACAATTGTCGTGTGTCTCCCAAGACAAGTGGAACTGAGAGTTAACTGACTTCGCACGGCGTCTTCCCATCCTCACTGTTGTGCCCTTCACCATAAATGTATCATCTAAAAGTAAGGAAGCCGGAGAATATTTAATAGAAAATAACGTAAATTAAAATGTGAAAACCAGAAACAGTGAAGAGTCTCAGTATAATGAGAAAAACAGATTTTATGCTCAAGTAAAACACATTCTGGGCGTCACTTGCTCCCACCTTTGCTTTCTGCTGTTTGTTTTGTGTTGAAATGGTATTTTGTAAAGAAATCATATTTCAGATTCAGCCTGCCCAGGACGCCTTCTGCATGTACTGTGTACTTGATGGCACTTAGGATGATGTATCAATTTCAAAGCCGCAAGGTCCAAGCTCATCCCAGGTTTACTTGGACGTTATTATTCGTGAGGTCCTTTCTGAGCTCTAGGCAGGGATGTCTGCAAACTGTTTCCAAAGACCAGGGACCCTTACTGTAATAAACAAGTCATTTACACGGGGAAATGAAAAACCTGCCCCGTCTGCCAAATGAAGGCAGGCATGCCTGAGTGAGAAGAATTGATGAAGCAAGCTTAGAGAAAGCTGAACACTGGGTTCCAATACATCAAACTTGCCGAGTGATGAAGAATATACCAAACAAGCCACAGGAATGGGTGTTAGCGCCCAGATCATGTTGAATTGATTTTGTATTTTCTTCCTTTAAAAAAAAAAGCATTACCTATGAAAGCTCTAAAACCTAAAATTTGGCCAAATTATGGCCTAGGGATCTCAGACACCAGCCTCATCCTGGTGAAGAATGACTGCATTTCTTATGGCCTCCTTCTCTCATGACCAGCACAGCACAGCTGTCCACCCGGCCTGAATATATAGAGATTTCCTGGGATCTGTAGTGCCTGGCAGCCCAGGTCTCTCGGCAGCATCTGGGAGAACAGCTCTGGCCTGATGCATAGCAGTGGCACCAGCAGGCGGTGGCAAAGGCCGAGCAGCAAGGGGCTGTGGCTTGCTCCCCTCGCCCGTTCTGTGTCCCTCTCACAGGGGACTTAGAGCGCATCCATCCACACCTTCAGCTTCAAGTTCACTTACTTTATTTCACAACCACTCACAGAGCTCTCCGTCTGTGCCAGCCACTGTTCCAAGCACTTATCCATAGGAACTCATTCATTCCTTGCAACAGCCCTCCCTCTGAGGAAGGCACTACTGTGATGCCAGTGCTACAGATGAGGAATCCGAACCCCGGAGACGCTGAGCAATGTGCTCAAGGTCCCGCAAGGAGTATGTGGCAGGATGTGAACTCAGCTGACTCCTGGCCTCAGAGCCCTTTTCTTAATGACGGTTCTATTCTGCTTTCCTGGCTACTGTGTAACCTAACTGTGTCTTGCTCTAACAATTACATGGCTGTTTAAAAATAGGTGCCTGCTCGCCCTGGCCGGTTTGGCTCAGTGGATAGAGCGTCGGCTTGTGGACTGAAAGGTCCCAAGGTTCGATTCCGGCCAAGGGCATGTACCTTGGTTGCAGGAACATCCCCAGCGGGAGGTGTGCAGGAGGCAGCTGATCGACATTTCTCTCTCATAGATGTTTCTAACTCCCTATCCCTCTCCCTTCCTCTCTGTAAAAAAAATCAATGAAGTTTATTAAAAAAATAAAATAATAACATAAAAACAGGTCCCTGCTGCCCTGGCTGGTCTTGGCTCAGTGGATGAGGGGAAAACTTCGGGGAGGGAAACATGCATTCCTTTTATATTTTTAGCCAAAGGTCAACAGCAGTGGTTCTTAAATTTCGTCCTATATCAGAATCCCTTGAAGAGCTTGTTAACACACCGACGGCTGCACCCTTGGCGTTGCTGGTTGGTAGGTCTGAGGGGGACCCAAGTGCACTCCTCTAACAAGTTCCTGGGTGACGCTGAGGCTGATGCTCTGGGGACCACACTTTGAGAACCACCAGCCTAAAGCACTATTTTTAATTGTTTGGGCTCTTAATGGTTTTTATTCTAAGTTATTTTTAGATCATTGGGAAGAAGGGCCATCTCTCCTGGGGGGAAAAAAGAAACACAGAGGGTTCGCATAGGGTTCTGTGCAGACTGAGAGCGAAGAACACGGTTCCCTTAGCTTTTCTATTTCTGAGGAAGAAAAAGAAGATTAGTGAATAAACCAGGAAGAAGTTTCGGGAACCCCTGAGATGGGCAGGATGGGGACTCAGGAAGCCAGGGTTGCTGACTGACACAGCACCTCGCGGCTATGGCTTGGGGTCCCCTCAAGGGAGGTTCATTTCGTTTACTTCACATCCCTCAGTATTTGAGCCTTTTTACATATGTCCTCATATGTCACCTGTTCAAGTAACCCTTACATTATCATAACTGTCACATCCTTATTTTAATAAAAAGAAACATTGTATAGGTAAAATATAAGTGATCCGAATATATACTTACATTTAGTCTTTCATCAATTAAACAATATTTTCTAGAATTATGTTATATACTTAACGCTGTGCTGAAGACCCAAGTGGCACCTAACCCTAGCCCTAACCCTAACCTAATCCTAATCCTATAAACCATGGACTCAGTCAACAACAAAAAGTCACGATGCAGCTGGGAAGGCAAGTCGCTCTCATTGAAAGAGAAAAGAGAGCATACAAATATCAGAAGTAAGAGTGATGTCATTCATAATGTATAAAACAAATCCTTCTTCCTTATACTAACATCAACTTATTGTTTTATTTATTTATTCAACAAATAGGAGTTGTGCCAAGTACTGCACTAGACCTACCCTGGGAATAGAAATAAAGGCCTGCTCCTTGCCATTAAGGAGTTCACAGTTTAGAGAAGAGAGACACTTAAACATTCATCAGCACCAGCACCGTGGCTAGGAACAGGGGCCTGCACTGGAGGCTGCTCACAGGGTGGTCCTGGCCTGAGGCATGAAAGGTGGGAAACTGGCGGGTGTGCGGGGTGCACAGGGCAGAGGACTCAGCACCACAGAGGCGAGCGCCTCCCAGGGAGCTCCCTGATTAGGACTCACACCACCTTCTAACTACACACATTCCCATCCAGGCCAGCTTCCCAAGGGAAGCAATAGTGTGCACAGTCAGGATCCACGCCACCATTTAACAAATATACACGCATTTGTTAGGTAAAGTCTAAAATGTATCGTTGTTTATTGAACATGATAGAGCTCTGAATAGGCTATGAGCATGGCCCAAGGAGACAGATGTATTTCACAGCTTCCAGGTACCAAGTACTCTACCAGACACCAGCGATACAGCTGTCCATTGGGGGCACGCAT
This sequence comes from Corynorhinus townsendii, assembly GCA_026230045.1. Lineage (NCBI taxonomy): Eukaryota > Metazoa > Chordata > Mammalia > Chiroptera > Vespertilionidae > Corynorhinus > Corynorhinus townsendii. The sequence continues at coordinate 114,087,601 of JAPDVU010000007.1, read as the reverse complement.
CAGCCTCCTGGATTGAGCATCTTGCATTTGCCTTAGCAATTTTTAAGGAAGAGAAGATTTTAGGTCCCCTGTGGAAATCTAGGCCAATGACCTGGTCACCACAGTTAATGACCACCTGAGAATATGAAATCCTTTAAAAGTAGGACAGCGCAGCTGGCATGGCTCAATGGTTGAGTGCCAACCTATGAACCAAGAAGTTAAGGCTTGATTCCCGGTCAAGGCACATTGCAGGTTGTGGCCTCCATCCCCAGTGTGGGGTGTGCAGGAGGCAGCCAGTCAATGATTCTATGTCATCATTGATGTTTCTATCTCTCCATTTCCCTTTCCTTTTCCCTCTCCCTTCCTCTCTGAAATCAATAAAAATATATTTTAAATAAATTAATACATAAATAAATAAATGTAGGACAAACTCAAAGACTCATAGAAAGACTATCAGGGAGAGAAATGGGTGAGAGTGATCAGCATTCTGCTACTACTCGTCTTTGCAGGTTTTATGTATGTATAACAGCCCCTGTGTGTGAGACATTTTAGTACCTACCAACTAATTATTCTGATTTTGTAGGCAGCGATATATCCTGGCGAGGAAGGAAGGTGCAGAATGTGTGCATGTGGGTTTCTGGGAGTGTGGCCTCTGTCTTTTTCAGCAGCAAAGACAGCAAGCAGGATTCGGCAGTCACTTGAAGGCTGGGTTCCCGTGGCTGCCTCTGAGTCACCAACTGCCCTGAATTAACTCACATAATAAGACTCTGAGAGAGGAGGGGAAATGTTAGGTCAGTCCTCATTCTTAAAAAATGCTTTTAAGCCCAGGCCACAAGGCTCAGTGATTGAGGGTCGACCTATGAACCAGATCACGATTCCTGGTCAGGGCACATGCCCGGGTTGTGGGCTCAATCCCCAGTGTGGGGCATGTAGGAGGCAGTCGATCAATGATTCTCTCTTATCTCTAATGATTCTATCTCTCTCTTCCTCTCCCTTCCTCTCTGAAATCAATAAAAATACATTTTTAAAAAATGCTTTTAGAGGGCCCTGGCTGGGTGACTCAGTTGGCTGGAGCATTGTCCTATACATCCAAAGGTTGTGGGTTCCATTCCCAGTTGGGGCACGTACTGGAGGCAACCAATGGATGTTTCCCTCTCACATGTCTCTCTCTCTCTCTCTCTCTCTCTCTCTCTCTCTCTCTCTCTCTCTCTCTCTCCCATCAATAAATATATCCTCAGGTGAGGATTTTTAAAAATGCTTTTAGAAGGAGACACGTCCTCAACTATTATCATTATCTACTGTGCAAAAGTAGTGTGTGGGCTAGTTTGAGTTCAGGTCAAGGTTTCAACAGATTGACTTTGAATGTCCAGGCAATGGAGGTGCGTCAGGAGTTTATAGGCTTAAATACCATGGACACAGATTTTTGGAATTCAAAACCTTCTGCGGTTTTCTCCCTCTCCTCCCTTCCCAGAGTATAGCAGTACCTCAAATAACATCTGGTCAGTCAGTGACCTCCAAGTGGTGGCTGGATCAGAACAATTTATTATAGTTTCAACAAGAGTAATCCTATCACTGTTGTCCCACTGGCTGACTTACATTAACGCACCCAGACTCCTGCTGCTTCCATGCAGTGTGAATGAACTTTATTGTGCATAATTATCGAGAACAAGGTAAAAGCCTTTACCTTGTCTGCTGTGGTCTATTTATGAGATTATTCAGACTGGTTTTGGTATATGAGTCTAGGTGACCAGGGGTCCCTGTACCCTTACATGTCACCACCTATCTATGAGACACAACAGAAATATAAGGTAATTTGGAGTGTATTAGGGGCATAAAGAATCTAGGAAACCACACCTTGGAGACATCATCAAAATGAAGAATGCAAATGGAAGCGATTTTGCTGGGGCTTAGCTTTTTATTTCTGAACTTTGTGCATAAAACAATTCCTTTGAGCCTTGCAAAGCAGGGTCTAAAAAGTGTCCTTTTCCTTGACTTTTTATTGAACACCAAGTAGGTGTAGGGCATGACTGCAGGAGTCACACAGGGACATAAAATGCAAGCTCTGCCCTTCAGAAATATACAGTCTGCTTGGGAGGCACAAGAAAGACATAAAGAAGATAAATAGCAGGCCCCACTGAACACCTTGAGGAGCACAGGCTGTTTGGGCTACAGGAAGTCCATTGCCAGGCATGTTCCCACGACTTTAGGGGCAGGTGGCGGGCAGAGGAATATTAATGGAAAGGGAGGAGAAGCATTTAGGTTAAAGTTTTGGACAGTTAGACTTGTAGGAGGCAGATTTTCAGCAGGCTGGTGGTCAGAAAGAAAGGAGGAACATACATGATTTATTGCAGGGCTCAGCAAACTATGGTTCACAGGCCAAACTCATTTTTGTAAGTCCTGCCAGCTAAGGGTCTTACATTTTTTAATGGTTGAAAAACAATCAAAGAAACAGTATGCGACACATGAAAATGATAGGCAATTCAAATGTCAGAGCTGACAGTGCTACTGGAACAGAGCCGCGCTCATCTGTGTGGTCCTGTCTCTGTGTTCTCATGGCAGCAGTTAAGGAGCCGCCTAAGATATTTACTATCTGGGTTTTTACAGGAAAACAAAAGAACAACAACAAAGAAAACCACCCCTGCCTTCCCCTGCTTCATCCCAGGAGCTACCACTGGACCAGATCAAAGACCAGGACAGCTGTTGGGGTCCAGGTCATGGTGGGTCATGCTGGGCTATGGAGTTTCAACTTCACTCTCTCCTCTCCGTAAGGATTCACTCAAAGTTTTGAGCAAGAACAGAGAAGAACATGGAGAGGTGTGACGATAAAGACGAGGAGAGGGTTGAGGCAGAAAACAATTACGAGTCAGTATGTCGCTGAAGCCTGAGGTGACGAAGACTGTCCTGGCTCCCTTCACGATTCTCCTGAGGACGGTCTCATGCACTCTTTCTCTTCAACCCTCCAACCACACTCCTCCCCTTTCACTCTCTGCTGAGGACTTGTCCACATTTCGTTGAGAAATTTTTTTTTTAAAGAAGAAAGAAACCATTATGCTAAGTGAAATAAGCCAGTCAGAGAAAGATAAATACCACATGATCTCCCTCATTTATGGAATATAATGAACAACATAAACTGATGAACAGGGACAGATCCAGAGACAGAGAAGCCTGCCAAAACTCAGAGGGAAGGTAGGGGAGGGTGGGGGTCAGGGGGAGAGATCAACCAAAGGACTTGTATGCATGCATATAAGCCTAACCAATGGACACGAACACCAGGGGGGTGAGGGCATGAGTGGGGGGAGGTTTGGAGGGTTAATGGAGGGATGACGACACATATGTAATATCTTAATCAATAAAGAAATTAAAAAAGAAGAAAGAAGGAAACCAATGGCAATGCCTTACCCTCTCACCTGGAACCTCCCTCCTGCTGCACCGGAGGGTGTGCCCGATCCTACGCCTGCTGTGCCCCCTGGAGGTTTGCAGAGTAAAGTGCAAACGGAGACCTCAGGCCTGCCTCCTCTATGCCCAGGTCCCACCCCACTGAACAAGCAGGACTCACCCATGCAATCACAGACAGCTTTAGGAATGGTACCCTAAACCCCACCCCAAAAGACGTCTGCATCTTAATTCCATGAATCTGTGAATGCTACCTTATTTAGGAAAAGGGTCTTAGCAGATGTAATTAAGTTAAGGCTCTTGAAGAAGTCAATGGATTATCCCGGGGGGATGGGGAGAGGAGAGGGGTCCAAATCCAATGGAAGTGTCTTTATAAGGGAGACAGACCCAGGGGAGATGGGACAAAGGGGAAGTGACCTGAAGACAGAGGCAGAGAAAAGGGATGCAGCTGCAAACTGAGGACCCACAGTCACTTGAAGCTATTTCCAGAGCCTCTGGAGGGAGTGCGAACCTCCTGACACCTTGATTTCGGGCTCTATGCCCCAGAGCTGTGAGGGAATAAATCCCCGTTGTTTTACTGCCCAGTGTGTGATCATCTGTATGGAAAATAACAGGGAGAGTGAACAGGGAGGAGCGTGGTTGGAGGGTTGAAAAGAAAGAACGCATGAGGCAGTCGTCAGAAGAATAACAGTCCCAGGAAAATAACAGGGGCTATTTTCCTGTCCTGCCCCTGGTTACAGTTTTATTCCCATGTAACAGGTCCAAAACCCTGACACTAATTTAAATCACAAAATCGCGTCAGGATTTAGTGTGTCCAATTCCAAGTAATAGGAAAGTCCATTCAGACCTAAGGCTTCTCACTACTATCAGCTTTACCATCCCTACCCCCTGCACTCCCCTCTCCCCTTCCCCTCCCGCCCAGCTGATCCCTCCTTCCCACCCTTTTCCTCACTGGCCACCTGCTGATTCTCATCCTTCTGGGGCTGGAGCAGGAGCAGGGAAGTGCTAACTTGACTGACACTGTTATAAACTGACTTCACTCTGTCCAGTCTTGGATGGTGTTTGAGGATAACTTTCTCCCAGAGTCCTTTCCTGTGTGCAGTGCCTCCTCCTCCTCACCCCATCACTGGAAACCTGACCTTGTGGAAGGTGACGTGCTTGTCCTGGATCACCTCTTATTCCTTTTCCAGCTGCTAGGAATCACCAAAGACCAACCAGATCACAGTGCAGAGGCCTCCCACCCCCGGCGTCCGAATTAAAGGTCTCATGTTGAAACATCACTAATTCAGCCGCTGAGAGATGCTTTCCTTTCCACATCAGAATACTAAACAGTTGAAAGCGATTAAAAGACAACTCCTTTGTCTGAATAAAAGCCAAGAGTGCTGACCTTCACACTGCCCGCTGTTTTCCCTTGGACCACAGCAGATTTAACGTGGCTTTTGATCCTGAGCAATTTCGAATCTTGACTCGGGATCTGACAGCACTGAAACCAGACTCCCAGCCCCACAGAAGGCTGAGGGAATTCCTGATACAGTGAAATTGATTAAGAATCGCAGCTCCTTCGCAGCGGCCTTTCCTACAGTTGCCGGGACCACCTTGACTCTCGGTCTCAGTCGTCTGTGGTCAGCTCTTTAGCGAAATGAAGCCACACACAAAGTCCTGACCTCTGCCCAGCCCTCCAGCTTTGCACCATCTCCTGGCCATGGACATACTCTAACCATGCCCTCTGCCAGGTGAACCTATCCTACATGTGGAACAGGTCAAATTCAAAGAGGGTGGTCACGGTCACAATTCACAGTTTAAATGACTGCCTTTAACATCACTGAAAACGTCTATGCTAATCACCTTCCCTAAACGGCTTGGTGACGCCCCGATCCTATGCCCTCCTCACCCCCCTCGGGTGTGGCACCTGAAGAATGAGGGAAGGTCAGTCTTTTCCAGATCTTCTCATTACAGCATCTCTGTGTCACTCAGGAAACAAGGAACCACGGCAAACTACCTGGCAGCCACATGAAGAGAATGGTTTCCTCGGCCAGTGCTACCTGCCTCTGCGCCTCAGGCACAAGCCCCACCGGCCTGCTGTGCTCTGGACAAACGCTTTGTGCCAGGCGACTTCCGGAGAACCACTTTGAAAAGCCAGCTAGAGAGCAGCCTGGGACCAAGAAACACACACTGCACAGTGGCCACCAGGACTGCGGAGCGTGAGTGCTGGGTTCTCCAAGGACTTTGCATCGCCTGCCTCCTGAGCTCTCCACCCCTGAGTCCCAGGCCCTTCACCTCCCAGACCCTGGTCTGCAGCCAGTCCTCACTCCCTAGAACATCCTAGATCTCTTCACTCATCTCATGAACACTCTAGGAACCTAATACCATGGCACACTCACCTACCTACAAACACCCTTTTATTTTTCAGCTCCTTAGAGAGCACACCAATTACTTTTTCCCCTGGGGAAAACTGATCAATATAAGGCAGTGGTTGGCAAACTCTAATTAGTCAACAGAGCCAAATATCAACAGGACAACGATTGAAATTTCTTTTGAGAGCCAAATTTTTTAAACTTAAACTTCTTCTAACGCCACTTCTTCAAAATAGACTCGCCCAGGCCATGGTATTTTGTGGAAGAGCCACTCTCAAGGGACCAAAGAGTTGCATGTGGCTCATGAGCCGCAGTTTGCCGATATAGGGTATAATACAAAATTCCACTATGGATTTTCCTGGAGGTATCAGATTTTGCCCAAAATAATCATGGTACCTGAGATCTGGTTTCTCCCCAACTTCTCTCAAAACAAGACCTGCTGCTGCTGCCCTAGCCCAGTGGTCGGCAAACTCATTAGTCAACAGAGCGGCAAACCGCCGCTCACAAGCCGCATGTGGCTCACGAGCCGCAGTTTGCCGACCACTGCCCTAGCCAATACTGCCAAAACCTCCTCCAGCCCCTCCCAGGCACTGGGTGTTCCTTCAGCTCCTCAAAGTGAGTTCTACCCCCCTACCTTCACTGGGTGCACCTCCCTTTTGCATGGCTGGTACCTTCTCAGCTCTCAGGTCCCAGCTCCTGTCCCCTACCCACGAGGCCTTCCCAAACAGCCTTTCTTCAAGGACAGCTCCCTAATATTATTTTTTGAAACTCTTGTTTGCTTCAGAGAAGTTACACAATTTAAAACATTTTGTGTTTCTTCCACCTCAGAATGTATGCTGAGCCCTCTGTCCTGGGGAGTGACAGGTATCTACAGGAAGTGCTTCTTGTTAACAAGCTCCGTTAAACACAAAGTAGGGTGGCTAACAGCGTTCCTGCTTTCTTGCAGTGAATGTCTTAAACCTCAAAGAAATATGGGCTCTGGACAGTGAGGGGAAGAGCCCTCTGCAGAACTGAAGGACAACACAGCATTGTGGGAGATGCTCCGTTTCCCAATTAGACAAAAACTGAAACAGATGAGCTTCTACCTGCAATCCCGGGATGATGATGGTGGTGGTGGTGTTGGTGGCTTATCATGTGCCAGGACTTCATATATTTATCTCTGATCCTCAAAACTACTCTGCAAGATGGGGACTATTATAAATACACGATACACATGAGCAATCTACAACTCCAAAGAGACCTAAGGTCATTCTATGTCTCAGATAATTAGATAATTGCCATACTAAAATTTTAGTCTTATTCTTTCAAAAGATTTAGTTAGAATGTTTTCTACAGAAAACATTAAAATACACACTCGCACACTCACACCTAGACACACATGCACGCACACCCCTCAATTTCTCCTACTGCTCCCATGCCCTCACACTGGAGCAATAAGAGGTCGCCAAAGTCATATTGAAATCAAATGGTAGATTTATTGGCTGTCTCCGTTACACATGAGGTGAGAACATCTCAATGCAGAACTTTCGAAGCCTTGTTTCTGTTTTGGCTTCCCGCTGTGTGGAAGCCCAGGGACAGGCGCAGGCTGACAGTGGACAACAGAAGCAACTGCCACTGGTTCACTTTACACAATGATTCATTCCACAGGCTCAGGGAACTTCCTGTTTTCCCTTTCACAGCATCTTCCGCTTTTCAAACTCCTTCAGAGACAGAAGAAAGGAAAAAGATAAAAGATCCAAATTACATTCACGATCAAAGTGATCTGAAAGCTCTTCAGGATTCTTTGAACAACCAAAAATTACAGAAGTAAAGTGTACCAGGATGAGGTACTTGACTACAAAAGAGTAGCTCTCCAATTAGTCCGCGTCAGCCTCAATTTCACTGAGCTGGAGGCAGAGCTTCAGTTTTATGTCTCCCAAATGTGTAGGCAAGAGGCTGTGAATTATACTTATTTCTCCAGGGCAGAGTTGTTATTAGGAGCTGACAAACCTGGTTGAGCCTACCCAGACTTTCAAAGCAATACGTGAACCACACTGGCCCTTCTCATGAGGCAATGGAAACTGGTTTCACAGACTCAGTTAAGATTTGAACAAAAGATCAAGAAAATTAGAAATTTCTGTGAGGAAAACAGTACCGAGAATCACATTTCTCTGGATTGGAACAATTCAGAGATGCCTACTGCCACTTACTGGAGTGAAGCAGTAACGCATGTCTCCAATGTGAACTTTTAAGCACTTGCTTTTCCCCTTCCCCTCTTTTAAAAATCTGTCTTCACACACTCTAATAACCCAGATTTCTTTAAACACTATGACATACAGTTACAGTGTCATATTTCAAAAGGCAGGATTATGCTTTTGGAATAAAATAAGGAGTCCATTTTATAATCCCTAAAACAAGGGTAAGATTGCACTGTTCCCTCTTGGGAATACAATTTGGGCCTGTGTCCTGCTTATAAAGTTTGATGTTTGTTTGCTTTTTGTTAAGGCTATAATCATCATAAAAAAACAGAGAGAGAGCCTTAAATGATCACACAAAGGAACAGGCTGAGAATCATTATGAAGATAACAAATCTTAGAATACTTTAAACCACAATGTCCAGCTGGTGTAGCTCAGTGATTGAGTGTTGACCCATGAACCAAGAGGTCACGGTTCGATTTGGGTCAGGGCACATGCCAGGCTCAATCCCCAGTAGGGGGCATGCAGGAAGCAGACAATCCATGTTTCTCTCTCCCATCCTCGCCCTCTCCCTTCTTCTCTCTAAATTCAACAAAAACATATTTTTAAAAATCTTTTTCTAAAAAGGGGGAAAGAAAAGCAAATGTGTAAGAAGTCATCCTCCAACCTGTAACAGTAATGACCTCCCATCCCGACCAGGACCAGAAACTAAAGGCTAGAACCTGAATCCTTTTCTCTAAATCTCCCTCCACCCCAACTCCCTCTTCTCCAGCTTTAATTCCTTGTTACTCAGCCGTCAACCCCTCCCACTGGAAACAGAAAACTATGGGATCACGGTAGCTGTATCCCAAAGGCCCACCATAGGAAAGAAAAACAAAACACAAGGCAATTGTTTGCACTGCTTCTAAAATGGAATTTGTGGTATTTATGGACTATGAAATGCTTTCCTGTGGATTATATCCTGCCACTCACAAAAGAGCAAATCCCAAGGGTTAATTTGAAAAGAAATGTTTTTAATCAGAACATAATTCCTGGTCTTGCCCATGCAGGACATTAGGACACAGAGAGAGTTGTCAGGGACTGCTGAACTGCACACAGAAAGAATACACAGATCAGACCCAGAACGCGGCTATGGTTTCCAGGTGCCGTGCGGGCCCACTCTAAGGCCCGTGCGAACAGCTCACCTTGTAGATGGTGTTTCCCAGCTGCGCAGGCGACATGCTGACCACGACCCCTGCGCTCTGAAGGGCAGAGATCTTCTCCTTTGCACCACCTTTTCCTCCAGCAATAATGGCACCTGCGTGACCCATTCTCCTGCCAGGAGGAGCCGTTAAGCCAGCAATGAAGGACACCACAGGCTTGGCTTTGGGGCCCTGAAAGGTGACATTTCAAACATCTAATGAAGAAGCTGATCAATGCTGAACATCAATTTCAACACTATGGGTGAGTGGTGTGGCCAGGGCCGTCCCTCATCCTCACTAAGGAAACCACACAAATATTAAGCTGTGAGTGAGACCACTGCTCTCCCCACCTGTGACGACTCAACTTCTCAGACAAACTCAGGACAAGCAAACTTGTTACCTGATTAGATACTAAACTTCCACTTCGCTGTACCAACTGTTGTACTACATACAAAAAAGCGCACTTGAAAACACATGTCATGTGATTTGTGATCATAATTAATTAAAACGCACGATCAGCCTGTTTTATTTCAACCTGCTTTTGTCTTCATTCCTTTCGAGTTCACCCTTAATAAACCTGCGAAAATGGAGATGAGGTGGGAAGTTATGCAGCCGTGCCAGTGCTGACACGTTTCGTCCTCCAGCATCAGCAGGTCACACCCAGCATCAGCACTGACCTCATCAGGAAAGTCTTCAGGAGGGATGCTTTCAAGTTCACATTGGCAGACATAAGTTTTCCAAAATATTAGCATTCGCTTGAAAGCTCAAATTGTGCCATTGGCAACAAATACAACGAGGTTAATACCTACATCTGGTTAACCACTTTGTCTGCCAGTTGTTTTTCCGGGTAAAACTGGTGAAAAGGGCAGCCAGTTCAGCTCACAGTTTAGTGGGAAAGTGCTTTACTTCCCATTTCATCACAAACTGACTCAAGGGCTAATATTTAATTTCATTTAATTAATGATTTTTACTGCTTCATAAGGACATTCTTCAATAAAATTGGCTTTTTGTTCCCCTGGAGTACCTGGCAGTGAACGATGACTAGGCAGTTTGCGTGCATGCCCTAACTCGTGCTGAGGTGCCAGCAGGCCAGGTTCTACGAGGTCTGAGCCTGCTTACTCCAGCCCCATCTCCCACCACTCTGCCTGCTCAGTAATTCCAGACGCTCCGCCTCTGCCCTGCTGAGGATGTCTCCATCCTCCTTGGGTTCCTGGCAAATATCTACTTAACTTTTAAGACTTCTCAAGCCTTTTGGACGCCTCCTCCCACACTCTCCACAGATGCTCTTCAGTCAATCATCTTCTGCCCCATGGCTCTGCTGTGCCTGTCACACACTTCTACTCACACTCAGCACTCTGGTGGTAACTTATGTCTACATATTCCCCTATGGAACTGTGAAGACCCTGAACACAGGGACTATGTCCTCACTTAAGAAGAAAAGATTCCACAGTCATTTATTCATTCACTCGCAAGCTCTGCAGAGGTTATGAGCATCTCACATGAGTGGCACTAACTCCACTTAATTCCCATGGTCCTATACAATAGTGGAATAGCCCTAGCTGGTTTGGTTCAGTGGACAGAGCATCAGCCTGCGGACTGAAGGGCCCAGATTCGATTCTCGTCAAGGGCACATGCCTAGATTGCAGGCTTGATCCCCAGTGGGGGACGTGCAGGAGGCAGCCAATCAATGATTCTCTCTCATTATTGATGTTTCTATCTCTCTTTCCCTCTCCCTTCCTCTCTGAAATCAATAAAGATATATTAAAAAAAAAAGTGGGGGGAAAAATAGTGGAATACCGCACTAGAAAGGAACAAGATTATGATGAGACTAAAATGCCAAACAAGTTTACACTAGATTCTATTAACAAAGAAAAGTCACTGGAGATTTTTAAGCAGAGAAAAATACAATTAACAGACTTTGGGGGAACTGTAGTGTGAAAATAGGACGTAGAAATTATGACAAGAGTGAAAGCGTAAAAACAGAAGGACCAGTTAGGAAGCTATCAGTGGAATCCAGTAGACACAGAGGACTGCTGACTCCTTCCCCCAGTCCCTGAAATCTGACCCTTGCTGCTCCATGGCTTGAGGGAGGAGGGAGACGTGGGTTTTCAGGCAGGCCATTAACCTCCCTGGGCCAGTTTCCTCACTCATACGACAAGGACAAAGGGTCAAAATAAAGGTTTAGCAATACTACTTTTGCAAATAATTACTGTCATTGTAACAATGATAAAAACAGTAGTTGAGGCAGCAGACACCATTATTGAGAGTTCGCTCTGTGCCAGGTATTGTGCTAAGTGCTGTGTATATCAACTCAACTATCCACCTAGCATCTTGTACACAGCAGCTCCTCAATAAAAATCAGCTCCGTAAGAATTAGCCAGGAAGAGAAAAGTATGTCCAAATCAAACAAAAATTGTATGTTTAGTTTTGCCCATTAACATCTAACAGATTCAGAGTTGTGCCTAAGTACATTTTAAAATTCACTTTAACAAAGTGTAATGTCATATTAATCTAAATCTTTTTCTTAAATTTTTACCTACATTTCAAACTTTACAGTTTTCTGAATTCAAGAGACTCTAATACATCTTACGCCAATCTATTTTATTCTTCACTTATTCAACATGTATTGATGCCTACTGTGCCAAGGACTGGACTGGGCACCAAGGATACCAGTCCCCTACTGTCCATAATAGTCTGGAGTGACAGCCAGATGGTATGCATGCCTTGCAGAAGGCATAAGCAAAAGCAAGTAGGAATGAAAACAACTGGCATATCAGATGGGGGATGGTTCTGAAAAAGGAGGGTAGAGGGATGTGAGGGGCTGGAATACCACGCGAAATCTGGCCTCTATCCTGATGTAATAAGAAACTGTAATGGTTTAAAGCCAGGAGGGTGGAGGCACCGATGTCTGTGTTTCTGAAGGGCAGACAATTTGGTGGCCAAAAGCAGGATGGCCTCGGGGGGGCGGGAATAAAGGAGTAGATATCAAGAATAAATTATCAACATAGGCCAGGAGGGCCAGAACCGGGTTCTAATTATAGATGATAGTCTGAATCTCCACATACTGAAACAGACATTAGGAACTGAGTGGAAACGAGAGATGAGAGATATAAGATGGTTCTGAGGGTTCTGTCTTGAAGCTGCATGAAACATGATGTTGATGATATGCAATAACCACTCACACTTAAGCAAACAGGCACAGAAAGTAACTCCAAGGAACATAAACCAAGAGGATGTAGAAGATGAAGAATGTATGGAGGTCATTGGTGACCTCTGCCGAAGCGATGTCAGGAGAGTAAGATTCAGCAGCAACAGCAAACAGCTCAATAAGAGTGCCTACTACGTGCCTGGTGCAACTCTGCTATCCTATGTTCCTAAAACACTTAAACCCCACAATCCTTACAACTATGCTAGGAGGTATGCACTGCTGGAATCCTATTTGCCAAGGGAAAACGGAAGCGTGGTGAAGTTAAGTAACATGCCCAAGGTCACACTGATTCTAAATAGCAGACAGATTCCAGAGTGCTGAGGATTAGTGGGTGAATAAAAAGTAAGGAGAGAGATCCAGAAAGTGAGGGGAGCGTTGTTACATCTCCTACTGAGATCAGAGTTTTAAATCACTACAGGGTGGTGGGCACATGGTAATTCTTGTAACATAGAAATCCATTATGTTCATGTTAACCAATGTCACCCCAATAAATTTCTTTTTTTTTTTTTTTTAAATCACCACAGCCCTAGGCAGTTTGGCTCAGTGGATAGAGCATCGACCTGAGGACTGAAAGGTCCTGGTTATAATTCTGGTCAAGGACATGTACCTGGGTTGCAGGGTCAATCCCTGGCCCTGGTCGGGGCTCATGTGGGAGGCAACCAGTCGATGTGTCTCTCTCACATCAACGTTTCTCTTTGTCTTTTCCCTTCCCTCCCACTCTCTCTAAAAATCAATGGAAAAATATCCTCAGGTGAAGATTAACAACAACAAAATCACTACAGAAGAAAAATCAAGTATACTCAAAAGAGCCCTTGAATATTCCTTAAATCACACATAAATATACACTGTTTTGTGTATACTACCCTGGAGGTGATACTATTGGTTCCTTTAACTCTCCAGTATTCATGATTTTTCTGTGGCATTTAATTCATTCACTCCTCAATTTCTTTCACAAACACAGAAAGTGATCTCCTCCCACTTGCCTGGCCTCCTGGCCATGCTCCTTCATTCTCAGTGTCAGGGACATCCTTGAACTCACTTGCTTATTGCCATGGCGTCCAGAACATACAGTCACTGAGTAGGGCCTGCTGGGCACCAAGCTGATTCAGTCCTTACTGCACCCTCTCTTTCTTCTCCACCCCAGAAATAGAGCCTAACTGCCTTAGCTAAAAGAAGTTATGATACAATTCCAAACGTTTTATGTTTAATTCTCTAAGAGACAGGCAACAGGGAAAGCCTTCATAGGACATAGATAATAAAGCTTTTCTACTTGACCTCTGAAGGAAGTACTACTCTGCAAAGAAATTCTGAAGCCAGAGGGAGGTGAGAACCTGGGAAAGGGTATAAAAGGTGGGGTCTTTAGAAGGTCAGCCAAGAAAAAGAACACTTATAGCCCCTAAGATGAGGAGAAAGAAAAAGTACAATGGCAGGTCAAGTGAGGGCTTTTGGGCCAATGACCTGAACAGCTCTCCATTCAGCAGGAGTCCAACTAACCTGCCATGCATGTATGAAGTGATACCTAGGGAGGAGAACAGGCCCCATGGCAAAGGGAGAGGAGAGCAACCCAGAAAGACTTTTCCAAGTGGCCAGTATTAAAGACCCGGCTCAGCACGAACCAAGAGGTCTCAGGTTAGATGCCTGGTCAGGGCACATGGCCGGATTGCGGGCTCAATCCCTGGAAGGGCTTGTACAGGAGGCAACAGATTGATGTTTCTCTCTCACATCAATGTTTTTCTCTCTCTCCCTCTCCCTTCCTCTCTCTCTAAAAATCAATCAAAAATATTAAAATAAATATAATAATAAAAAAATAAAGACGAAACTCAGAAAGGTTTGATTTTATATTTTGTGTTTTCTTGAAAACTTAATCTTTATAGAAATAAAAATAGCTTCCAAAACAAGCCAATGGTATTACTCAAGAGCAAAGAGGTATATTTTTCCAAAGCCAAACTCACTGAATTATGTTGCTTCAAAAATTCTGCAGCATTTTCTTCTGCATTACCACCAATTTCACCAATCAGGATGATGCCTTCTGTGGCTGGGTCATTCAGAAAGACTTCCAGGCAGTCGATAAAATCTGTTCCATTAAAAGGATCACCTCCAATGCCTGAAAAGATCAATGAATATAAACAGCATGACAAGTAGGTTGAGAAATGTTGTTTCAATTTTTTTCCTATTTTGTCTACCACGCTCACCAATATTTTCAAAGGTATCATTTCTCTTGCACTAAACATTTTTTTTTTAAATCACAAAATGGTGCACTTAGTTGTTTGTGGCTGGATTCTGATACAAAGAAAAACCTCTTTTTGTTTTAGTTCCTTTATCAATCCTCTTCCCTCCCACAAATTTATGCTTAGATAAGTGTTTCAAAATGTGCATTTTAAAGAAAATGTATGTTTGTGTTACAAGCAATAATGTCTTTTAACATTTAACAAATTTCTTTGCACAAAGTAACTATATGTGAGGCATGTTTCAGAGAACACTCACAAGTGTTAAGACACAAGGCCCAGTGAAGGACAGGGTGAAGGGGCCCTGGTGCCTCTTTCCCTCAGCTCCAGACTGGGTGATGACAGAGACACACGGAGGGGCTCTACTCCGAGTACATGACATTTGAAGAACAAGCACTTGGACAGAATTAAAGGCAATGTTCCTTACAGATTAGATGCCACCCTTTTTTAAAGTTATAAACTCACTGAAGGCAGGACTGATTTCCTACCTTTAGTGCATCTCTGAAGAATGAAGTTCAGGAAGGGAAGCAGCATTTACTGAGTGACAACATGTGTCAACTACTGTGTCTCAGTACACGTCAGACCTGCTGTCTGCTAATACTTCCAACCTCTCTTTGACATAGGCCCTGTTAGTCTCAATTTACAAATTAAAACAGGTGGAGAAGATGGAATTGGCAACTGTTTCAAAACCTTTCTTTTTTGTTGTTGTAAATCCTCATCTCAGGATATTTTTTCCTTTGATTTTTAGAGAGAGTGGAAGTGAGAGAGGAAGGCGAGAGACAGAAAAAACTAATCAATGTAAGAGAGACACATCGATTGGGTGCTTCCCACATGTGCCCCAAACAGGGCCAGGGATTGAACCTGCAACCCAGAAACTTGCCCTTGACTGAGAATCAAATCCATGACCCTTCCACGCACAGGCCACAAGCCAATGCTCTAACCACTGAGCACACCAGCCAGGCCTCAAAACCCCTCTTATTCTCTATCAGACTAAGTTACCTAGGATCTAAGATTGTGCTTCTTACACAGAAAAGCCATGTTTCCTATACTAATTTATGGATTTGAGTCTTCATAAAAACACTCCATGGCCATATTTTATTTTTTTTATTATTAAGAAGCTATTTTTTAAAGGTTTTTAAAAGCTATTCTAAGAATTTGAAAAAAATATTTATGAAAATGAGAAATTTGCCTGGCTTTTGGCAACAAATACCAAAATAATTTTAGAATCTAAATACCTTTTTACTTTCACCAGTGGGAGGCAGTATGATGCAGCAAAAAGAGCAATTCTGCTGCAGCAAAAAGAGCAATTCTGGGGAGTTCCTCAACCTAGACTTTCTCACCAACTTTCAGCTCAGAGGTACTTTAGAGGGCTGCCTTAAGAATCAGATAATGGCCCTGGCCAGGTGGCTCAGTTGGTTAGAGCATCGACCCATTTACCCGTCAGGAAATATACCTAGGTTGTGGATTCGACCCCCAGTTGGGGTGCATACTAGAGGCAACCAACTGATATTTCTCTCTCACACGTCAATGTTTCTCTCCCTCTAAAATCAACACAAAAACATATCCTTACATGAGGGTTAAAAAAAAAAAAAAAAGAATCAGATAATAAATGGCAAAGAATTCAGTAACTGTGAAGCACTGAATTACTAGTATATAGCTTATAATGATAGCAAATAATAACTATAACAACAAAAGTCCTAATATGAAGGACTGCTTGTTCATGGTAAGCAAAATAAGTAATGTTTTCAGGCACAAAACCTCCCCCAGAACCACATGTCTAAGGATGCTTGCTCTTCAGTGTGGAATCTTGTACTATGAATCTTGAAAAACAGTAGGACTTCACATTTATGCAAATAAAATTTGAGATCAAAGCATCCTATCTAATAAAGAGGGAATATGCTAATTGACCATCACTCCGTCACAAAGATGGCCGCACCCACAGCTGAGGCCAAGTTCCCATAAGGAGCCTTAATGAGCAATCAGCAGGGACCTGAGGCCCCCATGGGGTTTGACAGGGGACCTCAGGCCACATCCCTGGGCCTGGCATCAGGCTGGGGGACCTCAGGCCGCACCCCCCAACCCAGTGCCAGGCCAGGGGACCTGAGGCCACGCCCCCCCACCCAGCGGGGCTTAACTGGGGACCTCAAGGTGCGCTTCCTGTCCTGGTACTGGGCTAGGGGACCTCAGGCTGCTCCCCCCACCCCAGTGCCAGGCCTGGGGACCTCAGGCCATGCCTCCCCACCAGGTGGGGCTTGACAGGGGACCTCAGGCTGTGCCCCTCACCCAGCGGGGCTTGACAGGGGACCTCAGGCCGCGTCCCCCACCCGGCAGGGCTTGACAGGGGACCTCAGGCTGTGTCCCCTGCCCTGGTGTCAGGCTGGGGGACCTCAGGCCATGCCTCCCGCCTTGGCACCAGGCCCGGGGAACTCAGGCCACACCCCCTGCCCCAGCACCAGGCCGGGGCACCTCAGACTGCCACCTCCACCCCGGCGCCAGGCCAGGGGACCTGAGGCCACGCCCCCCCACCCTGCAGGGCTTGACAGGGGACCTCAAGGTGCGCTTCCTGTCCTGGTGCTGGGCTAGGGGACCTCAGGCTGCTCCCCCGGCCCCAGCATCAGGCCAGGGGACCTCAGGCCGTGCCCCCCACCAGGTGGGGCTTGACAGGGGACATCAGGCCATGCCCCCGACCCAGCAGGGCTTGACAGGGGACCTCAAGGTGCACCACCAGTGTTGGGTCAGGGAAACTCAGGCTGCACCCCCCGCCCTGCAGGGCTTGATGGGGAACCTGAGGCTGCGCCCCCGTCGGTGGAGCTTGATGGGAGACCTGAGGCTGTGCCCCCCCTCCCGGTGCTGGGCCGGGGGACCTGAGGTTGCGCCCCCCCGCCTGGTGGGGCTTAATGGGGGAACCTCAGGCCATGACCCCCACTCAACAGGGCTTGACAGGGGACCTCAAGGCACATCCCCCACTCCAGTCTGGGCTGGGGGACCTGAGGCGGGGCTTGATAAGGGTGGGACTGGCCATGTCTGGATCTAGCCCAATGCGGGGGATTGGGGGGGGGAGGCAGGGACAGCCAGGTCTGGGTCTCACACGATTTTGAGGTACATGTGGGTGGGCGAGGACTCGACTCTGGGTCCCATGGTGCACCCCAGACTCTGATAGGAGGAAAGTTTTCATATACATTTTACTAATTTTCTTTCATCTCTGACATTTCTATTATAGAGAAAGGGCAAATAGTAATATTAAATTATTTCCTCTAATTAATCCCCTTTTAATGTGCACAAATTTCGTGCACCAGGCCACTAGCCTTTTTAATAAAATGGTATCAAAATCTCTTGCAAATAGTCAAAACAACAGTTACTATCATACTCATTCAATGAAAATACTACATTTCAATTAAATGATTTTAGCACAAATCCCTCACCAATGCACAAAGACTGTCCTAGTCCAACTTGTGTTGTTTGGTGAACCGCTTCATAAGTCAGGGTGCCAGATCTGGACACAATACCTTAAAGAAAGAGAATTCAAAAATATCAGATTGTGTTCATATGACAGACTATCACAGAATAAACTAAATTACAAATATGAGTACATATAAAATCCATTCCATGATTTGTCATCCAAATCAACAATATCTTCAAATGATGAAATAAGAAGAAAAGGCTTAAATTAAAGCAGGGAGGTTTTAAAAGTTATAGGAGAAAGCACATTGTTAGTTGGGATTATTTTATTACCTATAAAAACAATGTAAGAAAGACCTATATTACCTCTTCTAAGAATCTTTGGGAAAGGGATAATAATATCCATGTGAACTTGGGGGGAACAATCTTGCTTAGGGTGGCAGAATATACAGATTAGACTTATAGATACCCAATCTATTAAACTACCAAAACCTTCAGCCTTGCAAAACCTCCACCAGTCACATTTAGCAGTGCTATCTATTCTTCCCACAACTATTTTTCTAATAATTTTCAAACAACACATAGGCTTTAAAGGGAAGTAAGGTCCCAATCCCTGAGTTCAAGTCTACCATGTAACTTCCTGTATACCAGTGGTTCTCAACCTTTTTAATGCCGTGACCCTTTAATAGAGTTCCTCATGTTGTGGTGACCCCCAACCATAAAATTATTTTTGTTGCTACTTCATAACTGCAATTTTGCTACTGTTATGAATCATAATGTAAATATCTGTGTTTTCCGATGGTCTTAGGCGACCCTGTTAGCGGTTCTCAACCTGTGGGTCGTGACCCACAGGTTGAGAGCTGCTGCTATAGAACCTAAGACCATCGGAAAACATAGATATTTACATTACGATTCATAACAGTAGCAAAATTGCAGTTATGAAGTAGCAACAAAAATAATTTTATGGTTGGGGGTCACCACAACATGAGGAACTCTATTAAAGGGTTGCGGCATTAAAAAGGTTGAGAACCACTGCTCTATACAATGGGCTTGTGTGAAAGGACCTCATTTCACACCTGGACAAGGTGTGTAGATGTATGGGGTGGCGCAGTAGCAGCTAGACCATCTTCTTTTGACTGAGCTACAGAAAAGGTAATTTATTTCATGCCACAATCTGTAAATAATGAGTGAATCCTTAATTTAATAAGTTAAGAAGTATAAATGAATGACTTCAGTTGTTAGAACACATTATATAAAAATGTTTTTTAAATAAAACAACAAACTTATATGGGCTAAATCAGCACATGAATTCTGGGTAGTATCCATGGTTTGCTTTCTTTAAACTTCTGCTTTGGAGCACTTTTTAAGAACTCGGAAGATTCATTTCTAACAATAAGATCTACCTACCAGGACAAGTAGATAATAAAGATGTCTTTTCTTCCCAAACTGACAAACACAATTCCTATCAAAATCCCAATAAGTATTTGTCTAGATATAGAGAAAATCTTTCTAAAATTAATATAGAAAAGTAAAGAAACTAGAATAGCTAAAAAAAACTTTAAAAAAAAATAAAGTGCAAAGAATCAGTCTATCCAATTTCAGGACATTATTGTATCTACAGTAACCAAGATTGTGTGGTATGTTCTGGTGTTAAATAAGCAGCACATGAGTCAATGAACAGAAGAGAGAACCAGAAACAGACCAACACCAATATATCAATTGATTCTTGACATAAATGCAAAAGCAATTAATGGAAGAAATATTTTTCTTTTAAAAAATATTTTTATTGATTTCAGAGAGGAAGGGAGAGAGAGAGAGACAGAAACATCAATGATGGGAATCATTGATGGGCTGCCTTCTGCACACCCTACACTGGAGATCGAGCCCAAACCCAGGTATGTGTCCTGACCAGAAATCAAACTGTGACCTCCTGGTTCATAGGTCAATGCTCAACCACTGAGCCATGCTGGCTGAGCAGAAGAAATATTTTTTTCAACAAATGATGCTGGAACAATTGTACCTCCATAGGCATTAAAATAAAAACTTTTGATCTAAGTCTTACATCTTACGGAAAATTTCATTGAAATTGAATCATGGATTTAAATATAAAACTAAAACTTTCAGTAAAATGATAGCAATCTTGCCAGGCAAAAAGTTCTTAGAGTTGACATCAGAAGAACACTTCACAAAAGAAAAATAAATAAATTAGACTTCATCAAAATAAAAAACATTTGTTCCCTGAGAGATGACAAAAGAGGATGAAAACATAAGCTACAAAGTGGGAGAAAATATTTGCAAACCACATATCCTAAAAGTGTTGATATCTAGAATAAAGAACTCTCAAACTTAACAGTAAAAAAGCAAATAATCCAATTAGAACATGAACCAAAAAAAACCCAACAAAACACACATTTCACTAAAGAAGATATATATTAGTAGGTGACAAGCACATGAAATATAAATTATATTCACTATGAGATATGACTGAACAATTATCAGAATGGCTAAAAAAAAAAATAGTAATACCACAAATGCTAGCAAGGATGTGAATCACGCATGTATTACTGATGGAAATGTAAAATGCTATGGCCAAAATGGATAGAAATGTGGCAGTTTCTTAACAAACAAACAAACAAACATGCAACTATCATACAAACCAGTAATTACACTCCTAAGCATCCCAAAGAAATGAAAACTTATGTACATACAAAAAACAGGAGGCAAATGTTTACATGTTTATTAGAAGCTTTATTAATAACTAGAAGCCCAGTGCACGAAAATTCATGCACTCGGGACGGGGGGGACCCTCAGCTCAGCCTGCACTCTCTCGCAGTCCGGGACCCATCAGGGGATGTCCACCTGCTGGTTTAGGCCCACTCCCTGGGGGACCGGGTCTAAGGGCAGCCCGGGAGCCCTTGGGGGATGTCTGACTGATGACTTAGGCCCGCTCCTTGCTCCCCACAAGGAGCGGGCCTAAGCCACAGTTGGACAACCTTAGCGCTGCCAAGGAGGTGGGAGACGCTTCTGCCACCACCACTGCACTTGCAGCTGTCAGCCCAGCTTGTGGCTGAGCTCCCCCTGTGGTAGTGCACTGACTACCAGGAGGCAGCTCCTACATTGAGCATCTGCACCTTGGTGTTCAGTGCGCATCACTGCGACTGGTCATTCTGCAGTTAGGGTCAATTTGCATATTACCTTTTTATTATATAGGAGAATAGTCCCAAAGTGGAAACTGAGACATCTTTCAAAAGTTGAATGGTCAAACTAATTGTGGTACATTCATACGATGGAACACTGCTTAACAATAAAAAGGAATAAACTACTGATACATTCAGCAACCTGGCTGAATCTCTTTAGAAATAGCCAATCCTGAAGTGCATACTGTAAGATCCCATTTATCAAGCACTCCTGAAATGACAAAATTATATAAATTGTGAACACATTTTAGTTACTAAGAATTAAGAAAGGGGTGGGAGCAGGAAGGAATTAGGTGTAGCTACAAAAAGGCAAAATGAGGGATCTCTGTGGTGATGGGAACATCCTTTACCTTGACTGTATCAATGTCAATATCCTGGTTGTGACCTTGTACTACAGTTTTTGCAAGCTGTTACGATTGGGGGAAGCTGGATAAAGGGTACATTGAAATCTGTCTATATTATTTCTGGCAACTATATGTAAATTGAAAATTATCTTATCTAATAAAGAGGGAATATGCTAATTGATTGTCAAACCCTCACTAAGATGGCTACATCCACAGCCAATAAGGAGAGAATATGCTAATTGACTGCCACACCCTCAAATATGGCTGCGCCCACAGCCACAAGATGGTGGCACCCAGTCCCCTCAGCCCCGCCAGGGTGGCAGGTGCACGACACGGCCGGGCCTGCTCCCAGGCGGGTCCGGCTGCGCCACATGCCTGCCTTCTGAAGTCCCCCAGTCCCCTCAGCCCCCCAGCCGCCGAGGGCCAGCCTGAGGCACAGGCAAGCCTCGGATGTGGGCTGCCCAGCTAACGCCCAAGGTGCAGGCAAGCCTCAGATGGCGGCTGCACAGCTGCCCAGGGCCACCCGAGGCTCAGGTAATCAGGGCCAGCCAAGGCTTGCGCTGCTGGCAGTGGCAGCAGCAGAGATGTGATTGGAGCGTTGCCTTCCCCTGATCGCTGGGTAGCCTCCTGCCCCTGAGGGCTCCCAGACTGTGAGAGGGGGCAGGCTGGGCTGAGGGACTCCCCCCTCCAGTGCATGAATTTACATGCACTGGGCCTCTAGTCTAAATATAAAAAGTGCTATTAAAATAAAATTTGTAAAAAAGATGGAAGGGTCAAGTATGTCATGTATGGTTGAAAGTAAAAATAATGTCTATCATAAGAGAACTAAAAATCATAGTGCAGTTAAATATCAAGTTGGAATCCAATCACTTCAGTAAATTCAATTAGTTGATATATACCTTTATTAACCCACTAACACAAACTGGAAAGTCACTATAGTATTGCACTGCTATCGTATTACATTACAAAGTCCCAAGAAATATCCAAGGGACTAAAAGATCCTTTCCCTAAACTCTTAGCTTAAGGATCTGAAGATAATAAGGCTTCTGAGGACATTAGCTATGGTATCAAAATAGAAATAATCAGTGCATATAATCATCTTTTCTCTCCTTACCTCCTCAGAAATCTTGTAGTATCACATACTTTCTTTTAGGTGAATTTGTTTTAAAGTCCTTTTTCTCAAAAGAATTAAAAGCAATGTTCCAGAGGATTGCCTCATCCATGTGTTATGGTCATTCAGAGCACAAGGTCTAAAGGATTTCCCTTAACTTCTCAGTTTTTTGGTTTTTAAGTTTATGGGCATGTAGAAAAGCAGGGTAGAGGTCAGAAAGACAACTTGGCATAGGGCACTCCTTCTTCTATGATCACCTCAATTCTATAGCAGTAGCCTTTCAAAGCAGACCAAAGGGTACAAAAAATAGTCAAATATGACAAGAGGATCAGTGTCTAAATGAGTCAGGCCCCCACTATGACTCAGACAGTCTAGGGAATTCCCACAGCAAGTATCCTACTGGTATCGGGCCTGCCAGCTCTAGGAGACAGTAGTAATAAAGAAAAATTATGACCTTTAACCTAGTCCTGTAAACTACAAAGCTGACATTCACTTACTATGTTGATTATTCTTATAATTATTAATAGTCATGGCTTATAAATTACTGTAACCATCAATTACTGTGCAGAAATAGTACAGGTTAGTGAGAGTTAGGTGTGAAGAGTATAATAACAGGCATAATAGACATGGACTTTGAGATGTTAATTTGGTTATGACCTTGAGAACTAAACACGTAGCAGTACAAATTTCCCGAACATTTTGAGAAAGTTTGTGATATCCAAGAGGGCAAAGTAATTATAGGACAGGACACAAAAGAACTAACAATAAAAGTATTCACCTATTTCTGACAAAGAATTTCTCTCCAGAATATTTATAGAACCCCCATAATCAACAATAAAAATATAATCCAATAAAAAATAATGTGCAAAAACCCTAAACAGGTAATTCACAAAAGAAGATATATAAATAGCCAATGAGCACATTCTACCTCATTAGTCATCAGCGAAATTCAAAACCACAATGAGATACTATTTCACTCCCAGTAGAACAGCTAAAATTAATGACTAAAGATATGGAACAACTGGAATGCTCAAACACTGACAGTAGGAAGGTAAAAATGAACAGCCACTTTATAGAATTATTTCACAATTTCTTAAAAAGGTGAACATACTTCAACCCTATGACTTAGCAATTCCATTCCTAGGTATCTTACCCAAGAGAAATGAAACCGTGTCCATAAGAATACCTCTACATAAACATTCACTTTAGCTTTATTAATAATGGCTCAAACCTGGAAACAACCCAAATGTTCATCAATGGGAGAATAAACAAATTGTGATATAATTACATAACAGAATATTAGTTAGCAATAAAACGAAATTAACTATTGATATATCCAAGAATCCATGGCATCTGAGCAGGAAAAGAATCTTTTAAAATACCCCTAAAATATCTTCATTGATTCTATAGAATCATTACAACTTCTCAAACTCATTTAATTAAGGATACAGAACTGATTCACTACAAAACTTCCCTGCCAACTAAAATGAATTTAACTTACACAGTCACAAATTCTCTTCGTAAGTTCTGAGCTTAGGACAAAGAATTTTTTCTGAATCTATAAGAAACATACTCACCAATTCTTCCTTTCTTGTGAATATGGCCAGGCATGATACCAATTTTACATTCCCCAGGCTGAAGAAAAGGAAATCAGTTTCAGAAAAGTGAAAATAAAATGGTAACTCCTAGGTCACCCACACAGTATACTTGGACTGATCCAAAGGTAATGAGCCTTGTGAGGCTAAATCTGGGCTTCTTCTTTTGTACACTCACATTGATGACTCCAGGGCAGTTTGGCCCGATCAGCCTTGTCTTTCCCTGGCGCAGTATTTTGTGTTTGACCCGTACCATGTCCTGCTGTGGGATACCTTCAGTAATGCACACAACCAAGGGCATTTCTGCCTCAACAGCTTCGTCAATGGCAGCAGCAGCAAAAGGAGGAGGGACATATATGACAGAAGCTGTCGCCCCTGTCTGTGCTTTGGCCTGAAACATTAAGCACAGAGCACTTTATTATTGGTTAAGTCATAACCACTGGAAAATGAATTCAATACCATGAATTTAATAATGTCTTGGGATCATAAAAGGACACTACCAGGAACATGGTATGTTCTCCTGGCCTCCTCCCTGCCCCCTTGGAATGCCACTGAATTTAAAGGTTCACACATCCCTCAGGCGACAGCTTATCAATAAACCTGAAAGCATGGCCTGTTTGCATTTGTGTCCCTCATTCCTATGGCCATGTTTATTTCTGTTGCTTATAAGACATTGTATCAACTATTCAGTATCAAAGACCCTATACCTCCTCAGGAGAAAAAGGACTATTAAGTCTCTGAGCCTCAGAACTAGACTCTCAGACATCTTTTTAAAAATACAGTATAATTGCCCTGGCTGGTTAGCCCAGTTGGTTAGAGCATCATCCCAATACGTCAAAATTGTGGGTTCAATTCCCGGTCAGGCCACATATAAGAATCAACCAATGAATCATAAATAAGTTAAACAACAAATCAATATTCTCTCTCTCAAATCAATCAATCAATAAAAATACATAGGTTATATTTGATAAATATAAGAGACAGCAAAAGTGAGGTGTTTTTTAGCTGACAATTTTTACTCTAACTGCATGTTTATTAGAAATAATCATGTATAAGTGGCCAGAGAATAAGAATGTGGGTGAAAGAAGCATTAGGCATCCTGTACATCACCCCTCACAATGCAAAGCCTTTAAAGACCATCAATTTCACCATCCTTCTCTTTGTGGACACAAGGTAGCGCCTGGGCTTTACCTACTCTCTGTATATCAATACGAATGTATCCTTCTTCCCACTTCTACATGTGGCCAGTCTCTTTACCGTAATGGAAGCTGCTTGAAGATTATCAGTGATCTCTGACTCTCCAAGAGTAGCAGCACCTATCCTGTGAGAAGGCTCTATACAGGTCTCAGTTAAGGCTTCACCACAACCCTTCATGCTTAGACACTGAGGCCAAGGGATATTAAATAACTTGCATGAGGTAACATAGCTAGGAAGTGGCAGAGCCAAGATTCAAAGCTATGTCTATCTGATCCCAAAGCATCCAGTCTTTTCAGTTACAGCGGGCTAACTCCCTGCAAGTGTTCAAAGGTAACTTAGTCATGACATAAATCAAAACCCTTTGGAAGGCTGTGCCATGGGATTTTACAATGGATAATACAAATACAAAGCTACAGAACATTCAGGTGCCACTAGAAGGGGACAGAAGTAAAAGATGGTGATGCTCCACGTCCCCAGAGACAGGGAAGCTTTCTCTACTGCATCCCTAATAAAAAGAGGTATCTTAACAATGACAGAAGAATAAAGTCAAAGGATGCTGCCAGATCATCCACAAATGATGCCAATGGTTAAAAATATGTTTTTCAAAAACTCTGTTCAAGATGGTAACAGAGAAAGGGTTACAAAAGAAATAAAAAGCAGGTTGGAACCAGAAGTCAGATCATGGGCATGTAGGCATTTTATGGAAAATATTTCCTACAGTTCTCAATCTCTTAAGGCTACAAATACTGTCAGAAGCTGGAGGTAATACTGGATGAAAGGTATCCATCCTACTCATTCAGAAAGCTCCTTGTAAGAGCTGAACAAATGAGAAATAAACAGTACCTACCAAAGAACTTACAGAATATTCCAAATATATCTATTTGTATAATGGTAAATAAAAAATAAATTGCTTAGCAACAAAAATTTTCTTTAAAAGAAAGCAAAAAAAGGGCTCAATCTACCTGGAGGAATTATGAGAACTGCTCCTCCCGTATTTTGAAACTGACAATGACAACCAGACAAACAGAGGAAGCTAACACTGCCTATCCTGGAGGCAGCCATAATCGAATTTAAGGGGAGGAAAGAACAAAAAAATTAAAGCAAAACCTTAAAATGATTCTTCCACTGATCAAATTATTTGTAACTTTTTTTAACTCTCAAAAATACAATACACTTAAAGCACACACACATATAGTACACCCTATTTTCAAATTTAAAGTAAAATAAAAAAATTCAAATTTGAATAACTTCATTTTTTCCTACATCTTAGGATTCAAAGTACAAACTTCCACTTTGAAGTTAGCATTCTGAAAAGAAATTGTCTACAAATCTGTACTTTAAAAAATGTAATACTTAAAATATGCCCTAAAAGAAAGGGGAGCAGTATATCATTTTTATCATTAATACATCACTCCAAAGTACTAAATTTATTTCCTATTTTTAATTAAATATTCAGGAATTTGTACTACCATTTCCTTTCATTTTTTTCTTTTTTCTTGAATTTACTGGGAGTGACACTGGTTAATAAAATTATATAGGTTTCAGGTGTACAATTCTATAATACATCATCTGTATGTTGTACTGTGTTCACCACCACAAGTCAAGTCTCCTTCCATCACCATTTAGCCTCTTTACCCTTTTCTACCTCCCCTCACTTCCATTTCCTTTAAAATACTATTATTTTTGTATATATTCATGTAAGTGTACAAAGGAACTACACATGGCTTAAATTAGCTCTCTATAAAGGCAAAAATTTAACTTTACAAACCTTTACAACATCTGAATTTGTACAATAAGCACATTTTCATTTTGTAACAAAGTTAAGTTTAAAAATCATTTTTAAAATTTTATTAAGAAATCAGCAATTTGAGGAAGGGATTATAACTCTGTGTCTTGTCAATGTGACACAACAGCTCAGTTTTTCACACGGGAACAGCACACTACTCTGATCCATGCTAAGCCTGCCACTTATCAGCTGCAAGACTTTGGGCTGGACCCTTAACCTCGCTGCCTTAGTAATAGCCTTGTCTTTAAAATGGAGAGGATAACAGCACCTACCTCAGAGTGAGGCCTGAATGAGGCACTGTATGTGAAGCACCTAGTACAGTGCCTGGCAAATGGCCCATGATCAGTAAGTGTTAGGGCTGATGCTGGCATGTGCACTACTAACATCCTGGAAGAAGAAAGGATAGAAAGGGTAACAAGCCAAACAGAAGCCGAGCCACAGCACTCTTCCCTTAGGAGCTGATGTGTGCCTGTAAACAGAA
Source organism: Corynorhinus townsendii (assembly GCA_026230045.1). Lineage (NCBI taxonomy): Eukaryota > Metazoa > Chordata > Mammalia > Chiroptera > Vespertilionidae > Corynorhinus > Corynorhinus townsendii. The sequence goes on along the minus strand of JAPDVU010000007.1, from coordinate 114,059,976 downwards.
GTGACACAGGCTGTGGAGAAAACATCCTGAACATGTGTGACTCAAGTGAACCCATTGGTTTTCACTGTGATTTAAATTTCTCTAGGTTACTGGATTTTAAAATGGCACATGACTCTCCCAAAAGGGGCACAATTAAGATCTCTATCCAAAGGATGCTCATTCCTCCCTGCTTTTCTTTTTTTAAAAACCTATATAATAAAAGGGTAATATGCAAATCTACTGAATGGCAGAACGACCGGTCACTATGATGCGCACTGACCACCAGGGGGCAGATGCTCAACACAGGAGCTGCCCCCTGGTGGTCATTGTGCTCCCACAGGGGGAGCTCCACTCAGCCAGAAGCTGGGCTCACCACTGGTGAGTGCAGCAGTGGTGGCAGAAGCCTCTCCCACCTCGGCGGCAGCACTAAGGATGTCCAACTGCAGCCTAGGCCCGCTCCCCACAGTGAGCGGGCCTAAGCTGTCAGTCAGATATCCTCCGAGGGCTCCTGGACTGTGAAAGGGCACAGGCTGGGCTGAGGGACTCCCCCCGACGAGTGCAAAAATGTCGTGCACCGGGTCTCTAGTATAAATATATTTATTGATTTCGGACAGGAAGGGAGAGGGAGAAAGAGATAGAAACATCAACTATGAGAGAGAATCATTGATTGGCTACCTCCTGCATGCCCCACACTGGGGATCAAGCCCACAACCCGGGCATGTGCCCTGACCAGGAAATGAACTGTGACCTCCTGGTTCATAGGTTGACACTCAACCATTGAGCCATGCTGGCTAGGCCCTCCTTGCTTTTCTTTTCTTGCCACACCACACCCAGATACCATTAATTACCTCCTTTACAGTATTAAAGACTGGTAAGCCCAGGTGCGTCTTGCCTCCTTTCCCTGGAGTGGTTCCTCCCACGAGTTTGGTGCCATACTCCAATGCCTGCTGGCTGTGAAAGGTGCCCTGAGGGGAGAAAGCACAGGACTCTGAGAAGGGGCAGGCTGGGAGCCAAAAGGCAATCTTCAGCAACTCAGAAAAGGAAAACAAACAAGTGAACTACTCAGAGATAACAGTAGCAAATATCCAGCATTCTCACCAACTTACTATACAGCTTTAAACCCTGAAGCAAATAGGACTTTGCAAAGCCAAAAAAGCTGTTTGTAAAAAAAAAAAAAGGGGGGGGGGGTAGGAAGTGAAGGGGGGGGTCTCTTTTTATTCCGTTTTCAAATTTGGCTGGGGGTCAGAAACACCCTCATGTTTACTTGGCACCTCTTTGTCACTATTCCTCAGCTCCTGGTGTCCTCACACCCCTTTACTCAATTGAAGACCCATGATCAGTCTTTACACTCACACAGCAACCTTGGCTCTCCCTCACTTCAATTACACATCTGGCAAAATCACAACCTTCATTAAATCCAATTCTCTACCTACTCTAAGATGGCACATGTGTAGCCAAACAGTAGCTGAAGAAAAAACAAACCATGCTAACTGATTTCACTTTAAATTTATGGTCACTAACTGCCCAGACAACATCTGCATTTCCCTTTCCATCCACTCTCCTTTCTCAACCTCGACACAACTGACATTTTAGACACACTGATTCTTTGTTATGGGAGATTGTTCTCTGCTTTGTATCATGTTTAGCAGCATCCCTGGCCTCCCCTTGGCAGATGTCAGTAACACACCCTCTTCCTCATCACAGTCAGTTGTAACAACCAAAAATGCCTCCAGACACTGACCCATTCTTCCTCACTAGGCCTCCGGGGCTCTACCTCCCCTGGTCTCCCTCTTCTCACTCTCTCCTTAGACTTCTCTTTTTCATCTAAATTTGTGCCCTTGGTGATCTCCTTCCTTATCATGGCAATAAATATCCATACGGTGACCCCTCTCCCATACATACACACACAGTGAGCCCCCCGACACACACACACATATCTAGCCCAGACCTTTGCCTTAAATTCCATACTCACACTATCAACTGCCTAGCTAACATCTCCACCTGGAGAGCTGGTAGGCGTCTTAACTTAAAGTGCTCAAAACTGAGTCCCTGATCACTCCCCTCCACAGTCTACCCATCTTAGTGACAACTCCACTCCTAACAGTTGTTCAGACCAAAAATACTGAAGTCATCCTTGATTCTTCTCTTTCTCTTACATCTCCCATCAGATACATTAGTGAAGCATATTGCCCTACTTTCAAAATAAAACTGACATCTCACCCTTTCTATGGCTTCCGCCTTGGTCTAAGTCACCATCAACTCTTGACAAAGTATTGCCCTTGCTCCCTTTCAATCTATGCTCAACACAGCAGCCAGTGATCCTGTTAAAACACAAGGAAGGTCATGTCACTCCTCTATTCAAACTTTCCAGTGGTTTTCCATGTCATTCACAGTAAAAGCCAAACTCTTACTGGTACGCTGGCCTACAAGTCAGTATCCAACCTGCCTCCCCATCTCAGAACCCTTATCTGCCTGCCTCATTTACTGTTCTTCACTGCTCATTTCATTTGTCACAGTGGCCCTACAGCTTCCACACATACCAGGCACATTCCCACCTCACAGCCTCGCAGTCCCCTCCACAGCTTCCCTGGCCTCCACTCAGCAGATGCCAGCACCACGCTCTCCTCCCCAACAATATACTGCTCCTACATATCCACTTGCTTCACTCTCACATCTCATTTAGATCTGGATTCAGAGGTCAGGCTTCCCCTGACCACATGGTATAAAGTTCCCCCTTCCCAATCACCACCACGACTCCACAAACTTGCACACATTCCTCCTTCTCTGGTGTATTTTTCCCATAGCATTTATACTTTCTAACATATCCCATAACTTACTCCCCTGCAACTGAAATGTAAAGTTCCGTGAAGGCAGTGATTTCTATCCTTTTGGCTCACTGTGAGATGGCACCTAAATCAATACTTTACATACAGAAGGCTCTCAACTAAGGACTTATTGAAAACGGTGTGAATCTATGTGGTCATTCCACAAGGATCTAAAAATGCTGACTCAACTATTCAAATTCTACTAAAGGCATAAAAATTAGGGCCTTAAAGGGACCTAAACATTTCCTAATTCAACTACTCCATTTTTCAAACTAGGAAGCTGACTTGTCTCAAGTCAGTGATGGAGTTTTGGAAAGAACCACAGCTCTCTCTTTAAAGCAGCGCTAGTCAAAGTATACAGACTCCTTCTGGTCTGCAGTGACACACACACACACACACACACACACACACACACACACACACACGAAAATGACAAGAAAGGAAGTCAGGAAGAAAGGAAAAAAATCAAAAAAAAAAAAAGGGAGAACATCTGCAAATTTTTACAGCAATATGCTGCTGCGGTTTTTCTTGTATTTTGCAAAGGTATTAATCTACATTAGAATGGCAAGTGAAAACAAACCCAAACTGGACTTTCATTCCTAATGTAGTCTAAACTAATGTAGTGCTAAACAGGAGTAACATTTCCTGTTAGTAAGCTGATTTTCCTTAGTTTTCCCATTATCGTTAGCCAGTGCACAGTTCGAAACTGGAATATTTTTAGCAGCCATCTAAGCCAGTATAAGAAATTCCATTATTGGAAACCTGCACTGTTGGAATCCACTCTGAAATAATAAAGAGCTAATAAGACAAAATGCAGATTTCCTATGAAGATAAGCTCTATATTTCAGACTTCATCATTACCAATAATATTAGAATCTTAACCAAGAAATCTAACTAAAGGAGAAACAATGTAATTGCAGGTCACCAACCTTAGATTTCAATATTTAGGCAAACTATCACCTGATTAAAGACAGTTCCAAATAGTCCTTACACCATGGATAATGGTTCTTAAGAAAATAGGTCAGAGGTTAGATGTCCTAAGATCATATAAAATTCAGCAAACAGAAAAACAAAATTATGTGTAATAAACATATGTGGGGAACTGGGATTAATCAAACATTTGGTTATATGCTAACAAAATTAATAATAATCAAAAAGAGACTGCATATGGCTTTCTTTGGCAGGGGATGCAAACTAACATGTACTTCAATTCTTAGATGAGCATCAACTTTGTTTAGAATGTAGGAGGGATACTCATAAAATATATGGCTATCTTTACCTATAAAGAAAATGTCAAGGTTTTGTAGGTGTTTCTTTTTGTTAGTAGTGGCTTTTTTTTTCTTTTTTTTTTAAGATAGTAGAGAAATAGAAAAAAATGAAAGTCCACTGTAATTCATATTTTTGTGCCGTTATTTCAGAAACAAGTCAAAAAGCAAAGGGACATTTTATATAAAACAACCTTCAAATCAAATTCTTTTTCTTAAAAAAAAAGGACTATATCATTTTAAAGTAATTTCTAAGTACTTTAAAAACAAAAGTTACAGAAATTGAATATTTAAGTGGCATCCTCTATCTAGATCAGGGGTTGCTAAACTATGGCCTTAAATTAAGTTGTACTGACATACAACCATGCCCATTCACTGATAATTGTCTATGGTGGCTTTTGCTGTTACAATGTCATTAAGTGGCTATTACAGAGACAGCATCATGGCCCACCAAGCCTAACACATTAACAACTTGGCCCTTTACAGAATAAGCTTGCCAACTCCTACTCTAGATTACCAAAATGCTGCAGAATGGGCATGACAATTCTTTTAATTACAGAAAAATCAATAGCATTTAAATTACAAAAAATATATATCATTAACTGCTTTTATCTTGTCATTTCTCCTTTAATGATAAAGGTATACTTTGAGTTAAAACGCAATCATCTAATTGATTTGGTAGTATGCCCTCATTAAAGAAAAATCTGTGCATCTTCCATGGTGCAACTACAAATTTGTACAAATGTTTTAAAGGGCAACTTAGCAGTAGCTGTTGAAATTTTTAATATATAGAAACTTTGACACCCAAAATTACTTTTGAGAATATATTTTATTGACATACTAGTGGCCCGGTGCATGGATTCGTGAATTGAAAGGAAATTAATTAGAAGAAAGACTCGTGCAGTAATTACATTACTGCAAAAAAATTACATATCAAAATAGTACATATAATATAGTATTATAAAATTAAAATAAAAAATATTTTAATATTGCTATTTGCCCTTTATTATAGAAGTGTCAGAGATGAATGAAAATTAGTAAAATGTATATGAAAATAACATATAAACTGATTAATAAACAATAACAACATGATATAAAAACAAAGACATGATATAAAAATAACAAAAACATGATATAAAAACAATAATAAAAACAATGATTGATAAATTGATTAATAAACATGATATAACAACAACAAAGACATGATATAAAACAAAAACATGATATAGAAAACAACATTGATAAAAACAATGACTGATAAATTGATTAAACTTATTCTAATATCTCCCTGTACACCACCTTAAGAGTAAAAACACTTTCAGAGTGCTTGACTAATTTCCCTTGTGATGAAGTATTTACAACTTTTACTTGAATGTCACATGCTCTTCAAACTCGAGAGAAAGTAAAATATAACTGACCACATCCAAAAACGGGTTCAGGTAGGAATATTCCTTGTGATTTATTAATAGTCATCGCAAATGCTAGCATCACGGGAAACTGCCTTCGAATTAATTTAAATGGGAGGCCAGTATCAGATGGAGACAAATCATTTCTTGGGATCAGAACCACCTCTCCTGAAGATCCTGTTAATACTTAAGCTTCAATTATGTTAGGTCACAATCTTTTGATAATAAATCTAGTACCATTACAAAGACCCCATTTACTATTAAAATTTTTCAGTAGCATGATGATTGCACCTACTTTCAATTTTAATTTATGACACAGCATTCCTGAAGGAGTAACATTATTAAGAAATTCGATGGGAAAATTTTCCTTTTTGGCATCATCTGTTGAATCAATGGAATTATCACTCAAATAAGTGTGAAAATCCCTTTGAACATTTTCCATTTTCCATACATGGACTATTTGGATTTTGTGTTCCATATGGTCCATGTACCATATTTGATTTTACAATTTGAAAAAGTCAAGGATGCTGGTCTTCAGCCAGAATTCCACCTTAACTATACGGTCAATGTCATCTTCCATTCATAATTTGGATTCACTGTCTAATATCAATAATATGTGAGCGTGAGGCAGTACGCGTTTCTGAAATTCGATGGTATGAATTTTAGCCATTACTTTGTCAAATAAATCGAATTTACATATATCATTTAAAAGACCATTCAGCTTAATATTAAAAACCCTTGTACGCTGTGCCAATAGTTGGTTTTCAAATACATTATGGCATTGCATGCGATTGGTGCCAGCGAGAGCTCTATATGTATCATGCATGCATGAGTCAATGTTTATTTTTAAATTGCCAGTGCGTGTCATATGTACCAGCCTGTCAGTCATTCAGTTGAACTGGTCAGACGGACGGTAGGTCACTTAGCCTTTAATATATATATATATATATATATATATATATATATATATATATATATTGTAAGATCTATATTATACACTGTATAATGTGTTTTAAGATATGTATGCATTACATAGTATACAATATTGTATGTATTGTAAAATAAACTCTGTAGAATGAACATTATATAAGTATACATAGGAGCAAGAAAAATATCTGGAAGGACACAGTCAACTTGTTAACAGAAGGAATTCCAAGAGAGAAGAATGGTGGAAAGAGAGAAAGGAGATTCTTACGTTGCGTTTTATTACGGAGTCACATTGCAGATATATTTAAAGTTATGCAAATTCTATAATGTAGGCAGGGGACAAGGAAAGAGAATAAATATAAATGAATGGGAACAAATTAAAATGCTTCCAGCAATTCTTCCTGTTATTCTGCTCCAAGACCATTGCACAGAGAGAATATAAGATGGGAGAAGTCAATGTGCTGCTAACTCAGCCTGTCTCTGACCCCAGCAGCCTCTCTGGGCTTGCACATTTCCCCACACTGACTATAGGGCCATGTTTAACTGTGTATTATTTTTGCACAAGACTTAAAAACAAGCCGCCTACTTTACCTACTGCTTAATTAAGGAAATTGTGATCTGTTCCAGTGCTGGAGGAAAACTAGTAGTGTTACACATGCTGAAGGAGAACATGTGGGTTTCCAACATAATATAATCCCAGGAGGAATTTTCAAGGAAAGATTAAATATAATTTTCATCTTAAAGGCTGAGTATAATAACGAACTTCCTCCTAAGATACAACTCCATTGCTGTACTGTGTTCCTTTTCTGCAACAATCATGTATTATAACTTTTGTTGTATTAAAAACATAGAAAATCATGAAAAATGTTTTGCATCTATAGTATACATCTTTTTTAAAAAAATCTTGAAACCTACCTGCTTACCAGTGAAACCCTGACAAATAACCTTTGTATTTTTATCAACGTAGAGATGTTTCCGGGAAGCTAGATAGGCACAATGCCGAATTCCATTCTGTTGCACTGAAAAGTAAAGCAAATATGATACATTATAATTTTACCAAACTTCTAGATCATCAATTGAACTTAGTGACAAAAAAAAAAAAAATCCCCTAATGCAGGAGCTATCTTGTGATCACAGCAACAATAAAGGTCACGTTTTAGATTTGATAAACAATAAAAAAAGGAAAGGCACTGTTCTGTTTTCCAGAATTCCCCTATACTGAGGACCTCTATCTTACAACTTTTTCTGAGCTGACAAAGAAAAGCTCAAGTTTATAATTTTCAGTCCTCAAAAGAAAACAGGCTGAAAGACAAATGGCTCAAACTAAATCCAAGGACTGAATTCCAGGTGTCTCTCCCACTAATAATGCTTACTAGACAGCCACATGTTTCCCCATGGGACCCAACCTTGTTAAGTCCAAAATCTATAAACATCAGATGAGATAAGAGTAAAACTTTGTCAGAACTCTGTATCTCATTCCCCAATAATAATACTAACATTAAATGTTAACATTAAATATTAACATCAAATGTTAAGTCTTAGAATAAAACTTATCTAAAATAGAATACAACGTTAAATCATAGAATAAAACTTATCTAAAATAATCCGAAGTTACTTCATTTAAACTCTTCAAATATAACACTCAAGACTTTACATATAAAAAAATAGAGAAAATAAAATAGGAAAAGTAGATGTGGGAGAAACATTTAAAAAGTTATTTTCAGCAACCTATGTATCTCAGCAAAAACTGAGAAACCTATGTAGTTACTAAAGCCAACTCCCCATATTTCAAAAACCAACAGAAAGTAGAGATCAGATTAATTAAAATTGTGGGCTACTTCTGACTACCTTTAAACCCCCACTCAAGCCCCAAACTACTGTCTCTGTGGCCCATGGTCCTTTCAAAGTGCTTGGCTGTCCACCTACAACTGAGGTAGTCAAGAAAAGCTAGCCCCAGAAAAGAACATCTTATCACGCCAGGTTCCACGCCATGCTTTCCGTCTTGAATCACTGCCTCATAGCTCTCCTAAATCCTCGGACCTTAAGTTCCATAACTTATCTGCTTCTGGACCTCTGAGCACTCCCTGGGTCATCTCAACTCCCATGCTGAGCACAGCTTCTAATACTTTAAATTCTGGAGTCCCATCGACCTCCAGATGAGAGAAAGGCCCATGTCTCCCTACCAACTAGGAAAGGTGTCTTCTGTGTGTACACAGACCTGCTGGATAACAAACAGCTGCATTCTTGAACTAGATTATGCTGAGCAAAGGGCCATGAGGGAGCACTGAGGGTCAAGTCCTGGCATACTGGGCACAGCTAAGCAGCTGAACCTGGGCCAGTAGACACTACAACAGGAATCTATGGCCTAAGAGCCCACCCTAACCAGTGCTGTCACTCAAGACCCATTCTTGTCCTTAGCTGCCAATTCTCCTAGCTGGATACCACAATCCTTATGGAAGAGCTGCACCCTTCCTCCCGTGCTGCTATTCCTGGCAGAATCTGCTCCAGTAGCCCCCCAGCTCCCCATTCCTGGAATCTCCAATAAACAGTCCATCTATCTGGAATTTTCAGGCAGGAAAGTAGATTTAATGATCAAATGATAAAATCAGAATACCTGGAGCCCATACTTGCTAAAAGGAAATACTTGCTTTTTGAAAGTAAAGTCTTAATCCTCCACGTGTTCTCTTATACCCACTCACTTAGGAAAGGAGACATCAGACAGTTAATGTCTTTTTCTACAGAGGAGGATAATGTTTGCCTGCTCTCATCCTGAGAAAAGACAGGTCTGCCTATGTACATAAACATGACCTCAATGCCAGAACAACTAAGACTACTACCTTCTCTTACTCCAGTTCCTACTCCAGACCTTCTAGATATTCTCTATGGAGCTCAGGCTTCATAACACCACATGGCTGGTGCTCATAAAAACTGCTTTGAACATGTGATGAATACCAGCTCCCCTTCCAGTCTCCTAGCCCTTTGTTATTGCTCAGCCTGTGCAATGACTCTGCTATTCTATAGCATCTAGTGAAGGGGATCTTGGGAGAGCTATCTTGCATACATGTGGGTATGTGTGTATATATGCATGTGAACCCCCCATCTATTATATCAGCCCAGGCTCCTCAGACCTAGTTTCAGGTAAGCTAGAACTAACAGACTATATCACTGTGAGCCAACCCAAAAATATATGTTCAAAGATAAGGAAATTAAATTCCTGACCACATTTTGTACTGACAAGAAACCTGGATGATGCCAGACAAGATAACGTTGGTACTGAAATGAGAGGATGCTGGAATATCAAGCAATACCCAGTCCCTGGGATTATTATGATCATTCACTTATTCAATTAATATTTGAGGAGAACCTATGCCAAGCCACAATGCTGAGTATCAAGAATTAAGTGCCGAGTAAGAGAATCTTGACCCTCAAAAAAACCCACAATCCATCTGAACTGACATAAAGTGGGCCACAACTGCACAGTGTGAAAAGTACTGTTGTAGGCCTTGGTCATTTGGGGTAAACTCTCCTATCCCAAGTAAATCTGTGGGGGGAGAGGAGAAGTGGGGAGACCCAGGGATAGAGAGAGGGTAGAGTTAAGGAATGGAATCCTCATTCGGGCTACCTCCAAATTGAGCCCTGGGCTGCCAGCAATTCATTCCTAAAATCTGACACTTGACCTCCCACCTTATGAAAAAAAAAAAGTGGTTTGTGTTCCTGGCCATGGCTATAATCCCTCAGGAACTAAAAACTCTCTTCACCTCTGCCCTAGTGCTGGCCCATGTATGCCCTATGTTCTAGGGCAGGAGTCCTCAAACGTTTTAAACAGGGTCCCTCAGACCGTTGGAGGGCCGGACTATAGTTAAAAAAAAAAAAAACTACGAACAAATTCCTATGAGCACTGCAGGCCCGGGACGAGTCAGCTGCTAAGCAGGACAGGCAGTAGCACCCGGCGGGCCGGATAAATGTCCTCCGCGGGCCGTAGTTTGAGGAACCCTGTTCTAGGGCATAAAATACATGCAAATATTAGTACCCTATGTTACCTGCCATTTACTAGGGATTCAGGACCCCATGCCATCCAAACTGATACCTGCACCTGCACCATAGGAATAAACTAGTCACTGGAAGTCCTAGGTAAGGAATCACTGCTCTAGAATATGTGGATCAACTGAATGAGAAATCATGGCAATCAAAGTGGCCTCTGAACCCCAGAAAAAAACCTTGAGGTGCCCCAGCAAGCCACAATGGTGATTCTACAATCACCATTAGAGTGTTCTACCCTAATGAAATTCTTAGTGTACTAGATAACATATAATACTAATGCCACACACTGTATGAGGATGGGTGTGTGAATTTTGTTACTTTCATTACTACATTATATCTAAGTAAAATTACTTTCTGGTTAAATTTATTTTTAGATTATTTCAAGTACCATCTAAATATTTTTAGAACTTCTCACCGTAAATCCCTGAGTGTAAGAACCATGTCTTATACACCATGGTAAGGGCAGGTGCACAGAAAATGTTTGAATTTTAGTACAAGATGCAGGGTCTGCAAAAGAAACACTATATCAAGCAAAATGTCCTAAGTTCCACCTCTTTTTGTGTGATTTGAAAATATAAAGATCGGAGGTTTCCCTAAAATCTGTAGAGATTACACAGAAATCCAGCCCTAAGTACTACTAGCTGTCCTCAACACTGTATCAATCTAGTGCAAATTCCATGCTAACCTTTTTCTTTAACAAATGAAATCCAGGAGCAGTCATGCAATACTGAAGAAAGAGCTACAGCAAAACATACCATAGGCAGAGTGAAGGCAGTGACAGACCAAGAGAATGTTTTCATAACATGTTGACAAGAAATTAACCCTAGCAACATGAAACACCAACAAGAAGAGACCAAAAGCCTGACAAAACAATAAAGGCCACAAACAAGAAAGACAACTGAAGGCAGAAAAATGTTAAATCAAATATGAGGAGACACCTGACTTTACTAATATTAAGAAAAGGAGCGTTTTTAACTAAACACCAAGGCGGCAGGAAGGCCTGAGGCTGGCCGCCAGGAAGGCCTGAGGCTGGCCGCCAGGAAGAAATTCCCAATGGTGACGGCTGTAGCTGCTGCACCTTGGGCCCCCTCCAGGGAAAGTATGGGAGTCGCCTTCTCTTCAGGTTCTTACAAACTGGCCAGCCTAACCTTGGGACTGAGTCCCAGGAGCAGTTGAGAACAGTCCCAGGAATCAGACAAACAGAGTGTGTGCTCAGCTGCTCACCAGCCATGTGACCTGGGGGGAAGTCTTCTGATCTCCCTTAGCCTCAGTCTTCCCATCTGTAAATGGAATAACAGCTGCCCACGAGGATGCTGTGATGTTGATTGAGATGATGACCATAACTGGGTAGCAAAATGACTGGTATACTCCCAAAGTTGGGTTCACATCCAATGTGAGCACAGATGTAAATCATCTTCTAAAAAGAGCATATACTGTATAATTCACATTTTAAAATAAGTCTAACCAGAATGTTTTATATGTCTTCATGCATATCCTATAAATGTTTGTATGTAAATATACTAATCCATATCTATATATGTGTATAACGTGTAAACTTTTAATATATGAAACATTTTAAAGGTGCAGCCGCACTGTAACAATGATAATATGATGTACCTCATGTGCAATTTGGAAATTAAATGAATTCATAATATGTAGAGCATGTAACCCAATGCCTAAGGAAAAGCAAGTGCTATTTCACTATTAGCTATTTATTATCATTTTTATTACTAATGCAGAATGAGAAGACCAAACTGCTCTGAGGTGCTCATTGTGCCAGGTTGGGTTCTAGTGACTCAGGCCCTACCCACATAAAAGTCTGTACAAAAGCTAAACATTAAACTAAGAAACACAAAACTACAAAAGTGCAAAATGTAACAAAGGGGATGAAGGAAAGGAACTGAGAAATGGGAGAGAGATGTGCTTGCAACAGGGGTTGCAAATTGTACCAGTCAGCCACAAGCTGAGTCCTCTTCCACATAGAGAGCAAACCACATCCTTTAAAGATGGCTGCAGGATTAATGAAGCTATGGCCAAAGAGCACCTGCCCCGATCTGACTCAAATCACAGTACCATGTTCCTAACCATCATCTGAGACTGTTCATCAAAATACTCCTCTTTCAACTCACCTCTCAAACTGGGTCCTTGTTACTCATTTATTCATGCACATACTCACGAATTTAACAATGTAACACTTATTAGGAATACTAGAGGCCCCATGCACGATTCGTGCACAAGGGGCTCGGCCCTAGCAGCCCTGGCTTTGTCCATAAGATCATCCGGAAGGACGTCCGAGAGGATATCTGGAAGGTCGTTTGGTTGTCTGGTCTAATTAGCATATTATGCTTTTATTATTATAGATATATTATGCTTATTTATTGCGTACGTATTACATTTGCATGATATACATTATAATACAGCTATCATGCTCCCTACCCATAGAACAGGGGTGGAGAATGTCCAACCTGTGGACCATGTAAGGCCCACAAAATTATTTCGTCTGGCCCTGCCAAGGCATTAGGGGTAAGTTAATTAAATGTTTGACCAAATATAGCAGACTAATTTTTAAGGTGATAATTTTGTATGGCCTGCAAATGATGTTATAAATATCCAAATGGCCTCTGACAGAAAAAAGGTTCCCCACCCCTGCCACAGAACCTTAAAATATAGCAGAGTAGCTCAGCAGCCACTTCCAAACCCCAAACAATCCACTATTCAAATTCGAAATTATATACTCATTTAATAGTTACAAATCAAGCTTAGCTATAAGTACCTTATCTCATCAAATCTAAAACACCACTGCATTTTAAGAAGGACTATTAAGTACTAGAAAGAGAAATGCTGCCAATTTATTATAAGAATCCATCAATGATAAGATACATCCCAATTTTAGAAATGTTATAATCTTTAAAAAAATTAAAAATGTGGGTCTACAGCAATGAAATGCCTGTCTTTTGGAGACATAAAATGTTCCCCTATACTTACAGAAATTACTTTGCTCATCCCCAATTATGTTTTTATGGAAGAACAAGCTTGATGTGAGAAAACTCAAATCAGTTTTTCATGGCTACATCAGTGCATTTACATCAAGGCCATCATGCAGTTTTGAAATAAAGAGTTGTTTGTTAGATGCAATGGCAACAGATACTAGTATCTGAAACATCACTGTTGAGGGTCTCCTTTTCCCAACTACACCTCTAAATGTTTTCCTGATTCCAAAACCAGGTCCATACAACTTGGTAAACACATGGGAAAGGCAGGTGGCACCTCTGAACAGGACAGTCAATCATCTTCTCAACAAACCAGAGACTGCAAAAATAAATAAAATAAATAAATACTTCATATAAGGAGGCTCAGCCTGGCTGGTGTGGCTCAATTGGTTGGTGTGTCATTCAGTGCACAGAAAGGTCACAGGTTCAATTGATTTCTAGTCAGATTACAGGATCCATACCTGGTCAGGTTGCTTGCAGGAGGTGTTTCTCTCTCTCCCTCCCTCCCTCTCTCTCTTATAATATCACACAGCACAGCATGTATTAGTGGAAAGGACACTGCAGAGTTAAACGACCAACTGGCATTCTAGTACCTTTCTGATATTGGCTAGGAAACATACTGGGTTTATTTCCTCATTTGCCAAACAAAGGTATGGAATTGTAATGTTCACTTTCTCGCATTAAAACACCATAATTCTCAGGTTCAAAAATACTGGCTCATCTTCCCTATTTCTTTTAAAGACCCAACTTATAGGAACTCCTGGGTTTAGGTTTAAAATGATGCTGATTGTTTTATACATCCTGAAAAACTTTATTCAACTTCAAAGGTACTTATAAAACCCTTCAACTTTCTTCTGGAAAGCCTTCCTTATTTTTCGTTTTATTTTCTCTCCCACTTCAACTAAATAATCTCCCTTTTTTCAAAAGCTATAGAACTGGGTTTTTCCCCTCAGGAATTTCTGAACATTCCAAGCTGCCCCCAACAGAACTCTGGAAGACATCTGCTAGTGTTTGAGGTTTGTTTCCCAACTCAAACCAAAATTGCAACACTTCTGACCTTCCGTACAAAATGAACCTTCAATTAAAACTTAATAGAGGGAATGAAATTCCCTAGCATTCCTAGTTTTATTACTAACCTCAGAGCCTAGGTTGTGACTACCTTTTAAAAACAAAGTTTGCACGGTATTGTTGTGGGTGCTGTTTTTCTAGTGGGAGCAAAAGTGGGCTTAGAAACGTGGCATGAGAAAGAGAAGATCTAGGGAATTTAGAGATTTTCACACATTAAAAACTGTAGTCTGTAAACCACCCCCTAGTATAGGAGATAATTTGGTTTAAGTATTTTTTGTTATTGTTTTTATTTTATTAATTTCAGAGAGCAAGGGAGAAATAGAAACATCGATGAGAAAGAAACATCGGCCAGCTGCCTCCTGCACGCCCTCTACTGTGGATGGAGCCTTCAACCCAGACATGTGCCCTGTCAGGGAATCGAACTGGTGATCTTCTGGTGCATGGGTCAACGCTCAACACTGAGCCACACCAGACAGGCAGAGATAATTTGGTTAGGTCTCAGACCTCTCAGACCCTTAATTAACAGGTTGAACACATGACTAGGGTTAACTGTAGACCACTCCAGCAACAGAAAGCTAAACTAGATGATCTCTAAGGCCTCATGGTCCTTCAAGTGTAGGAAAAAAGAACTTTCAGTTCTGTGAGAGAAGGACTGCTAACTGTTGCTAAGAGTGGATTAAGGATCCTGATCTTTTTTAGACATTCTTCCTTTCTTCTCTAGACTCTCCTCCCACTAAGACAGCAGGCTAGAATTTTTTAGAAACTCAGAGGAGCGAAGACCCAAGGAGATAAAGATATAGGTATAACTAATTCCTTTTTTTCCTTCTGCCTACAACACCTTCAACTGTCCTTTAAATTATACCATAAGAATCTCCAGAAAACTTTCCCAAAGAAACCCAATCTTTTCCTACCTGCCAATGCTATGCCAGACCTTTGTCCTCAAGTGATCTTGATGTGTAGCTATGGGGCACACATCCATCCCTATGCACTTTTAAAATGTAATCTCAAAAAAAATGAATTGTCTCATCCAATATTCAGTACTAACAGAATTAGAAGCAAAGCACAGGAAGAGGAGGAAAGTACCTTACTTAATGTGTATTTCAGCCTAGGTGCTTTATATAAACTGCTTCATTTATTCCGCACAATGACCCCAGATCATCCTGTATGTCACCATTTCTAGGATGGACCTTTTTAACGTGTCTTAAATCAGGATGCATATGACAGCTGATGGTGTCACAATTTTAATTAGTGATCATTTCCCACTGTTAATGGTAGACAAAACAACGGTGCATCTTACAAATGATGATGTCTCAGATTGCTATTATGTTATTAGCAAAATATGCTATTATTTTCATGGGATTATGTTATTATTTTCATAGGATTTGAAACAGAAATTGAAAAACAGATTTAGAAGTGCCAGGGTTATTACACAGACTGTAAGGCACCAGCCAGACTTCAAACCTTGATGTGGTTGATTCCAAAGTCTCTTCCTACACAACCTCCCTAAAAACACAGAGACTTTGAACACAGCAAGAATTTCCAACAGTCAGCGCTACTCAAAGGCTAGGAACCTTGGGTACTAAGTTTTCAGAAACGGAGGGTTCACACCGCCTGGTGCAGACGGTGTAAATAAGCTGGTTAAGGTCCCAGCCAATCCTGCAAGTCTTCTGGGCTATGCTGCCTCTGGTTGCAGAATCCACTTCGTTGCTAAGCCTACATTCTACATTAAGGACAATTAGAAATGTAGGAGGACCCTTCTGTACAAGGGACAGCCTTAGCCCCCAATTTCCTAAGACACACTTCCCCTATCTCTAAACCTGACGGTCACCCTCCCACCTCCTCATTCTGGACCACCTCGCTTCTCACTCCCAAACAGGCCAATCTGGATGCCCACCCCATCCTGCCACTCATCACCGCGGGCGGGGCAAGAGCAAGCCCCCAGGTCTGCCAGGCTCCCAGACCCGAATCCTTGCTCAGCCACCCTACCTGCTCCCCCACCGGCAGCCTAAGTCATGCCCAAGCCTCCGCCCCACACATCCAGCAAGTTCCCTGCACCCAGAGGGTCCCTACCTCCGCCCACTTACCCAGCAAGTTCCCTGCACCCCACAGGGTCCCTGCTTCCGCCCCACATATCCACCAAGGTTCCCTGCACCCGAGAGTCCCTGCTTCCGCCCACATATCCAGCAAGGTTCCCTGCACCCGGGAGGGTCCCCGACTCGCGGCGGACTCTCGTGGCTCGCGGGCCCTGGCGGAGTCCGGCCCCGGAGAGCCCGGAGCGGTCTGCAGGACGACACGGGTCGCCCGACCAAGAGCTCGCGGGGCTGGAGGAGAAAGTCCCGGCCGCACTCACAGAGGAAGGAACGCGACAGGAGGCGGGCAGCGGCGAGCCCACTGCTACCAGAGGCCATGGTCGCGGCGGCAGCGACGGCGGCCCGGCTGCGGTCACCACCAATGACACTCGTAGGCCCCCGGGACCTGTCAGAGACCTCGGCCTGGGCATCAGGGGTGGCCAGAGCGGGTGCCTGAATGGATTACCCCTGTAAGATCTCTTCACTGAACACTGGGGGATCGCAGGTAGAGGAGAAAAAAATAGGTGCCTTAACAGAGAAGTGAACAATAACTTGGCTCTCCGCCGGAAATGTGGGTTTGGTTCAACATTAATTACTACGGCAGCTTAGGGAAAACGGTACGCGAGCCTGGTCGGCGCGTGGCATTGTGGGGAATGTAGTCTTTTGAGGGCGGCGACTCGTTTGTAGTTTAAGCGGGACAGGTGGGAAGGAAGTCACACTCTGGAGATGAGGTGTCGAAAGGAGTGAGGACACAGTGAGGCGGGATGCGAAGAGCAGTGCAGAACTTCCCGCGGCCCTGGGCCAGTCTGCACCTCATTTTCCTCGTCTGGCACATGGAGAGGATAACACTCCACACCGCCTTGCGAGGGCCTGGAAGGATTACCGGTGGTAACAAGATAGTGTCCAGGGAGGGTAACGGCAAGAAAGACCGAAAGCTACTTTACCGACACTTAATTTCTTGGAATGTGGATCTTTTGGTAAGACAAGCTATCATACATAAAACCCTGGACTAGCCCTAAGTGAATGAGTGCCTGCTTCTCCCCTGGGGATCCTGGGGACTGAAGTTATAGGTCAAATGTTGCCTCTTCCGCTTTGCACTAACCCATGGATCACTCCTCAGTAAGAGCTTCAGGAGGAACCTCAGAGAGTCCCAGAGTCAAAGGGTAAACAAGAGATGAAGTAATCCACCTCCCTGCCTCCAGTTGTGCCCCTGAGGTTACTCATTATCATCAATGAAATTATAATCCTGATTCACCTAGTTATTATAATCTGCACTGAGCTGTCATGTATGAGTGGGATTGCCCAAGCTGATTGCCTAATATATCCTCTACTAGAGGCCTGGTGCAGGAATTCGTGCATAGGTGGGGTCCCTCTGGGTGGCCTGCAGGGATTGGGCAGAAACCCACAGTCCAACACCACCTGCAGCTCCTACCTGCTGCTCCCACTCATCCCAGCCCCACTGCACCTGCCACAGGCTCATGCCCAATCAGTCCCGGTTGGGAGAGGCTTGATCTGTGAGCCCTGAGTCTGGTGCCCTCCCAAGGGGAGTGGCCTGCGGGATGGGGCTGAAACTGGCTCTCCAACATCCCCCAAGGGGTCCCAGATTGCAAGAGGGTGCAGGCCAGGCAGAGGGACCCCACAGGTGCACAATTTGGGGTGGGGGGGGGTGGAGGGCGGGTGAAGGGGGGGCCCTGTCTTGCCCAGTCCCAATTGGCTGGACCCCAGCAGCAAGCTAACCTACCAAAGTGTCTGACCTCTGGTGGTCAGTGCACATCATAGCGAACAATTGAGCGGCCTTAGCATATCATTAGCATATTATGCTTTGATTGGTTAAACAGTTGACCAATCACCAGACCCAGACGACTGGACACTTAGTATATTAGGCTTTTATTATATAGGATGATACAGGTGTCTTCATTCCCAGGTTGGGTTTGGCTACGCACAAATCCCCCCCTCATCTAAAGGATCATGTCCTTGTGATCATTTAAATCTTGTCAGTGGTTTCCAAGTAGGTCCAGTATGAAGATTTATTTTAAATAGCAAAGTTTTTCCAAAGCCTTCACATGATAATAGTTATGTTTTCAGTTTCACTTAATTGGTAAAAATGAATGATGACAAAAAGTGTAATTTTGGTACGATTTTAATGAATTATTTCCATAAGGACAGTGATTTTTGTTTCTTTTGTATACTAATGCCTCTCCAACACCTAGAACACTACTTGGCACCAAGGGAGAACCTATTTGTTGAACTGAACTGAATTGATTTATAGGAGAGATAGCATATACATTTGTTTGTTGAATCCACATACAATGTTTGATGATACTTCAATCCCTCATAACTTCACCTCCACTGCAATTCCATAGATCAGTGTTTAGCAAACTGAGACTCTGTTGACTGATGAGTTTGCCGACCACTGGGATAGGGGCTTAAGCATAAGGAACAACAACAGCCTGTAATTATTGGAATCGAGAGTCTAGGTCAGTGGTCGGCAAACTCATTAGTTAACAAAGTGGCAAACCGCAGCTCGCGAGCCTCAAGTGGCTCACGAGCCGCAGTTTGCTGACCACTGCCATAGGTCATTGGTGACAGGCTATTGCACTAGACTCTACCTATACCACTCATCTTTATATGCAGACTAGCGGCCCAGTGCATGAAATTCGTGTATGGGTAGGGTCTCTGCAGCTGCTGGCTGCTGGCAGGGGCCTCCCTCCGGCTGCCAGCCAGGGCTTCCCTTCACACCCACCTCAGCCTGGTGTACCCGCTCACCTGCTCTACCATCCCACCGCAGTCCCGCTCTCGTCGGGTCCATTGTGGCTGGCAGTGCCTCCGCTGCTGCCCACTGCCTGTGACACATCGCTGACACCACCATGTTCCACGCCGCCCCCTAGTGGTCAGCACACGTCTTAACTCCTGGTAGATCAAACTCGTGCTGGTGGGGACAATTTGCATATTAGCCTTTTATTATATAGGATGACTTTTGGAGTCAGGCAGACCTGGATTCAAATTCCAATTCTGCAACTAGCTGTAGATCTCAGGTTTTCTCACTGAGATGGGGATGAAGATCCCTAATTCATAATAGTGTTGTGAGCAGTTAATGCATTAATATGTAAAGTCCTTAGTACCTTGCAAACATTTAGTAAATGACCGTTTTTATCATTAAAGATAACTTTCTGCTTTGCATGGTGTAAAGATAGAACAAAAGGCCTTTTTCTTTTCTGTGGCTTTCCACAATTTATGAGAAGCACATGGTAATTAAAACACAAGCTTCTTAGCTCCTCTGATTCAAACAGCCCCTCTGTTCAAACTGCAAGACAAGATAAGCTACTCTCAAGGCTACATACTTGCTTGCCTCTCCTCCCTGCTGTTTTCACAACTCTGGAATAATTTGAACCAAGGAGTCTCTATTTAGTAGAAAGTTCCCTTCCCCTGTCCCCTTCAAACAAACCTCCTTTGAACTCTTCATGTTACAGAAGACCAAAGAAATACCAAGCACGCTTCCTAGAGAAAGGGAGGGACCCCGTTTATTAACACTAGTGGACTCCGGGAATAATTTCCAAATCAGAGTGAAGAAACATGCAGAGAGCCTGTCTATATATATCCTGCTGGGGTCTTTGTCTTGCAGATATGCTCCCTGCCCCCTTCGTGGCCCTGAAGGAAGGCCCCCTGGTGTCAGGCCACATCTGATGGTCCATCCTGGCACCAGCATAATAACCCTCCCCCCCACACCCAGGGCAGTGCATTGTTCATAGTTCCATGGCCTCTGCATTTACATAACAAGTTCTGCAAGACCAGTTTCCTCCTCATTCATAACTTTTTCTCTAAGCATGTTTTACAGGCTTGGAAAAAATACTGATAAGACACCTCCCTAGGACAGCTGCCTGGACTGCCTCCTAAAAAGCAAACAAACTTTTCAAGACAACCCCCCTGATATCTGTTCTAATTCAGCCCAGGGTTCTCCTCACTTCCTGGTTGCCTAGCAACAGCCAAGGCTTAAAAGGGGAAGCTGCCCTTTGTTTTCTTGCCTTGTATTGGTTAGCAATACTTGGTCCTTTCCCTTCATGGAAAGTAAAATAAACTTCCTCTCTGCATCTCTTCTTTTAGTTTGAATTCTTTCACAGCCCTCCTCACCAGCCAAACCCTAACACATAGCAGGGTGATGTCTTAAAGTTTTTACTGCTGTAGTAACCAGATGTGAAATAGGACATTTCCATTTGTCTCAAAACTTGGCAAAAGCCCCAATACTGAGGGCACAGGCCATAAGTACCTGCAAATTCTAAGAAGCTACTGCTGGGTGGCTCATCAACCATAGAAATTCATTTCTCACAGTTTGGAGGCTGTTAAGTGCAAGATAGGGTTTCAGCGTGGCCAGGTTCCGGTGAGAGCCCCCTTCTGAGCTGCAGGCCTGCTGTCTTCTTATATCCTCATGCAGAAAGAGGGCAAGAGGGTTCTCTGGAGTCCTCTCTATGAGGGCATTAATCCCATTCATGGGGATATCACCCTCCTGACCTAATTACCTCTCAAAAGCCCCACCTCCTCATACCATCACATTGGGGTTCAAGATGTCAACATATGAATTGGGTAGAGAAACAATCATTCAGTTCATTCCATGTAGACCAGGTTCTGCCAGCGCCTTTCTGGGGGGAGGCGGACGCGGAGGGGGAAGCCAAACATACCTGCATTCTACCGGGGAAACTAGCAGCTCCATCCCCAGTGATACAGGACACTTGACATGTATTGTATCCCAGAGAGGCTAGGGCCTCTGGGGCCAAGGAGCCAGCCTAAGCCCTCAGGCAGCACAGCAGGCAGCACTAATCACATTATAAAACAAATGAAGGGAATAGGGAGCTTGTTTCCTTGGCCTTATTTATGGAAGATGATACAACACAAATCAGAAACACTTGACCTCAGACAAAGCCTCAGCTTCTGGGAAACTGTGATAAGAGATGAGTCAGAAAGGCTGGGGATTATGTTTATTGGAAGGGCTGCTTCAAAAACAGAATCTGAGAGGGAACCAGCTAATACCACAGTGATGTGAGCAGAGGCAGGCTCTTTCCCTCTCCCCTTAGGGGCTGACACTGTTGGTTCAGCTGCCTTCCCTAAAGATTGAGGACAAAGAACCTTCTGAAATGCATTTACAGGGCCCCCCTCAAAGCCCATTGCCGTTCTTGGAGTGATTGATCCACTCAGCACCTCTGAAGGGAAGGTTTCATCTTCATTTGTACCCTTACACGAATGTCAAGAGCTTCGGCCTCTCCTTTAGAAGAAATGTTTCCTAAATATAATTTCTTTTTCACATAATCCAGCCCTGTTGAAGATTTGGTCCCCTAAGAAGGAGACTGAATACTCTATGCAAGAGTACCCATGAGCTAACACCTGTTGAAGGAAAGGGAAGAGAGCAAGATTGCCAAAGAGGGAGAGGTCCAGCTGCAATGTACGCCCAATGACAGTCTTGGCCAGTGCCCTTCAGAAATGCTCTGAACTGGGCAAGAAGGTCAGGCCTCTATACCCCTGCATGAATTATCCTTGGGTGTGAGCAGCCCTGAGAGGGGCATGATTGTGGATTCAGGAAATTCCTAAAGGAGGAGAGGGAGGGGAGACAGCTGAAGGTAGCATCATAGTTTCTACCAGATGTCCCTTCCAGGAGAAAGGCAGATGACAAGGCAAGAGTCCTCAGCAAAACCATAAAGAAGACAGCTTGGTTTGGGCATCCCTCCTTCCTCACTCTGTGACCCTCTTCTTTTGAAGTCTGACTCTTTCCTTTTTCCCCAGGTAGCCAGTGCTCTCGTGCTGACCAGCACTGGGGTCCAGCCATTCTCTGACCACCTCTAAGACCTTCTGCAGACCTTTGCTTCATTTCTCAGGGCAATGCTGTCTCGTAGGGAACAGATACGTTAGGACTTTGGCCTAATTTAGGAGACAGCCTGTCTGAAATTACATTATTACATCTTGCATTTTAACAGAAATTGCCAGGTCTTCACGTAAATTAATGATTCGCGTTGAGAAATGGCATGTCCTACGTCATATATATTCATAATGGAAGCGATCAGGGATTATTACCCACATCTCTTAACATGTCGGCTCAGCTCTGACTCAGAGCAGTGGTTGGATCCAACAGGAACCACTGTGGCTCCCTGATGGGTCTTCAGAATCTCCCACCAAGTGAGACATCCCAGGGTTTTGTATTTTTCAAAAGCTCCCCAGCTGATGATCCCCAAGCAGCCCCTGGCATTTGGCAACTCCCTGCTTTTGGCCAGTAGTTCCGAGGGGTTCATCCTTAAAGCCTTGGTTATCCTCCTCATGCTGTTGTACATGCCAGCCAGTGCTGAGGATAACAAACTGTTGCAAATAGACACAGTATTTCAAACAATTTACCAATTGGGAAACTAATGAGAAATTAGCTCAGTCACGTTGGGTTGGTCTCTCTTTGTCTTTGCACACCCCTTTCCTTCCAGGATATATAGTTACCAGGAGGATGAAAAAGAAGAGAGCCAAGTTTTTAGTTTTTCAGAAAACACACACACACACACGCAACAACAACAACAAAAAAAAAAACACAACATTTATTTTGGCTCTGGCAGGTGTGGCTCAGTTAGTTGAAGCATCGTCCTATACACCATAAGGTTTCCAGTTTGATTCCAGGTCAGGGTACATACCCAGGTTGTGGGTTCCAATCCCAGTCAGGGGATGTGCGGGAGGCAACCGATCGATGTTTCTCTCTCACATGCATGTTTCACTCTCTCTCTCTCTCCCTTCCTCACTCTTAAAATGAATAAAATTAAATAATAATATTAATTTATTTTGAAAGAATTATAGATTCAAAGGCAGTGCAATGATAGTTTGAGAGATGGAGGATGCTTTGTTACCTCTAAATGGTGGCAAAACTTTGCTGGAGGCAAAAACCAACAAGTAGTTAGCATAATAAATGCAAGAGGTCCTCAGAAGGCTGCTGGACCTCGGACTTTAGCAAGGGCTAAAAGCTATGCACCCATTGTTCTATTGAGACAATGGTGGCTCAGGGCAATCCCCCAACCTGATAATCCTTTATTGTTTACCAGACCTTACCATTGATGTCTGTTTGCTTTGCTAAAGGGAAAATACATATTCCAGTAAATAAAAAGCCATGGGTCTGGAGATTCAGGGAGCCATTCCACTAGAGAAAGGCCTCCACCTGGTTCCCCCAATGCCTTCCAAATTTATATTTCTTATCTAGTATATCCATTTGCGTGAGGCTCCTTCTCCAGATTCTGAATCCTTGCTGCAAAAGGTTGTGGCAAAACTTGGCCAACTCTGCACCATCCAGGAAGGGAGAGGGAAGGGAGCATTGTTACTACTGGGTGGGGGTGGAAGTCCAACACCCCACGTGGCCTCCATGGACACCCTTGGGGGAGGGCTTCGTTATTGCTGAGGAGGGATGAAAGTGCCTGCTCTCCACTAGGTCTTCACTGGGAGGCAGAGGGCAACTTGAGCAAGAATGGAAGTTTAGGCCATGTACTTGGCCTTTGTTGACCGGGTGGGGATAAGGCCATGTTTTTTCCATGGTGTTTCGCTGGGGTAGAGTGGTATCTCAGTCTGCTTGGGCATCTATAAAGGAGTAACATCATTGGTGGCTTATAAATTTAACTCTCAAATTCTGGAAGCCAGGAAGTCCAAGATCAAGGCATTGGTAAATTTAGTGTCTTACCACTTGGAGCTGGAAAAGGTCAGGAAAGAGCCTCCAAAGGGAGGTGCCCAGAGCTCTATAAGTAGTTGAATTATCTTGCCTGAATAACTAACTGGCTTGCCTCCTCTATGGCCCATACAGACTTCACTGTCTTCCAACTTTGCATGGCTGTTTGCCTTTCCCATGGCAAGAAAGGAGTTTCCTTTCACTGCAAATGCAGCAGAAAAAGGAAACTGAGTAGATCAGAGGGCCTGCTTCCTGCCTCCATGTTCAAACATCTTTAATGACCTTAGGATAAATTCTTGTGAGATACTAAGTTTTTAAAAAGAGATGAAAATAGCCTTGCCAGAGTGGCTCAGTTTGTCCAGTGACATCCTGTGCACCGAAAGGTAGTCAGTTAGATTCCCAGTCAGGGCACGATGTTCTCTCTCTCTCCCTTCCTCTCTCTCAGCATGTCCTCAGGTGAGGATTCTAAAATAAAATAATAAAATATAATAAAATAATAAAATAGGTGAAAACTGTGATTTATGCAATGATATCAACATTCTGAGATAAGGTAGAAAATATTTTATCTTAACTGCTCATACTTAATCCCTGAAGTTTGAGACTTCACCCCAAACTCTTTTCTACCTCATTTCTCATTACCGACACTAGCTTACCCTACACATACCTTTACGCTATTTGACCTTTCTCAAACATATCTTAACATCTTCTCAATTCTGTACCTTTGCTTTAACTATAACATGTAAGGACCCAATGTCTTGAAAAACCACCAATGGGGAATAAGTCTTATACGGTGCCAAACTATATTGAAAGTTTCAGGAAAATGTTAGAAGCCATTTAAGTCTCCCCCCATCCCCAGCATCCATTCCTGACGCTGCCACTTTCCAGCTTCACTCACCCTCAGCCTACAGACTGCCTGCCTGTGACATCCTCCACCTCAATCAAGCTACCTGTGGTTTATTGTAACCCACTGACCCACTGCCACATGGATACAGTAGGGGAAGGAGGGAGGGCAAATGCACACGGTGACTGCTCAAGATCTTACTCTGCCTTACCACTTGGGGCTGGAAAAGGTCAGGAAAGTGCCTCCAAAGGGAGGTGCCCAGAGCTCTATAAGTACCTGAATTATCTTGCCTGAATAGCTAACGGGATTGCCTCTTCTATGGCCCATATAGCCTTGGCTGTCTTCCAGGTTTGCATGGCTGTTTGCCTTTCCCATGGCAAGAAAGGAGTTTCCTTTCACTTCAAATGCAGCAGAAAAAGGAAACTTTGAGTAAACCAGAGACAAAGAAGCCAAAGGAAACCGGTTCTGGGAACCTACCTGCAGTATTCCCTGGACTCACTGGTTGAGAAAGAATTTCATGATTAGAATCAATCAATCACTTGTTCATGCAACAAATATTTATTCAACGTCACCTCTGTGTCTGGACCAACACTCAGGGGTGGATTACAGTAGTGAGCAAAGGAGGCTTTCTGACACCTGAAGAGCCGTGGACTCCAGCTGAGAGCGACACAGGAGCCCATAGCAGCCAGGCCACAAGTCTGACATTTACTCTAGCTTCACACAGGTTTTTATTTCTCTTTATTACTCACTCACCATGGACGGAAGTGGTAGATCTGGTCTGGGAGTCAGAAGACCTGGGATTTTGATCCTGGTACTGGCTTGTAAGGACACAATTTCTTTATGTATTGAATTTCTCCATTCGTGTCATGGCAGCATGCATTTCTGTTCCCTCTATTGTCTAAAACTATTTTGAGAAACAAACCTGGACAATCATAGAAGGTGTTGTGTAAATGTAGAATATTATCGTATTATCTGAATGTCTCAAATTCAAGCACACCAGTTGTAAGTGGCACCACCACCTGGGCTGGAAAATGAATGAATGAGAAAAACCCAACTTATCCCTGCCAGCTTGAGAAACTACAGTGTTATTCCCGCCTCATTGCCACACAGAGCCTGGTTCATACTGTATCTCTCGATGACAAAAAGTCATTCCTTCAGAGCCAATGAGCCATCACCTCCCATCCGTGCACACAGGAGACAAAACCCAAATTCATTTCCTGCACTGAAGCCATAGACAACATGGAAAAGACTTGTTGCTAAACCCCAAGCACTTGCAGACACTCACCAAATGATGCTAATGAAGCTGGCTATGAATTAGGGGCCTGAGCCTGCCCTTGACAAAATCCTGCTCAAGTTCACAAACATGGTTTGGGCCCAGTGAAAGAACAGCCAGAGGACAAGGACAGGCCTCTCCTGGGTCAGCAGGAGAGCTGAGGTCAGCGCTGGCAGCCTGTTGCCTAGTTTCTGACAATACTCTTTGGACCTGGTACCAAGTCCCTGTCCATGAGGAAAGCTGCAAAGAGAGGAAAGTACATCTCTGAGGACAAATAGCCTACTCTAGGACAACATGACCCTGTTGGATATTTGTACACATATCAAAGCTGTCTTTTTAAAGGGTTCTGTCTTTTCTTCATTAACTAACTAACACACTCTAAACACTTCAGCCCACGTTTACACTCAGTTTGGGGAATATAAATTGGGTACTTTGTTCTTAGACATGAAAAGAAAATTGTCCTAAGAAAATAATTCAGATGGTTATCATTAGTTATTTAACTATTTATTAAAAGCTTAGTCTGCCTTCCCCAACTAGTTACAGGACAGGAGCTACATTTGGTATTTATAGTTCTTTTACAGATACTTTATAGGTGTCTGTCCTTCTTCATCTCCTCCAACCCCACTCTTACTTCCATGATGTATAGACATTAGGCAGTTATTAAATGATGACTAATTGAAAGTCCTACTCTTCCAATCAAAATCTTGTACTTGGATGTTTATAGGCAGCTTTTTTTTTTTTACAGCCAAAAAAGTAGTATATATGTACAATGGAATATTATTAATTTTTAAAAAATGGAATACCCTCTGAATGAACCTTGAAAACATTATGCCAAGGAAAATAAGCCAGTCACAGAAGACCACATACTGTATGATTTCTTCTTTATGAAATATCCAGAATAGGCTAATTTATAGACACAGAAAATAGGTTGGTAGTTGGCCAGGGATAGCGGAAATGGGAAGAAAAGGGATGACAGCGAAGGGGAGCAAGGTTTCTTTTTGAGGTGATGGAAATGTTCTAGACTTGATTGTGGTAATGGTTGCACAATTCTATGAATACAGTAAAAACCATTAAATTATAAACTTTAAATGAGAGAGTTGTATGGCCCATGAATTATAGAACAATAATGGTGTTACTAATGAAGAAGAAAGAGGAGGAAGAGGAGGAAGAGAAAGTTTAGACATTCTTACAAAAATGCACAGAGAAAAAATAAGATCTGGACCAGATGCCCAAAGATAGGATTACTGGGAAGGTATGCTAGTTCCCTACCGTGACAGTAACAATTTACCACAAACCTAGTGACTTAAAAACACAAATCGATTTTCTTCCTGTTCTGAGCTCATAAGTCTAAAATCAAAGTGTTGGCAGGGCTGGAGGCTCTAGAAGAGAATCCTTTTCCAATTTCTAGAGGTCGCCCACATTCCTTGGTTCTTGGCCCCTGCCTCCATCTTCAAAGTGCATCACTCCAACCCCTTCTTCCTTCATCACTTCTTTTTCTAACTTTGATCCTTTCTTCTGCTCCCCTTTTATATGGACCCTTATGATTACATTGGGTCCACCTGGATAATGCAAGATAAGTTCCCCTACCAGGTTAGTTGTCGACAAACTCATTAGTCAACAAAGCCAAATATCAACAGTACAGCGATTGAAATTTCTTTTGGGAGCCAAATTTTTTAAACTTAAACTTCTTCTAATGCCAGTTCTTCAAAATAGACTCACCCAGGCCATGGTATTTTGTGGAAGAGCCACACTCAAAGGGCCAAAGAGTCGCATGTGGCTCACGAGCCACAGTTTGCCGACCACGGGCCTACCTCAACATCTGTAATCACATCTACAAAATTTATTTAGGCATGTAAAAACTGCCAAAGTGGTTTTCAAAATGACTGTCATTTTTTGGAGTCCCACCAGATCTGTGTAAGAATTCCAGTTTTGACTGTGTTTTGAACATTTTAACCTGTTAACTTCGTTTCTCGTGGCAGATATACTTTCCCACACTTTTTGCCTATTCTTCCTTATCAGTAGAACCTGTCTTTTTCTTTTTGGTTAATCCTCACCTGAGGATATTTTTTCCAGTGGTTTTCAGAGAGAGTAGGAGGGAGGGAGAGGAGAGAGAAACATCGATGTGAAAGAGGCACATTGATTGATTGCCTCCTGCATGTGGCCCAACCAGGGTGGCGATAAACCTGCAACCCAGGTACGTGCCCTTGACCAGGATTGGAGGTTATGACACTTTGGTTTGTGGGCCGAAGCTCTAACCAGCAATGCCAGCCAGGGTGAACCTTAATTTTTTATGCGGGGGGCGGGGGGAGGGTGGTGGTTTTGAGGCAATGTGTTTAGCCCTAGATAATGGAATATGATGTTTCCAAGTAATGTATGGCAAACCTGTTCCCTACCTTCTCAGCCTCTGTAGATATTGGACCTATTTCTAGTCAATGAGGCAAAGGAAAAAATTAATCTCAGGTAAAGGCTTCTGGGAAAGCTTTTGTTTTTCTGCTATAAAGAGGCAAATCTATCCTTTGACCTTACTCCCTTCTTTTTCTTTTAAATGTGGACATGATGGCTGGGACTGTAGCAGCTGTATTACCATCATAATGATAAGGCCAAGAAAATCATAGAAGCACCTGACATCAATGACCCCCAACATCCCTGTTTAATTAAGCAACTGTTAGTGGATGTTCTGTTACTCTCTGTTGAACAGTCCTAACATACAGCCTCTGTTCTTCACTACTGTGAGGAAGGCTAATACTATTTCTTAATACACAGGACTTTCCTTTGTTTTTGCTTTATGGTCCAGATATCTGTCTTTCAGACAAACCCTTATATATTTTATTTTGGGGAGGCCCCATTGTGAGAGATCATGAAAAGTCAGTATTTTCTGTGTCTGGTGAACACACATTGTTAAATGAAATCTCGTCTACTTTTACTTTCTTGAGCTGTGTGATCTATATTTTAAGCAAAAGAAAACAGCTGACTTGGAAACTTTCTGGATAAGAAAGCAGACATATAGAGGAGGCAATGCCATTCATGAGGCATTCCAGGACAAGTTGGTTGCAAATGACAGAAAATCTATTAAAACTTATGCTTTTTTCAAAAGTGTTGGGACTTAATTGACTCATACAAACAAACATTGGAAAAGGCAAGATAGCCTTAGAGATTATGGATGTTGGCATAAAAATCCATCAAGACTCCATTGAGTCCATTTCCCATTCAGGCATCTCTATGTGGCCAACAGTGGCCTTCCTTTAAGAGGGGACATGGCTTTTGGGAACTCCAGGCTCATGTTCTAAGAGCACCATGGCTAGAGAGAAAGAGAGGATTTTTTCTCCCAGATCCACTTGTTAAAATCGAAGAGAAAGACAGAGCATTCCAACTTGCATCATATGCTTATTCTCAAGTTGTTGGTGTGTTTTTTTTTTTTTTCTGTTTGAATGCTTTGGTTTCTTTCTTTTGTGTAAGAGAGACATTCCTTGAATTGCCTAATAGTAATCCTTAGTTATCTGCTTATTTTTGAGAGGAAGGTTCTAAAATGTGACTGAGGGAGAGACAAAATGGTGGTGGAATAGACAGACGTGTCCCGAGCCTTGTCCTGGAGCAGATAGAAAGAACTGCTGAGGGTCACACGGGGAGTGTTTGTTGGTGCGTTGAGGGACAGCTATACTCCAGGAGACAGTGGGGGACTGCTGGACAGAGCTCCCCTGACCAGGCAGCCCCCACTGCTGCTAGGTTCCCTCCCGGAGTGACCGGATCAGACGCGGAGACTGCACCATCTTGAAGGGGAAAGTGGATGTTATCGGAAGCCTGAAAAGCCCAGGGAATCTACAACTACGGCACCCACCGAACAGCTGCGAACCCCAGAACATCGGTCCCCGAGTGGCGCAAGCATGAGGATTCAGAGGAGCTCTACACTCTACACGGAAAAGTCAGATTTCACCTGGGATAAGGTGAGGTCTCTGGTTCCAGCAGGAGAGAGAGAGAAACATGCACACTGTGGGAGCTGGAGACCTGGGGAAGTCTGCACGTAGGAAAATCTGTGGCTGTTGGGGCTGGCATGATCCGTGAATGCGGAAGGGGGTCCGCAGAGTTGCTAGCAGAAGGGAACTCTAAAAAGCAACCCATTTTTATCTGGGTGCAAAAGGACAGCCTAAAAATTTTAAAAGTATCCCAGCTGCTTAGACCCAAAAAAGACTGTACAGACTCGTGCATAGCCCTGGAGTTCGCACACTTACTCTGGCTCTTTTTTTCTCTCTCTCTCTTTAAATACTTGCTTCTGATTACTAAGCCCAATACATAGGATCACCCAATTGGGGTCACTCTAAGAGACTGCAGGGAAAGTTGTTTTCCTGGAACCTGGGGATCAGAGCGGGGAATAACCATCAGAGAACCAGCTCTGGGGCAACCCACTCCACCAAACCGGTATTAAGTGCCACAGAGAAAACAAATTTAAACACTAGCTAGAGAGGACCTATAGACCCAGAGGTCAATCGGAAACACTGCCACCCAGGGGTTGAATCACAAATTGACTCTTGTGTAAACACAAAGGAAGGAAAATAAGAAATAGAGACCTATTGCCTGCTTAAAAATCAGGATTGGTTTACAACACTGAGAAGCAGCAGAACACAGGGAACTTCAAAACTGTCCTGACTAGGAAACAGGCGTGCCAAACAGAACAGTAGAGGAAGTGAATGACCTTCACTACTGCACATTTTTATTTTTATTTTTTTCACCTTTTACTTAAGAAACTAATTTTTTTCTTTTTTCCTCACTTGATTTTACCTTTTTAATTATTACATTTTTATTTTCAATCAGTATTATTACTACTACTATTTTACCTTTTTTTTTAAAAAAAGTGTCATTTTATTTTTTCTTTATTTTACTTTGGGATTACTGTCTACATTCTATTTTCATCTTTCCTTTAGCATCATTTTACTCTGTCTCAGCTTCACCTTTATGCCAACACTCTCTTCCTCACTTTCCCCCTTTTGTTGTCCTATTTCTCTTACCCTATTCCTGCTTTAGGTTTTCCCTATTTCTTCTTTTGACCCCCTGTTAAAATTTCACCCTACTTATATATCTAATTTCCAATCCCCTACTCCAAGTCCATACACACCTCTTTCTTCTCTTTCTTCACTATCAAAAATTTTTTTCTCTCTGACCTTTTGTTGTTGTTTGCTTGATTGCTGATTATATTGATTTTTTATGCTTGTTTGTGAGATTGTTTTGCTTTTTCTTTTTGGTTTTTTGTTTTGTGTTTGTTTGTTTTTTGCTTCTGTTTTCCCTCGCCTTGCTTGACATTAGTTGTTGTTTGTAGTTTGCATTCACCTCCAAGTACTTGTTGCTGGCATTTGTTGGGATTTATGGCTGTTCCATTGGAGTTTTCTCCCCATATATATAGTTTTTTGCCCTCTTCTTTCTTATTCTCTCTCTTTTCTCTCTTACTTTTTTTCCTTTTCCCAATTTCATTTTGACACTCCTTTTCTCTCTTTTTTTTCTCTTCCTCTTTCTCTCCTATCCTCTAATCCACCTTTCTCTGGTGCTCACCTTTATTTGGGGTTATTAATATCGTGAATACATTTGTGTTCAGTGCCTTGTGCATTGTACCACGTTGTGTTGTATTTTGTGCCTTTAAATCAACGCAGGAGAGAGAGAACTACATAACCAGAGACCCGGAGAAGAGAGATCATGGGGAGACAAAGAAACAGCCCACATATGAAAGAAAAGCAGGCATCACCAGAAAAGGAAGTAATAGAAATGGAGGCAAGCAACCTGTCAGAGAAATGGTCCTAAGGTGGCTAAAAAGAATGGAAGACAAATTCAACAATATGTGTAAGAACCAAGAGGAACTGAAGAAGAACCAAGAAGAAATGAAAAATGACATTGCTGCTGTAAAGAACTCAATAGAAAGCATCAAGAGTAGACTAGAAGAAACAGAGGACTGCATCCGTGAGCTAGAAGATGAGGTAGGAAAAAAATACCCAAATAGAGCAACTTCTAGGAAAAAAAAAATTAAAAAGCAGGAGGAGAGCCTAAGGGAACTTTGGGACACCATGAAACAAAACAACATCTGCATAATAGGGGTGCCAGAAGAAGAGGAAACTGAGCAAGGAATAGAAAACCTGTTTGAAGAAATAATGACAGAACACTTTCCCTGATATAGGGAAGAAAAAACCCACACAAATCCAAGGAGCTCACAGAGTTCCAAGCAAAATGAACCCCAAAAGACCAATGCCAAGCACATTATAATTAAATTGACAAACACCAACAACAAAGTAAGAATACTAAAAGCGGCCAGAGAGAGACAGAAAGTTACCTACAAAGGATCCCCCAACAGACTAGTGACTGATTCCTGGACAGAAACACATCAGGTCAGAAGGGAATGGAATGAAAAATACAAAGTCATGCAAAGAAAGGGTCTGAATCCAAGAATACTATACCCAGCAAGGCTATCAATCAAAATTGAAGGTGAAATCAGGAACTTGATAGACAAAAAAAAGACTAAGGGAGTTTATTACCACCAAACCAGCAATGCAAGAAATGTTAAAGGGTCTGCTGTAAAAACAAACAAACAAACAAAAAAAAAACAGAAATAGGAAGTGAAGTGAAGAAAGAACATAGGGGTAAAGAATAAAAATGGCGACAAACAAGTACCTATCAATAATAACTTTAAATGTAAATGGACTAAATGCCCCAATCAAAAGACATAGGGTAACGGATTGGATAAAAAATATGACCCATATATCTGCTGTCTACAGGAAACACACCTCAGAAAAAAAGATGCACACAGACTGAGGGAGAAAGGATGGAAAAAGGTTTTTCAGGCAAATGGAAATGAAAAATAAAAGGTGTGGTAGCAATACTTATATCTGACAAATTAGATCTCAAAGTGAAGGACATAAAAAAAGATAAGGAAGGCCACTTCATAATACTAAAGGTAGCAATCCAACTAGAAGAAATAACTCTGGTAAACATGTATGCACCCAATATAGGAGCACCCAAATACATTAAAAAACTCCAGGAGGATATAAAGGGAGAGATTGACAGCAATACAATCATAGTAGGAGACTTTAATACCCCACTATCACCATTGGACAAATCCTCTAAACAAAAAATCAGCAAAGAAACATTAATCCTCAATGACTCACTAGACCAGATGGAATTAATTTACATCTTCAGAACATTTCACCCCAAAACCACAGAATATACATTCTTCTCAAGTGTACATGGGTCATTTTCAAAGATAGACCATATATTGGGTCACAGGCAAAGTCTCTTCAAATTCAAGAAGATAGAAGTCATATCAAGCATCTTTTCAGATCACAGTGGCATAAAATTAGAAATCAACTATAATAAAACAATTCAAAAAAATCAAACACATGAAGACTAAATAGCATGCTATTAAACAATGACTGGGTTACCAGAGAGATCAAAGAAGAAATAAAAAACATTATGGCAACAAATGACAATGAAAACACAACAATCCAAAATCTATGGGACACAGTGAAAGCAGTCTTGAGAGGGAAGTTCATAGTTCTACTACAAAAACAAGAAACAATGGTAATAAATTACCTAACCCTACAACTCAAAGAGTTAGAGAGCAACAAGAAAAGCCCAGTGTAAGCAGAAGGAAGGAAATAATAATGATCAGAGTGGAGATAAACGACATAGAGACCAAAAAGACAATACAAAAGATCAACAAAACCAAGAGCTGATTCTTTGAATAGATAAACAAGATTGATGAACCTCTAGCCAGGCTCACCAAGAAGCAAAGAGAGAGGACCCAAATACACAAAATCAGAAATGAAAGAGGAGAAATAACAACAGACCCCACCGAAATACAAAGGATTGTTAAAAAATACTATGAACAACTCTCTTCCAACAAACTGGACAACCTGGAGGAAATGGACATATTTCTAGAAAAATACAACCCTCCAAAACTCAATCAGGAAGAATCTAAACACCTCAATAGGCCAATAACTATGGAAGAAACGAAGCAGTCATCAAAAATCTTCAGCAAACAAAAGCCCAAGGCCAGATGGCTTCACAAGGGAGTTTTTACCAAACATTCAAGGAAGAACTAAAACCTATCCTCCTCAGACTATTCCAAAAAATTCAAGAGGAAGGAACACTTCCAAGCTCATTCTATGAAGCCAGCATCACCCTAATACCAAAACCAGGTAAAGACAACACAGTGAAAGAGAATTACAGGCCAATATCCCTCATGAACATAGATGCCAAAATCCTCAACAAAATCCTAGCAAATAGGATCCAGCAGTACATCAGAAAGATCATACACCATAACCAAGCAGGATTTATCCCAGGAATGCAAGGATGGTACAATATCTGCAAATCAATGAACATGATACATCACATAAACAAATTGAGAGATAAAAATCACATAGACATATCAATTGATGCAGAAAAAGCATTTGACAAAATCCAACACCATTTCTTGATAAAAACTCTCAGCAAGGTGGGAATAGAAAGGTCATACCTCAACATAATAAAAGCCATATATGATAAACCCACAACCAACATCATATTCAATGGGCAAAAACTAAAACCATTTCCCCTAAGAACAGGAACAAGACAGGGATGCCCACTCTCACCACTCCTGTTCGACATAGTACTGGAAGTATTAGCCATTGCAATTAGACAAGAAGAAGAAATAAAAGACATCCAAATTGGAAAAGAAGAAATAAAGCTGTCCTTATTTGCAGATGACATGATATTGTACATAAAAACCTGAAAGACTCCATCAAAAAACTATTAGACTTAATAAATGAATTCGGCAATGTAGCAGGATACAAAATTAACGCCAAGAAATCTATGGCATTTCTATACACCAATAGTGAACTTACAGAAAGAGAGACTAAAAAAGCAATCCCATTTACCATCGTACCAAAAAAATTAAGATACCTAGGAATAAACTTAACTAAGGAGATAAAAGACCTATACATGGAAAACTACAGGACACTGTAAAAAGATATAGAGGAAGACATAAACAGATGGAAGAACATACCATGTTCATGAACTGGGAGAATCAACATCATTAAAATGCCCATACTACCCAAAGCAATCTATAAATTCAATGCAGTCCCCATTAAAATACCAATGGCATATTTCACAGACCTAGAAAGAACTCTCCAAAAATTCATCTGGAATAAAAACAGCAGTCCTGAGAAAGAAGAACAAAGTAGGTGGGATCTCAATACCAGATTTCAAGCTGTATTACAAAGCCATTGTTTTAAAAACAGTCTGGTACTGGGACAAGAACAGACATATAGATCAATGGAATAGAATACAGAACCCATATATCAATCCAAACCACTATGCTCAATGAATATTTGACAAAGGAGGCATGAACATACAAGTCAAGACAGTCTCTTCAATAAATCGTTTTGGGAAATTTGGACAGATACATGCAAAAAAAAGTGAAACTAGACCATCAACTTACACCATACACAAAAATAAACACAAAATGGATAAAGGACTTAAACATAAGACAGGAAACCATAAAAATACTAGAGGAATCCCCAGGCAGAGAAATCTCAGACATATGCCAAAGCAATTTCTTCACCGATACCACTCCTAGGACAATTGAAGCTAAAGAGAAAATAAACAAATGGGACTACATCAAAATGAAAAGCTTTTTCACATCAAAAGAAACCATCAACAAGACAACAAGAAAGCCCACTGTATGGGAGAACATATTTGAAAATATTATCACTGATAAAGATTTAATCTCCAACATCTACAGGGAACTTACACAACTTAATAAAAGGAAGATAAATGATCCAATAAAAAAATGGTCAAAGGACCTAAATAGAATCTTTTCAAAAGAAGACAGAAGGAAGGCCAAGAGCCATATGAAAACATGCTCAAAGTCACTAACTATCCAAGAGATACAAATCAAAATGACAATGTGGTACCATCTCACACCTGTCAGAATGGCTATCATCAACAAATCAACAACAAGTGCTGGCAAGGATGCGGAGAAAAAGGAACCCTTGTGCACTGCTGGTGGGAATGCAGACTGGTGCAGCCACTGTGGAGAATGGTATGGAGTTTCCTCAAAAAACTAAAATGGAATTCCCATTTAACCCAGTGATCCCACTTCTAGGAATATATCTCAAAAAACTAGAAACACGAGTCAGAAAGGATATATGCACCCCTATGTTCATAGCAGCACGATTCACCATAGCTAAGTTTTGGAAACAGCCTAAATGCCAATCAGCAGATGAGTTGATTAGAAAACTATGGTACATCTACACAAAGGAATACTACGCTGCTATAAAAAAAAGAAGGAATTATTACCATTTGCAGCAGCATGGATGGACCTGGAGAGCATTATATTAAGTGAAATAAGCCAGGCAATGAAAGAAAAATACCACATAATCTCACTCATTTAAGGAAAATAAAGAACATTATAACCTGTTGAATAAAAAGATAGATACAGAGGCAGTAAAGCATCAAACAGACTGTCAAATTACAGCAGGAAGGCTAGGGAGTGTTGGGGAGGGGGGAAATAGATCAACCAAAGGACTTGTATGCATGCATATAAGCACACCAATGGACACAAGACACTGGGGGGCTGGGATGAGGGCAAGCGACAAGGGTTAGGGGAGGCTGGGGAAGGTCAATGGGGAAAATAAAGGTGACATATGTACTGTACTACTATATGTTGTACTTTAAACAATAAAAAAATATATTAAAAAAATAAATAAAAATGTGTTTGGAGAAACCAAGATGGCGGCATAGGTAAGCACCTAAACCGCTGCCTCGCACAACAATTTCAAAACTACAACTAAAAGACAGAACGGACACCATCCAGAACCACAGGAAAGCTGGCTGAGTGGAAATTCTACAACTAGAAGGAAAGAGAAAAGCTCACGGAGAATTGGAGGAACGGCAAAGGGTTGAGGTACAGCAAAGGGTCTTTGTGCGTGCAGAGAGGAAGGGAGGCTCAGAGCCCAGCTGACTTTCTCTGGCAGGAGGGGGAAGGAATCCCCCGACTGCACTAAACCCCAATTCCGGGCGAAACCCCGTGAACTCAGGCTCAAACAGGGGGAGTCTGGACTGTCAGGTAGAGAGAAAGGCACTCGGAGACGCGGAGACCCGGGGGAGGGGGCCTGGAGGCGCGTGCGCCAATGCGCACAAAGACTGCGGAGGTTGCCACAGATGTTCCCTAGCAGAAGGGAGTCAGAAGCTCCTGACTGCACTGAACTCCAGTTCTGACTGCACTGAACCCCAGTTCCAGGTGAGCCCCTGGGAACACACGCTCTTGCGGGGGGAATCTGGATTCTCAGGCGGAGGCTCAGGAGCTGGGGAAGGTAGAGGTCTGGAGGCACGCGCGCACATGCACAAGGGCAGGGCTGAGGGGAAGCCAAGACTGTCTGCTCTGCCCTGAGACTCCACCCCATCAAAGCTGAACACAGAGGCTTTTGCAATTTGGCGAGTCTAATCCTATAAGGCTGTCTCCAGCACCGAACTTCTCCCAGCATAGACACAGCTGATCCTCATAGCCAACTGGCCTGGAGGTCAATTCCTCCCAGTGATACCAACAACAATCAAGACTTAACTACAACAAGGCTGTACACGCAGTCCACAAAGGGGTGTACCAAGAGTGTCCACGTCAGGTAACTGGGAGGCCGACCCACTGGGCCATATAGGAAACCTAACACACAAAGCTACCCTACCAACTCAGGGAAGCAGTGAAAATGCAGTGACAGAGAAACAGATCACAAATGAAAGAAATGGAGGAAAACAAACGACTGGATATAGAATTCAAAACCACAGTTATAAGGCTCTTCAAGAATATCCTAGAAAAGGCCGATACATATAATGAGACCCTCGAAGATATGAAAAAGGACCAACTAGAAATTAAACATACACTGACTGAAATAAAAAATATTATACAGAGACCCAACAACAGACTAGAGGAACACATGAATCAAGTCAAAGAATTGAAATACAAAGAAGCAAAACACACTCAACTGAAAAAGAAAAAAGAATCCAAAAAGTTGAAGATAGTGTAAGAAGCCTCTGGGACAACTTCAAGTGTACCAACATCAGAATTATTGGGGGTGCCAGAAGAAGAGAGAGAGCAAGATACTAAAAACCTATTTGAAAAAATAATGACTGAAAACTTCCCCCACCTGGTGTAAGAAATAGACTTACAAGTCCAGGAAGCACACAGAACCCCAAACAAAAGGAATCCAAAGAGGACCACTCCAAGACACATCATAATTAAAATGCCAAGAGCAAAAGACAAAGAAAGAATATCAAAAGCAGCAAGAGAAAAACAGTTAATTACCTACAAGGGAGCACCCATACGATTGTCAGCTGATTTCTCAACAGAAACTATGCAGGCCAGACGGGAGTGGCAAGAAATCTACAAAGTGATGAATAGCAAGAACCTACAACCAAGATTACTCTACCCAGCAAAGCTATTATTCAGAATGGAAGGGCAGATCAAGAGCTTCACAGATAAGAAAAAGCTAAAGGAGTTCATCACCACCAAACCAGTATCATATGAAATGCTGAAAGGTATTCTTTAAGAAGAGGAAGAAGAAAAAAGTAAAAATAAAAATTATGAGCAACAAATACATATCTATCAACAAGTGAACCTAAAAATCATGTGAATTAAAAACCTGAGGAACAGAATAAACTAGTGAATATAATAGAATCAGGAGCATAGAAAGGGAATGGACTGATAATTCTCAGGGGGAAATAGGTATGGGGGGGTGCAGGAAGAGACTGGACAAAAATCGTACACCTATGGATGAGGACACTGGGGGGGGGGGCGGAGGTAAGGGCAGAAGGTGGGTAGGGAACCGGGTGGAGGGGAGCTATGGGGGGAAAAGGAGAAACAAATGTAATAATCTGAATATTTATTTAAAAAAATGTGATTGAAACCTCTACCCACCCAGATAAAGCTTATTTATTACAAGGTTGATCTGTCTGGACCACTTTGTTGTAGATCATACATTCAGATCATGGGCTGGTCAGATTCCCCAGAGGAGCTGCTCACGGTTTCCTGCCCCAAAGAGTCTGACTGCCAATGTTTGAGACTTGTGACTAACGCTTCCTGTTTGCTCAGGTTTTTGTCATTTTAAAAACTGAGTCCCCATCCTGGGAATAGCATCAGTCCTAGGAAAATTGAGACAGTTGCACACCCTGTGCTACTATCCTGGGTGCAAAATAGGGAAAGATGGTTGGGTGATTCCAGCATCTCATATGCCCACATTCAG
Source organism: Corynorhinus townsendii (assembly GCA_026230045.1). Taxonomy (NCBI): domain Eukaryota; kingdom Metazoa; phylum Chordata; class Mammalia; order Chiroptera; family Vespertilionidae; genus Corynorhinus; species Corynorhinus townsendii. The sequence continues at coordinate 114,020,379 of JAPDVU010000007.1, read as the reverse complement.
GTAACCCCACTGCTTTCAGTATGGTACCCACTCTCAAATTCCATCAGTCTAGAGACTCTGTTTTATCTCCTCCAGAGGATAAATTCCCAGTCTTCTGCCAGGATTGGGGAGGGTGGAATGATCTGAAGGAGGTGACCGCTTTCAGAAGAGACTGTTGACCAATCTCCTTATTTAAGCCCCTGTTTACAGAGACGTCTGGCACCACCAATTCCAGAGTCTTTGCAGATTCTCTATTGTGTACCAGCTTGCTTATTATCTTTCCCCACCATTGCTTGGAATCTGCCTTTTCTGTGTCTGTTTAATCATCTACCGTTCATATTTCTTCATTTGAGAGTTCAAATTTTTATATTGTCTTTTCTCTCATTCTCCTAATTTCTCTGAGTTTAAAATGTTAAAAAAATCCTTTTAATGGGGTTTTATATGGGGGGAGTATAAAGGAGGTGGGTATATTCAAAATGTCACATTTGCCCTAGAATCTACGAGAATAATCTTTTCAAACACTTGTTATCCACCTATCTCACTGTTTGGGGGAATGTAAGTCTCAGAGCTTCTTGCTCTTGTCCACTGTGTGTCACTATCTCCTTTCCATTTGAAAGCACAATTTCTAGAGTATTTCTGGCATTAGCTTACTGACTTCCAGCATGTGTTAAAACAATTAAAAAGTAATGATACAGTCTACAATATCATGACCCTGGCAAAACTGACAGTAATGAGAAATTTCCTAGAATACTTAATCTACTAAAATTCTAATGGTAATTTATCTTGAGTGGTGTTACTACTTTTTATATTTTCTTCTCTTTCTCTCATATGTATAATACATGTTAATATATATAGTATGGCAGGAATCAGCAAACTTTTTCTTTAAAAGATCAGATAGTAAATACTTTTTACTTTGTGGGTCATATAGTCTCTGTCACAACTGTCATATAGTTTCTGTTGTTATAGTGAAATAAGTGCCAAAGAAAATACGTAAATAAAATGAGTGTGGCTGTATTCCAATAAAACTTTATTTACAAAACTGACCCATAGGACAGTGTTTGCTCACCTCTGCTCTATACTATTGAGATTCTGATCCCCATTCTAACATGTGTGTGCAGGGGTGTTCTCACACCAAAACCCAATTCTCAGACACTAGCTGGGTGTCCTACAATTCAACTCAACTTTTAGAAGCTAGTTGCAAACTCAGGTTTAGGTTGGAGATTCGAACCCCTCCTCCCATTCAATTAATTTACTAGAGTGGCTCATAGAACTCAGAAAAACACATTACTTCCTGGATCACCAATTTATTATAAAAGGATAGAATCAGGAACAGCCAGATGGAAGAGATGAGTAGGGTAAGGTATGGAGGAAGGGCTCGGAGCTCCCATGCTCTCTCGCTCTCCCTCTCTAGCATGCCACTCTCCCCAAATCTCCATGTGTTCACCAACAAGGAGGCTCTCTTAACCCTGTCCTTTTGAGGTTTTGTAGAGGCTTCATTACTTGGATATGATTGATCACATCATTGGCCATTGGAGATTGATTCCATCTTCAGCCCCTCTCCCACCTCTGGAGGTCTGGGGATGGGAATAAAGTTCCCACCATCTAATCACATGGTTGGTTCTCCAAGCAACCAGTCCCCATCTTTAGGTGAGTTCCAAAAGTCACTTCATTAACCTAACAAAACACATCTTTATAGTGCTCGTCACTTAGGAAATTCCAGGGGTTGTAGGAGCTTGGTGCCAGGAACAAGGAATGAAGACCAAAAGTAGATTTTTTATTATAAATTACAATATCACAATGATGTTTAGACAATACATTATATGTACACAGATTCTATACTATAAATATGGACTATATAAACCATATGTATAATTATTTTAACAAAATGGGATAACACATGTTTGTATGGAAAATAATGCAATAATTAATCAATAATAATAATACAAGTGTATACCTATTTTTGTCCCATTCGTATTGAGTATATTTCCTCATGTCCTGTCACTACATATTACTCTATTTCATTGTTGTTGTTTTTTCAGTATATATTTTTATTGATTTCAGAGAGGAAGGAACAAGCAGAGAGAGAGAGAAACGTCAATGTTGAGAATCATTGATCGGCTGTCTCCTACAGGCCCTTCACTGAGGACCAAGCCACCACCCAGGCATGTGCCCTGACTGGGAATCAAACCCTGACCTCCTGGTTCATCTGTCGATGCTCAACCACTGACCCACACTGGCCAGGCTAAGGTGTTGTTTTAAACAAGCCTCAGACTGGTCCTCGAGTCCTTTTCCCCAGAGTCATTCAGCGGCACATCTCTTCCCCAGTTTTAAGGCCAGCTGGTTGCCCCCCCTCCCTGATTTCTGTTTTCTGTTTCTGTCTTACACTCAATTCCCCAATCTTTAGGCTCCATCCACCCCAACTTAAGCCTCACGGGTACCAACTGCCAACTAGTTCCAACTGCCAACTGCCAATATTCCACTTCACTCTTTCTTGCTTTTTCTCCTTCCTCTCTCTTTTTTTTTTCCACTTTCTCTCCCCCACTTCCTCATTCCCAACTTCTCCTGGGGAATAGAAAAATAGAATTCTGCAAATAAAATTTCAGGTAAGTGGACAATCTCCATTAGCCAAACATAGGAACAAAGTTAATTACTACCTGCCCAATTTGGAAACCTCCTGCCTTCCTATCAAATCACAGGTTATGAGTGCATGAGCAATAACATAGGTCAGTGTTGACCCAAACGTGGACCAGCATGCTCCTCTCAGAAGGCTTTTGCTAGTTTCCAACCCCCTCTTATGTTACTGAGGGGTCCTCTGGTATGGAAAGAACTCTCATCAGTGACTTCTGTTAAGATGCATGTGCTCATTTTTGCCTCCTACTTAGTCTTTCCATGTCCTCACAGTCCCCTACCCAAGGCCTATTGACCATACCAACATTTACTTGTCATTCTTCTGTAGGCTGCCTTTTGTTATTATTCATTGGAAACAAAAGAGCAAACCGGGTCTCTTTCTCAAAGAGCTATGAACCCATAAAACCACATAAACATGCAATAAGTAGGTGTGCCAGTTTGGCCCAGACTCTTGAGCTGATCCACTCATTTGACCACAGATGAGAAGTGACTTTTAAAAAAAAAGCCCTTGCTGGTTTGGCTCAGTGGATAGAGCATCTGCCTGTGAACTGAAGGGTCCTTGGTTCAATTCCGGTCAAGGGCAGGTACCTGGTTGCAGGCTTAATCCCTGTCGCTGGTCAGAGCACATTCTGGAAGCAACTAATTGATGTGTCTCTTTCACATTAATGTTTCTCTCAGTCTCTCCCCCTCCCTTCAACTCTCTAAAATATCAATGGAAAAAATATCCTTGGTGAGGATTAACAAACAAACAAACAAATAAATAATGAAAAGTTAAATATACCCTACTATACAGCCCAATCATTCTATCCCAAAGTGTTAGCCCAAGAGAAATGAAAACATGTAACTACACAAAAACCTAAATATTAATGTTGATAGAGGGCTTATTTCTAAGAGCCAATATCTAGGAACCACTCAAATGCCCATCAGGAAGTGAATGAATAAATTATTGTACACCCACTCAGAATATCTATAATAATAAAAGAGTAATAAGCTAATTAGACTTGACAGCCGAATGACCTTCCAGATGTCCTTCTGGATGAAGTCGGGGCTGCGAGGGCCGAGCCCCTTGCACTAATTTCATGCATCGGACCTCTAGTTGAATAATAAAAGGTAATGAAGGAATTATATGTGCAACAATATAGATAAATATCAACACCTTATGCTGAGTCAAAGAAGCTAGACCAAAAAAATACATGTGCCTGGCTGATATTGCTCAGTGGTTTAGTGTTGACCTATGAACCAGGAGGTTAAGGTTCGATTCTCAGTGGGGGATGTGCAGGGGGCAACTAATCAATGATTCTCTCTTATTATTGATGTTTCTATCTTTCCCTTTCTGAAATCAATAATATATATATATATATATATATATGTATAAAATACATGTGTGTGATTCCATTTATATAAAACTTAAAAAATAAAATTAGTTTATAGACAAAAAGGAGACTAGTGGTTGCCTGGGAATGGAGATATAGAGAAGGTTTGATCACAGAAGAGCACAAGGCTACTTTTGGTGGAAAAAGAAATGTGGTTTTTTTTGTTGATTGTGGGGATGATTTCATAGGTGAACAGATGTAAGAACTTGAAAATATGTATTTTAAATATGTGCAGTTTATTGTAGAGCAATTTTATATGTCATGAAATTGTAAAAGCAATTAGAAAATGAGGAAAATGGACTTCGCTTGGGGAATACATATGTCTTATTTGGGACCCATGTATGTAAGAATTTGTGTAGGTTATGATGATTTTTAAAATTTACAGTAGTAAGAATGTTTAATTTATTGGCAATTTTTAAAAGCCACTAACTTGATCAATACAGAAGTGTACATTGCAGACCTAATACTAATGACTGGTCAGTGTCCCTCCAATGAATGTGAGTATTGGTGTTAAACAGACTAAGCTGTTCTCAGAACCTGTGGACTATGGTGAAAGAGTCCTGGTTTCTGAAAACTGGGAAGGTCTAGGCCCACAGGTAGCCTAGAATTTGGATATTTAGCCTAACAGTCTAGAGCAGTTCTGGGAGTTATATTTCTAATTTTCTAGAGAGTACTAGTGATTTTTAAAAATTCAAATTTAGTATAACTACAGAAAAGTCTACATCTCATAAATTACATTTTGCTGCAGTTTTATACGATGAAATACATCCACATGAAAACTAAGAAACAATACAATCTGGTATTGGTAAATTTTTCTAAACACAATTCTTTCTGGGCTGATTAGGTAAAGTTGAACACATTCTGAATGACCCTGACTAGACAATTTCCAGTTTTAAAGTTTCTGACACTGGGATTGTATACTATACAAAAATTGGTCTGGCCCTGGCTGGTGTGGCTCAGTTGGATGGGCATCGTCCCATGCACCAAAGGGTTGCAGGTTCAATTCCTGGTAGGGCACATACCGAGATGGCAGGTTCCTCTAGGTCTGGGCCTGTACAGGAGGCAACTGAGCGATGTTTCCCTCTCACAATGATGTTTCTTTTTTCCTCTCTCTCTCCTCTCTCAAATAAATGATCATCAGGTGAGGATTTTAAAATTCGTTCTGTTTACTTGTATTTGTATAAATATAGCTTATGTTTTGTTCCATCAAGTTATTTCTTTTTGACAGTGGACTTGAAAAATTGATCAAGAGGGGTAAATCTCAAAGGAAACTTTAGAGAAGCTGAAGAGCCTGGGCTTTTCAGCATGCAAGTCTCAGAAAAATTAAGTAAAGGAAACCACCCCTTTGCTGGTTGGCTCTTAAGAAAATGTTCTATATTTGTTCAAAAAAGGTTATGTTTGGGAAGGGTGGCCTTTACGTGCAGTATGTCTGAGATGGAGCTGTAAAACTGTTGGAATTAATAAAAACATCTATGGTTGGCTAAATCTGGGGTGGCTGTTTGTGAGTGTGTGTAGATTGATTGGCTAAAGAGCTAGTGGGCAGAAAGAGCCGTGGAGTTCTGGCTGCTTCCTTTGAAATGGATCAAGGACCATGGCAGGAGCTGGTCTCCCTGGACTTCGGTGGGTGGTGGAAGGGGGTGTTCAAAACCAAACTGGCTGATTTCAGACTCATCTCCGCTGTATAGCCCTTTGGTCTCTCAGGAACAGGAATTATCCTTGGAGAGCTCAGGTGCTGGGTTCCACTGGGCTTGTCTTCTCATCCTGAGCAAAGGAATGAGAAATATGGCTGTGGGTCATGAGGTGCATCTAGGTGAGGGATTTGACCAGGGGGAACCTTCAGGCAGAGCCCTTTGTCCTCTAGATTGAGCGTTGTAGTGATATTTTTTGCCCCCAAGTAAAATACCTCCCCTTTTTCCTCAGGATCCCCAGGTGATTCTGCCTTATCAGATTTGGCTGATCACTACAGCTTGTCTTTCTTTTGCCTAACCCAGAGGTGGTCATCCAAGTACAGTGGGATTAAGGGACAGGCCAGAAGTATGTGGGGGAGAGGGACAGAAAATGTCTGAGAGAGATAGAATACAGTCATGCACACCCACACACTGGTGTTAATCTCAGGTCCTTTGGGCATTAAAGTGTGGCCCTGGGCTGTCAGCCTTGGTCCTGCATCCACCTCTCTGAGTCCTATTCCTGAGCCTTTGCAGGCTAAGGCTGCATGCAGCTTTGATCAACCATGGGGCAGAAGTTTAGGGAAGGTTTGAGGTGCTTTAAGGGCTGCACACATTTCATGGCTGTGAGCTGGTCATTTGGAGGTTTTTAATATCTGGGGCATTTTCCCAGTCAGGTTGTAAATTTTACATAACAAGTCACAGAAGCCACGAGCTTGTCTTGTCTGTCTTCCTGAGGGGTTTACCTAAGAGACTAAAGTTAGGCCTGTCTCTGACCCCCCACCCGACCTTGGGCATCCACAAGTGGGGGGCCCTTAATGTCTGTAGAGTAAGTTCCCACTTGTACCCAGACTGGAGCTGGTCCAGTCTGAGGCAAAATGTGAAAATTTAAAACAAATTATGTGATGCCTAATTTCCTTGATTCAGAGGCATATGTTAACCAGGTTAAATCTTAGTTCACATTTATGTTTATTGCTTTGTTTTAACTGTTACTAGTAAATGGTGTATCTTATCATCTGAAATACCTTCCACCACATTTTCAGATGCCTAAAAAAATTATCCCATTCATGCAGAAGACATAAATTAATCCATGATGTTGCTGCCCCTTGTGGTGGAACGCACAGCAGAGACCTCTGCAGGAAGAAGCTACACATCCTGTTTCTTTCATATACATATATATTTTTATTGATTTCAAATAGATAGGGAGAGGGAGAGAGAGATAGAAACATCAAAGATGAGAGAGAATCATTGATTGGCTGCCTCCTGCATGCCCCACAATGGGATCAAGCCCGCAACCTGGGCATGTGCCCTTGACTAGAATCGAACCCGGGATCCTTCAGTCCACAGGCTGACACACTATCCACTGAGCCAAACTGGATAGGGCATGCACATCCCGTTTCTTAACAAAAATCTATAGCCTCTGCATGAAGGAGAGAGACTGAGCTCTTCCCAGACATCTGAGACCTGTCACAAGTAATGGGGGAATTATTTGCCATAACACATGGGCAACATCAAATCCTAATATATAAAGAGCTAGGGTTTGTCACGACCTAAACAACTGAAAAGACAACCGAACAGCAGGCTAGGATCCCAACTGGTGCAGCAGGAGTCAGTCCTGGGTCATGAAAGTGGAAACAGTAAGATATAGAAACAAGGCAGACCTATCCCTCCACATGGGTAGATATTGGCAGAAGAATAGCAGGGGGCCAGAACTCCTACCATCTCATAACAATAATGAATACCCATCACACCCCTCCCCCAACACACACCTATAAACCTTGGGCCAAGTGGGGAACTTGAACTTCTACTCTCTTCTTGAAATAGTGAGGTGGCATCTCACCCTTCCCTTACCAGAACAGTATCAAAGCAAGCCAGATAAAACAGGGTTGAAAAAGATCCAGAGTTTCATAATGCTCAAAATTTCTAGGTTTCAATTACCAAGTTATTCATACAAAGAAGCAGAAAGATCTAAAACTGAATAAAAAAGACAATAGATACTAACAGTGAGGTAGTGGAGATGATAGAGTTATCCTATATAATAAAGAGGTAATACGCAAATTGACCATCACTCCAAAGCACAAAATGCCACCCCCATGTGATCAAAGATGCTCACCCCCATGTGGACACAAGATGGCTGCCACAAGATGGCTGGCAGGAGAGGGAAGTTGTGGGCAATCAGGCCAGCAGGGGAAAGCAGTTGGGAGGAACCAAGCCTGCAAGGGAGGGCAGTTAGGGGTGACTGGGCCAGAAGAGGAAGGCAGTTGGGGGGAGGGGGGGAGATCAGGCATGCAAGGGAAGGCAGTTGGGGGTGACCAGGCCTGCAAGGGAGGGCAGTTGGGGGTGATCAGGCCTGTAGGGGAGGGCAGTTGGAGGGAACCTAGGCCTGCAGGGGAAGGAAGTTGGGGGTGACCAGGCCTGCAAGGGAGGGCAGTTGGGGGGGACCAGGCCTGTAGGGGAGGGCAGTTGGAGGGAACCCAGGGCTGCAGGGGAGGGCAGTTGGGGGAAACCCAGGCTTGCAGGGAAGGACAGTTGTGGGTGATCAGGCATGTAAAGGAGGACAGTTGGGGGTGATCAGGCCTGCAGGGGAGGGCAGTTGGGGGGAACCAGGCCTACAGGGGAGGGCAGTTGTGGGGGATCAGGCCTGCAGGGGAGGGCAGTTGGGGGTGACCAGGCCAACAGGGGAGAGCAGTTTTGGGCAACCAGGCTGGCAGGGAGGGCAGTTAGGGGCAACCAGGCTGGCAAGGGAGGGCAGTTAGGAGCAATTGGGCCAGCAGGGGAGCAGTTAGGCGTCGATCAGGCTGGCAGGGGAGTGGTTAGGGGGTGATCAGGCTGGCAGGCAGGTGAGCTGTTGGGAGCCAGCAGTCCTGAATTGTGAGAGGGATGTCTGACTGCCCATTTAGGCCCAATTCTACCAGGATTGGGCCTAAACGGGCAGTCAGACATCCCTTGAGGGGTCCCAGATTACAGAGGGTGCAGGCTGAGCTGAGGGACACACACCTCTGCCCCCATGCATGAATTTTGTGCACTGGGCCTCTAGTTTGATAATAAGTTTAAAGCAGCCATCAAAACAATCTTCATGAGTGATTTTGAACAACCTTAAATGGGAAAAAAAGAAAGTTATGGTAAGTAAATAGAAAGTCTCAGCAAAGAAAATGAAGCTATAAAGAAGAACCAAATGAAAATTATAGTACAGAAGAATATAATAGTTGATATAAATAACTCAGTGAATAGGCTCAAAGCAGAAAGGATGGAACAGAGGAAACACTCCAGGAACTAGAAAATATAACAATAAAAATATTCAATGAGAATAGGGAGAAAATGGGCTTGAAAACAACAGAAAAAGATCAGAACCACAGGAACCAGTGGAGTCATAACAACAACAACAAAATAAATAAATAAAGCTCCAATATTTGGAGTCCAGGAAGAAATTAAAAGAGATGGAGCTGAAAGAGTATTTGAAGAAATAATGGCTGAAAACTCTTCCAATTGGTCAAAAGACAGAAATCCTCAACTTTAAGAAGGTGAGCAAATACAAAATGAGATAAACCCAAAGATATCAACACTCACTTCATAGTCAAACTTCTGAAAAATAAAAATAAAAACAAAGAAAAAATCTTGAAAGTTCTGAATGACAAATAAGAAAAAAGTAATTCTCATGATAATAGGTTTTCCATTAGAAACCATAAAGTCTAAAAATAAAAGAACTGTCAACAGAGTCCTATTTCCAATGAAAATATTCTTCATCAATATGGGGAAAATCAAGGCACCTCATGAAAGAGAAAACACAAATGTAAACAAGAATTGATAAAGAATAATATCCAAATCTCAAAAAAATATATGAAATGTATTCAGTATCATCTATCCAGGTAAACTCAAATTTATTCCTCCATTACTTACTTACCAGGATAGCTAAAATTAAATAGGTTTATAATATTAATTATTGACAAATATCTGCAGGATCTGGAACTCTCATTCATTGCTGGTGGTTGTATAAATTGGATAAAAGGATGCAAAACTGTATCTACTAAAACTAAACATATGCCTACATCATGAGTCATTAAATTTACTGCTTTTATATATCCAAAAGACATGAGCATATAAGTCCTCAAAATCATATGTGAAAGGATGTTTAGCATAGCTTTATTCATAATATTTTCAAATTAGAAACAACTTACAAATCTGCCTACAGGAAAATGGAAGAATGGTAGTAAATCCAAATAATAGAATACTACACACCTATAAAAAAGAATAAAATCCTGATATGAAGAATAATATGGGTTAATTTCATAGATATTATGTTGAGCAAAAGAAGTGAGACACAAATGAGAATACATCACATAAATCCACTGATATGAATTCATGAACTGATGGCACTATCAATGATTATAAAGGTCAGAAAATTAAGAAATTCTGAGGGTAGTAGTCAGAAAGGGGGATGAAAGAAACTTCTAAAATCTTGAAAAAGATTCTACATCTTATATTGGGTGTTACATATGTAAACAAGTTTGATCTTTACATTTACATTTCATGCACAGGTGGAGTTAAATATAAGTGTTTTCTAGCACTGATTATTATTTGAGCTTGTGTTCCTCAACTTTCAGAGTCCATTCTCATCTCCATTATGTCATATTACCCTCTGAAGATAAATAGTGCCATCAAGTTCTAATTCTACATCTCAGTAACCCTGAAAAATGAAAGAGCATTTATCCTGATTAAGAACTCTGAAGAAATCATACTAACAATTCAATGTAATTCACCAAATATTCTGAATAAAATATCATCTTAAATGGAGTACCATTTATGATTCAATAATTGGAATTTAAGAGGAAGTAAAAGAGTAGGTTTTTTGTTATTCTCATAGTTTGTGGGCTCAGTAATAATACTGATAAACTACTGAAAAAGTGGGTGTTTACTTTTTCTACAAATATTCAAATTGTTTGGGTAATACCAAAAGACTGTAAATTTTTAGCCTAAACATACTTTAATATATTTTTATTGTTGATTTTAGGGAGGAAGGGAGAAGGAGAGAAAGATAGAAACATCAATGATGAAAGAGAATCATTGATTAGCTTCCTCCTGCATACCCACACTGGGGTTCTAGCCTGCAACTCGGGCATGTGCCCTGACCAGGAATCGAACTGTGACTTCCTGGTTCATAGGTTGATGCTCAACCACTGAGAAACACCAGTCAGGCAGCCTAAACATACTTTAAAAAGTGACTGTCATATATTGGGAAATGAGACATTAAAGTAATATGTAATCCTATATAATAAAAGGCTAATATGCAAATAAACCAAACAGTGGAACGACCGGTCGCTATGACATGCACTAACCACCAGGGGGCAGACACTCAATGCAGGAGCTGCCCCTGGTGGTCAGTGGGCTCCCACAGGGGGAATGCCGCTCAGCAAGAAGCCCTGAGCCGGGCTCACTGCTGACAAGTGCAGTGGTGGTGGCAGGAGCCTCTCCCGTGGGGACGGGCCTAAGCCATCAGTCAGACATCCACCGGACTGGGAGAGGGCACAGGCTGGGCTGAGGGACTACCCCCTTCCCCCCCCCAGTGCACGAATTTCATGTACTGGGCCTCTAGTATCAGAATAGAAAGCAGGTTGGGCTAGAGCCAGAGTGTTGGTTGGTCTGTCATCCACTGAAAAAATTAAGCGCTTAGAGTAAACAAATACCAGGAGAAAGCCACTAGACGCAGTCAGGTTAGTAGTAAGACATATTTTTCTTTCAAAATCATTTTAAAATCATTTCTTGATTGATGAAAAGTACTTACTCTCCTTCCCCCCATCAATTTCTGTGTGAAATTGGGATGTCTTCTACATCTGCATGTCTTACATGCCAGCATGTAATGGGTGTGCATGCATGCACCTATGTTGGTGTGAGATGGCACAACTTTCCATCACCTATTCTTGTTTTATGTCCTACTTTCTGGTATTAAAACACTCTCTCTTTCATTCTTTACCTTGTAGATGATACCACAACTAGCATGTAAAATACATAACTGAATATTTTAAGATTGAGGAAATGCAGGTTGCATGTATGATAGGTAAAGCATTTTGTATGGGGCTTGGCATTCAAAGCAAGAAACAAATATAAGGTTGTTTTAAATAAGGACCAGATCGCTCAAAAGAAGATAATGAGTTCCAGCTGTGATTAGGTCATCTTGGAGGAGCAGTTGAAAACCAGGACTTTGTCCTAGTCTAGTGTAACGTTTCTTGATCACTAAGATAAGGCATGTTCAGCGAGCCACCTGCGCTGGGCTTCCGTGGAGTCGCCTCCATGTAGCATTAGCAGCAGTCATTTGGGGACCTGATTAGGCGGGTCTAAATGCCAGAACAATATCCAGGGTCCGCTTTGGTACATAGGGCGCGGGGACTCAGTAACATAGGCTTGTGTTGTGTCTGACACTGGATTACCTCCCAGGTGGAAAAGAAAAAAAAAGAAAAAAGAGGGGTGGGGGAGGAGACACAAAAAAACAACACGGTGCAGTTGGGGGGAAAGAAGAGACCTCACTTCTTGCGCCTTTGGACACTCCAAAGAGGAGGGTGTGAGTGGGGTAGAGATGCAGAATTGTCGCTCCCTTTGAGAGGGGGACCCGAACTGCTTAACATCGCATTTCCCTCTCCAGAGATTCTTGATTCTTGGAACCAGGTTAGTGCGAACAACCAGTCTGCCTGTGGGCCTCTGGCAGAGGAAACAGAAAAGATTCCTGCAGGAGGAGGGAGGGACAAGGAGTGTGGGTGGGTGGTGAGGGAAGGAACAAACAGAACAGACCACCTCCATTGGCTGCCTCGCCTCCGGGCTTGGGGACTGCTCGGTTCCCAGCAAGGAGGAGGGACAGGGCGGGTCCAGTGCCGGCTCTCCCCCAACCAGCGATGTAGGACTTGTGCACCCCAGAGAGACCTGCTGGCTGCTAGGCAACGGGAAACTTCTCCGGGGACGCCAACTTTCTACTTGCAGCCCTGCGTTTGCTGTCTCTGGAGACCCGAGGCAGCGGAGGCGGCTGCTTTAGTCTGACTTGGTGAGTCTTGAGGAATCAAACTGTGGGGCTGGGCTCTACCTTTTAGACCAAAGACCGCATGGCTTTCGGAGCTCAGGAGGAAAAACTCGCACGGGCAGAGGAAGTCAATGGAAAGGCGTTGCAGTGATTCCCTAGCGTTTTAGAGGGGGTGGGAAGTGAGGAATTGGGACAGCGAAGACTGGTCCAAGATTCCACAGAGTGGTCAGATCTAGACCTGTGCTCTTCACCCTGTGGCTGTTCTGAACTGAGGTGTGCTCTACGTGTGACATGCACACCGGCTTTCCAAGACAGCAACAAAAAAGTAAGGTATCACATGAATACGTTTGATATTGATTATGTGTTGAAATGATAAGATTTTGGATATGTTAAATAAAGCACATTATTAAAATTAGTGTCACCGGTTCCATATGTTGTGCTTTTGAATGTGGTTACTTGAAAAATTAAAATTGCAGAAGAGACTTGCAGTTTTAAAGGGCCCACTCTGCTTTGTTCACAACATACAGACTGTCTTTCACAAATGGCCGGCCAATATCATTAGAAACAAAAGAGGTGAGTAAGAGAATGGTCACCTGTTTTCCTTCCTTCCTCTGCTCTGGTCGGTACTCCACCTCTGAGCTGCCATGCCCAAAAGGGGGCAGTCCAAGATTAAAAATGAAACCAGTGTAGAATAAGTGGGGAGTGAGATAGAAGAAAAGATGAGGCGGGGCGTGCTGTATCGACACTAGAGTTTTGTAGACAACAGTCCCATCCCATTCCATTCCAATCCCAACCCTGGCCTGGAAAGTGAAAGGTGGCAGATCCAAGGGACAGAGATAGTGTCTAGGACCCAGAAAGCCTCCCGCTGTAATGGGTCCCAGTTCAAGACCACAAGGTAGGAAGGAAGAGGAGCGCGTAGGTATTCATTTCTAAACCATCTCCCGTGGGAACCCCTCCCTTGAAGGGGGACGGTATCTGAGCTTCAGGTAACAGAGTGAGGCCCCTGAGGCTCACTTCCCAAGTACTTTGTCATTTGAAAGTTCCAGCCTGGAGATGATGATGTCAGGGCTCTCCAGATTTGGGAGGCTCCCCTAACCACCAGGCCTCTGGCCACGGTTCCTTGTACTTCTGGCAGTAAAAGAAGCCAGGGACATTGGTTTTCTTCATCTTAGCACAGGAGAGGTGGATTCACGTTCCACAGAGGCTACATTCAATCGTGGGCTACCCCCCAATGGGATTTCAGCAGTAACACATGATCAGGTCCCATGAGTCATCACCTGGTGGTACCATGATGTCCTCATCCATGAACCGTATCTCACTTTCCCTGGAGTTGGCAACTCAGTCTTGGCTTGTTTCAGTGCTGCCCACCTCCTTGCTTTTTGCATCAGATTTTGATTGGCCAGATGCAGATCTAGACTAAAAGCCAGTCCAACTGACTCCTGGTTGAAGACCTCATGTGCCAGACTACCATTTTGGAGAGAAGTATCTCTGTCCATTTGGTGGGTTGGGAGTGTGAGTGGTAATGAGAATGCAATTCCACTACAAAAGTCTTACAGTTCTAGCATTCTAGAACCTGGCTATTCAATGTGTTTGAATCAAAACCTTCATTTTAACAAGCTTCTTAAGAGACTCTCCTGCACATAAAAGTTCCAGAAGCACTGTTTTAGAATTTAGCCATCAATTCTCTTCTTCCTTTGTTTGGTTTCTTCATGAGTACCTAGGCTGTAGGTCTCAGATTGCTTGTATTAGAATTACCAGCATTTTGGACAAGCTTCCTTAGAGATATTTTGTTTACTCAAGTGTGAGAAACAATGATCTCAATACTTCAGTACTAATTGCATTTCTCTTCATCCTTCCCATCTAACCCAGTGTGGTCCCCAAATTAGTGGCAGCAGCAGCATCACCCAATAACTTGATACAAATGCAAATTTCTAGGTTCCACCCCAACTACAGGGCTTCTTGAAGGCCGGGCACAGTTCCTAATTTTCATTCCTCTGGTTCAAGTCCTCATTTTGGGAAGAATGGGGTAACTTTGATGGGTTTTCTTTGGCAGTGAGCAAACGCAGCTCTCCCTAGTTGTTAAGTCCCCATCCACTTCCTCAGTTCTGTTGCTCTTCATTTGTCTTTTTCTGACCCTACTCTTGCAGGAGTAAGGATGGCTTTTCACACCTCTGAAACAGACCCCGGCCTCAAAAATATTGACAGGCAGGTGTCAAATCCAAAACTGGAAAGTAAAAAAGCAAAGAGAAAACAAAGTTTTGCAACACCCATAGAAAATGCAGACGATACACAAGTCCTGGTGTTTAAACGCAGTACCAAAGCCCAGGAAAGGACAAGAAAACAACAGCAGCCTAGAAAACTAGAGCCTCTGGTAAGTTCAAAACCCAACATCTTAGCCACTTTGGGCTACAGAGGAAGTTGCAAAACTGCTCTGGGAGGGGATGGAATATTTCTAGACACTTATCAGAGAAGAAATAAAAATCTGAAAGTTAAGACTTATTTATGAAATTGTAAACACAATTACTTATTTAAAAATATTGAATTATAAACAGTTTGAAATGGGAGGGATATGGTGGTGAACAAAATTTTCTAGTAGATGAATCTTCTCTAGGATTATATACAATATGATACTGAACTATGTAGATTTAAGGCTCTTTTGGATATTAGGGTACTATTTAATACTGGGGACTTCAGTAAGAATTATATATATATACTAGAGGCCCAGTGCATGAAATTCATGCATGGAGGGTTGTGTCCCTCAGCCCAGCCTGCACCCTCTCAAATCTGGGACTGCTGGCTCCCAACCACTTGCCTGCCTGCCTTCCTGATTGCCCCTAACTGCTTCTGCCTGCCAGCCGGATCACCCCCTAACAACTCCCCTGCCAGCCTGATTGATGCCTAACTGCTCCCCTGCCAGCCTGTTTGCCCCTAACTGCCCTCCCCTGCAGGCCTGGTCACCCCTAACTGCCCTCCCCTGCAGGCCTAGCCATTCCTAACTGCCCTCCCCTGAAAGCTTGATCACCCCCAACTGCCCTCCCCTGCAGGCCTGGTCCCTACCACCTGCCCTCCCTTGCTGGCCTGATCGTCCACAACTGCCCTCCCTTGCAGGCATGGTCCCTCCCAACTGCCCTCCCCTGCTAGCCATCTTGTGGCAGCCATCTTGTGTCCACATAGGGGCAGTCATCTTTGACCACATGGGGGCAGCCACCTTGTGTGTTGAAGTGATGGTAAATTTGCATATTATTCTTTTATTAGATAGGTTTAGATAGGATAGAGGCTTGGTGCATGGGTGGAGGCCAGCTGGTTTGCCCTGAAGGGTGTCCCGGATCAGGGTGGGGGTTCCCGTGGAGCGTGGGGTGGCCTGGGTGAGGGGCCTGTGGTGGTTTGCAGGCTGCCCATGGCCCCCGGCGACTCAAGCAGAGACCCTGGTACCTGGGATTTATTTATCTTCTATAAATGAAACTTTGTAGCCTTGAGCAGAGCCAAGCCTCCTGTTCACTCTGTGGCTGCGGTCGTTTTTGTTGGGACTTATTTATCTTCTATAATTGGAACTTTGTAGCCTTAAGCGGAGGCCAAGGCAGGCCAGGGCTGCAGGAGCTTGGCTTCCTCCATAGCCAGGAGCAACTCAAGCCTCCTGCTCTCTCCAGCTCCATGGCTGCCGCCATTTTTGTTGGGATTTATTTATCTTCTATAATTGAAATGTTGTAGCCTTAAGTGGAGACCAAGGCAGGCCAGGGCAGGTGGAAAGCTTGGCTTCCTCCATTGCCAGGGAAACCCAAGCTTCCTGCTCTCTCCGTGGCTGCAGCCATCTTAGTTGGGTTAATTTGCATACTCACTCCTGATTGGCTGGTGGGCATGGCTTGTGGGTGTAGTGGAGGTATGGTTAATTTGCATATTGCTCTTTTATTTTATATATATATATATATATATATATATATATATATATATATATATATATATATATAAAATACACACACACACACACACACACAGAGGCATACCTCAGAGAGATTGTTGGTTCAGTTCCAGACCACTGCAATAAACTGAATATTGCAATGAGGTGAGTCACACACATTTTTTACTTTCCCAGTGCATATAAAAGTTATGTTTACATTATACCATTGTCTATTAAATGTGCAATAGCATTATGTCTAATATACAATGTATAGACCTTAATTAAAAAATACTTTGGGTTGAGTTTTGACCTGTGAATCAGGAAGTCATGGTTCGATTCCTGGTCAGGGCACACGCCCAGGTTGTGAGTTCCATGCCCGTTGTGGGGTGTGCAGGGGGCAGCCGATTGACAATTCTCTCTCATCATTGATGTTTCTATCTCTCTCTCCCTTTCCCTTCCTCTCCAAAATCAATAAAATATATTTAAAAATACTTTGTTGCTAAAAAATGCTAGCCATCATTGGAGCCTGTTGGAAAAATAGCACCAATAGACTTGCTCAGTACAGGGTTGCTACACATCTTTAATACATAGAAAAGGCATTATTTGCAAATTACAATAAAACAGAGTGCAATAAAATGAGATATGCCTGTATTAATATAGTTTCATTATTGTTAAAGTAAATGCCTGGTGTCCTGAACAATTTTATGCACGTCTGAATATATTTAATTTTGAAGAACTCATTTATGCCTTTGGATAATTATAAATCCATGTGAAGGAGCCATGAAAGTCCATAAAGTAAAAAAGTAAAAATTCTCACCTCCACTCTCAGACATTAACTACCATTGTTGATGGTTGCCCTTCAGGCTGCTTTATATGTTTATTCAAATGTGTGTGTGTGTGTGTGTGTGTGTGTGTGTGTGTGTGTGTTAAACATTTGTAGTTTTTAAGTAAGATTATACAGTACATACTGATCTTCAAAGGTTCTTTTCACTTATGTAGAAATCTTTCTAATTCATGCATTCAGAGGTATCTTTTCTAACAGCTGCGCTATATTTGTTGCATGATTGTACCATAAGATGGCATCCATCAAGTGGTCTCCTATTGATGGGAATTCAGGTTACTTTCTTTTTGTTTTGTTGTTATTATTTTGCTGTTTCAGACAATGCTGCATTAAATGGCCTTTCTTTTATACATAAAAGATGGGTTCCTCGAAGTGGCATTTAAAAAATATTTTTATTGATTTGTAGAAAGAGAGAGGAAGAAGGAGAGAAAGGGAAATATCAATATGAGAACAAAATATTAATTAGTTGCCTCCTGCATGTTCCCTACCTGGGATTGAACCCACAACCCAGGCCTGTTCTCTGATAGGGAATCAAGCCAGTAACCTTTCCTTGCATGGGAGGACACCCAAGAAACTGAGCCACACCAGCCAGGGCAGAAGTGGCATTTAAAAAAAAATTTTTTTTTTAATTCTTTAGTATTTAAAGTGTTACATAAGTCTTTTTTCCTCCATTGACCTCTCCCCGAGAGGTCACCTCATTTTTGTTAATTTATTCATTGACACGCCTCAGCACATGCCCTCACCCCCCTACTATCTGTGTCCATTGGTTATGCTCATATGCATGCATACAAGTTCTTTGGTTGATCTCTTACCCTTTCACCCTCCTCCTTCCTTCATAGGTTAGACAGTCTGTTCGATGCTTCTATGACTCTGGTTCTATTTTTTTTCATCAGTTTATGTTGTTCATTATATTCCACAAATGAGTGAGATCATGTGATATTTACCTTTCTCTGACTGGCTTATTTCGCTTAGCATAATGCTCTCCAGTTCCATTCATGCTGTTGCAAATAGTAAGAATTCAGAAGTGGCATTTGTATAAGTCATAAAATATGTGCATTTTTAATTTTGAAAAATATTGCCCAACTGTACTCTAATAGTTTGCCTTCCCACCTACAGTGTATGAGAGGGCCTGATTACTCACATCGTTGCTGAACCTGATACTATCATTTTAAAAAATATTTACTAGACTGATATGTTAAAACTAGAAGCCCAATGCATGAAAATTCATGCACTGGAGGGGGGTCCCTCAGTCCGGCCTGCCCCCTCTCACAGTCTGGGAGCCCTCAGGGTTGGCAGGTGACCCGGCGATCAGGGGAAGGCAACACTCCCATCACACCTCTGCTGCTGCCACTGCTGGCAGCGCAAGCCTCGGTCGGTCCTGGTTACCTGAGCCTCGGGTGGCCCTGGGCGGCTGGGCAGCTGCCATTGGCGGCTTGCCTGCGCCTCGGGCTGGCCCTGGGTGCCTGGGAGGCTGAAGGGACTGGGTGCTGCCATCTTGTGGCTGTGGTCACCACCATCTTTGAGGGTGTGGTAGTCAATTAGCATATTCCCTCCCTATTGGCTGTGGGCGCAGCCATCTTTGTGAGGATGTAACAGTCAATTAGCATATCCCCTCTTTATTATATAGGATAAATGGCTTCACATGGCTATAATTTTAATCTTATTAGTAAAGTATATTTTTATTTATTCATTGACATATGTTATTTATTTTGTGGATTCTGTTCATAACCTTTGTCCCCTTTCTTTTTTAAAATTTATTTTATTTTATTTTTTCATTTTTATTGTTTTAATTTCTTTATTGATTAAGTTATCACATATTTGTCCTCATCCCCCCATTCCCCTCCCGAACCCTTCCCCACACGTGCCCCCACCCCCCTGTTGTCTGTGACCACTGGTTAGGCTTATATGCATGCATACAAGTCCTTTGGTTGATTTCTCCCCCCTAACCCCCACCCTCCCCTACCTTCCCTGAGGTTTGACAGTCTGATCGATGCTTCGCTGTCTCCGGGTCTGTTTTTGTTCATCAGTTTATGTTGTTCGTTATTTCCCCTACATGAGTGAGATCATGTGATACTAGAAATACACTTAAAAGAACCAAAAATGAGACAAGCAATAATGGTTATGCTGGGAGGCAAATGAATCAGTCTGTAGTGAGTTTCTTTCTGGACCAACAGTTCTTTTGAGTCCCAATTTCAATGTCAAACAGTTCCTTATGTGTACATGTCAGCAATGATATTTCAGTTCTTGATGGTGGACAAATGGTGGTAATGCAGGTCCAACCCTCTCTGGTTTGGTCCTGGGCAACCTGCAGCGATGCACAGCTGCTGACTGCTAGTATGGCAAGGTGTCGTCAGCATCTTCCATCTCTGGACTGTTTCTCTTCTGTCTTCATGGCTGGAGCAATTCCTCTCTGTTGCAGGAATCCACATGGTCTTGGAGTCGTTTTCTGAAAATACACAAACATATTCTCGACCAAAAGTTGATAAAAGAATCTTTTCTATAAATTTGACTTGGGATCCTTTTTCATTGTTTTGCCCAAACGATTTTCCTTTGGCTTGTTTTGACACCATGTGTGTTTTTCATGGGAGTCTTGCTGCTAGCATTGCAAATGGTAGTTAATTTTCTAAAGTAAAAATTTTCTAGATGTAATTTACTTACAGGATATTTTTCCTTACATGATATTCTTCTACTGTCCCCCCTTTTTTGATTTAAATATTAGGAGGCTTTTGGAAATTTTATAATGTAGTCTTGATAGCTTTTAAATTTAATTTTTTGCACTAAAATATAATTGCTTTAGGTTCATTACATGTTACGCAATTTTACCATGAGATGAACTACCAATAAAAACTTTAGTTAACGCTTTAGGAAGAGCTTTTTGTCCAGTACCATTAATTTTTCTAGAATATTCGCTTATTTCAATTTGCCAATTTAAATTAGTCTGAGAACTTGACTATTACTTTACTGTCAAATTTAATACTCTGTCAACAATCTTATTTTACCCTGTAAATATTAGTGGAAAGGATTATTTGCTTCTTGAGTAGGCCCTGAGCATTCCTGGTGCTAGGCTGCATTTAGATATCAAAAATCCACTTCCCCACACCATGGGTACAAGACAACTCAAACAAGTCTTGTTGCAGTGAGAGGGCAGCTGCTGTAGGCCAAGTCTCTGTCTGTTACCTGGGTCCCAATTTGAGCTGGGCATGGGAAGCAAAGCAGCCATGGGGGCAGGAGACCTTCTTCAGAAGGGGTGAGGGTTCAGGCCCCTGCAAAGTTGGGCAGGTGAGGGTCTGTGCCCCGCCTCTGTTGACTCCCAAGTTCTCTCCTGATGGCCCCTCTGCGACTGTGCCTGTCTTAGGTTGTTCCTTCCCTGAGTGACTGGTTGTCACTTTCTTTTTGTATAGACAAGGACTTAGTTACATTTTCTGCACCTCTTCCAGGAGCCAGTAGTGATAGCCCCTTCCTTTGGTGTCCACCCAAGCCAGAAACCTCTCTTTAATTTACACGCAAAGGAGCAGTGGTTTGATTTTGTGTCATACAAAAGGGAAGCTGGGTGGCAACACCTGTGTAATTATACTTCCTTGCCCTACCCATGTTCCTCCTGGATGACCAAGGTGTTTGGTATTATTGGTGACTACATTAGGCGGGGGATCAGCCCACGTAAGGGCTCTTACCCATGAAGGGTTAGGAACATAAGTCCAAAATACTTCCCCATTTGCCCCAGGTAATATTACCATACAGCTGATGACTGCTAGCATGGCAAGAAAGACGTTCTCAGGCGTTCTTGGGGTTCTGGTTACCTCACAATTTCTTTTCTATTTTTTTATTTTAATATTTTTATACATATGTGTCTTTATTCCCCCATTACCCCCCACCCCCACTCATGCCGCACCCACCTGTTGTCCATTGATTAGGCTCATATGCATGCACACAAATCCCTTGGTTGATCTCTCCCCCTTACTCCCGCCAAGCCCCTCCTTCCCTGAGGTTTGAGGTTCTGATTGACATTTCTCAGTCTCTGGTTCTGTTCTTGTTCATCAGTCTATGCCGTTCATTATATTCCACAAATGAGTGAGATCATGTGATATTTATCTTTCTCTGCCTGGCTTATTTCACTTAACATAATATTCTCCATCTCCATCCATGTTGTTGCAAATGGTAGGAACTCCTTCTTTTTTACCAGCAGCGTAGTATTCCATTGTGTAGATGTACCACAGTTTTTTAATCCACTCATCTGCTGATGGGCATTTAGGCTGTTTCCAAATCTTAGCTATGGTGAATTGTGCTTCTATGAACATAGGGGTGCATATATCCTTTCTGATTCGTGTTTCTAATTTCTTGGGATATATTCCTAGAAGTGGGATCACTGGGTCAAATGGGAGTTCCATTTTTAGTTTTTTGAGGGAGCTCCATACTGTTCTCCACAGTGGCTGCACCAGTCTGCATTCCCACCATCAGTGAAAAAGAGTTCTTTTTTCTCCGCATCCTCGCCAACACTTGTCGTTTGTTGATTTGTTGATGATAGCCATTCTGACAGGTGTGAGATGGTACCATATTGTTTTGATTTGCATCTCTCTGATGATTAGTGACTTTGAGCAGGTTTTCATATGTCTCTTGGCCTTCCGTCTTCTTTCGAAAAGTATCTAATTTAGATCAGTTGCCCATTTTTTGATTGGGTTGTTGATCTTCTTTTTGTTAAGTTGTATGAATTCTCTGTAAATGTTGGAGATTAAACCCTTGTCATTGATATCATTGGCAAAAATGTTTACCTTTTCCTATCAGTTTTAAAAAACACATATTATGGATATTAATCCTATTTCATTGTTTCTCAAAGTTGAGTACTGATTTATTTTGAAGGAAAACATTCTTGAGGACCCATAGTGCTGATTTGTTATTTTAATTATAATGTTACTTTATATAAAACATTAACTAGATATTCATTCAACTTTTAATAAGCAAAATAGCATCTTAAATATGAAGAAAACTACATGACCAATACAATTAATAACTAACAAAAAAGCAAATTAGCAGATGCTATTGAGTGGACATCAAACTTTCCTTTTGCAAGGTGGTTATGGTACTGACTTCTGCTGCTCTTTTTTGGGGAGTTCACTGTGCCTGCACTGCATATTGTATGGAGTGTAAGGGTCTCTCTACTATTTTGCTTCCACGAAAATAGTATTAAACCTTTACATTTATTTATCTCTAACCTTCACTTGACAAAGGAGTATAACTAATCTTTGATGATAAAAGTTGTTCTTTTTGTCATCACTGCAATAAATTCATGTATATAAAATGTTTATTACTCACCTCTGATGTGCCAGGCTCTGGGTCATGTCCTGGGGATACAGCAATGAACAAGGCAGATAGATTCCTGTTGACATTGTAGTAATCCTAAGCAAACAGACTGAACAATTTCATGTAATGCTAGGTGCTATTAAGAAAATAAGTCAGGAAATGTGGTGGAGACAAATGGCAGGCTGCTTTAGATTGGGTGACTACAAAGGTCTCCCTGAGGCGATGTCATCTGAACAAATCCCATATTATTGCCACTGCAATTTTGATAGGGCTTGCATGGAATCTGAAGATTGCTTTGGTTAATATGAATATTTTAATTATATTAATCCTTCTAATATATGAACACGATATATCCTTCCATTATTTGTGTCATATCCAATTTCTGTCATCAATTCCTTACAGTTTTCAGAGTCTCTTATCTCTTTGGTTAAATTTATTTCTAGGTATTTTATTTTGATACAACTATAAATAGAATTGATTTCTTAATTTCACTTTCTACTAGTTCATTATTAGTGTAGAGGCCCGATGCACAAAATTGTGCAAGGGGCTTGGCCCTTGCAGCCCCGGCTTTGTCCAGAAGGTCATCCAGACGATCGTTCTGCTATTTGGTCTAATTAGCATATTAGCTCTTTATTATATAGGCTAGAAATGCAATATATTTCTGTATATTAATTCTGTCATCTGTAACTTTACTGAGTTGATTTATTAGTTAATACTTTTTGGATGGAATATTTAGGGTTTTCTATATGTAGTATCATGACATATGTAAGTAGTGACAGTTCTACTTCTTCCTCCCAATTTGGATGCCTTTTATTTCTTTTTTCTTATTGTGGCTAGGACTTCTAATACTACCCCATATACTAAAAGCATAATAGACAAATTGACTGAACAGCTGAACAGCAGAACGACCACCCAGACCAGTATCTGGATGACCATCTGGGATCAGTCTATGACACCCACTGGTGCCAGACCAGCCAAGGCGGGTGCGATGCGATTGGTCAGGGGCCCAACCATTGCCCCGTGATCGCCCTGCAGAGAGAGGCCCAGGCCACTGGCCGGCAGGGCGATCAGTCAGGGGACTCCACGATCGCCCAAAAGAGGGAAGCCCAGGTCACCCACAGGCGGGCTGTGGTGGGTGGGCAGGGCCTCCCTCTGTGAAGGAAGCCTGGGTCCCGGGTGCGGGAGCAAAGCCGGTGCCCTCAGCCATGGGAAGGAAGGCCTACTCTTGCATGAATTTCATGCATCGGGCCTCTAGTATTAAATAAAAGTGCTGAGGGTGGGAAGCCTTGTCTTGTTCCTGATCTTTTTGCCATTGAGTATGTGAGTTGTGGGTTTGTCATATACTGGTATAGTCTTTATTATGTTGAGGTATGTCCCCTCTATATCTACATTGTTGACAGTCTTTATTGTAAATGGATGTTGAATTCTGTCAAATGTTTTTTTCTTCATTTATTGAAATGATCATATAATCTTTAGCCTTTTTTTGTTAATATGGTATATCATATAGATTAATTTGTAGTTGTTGAACTGTCCTTGTATTCCTGGAATAAATCTAACTTGATCATGGTGTATGATCCTTTAATTTATTGTTGAATTCAATTTATTAATATTTTGTTTAAAATTTTACATCTAAGTTTATCATGGATATTGACCTTTTTTTGTAGTGTCTTTGGTTTTGTTATCAGAGTATTGCTGACTTCAAAAATAAGTTTGGAAGCATTTCTCCCTCTTAAACTTTTCAAAATAGTTTGAGGATAGGTATTAATTTTTTTTAAAGTTTGTTAGGTTTCTCCTGTGAAGCTGTATGATCCTGGCCTTTTATTTGTTGGGAATTTTCTGATTACTGATTCAATTTTGTTACTAGTAATTGGTCTGTTTGAATATTCTGTTTCTTTTTGGTTTAGTCTTAGAAGGTTGTATTTTTCTAGAAATTTATCCATTCTTCTAGGTTGCCCAGGTTTCAGACATATAATTGTTCATAGTATTCTCTCATGATCCTTTATATTTCCGTGTTGGTTGTAACTTTTCCCTTTTCATTTCTGATTTTATTTACATTGACTCTCTCTGTTTTACTAAATGAGTTTTGTTAAAGACATCAATTTTATCTTTCCAGAGAACCAGATCTTAATTTCATTGGTCGTTTCTATTGTTTTTTTTCTCTCTGTTACATTTATTTCTACTCTGATCTTTATAATTGTTTTTCTTCTGTGAACTTTCCTTAAAACCAAAGGTAGATTGTTTATTTGATATTTTCTTGTTTCTCAAGGTAGGTCTATACTACTATGAGTTTCCCTCTTAGAAATGCTTTAGCTGCATTCTGTAGACTTTAGAAAGTTGTATTTTTATTTTCATTGGTCTCAAGGTTTTGTAAATTTCTTTTTATTTCCTCATGACCAGTAGTTTATTTAGTAGCATGTTCTTTAGTCTCCATGTATTTGTGTTTTTTTTTATTTTCAGTTTTCTTCTAATTGATTATTAGTTTCATACTGTTAGAAAAGGTGCTTGATATGATTTCAGACTTCTTGAATTTGTTGAAACTTGTTTTATAATTTAATGTGATCTATCCTGGAGAATGTATCATGTCCTCTTGAAAAGAATG
The DNA here is from genome assembly GCA_026230045.1 of Corynorhinus townsendii. Taxonomy (NCBI): domain Eukaryota; kingdom Metazoa; phylum Chordata; class Mammalia; order Chiroptera; family Vespertilionidae; genus Corynorhinus; species Corynorhinus townsendii. The sequence continues at coordinate 113,995,102 of JAPDVU010000007.1, read as the reverse complement.
TTTCTGCAATTTTGTGGTGAAGTGTTCTATAAGTATCTATTAAGTCTATCTGATCTAAAGTGTCATTTAAAGCCAATGTTATCTTATTGGTTCTCTGTCATGATTATTTATTCATTGATGTAAATTGATTATTAAACTTCCACTATTATGTATTGCTGTCAATTTCTTCATTTATGTCTATTAATATACTGGAAGCCTAGTGCACAAAATTCAGGCATCAGGGGAAGGGGTCCCTCAGCCCAGCCTTGCAATCCAGGACCCCTCAGGGAATGTCCAACTGCAGTTTATGGGCCTAAACCAGCAGTCGGACATCCTTCTTACAATCTGGATGCTGCATGCACCAGTGACCATACTTTTCATACAGGTGAAAGGCATCTTGCTGTTGTATGGGCAGCTACATTTTTTTGCCCTGATTATGAAAAGTAGTACATAACATGATTCTTCTGAGGCAGTAGTACAATTTTCCCCATCTTATGGGTAGAAAAATTGAAGCAGAGAGAAGTTAAGTAATTGGCTTTGTCACAGAGTTATAAGTGTCAAAATCAGGGCTGACCACAAAATGTGCAAGCCAGAGTCTATGCATGTCATCGCTGCATCATCCTGTTTTTTCAGTGTTAGAGTAGCCTTGCCAGGTTTTAATTTTTAAATATAAGAGACTGTTCCCAATATATAGGGTAGTGTTCCTAGGCCTGGCCAGCGATCAGGGCTGATCTGTGGGGCAACCGGCGGGGCAATCAGGGACCCCCCCGCTGGCACCCTCCTTGGCTGGCTGCCTGGCACCACCCACTGGCTGGCCCCGCCCCCCAATCGCCCCACTGCCGCTGGTTGCCTCCCTCTCAGGGGACAGATGCTCAATGCATTTGCCATTTTCATTGAGTGTCTTCCCCCTGGTGGTCAGTGTGCATCATAGCGGCTGGTCATTCTGCTGTTGGGTCGATTTGCATATTAGGATTTTATTATATAGGATAGATGTCTATATGTTGAATCTGTAAATATTTACAAGTGTTATATCCTACTCTTGGATTGATTCCTTTATCATAGTGTGATGCCCTTCTTTGTCTCTTTATTTTTTTTTTTTGTTAAGCCTCACCTGAGGATATTTTTCCATTGCTCTTTTAGAGAGAGTGGAAGAGAGAGAGAGAAAGAGAAACATTGATGTGAATGTGAGAGAAACACATCTATTAGTTGCCTCCTGCACATGCCCAGGGCCCGGGAGCCTTCAACCAAGGTACGTGCCCTTGACCTGAATAGAAGCCAGGACCAGCGAAGGGCTAGAGCTGCTATATTAGGATGATAGATCTTTAAGTTTGAATGCATTCTAAAAGCACTAAATTTTAATCCCCCTCCCACATTTTATATTTTTATGTCATACTTTAGATACCTTTGTTTTATTTATCCCCTATCTGATTATTGTACTTATAGTTCATTTTGCTACTTTTGTCTTTTAACCTTCATACTAGCTTTTTAAGTAGAAGAGTCACTGTGTTTACTATATATTTGCCTTTACCAATGAGATTTTTTTCTTTCATCTATTTTCTTATTTCCGGTTATTGTCTTTTCTTTTGCCCTTAAATAAGATTCTTAAACATTCTTTGTAAAGCCAGTTTAGTGGTGATGAGCTTCTTTAGTTTTTATTTGTCCAGGAACCTCTTTATCTGTCCCCCAATTCTTAATGATAATCTTACCAGGTAGAGTATTCTCAGTTGTATGTTTTTTTCTTTCAGCACTTTAAATATATTCTGCCACTCCCCTCTGGCCTACAAAGTTTCTGCTGAGGAATTAGCTGATAACCTTATGAGGTTGCTCTTATATGTGACTATTTGTTGTTCTCTTGCTGCCTTCAATATTCTCTCTTTATCTTTAACTTTTGCCATTTTCATTATAATATGTTTTGGTATGGGTCTCTTTGGGTTTATCTTGTTTGGAACTCTGTACTTCTCCAGGTTAGGAAAGTTTACAGCCATTGTTTTTTCAAATAAGTTACTGCCCCTTTCCCTCTCTACCTTCTGGGACTCCTCTACTCCTTTATGTTGTGCCAGAGGTCCCTTAAACTAGCCTCGCTTTTTAAAATTCCTTTTTCTATTTTTATTAGGGTATTTCCACTATTCTCTCTTAAAGGTTGCTAATCTATTCTTCTGTATTATCTAATTACTAGTGGCCTAGTGCATGAAATTCATGCATGGGGGGGCAGGAGGGTCGGGGAGTTCCCCTCAGCCCAGCCTGCACCCTCTCCAATCTGGGACCCCCTTGAAGGATGTCCTACTGCCGGTTTACAGGGATTGGGCCTCAACCAGCAGTCGGACATCCCTCTCGCAATCTGGGACTGCTGGCTCCTAACTGCTCACCTGCCTGCCTGCCTGCCTGATTGCCCCTAACTGTTATGCCCAGTGTTCAGGATCCCCAAAAACCCACCAGGAAGGAGCCGAGCCTGATGCAAAAGCAAAAGAACCTTTATTCATGCTAGGACAAGCTCCCATCTCCAGCAATCACTGGCGCAGTGGCAGGAGAGAGAGAGCGAGCTTTGGGAGAACAAAGGCTTTATAGGGGGTCCAAAGCAGTGGGCAGGGGGAACGCTCGTGGCCCCCGTCGATTGGTCAGGGGGCAGGATCAGGGATCTGGTTACCCAGGGGTACTGTGCAGTTTGCCTAATTTGGGCTGAGTCCACTTCTCTGCATTCCTATTGGCAGGTTTGTGCAACTGTTACATACTTGCGGTTTACAGGGAAGGGCAGCAGGAAGAGTTGTAGAACGGAGGGTACAGAAAGAAAGAAACATTATAAAAGTAACAAAAAGAACTCCATGGGGTCAACCTAGTTTTAGCTCTATCATTCCCCCCATTGTCATGAGACTTACGGGCCCAATCATGGGTTGGTTTGCATTTCTACCTCGCCTTCTGTTGCTAGAGGCCTGTACTGGGCGTGCAGGACCATCTTGTTTTTACAGAGCAAGTAACCCAAGACAAAACAGTTTTTCCTAAGCAACGTCAGGATCATGCCATTGACAACCGTGTTATTTACAGGATCATCCTGTTCTTCAGAAAGCTGACAGTGTTCTATGAAAGAAGGCCTACGTGCTGGGAAGGGGCCATAAGACCGTATCTCAAGGCCTGGCCTGGTGTCTGCACTGACAACTTTATCTGGGGCATAGTCCACGGTCTCTGGAATGGGCAAAAATTCCCACTCTCCAACACTAACCACTCTGCCTGCCGGCCTGCTCACCCCCAACTGTCCCCCTGCTGGCCTGCTCACTCCAAACTGCCCCCCCCCGCTATCCTGATAACCTCCAACTGACCCCCACTGACGTCCTGCTCGCCCCCAATTGGCCCCCCTACTGGTCTGCTTACCCTCAACTGCCCCGCCCCACACCAGCCTGATCACTCACAACTGCTGTCCCATCCTAGCCTGATCACCCACAAATGCCCTCCCCTCTTGGCCTCTAACTGCCTCTACCTTGGCCCTGCCACCACGGCTTTGTCCAGAAGAATGTCCAGAAGGTCTCCTGGAAGGTCTCCTAGTCTAATTAGCATATTACCCTTTTATTAGTATTGATAGAGGCCTGGTGCACAGGTGGGGGCTGGCTGGTTTGCCCTGAAGGGTGTCCCAGATCAGGGTGGGGGTTCCCTTGGGGCGTGGGGCAACCTGGGTGATGGGCTGGGGGCCATTTTCAGGCTGGTCAAACCCCCAGTGGGGACCCTCACCTCATGGGGGTATGGCCAGCCTGGGTGAGGGGCCGAGTGCTGTTTGCAGGCTGGCCAAGCCCCTCAGTGGGGACCCTCACCCCATAAGACTGTGGCCAGCCTGGGTGAGGATCTGAGAACTGTTTTCAAGCTGGCCATGCCCCCTGGTGATCCAGGCTCCCAGCACCCCCTTTTTTTCTTTTTTCTTTTCCCAGTGCCTCTTTAATCAGAGGTCAGGACCAGCTGGAAACAGGTATCTGGGATTTATTTTCTATAATTGAAACTTTGTAGCCTTGAGCGGAGACCAGTGCTGGCCAGGGTGGGCAGGAAGCTTGACTTCCTCCATTGCAGGGGGAAACCCAAGCCTCCCAGCTCTGTGGCTGCCACCATCTTTGTTGGGTTAATTTGCATACTCACTCCTGATTGGCTGGTGGGCATGGCTGATGGGTGTAGTGGGGATACAGTCAATTTGCATGCTTTTCTTTTATTAGTGTAGATTCTTGATTTCCTCTAGTGTGTTTTTATTTAAGTTATTGCATTATTTAGCTCTAATAGGTTCTTTTAATATTTTTTTTACCATTTTAATATTTTCTTTAATATAATAAGTCTTTGTTAAAGTTCTTACTGTATTCTCTATCCTTCTCCCAAGTTCAGTGAGCATCTTTATAACAGTTACTTTGAATTCTTTTTTTTTTCAATTAAAGTGATTGATGTAACATTGGTTAATAACATATAAATTTCAGGTATATGACACTATAATTTTGTATCTGTAGACTACTGCATGCTCAATACCCATATTCTAGTTTCCTTCTGTTACCATGTATTTGGCCTCCTTTACCCAATCCACCTCCACCCTTGCCCTTTTCTCTTCTGATAACGATCATTCTGTTGTCTGTATCTATTTATGAATGAATTTTGTTTTGTTAGTTTACTTGTTACTTTTCATTTTATAGTCCACATATGAGCAAAATCGTAAGAATTTTTGTCCTTTTTCATCTGACTTATTTCACTTAACATAGTATAGTACTCTCAGGATCCATCTGTGTTGTCACAAATGGCAATATTTTATCTTTTATTGAAAATGATACTTCCAATAGTGGCTAATATCCAATACAACTCAACAACAAGAAAAAAGTATGTTTAAAAAGGGGCAAAGGATTTGAATAGATACTTTCCCAAGGAAGACATAACAGATGGCAAACAGAGATATGAAAAGATGTTCAATATTACTTGTTATTAGGGAAATGAAAGGGAAAACCACAGTGAGCTATTACTACACCTGTCAGAATGGCTATCATAAAAAAGACAATAAATAACAATTGTTAGAAAGGACACATAGTTGGTGAGAATGTAAATTGGTGCAGCCACTGTGGAAAAAGTACATAATAGAACTGCCGTATGATCTAGTAATTCCTCTTCTGAGAATTTTACCCAAAAATATAAAAACACTGATTTGTAAAGGTATATGTACTCCTATGTTCATTGCAGCATTATTTACAACTAGAGGTCTGATGCATAATATTCATGCAAGAATAGGCCTTCCTTCCCCTGGCTTCACTCCCAGTCACCCGGGAGCCAGCAAGTCCCCGATCCCCGGCTGCCTGGGAGCTGGCAAGTCCTCACTTCTGTCCGGAGCACTGCTCCTGTAGCTCCCTCTGCTGCCCCCCTTGCCCTCATAGGAGGCATCACGCCCCTCCAGGCGGCTCCACACCTGCATATTCAAATTAACCTCCATCTTTGTTGGGTCAATTTGCATACTCACTCTGATTGGCTGTGGGCATAGTGGAGTGATGGTTAATTTGAATGTTTCTCTTTTATTAAGTAAGATAATTGAAACTTTGTAGCCTTGAGCAGAGCAAGCCTCCGGCTAGCTCCGTGGCTGCAGCCATTTTTGTTGGGATTTATTTATCTTCTATAATTGAAACTTTGTAGCCTTGAGTGGAGGTTGCGACCCACAGGTTGAGAACTGCTAGCAGGGTCGCCTAAGACCATCAGAAAACACAGATATTTCCATTATGATTCATAACAGCAGCAAAATTACAGTTACGAAGTAGCAGTAAAAATAATTTTATGGTTAGGGGTCACCACAACATAAGGAACTGTATTAAAGGGTCGTGGCATCAGAAAGGTTGAGAACCACTGGTCTAAGTGCACTTTAAGACACTGTTTTATTACTGTGCCCCAGGGCAGGTGAGTCTACACATGGTTTTGTTAGTGGTATCCCTTCCTACTGCACGTTGCCCCACTGGGTTAGGGTTTCTATGGTTACTGCATCTCCATCTCTCCTTCCCTTCTGTATGTAGTCCCTCTCTCATTTAATGTGCAGAAGCTATCCAATCCATCTTCAGTTCTTCAGGAGAAATTGCTATATATATTGGTGTTTAAGGTATACATTATCCTATGTGTCTGTGCGAGGTGAGTTAACAGTCTTCCTGGACCCCTTCCATCTTGGACCCCCACTCTCCCTTCGTAACTGTGATGCTGGTCTTATTCCTTTTACATATTGTTATATAGCTGAGATCTCCCCTCCTACTCACCTCTCCTACTCTCATCACCAGCTAGTCTTTTCTTTTCTTTTTGAGTGACTCGAGGGATTTTTATCCAAAACCAAATGTAAACTTAGCAGCCATTTGCTATATTTACTCTCAAGCTTATTTTTTCTCACTCCCATATAAAAGATTAGCTAAAAGCATAATACTTAAAAACTTAAAGTCATTATAGTACATTTTTATTTAACTTTTATGTTAAAAGTTGGATTTTTACTTCCTTAATTCGAAGTGAGATGGGCCTAAGGTAATGCCACCATTTTATTTTTTAGATTTTCAATCAGTTATGGCAATAGAAAGTGATTAAAGATTTTTGGGTACAGTTGGAATATTGTAAGTTTCTTCCTCTCTTATAATGAATGGTGGAGATTTGTAATGGATAATTAGTGAGCTTAGGACTTCATGCCCCTGAGCCCTTTCTATTATAAACCTTAATCCTAGAAGTATTTGTGGGTATTTAAAATACAGAATTAATAGAAACCAACTAGAAAAGTCTAATCAAGCAATAGTCCATGGATAGACAATGGTGGTAGCTGCTACAATGATTGTAGTTTCAACAGGAAATTAGTCCCAGGAGGAAATCTGTCCCAGGAGGAAATCAATTTCCAACAGGGATAGAGTCCAAAGATAGTGAAGAATAAGACAAGTTCACATTAATATTAAAAAGAGTAACATGTCTCTTTGTTCCCCGAAGCCAGTGTTAAAAGTCTACCAAGATCATAAGAGGCCAGAATATATATACAAACAGTATCAACTTCCACCGGCCATTTCTGGAATCATAAAACCAATAGGAAGCTCTGAAGAAATTTCTGTCACATCACCTGTTCAGTCTCTTCAGCATGCAGATGTGTTGGAAAAAACACAGGTATAGTATGTAAAGTATTTAAGTGGTCATTTAATTCAATTTTAGTTTTATATAGAATTGCTAACCTGCTTTTAATGCACAAGAATAGCAGCAAAATCTGTTTCTATCAGGTTGCATAAAGAATTTTGGGGATATACTATTTCTCAGTTCTTCCTTTTATTTAAAGAAAATTTGGACAGTAGAGGAAAATCATAAAGGAAACTCTCAGCATCTATACAGTGTCTTCTGATTTCTTGCATATTAAAAGAAGACATAATATTGTTTTAACTTTTATGAAATTTTCATCACTATTCCCCAGAAATGGCAATCTCTGAAGACCTTGGTAAAAGGCAATAAAGTAGAAACTGAGCCAGATAGATAACTTTTGTAACTGGTGAGAGCTGTAGAGTGGTGAAGTTGCCTTGCAGGCAATCTATATATATAAAAGCCAAGTGACCAGGATGACAGAATGACCAGACAACCAGAAAAACTGGAACAACCGGTCACTATGACATGCACTGCAGCACCCAACTGGCCCGATTGGGGCCCCAATCGGCCCCACCCAACCTCCTGGGACCCCTCCCCTCTGCCAACCTGACAAGCCAGCTCCACCCATGCATGAATTCGTGCACCAGGCCTCTAGTAAGTGAATAAGCTCTGGTGAGAAATCACCAGAGTATTGCTTTAAATGTATACTTATAGATAATTCAAGAAAGGAGCAGAAATGGGTGGGAGAAAGTATGGAGGATACACACAACAATAATACTAATAGGGCCAAGATTTCTCTGAGCTTTTTTAAAAAATATATATTTTATTGATTTTTTTTTTTTTTTTTACAGAGAGGAAGGGAGAGGGATAGAGAGTTAGAAACATCGATGAGAGAGAAACATCGATCAGCTGCCTCCTGCACACTCCCTACTGGGTATGTGCCTGCAACCAAGGTACATGCCCTTGACTATAATCGAACCTGGGACCCTTGAGTCTGCAGGCCGACACTCTATCCACTGAGCCAAACTGGTTAGGGTTTCTCTGAGCTTTTTTGTTTAGAGGATTCTTCGACATTTGTTAAACATTTCAGTGCTAATTGTCTTTCAGGCATTGGGCTACAGTGTTTGAAACAGAGAGTTGGGGACTTGTCTGTCCTCAGGGACTTCAGAATCTGGGCAGATGGATAAGTGAACACTCAAGGTGTGATAAGAGCTTTCATTTGGTCATTTAACGTATAAAATGATGGAGAACTAAATAGAAGGAAAGCTACATCCAGTATCCAGGGATATGGTCAGTGGAGGAATAGCATATCCTAGGGAACTGCACTAAGCTTTGAAGAATGAGTGGAAAGTTAATGAGGCAGATAAGGTGGGAGAGTTTGGGGTTTGAAGAGCCAGCTGGAAGGAGGTCCACTGAGATTATACCAAGAGAACGATATGATAAGATTGAATAAAATTGTATAGCTTCAATTCGTTTGGTTTCTGTGAAGAAAAGAGAGTGAGCTATCTGAAATAGGGGCAGGACAGATCTGTTTGCCTATCATTTCGTATGAAGGGGTCTTCAAGAGCTTGCATTTAAAGAAGAGGAGAGAAATTGTGTGGGTAACTGGGATGAAGGGAGGAAGCTGGGAAGGAATGTTAGGTGTGGGTTATATTTGACTGTAGCTGTAACTAAGTGAAGAATTAAGTATAGAGTTAGGGGGTGAAGGGAAATGTGGAATAAAGGGGGATATACCATATAAAAGAAGAAGGTATTTATTCTGAGAGGAGGCTTATTTCTGGGGGGTATTGATTTCTCAAAATTAGTTTATAATGGAAATGCAATAACAAGGATTTCCTGAGAGTTGAAGGGAGGGAAGGAGGGAGAGAAGGAGAGAGGAATAGAGGAAAGGAGGGAGAGAGGGAGGGAGGAAGGGAAGGAGGAAAATTGGAGGCTTTACTTCTGCTGATTAAGGAAGATTAACTTAACACTTTGGTCTGGGCATCCATCACAGAAGAAGTTCTACACTTTAAGAATAAATGCTTCCTTTATTCCGTCCCCCACCTCCAAAAATCTGAATTTTTGTGACTACTTAAATTGAATCACATCTTTCCACTGATTCCTTGTTTTATTGCCCTTTCCTTAATAGTGTTTCACAGGTGTTGCATTTTTTTTCACAAGTGCAAGGCAAGAACCTTCACTAGCAAAAAGGTGATAGCTTGCTTTGTTGCAATACCTACTGTATTATGGTGGTCTGGAGCTGAACCCACAATATCTCTGAGATATGCATGTAATTAGAAATTGTACTCAAACAAAAATATGTAGGGTTATTGTTGAATAAATCTTCCATTTAGAATGCAGTAAAACTTTTAAAAGGAAATAACAAAGAAAATCAGTGCATTTTTTGTTAAAATATTAATACTCTAGTCTCATAAAATTATTGGTTGACCATAGCCCTTTTGAAACATTGGAACAAGGCAATGTGTATTTTCTCTGGTTCTGGGTATCTGGTTTTGTCTGTTCTTTTACATAAGAAAACTTCGTTGTTGCTGCTCTCCCTGGCCAGTATGTGAAAGAAGAACTTCTTATCTTTTTGCTTCAATGTATTTCCAGACTGACTGACAGGAACTACATTTTAACAGGACACCCATGTAATTCCCATGCACAGTGAAATGCGAGAAGCATTGGTGGCCAGAACTGGCAATTATGAGTTAAAAACATGTATGCTTTTCCAAGGCTATTAAATAATGACTCCCAGTGCTCAATGTAACTACCCCTCACATTCACACACACACACACACACACACACACACACACACACACACACACACACACCACACCACTATATTGTTTATTATGAGTTATGATTATAGCTGTATAAGAAAGATTTCGCTCATTTTAAAACATCAGGTAATCAGAACAAGGTGAGACAGTTGAGGGGAGAGGCCAGTGCAGAACATCTGAGCAAGGAGAATGGTAGGCTCCCATGAACTCCAGAGAGCTGGTAGTGTTTTGAGGTCATAAACTTTAAGTTATAGAAGAGGAAAAAGAAATAGGAGCTGATGCGGGCTGTTTTGTGGTAAGGGAATGGGTATCTGGGTAGGGAGTCCTGAGAAGGAATATCAGTGCCTAACAATTGTTTGAAAATTTTCAGTTCCAAAATGCTTGCCTTTGAGCCCTGAACATTTCAGGCACTATAGTAATTGGTCCTTGATGCTAATATCTTGTCACTTTTTTATAGCTTTCTTTTTTCAAATATTCTCCCCCTTACTTCCTTGCCCCCATATCTATGACTTCATTTTTGCTTAATCCATTCACACTTTTTGGCTTTATTCAGATGCATGGGCCCTCTGCTATGGTATTTTCTCCCTCTCCGCAGAAACTGCCACCTATCGGAAGAAGAGGTCTCTATAAGACCAGTTACTCATCTTTGCCTAAGTACACATTCGAGGACCGGGAAGATGTTGTTAAAGCCAACATCCGTGATCCCTTGCAAATCATTAAAATATTACGTGAAAATGAACATCTTGGATTTCTTTATATGATTCCTGCAGTGCCAAGGTCTTCCATTGAATATGATACCTATAATCTGAAGTAAGTTCTCTTTTATGAAGCCACTTATTAATATTAAAAATTACACATAAGATTGCAAATGTTACCCATAATTGATTGGGTGTTAATGATAAATAAGAGCCCTAGCCAGTTTGGCTCAGTGGATAGAGCATTGGCCTATGGACTGAAGGGTCCCAGGTTTGATTCCAATTAACGGCACATGCCTGGGTTGCAGGTTTGATCCCCAGTAGGGGGCATGCAGAGGCAGCTGGCCAATGATTCTCTTTCATCATTGATGTTTCTCTCTCTCTCTCTCCCTCTCCCTTCCTCTCTGAAATCAACAAAAATGTATTTAAAAAAAAATGATAAATGTGATAAAATATAATTTTGGTTATCATCCAATGGTAAATGAATCTTAATCATATGAATTTTATTTATTTTGCCTTCATTTATAGATATCTATTTATGAAGCACTGTTATGTTTCTCATGTTTATATTATGTAATGTCATTTTTAATAAGTATTACAAAAATTTTTGTTATTTTGTGATTACTGAGAAAAGATGGCAATGCATAAAAAGTAGATGATGCATTATTTGTAATACATGTCATTTTAACTGACATTAGCTGTTGAAATATTTCTTTTCTTAAATGTCATAGTAGTCTAGCTTTGCCACCAAATTCTTTGAATAACCTTCACCATTCTCTGCTGTGTATGAAGATAAAAGGACCTTCTATGAATTCTCTTGTTCTCCCCAATAATAGTTTATTGAGTCAAATAACACTGAAGACAGCTCTCCTACTGGGGAGAAATGGGAGAGAAGATAAACATTGTACTTAAAATGGTAGAATAATTGTATGTCCAAAAGAGCTGAACAGGAGTGAAAAAATAATTTGTAGAGAGAACAGACATGCTTATGGAAATCCAATTATTCAAGAAAATGTTTTGAGTACTTACTCTATAGCAGGAACTATTCTAGGTGATATGTGAACCATCCAGATTAAAATTGCTACCGTTGTGGAGCTTACATTTTAGCAGAGGAAGACAATATAAATACGATACATGAGTAAATTTATATGGAATATTAGGAGGTGATAAGTATTATTCTATATAATAAAACCTAATATGCAAATCAACTGAACAGCAGAACGACCGGTGAAACAACCAGTTGCTATGATGCGCACTGACCACCAGGGGACAGACACTCAATGCAGGAGCTGCGCCCTGATGGTCAGTGCGCCCCCACAGGGGGAGCGCTGCTCAGCCAGAAGCCAGGCTCACGGCTGGTGAGCGCAGTGTTGGTGGTGGGAGCTCTAAGGAGCAGGGAGCCGAGTGGTATGGAGCAGCGAGCAGGTGGGAGGTAAGGAGCAAGGCGTCCCGGACTGCGAGAGGGATCCCGAATTGTGAGAGGGCACAGGCCGGGCTGAGGGACCCCCCCTCCTACCCCCAGGGCGTGAATTTCATGCACCAGGTCCCTAGTAGAAAAAAAAAGAGTAGAGCAAAGGGGGTTGGGAGTTCTTGGGAATAGATTGTGAATTAACCAGGGTGGTCAGGATGGGCATCATTGAGAAGCTGGCATTTGAACAAGGACTTGAAGGAGAAGAGGCGTGAATTATGTGGTGATCAGGAGAGGGAAGAAGAGCATTCCAGACAGCAGGAAAGTGAATCCGAATATCCCAAGCTAGAGCATACTTGGTATGTTCAAGAAGTGGAGAGGAGGCTGGTGTAACTACAGTCCAGTGAATGAGAGCTAGGGAACAGATCACACAGGACCTTGCTGGCCATTGTAAGGACATTAGCCTTTCATTAAGAAAAATGGAGAACCATGGTAAGATTTCAAGCAGATAAATGTTAAGATCTGAATTACATTTTGAAAAGGACCACTCTGGCTGCTCTATAGACTTTTGAAGAACAAGAGTTGAAATGGAAAGACCAATTAGAAGGGCTGTAATTATTCAGATGAGAGATGGACCAGGTGGCAGTGGTGGAAGTGGAAAGAAATAGGTCGAATTCTGGAAGTAATTGGAAGGTCAAGTCAACAGGATGTTTTTATGAACTGTGTGCAAGGTGGACAATCAGAGAGGAGTCCAGGATCACATTAATGACCCATTTGCCTGAACAAGAGAAAGGTAGAGTTGCTATTAATTGAGATACAGAAGAGTGGATGGAAGAAGAGACTTTGGGTTTGGACATACTCATTTTTGGATGCCAAAGAGAGAAAAGAAATAGGGTGGTAGGTGAAAGGAAATTAGGATCAGGGTGAGGTGTTCTTTTGAGGATGAGAGAAATAGCTTGTGTGCTTGTTGTTGTTTTTTAAGATTAAAGAATTAACATATAATGGAATTGAAAGCCCTTTGATGTAAAAAATACTATTGCACACTTAAGACTACAGTATAGTATAAACATAATTTTACAAGCAGTGAGAAACCAAAAAAGAAAAATTTGTATGACTCCTTTTATTGCAATACTGATTTTATTGTTTTGGTCTGAGGCCAAACCTGAAATATCTCTAAGGTATGCCTATATTGAAGATGGGACTGAAAACTATGCTTTTGTCTAATTTGGAAAATAATTGTATTTCTAGATTAATGAGCACTTCTAGGGGAATTGAATTGATGTTTTATATTTGGACTGACAGTAATGATGCTTGATAGTAATATGCCAGGTCTCATTTATGAAGATAGTGATGGACCTGGCCGGTGTGGTTCAGTTTGTTGGTCGTCATCCCATTCACCAGGAGGTTGTAGGTTTGATTCTATGTCAAGGGCACATGCCTGGGTTTCAGGTTCAATCCCCAGTAGGTGGCATGCAGGAGGCAACTGATGAATGATGTGCTCTCACATCAATCTTTTTCTTCCTCTCCCTTCCTCTCTCTCTAAAAGTCAATAAAAACTATTTTTAAAAACAGAAGATAGTGTTGAAATCACAGTTTATCACATTTTAGGGTTGATGTTAAATTTTTCTCCCTAGCCTAAATTCCAAATATTATAAACCTTATGAGTAAAGGCAATGACTAGATGCTACATAGTTGGAAGCAGCTAAATTGGAAGTTAAAAGTAGTAAATACTGGGTCAACGAGATGAGGAAATGTTAGGCAAAACACCTTTTAAAAGTAGTTATAAAATATAATGTCTTCACATACTTTTTTTATTAAGTGTATTGTGGTGACATTGGTTAATATAATTATACTAGAAATTCATGCACTTGGGAGGGGGGAGCGTCCCTCAGCCTGGCCTGTGCCCTCTCATAGTCTGGGAACCCTTGGGGGATGTCTGACTGACGGCTTAGCCACTGCCACTGCACTCACCAGCCATAAGCCAGGCTTCTAGCTGAGTGGCAGGGGGAGGCACACTGACCACCAGGGGGCAGCTTCTGCATTGAGCATCTGCTCTCTGGTGGTCAGTGCGTGTCATAGCGACCAGTCATTCTGCCATTCAGTCAATTTGCATATTAGCCTTTTATTATATAGGACAGGCTGCAGGTGTGGATTTCTATGTTACAACATCTGTTTATTGCACTGTGTGCCCACCACGCAGAGTCAGATATCTTTGGTCATCATATATTAGGTCCCCTTCACTCCCCACACCTCCTCCCCCCTCCCTCTGGCAACCACCTCACTGCAGTATGTGATCATGAGTTTCAGTTTTATGTTCCCCATATGAGTGACACCCTATGGTTCTTAGCTTTTACTGCCTGAGTTATTTCCCTTAACACGGTATGCACAAAGTCCATCCATGTTGTTACAAATGGCAGTATTTCATTCTTTCTTAAGGCTAAGTAGTATTCCATTGTGTATATGTACCACATCTTTTTTTTTTTAAATATATTTTTATTGATTTCAGAGAGGAAGAAAGAGGAAGAGAGAGATAGAAACATCAATGATTACAGAGAATTATTGACTGGCTGCCTCCTGCAAGCCCTTCACTAGGGATCTAGCCCACAACCCAGACATGTGCCCTTGACTGTTATCGAACCTGGGACCTTTCAGTTCGCAGGCCGACACTCTATCCACTGAGCCAAACTGGCTAGGGCTACCACATCTTTATCCGATCCTCTATCGCAAGACACTTTGGTTGTTTCCATGTCTTGGCAACCATGAATAATACTGCAATGAACATAGGGGTGCATATATCTTTGCTAATACATGTTTTCAAGATTTTTGGGTATATACCCAGGAGAGCGATTGCCAGGTCATATAGTAGCTCTATATACCAGGTATGAGGTGGTATTTCATTGTAGTTTTGATTTTCATTTCCTAATTGTTTTTTTTAAATAAATCTTTATTCAAATTATTACAATTCTTTCACCTTCCCCCCCCCCCCATAGCTCCCCTCCACCCAGTTCCCACCCCACCTTCTGCCCTTACCTCCCCCCCACTGTCCTCATCCATAGGTGTATGATTTTTGTCCAGTCTCTTCCTGCACCCCCCCATACCACTTTCCCCCAGAGAATTATCAGTCCACTCCCTATCTATGCCCCTGATTCTATTATATTCACCAGTTTATTCTGTTCCTCGGGTTCTTAATTCACTTGATTTTTAGGTTCACTTGTTGATAGATATGTATTTGTTGTTCATAATTTTCATCTTTACTTTTTTCTTCTTCTTCTTCTTCTTAAAGAATACCTTTCAGCATTTCATGTAATACTGGTTTGGTGGTGATGAACTCCTTTAGCTTTTTCTTATCTGTGAAGCTCTTTATCTGCCCTTCCATTCTGAATAACAGCTTTGCTGGGTAGAGTAATCTTGGTTGTAGGTTCTTGCTATTCATCACTTTGTAGATTTCTTGCCACTCCCGTCTGGCCTGCATAGTTTCTGTTGAAAAGTCAGCTGACAATCACATGGGTGCTCCCTTGTAGGTAACTAACTGTTTTTCTCTTGCTGCTTTTGATATTCTCTCTTTGTCTTTTGCTCTTGGCATTTTAATTATGATGTGTCTGGTGTGGTCCTCTTTGGATTCCTTTTGTTTGGGGTTCTGTGTGCTTCCTGGACTTGTAAGTCTATTTCTTTCACCAGGTGGGGGAAGTTTTCAGTCATTATTTCTTCAAATAGGTTTTTAGTATCTTGCTTTCTCTCTTCTTCTGGCACCCCCATAATTCTGATGTTGGTATGCTTGAAGTTGTCCCAGAGGCTTCTTACACTATCTTCAACTTTTTGGATTCTTTTTTTCTTTTTTCTTTTTCAGTTGAGTGTTTTTTGCTTCTTTGTATTTCAATTCTTTGACTTGATTCTTGCGTTCCTCTAGTCTGTTGTTGGGTTTCTGTATAATATTTTTTATTTCAGTCAGTGTATGTTTAATTTCTAGTTGGTCCTTTTTCATATCTTCAAGGGTCTTGTTATATTTATCGGCCTTTTCTAGGATATTCTTGAAAAGCCTTATATCCGTGGTTTTGAATTCTATGTCCAGTCATTTGTTTTCCTCCATTTCTTTCATTTGTGATCTGTTTCTTTGTTGCCGTATTTTCACTGCTTCCCTGAGTTGGTAGGGTAGCTTTGTGTGCTAGGTTTCCTATATGGCCCAGTGGGTTGGTCTCCCCAAGTTAACCTGGGGTGGATACTCTTGGTGCAACCCTTTGTGGACTGTGTGTACAGCCTTGTTGTAGTTAAGTCTTTATTGTTGTTGGTATCACTGGGAGGAATTGATCTCCAGGCCAGTTGTCTGTGAGGATCAGCTGTGTCTATGCTGAGAGAAGTTCAGTGCTGGAGACAGCCTTATAGGATTAGACTTGCCAAACTGCAAAAGCCTCTGTGCTCAGCTTGGATGGGGTGGAGTCTCAGGGCGGAGCAGACAGTCTTGGCTTCCGTTAGCCCTGCCCTTGTGCGCACATGCCTCCAGACCTGTGCCTTCCCTGAATCCCGAGCCTCCGCCTGAGAGTCCAGATTCCCCCCGCAAGAGCATGGATCCCCAGGGGCTCTCCTGGAACTGGGGTTCAGTGCAGTAAAGAGCTGCCAACTCCTTTCTGCTAGGAAAGCCTGTGGCAACCTCTGCAGTCTTTGTGCACACTTGTGCGCACACCCCCAGACCCTGCCCGCTGGGGCTCCCCCGGGTCTCCCCCGGGTCTCTGAGTCTCCGAGTGCCTTTCTCTCTACCTGACAGTCCAGACTCCCCCTGTATGAGCCCAGGTCCACAGGGTTTCACCCGGAACTGGGGTTCAATGCAGTCAGGGGCTTCCTTCCCCTTCTCGCCAGAGAAAATCAGCCAGGCTCTCAGTCACCCTTCCTCTCTGCGCGCACAAAGACCCTTTGCTGTACCTCAACCCTTTGCCATTCCTCCAATTCTCTGGGAGCTTTTCTCTTTCCTTCTAGTTGTAGAATTTCCACTCAGCCAGCTTTCCTGTGGTTCTGGATGATGTCCGTTCTGTCTTTTAGCTGTAGTTTTGAAATTGTTGTGTGAGGCAGCAGTTTAGGTGCTTACCTATGCTGCCATCTTGGTTTCTCCTCATTTCCTAATTGTTAGTGAGGTTGAACATCTATACTAATATTAGACAAATATGTAAATTGACCATACCTCCGTGACACCCAAGCCAATCAGGAGTGAGTATGCAAATTAACCTAACAAAGATGGCGGGCCTATGAACAGCGTGCATGCGCATAGGCACTGAGCGGCCAGGGGCAGGGCAGGCATTCCCACCCCCCAGCTGCTCCAGGCCTACGCACACAGGCGCTGACAGCCAAGGGCGGGGTGTGAGCACCAAACCAAACTGGGTTGGGGTCTCAGAAAATTCATTCATATGATTGCAAAGACAGACACAAACTCATGCATTGGAAAGGGCTCCCCTGAAGGCTCCCAGATTGGAGAGGGTGTAGATCAGGCTGAGGGACCCACCCCCCGTGCACAAATTTCATGCACTGGCCCCCTAGTCTCTCTCTCTCTCTCTCTCTCTCTCTCTCTCTCTCTCTATATATATATATATATATATATATATATATATATATATATATATTTTTTTTTTTTTTTTTTTGGGCTGTTTGTATGTCTTCTTGGGAAAGGTGTCTGTTCAAGTCCTCTGCCTGTTTTTTGATTGGGTTGTTTGTTTTGTGAGTTCTTTGTCAGAATTATTGTTGCAAATATCTCTTATTTGGTCGGCTGCCTCTTTGTTTTATTGTTGGTTTCTTTCGCTATCCAGAAGCTTTTTAGTTTGATATAGTCCCATTCATTTATTTTTTCCTTTAATTCCCTTGCCTTTGGGGTCAAGTTCATAAAATGTTCTATGACCAAGGTCCATAAGTTTTGTACCTATGTTTTCTTCTATGTAATTGGCCTCTGATACATTTTAAATTCATTTTTAAACATGGGATAAACTGTAAACCAGTTTTATTCTTTTGTATATGGTTTTCCACTTTTCTCAGCACCATTTATTGAAGAGGCTATCTTTACTCTATTGTGTGTGTCTGTCTCTGCCAATACAATGCTGTTTAGATTATCATAGTTCTGTAAAATAATTTGAAGTGAGGTAGCATGATATCTCCAGCCTTGTTCTTTTTTCTCAGGACTGCTTTGACTATTTGGGGTATTTTGTGGTTACATACAAATCTGATGATTTTTTTGTTCTATTTCTTTAAAAAATGACATTGGGATTTTGATTGGGATTGCATTAAATCTGTATATTTCTTTGAGTAATATGGCCATTTTTAACTACATTGATTCTTCCAATCCATGAACACAGGAAATTTTTCCATTTTGCTGTGTCTTTTAATCTCTTTTAATAATGCTTTCTGGTTTTCAGTGTATAGGACTTTCATGTTCTTTGTTAAGTTTATTCATAGGTATTTTATTCTTTTGGTTGCAATTGCAAAAGGAATTTTTTATTTCTTTTTCTGTATCTTCATTGTTAATATATAGGAAGGCAGTTGATTTTTTACATTGATTTTATATCCTGCAACTTTACTGTACTTGTTTATTGTTTCTAATAGTTTTTTGTGGAGTTTAAGGTTTTCTATATATAGAATCACGTTGTCCTTAAAAGTGAGAATATTACTTCTTCCTTTCCTATTTGGATGCCTTTTATTTCTTTCTCTTGCCTTATTGCTCTGTCTAGGACTTCTGGAACTATGTTGAATAAGAGTGGTAAGAGTGGACATCCTTGTCTTGTTCTTGATTTTAGAGGAAAATACTTCAGTTTTTCACCATTGAGCCTGATATTAGCTGAGGGTTCATAATATGGCCTATATTATGTTGAGGTACTTTCTTTCTATTCCTATCTTATTGAGTTCTTTAATCATAAATGAATGTTGTATCTTATCAAATGCTTTTTCTGCATCTATTGATAAGATCATAGGGTTTTTATTCTTTCTTTTGTTAATGTAGTATATTACATTGATTGATTTGCATATGTTGAACCATCCTAGTGCCCCTGCAATGAACCCCACTTGATCATGATGCATTGTTGTTGGTTTTTTTTTTTTTTTTGGTGTAGTGTTGTATTTAATTTGCAATTTTTTTGTTTAGGATTTTTGCATCTATATTCATCAGATAAATTGGTCTGTATTTTTCTTTTTTTGTGTGTTATCCTTGCCAGGTTTTTATATTGGCTTCATAAAATGTGTTAGAAAGTATAGCCTCTTCTTCAATTTTTTGTAAGAGTTTGAGAAGGATAGTTTTTAAATCTTCTTTAAACAATTGTTAGAATTTACTGGTGAAGCCATCAGGTCCTGGACTTTTATTTTGGGGGAGGTTTTTGATGGCTGTTTCAATTTCGTCACTGCTGATTGGTCTATTTAGATTTTCCAATTCTTCATAATTTAGTCTAGGAATGTTATATATTTCTAGGAATATATGTATTTCTTCTAGGTTATTGAATTTGGAGGTATGTTGTCCTTTATAGTATTCTAATATGATCCTTTGGATAGCTGTGATGTCTATGGTGATTTCTCCTCATTCATTTCTGATTTTGTTTATATAGGTCTTTTCTCGTTTTTTTCCTTAGTAAGTCTAGCCAGGGGTTTGTCAATTTTATTAATCTTTTCAAAGAACCAGCTCTTTGTTTTATTAAATTTTTGTATATTCTTTTTGTTCTCTATTTCATTCAATTCTGCTCTAATTTCTATTATTTCCTTTCTTCTGCTGACTTGGGTTGCTTTTGTTCTTTTTTCCCCAGTAATTTAAGATGTAATGTTAGATTGCTTTCTTGGCATTTCTCTTGTTTCTTGAGCTAGGCCTGCAATGATATAAACTTCCCTCTCATTACTGCTTTCATTGCATCCCAGAAGTTTTGATATGTCATATTGTCATTCTCATTTGTGTTTATATATCTTTTGATCACATCTTTTATTTCTTATTTGACCCAGTCATTTTTTAGTAGTATGTTTTTTCATCTCCATGTAATTTTGGGCTTCTTCACCTCCTTTTTGCAGTTACTGGTAATGTCTAATTTCAAGGCATTGTGGTCAGGCAATATGCTTGGTATAATTTCAATCTTGAATTTGTTGATACTAGTTTTGTGGCCCAACGTATGGTCTGTCCTTGAGAATGTTCCATGTGCACTGGAGAAGAATGTATAATCTGATATTCTGGGATGAAAGGCTCTATAAATATCATTTGGTTATTTAAGGTCGATATTTTTTAATTGATTTTCTGTTTGGATGATCTATCTAGAGCTGTCAATGGAGTATTAAAATCCCCAACTATGATTGTGTTTTGATCTATTTATCCCTTTAGTTCTGTGAGTAGTTGCTTTATATATTTTAGTGATCCCTGGTTGGGTGCATATATATTAACAAGTGTTATGTTTTCTTTTTTTGTTAATCCTCACTTGAGGATATTTTTCCATTGCTTTTTTCAAAGAGAATGGAAGGGAAAGAGAGGGATGGAGAGAGAGAGACAGAGATAGAGAGAGAAAGAGAAAAAGAAACATCGATGTGACAGAGACATATTGATTGGTTGCCTCCTGCACATGTCCTGATTGGGGAAGGGAGCAAACCCACAACTCAGGTATATGCCCTTAACCAGGAATCGAACCTGTTACACTTCAATGCACAGGTTGATGCTCTAACCACTGAGTTAGGCCAGTGGTTCACTCTTAATTCCCTTAATTGCATGCTGCATTTCCAGGATTTCTGATTGGTTCTTTTTCAAAGTTTCAATCTCTTTGGTAAAGTACTTGTTTTGTTCATTTATTTTTTCTTCTGAGTATACTGAATTGCCTGCCAGTATTTTCTCACATCTCATTGAGTATTTTCAGAACTGCAATCTTGAGATCTCTGTCATTTATAGCACATATTTCCAAATGTTCCAGCTTGCTTTCTAGGTATTTTTCATTTTCTTTCTGAGCTTCCTCATTACTGTGGTTATTCACTGTATTTGCTGCTCTCCTTTATCTAGGCATGTATGTGTATATGTGTGTACATATTATTGGCCCTTCTCTCTCAGCTTTCTCTGAAATATTTTTCTACTATTTTCCAGTATAAGGTGCTGAATCACAAGATATTTACCTCTGTGATCTCCGAGACTTGACCTCCAAGGCTTCCATAAAACAGTACAGCTGCACTGCTTGGGGGTGGGGTTTGTTTTGCCCTCACCATAATGGCAACCCTGGACCTCTGCGGGTAAATTCACCATCATAGACCACACCTGCCACCTCTACAAGGGTCTTTCGTAACAGATCGACCCATACAGAGCGAGTTTTCCAAACATGATGAGGGCTGTGGCGAACCATTTGTTCTTATTTTCATGTTGGTTTGATGACTAATGGTAATGAAACATCAGAAGTTGATTACAGTTTAAGAGAGAAGTAGAAATTTCACATTTTGGAGAGAATCACCTCTCAAGAATGTCCTAATTGTGTCTTCAGCTATTGACAAAGAAAAAAAGGAGTAACATTCTATGTTTCCCATACACCTCACCAGCAACATATAATACCTGGTATATTCCAGACGTATCTGGTGTGAGTCCATTAGAGCACAAAGTGTCAATAGTGGAATCAGATAAAAGCTGCCCCGGTTGAAGTTGTTCCATTACAGCACTAAAGTAAGAGAGCAGCTGTCAAGGCTCTCTCCCCTCTCCACAGCACCATCAGCTTCCCTTGTGTGTGTGGCTTGAGTTTGCTTTCATCCTGGTTTGTTATGTCCTAATTTTTTTAAGAAAGATTTTTTTACTTAATTTTATTGAATTAAAATTTGAAAATTAAAAATGATTTATGCCAATTGTTCTTAGTTTTTGTTTGTTTGTTTGTTTATGTTAATCCTCACTCAAGAATATTTTATCCATTGATTTTTAGAGAGAGTGGAAGGGAGGGGGGAGAGAGAAACATAGATGTGAGAGAAACACATTTATGTGAGAAAGATTTATTGCCTCCGGCAAGTACCCCAATCAGGGCTGAGGATCAAAACTGCAACCAAGGTATGTGCCCTTGACTGGGAATCAAACCTGCAACCCTTTCGTTTGGGGGCCAACATGAAGTGCTGAGCCATACCCTCCAGGGTGGTTCTTAGTTTTTTGATTAACAAAGCCAAGGCACATGAGAATTTTGTTCTAATTCCTTAAAACATTACCATATATATGCACAATTTCAGGGATTTCACAGATGACTGAAGTCTATACTAAAGGACCTTGAATTTTAAGTTCAGAGCTAAGAACTAGATGAGAACATAGACATGTGAAACAGTTGATTTTCACTAGAGTATTCCTATCTAATCTTTGTTAGTATACATAATTTTTGAATAGTTTTAACTTAGAAACAAATAGGATTTTGTTTTGTACTTCACCTTTATCTTATTGTTTGAAACTACCACAAAATCTTCATAAATTTTATTTTACTAAATTCCTAAATATCTATATATATAAAAGCCTAAGTGACAGACCAGCCGGTAGACTGGTTAACCAGTCGCTATGATGCACACTTACCATCAGAGGGCAGATGCCCAACACAGAAGCTGCCCCCTGGTGGTCAGTGCGCTCCCACAACCAATCTCCTACAGCCAGCCAACCTCCCTTGGTCCCTCCCCTGCAGCCGGCCAGCCCCCCAAATTGGTCCCAATCACCGGCCCACCCCACCTGTGCACAAATTCGTGCACCAGGCCTCTAGTATTTTAATAACTTGCTATATCATAATATATTTCATACTTGTTCTACTATTGAATATTTACATTTCATCCAGCATTTCAATGTTAGAGCTAAAATGACAGGAAATACATTCATGCCTGTAGGCAAGTTCTTATTTTAAGAAATGTTAGAGAATTGGCCCTTTCTAGTCTCATTACTTTGTTTCCTTCACCTATATCTTTACTTCTTTTTTATGCCATTCTTGCTTTTCTTTACTTGTAATATATAATGTTAAAGGATGTTCTTGATGACAATTGAAAGAGGGATATCTTGGAAAAGCAAATTTCTTAATAATTATTTTGTTATGTGATAAATTGACATATTTTTTAGCTTAATCTGGGTCTTGATTCTAATCTTATCTAATTCATATTGTCTTTCTTTGATCTTTCTCATAATTCTCTCAGTACTGGATAATGTAAAATCTTTTTTCACTACTATTATTAAATAGTTAATAAAGAATTATTATAAATAAAAACTTATTTCCAGATAGCTTTCACTTTGAGCTATTATGTAAAAGTCTGTATTTGATTTTTTTAAAATCATGTAACTGAAATTATGAACTGTATTACCAAAGTTGTGAAACCAGTTGCTGTTAAAAAGCAACCCCTGTCCTTTTCTTGAGTAATTCATTCAATCTAAAAGTAGTTTTTTAAAATTTTTTAAAAATTATATTTGTTTTCCAGAAATGTTTTATCTCTTTTAAACAAAAATAATGTAATTGCTTAATTTTGCATTGAATACTTTATTCTTTTGCCCCAATTTTTATTTGTTCACAGAGTTGTAAATTATGATAACATCAATAAAAAAGACTACTATACTATTAGTGACAGAGCAGTGACACACATTCATGATGATGAGGACATTGAATATATCGAAATTAATCGATGGGAACAGGAATACCTGTATCACAGAGAACTCATTAAGATTCCCATATTTTCACTTTTCCGAAAATGGAAGGCTTTTAATGTATGGAAGAAAAATGTGCGCTCCAAGAAGATCAGAGGATGTCGAGAATCTCTACAAGATAATTTGTTCATTGTTAATCATGTATGTATTTGTTAATTATATTTTAAACGAATTACAAAAAATCAGTGTATCTATTACAGGTGTTGATATAGACTGTCCCTGAACTAGACTATTTCATCTAATATTCTATTTAATGTTAAATGATGACAATTTTCACCTTGTCACATTTAAGAGTCTGACAGTCTAGTGGTATTTCTATATTTGACTAGAGTTGTAAAATGCAAAAGTATGAGGGTTGCACAGGTCCCCTTTGATAAGAAGCAACATCAGGTTTGGATTTAGGACCCCCTTTATTGTTGATCAGGAAATTTGTGTATCCTTTTGAACAGAGTAGGCTGGGAACCCCTTCTGCCTTCTCTCATCTTTGAGATACTCTTGACTTTATGGTCCAAAATGATTTGGAGGCTTGTTTTCATGGGCCAGTACCTCCCAATGTATCATATGTTTCCTTCTACCATGGATTCAGACAGGAGGGAAATTTTTAATATTTACTTTGGAGGATAGTGTAGATAATCATGAAAAAAGTTAGTCTGAAAGATTGTTATCAAGATGTCAGTGATAGGGGCAGGGGAGTCTGGAGGGCGTCCATGGGGGGAAAAAGGAGACATATGTAATACTTTTAACAACAAAAAAGTATTTAAAGAAAGATGTCAGTGATACAGTAAAGAAACATTGAAGTAATATGGATAACACAGGTATTAGTGCAAAATAAGTGCATGTGATGTACCATCTCAGGTCATCCATTCCATCAAACGTTCTGAATTGTGGAAAATATTCCTACCCTTCTTGATAGCAAATTAAACCCCCTAGATCTCTAATTTCAGGAAGGGTCCATCAGCCATTGGAACCTGTTTTACCACCTTTCATTTTTTACCAAGTCTTGGACACTATTCATATATTTGTTACTAGGTAAATAATGTAAAGTATTTCTTCCTGCATTTGTCTCTAAAACTAACTTATTAATCCTTAAAGTTTGTTCTCTTATTTTATGTCATTCTCTCTGTCCACCAATCATACCAATAATGTTTTGGCCTTGATAATAGCTTCTCTTAAATGTAGCCCTGACAGACTATAAAGGTCTTATCCTTTTAATCTTAGATTGACCTAAATGACAGACCCATTGTGTTGGCTTAAGTATATGTTAAATGTTGTAATTACCCTAGACAGTTAACACTAGTCTTATATTTGCAATTAGTTCATTGGAGGGGGTGGGGCTGAGTCCCTCAAACTAGGTTGAAGGGAAATGTGGTCCTTCAAATTTTGCTTTTTATAATTCTTTCAGCAACTAATGTTATTGTCACTTGTGCCTACATTTTTTATAATGACTTTATTGAAATACAATTCGTGTACTATACAGTTCATCCGCTTTAGATATACAATTTAATGGTTTAGTATTTTCACAAAATTGATCAACTATAACCACAATAAATTTCATAATATTTATATTACTACAAAAAGAAACCCCAGTACACATTATTGATGACTCTACATTTCTCCTTAACTGCCCTACTACCCCCACCCCAGCTCTAGGCAGCCACTAAACTACTTTTGTCTCTATTGATTTGCCTACTCTGTACATTTCATAAAAATGGAACCATAGACTGTGTGGTTCTTTGTGACTGGATTTTTTCAGTTAGGATAATGTTTTCAAGATTCATCTATGTTGTGGCATAGCATTTATTCCTATTGGCCAATAATATTCCATTGTAAGGAAGCACATGTTATATTTATACCATCCATTCATTAATGGATATTTGGGTTGCTTATACTTTCTGGCTATTATGAATAATGCTGCTGTGAACATTTGTATACAAGTTTTTGTCTAGACATATTCCTAGGAGTGGGATGTTTAACCTTTTGAGGAACCACAGTTTTCCAAGCCCACTGCACAATTTTAAATTCTTACCAACAGCATATGAGAGCTGCGGTTTTTTCATATTATCATTATATTTGTCTTTTTCATTATAGTCATTTCTACTGGTTGAGAAGTGGTATCTCATTATGATTTTGATTTACATTTTCCTGACAGGTATTGATAGTGAACATCTTTCCATGTGCCTGTTGGCCATTTGTTTATATTATTTGGAGACTTATTTATTCAGATAGTTTGTCCATTTTTAAATTGGGTTACTTGTATGTTACTATTGAGTTATCAGAGTTCTTTATGTATTAGGAATACAAATTCCTAATCAGATGTATGACTTGAAAATTTTTTCTCCCATTTTGTGGGTTGCCATTCCACTTTCTTGATAATATCATTTAAAGCACAAACTGAATTTGAATTTTGATGATATCCATTTTATCCATTTTTTATTTTGCTGCTTGTGCTTTTGGTGTTATATCTAAAAAACTTGCCTAGTCTATGGTCTAGATTTACCCCTAAGTTTCTTCTTCTAATTGTTGTATAAGTTTAGCTCTTACACTTAGGTCTTTAATTCATCTTGTGTTAATTGTTGCTCATGGTGTAAGGTAGGGGTCCAACTTCATTCCATTGCATGTGTCTATCCAGGTGTCCCAGCACTATTTGTTACAAAGACTATTCTCTCCCTATTGAATTGTCTTGGCACCCTTGCCAAAAATCAACTGATAATAAATGTGAGGGGTTTTGAACTCTCAATTCTTTTCTCTTTACTTATTCATATGCCAGTAACACACTGTATTGAATACTGCAGCTTTGTAGTAAATTTTGAAATTAGGAAGTATGAGTCTTCTAGGCCCCTTGAATTTCCACATGAATTTTAACATCAGCTTGTCAATTTCTGCAAAGAAGCCAGTTGTGATTTTTTTATAGGGATTGCTTTAAAGCTGTAGATGAATTTTGTAAGTATTGTCATTTTAACAATATTATCTTTTTTGGTCCATGAACATACTATAATACCTTCCCATTTATTTAGGTCTTCTTGAATTACTTTCAACAATGTTTTGCAGTTTTCTGAGTATATGTTTTTCATTTCTTTGTTAACTTATTCCTAAATATTTTATTCTTTTTGATACTATTGTAAGTAGAAATATTTCATGTTTATATATTGAGCCTGTTTCCTGAAAACTTGCAGAATTTATGATTGACCCTAACAGTTCGGTTGGTGTGTGTGTGTGTGTGTGTGTGTGTGCATGTGTATATGTGTTCCTTATTCAATGAATAAGAATATGTCATCAGCAAATAGATAGTTTTACTCCTCCTTCCCAATATGGATGACTTTTAATTAATTTACTTGCCTAAGTTCCCTGGCTAGAACATTCTGTTGAATAGAAGTGGCAAGAGCAGAGATACTTGTCTTGCTTCTGACCTTAGAGGAAAAGCTTTCAGTCTTTCACCATTAAGTGTGATGATAAAGCAGTTGCTTTCTATTTCTAGTTGTTGAATGTTCATATCATGAAGCCATTATGATTCTGTCAAATGCTTTTCATGCATCTATTGAGATTATCATGTAATAGGCATGATTTATTATAGTAATTGATCATCAGATATTAAAGCAACCTCGCATCCCTGGTATAAGTAATATTCGGCCATTATGCATAATGCTTTTTATATATTGCTACATTTGGTTTGCTAGTATTTTTTTTAATTCTCATTCGAGGATATGTTTTTATTGATTTTTAGAGGGAGGGACGGAGGGGGATAGAGAGAGAGAGAGAGAGAGAGAGAGAGAGAGAGAGAGAGAGAGAGAGGAAGAGAGAGGGAGATAGAAACATTTCTGTGAGAGAGAAACATCCATTGGTCGCTTCCCATTCACACCCCAATCAGGGACCAAACCCGCACCAGGTATGTGCCCTGATGGGGAATCAAACCCGAAACCGTTTGATGCATGGGACAACACTCCAACCAACAGAGCCACCTGGCCAGGGCTGATTTGCTAATATTTTGCTGAGGATATTTGTGTGTGTGTGTGTGTGTGTGTGTGTGTGTGTGTGTGTGTGTATTCATTCATAAGGAAGGTTGGTCTATAGTTTCATTCTTTTCTTGGGATATGTTTGTCTGTCTGGTTTTGGTATTAGGGTAATACTGGCTTTATAGAATGAGTTGGGAAATGTGCCCTCTTCTATCTTTTGAAAGAGTTTATGAGGAATTGGTATATTTAAAAAAAATGTTTGGTAGAATTCACCAATGAAGCCATCTGGGACTATGCTTCCTTTTTGTAAGTATCTTCTTGTCTCCTACATTTCCAGGTTTCACTTTTCTCTAGACTTAGGTGTGTATTTAGTATTAATTTTTCAGTATTATTTAACGCTGCACATCATTTCAACCTGCTAAGTACTTGATGATTTTGCTGTTTTTTTTTTAATAATGTGTTATTTTGTTGTACATGATACGTTCAGGTAGTTTTCTATTATTTTATTTTTATATTCATTCGAACATTCTCATCATTTATTTTAATTTGAATGTCCCTTTGTAATGAAAATCTTTTTAATTTTTATTTTTAGTCACTCATTGCTTTGCAGACAAACCATTCTTAATCTCATAGATTTATATAATTATTCCTCCACTTATGAAGGGATGCCTCTTGTCTGGGTCAGAAAGTGCATGAGAGTACTTGAGCCAGAGTCTCTGGCTGGACCAAGACTTACAACTCTAGTGGGTTCTTTAAGTACCAAATTATATAGACCACCCAGATATTCTGATGACTCAGGTTAGGGCAAATTAAAGGTTTGGTGCCATGGTGAATATAAGACTAGCAAATCCTAAGAGTTCCTGCATTCCATCTAAAGACAAGGTGCCTCAGCATGACCCTGATTTTCATAAACTTTTTATAGCAAATGCAGCTCTTCTGCACATACTTCCAAAGTCTAATGTTTCCCCAGAGCTTTCTGACCCAGTCACCAGCCTCCAGATGAACAATACTGATTTGCCATCTCTGAAATATTGACATTCATTTCAGTGCAACTGTCAAAAACTCTATTTAAATGAACTTTGACAACAACAATAGCAAACAAAAGCTCATCTCATAAGGAAGTTCAAGGGGGTGAATACCTTTATGCATGGCTGAATTCAGAAATTCAAATGATATCTTGTCTTATTTTTTTTTCTCTTTCCATCTTTCACTTCTGTATTTGTCTGTGTCTTTTTCATTCTCAGTTGGGTTCCTAGAATGAGCACCACCTCCAGCTCTAGGTGTAGTTAGCTCTTTTAATGAAAAGACAATATCTTGATGGGATGCTGTAGAGAACACTGATTGGCTCAGCTTGGCCACCTGCCCAATCCTGAACCAATCACTGCACATCTAGTAGCAGTCTGATAAGCCAGGTTTGGATGTGTGCCAATTCATCATTCCCATGATGAAGGAAGTGAGAGCCCACCTTACCAAAACCACGTGGTAGTAAGTTTCCCAAAAGAAAGAGAGATTCTATCACCAGAATAATTGTAGGTAGGTCAGGGGAAATGTCCTGGGCAGCCAAAATTATAGTTACCTCAGTCCTTTACATATTGAAAACCATCGTCAAGATGACAAATTCTTCCTCCTCTACAATTCTGCTAATAATTTAAAATAATGCTTACTCCTTATCACCTTCATTGGGCACTATTGATATAACAGCTCAAGAATTAACCACATAATCCAGATTCATCTGGAATTTATTACCAACAGAAATAACAAAGGGGTGAGAGGAGGGTGGGGGACACTTCCAATCTCTTTTAATATTCAAAACAGCTTTCACAATTGTTCATGCTGACAGCCAGCTATTTTGGTTAAGCTAACGTCATTTCTTGTATATTTTTTCTTCCCAAAAATTCCCCATTGTCAAAACTCACTTTTTGGCAGACCATCAATGTCAGTTCTGTTCTCCACCTGGATCCTTACTTTTTGTTTCTTATAATTTTGTTTTAAGAACTTCCTCTGGAGTGCTCCGGACTTCCTTGCTTTCACTGCCCCATTTTGATTACATTGTCATCCCTACTCCTATACCTATTTCATTTATTTAGTATCTTATTTCAATTCATAGACTTAGGCTCTAAACTTTTGCTACTTTTTTATTATGCAAATTCCCCCATCAGATGAACTCTAAGGGCTATGTGACTTCCAAATGGTTTCTCACAAAACTCTCTTCATTTAAGACTACTAATTACAACTTCCCTCTATTGCACTTAGAAGAAATAAAGCACTAAATGTTGGTCTGCATAACTGTTGTTTGTCCTGTTTTGAAAGCTCCTAAAAAGTATATAACACATAAACCCGTGTCACATACAAATAAATTAATGTTAACTTTATTTATATAATATAATTGCTCCTCCTTTGATTAGATTAGGGGAAGTCAGAGAGAATGTCCTTGGAACATTCTTAGAATGTGTGCCTTTGAAGCCAACAGCCTAGAACTCTGATTTATGATGTTGGCATAGAGAAAGAATAAGTTAAGATCATGTGGCTGAATTTCACAAATACTTTCATTCTCCCAGCTCACATTGCAAGACAGGTTTTTAATAGTGACTGAACTCTTTAGCAACTTTTTATCCACTGAACATTTAAAGTTAAATTTGTCTTTGTTCTCTGTCACAACCTCTTAGATCAATAGACAGGCCCCTCCATTATCATGGTGACTAGACATTGTAAAGTCTTCAAGGTAACACAAAGAATCTTTTAGTAGCCATTGGCCAAACCAGGTGAAATGTAAGATTTACAGAGTCCTTCCTTGGCCATTGTGGCTTGGTTGGGTGTCGTCCTGTGCACCAACGGTTGCCGGTTTGATTCCCGGGTTAAGGCACATTCCTGGGTTAAGGCACATATCCGGGTTGCAGTCTCCATCCCTGGTGGGGGACATGTGGGAGGCAGCCGATGAGGGTTTTGCTTCCCCATGGATGTTTTTCTTTCTTTCTCCCTTCCTCTCACTCTAAAAATCAATAAACTAAAAGAAAGAAAAGAAAAGAAAAGAAAAAAATAAGATTTATGGAGTGCTCTGTAACTTGCCCTCACTTTCATAGCTAAAAAGACATATTCCAAATTAGAGGAAGAGAATGCAGATCAATTAAATCTGGTAACTCAAAGAATACTATTAGAACAACATTTCAGAAGTGTTCCCTTTAACATATGCAAGAATAGCTAAAATTAACATATAGAGTTCTTTTCCTTAACAGGCATTCTTGCTTTCTAAATATCTTTATATTTTAAACATGCTTTTTAAAATGAAATAATGATATATTTCTATTTTCATTCAGTATTTGCGACCAGCTCTTCTTAAAATAAATGAACTGTGCTATCAGTTGAGTTTTATGGGGCTTTGTTATATTGAAAAAGGTCACACCTACACCCTGCAAGAATTTCACTTTACACAAGTTGCACACCTGAAAGAGGTAAAGACTTTTGTCTATAAGTTTCAAGATCTTTTCTCTATTATTGCTACTTCGGTACCACTAATTATACATATCATTAATGTCTAGATGACAGATCACCTGGAATATTTTCGAAACGAGGCCAAAGATGTGGTCAGGAAGGCTTGCCGTACTGCTCTGCGCGCTATAGGATTCACTCCTGATGACTGTGATGAGGAAGGTAGGGAGGGGAGAGACCTTTAACAGATCAGAAGTGGTGGATTTCTAAAATAGTAACTCTTGCCCAACCAGTGTTGCTCAGTGTTTGAGCATCAACCCATGAACCAGGAGGTCACAGTTCCAGTCCCGGTCAGGGCACATGCCCAGGTTGCAGGCTCCATTCCCAGGAGGCAGCCAATCAATGATTCTCTATCATCGTTGATGTTTCTCTCTCTCTCTTTCTCTCTAAAATCAATAAAAACATTTTAAAAGTAGTAACTCTTGCCCTAGGGCCTAGCCAGTTTGGCTCAGTAGATAGAGCATCGGCCTATGGACCGAAGGGTCCCGGGTTCGATTCCGGTCAAGGATACCTCAGTTGCAGGCTCCTCCCAGGCCTGGGCCCTGGTCAGGGCGCGTGCAGGAGGCAACCAATTGATGTGTTTCTCTCATATCGATATTTCTCTCTGTCTTTCCCTCTTTCTTCCACTCTCTCTAAAAATCAACGGAAAAATATCCTCAGGTGAGGATTTAAAATTAAATGAATAATAAAACTAACTCTTTTTCACTACTTTTCTTAAGTTTAATGATTTATTTTCAGTTCTTCCAAATTTGCAAGATAGATTATGAATTCAATATATATTGAAGGGGGGGGGCAGTAAATAGTGCATTTTCCTTGCATTAGCCCTGCTTGTATATATATTATTTCTAAACTAGTTACAGAACCTTTATTTCATAAGCATTTTATGGTGGACACTTAGCATATTAGATGACTGGACACTTAGCATATTAGTACAGACAATACGTTTGTTAAAATTAAGGGATTGGCTGGATTTCTGGATTGGCCCCAGCTGGCATGTACTCTAAAGGATAACTAAAATGCAGTTGGGAAAGAAGGGTAAAGTGTCACTGGAAAAGAGATAACAGAGTACACAGGTCAATGTTAAAGACAATGTTAATAAACTGTCTACAGTCTTTTCTTGAGTTGAAATCCTTTGATGTGAAATTCTTTTGGATAACTGGACTGTTTTCTGGAGTTTGAATATCTCATGAACCAAAGCATTTTGTTTTTGTTTTGTTTGTGTTTTTTTCAATGTTGCTTGTCTTTTAATCTGTATTGAGAAGAAAAAAAATTGAATTTTTACATACGAATTTTTGTTGTTGTGTCTTCTGCTGTTCATAGATGATAAGAAATTGTCAGTGGTTGACGGTCTCATTGAGTTGCCTGCTTATGTAAACTCTGAGAACATGAAATACACACAGCAGGCCAGGAAAAGGCGTTATTGCAGGAGGCTGACTTGGTAAGTGATTCTTCTTTCTTTTGAGAAAAACTAGGGCATTTGTCATTCTCAGTTTCATTCAAAGTTAAAGCCTTTATCCCAGGATTCACTAATAGTGATGAGAGATTTAGAGGATATGGTAACCTGAAGGCAGTCCCAGAAGCCTGCCCCTCCACCTGCCCCCTACCAAAGCAGCCGCTGGGAATGGCAAGCTGGTAGAGAGTGGGGGGCATGTCCAAGGCCAAGGGCTCCTCTTTGATCTCTAAGGCGTTGTTTCCCCCTAACCCAGCCTGGAGCATGGCACTGGCTATGGTAAGAAGTCAGGCACACAGAGATTTGTACATAGCTATATTGCCACATAAAATTCCACACTTTCCCTAAGGAAGGTTTTGTAACTGTGAGACAAGCCATCCACAGGGTCTCACCAGGGCACTCATCCTCATTAGGTTTTAGCTCTGCCATTGCTTACCCAACTGGATCTTAATATTGTTCCAGAGTTTGGATTTCACACCTTTCTAAAATGCCATTACTACAGATAACTCTTGCAAACAAAGTCACCAAGCATTATCTGAAATGTGTGTGGTACTATATACTGATTATTATTACTCAGTGCTCACTAATTTAGTCCAACTTTTACAACCATCCTATATAATAAAAGCCTAATATGCTAAAGTGTCCAGTCGTCTGGTTGGCCGTTCAACCAATCAAAGTGTAATGTGCTAATGATATGCTAAGGCCACTCAACTGCTCACTATGATGTGCACTGACCACCAGGGGGCAGACAGTTGACTGGTCAACCAGTCGCTATGACATGCACTGACCACTATGGGGCAGATGCTCTGGCCAGTAGGTTAGCTTGCTGCTGTGGTCCAGCCCATCGGGACTGAGCGAGACAGGCCAGATACACCCTGGAGCCCTTCTAGGGTCCCTCCCTGGCCCTGATCATGCACCAGTGGAGTCCCCTGGCCTGACCTGTGCCCTTTCACAATCCAGGACCCCTTGGGGGATGTCAGAGAGCCAGTTTCAGTCTGACAGTGGAATGACCAGTCACTATGATGCTCTCTGACCACCAGGGGGCAGACACTCAATGTAGGAATTGGCCCCTGGTGGTCAGTGCGCTCCCACAGGGGAAGTGCTGCTCAGCCAGAAGCTTGCAGTGCTAAGGATGTCAGACTGGAGCAGGCCTAAGCCATCAGCCAGACATCCCCCAAGGGCTCCTGAACTGTGAGAGGGCACAGGCTGGGCTGAGGGACCTCCCCTCCCCAGTGCACGAATTTTGTGCACTAGGCCTCTAGTCTATTTAATAAATATTAATGGTGCATCAGTTATATGTGAGATAATATGATAATGTTGTCTGTGTCACTGAAGTCAGTGGAGCAGTCCCTGAGGCCATCATCACAGGCCTACAGGCACTAGAGGGCCCTTGGGCTTCAATAAAACAGAATAAATCGTTACTCTAAATGCCTTGCTGACTCAGCCTACATTCTAAGCACTCAAGTAAGGAAACGAAATTTGCATCTTTGGGTTAGAAATTGCCATTAAGCAACATTTATCCAATAGTGAAGATTTCACACTTTACCTTTAGAATGTAAATTACAGATGTTGTATATTTACTGATTTCTTCTCTAAGGCATAAAAAAAAATCTATGGTTCTTTTGGCTAGGTTGAGCTAGGTGCTTTTCCAGTAATAACTGTATTGCTCATTAATATTCTATTGAATAGTTAGAATACCTAGCAAAATTGATGCAATACTTTTGAATATGATTGTGTTTTAAAATGAAGACTATCCAAGAAAAACTCTTCTGAACAGCAAATCTCTGATATTGTAATAAAAAGTGGGCACAGAGAAAATATATTTTAAAATTTAAATACTTTAGAGTCACTTTCAAAGATATGTAGTGAATATAGAAAACTGAAGCTGTATTTTTTTCTTTTTAAGCTTTATTCGTCTAAATGATTACCTAATTGAGAACACAATGCATGTCTTAACAGTAAATTCTGTTAACACTCTTTTGAACTATCTCATTGAAAAACTAAAACGAACACCCTCAGCAGACATCATTCAGAAATGGATTACTGAGGAGAAACTTGAAGTCACTGATAAGAAGGTATATCCAGACAAATTAAGAAAATTCATTGGTCAGCATTTATTGAGTGCTTACTACTATATTATGGATATGCTATTTTCTGTGCCTTGAAAAAATGGGAGGAATGCTTAGCGGGTTTTATAGTATAGCCAGAGCCTACTATACACATATGAAATGGCAGAATAAAAATCAGCGTATCAACAAATACTTTAACAGAGAAAGCACTCACTGTGCTGAGTATTGCTCTTTCTCTCACAGGAATTTGCTAAAGGTTATTTCATGTGTTCATTCAATAGAGATTCCTTAAATACCTACTGTGTACCAATCCCTACACTGGGTGTTGTGTATATAGTGATGAAAAGCATAGACAGGATTCTTGCTCCCAAGAAACTTATAGTTTGGGGGCCATCATGGGCATGAACTGGCAGGGAGAAGCAGCTGAGGTGCTATAAATGGAAGAAATGAGAAAAAGCACATCATGAAGCAAACCTTTGTGCTGTGAGTGGATACCTTCTTGGGAGGAAGTTGTTCTTAGAGCCACAGAGTTATCGAGATGTTTGAGATGAAATAATACAAATTCTTGCAGTGTATTCTAGTATAGCTAATTATCTCATACTACATTTCCCAACTCCATCCTGCATAACAATTTCATGCCAGCTACCTAATAATATTGCAAAACATGATTATTCGTTTCATCAAGCTTCCTACCTCCAAGTCTCAACTTCCTCTCCAGGAAAATCAACTGTGCAGTTTCAAGGACTGATATTCTTTGCTATAGTTTCCCTTTTTCTCCAAAAGTTGTATGTTAATTGCATACTCCTTTTCATTACTTCCTATTCTCAATTCCTCTTTTTTTCTACATACTGTTACATCTTAAAAGTAATATTCATTTTTTTTGTAATTGTAAAAGTAATATATGCCATGCAGAAAATTTGAAAAACACCAAAATGTACAAAGAAGAGCATCCTTTGCTATCCAAAGATAACTATTTCCAAGGGGGAAATAAGGTATAATACTTTACTTACTGCTTAATCACCTGTTTTTTCCACTCAGCAATGTTTTGTGAAAAATCTCCCAAGTTAATATGTATTTTTCATGTAATATTCTCATGTAGAAATATACTATATACTAATATCTTGTAAATATTAGTAAATAATTTTCTACTATTGATCACTTTCTCACTACAAATAATGTTGCAAAGAACATCCTTGTCTATACGTGTTTCAGACACCTCTGATTTTTCCCTTAGATTCTAAGGCTTAGAAGAAAGTCCTAGCTGTGGAATTGTTGGGTCACAAATATGCTCACTTGTTAAGGCTTTGATACTAATGCATAACTCTCCTGTGGCGGGCTGGCAGGGCCATGGCATACTCAGCCCCAGGGCACCTTATGTGCCGCGCCAGCTCAGCCAGGTTCAGTGACCCTGAGTGAGGGCGGCTGAAAGGCTTAGAAAAGACAGACAAGAGAATGAAAGCTGGTCTCAGTGGGATGCTGCTCCCTCATGGAGAGACAGCACCACAGACTATAAGCCGTGTCTTTATTTTATAGCCAGATGCCACGAGGCAAAGTAAGGGCATGGTCAAGATGTTTACAGCATTCTCATGGGTTTCAATCCTACTCAATTACGTGCACCTGATCAAGCTTTGTTTACTTGCAGCCTATATCACTTAGGCACTTGGGGCCACGTGTTCAGACCATAGGTTCAAGCTTACAACTATAGCTGTTGGCTATAATTGTGCTGGGAAGGCTCTGCCCTCCAGGCTGGGACTTGCACGTGGCCACGAGAGGACTGTGCTCTCTCATTAGTCCGAGGCTTGAACCTGTCCAAACACTGTAGCCCCGCCCCACAGTCTCCAGAAAATTTTGTGCCCATTTACAAACTTCCTAGCAATATTTGAGAAAGAGCATTACCCATGTGCATACTAGATAGTATCATTCATTTTCATCTTTGTTAATCTGATGGATGTAAAGTAGTATATCACTGCTTTTAAATGTTATATTCCTTTAATTGCTGCCCCAGTGCAGGGATAAGAGCATAGGCGTGGTGATCAGAAAGACATGGGTCTGCCACTTACTAAGCAATGTGTCCTTCTCCAGATTCTGTTTTCTCAGGGGAATACAATGATACCTGCTACATATGATTGGTATGGGATTTACATGAATACTTAGCATTTCCTGACACACAGTAAACGCTCAATAAATGTCATTACTGAATAAATTATCTTCAGGAAGAGAAGGGGGACATTGATTGATCATTTGTACTAGTACATTACTATTATGTATTAATTATATCATACTAGAGGCCTGATGCATGAAATTTGTGCAAGGGGCTTGGCCCTTGCAGCCCCTTGCAGCCTCAGAAGGTCATCTGGATGCTCGTTCTGCTGTTCGGTCTAATTAGCATATCAGCTCCTTATTATATAGGATTAGTATACGTTTCTACTGAGTATATCAAGTAGATTTCTATTTAAATATTACTAACCTTCTATCTGCTATATACATTTTTCAGTTCCTTATTTTCCGCTCCATCTTGTTGATCTTATTTCTTCAAGGAGTTTTACAGTGTTGTCTAGTTTTTCGATATCAGCCTTTATTTTTTAATTTCTGCGGTAATATTCTTTGAAAGACATGCCAACATTGTAAAATCAGCTAATGTATAAGCTTACATTTGCGTGCCTCTTGTAGTAGACAAGTTTTCTATCTTACACCTTGGTGCTTGTATCTCTATAACACCGCGAATGTGTTCGTTTCAGGTGGTTCCTGGGATGGAAAAGCAGGAAGAAGACGAGTCTCTCATCCCCATGTTCCTCACAGAACTGATCTTGACAGTGGAGTCACTACTGTTTGAGCCTTCTCTGGAAGACTTTCTGGTGTGTTTATCCAGATAACATCATCTAAAAGTTTAACACCTTTTCTTTAACTTGAGACAGATTTAAAAGTTTTGTAGGGACACCATCAAGAGAACCTACAAGTTCTAAACAAAATTTAGAATTCATTATAGGCATCTCTCAAGAGGAGTTCAAGAAATCACTCTGTTGCAAGTACCATTTTTTAAATCTTTTAAAGCATGCTGCATCTGAGAAAATTTTGCTATTTTAGTTCTCAATTGCTGTGAAATACATTACCACAAGTTTGGCAGCTTTTTAAAAAGCAAGCATTTGCTATCTCGCAGTTCCTGTGTTCATGGGTCCAGGCACTGCTTTGCTTCTACTCTGCCTCAGGACCTCCCCAGGCTGCCATTGACTGGGATGAGGCCTCCTCAGAGGTTCATCTGGAAACAGATCCACTTCCAAGCTCCCTCAGGTGGTTAGAAAAATTCATCTCTATGCAGCTGTGGGACTGAGGTCCCTTTTTTCTTGAGGAATGTCAGCTGGGAACCACTTTAGGTCCTAGAAACCTTGAGTAGTTTTTCGACCCGTGGCAAACTCTGTAAGCAGTTTACAATATGGGTCTTTGCTTCATCAAGACCGGCCGGGGACTCTCCTTCAGGAAGGGCCTCATTGCTCTTTTAAGGGCTTTCATTTGATTCAGTCAGATCTACCCAGCATAGTCACCTTCTGATTAACTCAAAGGCAACTGAATTGGGATCTTAATCACATCTGCAAAATCCCTTCAAGTTTCCATATAATGTAACCTAATCAATGGGGTGGCAGTCCATCGGATGCACAGGTCCCTCCCATACCCACGAGAGGAGCATCCAGGGCATGTACACCAGATGGAGGGAACCTTCACAGCCACCTTGGACTTCTGCCTTCCACCTTTTGTACATGCGTCAATTAGTAAACCAATAAGAGTCTATATTTTCTGTCCTTAGCTGGTATACTGTGGTGCAGAAACACTAGTAATCTGGCACTCTAGAGATTCCAATCTTCACTTTGCAATTAGTAAGCTCTTTGCCCTTGGGAAACCACATGCCTCTTCAGGGTTCAGTTTATGCATCTGTAAAATGAGAAGGTAGATGAGTTTTAAGGTTGTGTCCAACACCAGCAGTCTGTGATTCTGTAATTTATCAGTTGGACCATTGCAGGATATTTGCAGGGAGAAGCAGACTGCTGAGGTCTCTGTGGTTGGGGCCTTGCTCAGGAGTTCACACACAGAGAGGCACTGGGCTCTCATGTCTCTGGGCCAGAAGATTCGTGTCCTTCACATGAAAGGCAGATGCCCTTGTGTAGCAAATGACACCAGAAGGGTCTCTCCAACAGCAGCTGGCTGTTGTCTGTTAGCCTCAAGTGACAGGCCTTGAAAAACCTGGATACTCTCCCTATTTCTTTTTTATTTTTATTTTATTTTATTTTCAATCTTTATTGTTGAGATTATTACAGATGCCCCTCTTTCCCCCCCCCCTCATAGCTCCTCTCCACCCAGTTTTCACCCCACCCCAGGCCCTCGTCACCCTATTGTCTGTGTCCATAGTAATGCATACATGCATATAAGATTTTTGTCTAATCTCTTCCTGCACCCCTCACACCCCCTTCCCTCTGAGAATTATCAGTCTGTTCCATTCCCATGCCCCTGATTCTATTCCATTGACCAGTTTATTCTGTTCATCAGGTTTTTTATTCACTTGATTTTTAGATTCACTTGTTGATAGATATGTATTTGTTGTCACTTGGTTGTTCATAATTTTTTTATCTTTACCTTTTTCTTCTTCTTCCTCTTCTTAAAGAATACCCTTCAGCATTTTGTATATTACTGGTTTGATGATGATGAACTTCTTTTGCTTTTTCTTGTCTGTGAAGCACTTTATGTGACCTTCAATTGTAAATGATAACTTTGCTAGGTAGAGTAATCTTGGTTGTAGGTTCTTGCTATTCATCACTTTGTAGATTTCTTGCCACTCCCTTCTGGCCTGCATCATTTCTGTTGAGAAGTCAGCTGACAGTCGTATGGGTACTCCCTTGTAGGTAACTAATTGTTTTTCTCTTGCTGCTTTTAAGATACTCTCTTTGTCTTTGCCCTTGGCATTTTAATTATGATGTATCTTGGTGTGGTCCTCTTTGGATTCCTCTTGTTTGGGGTTCTCTGTGTTTCCTGGACTTGTAAGTCTATTTCTTTCACCAGGTAGGGGAAGTTTTCTGTCATTCTTTCTTCAAATAGGTTTTCAATATCTTGCTCTCTCACATCTCTGGCACCCCCATAATTCGGATGTTGGTACGCTTGAAATTTTCCCAGAGGCTCTTTACACTATTCTCATATTTTCGGATTCTTTTTTCTTTTTGCTCTTCTGGTTGGGTGTTCTTTGCTTCTTTGTATTTCAAATCATTGACTTGATTCTCAGGATCCTCTAGTCTACTGTTGAATTCCTGTATATTATTCTTTATTTCAGTCAATGTATGCTTAATTTCTGACTGGTCCTTTTCCTTTTTTTTTTTTTTTTTTTTTTTTTTGGCATTCTCACTAAGATCTTTTAAGGTCTCACTAATTTCTCAGAGGTTTCTAGAAGTTTCTTGAGTAACCTTTTAACTGTGGTTTTGAACTCTATATCCAATAATTTGCTTTCTTTCATTTGTGACATGTTTCTTTGTCTCCGCATTTTGGCTGCTTCCCTGTGTTTGTTTCTGTATATTGGGTAGCTGCTAAGTCTCCTTGAATTGATAGAGTGGCCTTTTGTATAGTAAGTGTCCTATAGGACTCAGTGGCTCAGCCTCCCCAATCACCTGAGGTGGACACTCTTGGTGCACCCCTTTGTGGGCTGTGTGCACAGTTTTGTTGTAGTTGAGCCTTGATTGCTATTGGCGTCACTGGGAGGAATTGACCTCCAGGCCAATTGGCTGTGGGGACCAGCTGCAACTACAGTGGGAGAGCTGCTGTGCAGGAGACACCCTTATGGGGCCTGACTTGCTTCAGAAGGGATTTGGTGCTCACTGAGTCTGCCCTTTGAGTGTGTCGCTTATGGATGTGAAGAGTTATGATATGGTCTCACACTGAGCACTGGGTACACGGGCTCTTAGGTCTCCAGGGAGGTACAAAGTCAGCCACTACCTGGGGCCACCCAACAGGAGGTATAGAGAGATCTGAAGATTCCTCCTCTTTGTATTGGGTTTGGAAGTGCCCAGGGGAGGCCCAGCTGTGAAGCAAGGCAGCCTGGTGCTGGTGCCAGTCTTGGGCCTTTTATTAATAGCTTTGGGGCTCCCTGACCAGCTGCAGCTTGTTTGACAGGTTTTAGGCTGAGAAAGGACAGGCTATTTATGTGCAAAAGTTGCTGTATACAGTTTGGGTGGGACGAGGTCTCAGGGAATCACCAGGGTGGAGCAAACAACAATCAGCCAGTCATCCCTGCACCAGGGAGGTCCCAGCACGCAAACAATAACCCCTGTGAGCACTTCCATCTGGAAGAAAACCACCCCCGAGTTCCTGCCCTGGTTCCAGACAGTCCAGTTTCTCCCCATATGTGTCTGGGTCCCCCAGAGCCTCACCCAGCACTAGAGGTCAGAGCAAGGAGGAACTTGTAAATTCAGTTCACAGTGCTGGCCTTTTAAGAGGAGCAGCTGGGTCTCTAGCAGCCTGTGTGTCACTCAGCCCCAATCGCACTAGTTTTTACAGTCCATAGTTCTTATTGCCGTAGGGACTTCTTTCCTCAGCTCTGGGACCCTGGATTGGGGGTCTGGTGTGGGGCTGGGACCCCTCACTCCTCTGGACAGTCTCCGCAGAGACAATCTCCCTCCCAATTAAAAAAGTGGCACACCTGCGTGCCAGACCAGCCTGTTTCGAGCCTCCGCACTTCCTACCAGTCTCAATGCACTTTCGTCTTTACCTCTCTAGTTGCAGTACTTCCACTTAGCCAGCTTTCCCGCAGTTCTGGATGATAGTTGTGTATTTTAGTTGTAATTTGGATGTGGTTGTGGGAGGCAGCAAGTACACAATGCTGCCTTCATGGTTCTTCCCTTTTTATTTTTTTTTAGAAATATACTCCTTATTTCTCTTTGGCCCACATGGGTATTTTTAATTCCTACCTGTGAAGTTGTAGGCCATGCTATGGACATAATCCCATGTTCACACCACATGTAAGATTTTTTTAAAAATATATTTTATTGATTTTTTACAGAGAGAAAGGGAGAGAGATAGAGAGTTAGAAACATCGATGAGCTGCCTCCTGCACGCCTCCCACTGGGGATGTGCCCACAACCCAGGTACATGCCCTTCACCGGAATCGAACCTGGGACCTTTCAGTCTGCAGGCTGACGCTCTATCCACTGAGCCAAACCGGTTTCGGCAAGATTTTACTTTGTGTAACCCCAAACTAGCCAATAGCCATGTAAACAGGACTATCACTCATGAATTTTCTAAATTATTTTACTATCATTTTGGTCATTAGTTTTAACGTGCATCCCCATCTAGTTT
The DNA here is from genome assembly GCA_026230045.1 of Corynorhinus townsendii. Taxonomy (NCBI): domain Eukaryota; kingdom Metazoa; phylum Chordata; class Mammalia; order Chiroptera; family Vespertilionidae; genus Corynorhinus; species Corynorhinus townsendii. The sequence goes on along the minus strand of JAPDVU010000007.1, from coordinate 113,953,294 downwards.
CCCAAACACAGGCAGAGCTTAGTCTAAAGGAAAATTATAAACCTAAGTCTTTACATCTGACATTGTTCTTGCTTGAGTTATCTATAGCTTCCTATATTCCAATATTTTTCAATTATTTTCCTTCCTGTTGTGTTTGACTATATATTGCTTCCACCTCTGTCTGGAAATACACTTCACACTTTTCTATAATTTCTCTTGTATTTTTTTCTTTCAGTCCTTTTCTTTAGAATCTTTTTTTTTTTTTTGTCTGACCTTTGATTGTTTCTATCCTGAAAGGCTTCCTCCTCTTCACATGCTATGTATTCTCTGTGTGGATGCCTATTGTTCTAACTACTACTTATAGAATGGAGATTTGTAAATAATATTTCCAGCCAGTACTTTTCTTCCAGACTAAGATCTGGAAATCTCCACAATTAACTCCAACTCACCAAAATAAATTGAACTTATAACTTCTTCCAAAACTTGCTCCTTCTTACATACCTCCATCTTAATGAAAGGCATTACCCAGATGCTCAAGTCAGCAATCAGAAATCTTCCTAGTTTCCCTCTTACCTCTTTGAGATCAACTTACTGAGTCCTGTGTGCTCATCATTACTTGAAGTCCCTCTCAGTGGGAACTTCATCATCTCTCACCTAGCCTGCTGTAATAGTCTTTTCTGATCTACCTGCCTCTCTTCCTTCTAATGCATTTTCTACATTGCTGACAGTAAGATTATTTTATAGGCACATTTGATCATGTCACTTAAAATTAAAATTTCTCCATTGCCTATGGTATCATTTTTCAAAGGATGCTCTGTAAGGTGTTGATAGGCATCCTAGGAGAAAGGGGGTTGTGATATGCCTCAGAATATTAAAGATCCTTTTCAGCAGATCCAGAGGAGAATCCTGTTTAACCCAAGATTTCTTCCCAAATTTACTTGGCAACCCTTTTTATCCATAGGGTTGTCCCTGGTCACAACCTGGGGAGTGCTGGCTTAGAAGGGATCAACTTCATCATGTCCTGTTTCTCCAATTAAATGACTTAAGGCACCCAACCCTGCCAGCCCCTTCAGGACTCACACACAATGACTTACAAGGATTGTCCTCCTGTCTTGTACACTTCACAAGCCCCTGATTATTTATTTATTTTATTTAGTAAGTTTATTTGGTAGACATTGGTACCTGCTTATTTTTTAAGATTATTTCAAGAAGTACCTTTTCTTTACCTCGTTTTCTCTAGTTAGATTTTGCATTTATTATAAATTATATATATAAATTGGCTAAGGGACCTGCCAACCAGCCAACAGGCTGGTAGCTATGATGTGCACTGACCACCAGGGGGCAGATGCTCAACATAGGAGCTGAGTGAAAGCAACTTTGCAGAGTGCCCTCTTACACTCCGGGACCCCTCGGGGGATGTTGGACTGCCAGTTTCAGCCCAATCCTCACAGGCCAGGCCAGGGGACCCCACTGCCGGAGGGACCCCACTCACAGACACTGGGGAGGGACTGCGGGAGGTTGCGCTGCTAGCAATTCTCAACCTTTGGGTCATGACCCACAGGTTAGGAGCTGCTGCTGTAGAGCCTAAGACCATCGGAAAACACACATATTTACATTATGATTCGTTAACAGTAGCAAAATTACTGTTATGAAGTAGCAACGAAAATAATTTTATGGTTGGGGGTCACCACAACATGAGGAACTGTATTAAAGGGTTGCAGCATTAGGAAAGTTGAGAACCACTGCTCTAGAGCATGTCCAGCCCATCTCGCCCAGTCCCACTCCACCAGCCACCTTCTAATTAATGTTCTTTCAATGTGCATGAATCTGTGCATCAGGCTTCTAGTAAATTAATAAATGCTCATTGAAGTGAATTTGACAAACACAAAAATGATTATTAAAATGATCTAGAATTCCGTATGTCAGAAATAGGAATAATCCTTTAACATTTTTATATTTTCCCCACTTTTGTTTCACTGATATACCAACACACCTAACTTACCATGAGATTTTATAAATACATTTTTAAATAGAATATTACATATCCATTTTATCCTGCACTCTGTCTTCTTTAAACTTAACATTTATCATAAGCTTTTCCCCATATCATTGATTAATCTTTGGAGACACCAGGTTGAAGGGATCTCTAATTTTCCATTGTATAAAATTATTACAGTCTAACTATACTCCTATTTTTGAACACTTAGGTATTTCATTAATAAGTTTTTATTGTAAGTAATACTGCAGTGAGTGTTCTTGCACATGAATCTTTATTTACATATCTATTTTTTCCACTTAGGATAGATTTTTATAATGGAAATAACTACTCAAAGAGTATAAACTTTAACCCACCCTTTAAACTTACTCTGATTTTCTTTGGCATACTTTGACCTGCCTTCCCTTATGACTTTGCTGTGTTTTGTTCATACTTCAAATATAGAATTCATCATATGTGTTATAATTTTTATTCACTTCTCTCTCAATTAGAAAATATATTTCCTGAAGGTAGGGGTTGTGTCTTCTGATTTCTCATATACTTAGAATCAACACAGTATCTGGCATGGTTCAATTAGTTATTCTTACTTATTTTAGCATTTCAGAAAATTCAAATTAATTCATAAATATAACCATGTATGTGTTTACATTTATGTTTCTTCTTTCCTCTCTAACAGTGTGGTATTTCAGGTGCAATTAATCAGTTTCAAAACACCGTGTTATCAGTTCCTAATCTCGTGCCTGACACGTATTTTGAAGCTTTCACCCAGCCTTATATTAACAACAAACTTGAAGAAAAAACTTGTGGATTAGGTCCAAGCTTGTCGTCAGTATTTGATGATGACAAGAATTTTCACACAATTATCTTTCAAATAAAGGTATATTTACTTTTACTGAAACTCATATTTAAGAAATTAAGCAATATATTTTCTTTCTTTCTTATTTTTGAATTGAATGCTACTTAATCTCTAAATGGTAAACTGTTTCTTTATAAAGTCTTAGTTAGCCCTAGCCGGTTTGCTCAGTGGATAGAGCATCAGCCTGTGGACCAAAGGGTCCCGGGTTCAATTCTGGTCAAGGGCACTGCTGTACTTTGGTTGCAGGCTCCTCCCCAGCCCAGGCCCTGGTCAGGGCTTGTGCCCCTCACATGTCTTTCCCTCTCCCTACCACTCTCCCTAAAAGTCAATGGAAAAATATCTTCAGATGAGGATTAACAAAATAAATAAGCAAATAAATAAATAGTCCTGGTTGATCAGAACACTGACAACAGGAAAAGGAATTAAAAATGCAAGATATTTGAGACAACATCACTTCTGGGGTAGAAAATGAGGTTAAAAAAGAACAAAAAAGGAACAAAAGGAAACACTTTTGTCATACAGGAGATGCAATCCTATATAATAAAGTGCTAGTATGCTAATTAGACCGAACAGCCGAACGTCCTTCCGGATGACCTTCCAGACGAAGCCGGGGCTGTGAGGGCCAGCCGAGGCTGTGAGGGGCTGTGAGGGCCGAGCCCCTTGCACGAATTTCATGCATCGGGCCCCTAGTAAAACATAAATGGAGCATAAATAGAGACACATGAGCCATCATAGAAATAGGCAGGTACCTCCAATACATACTAAAATGTGTAGGGGAAAGTATGATGAGAAACAGGATATTCTCTCGAAATACCTCTGCATAAGATATTTATTGACTTCAAGAGGGAAAACAGTAAGTTTGCAGTGATAAAGACTGACAGACACCACCTTAACCGACATGTTAACATCACCAGTAGTGCAACAAATGGATGTTATGTCTCTTTTGACATGATGCACTGAAAACTCCTGTTACTTCTGTGGTATTACTGCCAAAATGTGCAACTGAATCTTAGCACTAAGAAGTATAAAGCACACATACAAATGAGATACATTTTTCAAAAATGAAAGACAAATAAAGATTGAGGAATTGTTCCAGATTAAAGGAAATCAAAAGATATAACAAGATAATAAAGATGATCCTGGATAGGACAGTGAACCAGAAAAAAATTATTTTTCCTATGAAAGACATTTTTGGAACAAATAGCAAAATTTGTATAAGGTCTGTAATTAGATAATAGAATTCATGTTAATGTTAATTTCTTGATTTGGATTATTGTACTATGCTCATGTAAGAAGACATCCTTGTGTTTAGTAAATACATCTAAAATATTTAAGGGTAAAAGTCTCTCATGTCATCACCTTTCTCCCAGATGGTTCATAGTAAAATAATATACATAGAGAATGATAAAGCAAATATGATAAGGAATTTTAGGGAATTTTGGTGACAGATATATGGAATTCTTTGTACTGTTCCAGCAATGTGAATGTGAAATTATTTCAGAATACAAAGGTTTCAAATCATATTTTGAACATGTTGTTATGACCTGTATGATCACAAATCAGAGATACTATTAAGTAAGCTCAAAGGAAACACCAAGTTTGACATGGTTTCTTCCTCTCAATTATTAAAAAAATAGATATTTATTTATTTATTTATTTTTATTGATTTCAGAGAGAAGGGGAAAGTGGGAGAAAGCGGTAGAAACATCAATGATGAGAGGGAATCATTGATCAGCTGCCTTCTGCATGCCCCACACTGGGGATTGAGCCCTCAACCCAGGCATGTACCCTGACCAGGAATTGAACTGTGACCTGGTCAGGCCTTCCTCTCAATTTTTAACATAAAGAAATAAACAGTAGAAAGAGTGTAGAAGAATAGATAAGAGCTTATTAAAAGGAAATAAATGATCAAATAGCTAAATGTAACCATATAGGGTGCGTGCTCTTTTATGTCATTAAACTTTCTACTACTAGCCATTCTCCATAAAGTATGACTAGCCTGGGTATGTTGGGAATGAGCAATTCCATTGATCACCTCTAGTTTTCCCTGGGACAAATTGTAGTCATTTGCCGAAAGTCTTGGTAGAAAAAATAAGGGAAGGCTATGGAGGGTAGCCAGGGAGTCATGGACCAAGACTAACTGCCTTTCACAGGCATTGAACTATGATAATATATACTGACACAGGTAATAAGGGACTGAATGATGGGAAATTATTGTTTTGATTTGAAAAAAAATTTGTAGGGAAGAGGAGGTTGTAGCCAAAATTAAGTGAAGGAAAGGATTTTATTAGGAGAAATTATGAAAGACGTTTTGGAAAAAGCCTTGCCACTACAGAGGATTTCATAGTAAGATTAAGCAATTCATTCTATAGATATGCTGAACACTTTTGTCTTTGCTCAAAAACGCTTCAACTGAGACATAACATTTGCAATTTGGAAACAGACATTGTCTCTTCCCATAGGATTATTAGTGATGTGTAAGTTCACCGTGAAGCTAAAAAATTACAAGTTTGCTTTCTTTCAATCATAAGGAACAATTCTTCAAAAGTCGGATTTGAAGATTTTTAAAAATTTTAACTTCGTAACAGACTCGTTTACTGCTACTCCTAGACCTGTAGGTTGGCATCTTCCCTCACTTACGTATCCCAGTTCAAAGCATACTGTTGGACCCAGCGCAGGCATTTGTATTTGTTTGTTTATTTACATTGAATTGAATTCTGCTCAGGAAAAATAAAATTGTATTTGTCTGTTTATTTATAACATTTAGGAAACCATAAAGGCAGCATTTGAATCTGCCCAATTATATGCAGCTACATTTGAAAAGTTCCAGTTATTCTTCAGGGAAAATGAAAGTCTTGACTTAGAAGCACTTAAACTTCAGGAACCTGGTAACTTTTCTAATTTTCCTTACTAATTATTTTTGATAGGGACATCGAGGTTTACTAGTATAGTCTTCTAGGTTTGTTTGTTGGTGAGTGGTGTTTTCCTGGCATTTCAGCACATGAAATAGGCTGAACCCAAGGAACCAATTCCAGTCACTTAGAGCTTCTATTCAGTCTTGAGCCCAAGGCCTCCCAGTCTCCTGCTGCCACATCTTCACATTGGACAACTTTAATCCTTCAAGTTCCCATCTGGATGAGATCATCAGACTCCCAGGTTTCCCTTCATCTAGTCCTGCCTTGGTTCATCCATCCTGTCCCAGTCCTGGAACCAGAGTCTCACAGGCACTGTCTGTTGGCTGGGACTTTGGAGTAGCTTGGCGTGGGCTCCTGAATGCTGTGTTTCTCCTACTTTTGGAAACTCCGGTAATTCCTAAACCTCTAAACCCAGTTGTTTGCTAGAGACTAATAGAAGGTAACTTTGCCCCTTAGATAGCAGGCCTCGCCTGTTGTCATAATCCCTCAAAATACTGTAACATTGCCTTGCACATATTATAAATAATTAATAAATGTCTGTTTGAGTGAACTTTGCACCAGAGTGTCCCCTGAACAACCCCAGAAGATGATCAGGGGGCAGGTTCTGGCTTCCTGACATTGTCAGCTATATCTTACCACTGCGTTTCTGTAAGTCAGTGTTTACTCATAACTTCTGTACTTGCTAAGCACTAATGACTTGCTAGATACTGTGCTATGTGATTTTTTGGGAATCTCATGTAATCCTTACAGTTCTATGAGGTGAGTATTGGTATTCTCATTTTATGAATAAAGAAATTGAGACATATAGAGATAAGCCTGCAAAATTGCACAGTGAGTAAGTGGTTTGGAAACACTTTTCTCCAACTTGAAAGCTTGTGTGCTTAATCACTGTACATCCTATCTGTCAATCTCAAAAAGAGATAGAAAATAAATCTTATTTCTCTTCTATCAGCTTTGCTCTTCTGTTTCTCTTTGGCTGTGTGACATGGTCAAAGAGAAACATGGTTATTAGGTCAATAACCTTATTGATCTCAATTTCTTTATGTATGAAATGAGAGTTATTGCACCAAACTGGTGTTTCCCAAGCTGGTATTTCTTGGAACACTATCAGAAAGGATATTTACATGATACCATGTAAAAAGACTCTGTGTTTGCCCTGGCCAGGTGGCTCGGTTAGTTGGAGCATCATCCTGTACACCAAAAGGTTACAGGTTCAATTCCTAGTCAGGGCACATACCTAGGTTACAGGTTCAATCTCCTGACAGGGTGCTTGTGGAAGGCAGCCAATCGATGTTTCTCTCTTACATAACTGTTTCTCTCTCTCCTCTCTGCCTCTCTCTCTCTCTCAAATCAATAAACATATCCTCGGGTGAGGATTAAAAATAAAAGACTGTGTTCAAATAAGTTTGGAAAACACTAGACTAAGCAACATATTAACTTGAGAGGGTGCAGGATTTTGAAAGGCAAGCAGAGTAGTTTAGTACTGTATGTCTGTTAGGAAAGGTTGTGTTTGACCAATAGCATGATAAAAGTATATTCAAGGGTAACTGGGCTTCCACTGGTTTCAGGTGGACTGGGGAAGGGAGGAAATGGAGGCAGGAAGATCATCAAAACCCAACTGTAGCACATGGCAGATGCAAGCTGGCAAAGGCCCTGACCATGATATGCGAGCAGGTTGGCAGAGGCAGTGTGAAGAGGAACGGAGAAAACTTTAGCTATGCTTGATCTCTTGTGGCTCAAGCTTTTATTGTTAAGTAGAGGCCTGGTGCATGAAATTCGTGCACGGGGGGTGTCCCTTCAGCCCAGCCTGCATCCTCTCCAATCCAGGACCCCTTGGGGGATGTCCGACTGCCGGTTTAGGCCTGATCCCAAATCCCCGGGATTGTGCCTAAACCGGCAGTCAGACATCCTTCTCACAATCCTAGACCGCTGACTTCTAATTGCTCACCTGCCTGCCTGCCTGATCGCCCCTAACTGCCCCCCTGCTGACCTGGTCGCTCCTAACTGCCCCCCCCCCGACCACCGCTGGTCTGGTCACCCCTTACTGGGTCGCCCCCAACTGCCCCCCCTCTGCCAACCTGGTCGCCCCTAATTGCCCCCAATTACCACACCCCACACCCCCGCCAGCCTGGTTGCCCCATGCAGCCTGCTGTTCAGTCGTTTGGTCGTCTCTCACTAACCCCCCTGCCAGCCTGGTTGTAGGCAGCCATCTTGTGAGGGCATGATGGTCAATTTGCATATTACTTCTTCATTATATAGGATAGCCTCAAAATGCATTCATTTGTGGAGAACCCAATTTTAAATCAACCTTACTCTAGAATCTAGTCCATTCCAGACTAGATCCTCTACTGCAATTATATTATTTTCATCTGCCATCTCTTAATAGGATCTGGGAACATATTTACATACTTAATTGTTACTTTAAAACATTTAATTGTTACATATTAGTTTTTTATTACAAGAATAAAATATAAAGAATTATGAGTTAACATGTTAAAGTTACACAAAGAAGCTTACATATGAATAACATAAATACATATGTATATTTATTAATGCAATGATTTTTAATATGTCACAACAATCCTTCATAATCTAATATAATGTGTTGCTTTATATGAATTATTTTATGTAGATGTTAAGTTCTTCAGTGAACAACTGGAAAAGTATCACAGACAGCACAAGGACGCTTTAGCCCTAAGACCCACCAGAAATGTAGGCTTGCTGCTCATTGACACTAAGCTGCTAAAGGAAAAACTAATTCCATCACCTTTGCGATGTTTGGAGGTAACTATGAACTAGGAAAAATTTTAATTATGGCCTCTACAATTATTTTATGGTTCCTACTGCAAATAAACTGTATTTTCTAGTATTGCCAATATTTAAAGTTAATGTAAGTCTACTGGGCATTCTTAATTTCTAGGAAAAGTTCCATATTCTGCTTCCTGTTCCAAGCACAGTCAGCTTTCAGATGAGGAAAGGAGGGGACTGCAAGCCTCAGACTAGCCTCTTACTCTTACATCCTTTTTCCTTTGTTGGAGTATTTCAAGGTTTCTTAGTGTCACGTTCTGATGGGAATGCTTCTTCATTCGAGGATACTGAGATCACACTTTGGAGATCATTTCCTGATCTGAAACTGTCCTTAAAGATCTGGTTATATTTTGGTACTTTTGTAGCTCACAGGGTCAGTCCAGCTGGTTTTTACAGTTTATGAGAACACAGCTGTGACTATTGGCTTAGGTGTAGTATAGCCTGTGGGTGCTTTCTCACTACAAGGACAAAGCCAAGTAGTTGTGACAGAGACTGTATGTCCTGCAAATCTAAAACATTTACTATCTGGCCCTTACAGGAAACTTCTGAGCCTTTTATAAAAGACGGCTCAGAAGTGCTGGTACCTGTTCTGTCATTGTAATTAGTTGTATGGGCTTTCTTCTAGAGTAGTGGTCGGCAAACTTCGGCTTTCTTCTAGAGCAGTGGTCAGCAAACTGGGCTTTCTTCTAGAGCAGTGTTGACTAATGAGTTTGCCAACCACTGGGATAGGGGCTTAATCACAAGGAACAACAACAGCCTGTAATTATTGGAATCGAGAGTCTAGGTCAGTGGTTGGCAAACTCATTAGTCAACGGCTCACGAGCCGCAGTTTGCCAACTACTGTTATAGGCTATGCAGCTTTTAAAACAAAACAAAACAAAAAAAACACCAGGGAGAATATGCATCAGAGAGGTTTGATCTAGTGACTCAATGGTGTTACCAAGAATCCGTTTCTTTTCATTGCCTTTACTGAGCCTCCTGATGTACCAGCTTCGTCATAAAGCTAACATTTCCTCACATTTGTGACTTGGTTGTGAAAAGCTCCACAAGCTCATTATTTCTTTGTTTCTGTACAGAGACAGAAAGAAAGAGAGATTGGGATGCTGAGCATACATTTCTCTCAGCCTTAAACAGTAGTACTGGACCTCTCTCTAATTGAATCAAGTAAGATCAGAGATCCACCCTTACCCAACCACACTGGCCAACAGAAGCCAGCCTCCTGTGTGCCTAGTGATCAGTCAGCCTCCACCTTTGTTTCTGAAGGAGAAATTGATCAATTTTTCCCCAAACCACATGGCTACCACCCAGCATGAAAGAAGCAGAATTGATGCTGGGGAGGACATGACAGGGTCACCACACAGGGCAAAGTAACAGAAAGGGTGTGTACAAGAGCTCAGAAAGTTTAGGCAAACTTTTAAATAAGTTGTGTAATCTAGTTTGTTCTGAAAATGATCTTCCTCTTGGTTCATTTACCTGGCAGGGATTTAATGTGAAAGAAAAAGGGTCCCTTTATATACACAGCTGCTTCTAATACTTGCTGATTGAACAGATGTTCAGTTAGGGTTGACCTACAATGTATAGTAAAATGAAAATATAATCAAGCAGTTATTATTTATATTTTCTTTTTCTTCCGTAGGTGCTAAATTATATGCTTCCTTGTCAAAGCAAGCAAAAAGTGGATGCCATTATCTCTGAGGCACAAGATGCAGAGTACAAACTTGAATTTGTTCCATCAACCACCATAGAATTTGTTAACAGCTTAATATTTCTTGATGAAATTCAAGAAAGGGTGAGTTGAGTCATACAACTCATTATTGCAGTTCTTGTGATAGGTAATGACAGATAAAAGAAACTGAGGGATTGAAGCTCAAGAAACAGCTGTGGAAATATCAGAACACTTTCAGACAAAGTAAGCAGATGCCCTACACACAACAGCAACGGCAGCTAACCCTGCTCAGACTCCTACTACTGGTCAGACATGGTAGTGCATTTTTCACAGACATTACATTTTTAATCCTCACAAAAATGTAAGAAGTGGAGATCATTTTTATTCTGCAGATGTGGAAATAAGGAGTAAAATAGATTATGTTGTAGGTTTGATCCCTACCCCCCAGTCAGGGAGCCATGCGGAGGCAACCAATTGATATGTCTCTCTCACATCAGTCTCTCTCTCTCTCTCTCTCCGCCCCCCCCCCCATTCCTTCCACTCTCTCTAAAAATCAATGGAAAAAATATCCTTGGGTGAGGATTAACAACCTCCCCCAAAAAAGGACAGGAATTAGGAACTAGTACAGCCTAGGGAAACCAGAAAGCCTCTCTCTTTCCATCTCTCATCACTGCTCCTCCCTAGAACCCCAGAGCAGTATTTCTCAAAGGGTGGTCCCCAAACCAGCAGCAGCAGTAGCAATGGGAACTTACTAGAAGTGCCTATTCCTCAGCCCCACCTTAGACCTCTGAATCAGAAACTTGGAGGAGGGGCTCAACAATCTGTTTTAACAAGCTTTCCAAGGTGATGGTAATGCAAGCAAAAGGCCGAGAACCAGTTCTCTGAAAGCCTCTCTCTGCAATCTTCTCCACGTGGAAGCAAATGGCCTCTGCCCACAGCTACAGTCTAACTCTTCCGACATTCAAGAGAGAGGTCAGACTGATGTCAGATTGCTAGCTCCCAGTTTGATGCTGCTTGTGACCAGGAGGTTGAGTCAAGTTAGATGAACATGGCTGCTTCGTCTATAACCCTATTGCAGAGTTGGGGCAGCGGGGGGAGGTTCACTCAAAATTGGAGAGTCCCTTGCCAGAAAATTAGGAAAGACGCTGTCCACTGAAGGTGGGACATCAAGGTGAAGAGGTTTAGTAGTCAGTTAGAGGTAGAAGCAGTCTTTATTAAAGGATAGTGGGAGACTCCTCAGAGGTTAGAGGTCTGAATCTATGCAGGCAGGAACATGGCCTGTCCACAGCTCAGGGCTGGTCTGGGACAGTCACAGCTCAGCACACATGCTGGGACCTCTGATATTACAGCTGAGCTTCCTCACAGCACGCGTTGTCCCTGAAAACCTTAAATATTGGCAGAAAGGAGAAAAATAAACATGAGAATAAGGCTAACTGTGCTCAGCTTTGAGCAGCTTACCCCCTGGGCCTGATTACCTGTATTGTAACAATGACAGCAGTGATCACCCGACAGGCTTCAGCCAGTTTACCAAAAGCCTGTTTACCATGCTCTTCGTGTGCTGGCTCTCCTCAGCCTGATGTTCCCAGAGGCTGTCTGGTATTAGACAAGACCTACAAGGTATAATAGGACTCAGATTATTTAACAAGCAACCCCTGTTTCCATTCAGATTGAAACCATTGAAGATGAAGGCAATGTGGTGATTCAAATGTACAAGCTCATTGAACAGTATCAGGTTCCCACACCGCCTGAAGACTTTGCTGTCTTTGCAACCATGAAGCCATCCATTGTTGCTGTTCGGAATGCCATCGATAAATCTGTTGGTGATAGAGACGCAAGCATTAAGCAATTTTGTCTGCATTTGGGGAAAGATCTTGAAGATCTAACCAATGAAGTGAATGAAGTTAAGCTGCAAGCACAGGTAAGTTAAGGAATAATTTTTATAAAAATAATGTGTAAAGTTTGACTACTATTTTAATTGAACCATTTTGGGAGCCTATTTTATTTTAATTTGATTTAACTTCTCTTTTATATGACTTTATTCTGACCAATTAACAAGGTCTTTGAACTTCTATTTCTGAACTCTCTTCAAGTACTGAATACACTTCAGACCATTGCAAGCAAATTATATACATAATAATTGAGTTTTATTTATACTGGCTTGTACTTATTATTCTAAAATGAGTGTTTTTACAACTTGCTGGCATATTTATAGCTACTTCACAATAAGTTTTCTTAGCCACATATTCGAAAATTTCTATTTAAGAAGAGGCAGAATATCTATATTATAAAAGGCCAGTGGCCGTAACGCCATAATGACCAAACGACTGGTCACCAGGAGGTGCATTGATTGGTCTTGCACAATTTTGTGCACTAGGCCTCTAGTAAAGTAATAATGATAATTAAGAATATTTGGTTAACTTGCACTAATTTTACTATACCAAAGATACAAGGGGAATTTTTTTATAATTTAAAATAGATATCTGGGTGATTCTTAACTGACACATATATGAACATCTGATTTCATAATAATCCATTATCATTAACATTGACTAAAACTTATCACAGAAGTATAGAACCATATAAAGTTATAATCAAATCAGAATAATTGGGAAAAAGTCAATGTACATCAACAAAGAATTAGTATAATATGTTAGGGTACATGTATCCAAAGGAATACAAAACAGACATTAAAGATTACAATATACATTTAAATGTACTAACATGGGAACGTAAAAGTAGCTAACATGTATTGTGTACTTGCTATGTGTCAGGTACTAAAGTACTTTTGTATTTTCACACGGAGAAAACTGTACATACTGTAACATCTGTACAGCTCAGTGAATTATCAGAAAGAGAATATATCATGTATCTACTACTCATGTCAAGAACTCTAACATTACTGGTTCCTTTAGTGTCCCCTTTTATCACTAACCCTTTCTTCCTCTCCACATGCATCCACTACCCTGAATTCTAAACTATAAATTAGTCTTGCCTGTTTATGAACTTCAATTACATAGAATCATACAGTAATGTGTCCTTTGATTTTGTTTCATCCCTGAGATCCATCCATGTTGCTGTGTGTGAATGTAGGTTATTATCCATGTTCATTATTATATAGTGTTTCATCATATGTCACAATTTAATTATCCACTCCACCGTTGATGGACATTGGGATTGTTTGTTTTTGGCAATGATGAATAATGCTTCCAGGATCGTTTGCATGTTTTAACTCATTTAATCCTCAGATCACTGATAAAGTTTTATTATTCACATTTTTATAGAGAAGGAGACCAAGACACAAAGAGGTTAAGTAATAATAAATGGAGGAACCAGACTTCAAGTTTAATCAGTCTGCTTCCAATGATTAATGGCCTGGTTAGCTGCTGCACTATATACTGCTTTCCATACAGAGCAGGCAATAAACAGTACGGGTGATTATCCTTTGTTTAGAAACAATACCTATGTGTGTAGATGATGGGTTGCTAGAGAGAGCAGAAGTGCCAGCAAGTGCTTTATGTGTAGTGGTGCATTTTCAGAAGCATGATGCACACACACAAAAATGACAGCAGAGGCTCTCTCCAGCAAGTGCTCCTCCTACAGAGGGTTTGGAATTAACTCATTATCACTCCAGCCAAGAACTGCAGCTTCACCATTTCATCTTACTGTCCCAACTGCCACTCCTGCTGATAAACGGAATTGGCGGAAAAAACCTAAATGTGGCAATTGATAACGCAATTTATTTCCGTTTGAAATGTCTCTTTTGTTTTTATTTGGTGTCTTTAGCAAATATTTTTAACTCAAAATTGGAACTCCCTATCAAGCAGCTCTTCACCCTTGCTCCCCTCCACCTCTCACCTGCAGCTCCATAAGGGGAAATCTGCATTTCCTCCCAGTGGATGGAGGGGAGGGGTGTCCGGTCCCTGTGCTGCCCCCTGGAACACAGGGCTTTCAGTGCAGGTTGGCTGGGGCTGGTGGTCCCAAGCAGCTGTCAGTTAATGGTCCTTCCTGGTTCTTTTGGTACCATGCTAGTCCCTTCTGCTGCATTCCGCCATTCCTGCCATCGCCTGCAGTCTCAATCTGTGATTTGCTAATCCCGACATCAGATGTCCTCTGTCCAACAGTGCTTTCAGCAGTGCCCCTGCCAGAATCAAGGCCAGGAGGAGTCCACGACCCCCTGCAAGCCACTCCAAGCCACGAGGCGCCAGAGAGCCAGCCCAAGCCCCTTCCTCCTGGACATCTCCCTTTGCTTTTTCTAACCAGGAGCAGGTTGCCATTTTGAGTGCAGGACCATGCTGTATCGGGGCTGGGAGCATTGGCCTCCCCACGCCACGGCTATAACAGGTCTGATGCCTCAGTTGCCTCCAATTCTCCCAAACCTGGTTAGGTGTTTCCACTTTGTTCCTAAACTTTTCCATTCCCGTTCACGGGGTAGGGCTTCCACACACCAGGTCAGCCAGAAAACACGTCTGACCATTTATTCTTTATTTTCACTCTTCCTCCTTCTCAGAATTCAAAGGCTTTCTAGTTTGTTTATTATAAAATGAGAATTTTCCTTGTATTATAGTCTCTTCCTACTTTTCTCTATTGCACTCACCTCTTCTTATCTAAAGTCACGTTTGTGGAAGAAGTGTAGGACATGAAAGCAGATGAAGGAAAATATAGTAGGTATTATTTAAAATAATTGTTATCCCCATAGATAAGATTTTTAAAACATTTCCATACTTTTTACAATACATATGCGTTGTGTAACAATTCAGGTAAAGCCCTCATTTTACCATGTTTTATAAAAAGCAGGGTGAGAAGAGAATTCAAAAAATGTGTTTTGAAAACGTTTGTTAACTTATTGCAATGGTCTACATCAAAAAGCAGGAACCACTCATCAAAAGCTGCCTTAATTTTACAGGATCCACAGATTTTGGATATTAGTGCCGACCAAGACAAAATAAAGTCCCAACTGACTGAGCTGCAGTTAGTTCTGGATGATCTTCAGAAACGTGCATTTCAATACAAATCTTACCAGAAAAATTTCAAGGTAATGACAGCTCTACATGTGTTCTTATTTTTTTGAATTTATTTTTATTATTGGGAGTATTACAGGCGTCCCCATTTCCTCCCTTTGTCCCCCTCCACCTGGCTCCCCCTCCACCCAGGCCTTCACCTAAATATTGTCTGTGTCCAGGTGTTAGAGGCACCTCTCATGGACACGAGAGAGGTGTTACAGGACAGTCCCCTGAGCCAGTGGGAGAGGGCTGTCCCCAACCTCGATCCACATATTCTCACATAAATGAATTTATATGAGAGACCTTAACTGCATTGTGAAAAGCCAACTAATTACAGCAAATAAAGCATGCACCTTTATTGAAAAAAGGAAAAGCAAAGCAAGCAAACCTATACATCTGGCTTATGAAGCACAGACAGGCTCTCAGCTAATCTGAAGAGCAGTTGGGTGGGGGTCTGAGGGGTTATATACCCTCCTGTCTATAGGTCTCAGAATTCCTCTGCTGACTATTTTGGTACAGATTAATTCTCAAGGTCTCTCTCTCTCTCTGTTTTTTTTTTTTTTTTTTTTTAACTTTGTTGTGGCCTTCCCAGAATTCATGAGAAGCACCTGGCAATTTTTTTCTTGCCAAGCCTTGAGACTGCTGGCTTCTCTGCTTAGGAAGTAAAGCTGCCTTTCCCCCTTCCCCCTCCCCCCCCCCTTTCTGCTTCCTCCATCCCTTTCTGTATTATCACTTTAGGAAGGTTTTTAAACCATTTGCTTTGGTGCTCTGGGGAAGATAATGGCTTATTAGTCTGTTCCTAACAATTAGTTTGTTCCTACGCTGTTTGGCCTTGTTTTAATTTTCCTGTCTCAGTTTCCCTATTCCTCCTGCCCTGGAATCCTGTAACACATGGACCATGCATGGATGCATATAAGGTCTTTGGCTAGTCTCTTTCTGCCCTCCTCTGCCCTTCCCTTTGAGATCTGTCCGTCTATACGTGTTTTTAAAACATGTCCACAGAAATGACACGGATGCACAAGCACTTTAAACAGCGTTACTGTGAACATGGGACGCTCGGACACGTGTGTGCCCGGTCACTGTGCTGGAACAGTCTGACTGCCTTTCAAGAGTTTAAAGATTAGCACACTTTGGAGACAAAATACCTTTCTTATTAAAAAGTAACTGTGAATTACAAATAAACCCTCAGACCACAGACTGTAATTTCTATGTTAAAATGTAGGCAGATTTTTAAATGTGGTCAAACTACTTTCCTAAGTAATACTCAAATTTCTTACATCCATGTGTGCATTATGAGTCCATGACTATTGCCTGATTTGCCCCAGTTTGATGTGCCAATTTGATGACTGAAGAGAATTTGGCTAAGCCAGAGCATAGATGGATCCAAGAGGTTAGGTTTGAAAGACTAAAAGCTGTACCTCAAAATAAATGAAGAGACATGAGTGAGAGATACAGTTGCTCTAAACAGCTATTAGGGGAGACCAAAGTGAAAGAGAATAGAAAAGATTTCTAGGGTCAAAGCCAGGGGGGCCACCAGCAGCAAGGGAGGTGTCCTTAGTCTCCCCCAACGTGTTGGAAGAGTGCCTGGATTTCCCATGAGAATACCCCCACCTCTTCCAGACCCTGAATAGATGGCCAAAGAGTGGTCTGAGGAGCTGTCCACTCCAGAGCCCAGGGATGGTGGACCAATCTATAAAACTAGAAGCCCGGTGCATGAAATTCGTGCAGGGGTGGGGAGTGTCCCTCAGCCCAGCCTGCATCCTCTCCAATCTGGGACCCATGAGGAATGTCTGACTGCCTGTTTAGGCCCGATCCCGGTGGGCAGTTGGACATCCCTCTCACAATCCAGGACTGCTAGCTCCCAACCACTTGCCTGCCTGCCTTCCTGATTGCCCTTAATCGCTTCTGCCTTCCAGCCTGATCACCCCTTAACCATTACCTTGCCAGCCTGATCGATGCCTAACTGCTCCCCTGCCAGCCCAATTGCCCCTAACTGCCCTCCCCTGCAGGCCTGGTCACCCCTAACTGCCCTGCCCTACCGGCCCAGTCACCCCTAACTGCCCTCCCCTGAAGGCCTGGTTGCCCACAACTGCCTTCCCCTGCAGGCCTGGTTCCTCCCAACTGCCCTCCCCTACTGGCCATCTTGTGACAGCCACCTTGTGTCCACATGGGGGCAGCCATCTTTGACCACATGGTGGTGGCCACCTTATGTGTTGGAGTGATGGTCAATTTGCATATTACCTCTTTACTATATAGGATAACAAGTGTGGCACTACACGATGTGACTGGTGCAACACTTGAGGCAGCAGGTTTGTGCATGCGAGAACGAGGTTTCAGTGTTGTTCTCCGGCTGAGTTAACTGACCTACAAGATAGGTATGAAGTGAGGTATGGAAGAAATATTGCTTGATAAAAAGCTACAGCTAGCCTGGCCAGTGTGGCTCAGTGGTTGAGCATAGATTGATGAACCAGAAGGTCACAGTTCGATTCCCCATCGGAGCACATGCCTGGGTTGCGGGCTTGATCCCCGGTAGGAAGTATGCAGGAGGCAGCTGATCAATGATTCTCTCTCATCATTGATGTTTGTATCTCTTCCTCTCCCTTCCTCTCTGAAATCAATAAAAATATATATTAAAACAAAACATTACAGCTAACTGCCTGAAATAGTGGTGTGTGCCCCTCCTTCCACACTCCGTATCTATACTTGACTAATTCTATACTTGACCTCACTCCAACCTTCCTTCTGAAGCTCTCAGTCATTTGGGGGATGAGAGAGAAGGCCTATCTAGCCTGGGAAATAATTTCTAATTGTTCGTGAAGACAGGGCCAGACCCCTAATAGGCTGGCCTTGTAAAATTAGTTTGGAAGTGTTCCCACCTCTGACATTTGTGGAGGGGGCCAGGGAAGAGAAAGAAAAAAAAGGCATTAATTCATCTTTAAATGTTTGGTGGAATTCACCCAGAAAGCTGTCTATCTGGTCCTGGGCTGTTCTATGTTGAGAGGTTTTTGGTTACTGATTCAGTCATTATTGGTCTGTTTACATTTCTGTTTCTTCCTGATTCAATCTTTTTAGGTTGTATGTTTCTAGGAATTTATCTTTTTCTGATAGGTTAAACAATTAGTTGACATATTGCTTATTGACAGTAGAGTCCTATGGTCCTATAGATTTCTGTGGTATTGTCTCCTCTTTCACTTCGTTTATTTGTGTATTCTCTCCCTTTTTCCTACTCCAGCTAAAGGTTTGTCAGTTGTGTTTACCTTTACAAAAAGCCAGCTCATTGAAACTAAGAAGTTTGTTGCTTTCTAGTTTCATACCATTGTGGTTAGAAAAGATACGTGGTATGATTTCAATCTTCTTCAATTTTCTAAGATTTGTTTTGTGGCCTCTCAGTGTTTTTATGTTCATTTGTTTTCAAGACATTTTAAAATTTCTCTTTGACCCATTGGTTGTTCAGGAATTTGTTTAGTTTCCACATGTTTGTAAATTTCCCTCTTATTGTTGATTTCTCGTTTTTACCATTGTGATTGAAAAATATACGTAGTATGGTTTTAATCATCTTATGTTTTCTAAGACTTGTTTTGCAGCCTCTCATTTGATCTGCCCTTGGGAATGCTCCATGTGCATGTGTATGCTGCTGCTGTTGGCTGAAGAGTTCAAACCTCTAACTTGCAGGAGAGAGGGGTGCTCACAATTTCAGTGCAACTGACTTCCCTGGAGGTTCCCCACCTCTGAGCCAAGGCAGCCTTTAAAACACTTCAGGAAAACAGCTTCTTCAGATTTCCCCGCAGCAGAGTTTCTCTCTATAGGATTCATATACAGCCAGTGGTCCTCTTCATCTCAAATCACCCCATTCTCTCCACCAGCTACTGTGCAAACATCTTCCTCTTCTATCAGCTAAGTACATAAACCCTAAAGGACATCAGTCTCAGTTTCTGAAGATTAATCTATTTTCCAAAAAAGGCCAGGCATGTATAGGCATGTATGATCCAACTTGAGGAAAAATGCCCATGGTACTCTTGTGATATTTACATCGTCAGAGGGTATTTTCATTCTAAGGAAATATAAAGAGTTATATTTTATCACTCACATGGAAATTTGAATTTACATGTATGTGTTTTTTCTTCATTTCTTTCTCTCTCTCATTTCCCCAGTTAGGATCCCCCACATATTCTCCTCAGTCACTGTATCAAGAATTACTAATAGGAGGATAACAGGTATTTATATCTGAAAATTAAAGAGTGCATTTTGTTTGTTACATATTTAAAGGTGGAAGTTTCTAAGTTTGAAGATTTGGAAGCAGTTAGTGCTGAAGTGAAGCTCAAACAATTGCTCTGGGATTCTATGACCGAATGGGATCAACTCCAACAAGACTGGTTGAAGGTAAAAAAAAAAAAAAAAAAAGCTCTCAATTCTGAAATCATGTTTGTTTTAATGACACTTAAAATCTTCATGTGAATCACAATTCTTAAGCAATCTGGTGTATTTTTAAGTTTGGTGAACTATGCAATGTTACGGTGTTATGGGAATTATTACAATTTTTCCAGTGAAAAGCACAAAGGTCTTTCTGTCACTGTACTTCATAGCTGAATGCACGATGGGAAGGCAGCCCCGCGGGTCCTCCCCTGAAGAAGGCTCACTGAAGAGAGCACCACAGGACCTGGACTGCTTGGTGGGTTTTGAACCAGGGTTGTCCTGATAGAGTACACCCAAGTGTTTTTGAGGATTGTAGGTTTTTATTGGATCTATACACTTTAGGTTCCTGCTAGCTTAGGTTCTGTTCTCACTGTCCTTCAGGAAAAAGGAAGCCATTTGTTCCCTGTAATAGAGTAGAATCAGAGCGATGAAATTTGGGGTCTTCCCTGGAGAGCTCAAAAGTAAATTAACTTAATTAGGGGCCAAGTAGAATAGAGTTTGGTTTCTAGGTTCTGTCTTTATATTCAAATTTAACATGGCTCAACACTCTAAGAGGCAGAATGGATGACCATCTATACTTTCAAGTGTGAAATGGACGTGTTAGAAATACCACCAACTTCAAATAATCTTTTACACTTGCTCATTCATCCTACCAGTGCTGATACCTATAATTAGAAGTCATAGGTCTGGGTTCAATAACAGTGACATAGGGTATGTTCTCCAGGTATGGGGATACCAGTGGGAAATAAAGAGGACCAAGTCCAAACCATCACAGGACTTACCTTTGGTGAGGAAAACAGAAAACAAACAAATATCTGCTATAATATCAGAGACTTTTAAGTGCCTTTGTGTAACTCACTTGTCACTTATCTCAGAAGTAGAAGCTCCTGAGGAATAAAGAAGAAGCTTAGAGAGTTTTCTGATCACCCCCAAAGATGAGGACAGCAGCTTCCACAGTGGGATGAATTCATACAAATGCACAAAAAGACCCATTAGGGCTCAGAAAGGAAATGTTGAATCTGGGAGGGGAAATGAAAGTTTGACAAATTTCCTGATGTCTCAGTCCATATGACCACCTGACATTTCAATATATGTGTACACTTATATGTTTACATAACTGAGAAATATATTTATAGATGCATGCATATTTTGGGGCATCTTTAAATCTTTTATATTAAAGGGATGCATAATCAAACAATAGGAGGATACTAGGTGAGAAATTTATAGTTAGCAAGAGTAAAAATTTGCTGTATATCTCCATAGAAGTTTTGGTCCCCAGGAATAAATTACAGGACTTGTAATAATGTGTTGATGTAGGAACAAGGACATGAAAATAATAATAAGATATCCTGATAGACTATTGGCAATCTCAATAAGTAAAGCCACTTCCCAAAGTATAGAGTTGAGTTGGATTAACAATTTTGCTACTGGAAAATCTGAGTCAAGTAAAAAATTCCACTGTGTCAATCTTGCCGATTATCCTATATCTTACCTTCTTTTTTTCCTCTAATTTTCATAGTCCAAATTTGACAGCCTGGATCCAGAATTCCTAAACAGTCAAGTGTCTAAATATGCCAAATTTGTGACTCAACTGGAAAAAGGCTTGCCCCCCAACAGTGTAGTGCCCCAGCTAAAATTTAAAGTGGAAAAAATGAAAGAAAAGGTAAGTTTGGTAGAAATTATTTCTAAAACTCCAATCAATAATATTGCTTGATGCCAGTGATACTGACATCGGGAACTGTTCCGCACGCAGAGAAGAAAGGACAGACAAACTCCACTTTTGAGGAGAAACAGTCAGCAAGCAGCCCTGTCTTCAGTTGGCTGAATCATGCAGCTGAATACCATGGTTTGAAGTAGTATTCAGAGAGAGAGTGTTTCCCCATCCACTGAGCCTATAGACGGCAGGACAATGCCAGGGCAGCCTTGTCCATTGACAGCTCTGCACCAAACAGATATGCCATTTTTCCAGACATGCCATGATGTGAGGGAGGTTGGGAAGCTCTGCAATAGGTGTGCAGGGCTGGATCTTTGAAATCTGTCACTGCTAAACCAGCGCTTGAAATGGGAAGAAAAGGGAAAATTATTTTTTATTCTTTTAAGCAAAAAAGAAATAAAGGACTGAAAGAAGACATGAATAGAAAGAGTAAGCAAAGCTTCGGACACAATGAGAAGCAAATGTTCCCTCTTGAAAAGAGTGTTTTTGCAGTTTTTTCTCCTTTAACTTTTCAATATCTAGTCAAAACAGTTCTTAAGGGTTACTTATGTCAGTTTCTTTATTGCCTTTAGTGTGCTTTTAACATATAATTGTAAAAAAATTCACTGGTCACATTCTGCATTCCATCTTTTGTTCCTTGGAAATCCTGGAACTCTCATGCAGTAAAAGTCATTTTTATGGCATTGTATGGGAAAAGTCACGCAGCCAGCATAACAGTGTTGTACAGAATACGCCCATCCCTGCCCCCAAATGCCCTTCTGTTCTCCCTTTGTAGTTGCTCCATATTTAGTCCCAACCCCAGGCAACCGCTGATCTGTTTTCTGATCCTATAGTCTTTTCTTTTATGATATAAATTGAATGAGACAATATGGAGGCTTTTGGGTCCGGCCTCATTCACTTAGAAAAATGCATATAAGACATGTACTCATATCCAGAATGCATAACATACTCTTATAACTCAAAAATAAAAAGGTAAGAAAAAATCCTTTTAAATGGGCAAAGGATTTAATAGACATTTCCCCAAAGAACATACATAAAAAGATGCTGAACAGCATTAGTTATCAGGAAAAGACAAATTAAAGCCACAATAAGATACCACTTTGTACCCACAAGGATGAGTGTGATCAGAAAGACAGCTTATAGGTGAGGATCTGGAGGAATTAGAACCATCATATGTTTCAGGTGAAATTATAAAGTGGTACAGCCTCGTTGGTTTGGCAGTTTCTCAAACCAACATAAAGTTAACAATTTACCAAGTCACTCCACTAGGTATATACCTAAGAGAACTGAAAACATATGTTCACACGAAAATTTGTATATGAATGTTCATAGCAACATTATTCATAACTAGAGGCCCAGTGCACAGATTCATGCATCAGTGGGGTCCCTCAGCCTGGCCTACGCCCTCTCGCAATCTGGGACCCCTCAGGGGATGTTGGAGAGCCTGTTTCAGCCAGATCCCCACAGGCCTAATTAGAGTTTTAAAAATCCCTCTATGTTGTTACATGAAGCAATAGTTAATTCATTTTTATTGCTGAGTAATATTCCATTGTGTATATTACTACAGTTGATTATCTAATGTTTTTGCTAATGTCATGTGTTTTGTCTTTACATATACAGCAAACACAACATATTGTCATTATTTTTGTTTTAGATAGTTAGCTTTTAATATAATACAATAAGAAACAAAATTTATTTTACCTTTATTCCATTTCCAATGTTCTTTATATGGATCTAAGGTTCTGACTCACAGCATATTCATTCTGCCTGAAGAATTTTCTTTAATATTTCTTACTGAGTAGATATGCTAACAGTAAATTCCCTAAACTTCTGTTATAAGAAAGTTGTTAAGTTTTTTGAGTGATATTTTCACTGGGTATATAATTCTGGACTGACACGTTTTGTTTTGTTTTGTTTTCCTAAATTTAAAAGTATCCTTTTGTTATCTTCTTGCTTGTATGGTTTCTAACAAGAAATCAGCTGCAGTTCTTTTTCCTGATTTTCTGTGGATAACAATTTTTTTCTGTCTGGCCGCCTTCAAGATTCTACCTTTTCCTTGTGTTTTGACAGTTTGCAATGCAATATGCCTAGGTGTGTGTTGATGTCATTTTGTTGTTGCAGTTTTTATGATTTGTATTTATTCTGCTTGGTTTTCTCTGAGTTTTTTGGATCTCTGGTTTCGTATCTGTCTTTAATTTTGGGGAAAAAAATGCAATGTAGTTGTTATTTCTTCAAATCTCTCTTTTGCTCTGTTTTCTATCTCTTATTCTTCTGGAATTTTTATTACATGTGTTTTAGACTATCCAATATTGTGCCACAACTCTTGCATATTAGGTTACAGGTTTTTGTGGGAGAGGAAGGGGACACTAATTTTTCTCTGTATATCAGTTTGGGGAATTTCTACTCGTTTATCTTAAAGTTCACTGATTCCTTAGCTGTGTCAAGTTCATCAAAGGCTCTCCTTATCTCTCTTAGTATCTTTTTTATATTTAACATCTGTTTGATTATAGTTTCCATCTTCATATTAACATTTCCCATCTGATCTTGCATGTTGTCTACCTTTTCTATTAAAACCATTAATATATTAATCACACTTTTTAAATTTAATTTATTTATTTTTTTATTTTTCTATTTTTTAATCCTCACCCTAGGAAATTTTCCATTGATAGAGTAGAAGGGAGGGAGGGAGAGAGCAAGAGAAGCATCGATGTGAGAGAGACACATTAATTGGTTCCCTCCCACATGCACTCCGACCAAGGTCTGGGATGGAACCTGCAACCCAGTAGGTGCCCTTGACCAGGAATCAAACCTTTTGACCCATCAGTGTGAGAGATGACAGTTTAACCACTGTGAAACACTGGTCAGGGCATGAATCACACTTCTTTTATAGTTCCTGTCTGTTAATTCTAACATGTGTCATATCTGAGTCTGGTTCTGATTGTTTTTTGTCTCTTGGATGCATGTTTGTCTTGTCTTTTAATATACTACTTAAATTTTGGTTACAAGCCAAAATTTTTATATTTGTGTAATATAGTAAATAATGCCTTTCCTTCCAGTTGGTGTTTTGTGAGGCATGTTGCATTAAGTCTAGTTAGGAACTGGGGTACATTTGAGGTTTGATGTTCCTATAGCTGCCTTCAGTATACCACAGCCTTGAAATTGTCCTAGTGATATCTTTAGGGTTTGGTCTGGTTTGCCAGAGATCATTGTTTCCATTTCCCCCTGACCTTGTGGCCTCTCTTTGTATTGTGCCCAGAAAGAATTGTCTCTTATGGCTTCCCACTCTGTATTCCACTGTTTTTTCCACTCAATACTTGTTAGCCTGGTAGGAGAAATGAAAAGGGGAATTCCTGCATATTCTGATTAAACTCTCTCTTAACAAGGCATTGTGTCCCTTGTTCTCAGGGTTATTACTTTTCTAAGTATTCCTGCCCCTCCTCCACCTGTAGTTAGGAGCCTAAAGTGTATTTCTGTTTTTCCCCTGTGGGTAGAGCTTTTTTATTTTTCCTGTTCCATTTCTCCTAATGTTTATAAATACTGACAATGAGTTATCACCAATATCTTAGGTGAGAGTTTTTGTTCCTCCCTTCTCTGACATTAAGGCTTTGGTACCAGAAGGAAGCCAGGAGAGATTGGATGGTTAGTTATAATAGTGGCTGCTGTTTCCGTCTCCTCCCAGCACCATAAGGTAGGGTTTCTTAAGAGTCTCCCCAGTCTTTTCTTTTCTTTTTTTTTTTTCTTAATTAAATCTTTATTGTTCAGATTATTACAAGTGTTCCACTTTTTTTCCCCCCATAGCTCCCCTCCACCTGATTCCCCACTCCACCCCATGCCCTTACCCCCCGCCACTGTCTTCATCCATAGGAGTAAGATTTTTGTCCAATCTCTTCCCGCACCCCTCACACTTGCTTCCCCTGAGAATTGTCAGTCCACTCCCTTTCTATGTCCCTGATTCTATTATATTCACCAGTCCATTCTGTTCCTCAGATTTTTTATTCACTTGATTTTTAGATTCACTTGTTGGTAGGTATGTATTTGATGTCATTTTGTTGTTCATAATTTTTATCTTTACCTTTTTCTTCTTCTTCTTCTTCTTAAAGAATACCCTTCAGCATTTTATGTAATCCTGGTTTGGTGGCGATGAACTCCTTTAGCTTTTTCTTGTCTGTGAAGCTCTTTATCTGACCTTCAACTCTGAATGATAGCTTTGCTGGGTAGAGTAATCTTGGTTGTAGGTTCTTGCTGTTCATCACTTTGAATATTTCTTGCCACTCCATTCTGGCCTGCATAGTTTCTGCCGAGAAATCAGCTGACAGTCGTATGGGTACTCCCTTATAGGTAATTAACTGTTTTTCTCTTGCTGCTTTTAATATTCTCTCTTTGTGTTTTGCCCTTGGCATTTTAATTATGATGTGTCTTGGTGTGGTCCTCTTTGGGTTCCTCTTGTATGGGGTTCTGTGCGCTTCCTGAACTTGTAAGTCTATTTCTTTCACCAGGTAGGGAAAGTTTTCTGTCATTCTTTCTTCTAATAGGTTTTCAATATTTTGCTCTCTCCCTTCTTCTGGCACCCCAAAAATTCGGATGTTGTTTCGCTTAAAGTTGTCCCAGAGGCTCCTTACATTATCTTCATATTTTTGGATTCTTTTTTCTTTTTGTTTTTCTGGTTGGATGTTTTTTGTTTCCACATATTTCAGATCTTTGGTTTGATTCTTGGGGTATGTTGATCTACACTTGAGTTTCTGTATAGTCTTTATTTCAGACAGTGTATGCTTCATTTCTGACTGATCCTTTTCCATTTTTTTGGCATTCTCATTAAGGTCCTTGAAGGTCTCACTAAGCTCCTCAGAAGTGTCATCAAGTTTCTCGGTGGTTTTTAGAAGATTCTTGAGTAACCTTATAAATGTGATTCTGAACTCTATGTCATCCAGTAGTTTGCTTTCCTCCGTTTCTTTCATTCGTGACATGTTTCTTTGTTTCTGCATTTTGGCTGCTTCCCTGTGTTGATGGAGTGGCTTTGTGTGGTAGGTGACCTATAGGGGGCAGTAGCTCAGCCTCCCCAATCACCTGATGTGGATGCTCTTGGTACACCCCTTTGTGGGCTGAGTGCAAAGTCTTGGTGTAGTTAAGCCTGAATTGCTGTTGGTACACTGGGAGGAATTGACCTCCAGGCCAATTAGCTGTGAGCACTCCCTGTGTCTATAATGGAAGAAGTGCTGCGCTGAAGACACGCTTATGGGGCAGGACTTGTTTCAGTGGGGCTTTGGTGCTCACTGAGTCTGCCTCTTGAATGTGTCACTTATGGATGTGAGGAGTTGAAATCTGGTGTCTCACACTGACCATTAGGTACACTGGCTTCTGGATCTCCAATGGGGTGCAGGTCAGCTACTGTCTGAGGCCACTCAGCAGGAGCTACAGTGAGAGCTGCAGTTTTCTCCTCTTTGCTTGGGGTTTGGAGGTTTTGGAACTGTCTGACCCGGGCTGCAAGTTTTCTAGGTTAAGCTGCCATAGGGCAGGCTTTCTTATGCTAATTGAGCTGCTTGGAGCTTGGGTGGGTTTGTAGGTTGTGTGGGGCGGGGTCTCAGGGCGTCACTAGGTTAGGGCGTGGCAAACAGCAATGGCTGCTAGTAAGCCGGCTCTGTGTCCCAGACCACGTCCTGGAGTCCTGTGCCCCAGTGCCATAAACAATTATTCCTGCGTGCAGCTCTGCAAGCAAGCCACTCTCACTGGCAGACAGTCCAGCTTCTCCCCGTAGGAGTCTGGGTCCCCCGCGTCTCCCCAGAGACTGGATTTCAGAGTAATCGGGGGCTTGTCTCCGTTCAGGTTGAAAAAAGCAACGCACCCAGTCGCCCGCCGCCAGCCCGGATCACGCGCCTCCGTACCTCAGCTTTTCAGCGCTCGTGCACGTCTCAATGCTCTTTTCTCTTTCCTTCTAGTTGTAGAACTTCCACTCAGCCAGCTTTCCCGTGGTTCTGGGTGATAGACGTTTTGTCTTTTAGTTGCAGTTTAAATTGTTGTGGGAGGCAGCAGTTTAGGTGTTTACCTACGCCGCCATCTTGGATTCCTCCTCCCCCAGTCTTTTCTATGAACACCTCTATATTTGTAGCTCCCAGCTACTTCACCCTCTCATGCTACCCCATACTCAGTCTTTAACAATTTATTTTTTAAATATAGCTGAGTCTTCCAGCTCACTTAAGTGGCATCCCAAGGCAAGTGTCCTAGATAATCAAAGTCTCAGGTTCTGTTTCTTGTTGTGGAGTAAACTGTGGGTACTACAAGTTTGAGTCAGTACATTGACCTGAAATTTAGGTTTCTGATGGGTTCAATACAAATCATTAATTTGAAGTTTGTTCAGCTTTTTCTCTGTTGTAAGAGTGTAAGTGATGTTCTTTCCAGATCTCTACATTCTCGGATTAAAAACTGTGTTTTTAAGATAAAAAGCATGGGGCCTTTGAGCATGTTTGTTTTCCAGCTGCCAGTTATCGTTGATTTGAGGAACCCAACTTTGAAGGCTAGACATTGGACAGCTATTGAACACACAGTTGATGCCACCCTACTGGAGCTTGAAACTCCGTTAACCTTAGAGAGGCTCTCCGAGTTGCATGTTTTCGACTTTGCCCAAGAAATCCAGGACATTTCAGGACAGGCTTCTGGAGAAGCTTCCTTAGAAATAATTCTTAAAAAGGTAAATATGAAAAGAATATATCCTTAAAATCAGATAAGGTGGTTTTTCATATCACCAACTTTTGGGTTATCTGGATAGATTTTTCAACAGTGCAGCTTTCACCCTCTCATTATCAATCGTCCTTCTATTGTTTCCTTATATTTATTATCATTGTTATTGTTATCACAATTATAAATATCTTCCTTCTACTCAGCTTATAGCCCAACATAAACAAAGTTTGAAATGTGCATGCTTATGTAAAAAAAACACTTACCAAAGAATATATTTTACATCAAAATACATTATCTTTCAAACTACTAGAAAAGACTATGTGAAATACTTCAAAAGTTGTTGAAAAAAGTTCTCTATTTAGTATACTTAACCTCCTTTCCCTAAAAATGCACACATACTTACCAATCACATGTGTAAAATGATGTTTTCCTTTTAATTAAAACACAAAGTGATAGGAAATACACATTAAAGTATCACAAGTTATTCATATGTATTAATATTGGTCAATAAAATTAAGCAAAGCAGGGTTATTTAGCTGAGAAAAGGATTTTAAGGATTTTAAAAGTTGTAAAGAAGGAGAATGGGATTATTATGGCACTTTCACCTATTTCATTTCTCATGAATTATTAAGTACCTAAACACAAATGAACTTAGATATCCTAAGACTTGAATTCTTTCTAAGGTGGAGGATTCTTGGAAAACAACTGAATTTGTCGTTCTCCCTCACCGAGACACCAAAGATGTATTTATCCTAGGTGGCACAGATGACATACAGGTGGGTAACTGGGTTATTGAAAACTTATGGTGAACGTTCTGGCCAGAACTAGTCCTAAATCTTTTATGGGAGAGTGTGATGGAGAAATGGGATATAAGTTATTAAATAAGAAAAATTTAATTAGGAAGGAAAAGTATGAGTATAAATAATTGACATGAATGTTTGTATATGAGAACCATTTAGTAAAGTAACAAAAATGGCATATATGTGTAAGAGTTGTAATCCTGTAAGAATTTAGAAAAGCAAAGAGATTGTTTATGGCTGAAGTAATCAGAGAATCCTTCCTTGACCTGCTAAGACATTCTGGACCTTAAAGGGTAAATGAGATTTGATAGACATAGATGAGAATGGCCTTCAGCACAGAAGGGCACTTCAAACCATTTAAATGAAGCAAAGAAACATAAATGAATATTTCAGGTTTATAGCACACTGAGAAGCTAAATTCACTTGAATTTTTTGAGAGTAGGAGTACATGGCCATGCTCTATATTCTGTGTGTTTGGAATATTCTTAGTGACTTAAAATCCAAAGAACATTTGTTTAGCAAAAGTATCTGGGTCTTACAGCTCAATTTAAAAAGCAAAGGCCTGATCTATCAGGTTATACCCAGGCCAGAACTGGAGATGAAATGGCTTTGCCAGGTATAGGCTGGTAGAGCAAGATCAGATGTTACTTGGGGCAGTGGATGGGAGAGCAGACTCAAAATGAAAGTCGGTCAGTATAAGGCCAAGTAATGCTAGGTGATGGGGCTTTTGCTCTCAAGAAGTTTATAATTTAAATAGAGTGATTGAAATCCTTTAGATTAACAGACTTTTTTTAATGTATATGTTCTGTGAGAGTTGCTATAGTGTAAGGGGGAGAAGGGGTTGGAAGTAGAGGGAAAACTGTCTATAATCATTCAGACCTTGATATGAATTCATCTAAATTTCCTCTTCCTAAAGATAATTGAGGGGAAGTGATGTTTCATTGGTTAGAAAAGACAGCTAATTTTTCTGTCTTTTGCTAGTTTTGAATACTTTGAGAAATAAAGGCCTGGATGACTAAATAGTGTTAAGAAGGTACCAGATACTTTAAAGTAGGGTGAGAGAGAGAAGAGTGTTGAACCAAACCAAAACAAATGCCAATAATAAGGACAGAAACAGCTAAGATTTGGCAATCAGACAATCCTTTATGGCATTTGAGAGAACATGATACTGGGTTGTAAACCATAAAAGCCATAGTAAATAGGATATGGAGGGAAAGTGGATGGGGAGGTACCAGTATGTCAGGCTAAGCTATTCGTTCAAGAAGCAAGATTTTAAATAGACTCTTGGGGCTAAATACCTGCAATTATCTTTGAGAGCACAAGCACATGATGTTGCATGGTTGTCTTCTTCTTTCTTTATAGGTCCTTCTTGATGACAGCACTATCAATGTCAACACCATTGCCTCGTCACGTTATGTTGGGCCACTGAAAACTCGAGTGGATGAATGGCAGAAACAACTTGCTTTATTTAATCAAACACTGGTGAGTCAGGATAAGTTCAGTTCAGGGATACACTTTCAAGCTCACTTGGGTTGCTGGCAGAAATTATTTCCTTGCAACTCTGGGACTAAGGGCTTCAGTTTCTTGCTAGCTGTGATATGGAGGCCATCCTCAGATCCTTCATGTTGCCCTGTTTTTTTTTCTATGTGGACTTTCCCCAGCATGATGACTCACTTCATCAATCTAGAAAGGTAGAGAAAGACTCCCAGCAAGATGAATATATACATAATTGTGCACATCCGGTTACCTTTGCCATGTTCTCCGTGGCTGTAAGCAAGCACCCAACACTCAAAGGCAGAGGATCACACAAGGGTGTGAACAGCAGATCTTGGGGGCCACTTTAAAAGTCTGGCCACAACAGCCATCTAGTTGTAGAAAAACACTATTGCTTGAAAACTCCTCTGTACCTTTTCTTGTGGCACCCACCTCCTTTTTATTTTATTCTACTTCAGATTATCCCATAGCAAAACAGAAAACTCAGTCACACTGATTGCATTTTGTTCCCATCCAATCTCTTTCTTAGACTTCAACTTTTTAGCTCGATTTAATTGCGTTTAGGTTCCTATATATGTACTAGAGGCCCGGTGCATGAAATCATGCAGGGAAGGGTGCCCTCAGCCCAGCCTGCACCCTCTCCAATCTGGGACCCTTCAAGTGATGTCTGACTGCCCTACTGGGATGGGGCCTAAACGGGCAGTAGGATGGGGCCTAAACGGGCAGTCAGACATCCCTCTCACAATCCGGGAGTGCTGGCTCCCAACTGCTTGCCTGCTTACCTGCCTGATTGCCCCTAACTGCTTCTGCCTGCCAGCCTGATCACCCCCTAACCACTCCCCTGCCAGCCTGATTGCCCATAACTGCCCTCCCCTGCAGGCCTGGGTCCCCCCCAACTGCCCTTCCCTGCAGGCCCGGTTGCCCCCAACTTCCCTCCTCTGCCAGCCTGGTCACCCCTAACTGCCTTCCCCTGTTGGCCATCTTGTGGTAGCCATCTTGTGTCCACATGGGGGCAGCCATCTTTGACCACATGGGGGTAGCCATCTTGTGTGTTGGAGTGACAGTCAATTTGCATATCAATCTTTTATTAGGTAGGATTCTAAGATGAAGAATTATCTGTGAAATAATAAAGCCACTGGTAGGGAAAAAAAACTACAACAATTTTTTCCAACTTTGTTTCATAGAGATCTTTCTCAAGAGTTCATCCTCTTCAGTGAACACTATAATCTGACCTGTGTCCAGCCTTCTGTACTGATGGCTGAGCCTTCTGAAGGAAGGGACTATAGATCAGCATAAAGGACATGTTTCCATAGAGGATCCTTAAAAGAATCCAATGCTGACTATTGGGGATCCTCCAGAGAATAGAAAGTGTAAGACCTAAGATAAACCAGGAACTAGTTTTAACATTAGGGCTTACATGTAACGCCCAAATCTTGAGTAAAAAGTGAGAAACCTTTTCATGGATCTTGGGCAGGAGGCACAGAGAAGGGTGAGGTCTATAGACTTTGGTTCTGACACTGCATTTCTGGTTTCTTTGATTAGCAGTGATTGTCTCTATGAGGAAAGCAATGAGTAATGCTCTTGTTCCTCCCATTCTTCTGTATTTGCCACATTCTGTCATTAGCAGGTTTTACTTTTTTGATTGAAGGAAATATTTTTTTCTATTAAAGAATCATATATTTTTTATTTTATTTTTTTAAAAAAGGAGGTAGGGAAGAATATACACATAATTGAAAAAACATTTTTTATAATCCTTGCTATACAGGGTGAGGCAAAAATAGGGTTACAGTTGTTCATGTGGGAAAATAATACAATTATTAATAGAGAATAATACAAGAATAAACTGTGTTTTGCATGCTCATGACTGTAAACCTCCTTTTGTTGCAGCCTGTATTTGGAACTAGTCACTAACCTTTCCACTTCCCAGCCCTTCAGATGTCACTACCCTTACCACTTCCCAGCCCTTCCCAGCCTTTACTACTCCCCACCTCCAAATGTCTCCTTTGGGGATTTTAATCCTTTTCTGGGACCATCCTAATGACCACACAGTAGACTCTTTATAACAATTCAGTAGAAAATGGGTTGAAATTGGGGTGAGGCAAGTCTTGAACTCTGTAAGAAGTTTCATTTTAACAGACCCATAAGAAGCCCCCCAAAGGAAAAAGATACAGTAGCCTCCCACATAATTATGTTTACTATAGCTGAATGTTTTTAATTTGGGGTTAAAATTTGACAATGTCCATATTTTCCTCCCAGGAAGAGTGGCTGAACTGCCAAAGAAACTGGTTGTACCTGGAAAGTATTTTTAATGCTCCAGATATTCAGAGGCAATTGCCTGCAGAGGCCAAGATGTTCCTTCAGGTGGATAAGTCATGGAAAGAGATCATGAGGAAGGTGAACCGGCTGCCTAACGCTCTTCGAGCGGCTACTCAACCAGGTATAGAACAAAAATTTAAAGACGAACAAAAAGACTTGACAATCATCTAAAATGTTTATCATCCATGAGAGTCTAATAATGTGTGGTGCACTCAACCCTCAATTCTAGTCAGCACTGATGACCAGGAGTAGTCGTAATATACTGGACGCTCTCGCAGTGTGGATTGAACACTATTATGCTACCTTTTGCTCTCTTTATAATTTGGGAACACTGCTGCAGTGTCAGTCATGCTTCCATTTCACAATTTTGACAACAAGACAGAACAATTACCCTCCCCGCCTCCCCCCTCCCCCGCCTGGCAATGCCCCATTCTGCCAAAGCTCTCACAAAGTTGTAACCATAAAAATTTCCATAACTTATTTTTTTAATCCTCAGCCGAGGATATGTTCTTAGTGATTTCAGAGAGAAAGGTGGGAAAAAGAGAGGGAGGGAGGGAGGGAGGAAATAAAGATAGGGAGAGAGAGGGGGGGATCAGGGGAGAGAAAGAGAAAGAGAAACATCAATGTGAGAGAAACATCAACCAGTTGCCTTCTGCACATGCCCTGACCAGGGATCGAACCCAAAACTTGGGTATGTTCCCTGACTGGCAATCAAACCCACAACCCTTCAGTGTACAGGACGACATTCCAATCAGCTATAAGTTCCATCTTCTAGGGATGTGGCATCAAACTCTTTGCAGCATATGCATGGTTATTGAACTTCATGATTTGTATTCAAGCCTCAGCAAGCTTGTTTATCCTACAGATGGTAGCATATAACCTATCCTGGTGAATACCCCGACAGCTGCCCTTCCAGAGGCTGCCTGCTGGGACATACTTTTTGTCTAAAGACTCTTAACATAAAACAGAAACCGGAAGGAAAAAGCTGTGTGGCAGGATAGAACTGAAAACTTTAAAACTTCGGGGCTTCTGGAGGCTGCCCGCATCCCTTGGGTCCAGGTCCCCTTCTAGCCAGAAATCGCATCACTCCAACTTCTGATCTTATCATCACAACTCCTTCTCTGCCTCTGACCCTCCTTCCCTGCCTCTGACCCTCCTTCCTTCCCTCTTATAAGGACCCTGTGATTACATTGGGTCCGCCAGATGATCCACAATACTCTCCCATCCCACAATCCTCAATTTAAAGACAGCTGCCAGGTTCCTTTTTCCACATCAACTAGCATACTGTCAGGTTCTGGGCATGGGACCTGGACATCCCTGAAAGACTTCAGCTCTGCCTACCACATCCACTTAATGTGCATATTCACACCTTTTGCTGCAAAAATATTAAGGTGTTTGATTAGAATGCTGTCCCAGTTCTTACTAGACTTATGATATAACTTTTGAAATTAAAAAAAAAAATCTGATTCCAAAATACATCTAGTCCTAGGGATTTCAGATAAAGAAATCTGTATACATCATTTCAGGTGATGATAAAGCTATGAAGAAAAACTAAGCAAGATAAAGGGGCTAGAATAGCTGTGTGTGTGTGAGAGAGAGAGAGAGAGAGAGAGAGAGAGAGAGAGAGAGAGAGAGAGAGAGGAGAGGAGGAGAAGGACAAGGAGGAGGAGGAGGAGTAGAGAGAGAGAAGGCTTTCTAGATAAAGTGATTTTTGAGCAGAAACCTGTAGGAATGAGGGACTGAAACAAGTATGTGCATCTGAGGGAGTATCGTTAAAGGCAGAGAGAAGAACAAAGGCACTTGGTATGCACAAATATTAGAAAGGAAGTCACTATGGGTTGGTATTGTGTGCACAAGGAGAAGGGCTTAGAAGGTAAGTCCAGAGAGGTGAGCTTGAGTGGGAGCTTGAGCGTTGGATTGGGTCATTGATCACATCCTTTGGGACCATGGAAAAGACTGGGTTTGATTCTTGGATGGGCGGTTAAGCCAAACACTGTGATAGGTACCAAAAGGTCAAAGTTAAGTAAGACATGAATCTTGCTCCTTAAGTTGCTGGAGTTTAGTGATAAAGAAGTAGGATCCCATTGCCACAATTTCAACATCTAAAGATGGCAGAGGAAACAGAAGACATGAGTAAGAAAGTTCAGAGAATGGCTTTATTTGGAGGGTCAACAGTTTGGCTTTGGTTTGTGCACCCTCAGCTCCTCAAAAGGGAGGGATGCCAGCGAAAAACGTTTCAAATTAAATTCTGTTCAATTATAGTAAATATTAAGATTAATATTAATTTCATTAATACTTTACATTCTTAGCCAACCTCACAAAATTTAATTTATTAGATTTTGTTTACCAAATAAAACCAAAGCTTTAAAAATGTGATCATATTTTACTTCCACTTAAAATTATATTCTCTATTTATCTTAACACAATTTTACCAATACCTTTGTTTTTCGATGAACAGGACTCCTGGAGACATTTCAAAATAATAATGCTTTACTTGACCAAATTCAGAAGTGTCTAGAGGCATATTTAGAATCAAAAAGAGTTATCTTTCCCAGGTAAGTTTACAGGCAACCTACGATATTTTTTAGTAGTTAAGACTATCCATTAATTTAGAAGGATGTACTTAAAAACAAGCCACAGCCTCAAAACATCAGGGAATCAGAGAGGGAAACAAGAAAGATGTGTGATAATGGCCGGCCAGCTAATATCTTGACCAGGGAGTGTAACTCTCAAGGGAAGGTGCAATTTTGGTGAAGGTTTACGTGGGTAACAACCCAAGGTGCAGGAAGTATTCTTGATCGCATCATTACTTCACTGTTGGGTGTATTATGTGTGTGCCCACAGATGTGTATGTGAAAAGTTAGAGAGACCTGTGGTGCCTGAACAAGTTTCTTTAAGTTAATTGGTGGCCTAACAATGTAGAAGTTGTCTAAGGGATTATGTTCACAAATTCCAAATGATTATTTTTACTCACCTATGCATTCTAAAAACATAGTAAATGTTATGCTCAGTGCTAAAGAGACAAAGGAGAACAGGCCATATCCCTGCCCTAATGGAGCTCGTGGTTAACAGTTGGACAGTCACAGCCATAAACCATTATGATACAGTTATATAAGACCAGAGTATGACTACCTGATGGTAGCAAAAGCTCCCTACTACAGCCATTGGAGCACATAGTACCACAATGCAGAGAACATTAGCAACATGGTTCATCTTTCATGGGTTTTCCCTGTTTGTTGTTAAGGAATAGGAGTAGAGGGGGAGAAAGCAAGATGGCGGCATAGGTAAACACCTAAACTGCTGCCTTGCACAACAATTTCAAAACTACAGCTAAAATACAAAACTAACATCACCCAGAACCACAGGAAGGCTGGCTGAGTGGAAATTCTACAAATAGAAGGAAAGAGAAAAGCACACTGAGACTCAGAGGAGCTGCAGAAGGCAGAGGTACAGAGGCGTGCACACGAAGAGGGCTGGCAACTGAGTACATGGCTGGCTTTCTCAATCGGGAGGGAGACAAAAGCTCCCAACTGCTCTAAACTCCAGTTCCAGGCGAGACTCTGGGGACCCAGACTCATTCGGGGAGAAAATGGACTGTCTGGCAGTGGGCAAAACTCGAGGGCGGCTTTCTCTCAGAGGTGCTTGCAGCAATTACCGTGGGAAACTGAGACCCAGGAGCCTCTTAGGGCAGGGCTGATGGGAAGCCATTGCTATCTGCTCCGCTCTGAGACTCCGCCCCTTCAAGCTGAGCACAGAGGCTTTTGCAAGTCTTATCTCATAAGGGTGTCTCCAGCACAGAAGTTCTCCCAGCATAGAACAGCCAATTGGCATGGAGGTCAATTCCTCCCAGTGATACCAACAACAATCAAGGCTTAACTACAACAAGACTGTGCACACAGCCCACAAAGGGGTACACCAAGAGTGTCCACCTCAAGTAACTGGGGAGGCTGAACCACTGGGCCCTATAGGACACCTAGCACACAAAACCACTCTATCAGCTCAGGGAAGCAGCCAAAATGCGGAAACAAAGAAACAGGTCACATATGAAAGAAATGGAGGAAAGCAAACGACTGGATATAGAGTTCAAAACCACGGTTATAAGTTTTTTCAAGAATTTTCTAGAAAAGGATGATAAATTTAGTGAGACCCTCGAAGATATCAAAAAAGACCAACTAGAAATTAAACATACACTGACTGAAATTAAAAAAAATAATATACAGAGATCCAACAGCAGACTAGAGGATCGCAAGAATCAAGTCAAAGATTTTAAATACAAAGAAGCAAAAAACACCCAACCGCAAAAGCAAAAAGAAAAGAGAATTCAAAACTATGAAGATAGTGTAAGGAGTCTCTGGGACAACTTCAAGAGTACCAACATCCGAATTATTGGGGTGCCAGAAGAAGAGAGAGAGCAAGATACTGAAAACCTATTTGAAGAAATAATAACTGAAAACTTCCCTCACCTGATAAAAGAAATAGACTTACAAGTTCAGGAAGTGCACAGAACCCCAAACAAAAGGAATCCAAAGAGGACCACACCAAGACACATCATAATTAAAATGCCAAGGGCAAAAGACAAAGAGAGAATATTAAAAGCAGCAAGAGAAAAATAGTTAATTACCTACAAGGGAGCACCCATATGACTGTCAGCTGATTTCTCAACAGAAACTATGCAAGCCAGATGGGAGTGGCAAAAAATATTCAAAGTGATGAATAGCAAGAACCTACAACCAAGATTACTCTACCCAGCAAAGCTATCATTCAGAATTGAAGGGCAGATAAAGAGCTTCACAGATAAGAAAAAGCTAAAGGAGTTCATCACCACCAAACCAGTATTATATGAAATGCTGAAAGGTATTCTTTAAGAAGAAGAAAAGAAGAAAAAGGTAAAGATAAAAATTATGAACAAATACATATCTATCAACAAGTGAATCTAAAAATCAAGTGGATAAAAAACCCGATGAACAGAATAAACTGGTGAATATAACAGAATCAGGGACATAGAAAGGGAGTGGACTGACAATTCTCGGGGGAAAGGGGTGTGGGGGTTATGGGAAGAGACCGGACAAAAAGCGTACACCTATGGATGAGGACAGTGGGGGGGGGGGGGGGAGGGCGTAAGGGCAGAGGGTGGGGTGGGAACCAAGTAGAGGGGAGCTGGGGGGGGAGGAACAATTGTAATAATCTGAACAATAAAGATTTATTAAAAAAATAAAAGAAAAAGAAAGGAATAAGAATAAAGTTCTGTTCTAGAACAACCCCCGAAGCAGCCGGGGTTAGGTGGTTATCTGGGTTTCTTGGTTGAGGGGGATCATTGCCGAGTACCAAGAAGGCTATGTGTGTGCAGAGGAAATGCAAGATCCAAAATATCTGATTGAATTTTAACAGAAATAGTTGAGCTTTAAAGAATCTTACTAAATCTTACTGAAATCTTACACAAATCTTACTAAAACATCATTTAAGCAAAATGGAAACAGATGGAAGAGTTTGAGGTTCGGAATGTGCCTTTTGTCCATTTCACTCTTAAATCAGTAGTTCCCCACCTGGATCAAAGATTTTATATATATATATATATATATATATAAAGAAACAGCTTAGGATATGTAAATAAACCCAGGCACGAATTTATCGGTGAAAACATTGAGAACCAAAAAGCATCCGCTCTCTTTTTTCCTTTTTTCCATCAACAAGGTGTGTAATGTTTATGATGTCAGGAGGCTCTATGAGGCATTGATTTCACTCTTAAAACCTTACAGAAGCTCTGCATGAGCCATGGACCGTATTAGGTCCTGGAGACACAAGTTGAATACAATACTGTTCCTGCTCTCACAGTCCAAGCTTTACAGTTATCTGTTTCTTCAGTTGAAAACAAGGCTTGGGGACAATTTAATTACGAATGTATGTGTTATGTTAAAGAAGCAGGACTAATAGAGTGCAACCAGAAGCATCTTTATTTGTAACTATTGACTGCCTCTGCATTCCCTGCCAGGGGCTAGTTTCTTCCTGCCCCTCCAGACAAAATCTTGATAAAGCCTCATGAATTTTCTGGTCATTCTCAGATAATAATATACAAAAAAACAAAAACAAAAAACCTCTTGTCACCTTAACCCAATAAATGATCTGTAATAATCAAAACTTGAAACTCCTTTCGAAGTTAAGATGTCCTCCTTCTCTGTGCTACCCCTGTTGCAAGGAAGGTGTTAGTAATGATGAGGATGTATGATGATCAACCTTCCCATTTCCTGATAGTTTTCTGAGGTCTCCAGGGTAGAGCAGGGAAGGGAGGGGAGGCAAGGTGACAGGAGAAACCTGACTTGGTGGTACCCATCTGGCCCCCTCTCTCACCACGTGGAGCCTGTCTTGGACTCATGGGATTTCCTCCAATCCTGAGGCGATCTCTCATGGGCAGCTTCCTTCACAGAAGCTGAAGAGTCTTCCCTGGCCAGGCTTTCCTCCCTCACCCTCATCCCTGGGCATCCAGGTATGCACCCTCTCTAGTTCCTTTCCTAAGGTTTCTTCATGCCTCCAAATGGCCCTGTTGGACAAGTTCTGAGAAAATCCCATGCCTAGCCCACATGCATATGTTCACAGAACCAAATAAAGTTCCTGTGACCACCCATCCATCCATCCAACAAATGATGTACTGACTACCAGGTATTTGTGGTACTAGGCTAGGTTCTAAGGGAAACAATATATCTTCACTGTAGAAGCTCAAAGACAAGTAGCAAAGGCACGTGAACAAATCAGTGTAATAGCAAGAGCCTGCATTTTTTACAGTTTTTATGGGAAAAAAAATCTGTCTTTTATTTACCAGGTACTAATTCTAGATGTTTGAGGTCATCTGCACTAATAGTCACAACAATTGTATTTAGAGGCATGCAGCATCTCTAGAATCCCAAACCAGCGGGCTTGGAGGTCCAGTACATCCTGTAGATGGGGAAGAGATGTGGCTGAGGGATTTATCTTGTGTGTCTACATAAGGCTTTGTTTCACCTTCAAGTTACATTTTAAGTATTTTCTTTAATCCAGATTTTACTTCTTGTCAAATGATGAGCTTCTGGAGATTTTGGCCCAGACCCGAAATCCCCAGGCTGTGCAGCCGCACTTAAGGAAATGCTTCGACTCCA
Source organism: Corynorhinus townsendii (assembly GCA_026230045.1). Lineage (NCBI taxonomy): Eukaryota > Metazoa > Chordata > Mammalia > Chiroptera > Vespertilionidae > Corynorhinus > Corynorhinus townsendii. The sequence continues at coordinate 113,913,538 of JAPDVU010000007.1, read as the reverse complement.
TCTCAAGGCTCGAGTTTGCTGTCCTGCCTCCTGCTGAAGGAAAACTTCCCACTGTGGAGGGAGAGCCAGAAAAAGTGTATACTAATGATATTTTAGCAATGCTATCTCCAGAGGGAGAAAAGGTAAGGGGCTTTTGTTTATAATTCTTATTCTTAAACATCTTTATTATTGAAAGCATTATAAATGTCCCCTCCCCCCCACTACCACCATTGACCCCCTCCACTCCTCACCCTCCCACTCCCATCCCAGGCCTACCTCACAATTGTCTGTGTTCATGGGTTATGCATATATGCATATAAGTTCTTTGGTTAATCTCCCCCCCCCCACCTCCACCCTTTCCTCTGATATTCATCAGTCTGTTCCATGCTTCTATGTCTCTGAATCTATTTTGTTCGTTGTTTTATTTTGTACATAGATCATGTGATCCTTGCCTTTCTCGGACTGGCCTATTTCTCTTAGCGTAATGCTCTTCTGGTTCCTATAGGAAAACTTTGTTACCCTTTCAGGGTTGCAGGTAGAGTTTTATTTATTGTCACTCTAAGCATCCATCAAGTGCTCCTGCTGGCTCAGCAGTTTCAGGGATCACCAAGCTCAAACTCTTGCCCTCAGAGTTCTCTAGTGGAGACATAATCAAGCAAACATTGCAAAGCAGCTCAGTAAGTGCAGTCGCAGAGGCACATGCTCTGTTCTTGGGAACAGAGCGGAGAAAGGGGAGCCATATCTTACAAGAGGTACAAAAGTAGATGGGTTAAGAGCACTGGTTCTACTGCCATGCCTGGATTCAAGATTAATGAGATATTGAAGACTTTCAAGTGTTACTATATGTCAGCTACTTAGTGCAGTACCCAGTGGGGCTCATTGTTAACAGTGGTGTCTCCAGAGCCCTGTACAGGGCCTGACATATGGTAAACACCAAGCAAGTGAATGTAGTAGCAGATGGTGGGGAACCAAGTGACTTCCCACAGGCATGCACATACATGCATATACAAGTAGAGACAGTCAAGGAAGAGAGAGTGGAGCCATGGGAGGGGGAGCATTCCATACAGAGGAACTGAGCATGGAAATGCTGAGGGTTTCAGTTCAGTTAGAGCACTGTGGTGTCTCTATGGGAGTGAAGGAGCCTGTAAACACTTTACTTGTCCTGAATTGATCTTCTTGCAAAAGAATTTGCTCATCCCTAGTGCAGAAGAAGGCAGAAGAAGAGAGAAGGGAGGAGGACCATGGCTAGGATCCAGGAGAAACATGAAATCTAAAGGGAGGGTCAAAAAAGGATGGAAAATTGTCAACTGGAGTTGACAGTTGGGAGAATATTGGTAATCTTAATGACCTTTACAGGTTGGAGGAGTGGTTGGGGCCAGCAATTAGATGGCAGCAAGCAGGAAAAGAAAGTGAAGGAATTTACGTAGTGCATGCAGATAGAATCCTCTTGCAGTGAGCTGGTTCCCAAGGGAACGCAGTAAAATAGAGGAATAAGTGGAGGGGGCAAAGAGAGGTTCAGGGTGGGATAGCAATAGAAAGATCCAGTATTTGTGGTTCAGGCTTCGGTGTTTCCATGGCTCAGGATTCTGTTATGGAAGCACGGAGGACGTCCCACGTGAGCCATACTATCATTGCTCTGATTATCTCCTAGGTTAGACTGGGAAAAGGCCTCAAGGCCCGAGGCAACGTGGAGGAATGGCTGGGTAAAGTGGAAGAAGCCATGTTCACATCTTTGCGCCGCCTGTGCAAGGCTGCCATAGCCGACTATCAGGCGAAACCGAGGACAGAATGGGTGACAGCTGGCCACCCTTCTCAAGTAAGCTACACACCTTACGTTTCCAGCTCTGACTCCCTTGTCAGTGACATGCCTCATGCACTCAAGGAAGGTGTTTCCATGCAGGTGATCCTGACCATTTCTCAAATCATTTGGTGCCGCGATTTGACCGAGTGTTTGGAAACCGATGAAAATCGTCTAGAGGCCCTGGAAGCTTTTGAAAAAGTCAGCTTTGAGGTGAGATTTTTAGCAGAGTGACACTGAACATATTGCTGTGCAAGACGGTCTCGGTGGCTTTTATTGGCATGGTTAAAACAAATCCCCTTTCTTTCACAGATTTAATGCTCTGACGTGATTTCCAGAGCTTTGGAGTTCTCACTAAAACCATTTATATTCTAGTTTTCTGAGAGCCACTGCCTTGGTGTTTGTGTATTATTTTATATGAATACTTAATAAAAATAGAAAATACAATTTGAGAGGAAAATGTCAGGATGATAAATTTTGCATCCTTTAAGGAGAGATTTATTTACTGGTCCTAGATGTCTCTCACAGAAGTTTATTCAATCCAGGGAAATACCAGGATTTCTGCCATTTCTATTCTTAGGCTCAAGATGTGCTTTAAACCCTCACTCAACTATCAATAAAACAAATAAGGGAATGAATCGAAATGCCATTCTACAAGAATTTTTAAGCTACAGTTGGGAACTGCCATTTTGCAGCTCTGCTAATCTTTCACTCCAAATTCAATTCTACTTCCAAGCAATGTTTCATTTTTAAATAATCACCCTTAAAACAGAAAGAGGAGAGGATCCTCAGCAGATTCAACAGTACTTCATGTCAAAGAGCCCAGAGAAGAGAGTGGCCTCTCTAAGGAAAGTCCTGTTGACTTCTGTGTGGCGGGGGGGAGGTGGGTGGTCCCTGCTTATGGTTTATGGAAAACTCAGCCCGCTGTTCAAGGCCTTCAGGACTGAAAAATGTCAGTTGCCCTTCTTTGGAAAAGATTTAGCCATGTTGGTGTCAATCAGGAGTTCAGTCTATCAAAAACGCTTTTATTTAATCAATCTGTGGCCTACTTAAAATGTTCACATTTTCTGCTAAATTAGAGAAAAAAACTACTCCCAAAATGAGGCATGCTACCTTAATCTCACTTAATTTTTAGGGAAAACCAATCTTCTCCAGTGACATCACCGCGTGGTAGTTAAGAGCAGGGGCTTTTCTGAGGCAAATGACTACTCAAGTCTCATTTTTGCCACTCCTAAACTGTGTGACTGCCATCAAGTTACTCACCCTCTTTGACCCTGTTTCCTCTCATGGAAAATGGGGGTAAAGATAATATGTACTTCATAGAAGTGTTGTAGGAATTAAGTATGTTAAACTATTGTCCTGTTTGGTCACAGAATTATCAACTCTTTTTCTTTTTAATTTATTTATTGTCTAAAGTTTTACATATGTCTCCTTTTTTTCCCACGTGACCCCTCCGCCCCAAGCCATTCCCACCCTGGGCAAGCCCCCACCGCCCCAGTGTATGTGTCCATTGGTTATGCTAATATGCATGCATACAAGTCCTTTGGTTGCTCTCTAATCCCCCCTCCCCTGCCATTTGTCTCTGGATCTATTCTTGTTCATCAAATTATGTTGATCATTATATCCCACATATGAGTGAGATCACGTGATATTTATCTTTCTCCAACTGGCTTATTTCGCTTAGTATAATGCTCTCCAGGTCCATCCATGTTGTTGCAAAAGCTAAAAGTTCCTTCTTTTTTATAGCAGTGTAGTATTCCATTGTGTAGAAGTACCACAGTTTTTTAATCCACTCATCTGCTGATGGGCACTTAGGTTGTTTCCAAATCTTAGCTATTGTAAATTGTGCTGCTATGAACATAGGGATCTATATATCCTTTCTGATTGGTGTTTCTGGTTTCTTGGGATATAGTCCTAGAAGTGGAATTACTGGGACAAATGGGAGTTCCATTTTTAACTTTTTGAGGAAACTCCATACTCTCTTCCACAGTGGCTACAGCAGTCTGCATTCCCACCAGCAGTGCAAGAGGGTTCCTTTTTCTCCACATCCTCTCCAGCACTTGTCATTTGTTGATTTGTTGATGATAGCCATTCTGACAGGTGTGAGATGGTATCTCATTGTTGTTTTGATTTGCATCCCTCGGATGATTAGTGACTTTGAGAATGTTTTCATATGTCTCAGCCTTCTGTATGTCCTCTTTCAAAAAGTGTTTATTTAGGTCCTTTGCCCATTTTTTTATTGAATCATTTATCTTCCTTTTGTTAAGTTGTATGAGTTCTCTTTAAATTTTGGAGATTAAACCCTTATTGGAAATATCATTGGCAAATATGTTCTCCCATGCAGTGGTCTTTCTTGTTTTGTTGATGGTTTTTGTTTGTTTGTTTGTTTGCTTGCTTGCTGTGCAGAAGCTTTTTATTTTGATTTGTTTATTTTCTCCTTAGTCTTCGTTGCCCTAGGAGCTGTGTCTATAAAGATATTGCTACAACATATGTCTGCTATTTTGCTGCCTCTCGAGTCTTGTATGACTTTTATGGTTTCCTGTCTTACATTTAAGTCCTTTAGCCATTTTGAGTTTATTTTTGTGTATGGTGTAAGTTGGTGATCTAGTTTCATTTTTTTGCATGTATCTGACCAAATTTCCCAACACCATTTATTGAAGAGACTATCTTGACTCCTTTGTATGCTCTTGCCTCCTTTGTCAAATATTAATTGAGCATAATGGCTTGGGTCAATTTCTGGGTTCTCTCTTCAGTTCCACTGGTCTATATGTCTGATCTTGTGCCAGTACCAGGCAGTTTTGAGAACCGTGGCTTGGTAATATAGCTTGATATCTGGTATTGTGATCCCTCCAACTTTATTCTTCTTTCTCATGATTGCTCTGGCTACTTGGGGTCTTGTTAATTCCAATTGAATTTTTGGAGAGTTTGTTATATATCTTTGAAGTATGCCATTGGTATTTTAATGGGGATTGCATTGAATCTATATATTTCTTTGGGTAGTATGGACATTTTAATGATGTTGATTCTACCAATCCATGAACATGGTATGTTCTTCCATTTGTTTATGTCTTCCTCTATCTCTTTTTTCAATGTCCTGTAGTTTTCTGAGTATAGGTCTTTTGCCTCCTTAGTTAAGTTTATTCCTAGGTATCTTAAATTTTTTTGTGCAATGGTAAATGGGATTGTCTTTTTCATTTCCCTTTCTGTGAGTTCATTATTGGTGTATAAAAAGGCCATAGATTTCTGGGTGTTAATTTTGTACCCTGCTACATTGCCAAATTCATTTATTAGGTCTAGTAGTTTTTTGATGGAGTCTTTGAGCTTTTGTATATATAGTATCATGTCATCTGCGAACAAGGGCAGTTTTACTTCTTCTTTTCCAGTTTGGATGCCTTTTATTTCTTCTTCTTGTCTGATTGCTATGGCTAGCACTTCTAGTACTATATCAAATATGACTGGTGAAAGTGGGCATCCTGTCTTGTTTCTGTTCTCAGGGGAAATTAGTTTAGTTTTTACCCATTGAGTATGATGTTGACTATAGGTTTGTCATATAAGGCTTTTATTATGTTGAGGTGTCTCTCTATTCCCACTTCGCTGAGAGTTTTTATCAAGAAAGGGTGTTGGATTTTGTCAAATGCTTTTTCTGCATTGATTGATATGATTATGTGATTTTTGTCTCTCAATCTATACTAATAAAAGGGTAAATATGCTAATTATACCAGACATCTTCTGGACAAAACCATGGTGGCAAGGGCTGAGGAAGAGGCGGTTAGGGGTGATCAGGCCAGCAGGGGATCAGTTAGGGGCTATCAGGCCGACAGGGAAGAGCATTTAGGGGCGATCAGGCTGGCAGGGGAGAGCAGTTAGGGGCTATCAAGCAGGGAGGCAGAAGTAGTTAGGGGTGATCCGGCAAGAAGGCAGAGGTGGTTAGTGGTGATCAAGCAGGCAGGCAGAGGGGTTAGGAGCAATCAGGCAGGCAGGCAGAGTGGTTGGGGGCAATCAGGCAGGCAGGCAGAGGCAGTTAGGGGTGATCAGGCAGGCAAGCAGAGAGGTTAGGGGCAATCAGGCCAGCAGGCAGGTGAGCAGTTAGGAGCCAGCAGTCCCAGATTGCAAGAGGGATCAGTCCTAAACTGGCAGTCGGACATCCTCCAAGGGGTCCCAGATTGGAGAGGGTGCAGGTTGGGCTGAGGAACCCTCCACCCCCACCCCTCTCCCCATGCACAAATTTCATGTACTGGGCCTCTAGTTTGTTTATGTGATGTATCATATTTATTGATTTGTGGATATTGTACCATCCTTGCATCCCCGGAATAAATTCCATTTGGTCATGGTGTATGATCTTTCTAATGTAATGCTGAATCTGATTTGCTAGAATTTTGTTGAGGATTTTAACATCTATGTTCATCAAGGATATTGACCTGTAGTTCTCTTTTTGTGTGTATGTGTGTGTGGTGTCTTTATCTGGTTTTGGTATTAAGTTAATGCTGGCTTTATAGAAAGAGCTTTGAAGTGTTGCTTCCTCTTGAATTTTTTTTGGAATAGTCTGAGGAGAATAGGTTTTAGTTCTTCTTTGAATGCTTGGTAGAACACCCATGTAAAGCCATCTAGACCAGGGCTTTTGTTTGCTGGAAGATTTTTGATCACTGCTTCAATTTCCTTGGTAGTTATCGGCCTATTCAGGTTTTTTGATTCTTCATGATTGAGTTTGGGGGGCTTATATTTTTCTAAGAATATGTTCATTTCATCTAGATTGTCCATTTTGTTGGAATAGAGTTGTTCATAGTATTTTTTCATAATCCTTTGCATTTCTGTGGGATCGGTTGTTACTTCACCTCTTTCATTTCTGATTTTGTTTATTTGGGTCCTCTCTCTTTGCTTCTTGGTGAGCCTGGCTAGAGGTTCATCAATCTTATTTATCCTTTCAAAGAACCAGCTCTTGGTTTTGTTGATCTTTTGTATTGTTTTGTTTTGTTTTTTGGTCTCTATGTCATTTATTTCTGCTCTGATCTTTATTATTTCCTTCCTTCTGCTTATGCTGGGCTTTTCTTGTTGCTCTCTTTCTAATTCTTCAAGTTGCAGAGTTAGATGGCTTATAACCAGTTTTTCGTGTGTGTGTGTGTGTGTGTGTGTGTGTGTGTGTGTGTGTGTTTCTTTTTGAGTTAGGCCTGTAATGCTATGAACTTCCCTCTCAGGATTGCTTTCACTGTGTCCCAAAAGATTTTGGATTGTTGTGTTTTCATTGTCATTTGTTTCTAGGATGTTTTTATTTCTTCTTTGATCTCTTTGGTAACCCACTTATTGTTTAATAGTACGCTATTTAGCCTCCAAGTGTTTGAATTTTTGTGGTTGTTTTTATTATAGTTAATTTCTACTTTTATGCCATTGTGATCTGAGAAGGTGCTTGATATGATTTCTTTCTTCTTGAATTTGAAGAGACTTTGCCTGTGTCCCAATATGTGGTCTATCTTTGAAAATGATCCATGCGCATTTGAGAAGAATGTTTATTCTGTGGCTTTGGGGTGAAATGTTCTGAAGATGTCAATTAATTTCATTTGTTCTAGTGAGTCATTTAGGATTGATGTTTCTTTGCTGATTTTTTGTTTAGAGGATTTATCCAGTGGTGTCGGTGGGGTATTAAAGTCCCCTACTATGACTGTATAGCTGTCAATCTCTCCATTGATATCCTCCAGAAGTTTTTTTCTGTATTTGGGTTCTCCTATATTGGGTGCGTATACATTTACCAGAGTTATTTCTTCTTGTTGAATTGCTCCCTTTAGTGCCGGGGTTCTTGTCCCAGCCTTAGGAAGGGTTCAGCATTCTGGAGAAAGGGGCTGATGCATAGATGATTAAAGAGTCCGGAGATGAAAGATAATTTTGAAAGGCATTGGGGGTCAGAGAATCTTCAGCTAAAGGAACTGAAGACTACTCCTTGTCTAAGGACCCTGTGCTATTTATTTTAATACAATTTGTCCTAAGGCAAGGTGGAGATATACACTTCAAAGGGTAAGGTTTCAAAGGGTTTACAGAAGCATTGTCAGTTTGGGGAATAACCTACAGCTGTCCAGGTGTTTGGCCAACAGGAGGCAATAAAATGCCCTGAGCTGTCTGGCCGCAAGCAATAATCCTATTCAGGTTTGGGGGAAGTGCCGTTTAGCCATTTCCAACAGGTAAACTACATTTGACTCAACCCTTGTTGAGCTCCCCAAGCTTCACCAACCTTTTGGTGAAACTCTTGTAATTATTACATGCTGGAATTGGTTCCCAGCACTTTAGTATTATGAAGTGGCCTTCCTTATCTCTTGTTACAGCCTTCACTTTGAGGTCGAATTTGTCAGATATAAGTATTGCTACCCCAGCTTTTTTTTTTTTTTCGTTTTCATTTGCCTGAAAAACCTTTTTCCATCCCTTCATTATCAGTCTGTATGAGTCCTTTGTTCTAAAATGGGTCTCCTATAGACAGCAGATATATGGAACATGTTTTCTTATCCACTCAGCTACCCTATATCTTTTGGTTGGGCATTTAATCCATTTACATTTAAAGTTATTATTGATAGGTACTTACCATTTTTATTCTTTACTAGAGGCCTGGTGCATGAATTCATGCATGGGTGGGGTCCCTCAACCTGGCCAGCTATTGGGGCGGGCCACGAGGGGTGGGGGGATTAAGGGAGAGAGGGACTGTGGGAGGTTGGCCGACTGTGGGAGGTTAGCTGTGGGAGTGCACTGACTACCAGGAGGCAGACCCTGCGTTGAGTGTCTGCCCCCTGGTGGTCAGTGTGCATCATAGTGACTGGTCAACTGGTCATTCTGGTCATTTGGGCGTAACAGTCACTTAGACTTTTATATATATAGATGCCTGTGTTCCTTCTTCCTTTCCTGTTTCTTCTTTTTACAGCAGTCCCTTTAGCATTTCTTGCATTGCTGGTTTGGTGGCAATAAACTCCCTTTTTTGTCTGTGAAGCTCCTGGTTTCACCTTCAACTTTGATTGAGACCCTTGCTAGGTACAGTATTCTTAATTCAGACCCCTGCTTTGCATGATTTTGTATATTTCATTGTATTCCCTTCTGGCCTGATGTATTTCTGTTAAGAAATCAGATGATAGTCTGATGAGAGATCCCTTGTAGGTAACTTTCTGTCTCTCTCTGGAAGCCTTTAAGATTCTTACTTTGTCATTAGTGTTTGCCAATTTAATTATAATGTGTCTTGGTGTCGGTCTTTTTGGCTTCATCTTGTTTGGGATTCTGTGAGCTTCTTGGACTTGTGTGAGTTTTTTCTTCTTCCCAATATCAGGGAAGTTTTCTGTCATTATTTCTTCAAACAGATTTTCTATCCTTGCTCAGTTTCCTCTCCTTCTTGGATCCCTATTATGCAGATGCTATTTCGTTTCATGTTGTCCCCAAGTTCCCTTAGGCTCTCCTGCTGTTTTTTAAGGTTTGTTTTTCCAGTTGCTGCTCTGCTTGGGTATTTGTTCCTACCTTGTCTTCTAGCTCACTGATGTGGTCACCATTAATAGTCTACTGTTGATGCTTTCTATTGTGTTCTTTATTGCAGCAATGTCATTTTTCATTTCTTCTCGGTTTTTCTTCATTTCCTCTTGGTTCTTACACATATTGTTAACTTTGTCTTACAACCTTTTCAGCGTCCTTATGACCATTGCTCCAAATTCTTTCTCTGACATATTGCTTGCCTCCATTTTGTTTACTTCCTTTTCCAGTGATTCCTCCTTTTTTTCATATGGGGGTTGTTTCTTTGTCTCCCCATATTCGCTCCTCTTAGGGTTTCTGGTTATGTAGCTCTCTCTCCTGTGTTGATCTGAAGGCACAAAATACAACACAACAAGACACAATGCACAGGGCACCATGCACAAATGTATTCAAAATTCTAATAACTCCAAATAAAGGTGAGCACCAGAGAAAAGATAATTAGGGGAGAGAATAGAGTGCAAAAATGATATTGAGAAAATGAAAAAAATGTAGGAGAGAAAAGAAAGAGAAGAAAAAAGAAGGGGGGAAAATATATGTATATGGGGAGAAAACTCCAAAAATCCAACAACTAATCCAAAAAATGCAAACAACAAACACTCTGAGATGAATGCAAACAACAACTAATCCAAAAAATACAAACAACAAACACCCAAACAACAAACACCCAGCAGAATCTGAGGAGACAGAGCTCTCTCTAGGCGATCTCTGATCTTTCTGCCAATGGATTTGCTCACCAGCTATGTTTAATTCTCCAATTCCAGGTGGATGTTGTCCGATTCAGCTGTTCCTTCTATCTGCTCTGTAAGAAGGCACAGGGCTCGTCCGTGTATTCGGCACTGCTTTGTCTCCCCCTGGACAAATTTTTAGGCACCCGCAGCTGGGTAGACTAGAGTCTTGATGTTCATGGGCTCGCAGCTGAGGCAGCTGGTCCCTGGGCTATGTGGTTGTAGGGTTCTGGGAGGTATCCAAGGTCTCCCTGGTTGAAGGTAAGGCTGGGCTTCTGATCACAACCGCTCTCCCCTTCAAGATGGTGTGGTCTCTGCGGCAGAGCCGGCTGCTCCAGGAGAGATTTCAAGAGCAGTAGAGGCTTCCCATCCAGGAGAGCCTGGTCCACCAGTCACCCACAGTCCTGTGGAATATAGCTGTCCCTCACTCACAAATACAGATACTCCCGGCACGTCCATGCACTCTCCTTTCGCTCTCACTCACACACTATCTTGCAACCTACTGTCCCATCGGCCACCATCTTGGATCCCTCTCGATTCTTAAAATTAGATAGTTTTGGCAAATGTCTACTCTGAATTTAACATATGTAAGCTAACTTTTGAAAGTTCATTATGATAATTTCTCTTATTTTTTTGTTAATCCTCACCCAGATAATTTCTCTTTTAATTTTTAGAGATTAACTGACCTGGCTGCATTAGTTCGAGGCTCTCTTTCTAAAATACACAGAAACATCATAACTGCCTTAATTACTATTGATGTACATGCAAGAGACATTGTCACCGATCTTGTTCAAGCCCAGGTACCTGTTTCATTTGAGTAAAATAATATATTACTTCCTGAAATCAGTGCATCTAATATGCGTATCATTGTTATCACTTATGTAGGTAGAGGAAGTGGATTCCTTTGACTGGCAGAGACAACTGCGCTATTATTGGAACATAGACATAGATAACTGTGTGGCTAGAATGGCGCTCTCTCAATACACTTATGGCTATGAATATTTGGGTGCGTGCCCAAGATTAGTTATTACTCCTCTCACGGTAAGTTACTGATCACTTAGGTTAATGTTGAAACAAGAGAGCTTTATTTTATCAAAAACTAGAGGCCCAATGCACAAAATTCATGCAAGGGGCTTGGCCCTCGTAGCTGCAGCTGCTGCTTCTGCCTCGGCCCCCGCCTCCTCCGCTTTGTCCTGAAGGTTGTCTGGTCTAATTAGCATATTACACTTTTATTATTATAGATTGTCTGGAAAAGTTTTATCTCATATTAACTCTTGAAAGGCTTTGCTATTAACTACATCTTTATAAAGCCAAGGTTTGCATTAATTCTGTGTCTGGATCTTTTAGTATATTTCAGTTGCTACAAAACCTTTCACAGAAAAGAATGACCTGCCTCGCATAGAAAGGGTCGGACTTAGGATTTTATGGCTAGAATCAGTTCCCTCCAATAATAACAGTTTATCGCTCTAGCTGGTTTGGCTCAGTGGATGGAGTGTCAGCCTGCGGACGGAAGGGTCCTGGGTTTGGCTCTGGTCTAGGGCACATACCCGGGTTGTGGGCTTGATTGCCATTGGGGGGGGGGGGGGGTGTGGGAGGCAGCCAATCAATTATTCTCTCATCATAGATGTTTCTCTCTTCCTCTCCCTTCCTCTCTGAAATCAATAAAAATATATTAAAATAACAATAATAATAATAACAGTTTACTGATTTCTTCAGGATCGCTGCTATCTGTGCCTCATGGGGGCTTTGCAGCTCGACCTGGGAGGTGCCCCAGCTGGTCCTGCTGGCACTGGGAAAACCGAGACTACCAAAGACCTAGCAAAAGCTCTTGCCATCCAGTGCGTGGTCTTTAACTGTTCCGATGGTTTAGACTACAAGGTATGGTCCCGGCATCTGAACCCTCACATTACGTGCTTCATGTGGCTCTCTCTACTTGCAACTGACATAACAAAAGAAGGAGAGAACAGAGTGATGGCAAGCAAGAGAAAACTAGTGGGCAAGGGATGGTTACAGTGGAATACATGGAGCCAAGGAGAAGCATCACCATAAGGCAGTCTGGGAGGTCCAGGTAGAAATCAAGGCCAGTGGAGGACTTATAAAATGCTGGTAAAATTAAAAATTTACTCATGTCAGTAAGTAGAAAGAAGAGAGATTGGTACATGATAAAACAGGGAAACCTAAGAACAAGGAATAAGCTCACAGGAAGAGATGAGCTATTCAGAATTATGTATTGAAAATTAAATACCTAGGAGGTGAGAATTCATCATTAGATTTTTCCAGTATGGCAGTTGTTATTTTTATCAGAGGCCTCCTTTACACTCTTAAAAATTATGAATTCTCATCAGCTTTTGTTTATATATGTGGATTACATCTGTTGCTATTTATTATGTTAGAAATTAAAACTGACACATTTAAAATATTTGTTTTAAAATAACGATAATAAATCTATTACATGTTAGCATAAGCATATTGTCTGTGAAAAATAACTATTTTCCCAAACAAAAAAATTCAAGGAGAATAGTGACATTGTTTTATATTTTTGAAAATTTCTAATGTTTGGCATAATAGATGACAGCCAGATTCTCACATCTACTTCTGCAGTCAGGCTGTTGAGATATGTTATTTTGGTTGAAATAGTTGAATAAAATCTAGCCTCACACAGAGATGTACCCAAAAAAAGAGAGGGATATTTTAATAAGTCCAAGATAATAATTGTTGATATTCTTCTTTGAAACTACACCAAAACTTGATAAGCAACAGTTTCTTGAAGATTATTTGCAATGTGAAAATTGAAGCCATATCAATGACTTTTTCATACTCTGTAGTCTCATGAAAAATGAGAGTAAAAAAGGCAAATAAGATTTTAATATTGTGGAGAGCGGCTACAGTGTTTGGACAGGTTCAAGCCTCAGACTAATGAGAGGGCACAGTCCTCTCATTGCCACGTGCAAGTCCCAGCTTGGAGGGCAGAGGCTGTAGTTGTAAGCTTGAACCTATGGTCCGAACATGTGGTCCCACATGTCTGAGTGATGTGGGCTTGATAGAGTTCAGGTGCATGTAATTGAGTAGATTCGAAACCCATGAGAACATTGTAACCATGCCCTTATGTTGCCTCATGGAATCTGGCTATAAAATAAAGACACAGCTTGTAGTCCGTGGTGCTGTCGCTAGCTCTCCATCAGAGAGGACAGCGTCCCACCCTGACCCAGCTTTCATTCTCTTCTCTGTCTTTTCTCAATCCTTCACCGCCCCCTCTCAGGCTCACTGAACCTGGATGAGCTGGGTCAGCACATAATATGCCTATGAAAATACTTCTACCTTGCAGATCCCCTGAAAGAAACTGTGGGACTTGCAGGGTTCCCCAGACAATACTTTGGGAACTGCTCTATTACCATGTTCATTCCTAATCTGGAAAGTCACATCTCTTAAAAGGTCTAAAGCAGGGATAGAGAACATCCGGCCTACGGGCCATATAAGGCCCTCGAAATCATTGGGTCTGGCCCTACCCAGGCATTAGGGGTGAGTTAATTAAATGTTTGACTAAATATAGCAGGCTAATTTTTAAGTTGCTAATTTTGAATGGTCTGCACATGATGTTTTAAATATCTAAATGGCCCATAGCAGAAAAAAAGGCTCCCTGTCCCTGGTCTAAAGGATCATCAGAAAAAGCCAACGGCCATTCTTGTCAATATTCCAGTCAAACATGTGGCAAGAGGAAGACTTCCCACTTGCCACTCCCACCTTACCCATACCATCGGGAGGGTGGTGGCAGGCACCTCCCCCAGAAGCAGAAACAAGAGAAGGACAAATCATCCATCAGACTCCACGCAGAGGTGACTGGCCTTTAGACGTGGCTTCCTTGGTGGACTTTCGGGAAGCATACATGAAGGGAAAGACAGGAGCTTCCAATATGTCTCCCATATATTAAGATTGAGTCTTCTTTAATTTTTTTTGTTTTTTACTCTTATTTTTTATTGAGGTGTAATTGACATACAACATTATGATAGTTTCAGGTATATGACAGAGTGATTCAATATATTGCAAAATGATGACCAAAGTCAGTGTAGTTAGCATTCATCACCACACATGGTTACAGAATTTTTTTTCTTGTGATGAGAACTTTTAAGATCTACTTTTAAACAGTGAGTCTTAAAATTAGAGGAACTTAATGTCACGATTAATCAGCATGAAAAACAAAATAAAGGCTCTTTTTTATATGTTAAAAGTAAGTGATTCCAAGCCCTGAGAGTCAACCTTGATCAAAAATAGTCTTTTTTACCTCCCTGGAGTTATACGCTTACTTCAGTAAGTCATCAGCAGGGGTGACGCATACCACATAAAATCATTCTGATAGAGAAAAGTTTCATTCTTTTTGTCTTCTGTTGGTGCCACAGGCATTTGGTGTCACTGGTGATCTAGCCCGGGTAGTCCTTGTAACCACTGAGCTAGTAGTAGCCACTTCCCAACTCTGATGACCAGTATCATTGTGAGCTCTGACTTAAATAAACCAACAAACAAAACACCTTCTTGATAAAAACACTCAGGAATAGAAGATAATTTCTTCAGTCTGGAAAAAAAAAAAAGAGCACGTAAGAAAAACTCACAGCTAACATCTAATTATTGGTGAAAGACTGAATGATTTCCACCTAAAATTAAGAACAAGACAAGGATGCCTTCTCTCCTCTTTTATTCAACATCATACTAGTGCCCCTAGGCAGGGCACTAATCCCAGAAAATGAAATAAAAGGCATATAGATTGGGAAAGAAGAACTAAAATCTATCTCTTCTTATAAATAGCATGATCTTGTATTTTAAAAATTCTGAAGAACAACAAAACAATCCCGAAGAACACACACACACAATTAAAACTACTAGTAAACATATTTCAGCAATATTGCAGGATATAAGATCAATATACAGTAATCAATTGTAATTCTATATAAAATAGCAACAAACAACCCAAAAAGAATAGTAAGAAAACAATTTCATTTAAAATAGCATCAAAAGAATGAATTACTTAGAACTATATTTAACAAAAGATCAGACTTACACTCTGAAAACTACAAAGATGTAGAACCCCTCAGTTATGGGAAAGACATCAGTAAAATATTAGTATGTAAAACAGCACCTCCCCAAAGTATGTTACTTAGAATCTTACTACAGCATATGCAGAAAAACACACAAAAAATCTGTGTTCTGCCTCATTTCCCTTCTAGATTTTCACATCACAAAGTAGCATGCTAACTATGTAGAAAGTCCCACAATTAGGAGGAAATCTGTTTAGCTTTATTTAATTCAGCAAGTCCTAAATGTTTTGACCATGGATGCCTTTCGGTCACTAACAGAGCTAATATTCTCATTTTTCTAAAAGTTGAAAGAAATTAAACAGAACCTAAATAAATGGAAACATCCCATTTTAATGAATTAGAAAATTTCATATTACTAATATGGCATTTCTCCCCAAATAGATCTACAGATTTAATGCAATCTCTATCAAAATCCCAGCTGACTTTGCAGAAATTGACAAGCTTATCCTAAAATGTAGTGTATAGAAATTCAGGGAATCCAAAATAGCCAAAACAACCTTGGAAGGGGGAAAAAGCAAAGTTGGTGAACTCACATTTCCCAATTTCAAAACTTTCTACGAAGCTACAGCAATCAGGACAGTGTGGTTACTGGCTGGCAAGAGGATAGACAAAGGGATCAATAGAATAGAATTAAGAGTTTGGAAATA
The DNA here is from genome assembly GCA_026230045.1 of Corynorhinus townsendii. Lineage (NCBI taxonomy): Eukaryota > Metazoa > Chordata > Mammalia > Chiroptera > Vespertilionidae > Corynorhinus > Corynorhinus townsendii. Next base: position 113,897,817 of record JAPDVU010000007.1, on the reverse strand, counting down.
AGCCTTTTATAGTAAATTGATTTTTTACAAGAGTGCAAAGATAATTTGATGGTCAGTAGTCTTTTCAACAAATAATGCCCCCAAAAATGAAGTTGAACCCCTTTCTCACCCTATATATAAAAACTAACTCAAAATGAATCAAAGACTAAGTGTGTAACAGCTAAAAAAATGAAACTCTTAGAAGACAACATAGGTGTAAATCTTTGTGACCTTGGATCGTGCAATGGCTTCTTAGCTATGACACACAAAAATATAACTAAGAGAAAAATTGGATAGGCCACACATTATCATCAAAATTAAAAACTTTTGTGTTTCAAAGGATAGAATCAAGAATGTGAACATTCAACCCACAAAATAGGAGAAAATTTTTTACAAATCATGTATCTGATAAGAGGCTTGAATCTAGTATATATAAAGAACTATTACAACTCCATTATAAAAAGGCAGGTGATCTAATTTCACAATGGACAAGGAGTTGATTAGACAGTTCTCCAAAAAAAAAATATACACATGGCCAGTAAACACAGGAAAAGATTATCAACATCACCAGCCATTGGGGAACAGAGCAAATTAATATTACAGTGAGATGCCACATCACACCCACTAGGATAGCTGTAATCAGAGATAAACAATAACAAGTGTTAGATAGGATGTGGAGAGACTAGAACCCTCAGACACTGCTGCTGGGATTGCAAACTGCTACAGGTGCTGTGGAAAACAGTTCGGTGGTTTCTCAAATGTGAAACAGAGTTACTGTAGTACATAGTGATTCCAATCCTTGGTGTGTTCACTGCCAAGAGAAATGAAAATACAGGTCCATGCAAAACACAAATATTCATAGTGTTGTTATTCATAATAATAAAAAAGTGGAAGTATCCTAAATGTGTATCAGTTAAGGGAGGGATAAACAAAATGTGGTATATCCATATGGACATTAGGTCTAAAATTAAGGCTCAGTATTATATGCCACTTTAACATCTGGCAAAACTGTGAGGCCCTCAAATGGCCTAACTAAGCTCTTCTCCCAACTCTGTATCTGGTAATAAGGTCCCCGAGTCAAGCAACTCTTCTTAGCAAAGGGACCGGGCACAGTTTCTGCTTATCCCTGGCAGGTTTCCATTCCTTGCCAACCTGCAGACTTATTCAAACAAGCTTATAACATCCCCTGGGAACCAGGGAACAGCCCACCTTCTGAACACTGCAAAGGCCGCCCCCCACAGCCAAGATAAGGAAGCAATCCAAGTGCCCGTGTTTGGATGATTGAATAAAGAAGAAGTGGTACTTATATATAACTGAATATTACTCAGCCGTTAAAAAGAACAAAATCTTACCATTTGGGACGACACGGATGGAACTAGAGGGCTTTATGCTAAGTGAAATAAGTCAGATAAAGACAAATACCATAGGATTTTACTTACATGTGGAATCTAAAGAAAAATAAATAAATGAACAAACAAAATAGGAACAGACTCATAGATGCAGAGAATAGACTAATTATTGCCAGATGGGAGAGAGGTTTGAGGGACTGATGGAAAGGGTGGAGGGGTTAAGCAGTACAAATCGGCAGTTGCAGAATAGCCACAGTGGTGTAATTACAGCGCAGGGCATATAGTCAGTAAAATCAAGATACATAGGCCTGGGGCCAGGTGGGTATTGAAGAGGGTGAGCGGGCACAACCGCTCTGTAAAGTACATGGTTTTCTAACTTTGCGGTACATCTGAAACCAACACAGAATAATACTGGATGTAAACTGAAAAATCAATTTTAAAGACACATTTTGAATTCCCAACCTCAAAATAATGAATAAGCTTTCACTGTTCACTGACAGAAGCTAAAGGAACGACTTTTATAGAGAAAAGGCAGAAACTAAGCAAGGAGATTATTTGATTGGCTATTTTGTACAAATGATGAACCCAAAACTTAAGTCTCCGAAGAAATGTTCTACTTTAGATGCCCACGTGTGCACATTCGTGCCAGGCGGGATTCTGCTGCAGAAATTAGAGCCACTGCCTTAACCTGCGTGGTTGCGCTTCCCTCCGTAGTCCCAGGTGTTACCTGCCGTCTGCAGTCGCTTGTACAGACAGGGAACGCTTCCATTAGTAATGGTCTTCAAGGTGTTTTTAAGTCCTTAAGTGTGTCGATGCCATATATTTCTTTGAGAACCTGTCAAGTATTTACATAGGTGAGTGAAGGTTATGAAAAGTGAGAAAGTTGGTCAGATTGTCACTACATTTAAAATAAAAATGAGCTTTAAATCATTTAAAAAGAGACAGAAAGCTGTTTCTTCTCATAGAAAGGTACCAACTTGTGACAGCCCAAGATTCACATAAAACAATTACTTATTTGCACATACTGCCTCTTTCCCTTTTAACATTTCAGCTCAAAATTTAACTTTTTTTGTTGTTATTAATTCTCACCAGAGGATATTTTTCCGTTGATTTTTAGAGAGAGTAGAAGGACGAGGGAGAGACAGAGAGAGAAATATCGATGTGAGAGAGACACATCGATTGATTGCCTCCTACACGCACCAGGGCCAAGAAACCTGCAACTGAGGTACGTGCCCTTGACCAGAATGGAACCCGGGACAGTTCAGTCCACAGGGCTGAAGCTCTATCCACTGAGTCAAACCGGCTAGGGCTCAAAATTTAACTTTTAAAGGATTTCCCTTTTGTTATACAAAGTTGAACAGGGTTATTTTGATTTCAGATGATGGGACGCTTCTTCAGCGGTCTGGCACAGTCAGGGGCCTGGTGCTGCTTTGATGAATTTAATCGGATTGACATTGAAGTTTTGTCAGTGATTGCACAGCAGCTCATTACCATTCGGAATGCCAAAGCTGCAAAGGTAAGGCTGGGCAACTCCACCGAGGCAGCACCTCCAGTGTGTAATTAACCAACAGCCCTTTGCATCTTAGGCAGGAGAGTGCTAACTTGAGCCTGCCTGGTGCATGTTTGCAGTGTAATTGGTAAGTACTACAGCGACATGACTTAGCTGGGAGAATTAATTCCTCATGCAGGCACCACAGAAACAAGCGTATGTCGGACACTGTGTTGCCCTTGTGGAACTGTGTTCGTCTTCCCACCCCCAACACACACACACAAACATACACACACACACACATACACACACACACACACACACACTCACACTCACACACCTCCTACTTCCTTCCTCGCTTTTCTTGTTCTTGCCTTGGACATTTACTTCTCTGCCAGGTTTCTCAGCGCTGCTGCTTCTGGGCTCCACTACCTTCATAATGGCCCCCAGGCTCAGCCTAGTGCTGGTAGGAAGATGGGAGAGGAGTCCTGGGCAATCTAGGGGGACTCGCTCCCCAGCATCCACTGGACAGAAGCCAAAGAGTGTGGCCCATATAAGCATGTTCCGGGAAAAGGGGTTTATGTTGGGAAGCTGACTGCCGTGAAGTATGGGCCAAGTTATGTAGTACTCTGTGTTGACTTTCTGAGATACAGTCACAAGATCACCAAAGGGCAGACTGATGTTCAGACTGTATAAGCCACAACAGTCTTGCCAGTTATTTAAATAGCTGCTACCCCAAGCCCCTATAGGGACCCCCACCACTAATTTGGCCCCTTCACAGGGAGCCCTTATGTCCTCCAGATCCAGCCATAGGATTCATGCTGACATAGCAAGGGAGCCTCTGGATGCAGCTGTAGCTCCAGGGACAGGGGCCATTCTTATTGGAAGGTGTCCTGCTAAAGAGTTCTTAGATATTTTGATTATCACCTCTGCAAAAAAGCAAATTACAGAGCAAGTAAAAAGAAAGCTGAAGGAGACTCATGCCTGAGCCCTCTAGAAGCTCCTGGACTTGCTGAGTCAAACCTGGAAACTATGACCATGGTGCAGGAAACTATGACCCTGGTGTGCAACTGATGATACAGTGCAGGCATGTGCAAAGGCCACAGAGAGCAAAGCGCAGAGGAGCAGCAGGGAAGTCTGCTGGAGAAATGAGGAATGAGGAGAGGCATTTCACATAGATAAACAGGGGCAGCTGTTCCAGTCAGAGGGAGCAGAAATTGGAATTGAAATTGGAATTGAATGAGCTGCTAAATTGTACAGGTTGTTGTACTTTACACTTATTTTACCTCCACACCAAACCTGTGTGACGTATATGGCATTGCCTCAAGGTTACTTATAGGTGAAAAGGATTCAAAGAAACTTTAAAATATCTAGGAACACCGTAGACCTAAATCCATGTGACCTTAAAGTCTGCATCCCTCCAGGTATGCACTCCCTGCCTTCCCCCGACCCCGATCCTCTGAGGAGGCCTGTATTGAATGCAGGGGCCTCCGGATATACCATAACTCAGAAATCATTATCGCCTTGCTGAACAGTGAAGTGAGAGCAAAGTATGGTGGAAAATGGAGGAAGGACCAAAGAGAATGGAGGGAGAATGGAAGCCTTGCCAACTGGACAGTAACCATGTGCGGTCACAGAAAGGTAGGAGGACGTCTGAGACTCCCCAGATCTCGTCCTCAGTTTTGCCAGTGGCCAGATGATCGTCAGAAGGAGATACATCCCCTGGGATAGGTGGAGAAACTAAAGCACGGAAATTTGCAAGTTTCAAAAACAGAATTAGCAATTTAGTGGCAGCAGGACTGTTCTCCAGTTGTACCATCCAGCATGTTCTGCTCCAGGATATGACACATCTCCAAGCTCCATCCCGGCCTTCCTCTGTATTCTTCATGTTCTTACTAGTGCCTTCATCCAGTGGCCCCGCTAGACCTGGACTTCATCTTGGATTTTCCCCATTATTATCAACCCCAGAACTGAAGCCATCCATCACCACGTCCGTTTAATTTTACCTGGTAGATGCCTCTTGTTCCTAGTGATAATTCTGGCTCCCATCGTCCCTCTAATAACAATTCCTTAGTGGACTCCCGATCCGACCTCTCCAATGCTACCTTTGACCCTATCACTCTGCTCAAAATTCTTCTCTGCTTCCCCCACCCATAGGACAAAATCTAAATTCCTTAGTCTAGTGTGCAAGATCCCTGATGCTCAGGCCCTGGCCTACTGACACTTTCCTCCTAGAACTCGACCCTTGAGCAGAGTGGACAGCTGGTCATTCCCTGAACGTGCAGTGTAGTGTCCTATTTCTGCTCCCTCTGACTGGAACAGCTGCCCCTGTTTATCTATGTGAAATGCCTCTCCTCATTCCTCATTTCTCCAGCAGACTTCCCTGCTGCTCCTCTGCGCTTTGCTCTCTGTGGCCTTTGCACATGCCTGCACTGTATCATCAGTTGCACACCAGGGTCATAGTTTCCTGCACCATGGTCATAGTTTCCAGGTTTGACTCAGCAAGTCCAGGAGCTTCTAGAGGACTCAGGCATGAGTCTCCTTCAGCTCTCTGCATCCACGCCTAACCCATTGCCTCACCTGCAACAGATGCTCAGCAGGTGTTTGCTGTTGATTAAAAGTGAATGAGTAACTCCAGTGACACTAACAGCTGGGCTTCAATCACCCAAGGACTAACATCAGATTAGAATTTTTTGGAGAAAACCAGAAAGTGAGGGTGGAGAGGTTTAGTGGCCATTAAGTCCAAGTTGAATTGAGGAGGCTCAGCAAAAGATGTTGAGGCCTAGAAGATTGCAGGACTGGGTCAAGTAGGAAGAGACTATTGGGCAAGACAGGGGAAGGGAGGCACAGAGCAGGAAACATGGAGCCCAGAAGAGATTGGTTGGGTAGGACATAACTGGGAGAGAAATGTCCCCTGTTGTCCAACATCAGGATTCATATCTCTTTGCATGAATTCTCCATTGCACACGTTTTTTTAAATCCTCACCAGAGGATATTCTTTTCCAGAGATGTGGAAGTGGGAGAAAAGGGGGAGAGAGGGGAAAAAAAACATCGACATGAGAGAGACACATAGATTGGTTGCCTCCCACATGCAGTCCCATTGGGGCCATGCAACCTGCAACTGTGGTATGCACCCTTGACTGGGAATGGAACCAAGACTTTTTTTCTGTGGGCCAATGCTCTAAACCATTTAGAAAACTAGCCAGGGCTCCATTACACACATTTTGACTCCAGTACTAATCATATGAAAGAGTTTACAAATGTCTGGAGAAGTGTTAACTTATCCTTTCTCTTTCCTTTAAACAGCTCTCTAGATTCATGTTTGAGGGGCGGGAAATAAAGTTGGTAATGACTTGTGCAGCCTTCATCACAATGAATCCTGGATATGCAGGCAGGACCGAATTGCCAGATAACTTGAAAGCCCTGTTCAGACCTTTTGCAATGATGGTTCCAAATTATGCCTTGATTGCAGAGGTGAGCTTCACGTTATAAACCAGGAAAAATTTAAGCTTTTTTTTAATTTACTATTGAAGTAGAAAATTTTCTTTATGAATGCACCCTGGCAAAGGCTGTACATCATTGCTTGCTCATAAGAGTAGATATGATTATCACTTAAGATGTTTTGTTCTCTCTCTCTCTCTTTCTCTCTCTCTCTCTCTCTCTCTCTCTCTGTAAATGCTGTATCCCTAATGCCTAGAATGGTATCTGGAATATAGTAGGTCCTTAAATCGAATGAATCAATGAGTTTAATTAAGCAGTTCATTGGGGTTTATCAGTTCATCTCTAGAAATTAAAATGTCTGGAGTCATTCTAAAAATAGTATATTGTTCTCACTTCTTGGGCATCTATAATAATATTATAATATGCAAATAGACCAAACAGCAGAACCACCATCCGGATGACCTTGCAGACGACCACACTATGACACCCACTGGCACCAGGCCAGCCAAGGCAGATGCAATGTGATTGGTCAGGGGGCCCCAACATTGCCCCACAATCGCCCCGCGAAGGGAGGCCCAGGCCACCTGGGTGGTGGCATTGGGATGAGTAGGTGGTGCCTCCCTCTGTGGGGCAATTGATCACGGGGCCCCAGATCAATTGCCCCACAGAGGGAGGCAGAGGCCTCCAGCCAGCAATGCTGTGGCAGGTGTGTGGGGCCAGCCAATGATTGCCCCACAGAGGGAGGCCCAGGCCAGCTAAGCCATTGCACCTCATGCCTGTTGCCCACAGAGGGAGACAACCAGTGGGGGCGTGGGCAGTGCTGCACAGATGGCACGCAGTGGCAGCGGCGAGGGCAGGACCAGCTGCCAGCAGCCCAAGGAAGGAAAGCCCCCAATAGGCCCTGATCGCCAGCCAGGCCTAGGGACTCTACCCGAGGGGTCCTGGATTGCGAGAGGGCACAGTCTAGGCTGAGGGACACCCTCCTCCCGTGCATGAATTTTGTGCACTGGGCCTCTAGTTATTTTATGTTAGAGTCCAGGGATGTTGAGTTGCAGCAATGCTGGTTGAAGGTGGAGGGTGGAAATTGGTCTGTAAGTCTGTATCAGCTTAGTAAAAAATAGTCATCATTAATACATTAAATATTTGTATTGTATTTACTAGTGACCCAATGCACAAATGAAGATTCATGCAAGAGTGGGCCTTCGTTCCCCTGGCTGCCCAGAGGCCAGGAGCAGCTAGAGTGGTGCAGAACATCTGTGTTGTTGCCATGGCAACAACGCAAGCGTCCTGCCCCATCCCCGGCCACTCTATGCCTGCTTATGCAAATAAACCTCCATCTTTGTTGGGTTAATTTGCATACTCACTCCTGATTGGCTGGTTGATGTTGCAATGGTATGGTCAATTAGCATGTTACTCTTTTATTAGGTAGATTCTTTCTGTGTCTATCTAGGAATCTTTTCATTTAAACTGGTTTTTGTTTTTTCATACTAGCTAAGAACCAATGTGACTTCTTAGCACTTTTTGCAATGGGTAATTTACATATAGTAAAGCGCATGGATCATAAGAGTACAACTCAGAACTCTTACACATCGATTCACTGGTATGAACATCCAGACCAAAATATGGGACATTTTCAGGTCTCTAGATGGCCCCATGTGCTCAGCACTGCAGTTCATGACAAGGAACGCCACCCCATTCAGAATGCAGTTTCCCAGAAAGCACAGATTATTCCTGTGGCTAACAATTCTTTTGATAACAGCTCAATATTACAACTTTTATTAGTATAATGCTTACTTCATCACAGTTTCCAGGTTTGATTTTTAGAAGCTCCTGGACTGACTAGCAAGTTCAGGAGCTTCTAAAAGGGCCCAGGCATGAGTCTCCTTCAGCTCTCTACATTCACGCCTAACCCACTGTCTCACCTGCAACAGATGCTCCTGAGGTCATGGTGGGGTGGAAGGCTGTTAAGGCAGGTGGTGTCTTCACTAGACCCCTATGGACAGGGACAATGAATGACTTGCTCATTGTCCAAGGATGGTAGGAAAGAAACCAGTTTTGGAACTCAATCCACCATTTTGTTCACATCTCATGTTTCATCCTATTGATTATCAGTAATTAATTGAAGACATTTAAAAAACCCAGCCTACTGAGTGCTATTCCTGTTGTTACAGATTGAATGAGTTAGGATCTGCCATCAGCAAATGTTCTTAATTGCCTGCAGTGTACCAAGCTCTGTGCTGATAGGTTGCTAGACCAAACAAAACAGGTGCCAGTAAGAAATCTTTGGGTCATCTCAAATCCCAATTAATGAGGCCAACAGCAGTGATTCGAGTAGATTGTGGATTGGAGGAAGGGTCCATAGCCCCTCCACTGTTGTTACAGATTTATTAACCGTGGCTACAGAAACTTGTCCCAGGCAAGGCAGCTCCTAGGACAGGGGGGAGGCTGCAGATCTTTGTATAGTTTCCCTAGACTCCTGGGGAACCTACACCATCAGATGTGAGAGGCTCAAGTCTTGCTTTTGTACTCAGGCCTTATACCACCATCCAGCCTCCATGATGTGAACATTTTCAAGCTGTGGGCTCTCCACTCTTTGACTCAAATGTCACTCAGGCCACATCTCCATCATTAGAAAGGAAGCAGAATCAGGCCTCAGGCCTCCCCATACAATGTCCCACCTTCCACCTTCCACCTCCTTGTGGCATAGAAAACCCTTTTCCCCTCAGTCTTTACATGTCTTTGTTAAATGATGTGACAACTTGGAGAGCTGTGGTGTCTAAAGTAGATTTTGAAGACATTGGTATTATGCTGACATATTTTTGTCAATATAATGTAATAACATGATGTAATACTTCTTTCTAGGTAATTCTATATTCTGAGGGATTTGAATCCAGTAAAATATTAGCAAGAAAAATGACTCAGATGTATAAGCTTTGCAGTGAACAGCTCTCTCAGCAAGATCACTACGACTTTGGCATGAGAGCCGTCAAGTCTGTGCTGGTCATGGCTGGGTAAGAAACTGAGGCAGCCAACAGCGAAATGTCAGAACATGCAATCAAACACGTTCTGTGGGCAACTCACAAACAGCTCTTAAAGTAGCATAGGAAGTGATTAATCAGTGTCAGCTGCTGCTGTTGTCATTGTTCTTACTTTAACACTCCCATTCACAGTGAAATGGGCATCTCTGCTCCTCCCCTGACAGTTCTTCACTGTGTGCCCTACGTGGCTGTCCCCAGACCGGGCCTGAATCTAGACTGGGCTTCGGAGAACTTTCATTTCCCCTGAACTTGTCACATACACTGGGCTTTAGTGTGCAAATCTTTTCCCAGTATAAGAGCGATGACTCCGCTTAAAAGGCAGACAGTTAGTTATGCATATTCAATAATCAAGTCATACCTGTCACCTGGCAAAACCAGAACATTCAAAACACTTCGGTTTTGTCATTCTATCATTCGTCCAGGCTCTTGTCCAAGATGTCACCTCTGTCCTTACAGTATGGTCCAAGGCGGAGCTGCTTTCTGGTGTCTGATAAAGCACGAGCCTTTTCTCCTTTCAGGCCCCAACTTCTTCCTTCAGATCTTCTTAAAACTCCTGCCTCTGGAATCTCCAGATGGGCCAGAGTCTCTAAGTCTTGGCCTTCCTCTCAGGCCATGACTTGCTGGTCTGGATTCTGCACCTCCAGGGCCCTTCATCCTGGCCCCTGTATCCTTGGGTTTTCCACAAATATCTCTTCCCTTTCATAACCTCTGTTCTTTCTTTGAAAGAGGTTCAAAGAAAGAAGAGAGGGTATTGAAAGATATTTGTGTTTCTCCTTAAGGAGACTACTAAGAATACTTAGAGGAAGACTGCTAAGACCTCAACTGCAGCACAGTGGGCAAGATAGAAAAATGAGCAATTATCTAGGATACAATGTAGTGAGGGCAACCATAGGGCTGTGCCCAAGGTTTTCCATGAGGAATGGAGGAACCTTCTAGAGGAGGGAGTAATTGGGTTGGGTTTCAAAGGGCGAATAAGCGCCAGCAAAGGAGCCAGACAGGGGGTTCTGGACTGAGATAACAGAAAGTCACAGGGATGTTAATCATCATGATGCATCCAGGAGTGCATGCAAATTCAGGGAGGATTGATGCGGGAGTGTGAGAAAAAAATGTCCTTGTCATCATCCTCAAGGCTGTGTAGCCTGTGCCTGACTCCTGCGCATGCTCTGATGGAGCTGGACACTCGGGCTGAGGGGGACACGCTCCTCCCCTTTCAGCAGGAACCTGCAGCAGGGTGCCCCTCTACCCCCAGCTTTCTGCACATGGAATCCCTGGACCATAGGTTTGGAAAATCACATTCAATACTATGTTCTCACAAATGTCATCTGAATTATCCTTTTACATTTAGGTCTTTAAAAAGAGAGAACCCAGAACTAAATGAAGATGTGGTGTTGATAAGAGCACTGCGAGACTCCAACTTGCCCAAGTTCCTAACAGATGACGCTATTCTGTTCAGGTAAGTTTCTACATGTTACAGAATAAAGCATAGCTGCAAGCATGTCTGTCTCTAACAAGGTAATGAGAGAGTTATCTTTTCTAGAGATAGTTATTGCTGTTTTAAAAAACACTAATTTAAAATAAAGGCACTAGCCCTAGGCATTTTGGTTCAGTGGATAGAGAGTGTCGGCCCTCAGACTGAAGGGTCCTCCGGGGTTCGATTCCGGTCAAGGGCATGTACCCCAATTGCAGGCTCTGGCCCTGGTCCGGGCACATGTGGGAGGCAATCAATTGATGTGTCTCTCTCACATCAATATTTCTCTGTCTCTCCAAAAATCAATGGAAAAATACCCTTAGGTGAGGAATAACCAAAATAAAGGCACTAAAATTTTATCAGCCATCCAATTATTTCTGAGTGTTTTTTTCCAAAATATTGATCATCAGGCTGTGTGCTATATAAATTAGTATTGGTTATGAGTTCCTGATCTAAGAAATTTCCCATTCCCACAAGAAATCAGATTTGAGCTTAACGTAAATGTGATTGCTTTTATCTATGTATTTCTACTTCTATTAATTAGTTTTATGTTTATCTAAGACTTATGTGTAGTAGTTTTCAAAATAAAATAATGTCATAAATTAGTCTCATGAAAAACAGTAGCTCCCTGCTCTTCACTAATTTACTAAAGGCAAATCATTTTTCCATTGATTGATTGATTCATTCATTCATTTTACTATTTCCCTTTATATTTTTAGTACCATGTTTTTGCCATTTCTTGGTTTTTCAGTTTTAGATATTATCCATTATGCACATGCAGCTCTTCCCCTAGACCCACCTTCTCCGTGTATCTAGGATTTCTGTGATTTATCATAGCTATGTAAACATTATCCATTGCTGAGCGATAGTGTCATTATTAAATTATCTAGCTTTTTATTTCCCCTTCATCTATTATCATCATTCTTACTTTTTAATCCTTTACTTACATCCTATAAACTTATCATTAATTTGTCTCCAAATTCTGCCAAAGTGTAAATCCCCTAAAAGCAAATGAATAAACAATTAAAATATTCTATTGAATTTGCCTCTTTGGAGCCCTCTGTCCTACTCTAATCTGGGCTGCTGACCCATGACCCCTGTGCACATCTCTTATCAGGAATGTCCTTAATGACTGTGCTGGGATTCCCTTTGCCCTTGTCTTCTATCAGTGCCCCTGTTTCTCAAAATGTGTCTACTCCTTTTGGTAGGATACAATAATGAAAATGTCTATGCAATTATCTTTGCACACTTATGATATTTCTATAATTGAGATTCCAGGAAGTTAGCTAAGTCATAGGGTAAGAAGCATTTTTAATTTAGTCTATCAAGATGTTCTCCAAAGACTTGTTACATTTATATAAATGGTTTTATGAAAATGCTCATTTCCCTTTAAGTATTTTAATGAGATACCAAAAGTCTTTAATGTATGCATTTCTTTAATTAGTAGTATCATTTCTTAAGTTCATGAGTCATGCATATTTATTCTAAGAGCATTTTTCTATTTTACTCTTTTACTTATTGATTTTTGGGGAGTCATAAATTCTATCTGGTATAAAAATTGGAAATATTTCTCCATCATTCATTCGTTACGTTTGTATAGAAAACCTTTTATCTCGCAGAAGATTATTTTTTACTTGTTTTTTTTTTCACTTTATCACTGTTTTTTAGTTATAGATTTCCTATCTTTCTTAGAAAGACCTTACCACAGTGGTACAAAATGCATCTCTTATATTTTTATCTAGTACCTTTGTGGTCATTTTATATTAAGATCTTTATTGTATCTCAAATGCATTTGTGTATATAGTGTAAGCTAGGGATTTAACTTCTTTTTTACCCAAAGAAACACCCCACATTAACTGTTTCCCACAGAAAGTCAATTTTTCCTTTACTCCCTTTTTTACCTAGTACTAGTTTTCTATTTTTATTTCCATATTATTTTTCTGAGTATGCATGTACAGTTATAAGTACATATATGTGCATTTGGGAAAAGTTGAGTTAGAAATATGATATTAGAAATAAACTGATAGATTCTTCACCTTAGCACTACACCATCTACTGTGGACAGTACAGAAACACAAGAGATATTGCTTACCTCCAAAGGCTCCCAATATACTTAAGAACATTGGTCTACAGTACAAGAAACAAGCAAAATCAAGCACAATATCAGAGAAATTATAGATCCTGGTATAAAACATAGGATATACTTACTGCCCTAACCAGTTTGGCTCAGTGGATAGAGCATCGGCCTGCAGACTGAAGGGTCCCAGGTTCGATTCTGGTCAAGGACATGTACCTTGGTTGCGGGCACATCCCCAGTAGGGAGTGTGCAAGAGGCAGCTGAATCGATGTTTCTCTCTCATCGATGTTTCTAACTCTCTATACCTCTCCTTTCCTCTCTGTAAAAAATCAATAAAATATATTTAAAAATATATATAGGATATACTAATACTGTGCATGTTTGGAAGAAAAGATCAATGAGAAAAATAAGATTCATTTTGATGTTTGATTAATTGTAACAAATATGGGGAAAACTCAATGACCAGTGGTTCTTAATTGATTTTATTTTTTAAATTTCAGTGGAATCATATCTGACCTTTTCCCTGGAGTCCAAATTCCAGAACATGATTATGGTATATTGCAGTCAACAATTATAGATGTCATGAATGGGCAAAATCTCCAGCCTGAGACATGTATGGTTAAAAAAGTGATACAGTTCTATGAAACTATGCTGGTAAGGCATGGCGTTATGTTAGTTGGGCCAACTGGAAGTGGCAAAACCACAGTTTACCGAATACTTGCAGAAACTTTAGGGAATTTGAAAAAAATTGGTGCAGAGAATCCCGTTTACCAACCAGTTAAAACATACATTCTTAATCCTAAATCAATTACAATGGGTGAGTTATATGGTGAAGTAAATAGCATAACCTTGGAGTGGAAAGATGGTTTGATGGCACTGAGTGTCCGAGCAGCTGTGCAAGACACTTCAGAAGACCATAAGTGGATCATCAGTGATGGGCCAGTGGATGCTCTTTGGATTGAAAACATGAATACAGTGTTGGATGATAACAAGATGCTTTGCCTGGCTAATAGCGAGAGGATTAAACTCACACCTCAAGTCCACATGCTTTTTGAGGTAAATATGTTAGCAGGAAGTTGGAGTATTCCTTTCCCCATTGAGTGCTGGGGGAAGAGTCCTCACAATACCTCTAGAAAAAGAATTTTCTGAGACTCATGCAAGAGAATGAGTGATTTTTTATTTGGGTGGAATTACATCCTTGGGTTTCCAAAGTCCCATATCCCTAAATCCAATTATAGAAGAAGTGTAGAAGCAAGCCAGTGTCCAGAGTTTCCATTCCATATTGCAACCGGGCCCAGTTCTTCATCAGGCTAGTGACAGTCCATTAGTCCATTGGGGGGGAGGAAGGGGACCCACAGGGCTGTGGGCCAGGTGGGCGAATGCAGGGATGCCAAGAGAGCACGCCCCCCTGCAACAAGATCCCAAGGGCACAAGAGCAACAGGAAGGGCACACTCCTTTATTTAGGGAACTAAATATCCCAAATTTTACACCCTTGAATTGGCCATGCCCATCCTGGCCAGTGACCTGTTCCCAGGTGTGACTGACAGTGAGCACCTTCACTGGTCCCGCCTCAACTTCACTGGGCATGCATCTATCTTTTCTCTGTTAGACCTCTGGAAGTGTCAAGTTGTAGCTTCCTGATGAAGCTGTCCAAATGGCATGCCTATAATCTTTGGCCTTCCTTTTGCTCCTTTCCTGTTATTAATAACTAGGTTAATTACAACAGTATCAAATATATATGCCATACTGTGGAGTGAAGTAATCACTTGTTAGATTGGCATGCCATCATAATGATTTTCTCACACTGCTGTATCACTTACTATCTGTAAGGCCCACCATTGAGTTTTGCTTATGTACCAAATACTTATTAAATTGTCTTTTTGTAATGCATTGTCCATCCTGACAGCCAAGGTCTCTCAAACATTCTGATCTCTCTATAAACAGGAAATACAATAAATTCTGGCTTCCCCAGCACTTGTTTCTTTTCCTTTGGAAGCACTTAATATATATAGATGAATTCACATGATTTGAAATGCTTTCAAAGTTAAAAAATTATTGTACTTAAAGTGAATAAATTATCCCAGCAAGGTGTGAATAATCGATGCAGGGTTTGAAAGAATAATGTGGACCAATTACAGTGACAAAATATTATGGAAGATTATAGCCCTCATGTATTCATTCATCAAACATTGATTGAATGCCTACTATCTGCTAGGTGTTAGACTAGGTGTTGGTACAAGAATAAAACAAGAGAAAAGAGAAGGAATTTGACAGTATCCTCCTATAATTATGGGTTTTTTCCACCTTATCCTTCACTTAACATTCCTTCCCTATATCTGATTACTTATAGCTCTCCCACTGTCTTCCACCTAAAGCCTTTTAGCACTAAACTTTGAACATATGGTTCATTAACATGGAAGGTGCAGTAATAAAGAAATATATTAGCTGTTTCCTGTTCGCCTTTCTTCAATTTTAGGTGCAAGACCTAAGGGTTGCCTCTCCTGCTACAGTCAGTCGATGTGGGATGGTGTTTGTGGATCCTGAGGAACTGAAATGGATGCCTTACGTTAAAACCTGGATGACGGGTATTTCTAAAAAAGTAGGTGCAACCAGATACTCGCCAGTGTCTCCCTCTGTGAGGGCTCACACTTCCCTTGAGTGCCCACATTGTAATAACACAAGGCTTCATTGTGCTTGATGGAGGGGATTCTCCAGAAATGTTTATATACTCCCTGCATCTGCCCTCGTTACTTATGACCTCAGCCTGCCAATCTGCCTGGTCACTCTGGCCCCTGCCTGCTCTGCTTGACTTCTGCCCAGACTGGTTCCTCTCAAGGGCAAACACAAACCGCTTCCCTGACTCCTCCAAAACACAGCTAAAACAGGCTGGGGCATTAAAAAGGATGACAGAAGGTTTGAGATAATGAGAGGTTCACAATGAAGAAGAGGACATTTCAGTCCAGGTACCAACTGTCATAATCTTTAGATTTTAGGGATGTATAGCACCTCCGAGAGCCAGAGAGAAGAGAAAACCCATTTACCTCCCACTCAGTTGTAGGTCATGACCCAGACACATTCTAACCTCAGAAGTACCATTCCACCCCAAGTGAAGAAAAGCTCTTACAGTGTTATTCACAACAGCTCAATTCCATTATTACCTTATTTAACAAGCCATCTTTTGAAGTATTTTGCCCCATCCCAGCCCCCCCTCCCAAAAATGCCATCTTCTTTCTCCCTCTCCCTGCCCAAAGATGAATTAGATAACTCGTTTTTCTCATTCTTAGGTATCAACATTTCAACAAGATTGTGATCTAGTCTCAAGGGTACCTTATTACAGAAAGTGTTTTTCAGAATTAAGAATTTACCATGGCTACTGGCATAAGATTTTAAACCTTCCCAAATTCACTTTTTAAAACTTAATAGATTTTATTACTTATAAAACTTTTGGGTTTACAGAAAATTTTAACAGAGTACAGAGAGTTCTCTTATTCTCCCTCTACTCCAAACATAGTTTCCCCTATTATTAACATCTTGCATTCTGTGGTGCATTTGTTAAAACTGATGAATCAATATCACTAATGCATCACTGATATTGATATATTGTTGATATATTATCGGTGTGTCAGTACTGACACATTGTTGATACGTCATCAATAATGTTGCATTGATACATTAACTAAAGTCTATCACTTGCATTAGGGATTATTCTTTGTGTTGTACAAGTCTATGGATTTTACAAATGGATAATATCATGTAGCCACCCCTATAGTTTCAGAGTAGTTTCACTGCCTTAAAAATCTGTGCTCAGTCTCTTCATCTGTCCACTCTTCCTCAACCCACCAACCATTGAGCTTTACTGTCTCCATAGTTTTGTTTTTTCCAGAATATCATGTAGTTGGAATCATATAGTGTGTGGCTTTTTCAAATTGGCTTTTAAATTTAGTAATATGCCTTTCTGTGACATAATAGCTCATTTCTTTTTATCATGGAATAATATTACATTGTATAGATTTACCAAGTTTATTCATTCACCTACTGAAGAATATCTCAATTGCTTCCAAGTTTTGCCAGTTATGAGTGACTATAGTTTACACTGCTGTATGGCATATAGAAAAGTTAAGAGAGTGGATCCTAAGAGTTCTTACTTTGTTTTTTATTGTATTTATGTGAAATGATAGGTGTCAACTAAGCTTTTTGTGGTAATCATTTCAAGTCCAGTTGATCCTTGAATAGCACAGGTTTGAATTGTGCAGGTCCACTTACATGTGGATTTTTTTCAATAAATACAGTCAGTGCCTTGTTTCCATGGGTTTTGCATCTGGGGATTCAACCAAATGCAGATCAGCAATAGTATTTTCCCATTCCCAACCACTGATGGAAAATACTGGTTTTGATCCACAGTTGGTTGAATTAGCCGTTGAATTTTCAGCTGCGTGGGCGTTTGCACTGCATCCCCCATGTTCAAGGCTCAACTGTATGTATAAATCAAACCATCATGCTGTACACCTTCAATTAATACAGTGATGTATGTCAGTATTTTTAACAAAACTGGAAAAAATTAAAACCAAAAAATTGTTCCTATAAACATCCGTGTTCAGGCTTTTGTGTGGACTTAAGTTTTCAACTCATTTGGGTAAATACATAGGAGTGCGATTGCTGGGTCATATGGTAAATCTAGGTTTAGCTTTGTGAAAATCCACTGGCTGTCTCCCCCAGTGGCTGTGCCAGTTTTCATCCCCCCGCACCAATAAATGAGAGTTCCTGCTGCTCCACATCCTCAGCAGTGCATGGGGGTATTGGTGTCTTAGTAGATATTTTTTAATGTTTTCTCTTATGGTTCTTCTTTTTCATATTCTTAATTGTGGAAGATATCAATATAGAAGACCTCATGAAATACATATTGGCAGTTTAATGAATGATTATGAAATAAGCACCTGCATACCCATTGCTAGATCAAGATGTAAGACATTATCAGCTACCCAAAATCTTTCCATGTGTCTCGAGTCATAGGAGGCTTTTAAATTTTTTATTCATTTTATTTCTTACTAGAGGCCTGATGCATGAAGATGCATGCAAGAATGGGCCTTCCTTCCCCTGGCTGCTGGCATCGCCTTCACTCCAGCCGGAGCCACCTTTCTGCCTTCCCATGCATGCTGCCCAGAGGCCTGCAGTGGCCAGGGGTAGTGCAGAATGCCTGCGTCATCGCCATGGCGATAATGCAAGCATCCCACCCGCCTCCAGCCACTTGGTGCCTGCGTATGCAAATTAACCCACCATCTTTGTTGGGTTAATTTGCATACTCACTCCTGATTGGCTGGTGGGTGTCATGAAGGTGCAGGCAATTTGCATCTTACTCTTTTATTAGTGTAGATTATATTTATATCCTTTAGTCTAAAAGTTACAAAATGCATTATAAAGGTCAATGGGGGAAAAAAGGAGATATATGTACTACTATTTGTAATACTTTAAACAATAAAATAAAATTTTAAAAAAAGATGTGAACCAACCCATTTCTAAACTTAATTACATATTTCATCTGGTCTTGCTAAAATAGTATTCGTTTGTTTTATTTTCAGCTGAATGAGGAATCCCAAGAATATTTATTGAACCTTTTCCATTATGTTGATGATGGTTTAAATTTTATCAATAAAAAATGCAGCCAAGCGATCCCGCAAGTAGACATTAGCAAAGTGACTACACTCTGTTGCTTATTGGAGTCTTTGATATTTGAGAAAGATGGAATTAATCTCACACTGGTATGGAAGATTTTATTACATCAATAAAGCTAGAAAATGAGATTATTGTATAGCTCCTTTGCAAATAAATAACTCCAAATTTTCTGTAATATGATCAGTTTTCAAGTTAACTTTTCAGGGGACTAATGACTCCTTCTAAAAGTTAGAAGGAGTGTTAGACAGGCTATGGTTCACTCTTACACTCAATGCTTAAATTCCCTTATAATCTACAACATGCTTCTAATATGTGTCAGCAGCTGCTTAAATACCTTCACGCAGGCATAAACAGAGTTATAATGGTCAGTTGAAAAACAACCTTGAGATTTTTTTTTTTTGGACACTCCTTGACATTCACTTTCTCATCCGAGTATTTAACTTTGTACTACTATAAAACATCACTTTGTGAACCATTAAATTAAATTTAGGAAATACATGCTGTGCCCTTTTTAATTTAATTTAATTTTTTTCTTTATTGTTTAAGGTATTACAGATGTGTCCTTATCCCCCCATTATCCCTTTGGTGTCTGTGTCCATTGGTTAGGCTTGTATGTGTGCATACAAGTCCTTTAGTTGATCTCTTTCTTAACTGTATGAGTCTACACACACACATAGACACACAAAACCCACAACAGTCTTTCAATTTTGCAATGTAGGATTCTTTTTATGTTAATGTAAAATATTAAAAGTCTTTCTCTTTGTTCTTTCAGGAACAAACAAAACTGAACACAATGCTATGTCAGACTTTTATATTCTGTTATTTATGGTCTTTGGGTGGAAATCTAACTGAAAACTACTCGGATTCTTTTGATACATTTATTAGAACACAGTTTGATGACAATCCTGATGCCAGGGTAAGAGCCAAATAAATTGAATTTTAATATACTAGTTCTAAATCATTAAAACTGAACTTCAAGACTAAAACCTTAAGAGCCTTAGTTCTACTGCAAATATAAATTCCTCACTAAAAGAATTCTAAAATCACTCACTTTTCTTTTCTTTTAATATATTTTTATTGATTTTTTACAGAGAGGAAGAGAGAGAGAGATCGTCAGAAACATCGATGAGAGAGAAACATCAATCAGCTGCCTCCTGCACGCCCCCCACTGGGGATGTGCCCGCAACCTAGGTACATGCCCTTGACCGGAATCGAACCTGGGACCCTTCAGTCCGCAGGCAGACGTTCCATCCACTGAGCCAAACCGGTTTTGGCAGTCACTCACTTTTCTTAACCCTGGATAACATTTATTATATTAATTTTTGTAGGAGTCCTCTCCTGGCCATATGAAGAAATTAATGTATAAAGCTATAAAAAATTCATACTATAAATGAATATTGAATTCCAGTTAGTAAACTTATTCTTCACAGTGTTATGGTATAGCTATTCTGAACCTACTTTCTGTACATTCTAAGACTGAGCAAATGAATAAATATGCTGATGATAATGGAAACAGGTTTCTCACTGTTGGAGAAGGGATTTACAGATATGGAATTCACTCTGTGTTATTATATTACAGTAGGAGATATTGGTGCTCATGGACTCAAATACATGAATATACAGTATATATGTATTTGCACATGCATAAATTTCATAGTTCTGTGTGCTGAGAGGAACTAGAAGCAATGACACCTCCATGGCAGTGAGCATACCCAGGTGCTAATTCCTAAATACTGTTCTCCACAAAAGGGAGCTGAGGCTCCTTCCTGAAAACAACAGCTTATTCCAGGACTGGGGCAGGGAAAGTGCAAAGTGAGACCAGAACATCTTCTTACGTCAGATACTGAAGAAGCGCTCCAGGAATGGTGGAGGGGTTCCCACTGGTCACATCTGGGCAGATTTCAGCATCCAAATAAACAATGATAGCCTTTGAAAGACAAAAGGCATTATGTTATGCCTCAAAATTTTTCTTTCTTAAAAATAGAATAGAATGGAAAATAGAGTGAATTGCAGATAATAGGTGTAAATATCACACACACTTGTACACACACACATATACTAGTATGTATGTAGTAGGTCACCTTGTCAAATGGATTTCTTACTGAGTCACTGTCAAATCTTGAAACACCACTGCTCTGTACAGCTACCAGAATGAACCTTGTGAAATGCAATCAAATCCTGTCACCCACCTACTTAGAATCCTTTACTGAACTCTTGCTCCAAACTCTAAAAAATGAGGCTTTTCATAACCTGGCCCCTGTCTGTGTTCCCGGACGCATCTCACACAGTGTGCAGTGCTCTCATTGCTACCAGCACACGTGGCACTTTCCATGGCTTCAGCCTCCTGACCTGTTAACTAAACCTGACCCTTGACCCCCTGTTTCCCCACCTCCACACCCCACCCCATTCCTTCTCTGCCCACCTGACTCTTGTTTGTCCCTCAAGTCGGAGCTGTGGCATCCCCACCTCTTAGAAACCTTCTTAAATCTTCAACTACCTGCAAATATAAATGAGCCATCCCTCCTCTGTGGACGTACTAAAGTCCATTAGAACCCCTTTTTCTGTCTGGGTAATAACTAATGTCCTTGTGTCCTCCGTGTGAATTTCAGGGTCACTGAAGGCAGAAGCTGGGTCTCATTCAGCCCTTGACCCCAGCACCAAACACAGTATTTGTCCTAAGTAAGCCCCTGAATGTTGAATTGAGTTGAAAATGCTTTACAATTCTAATATGGGGTTTTAATACAATCAATATGTCAGATTTTCTTTATGCAGTGTGTTGCATGACTGTGTGTAAAGAATTAAACTGTAATACTGAAACAACTACTTCTCTACAAAGAAAAAAAGAAATCCAAATCCATTCATGTTCTATGATTGCCTTTGTCTATGCATGAACATTTCCTGTTGCAAATGGCGCTTAATTTGATACTTTAGCTCCCCAGTTCTGGCGATCTGTGGAGCATTTACATGGACTTCGAAACCAAACGGCTGGACCCCTGGGAACGAATCATACCCAGCTTCAAGTACAGCCGAGATGTCCCATTTTTTGAAATGCTTGTCCCCACAGTTGACACAGTGCGCTTTGGGTATCTAATGGAAAAACTGCTGGCGGTCAGGCATTCGGTATTATTTACCGGGACAACTGGAGTTGGCAAGGTAGGAAACCTTCTGCAAACAAGGTCTCCCCAAAATGAGGGCGTGGCGGGCCTAGAGTTGTAAGCCCCATACATAACACATTATTTCTCAAGGAAAATTGCTGTGGATTCTGATTACTTTTTCGGAAAGAATGTCACTGTGCTGGCTCTGTACTGACCTCAGGAATTACTCCAAAGTTTGCCAGTTTCTGAATAAATTCTTAATGTCAATACTGTATAAACCAGAGGATCCTGGGGACCAATGTTTGGTGTTCGGGGGTTTTATGTTGCATCCCTTGGAATTTCAGGGGCTGCCGATGCATAGATTAGGGTGGGAACTGGCCAAGCAGTTTATGTCCCCAAATACTATTTCCTCTGACCTTTTCCTTCCACCTCACATAGCAACAATGTTTAGAAAAAGTAGAGTATAAGGGAAAATGCTGATTGATTGGGTGTCTTTGTTTTCAGGGGAGTCCCCGTAAACAGAGATTCACTATTTCCTCTCTAAATTGTTTCCAAAAGAAGTTTGGGTCCTGTGATTCTGGCTTTTAAATTGACTTGGATAGCAACCAAGATGTATTTTGGTTTGAAACTAAACTAAAAGCTTTTTGCTGAGATAGAGCTGATTAGAACGTTTCTTTGGCTCTAGTAAATATAATTAAACTAGAGGCCCAGTGCACAAAATTCGGGGGTAGGGGGGTCCCTCAGCCCGGCCTGCGCCCTCTCACAATCTGGGAGCCCTCGGGGGATGTCCGACTGACGGCTTAGGCCTGCTCCCCTGGGGAGGGTGTGGGCCTAGGTCAGCAGTTGGACATCCTTAACAATGCCATGGAGGCAGGAGATCAGACATCCTTAGCGCTACTGCAGAGGTGGAAGAGGCTCCTGCCACCGCCACAGCACTTACCAGCCTGAGCCCAGCTTCTGGCTGGGGTGCTCCCCCTGTGGGAGCACACTGACCACCAGGGGGCAGCTCCTGCATTGAGCATCTGCCCCCTGGTGGTCAGTGCATGTCATAGTGACCAGTTGTTCTGCTGTTCGGTCGATTTGCATATTAGCCTTTTATTATATAGGATGGAATCTCCAGGAAAAGAAAGACACATTTCAATCTGGTTTTACTCTCTCTCCTTTCATCCTATCCCTTACTCATTGTTCTGAATTATAACTAACAAAGACAATTGAAAGTTATTATATTGAATGTGACATCATTAATATTTGTTTAAATTTAAAGTCTGTTATTGCAAAAGGATTGCTAAATAGAATTCAAGAATCAGCTGGCTATGTTCCTGTTTATCTAAATTTTTCTGCTCAAACTTCATCTGCAAGAACACAAGAGATCATTGAATCAAAACTGGAAAGGAAAAGAAAAAATATTCTAGGTAAGAATTATCCGTTTTCACTTGTCTCACAGATTAAGTTAATAAGTAACAAAAACAGGGCATGTAATAAAATTACAATTGGATTTTTTTTTTTGCTTAATTTAATAGTTAATGTGATTTTGTTAATGGCATTCTTTCCTGTGCTAACATATCTAGATATCTTACTGTTAACAAGCAAGTAGTTTACTTCTATCATCATCTTCAACTCACATCTTCAGTTTCTACCCTCCCTGGCTCTCTTTCTCTCTCTACTCATGCTCTGCTTTCAAACCTACATTAATGCCCCTTTATTTATTTATTTTTATTTTTGTGTGTGCATATTATTTATTTATTTAATCTTTATTGTTGAAAGTATTACATATGTCCCCTTTTTCCCCCATTGACCCCTCCAGCCCTTCCCTGCCCTTCCCCCACACCCCAGGCCCTCACTGCCCCATTGTCAGTGTCCATGGGCCATGCATATATGCATACAAGGTCCTTGTTTGATTACCTCCCACCCACCCACTGTCCCCCACCTTCCCCTTTATTTTAAACAAACAAAACAACCTGTATATACCTGATGCATTGAGTTATCTGAACTCAGTAGAGAATAAGCATGAAACTGTTCTGGTTTTGCTTCAGTCAGTGCTTTCAGCCAGGCTTGGGGCATCTCCCTCTCCCCCTTCCTTATCAACTGCTTAGATAACTAGCATAACTCTGGCCGCTCTCTGTTGTTTTGAGGCTGGTTCAATGTAAAGCTTTGATCCCAAATCCAGTTGAAAGCTCTTCCTCTCCTCTGTCGTAAGCCAGGCTTGTGGCTCCAGGTACTGGAGGCGAAGGGGGGCAGGAGGTTCTGGTGTGCTGGGAAGGGAGGAGGAGAAGAAGGGACAAATGGCCCTCCCTACCTGGTGTGTAGATGGGCGTCTGTGTGGACTGTTCCTCTTCTCTGGCTGGCACCAGATAACTGCCCCTGCTCTCTGTGTGGTGGCCTCCAGCAGCTGCTCTCTGAGGGACTTCCAGAAAAGTTGTACACAGGTCAAGCACGGGCCCCCCATTGGAAGGTTCCCTGACATTGGGAATCAGGGTCTCTGCTCCCTCAATCCCACCCTCCAGCACTGCATCCTGCAGCCTCTCGCTTCTGGGCTCCACTCACCCAGCTCACAGCCCTCCTGGTGGAGGACTAGCTGGAGCTCAAGCTCAGCTGCCTTCCACATTGTCCATCATCTAATGGGCCCTGCTCTGCCAAGCGGTGGGATACTAGCTGCCTCACCGCCCCCTCTCTGTTCCATTGTTCCTGCTCAGTAGGCACAGGGCAATGGAGTCATATGTAATACTGCCAACAAAAAAGATGTTTAAAAAATAAAGACTTGCGGCAGCGCTAAGAATGTCTGATCTCCCGCCTCCGTGGCATCGTTAAGGATGTCCAACTGCTGACCTAGGCCCACTCCCCGCCCCCCAGGGGAGCAGGCCCAAGCCCCAGAGAGTGGGCCTAAGCCATCAGTCGGACATCCCCAAGTCTTTATTTTTTTTAAATCTTTTTTTGTTGAAAGTATTACATATGACTCCTTTTCCCCCCCATTGACCTCTCCCAGCCTGCCCCTGCTCCCCACCCCAGGCCTTTACCACCCTATTCTGGGGTTATGCATATACGCATACAAGTTCGTTGGTTGATCTTTTCCCAACCGCCCACCCTCCCCTGCCTTTCCTCTGAGGTTTGACAGTCTGTTCAGTGCTTCTATGTCTTTGGATCTATTTCTGTTCATCAGTGTATGTTGCTCATTAGATTCCACATATGAGTGAGATTATGTGGTACTTATCTTTCTCTGACTGGCTTATTTTGCTTAGCATAATGCTCTCCAGGTCCATCCATGCTGTTGCAAATGGTAAGAGTTCTTTCTTTTTTACAGCTGCATAGTATTCCATTGTGTAGATGCACCACCACTTTTATAATCCATTCATCTGCTGATGGGCACTTAGGCTGTTTCCAAATCCTAGCCAGGTCTTTATGAATTATTATCTTAGAAGCCCTCCCCACCTGCTGTCCTGCTTCTTGGTTTCCAGAGACTGGAGGATGGAATGGGACACTGGGTTTGGCTCAGTGACCTTGGAATTGTCGAATGCTGGATGCCAGCACGGTTTGAGTTACCTCCTCTGCTTACATTGTTTTCTTTTCTCTGTTATTACCCACGCTTTTTTCTGAAAAGTGTGTATACTGGTTTTTTTTGAGTTGAATATGGCATTGTCCAGCTCTGCTGTGCTGGATTTCCTGTTGATGTGAGCTGGGTGTGTTTCAATATCTAGCCCTATTTTCCCTGCAGAAGGTGGTGAGATGGCATTTCTATGAAGAAGCCTTTGGCATTCTGCTTCCTACTGTGGAAAGAAAATGCCCTTCCTCACCCCATACTCAGGACACACAGTTGGTGAGGGCAGGGGCTGGGATAGAGAGATCAGGACCTAATTAGAGAGCTGGCATCTTGTGCACCTCTGAGAGTGAGGGTGAGGCACATTCTGACAAGTGGACATCCCGGCCCCGGCCACATCTCCCTGCAGGGGCCTGGATGGAGCCAAGGGAGGTCTCTCCTCCGTGAGGCAAGACTCTGCTATGGCCTCCTCACTCCTGAGAGAACTGAGCTTATGACCTACTGGGTGTTCATTGAGTCCAAAACCTTACCAAAACTCTGTTTTACATTTTCCAGAGGCAAATCATAATTCTTAAATCAAATTCATTTTATTTACCCAGGAGCACCAAGAAACAAACGTATTGTGATTTTTGTTGATGATTTAAATATGCCCAGACTGGATCGCTATGGCTCTCAGCCTCCGATTGAATTACTTCGGCAGTATCAAGACTTTGGTGGATTTTATGACAGAAACAAACTCTTTTGGAAAGACATACAGGTTACTTTAAGCTTTAAATTACTTTGCGTGTTTACATTTAAACAGCAACGAAATATGGTGTATTACAGTGATTTTCACCCTTTTTCATCTCATGGCACACATGAAGTACTTACTAAAATTTTGCAACACACCAAAAAATATGTTCTATTTTTTGCCAATCTGACAAAAAATAGGCATGATTTTGATTGATTTGCAAAAAAAATAGTAATAGTAGTAATTACCTACCTTTTTGCTCCAAAGTGATTTTTTTTAAAAAATCAGGTGCCATGCTTACTTGTATATAAGGATTTCTGGTATCAAGAATTAACCAATCAGATGCAGCCTTATTATGCAATGGATCAATAAGATGAAATCCTAATATATGACCAATATATTTATGGTTCAAGCTACGGCTGTTGTCAGTTTTTTATTTGACAATCTAAGGGAAAAGAGGTCAGTGCCCCTGATTAAAGAGTCAGGACTTGTTTTAAAAATGCTTGCGGGGGAAGAAACGAAGATGACGGCATAGGTAAGCACCTAAACTGCTGCCCCACACAACAATTTCAAAACTACAACTAAAACACAGAACAGACACCATCCAGAACCGCAGGAAAGCTGGCTGAGTGGAAATTCTACAACTAGAAGGAAAGAGAAAAGCTCACAAAGAATTGGAGGAACAGCAAAGGGTTGAGGTACGGCAAAGGGTCTTTGTGCTGGCAGAGAGGAAGGGAGGCTGAGAGCCTGGCTGACTTTCTCTGGCGGGAGGGTTGAAGGAAGCCCCTGACTGCACTGAACCCCAGTTCTGACTGCACTGAACCCCCGTTCCGGGCGAAATCCTATGGACCCAGGCTCATACAGGGGGAGTCTGGACTGTCAGGTAGAGAGAAAGGCACTCAGAGACTCGGAGACGCGGGGGAGACCCAGGGGAGCCCCGGCGGGCAGGGGTCTGGAAGACGCACTAGTGTGCACAAAGACTGCGGAGGTTGCCACAGGCTTTCCCTAGCAGAAGTCGGAAGCTCCTAACTGCACTGAGCCCCAGTTCTGACTGCACTGAAACCCAGTTCCAGGTGAGCCCCTGGGGACCCATGCTCTTGCGGGGGGAATCTGGACTCTCGGGCAGAGGCTCAGGAGCCGGGGAAGGCAAAGGTCTGGAGGCGCACGGGCAAGGGCAGGGCTGACAGAAAGCCAAGACTGTCTGCTCCGCCCTGAGACTCCACCCCATCCAAGCTGAGCACAGAGGCTTTTGCAGTTTGGCAAGTCTAATCCTATAAGGCTGTCTCCAGCACCGAACTTCTCTCAGCATAGACACAGCTGATCCTCAAAGACAACTGGCCTGGAGGTCAATTCCTCCCAGTGATACCAACAACAATAAAGACTTAACTACAACAAGGCTGTACACACAGTCCACAAAGGGTTGCACCAAGAGTGTCCACCTCAGGTTAACTGGGGAGGCCAACCCACTGGGCCATATAGGAAACCTAGCACACAAAGCTACCCTACCAACTCAGGGAAGCAGTGAAAATGTGGCGACAAAGAAACAGATCACAAATGAAAGAAATGGAGGAAAACAAATGACTGGATATAGAATTCAAAACCACGGTTATAAGGCTTTTCAAGAATATCCTAGAAAAGGCCAATAAATATAATGAGACCTTTGAAGATATGAAAAAGGACCAACTAGAAATTAAACATACACTGACTGAAATAAAAAATATTATACAGAAACCCAACAGCAGACTAGAAGAACGCAAGAATCAAGTCAAAGAATTGAAATACAAAGAAGCAAAAAACACTCAACCGAAAAAGCAAAAAGAAAAAAAAATCCAAAAAGTTAAAGATAGTGTAAGAAGCCTCTGGGACAACTTCAAGCATACCAACATCAGAATTATGGGGGTGCCAGAAAAAGAGAGAGAGCAAGATACTAAAAACCTATTTGAAGAAATAATGACTGAAAACTTCCCCCACCTGGTGAAAGAAATAGACTTACAAGTCCAGGAAGCACACAGAACCCCAAACAAAAGGAATCCAAAGAGGACCACACCAAGACACATCATAATTAAAATGCCAAGAGCAAAAGACAAAGAGAGAATATTAAAAGCAGCAAGAGAAAAACAGTTAATTACCTACAAGGGAGCACCCATACAATTGTCAGCTGATTTCTCAACAGAAGCTATGCAGGCCAGATGGGAGTGGCAAGAAATTTTCAAAGTGATGAATAGCAAGAACCTACAACTAACATTACTCTACCCAGCAAAGCTATTATTCAGAATGGAAGGGCAGATAAAGAGCTTCACAGATAAGAAAAAGCTAAAGGAGTTCATCACCACCAAACCAGTATTATATGAAATGCTGAAAGGTATTCTTTAAGAAGAGGAAGAAGAAAAAAATAAAGATAAAAATTATGAACAACAAATACATATCTATCAACAAGTGAACCTAAAAATCAAGTGAATTAAAAACCTGAGGAACAGAATAAACTGGTGAATATAATAGAATCAGGGGCATAGAAAGGGAGTGGACTGACAATTCTCAGGGGGAAAGGGGTGTCAGGGGTGCAGGAAGAGACTGGACCAAAATCATACACCTATGGATGAGGACAGTGCGGGGGAGGTAAGGGCAGAAGGTGGGGTGGGAACCTGGTGGTGGGGAGCTATGGGGGGAAAAAGGAGAAACAATTATAATAATCTGAATAAAGATTTATTAAAAATAAAAAATAAAAATGCTTGCTGCACACCAGTGTGCCACTGACACTGGTGAAAACCACTGGTGTATTAGTTTGCTCAGGTCACCATAACAAAGTAGCTCAAACAACAAAAAGTTATTTTCTCACAATTCTAGAGGCTGCAAGTTGGAGATCAAGATGTCATCAGGGTTGGTTTATTTCAAGGCCTCTCTCTTTGGCTTACAGCTGGCTGTCTTCTCCCTGTGTCTCCTCATAATCTTAGCTGTGTACTCATCTGTGTTCAAGCCTCCTCTTAGCAGGACACTAGTCAGATTGGATTAGGGCTCTCTCTCATGACTTATTTTAAATTAATTACCTCTTTAAAGAGCCTATCTCCAAATACAGTCACATTTTGAGATACTGATCATTAGGGCATCAACATATGATTGGCCAGGAGGAACAAGAGAAAGACACAGTGTAGCCCATGACCTATGTCTTCAGTGTTTCTTATGTGTGGTTCAATTAATCAGTCTAAGTTGAGTCTCTTTTCATGCTTGATTGAGGAGATTCGTGGACAAGGAGGCAGCCCCTACCTCCCAGAGGGCTCAGCTTTGGAGTGTAGATGGACATGTATTTATAAGGCAGGCTGATAAATGGAGTCAGGAGGGCACGAGGGCTGGGGGCTGGGTTGAGGACAAGAGAAGCCTTCCCAGAGGGAATGAGGTCAGAAGAGAGTTTTGCAGGCAGAGCATAGCAAAACAAGGAAAGGGATCATTTGGCATCTCAAAGGCAAAACATGTGGAACACCACGGTGGTGTGGAATGTGAACACCAAAGCAATGGGAATGCAGAGGTCAACTAAGGGGGCCATGGATCCAATGATGAGAAATGTGGATTTAGCCTCTAAGTGATGGGGGCGGGGGGCCCTCTGAAGGAAATGTTATGGGAGTATCTCCTTGGCTGCAGGTGAGGGGTGGGCTAGAGACCAAAGGCAACTGCAATATCCTTTATTGATCTATTGATGAAAATGTTACCTGAGGCTCTGAGGAACCTAACCATGTATTTCCTGTAGGAGCAATTATTCAGTGTGTGTTAATTCAGTGTTCCCAGTGACTTTATGGCACACAAGTACACACACAAATAATGAGAATCCACTATATGGCTCAAGTTAGTATATGTTGAATGAATGTATTTTAACTCAAGGTAAAACTTCTTACAATGTTTTAAGATTAAATTTTTCCATAGGAGTATTTATTTGAAGCAGGTGAGTTAGCTGGATGACCTTGAGTGATTTAACTAGCCAGGGCCTTCTTTTTTAACCTAAAAAATAGCGGTAACAATCGTGATCTCCTGGGGTTGCTGTGAAAACCAAGTCCAATGATGTGTTGGAAAATGTAATGCAGTGCTTGCAAAGGGTAGGTCCTCAAAAATTGGCAGATCTGAGTCCTGCCGTTAGGATGGACAGACCTCATCTTTCCCTTTGTTGGGTGACCCAAGTGGATTTCTCCCTGGACAGGATGTGACCATTGCATCAGCATGTGCACCTCCAGGTGGTGGCCGCAACCCAGTGACCCCCCGCTTCATCCGACACTTCAGCATGCTGTGTCTCCCGATACCCTCAGAGCACAATCTAAAACAGATTTTCCAGGTGAGTGTTGACTTAAATGTAGGCAAGAAGGGAAAAGAAAACATATTTCTTCCCAAACCACCATGATCAAAGCAGTCTGTCCTCTACCTGAACAGAAACCGGGTAAACACAGTGCCTCTGGTAGCTGACAGGAATGCACAACACCGTCCTCTGTGCTTGTGGTTTCACAGGTGGTTTTAGGAATGCAGAAATGTTGTCAAACCCAGCCCCTACCTTTAATGAAGGCTGTACCCTGGGTCCTTGTCTTATAGTACTCTGTACCCAGTTCTCAGCAGAGCTCACTCACTGCCCAGCCCCACCTGTGTGCTCATTTCCTGCCGGCCCGCCAAGTCTGTGGGTCCACATGCCCACCAGATACAATTCTGGTAGCCCCACAGGCCCCAGATCAATACAACTCAGAATTCACCACCTCCAGGGCCACCATCACATCCAATAGAAATAACCCCCCATAATTCTCCCAACTGTACGACCTTTTTAGGAGCCACTTTCTCACCCTTTAAATGGGGCAAAGACCTATGCCTGCCCTGTAAGTGCTCAGCAGAAGTGTTCCATGAATGGGAGGCATTACTTTGAATAGAATGATGGGGTGGGGAGGGGGATACCATGAAAATGACATAACTGGAGCAAGCACTCCATAAAATATATATATGTAGTAAATTTTTTATTTTATATATATATATTGGAATGGTCCTACTCAAAATGCAGACTATGTGGATAATATTAAACTCACATTAGGGGCCTGGGAGGACAGGTACCTCAAAAAGATAGTCTTCATAAGCTGGTACAATTGATGTCCAACAGGGGGGCTCGCTGAAAACAAATACTTCTGTTTACTTCAAAGTGTCTCCTATGTAAGCCCCAAATCTAAAGTCACAAGGATTGACTTGCAAGCATTGATGTGCATTCTGATGGCTTCTCCCATGTGTAACTCCATGTTAATGGTGATCGGAATTTATTATAAAAATCTATAATGATTTTCCCAAGCAACTGGGGGCAGAGGGGCTAGCTAATAAATACGTTCTTTCAGACTGTGGCAAGTTATATATGAGAAGACCAAAGATCCGTAAGAGCCTGATGGGAGGGCTTATTTTAAGTGAAGTAGTCAGGGAAGACCTCTCTGAAGAGATGACATGTAACCTAAAAGACAAAGGATGAGAAAGTCCTTCCCAAGCAGCCAGCCATGAGGCAGTGGGAGGGGGTACCATGTGCAGAGACCCTGAGGGAGGAGAGAGCATGTGCATGGGTGATAAGGCCAGTGTGGCTGGGACACTGTGACCAGAGAGAGGGTAAGGTGAGGAGGCCAGGTAGGGGCAGAGCATGGGCTGGCTGGGGGGTGCAGTGTCTGATTTGCATAATTAAAGGTAACAGAAGGGAGACAGGAATTGAAATAGAGAGGTCAGTGGGAGATGGAGGGAGTGAAGAAGAGCAAATAAAAAGAGTTGGTGCTGGGATGGGATAATGTCAAGGGAAAGACTCAACAAATATGTTCAAAGTTGATTGTGAGGACAGAGACTGGGATGCGTCCAAAGTGACCTCCAAATAACTGAGGTGGGGAAACTGAAAGGCAGAGAGTCCGTGGTTATGAGTAAGTTGCACTTTAAATGTACATGATGAGGGAAGTCTATGGCATTGTTGGTCATTTGCACATAAAAATCAGGGAGGACTTCAGTTTATTTCCAGATGAGTCTGGGCACTCCATGGCGACCCTCTGGAGCCACAGTGAGCAGCGGTCTATGTTACTCAAGAGTGAATTTATGGTCCGTTTGCTGGCCAGATAGGAATGCTACCCAGGCATCTCCAGACAATCACAGAAGACAGGAGTGAGCCCATTCCTCATTGAGAACGTATTCTGAAATGAACGGAAGAGCTTAACACACGGAGGTCCTTGCATTGGAATTCGCCCTCCTAGTTATTATTAGAAAAAGTATCATCAGATCTGGAACATTTGAAAGATAAATTTTTGGTGGAAAAAAATAATCTAACCTTCTATATGTTTCTGGTTCCAGGCCATCTTAAACGGCTTCCTGTATGACTTCCCACCAGCTGTCAAGCAAACCGCATCCAACATTGTCGAAGCCTCAGTTGAGATTTATAACAGAATGAGTGTTGATCTTCTGCCAACACCAGCCAAGTCCCATTACGTGTTCAACTTGAGGGATTTATCCAAATGTGTGCAAGGTAGTGTATGGACCCCTCGTTCTTAGACCTTCACCCTCCCTGCATTGCTAGTCACCCCAAATCTCTCGGTAGAATTGTATGTACATGGTGTCTATGACGCTGGAAATCACATCACATGTCCCTGTTCAGTCACCCTCCACCCCCACCGCAGGCTGACTACTTCACAGCTTCCCTCAAACAGCCAACACGCCCTCCCATTTCTCATACCCAACCCAGCCGATGACCTTTCTTTCTGTTTCACTGAGAAAAAAAAAATAGAAGCAACCACACCAGAACTGCCTCATCTTCCAAATCTCTCAGGCAACCAGCACCTGCCTTCCCTCCTGCAGAGGCTGGGCAGTCCCTGCTGCTCTCAGTCCCCTCTGGCCCTGAATCCCAGCCCCTGCTGCCTATTCAAGGATTTTGTTCTTATCATTTCTGTTTCTCTTCTGCATCATCGGTGTTTCCTCTTCTATGGAATCATTCCTAACAGCATAAAAACCGCCACAATACTTTCCGTCTTAGTGGATCATTCTCTTTGGGAACCATAGCGCCCTGCTGCTACCTCCACATATCCTCTGCTCCTTCTAAAAAGACCTCTTAAAGCATGGTCTCGCCTCACTGTCTCCTTACTTCCTCCAGTTCCATTCTTTAGTATATTCCAGTTAAGCATTTATACTTGACACTGTGCTGAACTACTCTTTGTTGCCTCTCTATCTTGCCCAGTCCATCAGTCAGCTCCCAGTCTGAACCTTAACCTCTCAGCAATGTTGGCACAACTCTCCTCTCCCTCTCTCTTGAAGCCCTTCTTTCTCTGACCTCCTAGGGCACCCACTCTCTGGAGCTTCCTCCTTTCTCTCTGGCTACTGCTGCTCAGTCTCTTTGATTGCTGTCTCTCGTCTTCCCAACCTCAAAATGTTGGGATGCCCCAGAGCTCTTACTTCAGTCCCTTTTTTTAAATTTGTTTTTATTTTATTTTATTTTATTTATTTATTTATTTATTTTGTTAATCCCTACCCAAGGATATTTTTCCATTGATTTTTAGAGAGAGTGGAAGGGAGGGGGGAGAGACATAGACAGAAAAACATCGATGTGAGAGAGACACATCAATTGGTTGTCTCCTGGTTGCCTCTCTCACATGTCCCAACCAGGGTCAAGGATCAAGCCTGGGATCAGATCGAGCCTGAGGTATGTGCCCTTGACTGTAATCAAACCTGGGACCTTTCCGTCCATGGGCCAACGCTCTGTCCACTGAGCCAAACCAGCTAGGGCTTTTTTTTTTTTTTTAATCAGAGCTTTATGATAACAGTTATTTTTTTTTTATCTTTATTGTTGAAAGTATTTTCTCCCATTGGTCACCTCCACCCCTCTCCTGCCCGCCCCCTGGATTTCGCTGAACTATTGCCTGCCCATGGGTTATGTATATATGCATATAAGTTCTTTGGTTGATATCTTCACACACACACACACACACACACACACAGCTTCCCTCTGAGATCCATCAGTCCTCTCTATATTTTATCTACACATACTGCCTAGGTAATTCAGTCAATTCTAGGATCTTAAATACATCTATTCAGAGATGCTTAAATGTCTGCCACCAGCTTCCCCCTCTCCCTTAAATGTCTGATTTGTATATTCCACTCCTTTCTCAACAACCTCACTTCGATACCCAGTTGGAGTTCTTAAACTTGGCACATCTGAATTCTTGCTTTATGCCTCCTTTCCATCCAGGTGTACCCCATCCCACATAAGGGGATTACCATTAGTTGCTCTGGCCAAGAGCCCTAAAGCATCTTGGATTGTTCTCATTCCTCAATGATTCCCACCCAATCCATCAGCATCCCCAATGGCTTTATCTTCAAAATATATCCTAAATCCAACCATCGCTTACCACTCCATCCACAGCCACTCTGGCCCCATCTACTGTCATGTCTCACCAGGATTTCTAACAGCAAGAGACCCCTTCCCCCCTGGTCTGTCTCTGGTCTCCTGCTTGCAGGCTGCCCACTTACCCCACCTTAAACCTAGCTCTTAAACACACATTAGAGGTATCCCCTGTTCAGTCTCCCAAGGCTGCTTCCCCATCACCTGCCATGGGACTGAGGTCCTGTTAGATCTGCACCCAGCAGCCTCCTGCCTTCATTGCCTACCACTTTCCTCCTGGCGGCTGCCACCTCCTTGCTGTTGCCACCTCCTTGCTGCTCCTGAAATAGGCCTGCCCAGGGGCCTCTGTACTTCCTGGGGGATGCTCTTGCCTCAGATAGCCACGACTCACTTTCTCTGTTCAAATGTCACCTTCCCCTCTACGACCCTTAGTAGCACTTACTACCTGAAATCATACCCTAGATGTTTATCTGCACATATGTTTATGTCTTCTCTCCCAATAGAATGTCAGCTCCATTAGGGCTGTTTGTTCAACTCACCCATGCCTGGCACTGAATGAATGAATGAATGAATGAATGAATGTCATAGAATGTCAGAACTGAGAGAAATCTTTTACAATATCTAGACAAGTCTTCACCTTATTTTGTGTACAAGGACATCAATTTTCAGTGATTTTCTTTGTTCCTATCCAGTGCTGACTCTGTCCATTTATCTTGTTTAGACATCACTGAATATTTTATTCTCAACAAAGACTCAAACAGACTAAAGTGTATAAGTATATTTTAAATATCTATGAAGTGCCGTAAGTGAAAGCTATCGAGCACTTCCATGTAAAGCAATGACGGGACTCTCTGAAATCCTGCTCCCTTTTTTGTCCTCATCAGAATCTAATTCATTACAAAACACAGAGGAGATCCGTTGTTCATTAAAAAGGCAGGGAATGAGGCAGGAGATAATGGCTGACGGCAGAAGCTGGGGCTTGGCTTGAAGAACCCTGACCATCCCGTTTGGCCCTCGCCTCCTTGTTGCTCAGTTCTCACCACAGGTCCCTTATCTTTCCAATTCCCATTCCGCTGGCTCTGCAATTCTCTTTTCCTTTTCCTGCCCCCGTAACCTTCAAGAGCCCAGGACTCTTGCAGCTGGCACAGCATCCTTGCCACAGGATGGCACAATAACTTGAACTCTTCCTCCACTAAGATTTTACCCTCCTGCCCAGCTTCGTCCTGGAATTCATGGGCTAGTTTTCCATAGTAAGCATTGGAGCATGGCTCTGTTTCTTTAGTGATTGCTTTGGACCCACTTTCTGGTCCTCAGACATTGTCTGATCTAATCACTTATTTATCATTCGTCCCTGTTGCCTTTCTATTCCTACATTTTAGGTAATTTCTGAGCCTCCAAGTTCAGGATGCATTTTATCTCCGACAATGATATATCATAGAGTATCCAGGAAGTTCCAAATTTGAATATCTTTCCCCTTGTCCTCACATTTTATCAAAATGTCCTGGAAATGCCCTTATTCCTACAAATATTAGCTGAAAATAATTAAATGTTTAACCCTTCAAGAAACATATATCATACACACATGCATGCGCAATGTCAGCTGAAAAAAACAACAACTATCTATAGAAACTCCTATTATCCCAAAGCGGCATGGAGGCTACCAGCCATGCTGAAAGGTGCCTTCTGTCAGCGTGCACCAGTGCTCATGGTAGAGACTCCCTGTCCCCCTCTTCACACTGTGAGGAGCCCCAGGGAAGGGTCCCATAGAGAATGAATACATCCTGCACTTCTGTACATCACTGCTTTTGTTGTAACTTGACATTATTAGAACTGTGTTGGCAGTAACAATTTATATTAATACAAAAAATACTCAGAATAATTTGAGCAGAAGCCAGAAGGATGAGAACTGAACATTGGGAAAGAATAAGGGAGGACATTGATGTTTTGAAAACAGAGTAAAGGTCAGGACCGGGGAAGTTGCTTGATGAAAATATATATTTTAAAGTGACACTCCTCACTTAATGTACTACAACTGAGTGTAATAATGGGATGAACATTGCTTACACTTCACATGTTCAGGGAAAGAAACACAAAGCAAGCAAAAAGGAAAAGTGTTGTCAAGTAATGTGTCCCAGTTTTACTTTCAAAAAACGAGGTCACTAATACTACATGTGTATATCCACAGGCAAAGAACCCATTTCCGGTAGTGTAGGGATCAAGTTGGACTTAAGGATCTTATAGGTCATAAAACTAATACTATATGTTTCACAAATGTCTAATTTTTCTTCTTTCCTTTTCTTAAAAACAGGTATTCTCCAGTGTGATCCAGGAACAATAAGAGAAGAAATACAGATATTTAGACTCTTTTGCCATGAATGTCAAAGAGTCTTCCATGATCGCCTGATTAATAATGAAGACAAGGAATATTTCCATTCTATTTTGACAGAAATGGCCAGTAAGTATGAATCTTTATTTAGCTGCTCTTTTTTTTTTTTTACTAGAAAAGCAATTTGGTTTCTATAAAGGAAAATTAAAATGATCTTATATAAGGTAAAGCAAAGTGAATTTTAGTCATTCCTAAGTAAAAGTTGTTTTTTTTTCAATGCCTCAAATATATAAAACTAGGGGCCCAGTGCAGGAGTTTGTGCACCTTGAAAGGAACTGTGGGCCACGAGGCTGTGGTGGGCACAGAGGCAGGTCTCAGCCCATCCTCCGCACCCCCCGCCCGGCCCCTCCCACCTCAGCCCCTGGTCCCCTGTCTGCAGGCAGCCCCGCTCCCACCACTACTCCCATGTGCTGATGGCCCCAGCCCCACTTGCACCTGCTGATGGTGCAGAGTGATTACAGCTGGTGCCAGCAGCAGGTGCAAGTGGGGCCATCAGCAGGTGCAAGTGGTGGCTGCTGCCCCAATTGTCCCTCAGGAGCAGGGGGAGGTGGAGAAGCCCTCAGGGGTGATCAGGGCCGGCAGCCACTGCTCGCACCCCCTGACAGCGCTGTGCGATTGGGACCAACGCTGGGTGCTGGCAGCCAATGTGAGTGGTGGCTCTGGAGCTGGCTGCAGGTGTGAGCGGGGCCGTTGCTGGTAGTGAGTGCGAGTGGCGGCTGCTGGCCCCAATTGTCCCTCAGGAGCAGGGGGAGGTGGAGAAGCCCTGAGGGGCAATAGGGGTTAGCAACCACCACTTGTACCCACTGATGGCGCTGAGCAATCAGGGTGCTGGCAACCGGTGCGAGTGGCAGCTCAGGCACCAGCAGCAAGTGTGAGGAGGGCTGGTGCAAGTGCCGGGCAGGACCATGGTGTGCAGGAGCAAAGAATTTTCAGTAACCACCAGAGGCCCACCCCAGTGACAGCAACTGGTGCCCCGCCTTGGTCTGGCACCCCCACTCACCTGCTCCACCATCCTGCTTTGGCCTACGCCTGCTGTGTCCCACGCTCTGCTGCCTGCTGATGATGCCTGCCATGTTCCACGTGCACGCCCTGGTGGTAAGTGCACGTCATAGCGACTGGTTGTTTGGTTGTTCTGCCGTTCAGTCTCCTTACATATTAGCCTTTTATTATATAGGATATATGAAATACTATACAATTCATTGTATTGAAACTCAAGAAGGGTTAATATTATAATTAAGTATAGAATTTTAAGTAGAAGAGAGAATTTAGAAGAAACATTTTGTCTGATAAGAAGGCAGGATATTTCTAAAATATGTCTTATTAATTTGTATTCAATATCTATTATTTAATAAAATGCTTATTAATATTTTATATTCTTAACCTTAAACCTGGGAGATTATCAACCAAATTAAAGTGGTACAGTATTAACATGGCTTTCCCTCAGGTTCATTTATACTAATTAAGACTTCTAATAGCTAATATTTTGATTTTGTGTTTTGAATAGACAAACATTTTGGAATTGCAATTGGCCTAGAATATTTTTTGAAGAAGCCCATCCTATTTGGAGATTTCATTAAGGCAAGTATATTCTAATGACTTGACTACATCTGAAGATTATAATTATATGAGTGTTACAATTATAAACCCTATAATTTGAAAATTATAAAGTTCAGGTTCACACTCTACAAGAACTTTACACCTGTGAAAATTAAAGATCTAGACAAGGGGTCAGCAAACTATGGCACATAGGTCCAATCAGCCTTCTGCCCATTTTTGTAAATAAAGTTCTATAGGAGAACAGCCACACAATTCCATTTATACTATTTATGGGGTTACTTTTGCATTACAAGGCAGAACAGTAACAGAGACTGTATGGCCTGCAGAGCCTGAAATATTTGCTATCTGGCCCTTTAGAGAAGAAGACTGCTGACTCCTGATCTAGTTACATTCATTTTGATAATAATTTGAATCAGAAGCCCATCAGGTATTTAATTGGTAAGGAGGTTTAGTCTCTTAACTCAGGACTGGACTCCCCCTGACTGCATGTACCTGTGCATCCTCCGCTCAAAGCTTCCAGCAATGGGAAGCTCACTGGTGAACAGTGCTGCCCTCTTCATTTCAGAGGAGCTTTAATTTGCAGCAAAATTTTCCTTGTATTAACTTCCTCAAGTCTGTCACCCTAACAGCAACCACATATGGGCCCTAATTTTACCCTCTAGACCTGCCTAGAATAAGTCTTCCACCTAAGCACCCTGCCCTTGTTGACAGGCAGCTGTCTTGTTTTACAAGTTGATTCTTATTTGGGTTCAACATTCCTAGTGTCCGTGAGAAGGAAGAGCCATACCTCCCTTATTCACTCTAAATCCCAGCATGGAGCTAGTCACTGCTGATTAAACAAGTGAACAAACTCGTCATTGTGTTATACGTATGCAATCCCTCATCACTCTGGTAACCCCTGACAAGTAAAAAGAAGAAACCATTGATTTGTATAAAATATATTTATTTAAATGTTACATTAAACACAAAGTCCAAAATTTGTTTTCAGGTGGGGTTATATTTCCTGTGTGTTTCTAGTGATATTATTAACAAACTAGAAGCCCGATGTATGAAATTCGTGCAAGGGTCTTGGCCCTTGCAGCCCCAGCTTCATCCAGAAGGTCATCCGGACAGTTGTTCTGCTGTTTGGTCTAATTAGCATATTAGCTCTTTATTATATAGGATGGGGGAATAAAGCAAAGGAAAAGAACAGTTGGAGTCTTCTTGCATTGCCTTTGGGCATTTAGTCAAAGTTACCAAATGAACACGCCCCCAGGTCAGTTGCTGCAACAAATAAAAGACATCATCAGTAGGTCCAAACAAGACCTCAATTCCCTATAGTTTATACCACATTTCATTCTCAATGATTTATTTATTGGATGGCTGCTGTGTAGAAACTACATATAGTTCTGGCATGATTTTTTATAACCATAACAGTCTGCCAGGCATCATTTTCAACTCATTTAGTTTTCTGATGTCAACAGCCTAGGAACAAAATTATGAAACCAGAGTAATGTATAGTAAGAAAAATTTTTAATGTATTCCTGAGCTCCTGTGTCAATTTTATTGCAAACAAAACTGAAATCCCAATATACTACTTGAGGAAATTAAATTAAATGGATTGTCATTTAGTCACAAAAATCTGTTTCCTTAGTCGTAGTTCCCTTGTTTTGAAAACACTTCTAGCATATATGTAAGCAAATGATTAAATAACAACATAGATAAAATAATGTTCCCTGCTAAGGTCATGTGTGGGGTGGGTGTGTGTGTGTGTGTGTGTATCCTATTTAATAAAAGAGTAATATGCAAATTAACCATCACTCCACCATACCCACAAGCCACACCCACAAGCCAATCAGGAGCGAGTATGTAAATTAACACAAGATGACTGCGGCCACTGAATGAGCAGGAGGCTTGGGTTTCCTTGGCAATAGAGGAAATCAGGCTTTTCCCACACCCTGGCAGGCCCAGGCCTCCACTCAAGGATACAAAGTTTCAATTATAGAAGATAAGTAAATCCCAACAAAAATGGCTGCAGCCACAGAGCAAGCAGGAGACTTGGCTCTGCTCAAGGCTACAAAGTTTCAATTATAGAAGATAAATAAATTCCAGATACCAGGGCCTCTGCTTGGGTTGCCAGAGGGCATGGCTGGCCTGAAAACCACCACAGGCCCCTCACCCAGGCCACCCCACACCCCAAGGGAACCCCCACCCTGATCCAGGACACCCTTCAGGGCAAACCAGCTGGCCCCCACCCATGCACCAGGCCTCTATCCTATCTAATAATCCTATCTAATGAAAGAGTAATATGCAAATTGACCATCACCCCAACACACAAGATGGCTGCCCCCATGTGGACACAAGATGGCCACCACAAGATGGCCAGCAGGGGACAGCAGTTGGGAGGGACCAGGTCTGCAAGGGAGGGCAGTTGGGGGCAATCAAGCTTGCAGGGGAGGGCAGTTAGAGGTGACAAGGCCAGCAGAGGAGGGAAGTTGGGGGCGACTGGGCCTACAGGGAAGGGCAGTTGGAGAGGACCCAGGCCTGCAGGGGAGAGCAGTTGGGGGAGACCAGGCCTGCAGGGGTGGGCAGTTAGGGGTGACCAGGCCTGAAGGGGAGGGAAGTTAGGGGCAAACAGACTGGCAGGGGAGCAGTTAGGCATCAATCAGGCTGGCAGGGGAGTAGTTAGGGGTGATCAGGCTGGCAGGCAGAAGCAGTTAGGGGCAATCAGAAAGGCAGGCAGACGAGCAATTGGGAGCCAGCAGTCCTGGATTGTGAGAGGGATGTCTGACTGCCCTCAAGGGGTCCAGATTGGAGAGGGTGCAGGCTGGGCTGAGGGACACACACCCCCGTGCACGAATTTCGTGCACCGGGCCTTGTGTGTGTGTGTGTGTGTGTGTGTGTGTGTGTGTGTGTTATTTATTTACTTATATTGATTCAACTCATTTCTTCTCCTATAAATCATCTTATAGTTTGGAGCAGATAAATCGGATCGGATTTATAATGACATGCCTGATATGGAGAAAATCGCAAATGTTCTCCAGGACTATCTTGATGACTATAACCTTACAAATCCCAAAGAAGTAAAGTTGGTGTTCTTCCAGGATGCGATAGAACACGTTTCCAGGTAGAGTGCTAAAAGGTGCCCCATATACATCTTTCTAATTTGTTTTGTATTAAAATGTAAGGATTAAGTTGTGCAAAATTCTTTACATAGATACTAGATGGACAAAGGTCTATAACAAATCTTGGTATAATTTAAGTTGGTTTTGATGTAACTTACATATATATGCATGAACTTTCTACGGTATCCCCAGGGTTGTTATTTTTTGCTAAACTTTAGTAGATCGGTTTTTGTTTGTTTTAAAT
Organism: Corynorhinus townsendii; assembly: GCA_026230045.1. NCBI lineage: Eukaryota > Metazoa > Chordata > Mammalia > Chiroptera > Vespertilionidae > Corynorhinus > Corynorhinus townsendii. The sequence continues at coordinate 113,856,298 of JAPDVU010000007.1, read as the reverse complement.
GTTATGGATCATTACAAAAAAGGGTCTAATAAGGTGTTCACAGAGGTACGAGTACAGTATAACAAGGCCGATATGCATGCCTAAAGAAAGAGGAGTTCAAGGTTATAGAAAAAACAAGTTGAATGCAGCGATGACACTCGGCTGGCCACCAGCCTTCCATGCGGAAGCAAGCCCTCTGAGAAGCCACATCTGTCCGGTTGAAATAGCTCTTTCTCTGCTTTGCTCCCTGCAGAATTGCCCGCATGATTCGTCAGGAGAGAGGCAACGCCCTGCTCGTCGGAGTAGGAGGCACCGGGAAGCAGTCTCTCACGAGACTTGCAGCTCACATCTGTGGTTACAAATGTTTACAGATTGAACTGAGTCGGGGATATAATTATGAGAGTTTTCATGAAGACCTGAGGAAGTTGTACAAGTTGGCTGGTGTAGAGGACAAGAACATGGTTTTCCTCTTCACGGACACACAGGTACGTATTTCAGTACCCAACATATCAGAACAGGAAAGGGCTACAATCATGTATGTGCTCAAATAGTTTTATGAAGCTGTTCAGGGGCTCGTTCCCTCTGATAACAAATGTCGTGGTCTTGAAAAGGACTTTTACAGCACATTTTTATTTATTTTACCAACTATTACTTCCCCCTTTAAATTCTAAGTAAGTAAATATGATCAGAGGTTAAGGGGGTGAGAATGATTTAACTTTTCTTTGAGGAGAAGCATGTAGATAGCAGAAGGTAGTAAACTATTTCTGTAGAGGTAGATATAAGAAAGGAATTCCCTAAGTGAAATCAATTAGGGAAATAGGCTTTTCTCAAGAAAAGGAAAAAATAACAGCTATGTTTTGGGGTTAAAGTATCTTAAAAATTAAAATAGGATTTACATATGTCTGCAACAACCATTTTCACTGATTTAAATTTATTTTATAGTAGAGAATTTTCTACATTCACTACACTTGAATATCATAACATTAGGGGGGGGGAAACCTTTATAGAAATTAGCCAGGGAATAAGAAAGCCATAGATCTGATTCATAAATACTTTTAAGTTCATTTTACTTTTTAAAACACATATAAATGGATTAAGTCCAATCATAAAAAGGGGAAAAAATTTTTAACATCTGTGACATGCAGAAACACTCATAGTGAAATGTGTGCCCATCACTGGCTCTGACCTCCGCCAGTGCCTGCCCTGGTTCCTAGCCACAGGACTTGGAGGCACGGCTGAGGACCCAAGTACTCCTTCCAGCCACAGCAGACCCCCTGCAGTGCTGACCAAGATACACATAGTTGTTGACACTGTGGGCCCTAGTGACCTGAGCCAGAGACATAACGCTATCACCCCAGACCCTGTGCTATCAAACACCTCTACACTTGCCCTCCTGTACTATACTACTAGCCAGGGGTCATAGCAAACCCCAGGGTGCCCCTAACCACAGGTGAAAGTCTTCTCTCACCACAGTCAGTCCATAAAGTCTGGAAGAGGTGACTGCTTCCTCAAATGTGCAGATACCCATGTAAAGCTACATAGTTTATGAAGAATCAGGGAAACATGACTTCACCAAATGAATACAGTAAGCCTCCTACAACTGGACCCAAAGAAATGGAGATCCACAAATTTCCCCACAAATAACTCAAAATAGTTGTCCTAAAGATGCTCAGAGAGCTACATAAGAATGCAGATAAACAATCTAACAATATCAGGAGAATAACACCAGAACAAAATTATGGAGTGGGGACATCACCAAGATGGTGGTATAAGTCGTTCCCATTTTTACTCCATCCCCCCGAAATAACTATCAACTATTCATGGACAAGATACCACTGAGAAAACCCTAGAACAAGGGGCAGAGGCTGAATCACTCCCCTGGGCACCACAGAGATGAGGACAGACTGCATTGAATGGTAAAGGAGTGGCTACATGCTGGTGCAGCATCACACCAAGAGGTCTCCCCTGAGCCTACAGTTCCTCCAGTGAGAACAGAGAGCCAAGGTGGAATGCCAGGTTATGCTGCATTGTGGAGCACTTCTTGGGAGTCTCAGGCCAGTCTCACATCATGAAGACAATAGGAGAATCTGCAGGCCTTGACCACCGGGAATGTGATGGGTGGTTGGGGGACTCACAACAATCAGCAATTGGAACTTAGCAGACTGAGTTCCCACCTGCGGGGCCCACATAGTAGTTTGAAGCGGCAGCTTTCCTCACCTGCGAAGCCAAAATAGGGGTACAGTCTGGCCAGAGAACTGAGCAGGGCACAGGTCTGTCTGATTGGAGGTCCTCAACCAAAAAGCCTTTCCATCTCGAACCTGGTCTGCCTCCCTCCCTGCCCAGGGAGAGGAGCTGAGCCATAGCCCTGCCCACTGCTGAGGGTAGCTCTCAGCCCTCAACTTATGATGGGTTTATGTCCCAATAAGCCCACTCTAAGCAGAGAATATCATAAATTGAAAACGCACTTAATACACCTACGCTATACCAAACATCATAGCTTAACCTAGCATACCTTAAATGTGCTGAGAATAGTTACACTAGCCTACAGTTGGGCAAAATCATCTAACACAAAGCCTATTTTGAATACACTGTTGAATATCCCTTGAAAGCGTATCTCTCTCATATCATTGTAAAGTTGAAAACTGGCAAGTTGAATCATCATAAGTCAGGGACCATCTGTATATAAATGGTTCCAACGTTGGAGCAGATTTTTTTAATGGAAACTAAAAAACCTGGAATAATATTTGCCCTTGCTAATAATCAAAGGACTGCAAATTAAATTCTCCCAAAGGAAACATTTACACTCCCCACATTAACAACATTACATGTTAAAGGTTAATGAAGTCATACTTGAATTGAACAGGAAACTTTAAAATTTTCAAAATTCAGAAAACCTTCATGTACTTTAATTGCCAATCTCACTCCTGGGAATTTATCTCCAGGAAATAATCCCGCCAGGGAGAAAGGCTATAGGCCTAAATATATTCTTATGATGTACGTAAGACTATGAACTATCTAAGTTTATGTAAATGTATGGCACATCAGCTCAATGGTATTTACCTAAACTTAGTTTGCTGTGCTCCCATTAATGGTTGTAAATATGATGAGTACTCGACAGAACTATGGATTAATATTTACGACAGAATGTTTGCTGAAAGGAGCAGACTACAAAATGCTTCTACATATGACCAAACCATGTAAAAGGTGATGCCAAATATCAATGTACTTACTATGTTAGAATATTAAGATTCTCTCTAATTTTTAAGATTATTTTCTCTTAAAGATAAAACTAACTGAATGTGAACTTTGAAAAAAATATTTGCTTTATACTTTACAATGTAAAATGGTTGCATGAGTTATAATGATCATTCTGCTTCCTTCTACAGATTGTAGTGGAAGAGTTCCTAGAAGATGTAAATAACATCTTGAACTCAGGTGAAGTGCCTAACTTATTTGAAAAGGATGAACTGGAGCAGGTTTTAGCAGCCACCAGACCAAGAGCTAAAGAAGCCGGAATTTCTGAGGGAAATAGGGATGAGGTAGGATGTGTGAGAATGGCTATATGCCTTTATAGAACAAAAAATGGCCTTAGCCTTTTTAAAAATGGTCCACAAATCTCCTTAAGGAGTCTGTAGGTAGAATTTCTTTACCAGTATAATTGGTTTCTTTAGTAATTCTTCATATTTTATATCCTGCATTCAAAACGATGGTTCACCAGACTCCCAAAGAAATCCGTGGAAGGCAGAAACCCTATTGCCCCATGAAGGTCATAGTCTTGTCCAAAGATATCACACGCCCTCAGTGCCCTGCCTGAGGAGTCCAGTGCTGTTGACTCCCTTGCCTATCAGCAAGGTTATGGCACAAGTAAAACAGAAATGCATACTTTCTCTCCTCCTCCTTCTCCTCCTCCTCCTCCTCCTCTCTCTCTCTCTCTCCCTCTTTCTCTCTCCCCCGCCCCGCACCCCGCACTCCCGCCCCACAGCTGACACTCTGCTAAATTCCATATGCTGCTGTTTATCTACCTACACCACTGCTTTTTCTTTCTGCGCCTTCTTTAACTTTATGGCCATTCTTCATGTTGTTTGTATCCTTTCATGAGAATTTCCTCTACTGCTAGATCAGGGCTTGTAGGTATAGACAGCAGGGTCTACTTCAGCTAATGTAAGTAGAAATGGCTTTATTCAAGGCACACAATCACTGGGAGGGCCAAAAAAGGGATTCCAGGCTGAATTCCTTGGAATGATGTGAAATGCACACTGTATAAGTCAACGGTCAAGGAAGCTGCTGCCTTGCCACCCATTCCTGCTGAGCCAGGAAGCCACTAAACCAATCAGCGTGCTGCTGCTTTAACTGCCAGCTCCGAAGCCATGTAACCTTCACCCTGTCAGGAAGCAGTGAAATGGGAGCTGTTAGTTCACAACCTTGGAGTTCCCTGGGGGAAATATGAAATGGGTCCCTGTACACAGGGAGCAAGGAGAGACCGAAGGAAGGGGGAGACCACTGCAGATTGGTAGGTAGTAGGTTTAATAAGCAAGAAAACTGCCTGGCCAGTGTGGCTCAGTGGTTGAGTGTCACCCTATGAACCAGGAGTTCATGGTTCGATTCCCAGTCAAGGCACATGCCCGGATTGTGGGCTCGATCCCAAGTGGGGGAGCTGCAGAATTCAGGAGACAGCTGATCAATGTTTCTCTCTCATCATTGATGTTTCTATCTCTTGCTACTTCTCCCTTCCTCTCTGAAATCAAGAAAAATATATTTTTTAAAAAAATAAGCAAGAGAGGAGAAACCAAGATGGTGGCATAGGTAAGCACCTAAACTGCTGCCTCGCACAACAATTACAAAACCACAGATAAAAGACAGAACGGACACCATCCAGAACCACAGGAAAGCTGGCTGAGTGGAAATTCTACAACTAGTAGGAAAGAGAAAAACTCACGGAGAATTGGAGGAAGGGCAAAGGGTTGAGGTACGGCAAAGGGTCTTTGTGCGCACAGAGAGGAAGGGCAGCTGAGAGCCTGGATGACTTTCTCTGGCGGGAGGGTGACGGGAGCCCCTGACTGCACTGAATGCCAGTTCCAACTGCACTGAACCACAGTTCCAGGCCAAACCCCGTGGACCCAGGCTTATACAGGGGGAGTCTGGACTGTCAGGTAGAGAGAAAGGCACTCGGAGACTCAGAGACCAGGGGGAGACCCAGGGGAGCCCCAGTGGGCAGGGGTCAGGAGGCGTGCACGAGTGTGCACAAAGACTGCGGAGGTTGCCACAGGCTTTCCCTAGCAGAAGGGAGTCGGAAACTCCTGACTGCACTGAACCCCAGTTCTGACTACACTGAACCCCAGTTCCAGGAGAGCCCCTGGGGACACATGCTTTTGCGGGGAGAATCTGTACTCTTGGGCGGAAGCTCAGGACCTGGGGAAGGCAGAGGTCTGGAGGCGCACATGCGCAAGGGCAGGGCTGACGGGAAGCCAAGACTGTCTGCTCCGCCCTGAGACTACACCCCATCCAAGCTGAGCACAGAGGCTTTTGCAATTTGGCAAGTCTAATCCTATAAGGCTGTCTCCAGCACCGAACTTCTCCCAGTGTAGACACAGCTGATCCTCACAGCCAACTGGCCTGGAGGTCAATTCCTCCCAGTGATACCAGCAACAATCAAGACTTAACTACAACAAGGCTGTACACACAGTCCACAAAGGGGTGCACCAAGAGTGTCTACCTCAGGTTAATTGGGGAGGCCGACCCACTGGGCCATATAGGAAACCTAGCACACAAAGCTACCCTACCAACTCAGGGAAGCAGTGAAAATGCGGCGACAAAGAAACAGATCACAAATGAAAGAAATGGAGGAAAACAAATGACTGGATATAGAATCCAAAACCACAGTTATAAGGCTTTTCAAGAATATCCTAGAAAAGGCTGATAAATATAACGAGACCCTTGAAGATATGAAAAAGGACCAACCAGAAATTAAACATACACTGACTGAAATAAAAAGTATTATACAGAGACCCAACAGCAGGCTAGAGGAACGCAAGAATCAAGTCAAAGAATTGAAATACAAAGAAGCAAAAAACACTCAACTGAAAAAGCAAAAAGAAAAAAAAAAATTTAAAGTTGAAGATAGTGTAAGAAGCTTCTGGGACAACTTGAAGTGTACCAACATCAGAATTATGGGGGTGCCAGAAGAAGAGAGAGAGCAAGATACTGAAAACCTATTTGACGAAATAATGACTGAAAACTTCCCCCACCTGGTGAAAGAAATAGACTTACAAGTCCAGGAAGCACACAGAACCCCAAACAAAAGGAATCCAAAGAGGACCACACCAAGACACATCATAATTAAAATGCCAAGAGCAAAAGACAAAGAGAGAATATTAAAAGCAGCAAGAGAAAGACAGTTAATTACCTACAAGGGAGCACCCATACGATTGTCAGCTGATTTCTCAACAGAAACTATGCAGACCAGACGGGAGTGGCAAGAAATCTATAAAGTGATGAATAGCAAGAACCTACAACCAAGATTACTCTACCCAGCAAAGCTATCATTCAGAATTGAAGGGCAGATAAAGAGTTTTACAGATAAGAAAAACTAAAGGAGTTCATCACCATCAAACCAGTATTATATGAAATGCTGAAAGGTATTCTTTAAGAAGAGGAAGAAGAAAAAAATAAAGATAAAAATTATGAACAACAAATACATATCTATCAACAAGTGAACCTAAAAATCAAGTGAATTAAAAACCTGAGGAACAGAATAAACTGGTGAATATAATAGAATCAGGGTCATAGAAAGGGAATGGACTGATAATTCTCAGGGGGAAAGACGTTTGGGGGGGGGGGGGGTGCAGGAAGAGACTGGACAAAAATCGTACACTTATGGATGAGGACAGTGCGGGGGAGGTAAGGGCAGAAGGTGGGGTGGGAACCGGGTGGAGGGGTGCTATGTGGGGAAAAAGGAGAAACAATTGTAATAATCTGAATAAAGATTTATTAAAAAAAAATAAGCAAGACATCTGCAAGGTGAGTAGATCTCCATACTGCCTACCAGAATCTTAAAAGTTTATATAGAAGACTTAACTGGGTTCAGCCACATCGGTTGTCCAGATGGTCTCTACAACACATTCCTCTCTCAAGACTTTGTCCTTGAAATGGCTCCCACTGTGGGAACAATGGGCAGAACATGCAATCTAAGGACAAGGGAGGGTGACCAGCAGATGGCTTACCCAGAAGTCATGTCCTCTCAGTGACCTTCTCTAACAGGAGCCACATCTGGAGATAGTGGCTCCAGGTCCATACCACTTCTACCAGGCTCTGCATCTGCAAAAAAAAATGTTGCCCTGCACCCTATCTCTCTCCCTCAATGGTCCTCCACCCCAGAGCAAAACTTCATATCAATACCACCCTCCACTAGTTCAAGGGGTCTCCATAAATGCACTGGTGAGGAGAATCTTCATCACATCAGACTGTAGCTGCAAAGGAGTCTGAAAAATGTCATGTGTAGTCTTTCCAGACAAGAGGGGTTGGAATGGATGTTGAACAAAATAATTTACACATTTACTTCACTGACATTTTTTAATTGATCTTGGTAGCCAATACTTGTTTTCATTGTTGCTTCATCCTTATTTTAAATTGAAAAAGTATCTCTTTTTTTTTTTTTTTTTTTTTGGCAGGTGTTTCAATACTTTATTAGCAGAGTCCGTCAGAAGCTGCACATTGTTCTCTGTATGAGCCCTGTGGGAGAGGCCTTCCGGTCCCGGTGCCGGATGTTCCCATCTCTTGTGAACTGCTGTACCATTGACTGGTTTGTCCAGGTTGGTGACTTCCTGAAGTTGGACTTGCTTGATTTTAAAGAAGTAATATGACACTAGCTTTAAAGCCCTCTAAAAATTTACTCATATGCAAGAGATGACATTGACAATTATCAGACAAAGGCAAAACAGAATTTATAAAGGAAGAAGAGACTATTGAATTTAGCAATGTAGATGTCAGTCATCTTGACAAGAGCTGTTTCAGTAGAGTTACAGTAGATAAGGTTCAATAGAGAAGAGGGAAGAGGAATCTGAGACAATGAATTCAGTAGCACCCCCGTATCCACAGTTTCAGTCTCCATGGTTTCAGTTTAATATTTTTGCACTGAGGTTGACCCCTCAGTGCAAAAATATTAAATGGAAAATTTCAGAAGTAAAAAATTTTTAAGTTTAATTTCAGAAGTAAATAATTTTTAAGTTTTGAATTGCATATCATTCTAAGTAGTGTGATGAGATCTCACACCATCCTGCTCTGTCCCTCCCAGGACATGAATTATTCCTTTGTCCAGCATATCCACACTGTATACACTACCCACCCATTAGTCACTTAGTAGACATCTCCATTATCAGGTCTACTGTCAAGGTATCACAGTGCTTATGTGTAAATAACCCTTATTTTACTTAATGACCCCAAAGCACAGTGGTAGTGGTGCTGGCAGTTCAGATATGCCAAAGAGAAGCCATTAAGTGCTTTTCTTTAAATGAAAAGGTATTTATATATAAGAGGAAGAAAAAACATAGTATGTATAGGGTCTAGTACTATTCACAGTTTTAGGCATCCATGGGGGTCTTAGAAGGTATCCCCCATGGATAAGGGGGGACCATTGCCAACTTTTTCAAGAAGTTTTTCCCCAAAGGAACACCAAGACATGAGCAATAGCTAAAGTGGTTTGTGTAGCAAAGAGAAACGTATTTTTAAGTGAGAAACACAAACAGCACATCTATGTGCTGATGGAAATGTTCCAGAAAAAATAAATATATTGACGGTACAGCAGACAGAGTTAAGGGTTGTTAGACCAATGTCTTTGAGTAGACAAGGATAGAATCAAGTCATCAATGAAGGGGCTGATTTGGGCAGGGAGCATGAACAACTTACCCCAGAGTACCAGGAAGGAAGGTAGAGTGTATGAGCACAGATGCAGATGCATGAGAACTCATTGAAGTTCTGTTTTCATTGCTTCTGTTTTTTTATTTTTATTTTTTAATGACGTGGGAAGCAAGGTCATCAGCTGAAAATGAAGAGAAAAGAGGAAGTATTAACAGTCTGAGAAAGTAGTGTAGGGTGTAAAATGTTCACTTAGGAGAGTACATTAGGGATGCATTAGAAAATGTAGATTTTCTAGGCTGCACTACAAACCTGCTGGAACTGGTTGCCATGAATTTAAAGAGATCAGTCAGCACAGCTGTGTGTTTCTCCACCAGGCTCAGCTGCACAGTCACTGGCATGGGGTAACAGAGATCTGCATTTAACTAAGGTTCAGGTGAGCTCAAAGAAACAAGGGAGGAGCAAAGGAGTTGAGGTGAGCAGGACAGCAATTACAATAATGGACTTGAAGTCCTAACTGCATAATAAACCTAGTGAGCACATGAGGTCCTCGTAATATATGCAATATATGGAATTATCCCAGAGACACCTAATTACTTATTCATTAATCAACAAAAACTTATTGAACAATTGTTTTGTGCCAGACACTGTGCTGAGGAGAGCAAATTCAGACTCAGATCTCCCTCAAATGAACACAGCTGTTCAGTTTATTAAACACTAGGGGCCCAGTGCATGAATTTGTGAACCTTGAAAGGAACTATGGGCTGTGAGGCTGCGGTGGACACAGGGGTGGGTCTTGGCCCATCCTCTGCACCCCCGCCCAGCCCCTCCCACCACGGCCCCCGGTCCCCTGTCTGCTGGCATCCCTGCTCCCGCCGCCCCCACACACTGATGGTGCAGGCCCTGCTCGCACCCACTGACAGCACAGAGCAATTGGGGCCAGCACCAGCAATGGGTGGAGTGGGGCCGGCACAGTCAGTGGGTGTGAGTGGCAGCTGCCAGCCCTGATCGCCCCTTAGGAACAGGGGGAGGTGGAGAAGCCCTGAGGGGTGATCAGTGCTGAGAGCTGCCACTCGCACCTGCTGATGGCGCCGAGCGATAGGGGCCAGTGCCAGGCACCGGCAGTGGGTGAAAGCGGAGGCTCTGGTGCTGGGGTCAGCACTGGCAGCAGGTGCGAGAGCCGGGCAGGACCGTGACATGTAGGGGCAAAGAATATTCAGTAACCACGAGAGCAGGGGTCCTCAAACTACGGCCCGCAGGCCACATGCGGCCCGCCGAGGCAATTTATCCAGCCCACCGGGTGCCACTGCCTGTCCTGCTTAGCAGCTGACTCATCCCGGGCCCACAGTGCACATAGGAATTTGTTCATAGTTTTTTTTTTTTTAAACTATAGTCCGGCCCACCAACGGTCTGAGGGACAGTGAACTGGCCCCCTGTTTAAAAAGTTTGAGGACCCCTGCACTAGAGGCTGGCCCCAATGACAGTGACCAGTGCCCTGCCTTGGTCTGGCGCCCCTGCTCACCTGCTCCACCATCCTGCTGCAGCCAATGCCCACCATGTTTCACACTCTGCCGCCTGCTGCCGATGCCCACCATGTTCTGCTCGCACCCCCTGGTGGTCAGCACACATCATAGCAACCAGTTGTGTGGTTGTTCGGTTGTTCTGCCATTTTGTCTATTTGCATATTAGGGTTTTATGTATATAGATCATAGACATGAGTAGGAGTAAACCAGGTGAGATATACATTTTTCTTATTTCTTAAGTCGTATATTATGGAAATGAGCAACAGATTTTTCCAAACTGTGTCTTATTTACAGTGGCCCAGAGAAGCACTTCTTTCTGTATCAAAGACATTTTTCTCATGTATTGACACCGGAAATGATGAACTAAAAGAAAAGCTTTCCCTCATGTGTGTGAATGTTCACTTAAGTGTCTCCAATATGGCAGAACGCTATTACACAGAGCTCCGGAGACGGTACTATACCACACCCACCTCCTACCTGGAACTCATCAATCTCTACCTGACTATGCTCAGTGATAAAACGAAGCAGTTGGTTTCAGTAAGTTGAACACACTGGCTGGTGTTGCTAAATGGTTTGAGCACCAGCCCTTGCACTGAAGGGTCTCAGGTTTGTGTCCCAGTTAAGGGCATGTACCTGGGTTGCAGGGTCCATCTCCAGCCCTAGGCATGGTGCGTGCAGAAGGCAACCAATGGATGTGTTTCTCACACATTGATGATTCTCTATCTCCCCCCATGCTTCCTCCCTTCCACTCTCTCTAAAAAATCAATGGGATAAAATATCCTCAGGTGAGAATTAATCCAATAGAAATATATATGTAATCATTTTTAAAAATTTCTATTGCTTAGCCCGGCTGGTGTGGGTCAGGGTTTGAGCATCATCCATGAACCAGGAGGTCATGGTTCAATTCCTGGTCAGGGCACATGCCCAGGTTGTGGGCTCGATCCCCAGTGTGGGACATATAGGAGGCAGCCAATCAATGATTCTCTCTCATCATAGATGTTTCTCTCCCTTCCTCTATGAAATCAATAAAAGAATCTTTTTTAAAAAGTGTGTTGCTTGAACTCAAAACTTTTGCCAGAATGAGTGGGAAGTCTATGTGCCATCTTACCTGCTGGAGCCCTTTCCATCCTGACAAGTGCCTTTGACAACCTACAATATGACAAAAACCTGTATCATGCTGTTGGTCCATGAGTCTTCCCCTTCCTTAATATATATGCTTTGTCTTCTATCATTTACATGAGTGTCATTGGCTCAGTAGAATGATATGAACATTGTAACAGCATCAAAGTTAAGCAGAGAGCTAGTCACCAGAAAACTTTCGTTAGGTAACGGAGTTGCGGATTTTGTCATGTAATGTGCCAATAGTTCCCATGGAGAGCAGAGACTTCGGTGTCAGGCAGACTATGTACAACCTATGCTCTGCCTCTTTCTTCCTGCACAACTTTAAGCATGTTTTACAAATTCTCTAAGTCTTACTGGAAAATATGGTTAAATATATCTCTACCGACCTCTTGTATTGTTGTGGAATTTAAATAAGATTGTGCAGTACTTGGAATATGATCTGATGCATATGAGGTACTCAGAAAATAGTGGCTGCTGTCATCATCATTGTCATCATCATCAGGCTAGTCATATGACCTAAAATTTTCAACACAATAAAAATGGAAGCATTTACCATTTACATATTTTAAATGTTTTTCAGTGGATTTTTACCTGGTAAATGTCAAAGAACTTGGCAGAGATTTTTGAAACCTGTCAATCTCAACCAAGCTTTCTGACTCACCTCCAAAAATGTTATTCCTAGGTGTCTTCTGTACCAGATGCCACCCCTTCCATGCTAATTAAAAGTTTTCAACCACTGGGAAGGAGGGTTTAAATCCACCAATGTAAGGAAGTACCTAGGACACTTTCTCCCTGGGGGTTCTCAGCCCTGCTGACCATCCTGAGGAAACGGGTGTTTAAAAAGAAAAAAAAAAAAACCTTCAAGGATCCGAGGCTGAACATTGTCTTGAGGGAAAGGGTTGATTGAGCCACATGCTAGCCAGAAAAAGGACCAGGTCCCAGAACCCGCATTCTACACCACCAGCAGCAGGGCTGGGTGGAGAAAAGAATATGTATCCACTGTCCTGGGGCTCACAGAGTTCTTTTATACAGTGAGTTTGGGGGGGAAAGATGTAGGTTATTTTGGAAGAATTTCCATTGGCTACAGATAAGGGTGTTGTGGGTAGGTGATGCTGGGAGAGCTCTGGGACGGGTGACTTGTACATCAACAAGAAGTATTTAATGCTTTGGGACTATTTTGGGCAATAGTCCAGAATGTTCAAGCATAAGCAAGATATGCTGGTGCCTGGACGCTGCCTGAATAGTCGCTGAAATAGGCATACGGAAGTTGATTAAAAGTTTCAACATACTGTCAGGAATATGAGCAATCTGTTGTTAGTTTAGTCCCGTGGCTACTAACTGATTAACTTTCCTTATCTCTTCCTCCCACCCTCCAGTCTACTGTAATTTAATTTAGGACATCTCAGAATTTTTCTCTTGTCGCAGCTCTCAGAGCTGTGACCTCCAGGAATTTATATCTGAACTTGTCCTCATTCATTCAACATGCTACCAACCGACCACAGGAAAAAAAAAAATACGTGGTGAGCCAATAGTCCAGTGATGCCCCACTCCGGTGGCCAGGGGGCACGGATTCAGACCTACTGGTGAATGTCATGTTTTTATTGATTTCATAGAGAAAGAGAGAGGGAGAGACAGAGATAGAAACATCAATGATGAGAGAGATCATTGATCAGCTGTCTCCCTCACAGCCCCTACTGGGGATCGAGCCCGAAACCCGGGCATGTGCCCTGACCGGGAATCGAACCTTGACCTCATTCATAGGTCAACGCTCAACCACCGAGCCATGCCAGTTGGGCATACAGTCACAGTTTTAAATATTACAAACTGATTTACCAATTCTGCCTATGTAAAATTCTATTACATGAGTAAGAGAGACCAGTAAATGTATAGTTTCTAATACTCATTATAATAAATATTTTCATTGTCATTTAGGCACGTGAACGGGTGACGAATGGTCTTACCAAGCTATTAGAAACCAACATACTAGTAGATGCAATGAAACTTGATCTTTCTGCTTTAGAGCCTGTCCTTTTAACAAAATCACAAGATGTCGAAGCCCTGATGGACAAATTGGCGGTGGATCAAGAAAACGCTGACCAGGTATGCTGAATAACCTGACTTGTGGGTGAGAAAGTTTTAGTCACCAACTGACCACTCAGTACAGTGACCAATGATCAGATTTTTTTTATCTTACATGTCGTTAAAATAATTAAATGACAGATTAGCATTTATTTTAAGTTGTAAACAATCTCCCTTCAATAAAACAGTCTGATTCTCTCCCTGAAGATGAGTGAACCTGAAGAGTGACACCCAAAGCATGGAGCCCAAAGAGAGAGTTGTAAGAAAAGTACCGCCCATCAACCCAAAGCACCTATTCTTCTAGAAGGAACTGTCTAGTCTAACTTTTTCTCCATTATTCTATTAACTTAGCATGAGATGCAGTAAGGAGAGGGTAAAATTCAGCATAGCTGATCCTCTTTCCTCATCAGTCTAATCCAAAGGGGCAAATATGACATTATTATTGGCTTTGTTTTTAAGTATTGAAATTCAAATGTTGAGACCACTTAAGCAGTCATATTTCAATGTTTAGGTCCGTAACGTTGTACAAGAAGATGAAGCAGTGGCCAAGGTCAAAGCCGAAGAAACCCAAGCAATAGCTGATGATGCTCAGAGAGACCTTGAAGAAGCTCTGCCTGCGCTTGACGCCGCCAATAAAGCACTGGACTCCTTAGATAAAGCCGATATATCTGAAATCAGAGTTTTTACGAAGCCCCCAGACCTGGTCATGACTGTTATGGAAGCCATTTCCATTCTCTTGAATGCCAAGTGAGTAACCCAGAATCATGTATTGCCGAAATACCTGGTGGGATTTCTTTGCAGTTTTTCTCAGCGTTCATTCTCTTCTCTACCTGCTCATTGATTTGGGCAGTCATTCAACATTTGACTCAAAAGCATTTTTTTTTAACAAGGCACATACAGTCTGCTGCAAAAACAGACGTGAAAAATATTAATTTCAAGGCATGAGAAAGTTGCATAGTATTAGGAGGGCTGAGATAAGAGTGCCCCTGGGGACATGTGAGTGGGGTTTTTGAGGGATGATGCTCAGGTGGAGAGTATGACCGTGGAGAGAGCCCAGCGACCTTCAATGCTCATGGGATGGGATGGGCTAGCAGGAAGGCAGGGATTACATCATGAAAGGTCTCACATGCTCTGCTAAGCAGTTCAGATTTCTTCTTGTAGACATGTAGTTTTCAAACTTTCTTTAGTAATACCATCTTTTTTACTTTTAGTAATACAATCTTCCTTACTTTTATTTTTCAATAAAAATTATATTATAAGAAACCTTTCTATATAAAACTGATCAAACCAAAGGGAAGAGGGCTAGAGCACCCCCCTGCCAGGCTTTCCTCAGGACCCTCTGGCCAGCACCGCAGTGGAGCCTGGCAGCCCTTAAAGCACAGGCGGAGAGCCCTGGCCGCAGAGGACTGAGAGCCATTGAACATTTTCAACATAATCAGATTTTCATGTGAGGATGACCAATTTTGCAAAAGTTCACAGGAGGTAAGGTTGACTGAGAGGCATAAAATCAGTTAGAAGGTGATTCATAGTGTCCTGGCAAGAGATTTTAATGATCTAAACTAAGGAAAGAAGGTTAAAATGTGAGTGCCTGGGGCATTTTAGTGATAAAACTGGTTTTTCTATGTTGCCTTACATTTCTAAAACTCTTATGATTTTATGATTCGTTCCCTGCTAAAACTGGGTAGTAAGAAACATCAGCCATCCAATTACCTGTCTGCCCATAAATTATGGCGTACATAACTACCATTTACTGGGATTATAGTATTGAGATGAAAACTACCCACTTATTGGGATAATATCTTAATGTTCTCCAAAAAATGCATTTCTTTGGTTCCCATGCTATTTTATTACAATGCTACTAACTTACCACTTCTGTCTTTCAGGCCTGATTGGCCAACAGCAAAGCAACTTCTCAGTGACTCTAACTTTCTCAGAAGACTTTTAGAATATGATAAGGAAAACATAAAGCCTCAGATATTGGCAAAGCTTCAAAAGTATATTAATAATCCTGATTTTGTGCCTGAGAAAGTAGAGAAAGTATCCAAAGCATGTAAATCCATGTGCATGTGGGTGAGAGCCATGGACTTGTACTCTCGGGTGGTCAAAGAAGTTGAACCAAAGAGGCAGAAGCTCCGTGCCGCGCAGGTACGTTATCTGTGCTGTGATGTTTTTATATAATTAAAGGCCATGATCACCCATCACTCAAGCTTCCTTTATCATGCCCCTGTGACTCTAAGCAATGTAGATAGTAACAGTGCTCTAGTTTCTGTCTTAAAAAAAAAAATAGCTGGCAAAGATTATTTGTTTCCACATGTAAAAGAACTTTTTTATAGCTTTTGTTTATAGCTTTTGAATTTTGTGTCATATATAAAAAGGCCTTCCTTACTTTGAGAACATAGGGAATTTGTCCATGTTTTCTTCAACAATTTTTAAATTCTTAAATCTTGACCTATTATTTAATTTATTTTGTTATGATGAACGTGTTGGGTATCCAGCTTAATATTCTCCACATGAATTAAAGGAAAGCAGAGGGCTCTAGATTAAATTACGTTCTTCCCAATGATTTCTAGAAGTTACCGTTTCCTAACGTCCCACTCATAGGTTCAAGCAGACAAAGGACTGGGAAAGACTTTTTCAGTAGGGGCCATGCTGAAGGCAGGAGTGAGCTGAGCGTGGTGCATTCACAGCAGAGACTGAGGATGTGAAGTAGAGGAAGATTAAGGTCAGCCCACAAGGGGGGCCATGCGATGGAAGCCCTTCAATACCAGGCCAAGGCAATAAGGAACAGGGTTGTGAACAGAGACCTGCAGCCTTTGTGTTTTGGGAAGTCTGGTCTGGTAGAGGATTGGAGAGGCAGAGCACAGAGCAGGGGAGCAGAAGCAGAGGCGGCTGTCAGAGCTCAGAACCTGTTGGACGTTTTTAGGACTGGGTGGGAGGCTGAGGACAGGGGCAAGTTTCCAGTCAGAACACTCAGTAGGGTCCCTGGAATTAGAACAGGGCATCCCCAGGTGTTTCACTTTTGCTCTGGAGTCGACCCCTGAGAACTTAATATCAGGAGTGTCCTCATGAGTTGTTTGCAATGTGCCAGGCTGTGGGTGAGTTTCACATGTACCATCTCATTTAATCCTCACCTGCTATTATCCCCATTTTATAGGTTAGGAAACGGAAGCTTAACAAAACCACCAACACAGGTATTGAAATCGGTAGTACTGGGCTGGGGAAGAATCTTTCTGGTCCCATAACTGGGGCTCTTAGCCACTCCGTAGCAAAGATTTTTTTTTATTTTATTTTTTTCAGAAATGACCTCTAAAATCCCCCCTCTTCCAGCAAAAACGAAAATGAATTCTTAGTATATTCACATTGCCTATGGTATTTTTGCGGTCCCTTTTAGCTCTAGGATCAGATGTTCTGTGTTTCCCTTTTCTAATTACTCCCTTGACAGTGCCCTCTGAAGCTCTGAAATCTAGCTCAATCTGCAATCGGAAGTGAGGTCCCAAGCAGGACGGAGTGGTCATCTAGTGGAGCGGGTTATTGAAGGAACTGGGGCTGTAGAGCAGGGGTTGGCACACTTTTTCTATAAAGATTCAGATAGCCCAGCTGGCGTGGCTAAGTGGTTGAGTGTCGACCTATAAGTCAGGAGGCCACGGTTCGATTCCAGGTCAGGGCACATGCCCAGGTTGTGGGCTCCATCCCCAGTGTGGGGCGTGCAGGAGGCAGCTAATCCATGATGCTCATCATGGATGTTTCTATCTCTCTCTCCCTCTCCCTTCCTCTCTGAAATCAATAAAAAATTAAAAAAAAAAAAAAAAAAGATTCGGATAGTAAGTGCTTTCAGCTTTGCTGGCTCTGGGGTCTCTGTTGCAGTCACTCGGCTCTGCCCTTGCAGCATACAAACAGCCATCAGCACTGCACACATGAATGAGCATGGCTAGGCTCCAATATAACTTCATTTGTGGGCACCGGGATTTGAATTTCATACAGTCACCATGTGTTATGAGATGTTGTTCTTTTGATTTTTTTCCCCCAACCACTCACTCACAAACCATACGAAAGCAGGCCGCAGGCTGGCACTGGCTCGAAGGCCATGGTGTGCGATCCCTGCTCCTGAGAACTAGTCAGGAAAGATCCGTTTTCACTACTGCGGAGCTATTTCATTTGTTTCATCGTTTAAAGTTGGTAATCCAGTGCAGTCACTAATTCACCCCAAATGCTTGGTAAATCTGTTTCTCTTTTCCATCTAGGATTTATTTCATTGGGCTTTGTTTCTGTTTTGTTTTCATCTGTTTGCTTCTGCTCTTCTCTTATGTGATTTTTTATTTGTTTCAACTTTATATATCATCTCAAAATGTTTGAAGACATGAAAAAGGGAACATAAATCCTTCCTACTTTTTAAAAATGTATTATGCGTGGGCAGATTTCACCTTCTTTTTGGGCCTATTCATACAGATTTACTTTATTTTATTAGGCTGAACTTGATGTTACTATGGCTACCCTGAAAGAAAAGCGAGCATTGCTTAAAAAAGTGGAAGATCAAATACAGGCCTTACAAGATGAATATGATAAGAGTGTGAGTGAGAAAGAAAGTCTGAGTAAGTAACACATAAAATGTATTTTGGTCAGAAAATGCCTGATTTGCAAAAGTAGACTTTTCTTTGTTTGCTTGCTTTTTCCATTTATTTCTAGAAAGAGGAGAAGGCAGGTGGGGGGCGGCGGTGGGGGGGAGAGAGAGAGAGAGAAACATGGACGTGAGAGAGACACATTGATTGGTTCCCTCCGGCATGCACCCCCACTGGGCTGCAAACCTGCAACTGAGGTACATGCCCTCGACTGGGAATCAAACCACAAACCTTCGGTCCTTGGGCCAACACTCTAACCACTAAGTCAAACTGGCCAGGGCAAAAGTAGAAGGAGTTTTAAAGCAGTCTGTCATATCTCAGCTTCATTCAACATGCAAGACATGATTCCATTAGACTAGTGCATTAAATGCCTCCTAATATAAAATTAGAAGAACTGGAATATTGTATAGATTCAACTCCTATATGTGAATATGGCTTGTTGGGGGCATGTTACATCTGTATATATAAAACCTTAAGCAACCAGAACGACAGGGACAGCCCGTCGCTGTGAGGCGCACTGCAGGGGGTAGTGCTGGCCAGCCAACTTCCTGTGGTTCCCCCCCCCCCTTTGCCAACCTCCCGCCATCCCCTCCCCCCGGCTGGCCCCAGCCCCAATCGGCCCCCCCACCCCAATCAAGGCAGGCCAGCCAGACCCCACCCGTGCACAAATTCGTGTACCAGGTCTCTAATTGTAACATAAAGCAACACATGCATTTGATTCAGAAAATAAATAACACAGAGAGAGTGCTTAAATAGTGCGAATTCCTACTATAAACAGAAGCAGGTGAATAAACTTTTATTTTTAAGAAAAGGATTAAGTAACATAATCTGATTTTCTTAAAATTTTCCAGCAAGGAATATGGCCCTGACAAAAGCACGTCTGATACGTGCTGGAAAGCTGACGGCTGCCTTAGGAGATGAGAAAGTTCGATGGGAAGAAACCATCAATAAATTCGACGAGGAGCTATCGAATATCATCGGGAACGTGTTCATAGCAGCAGCTTGCGTGGCCTATTACGGGGCCTTCACAGCCCAGTATCGGCAACTGGTGAGTAAACGTGCCTTCTCTAAGGAGTGATGAGAAGCAGCTGAAACTGGGCTGGGGGATGGGGGGGGAGGAGGACAAGGGTCCTTTTCCTGAGTTTAGATGGAGGCTGTCCACTCTGGATGTTCTCCACCCGGAAATTTATTTCTACCTCCACAGCCCTTCCCCTCTCCCATCAGCCAATGATGGTCTACCCATAGCCTTTCCTTAACACATCTCTTCCCTTTCCTTAACACTTCCCTTCCCTTTCCTTAGCACATCCCTTCCCCTCTCTTTTCCCTTCCCCTTCCCCTTTCCTTCCCCTTCCCCTTCCCCTCTCTTTTCCCTTCCCTTCCCCTTCCCCTTCCCCTTTCCTTCCCCTTCCCCTCTCTTTTCCCTTCCCTTCCCCTTCCCCTTCCCCTCCTCTTCCCCTTTCCCTTCCCTTCCCCTTCCCCCTTCCCTTCCCCTTTCCTTTCCCTTCCCTTCCCCTTCCCCCTTCCCTTCCCCTCTCCTTTCCCTTCCCTTCCCCTTCCCCTTCCCCTTTCCCTTCCCTTCCCCTTTCCTTTCCCTTCCCTTTCCTTAACACATCCCTTCCCTTCCCCTTTCCTTCCCCTTTCCCTTCCCCTTTCCTTTTCCATCCCCTCCCCTTTACCTTCCCCTTCCTCTTCCTTTCCCTTCCCTTCCCCTTTCCCTTCCCTTTCCTTTCCTGCCTTAGAAAGTTATTCATCACTTACATTCATATCACAAGAACCTGGGGGAAGAAAAAGGGACAGGGAGCCCCCTACTATTATGATCAGAAGTGGCATCTAAAGTCAGCCTGAACTGGTGAGGCGGCTTCAAAGGACTAGGCAAAGCAGGAATCTAAATGATCAGGAGTGATTTTCAAGTCATTTTTACGAAATGCCTCCCTAAAACATTTCACCCTTGTCTTTGAGTTGCAAAACCTAATCAGCATAGGACTCATATAGATTCCACAGGAGCCCAGTGGTGCTCCTGGGGACACAGTGTTCTCTGTTGTGCACTACTGTGCCACTCATTGAAGGAGGTGACATGCCAACATCCCTCTCCCCTGAACCACTAACTGCTGGTAGCTCCCACGGTCATTGTGTTAACCCACGTGCTTCCAGACTCTCCCAAGAGGAGCAGTACACCCCTGATTGAAGACTACTGTGACTCTTTGTCATTTACACATGAGGTCCAGCCCAGGTGGTGACATGTCCAAAGGACCCAGATCTCCTGATTTTCAGTCCACTTCCTGTGTCCCATGCTCCTCGCCAGGATGCCTGCCGAGCCTGGCAGGACTTCCCCCTAACCCAACGTTGTGTGTGTGCCCTCACTTACTGAGGGTTCCTGTTCTCTACAAGTAAGCTCTCCTGCCCCTGCAGCTGATAGAGTGTTGGACCCAGGACTGCCAGTCTCTGGAGATCCCCATCGATTCTTCCTTCAGTCTCATCAGCATTCTTGGTGATCCCTATGAAATTCGGCAGTGGAACACGGATGGGCTGCCCCGGGACATGATATCCACAGAAAATGGCATTTTGGTGACTCAAGGGAGACGATGGCCTTTGATGATTGACCCCCAAGATCAGGTGGGTAACAAGTGCTTCTTCAGGTTGACTCTGCTTAACATTGTGCTGCCCATTACCAGTGCTACAGTGGACTTGAGCTGACTTGTGAGATTCTGGGATGGAGACCTAGAGGGAGTTTAGAGTCTTTTAGCCCAACTCCCTCATTTCAGTGGATGTAGAAAAGGGAGGTGCCCATAGCTTCATTTTGATTGTTATGGGATTAGTTTAGGGGATTGACCATGACTCTTCTGTTTTCAGTGGAGGCAGAAACTCATTCTGGTATAGTTCTTGTTCCTAAAAAGTCTGAGGAGTCAAAACGAAGTAAGGGTCTGATGAGTGTTAGGGCCAGCCTGTCGAGAATTTACAGAATCCCGCTACCTGACTCCTAACACCACTGCTCAGATTATACTCCACCGGGTTTGGAAAAGGAGCCGCTGGGAAGGCAGAGCGATGGGCTGGAACAGCACAAGTAACGTGTTTTCCAGGTGGATCTTTTCTTCATTTATTCCACATTTGACTGAAAGGAAGAATCCCAAACGTTGGGCTTAAAACCTGTTTTTATTTGTGAGGGAGTGGTGGTGGTATTTTTTATGCTATCATTTTTACCTTTCAAACCTGTTTCTTGATTGAACAAATTTTCTTAACTTGACTTTTAAAAGCTTTCACCTTCTAGCCATTCATAAAGCTCTACAGCAAATGTCCTGCTCTGTGCTTTCTCACACAGGCCAACCGCTGGATAAGGAACAAGGAAATCAAAACTGGCTTAAAGATCATTAAGCTTACAGATAGTAATTTCTTACGCACACTCGAAAACTCCATCCGACTCGGTTTGCCCGTCTTACTGGAAGAGGTTTGCTTTTCACGCTCCTTTTCTCCTGCTAATCCCCAACTTTCAGGTTATATCTGGCATCCTATGCGCACCCCATCTGCATCACTCTGAAGACACCAGTCAGGTCCACATGCAAGTTAGTCAAACTGATTGCTTTGCTTCTTGAACGATACACTCGCACAGGGGGAGCAAGCTGTTCACTGAGGAAAATTCCCTGTTTGCAGACATGGTTCTGGTGTTAGGTGGGATGGGCTCTGCTTTGGGACATGGCTGATTCCCAGGCCTCATTGTGGCTCCTGGTGGTTAGCTGCAGTGGTGCCATCAGGGACTGTCCACACACACTAGTGATCTGAAGCCAGTAAATCAGTTCAGGGGGTAGAAACATCACTTTCTGCTTAGATATAAGATCAGACTTAGATTAAGTGATGTGATAAGAATGAACTTCTGTGTACTTGTTTTTTAAAGGGTTTTTGTTGAGCCCAAGTGCTCCATTTCTTCAGAACCACTCCAAGAATGGAAGTTTCTGACATTGTTCACTCATTCAACACACATTACTTGAGAATCAATGGCAAACAGTACAGGGGAGTGAGATAGGGCAGCAGCCTGGGGACTGAGTGGGAAGGATTGGTGTCCCCAGGCCTCAATAACTTACAATCTAGCTGGGGACAAAGACAGTAAACAGAGGAAAGAGAGAGGCAATGAGAGAAGGGGAGGAAGAGAACTCGTGCTAAGGGCTTTGCAGGGGCAAGCCCAGTGCTCACATAGCCAGTAAGGGGAAGGGAGAGACAGGAAATGTCTCTCCCTGTGTGGCTTCCATGTGTGGCTTGTGGCCTTGACCAGCACAGGGAAGTCCTATAATGGGTCGCAGAACCTGATTCAAATCACAGGAGAGGGTGAGGTCTCTCCAAATCTGATGGGGCACAGCTATGTTAGCCTCATCCTGGATTCCTAAACCCCGGTTTACTTCATAACACAGGAGGTCCTGAGGGAATTCCTTCTCTCATGGCAGCGGACAGAGGACTTTCTGCAAAGTGCTGCCCTGGACAGCAGGGGGGTGTTTGTCTATAGCTGACTGCTCAGGGCCCCAGCCAGGAATGGGATGGAGTCAGTAGTAGCATTACACACCTGGTTTCATTTGGCTATTTTAGGCATTTATAGGGGGTATTTTTAAACTTTGTCTCCACCCATTCATGGTGTGAAATTGAGTTAGTATATCTCAATCAGCATGTTTTTAATGAAATAGAACAGAATTTCAAAAATACAAAATTATATCCTGAGTAGTAAGGGAAATTTTATCTCACAAACTTTTGTTTTAAGAGTTTCCATGCTTGGGTACCATGCCACAGTGTGAAATAAGTTTGTTAACTACTAATTACAATCAAATGTTGACAGCTCCTGGGCCATGGGCCCCCACCGCATGGATGCTGACAACGATGTTTGTCATGGGTTCTGTTGGCAATGTCTGCACGTTCAAGTTCTTACCACTAACCAGATTAGCTTTGGGGAGTGGGTTAACTGTCTTATATGAGAGTCCACAAGTTTTTTTCTGTAAAGAGCCAGATATTTTCGTTTTTTCAGGCCACATGCACTCTCTGTGAAGCAGCCTAAGGCTTAGCTCTGATCACTGTCTCCCAGGCTGTGCTTGCCACAGAGATTCTGGGGACCCATCTCTTGCACAGGTTGGTTATGAGACCACCCAATTCTTTGATAGATTTCACCTGCTCATTCAGGTCATGAATCTCAATGAAGTCACACAAATGGGGTCATTTTTGTCACTGGTCAGATTGTGCAAGTCCAGTAGTGACTGATCCACACTTTTTTCCCAAGTGTAATGCACACTCCAGTGCATTCAGCCCCCTTTCCCAGTCGTCAGGTCTGGTTTCTTAATATCCTGAAGGAAGATTCGGCCGCCTGGTTGGTTCTGCAGCTTCACCGGTTTCTCAGCATGCTCCCTCTCTTCATGAGATTGGTGAAAAAAAGATTTGGCAAAGTTCTCCAAAGCCACATCACGCTGGTCAAAGTAGTAAGACTAGGAAGCTGTGAGCTCCAGGTTGATGTGGCGGTTGACGGCAGCATGGGAGTCCTGGTGGTAGTTCAGGCTGTGCAGCACTGGAGTGCGGGGGGGCGTTGGGGCGTCCAAGGGCATATAAGGAGGGGGCAGAGGACTGGATGTGAGCAGCTGGCTGGGATGAGGGATGAGTGCCAGGTTCAGTGTTGAAGCAGGAAACCTCGCCAACTTTTGGTGAAGACTGATGTCACCCATTAATGTTTCATTTAACTTTTTCTGTATTTTTGTTTTAATTTTTAAGCTTAAAGAAACCTTGGATCCAGCTCTAGAACCCATTCTTTTGAAACAGACCTTCATAAGTGGTGGACGACTGCTCATTCACCTTGGAGACTCGGATATTGACTATGACAAAAACTTTAGGTTCTATATGACAACCAAATTGCCAAATCCCCACTACCTGCCTGAGGTATGAGCTGTGGGTCTGGAATTCCCAGCATGAATGGATTACTGTGGTGTGACAGGTCTCTACGTGTGGTGGATTCCCACCTGAAGGGACCAAGTCTTCCCCCGGTCCCTGTCCCCTCTCCAAGCCCCCTCCCCCCACTTCCTTCCACCACCCTCCATCTTGCTTCTCTTCTGAGTCCTGATTCTGAGTCCAGTCACCCTTCTACTGGCCTTGTAGGTGGGACTCCAATCCTCCCCACTCGGACCCCAGGCCGCTGCCCACCTCACTCCCCTGTGCACTTCTTCAGCCCTCTCCCAACACAGGGCACCACCCCCTCTAATCATTCCTCTCCCTTCTTCGGCACAAGGCCATCAGTGCCCTCTTGTGGCTGATACCTGACTCAGAGTTTAGTTGAGAGTTTATGGAAGGGGCGCTGTCCATGTTTAAGTGTGCAGATACCCATGGCATACAGCCCCAAACAAGGAAAACTCTGCTGACTGGCAACATGAGAGAAGCATGATTCAAATGCCCAGTGTCTGTACTTGGAGTCCTGGCGGAGGAGTCATCTTGTCCCCTTCCTCATGCTCTTAGACTAGTTGAGGCAGCTGTGTGAACCCCTCTTCCATACACATGTCCCTGTGCCACAGTGGATCCAGAACCTCTGCTCTTGTGCTGCAGAGCCCACAGCAGTAGCAACAGCAATAAAGAGAGCGGGATTCCTCTCTTCCTTCCCAGAAGAGGCTCTGAGAGCTAGCTCTCCACGCCCCGACCCTACCCCTTCCCAACTCTGCGCTGCCAGAGCTCCAGGCACAGCTGCACACTCAGCAGGGCCTTCCAGCCCAGCAGGTCTCTGCTTCTCTAATGGGGCTGGGACAGTTAGGGAAGGGACTTTACTACTCAACACATGCGCACGCGCGCGCGCACACACACACACACACACACACACACAATTTTTTTAAGTATTTTTATTGATTTCGGAGAGGAAGGGAGAGAGAGAAAAACACCAATGATGAGAGAGACTCATTGATCGGCTGCCTTCTGCATGCCCCTTCCCCCACCCCGCCCTGGGGATTGAGCCTGCAACCCTGGCATGTGTCCTGACCAGGAATCAAACTATGACCTCCTGGTTCATAGGTCGATGCTCAGCCACTGAGCCACACTGGCTGGGACACACACATACAATTTTTAAAATATCTTTAAACATACCCTTTTAAATGGCATCATATTCGTTTCAGTTACTGACTTCATAGATGTGTTCGGGTTGAATAAAACTGACACACTTCTTAAATAAGATAAGGGAAATGCCATTAAAAACCGAGGTCAAAGTTTTCTGTGTCAACCCCTATCAGAGTGCATGTCTGAAGAGCCATTTTAGAATTTAGAAAAGTGATCAACTTACAGCCTTCGATTTCTCACTTATTTAACTTTTGAGAGGGAGCATCACATACCTTACCCAACCCCAGCTCTGTGACTGTGGGTGAATTAATCTATTTCTTGGGTGTTCAGGTCAATCCACTATAAGGTAGAGAGAAAGCCTACCTCAGGGATTTGTTATGCAGATTAAATAAGAATAACATATAAAATACATTACATGCAAACACCTACTCTTATTATATTTATTGCTATAATATTCTGATGACATTATTTAAATAAGTTAACACCTGTTGACTTATTTAAATAAGTCAGAATATTATAGCAATTTTTCATTAAAATGTTATGATGAGACAAAATATGTAAAGCTTGATTTATTATCAATAATATCTTCTCTTTAGGACAAACTATGCGCAAGTTACTGTAACTAAGGGATTTTACTACCTCACTTGGTCCCCACATATACCTCATGAGTTGTTATCATCCCAATTTTCAAGTATCAGGAACTGAAAGCTCAGCATGAGTGAATGGCTTGTCCAGCATCATACATGTGCTAAAGGGTGCACCTGGAATCTGACCCCGAGCAATTGATTCTATAACCCTGCTTCTTTTTAACCCTTTGCTGGTTCACCTATAACTGTGGCATTTGAGGAACTAGACTGTCACTCAGGCTGGCAGGGAGAATATTAAGATTTTATAAGACAGAATGTTTGGGGGGTGTGTGTGTGTGGATAAGTATGTTCAGCTGGGTAATAGTGAGCCATGTTCTAATAAAGAGTGCACTTCTCATTTGCTCAATATGAACTTAAGCATTTGAATGGACTCTATGCTCCTTTTCTAGGTGTGCATTAAAGTTACCATCATCAATTTCACTGTGACCAAGTCAGGTCTGGAGGACCAGTTGTTAAGGTAATAAAAAAGGGGGGAGGGTCCTAATATTTTCTTTAGAAATTTTGACAAAGAAAAATTTTAATGTATTAAAAGAAAACATCACTCATAAGCCCTCAACCACAAAGATAACAGTAAATGGCCAAGTTCTTTCCCTCTTTCATCACTTTTTTTTAAAATTGATTTGAAAGAGGAAGGGAGAGGGAGAGAGAGATGAAAACATCAATGATGAGAGAGAATCATTGATCGGCTGCCTCCTGCACACCCCACACCAGGGATCGAGCCCACAGCCTGGGCTTGTGTCCCGACCAGGAATCAAACCATGACCTCCTGATTCACAGGTCAACGCTCAACCACTGAGCCACACTGGCTGGGACTCTTTCATCACTTTTTGCAGCTGCTGGTCTTGTCCAGTCTCCTGAGAAGATCAGGGATATTCTCTTCATTCTTGGCCATGGTTTGGGCCAGGCCTGCAGCCCAGCCTGGCTCTTCCCCTTCACTAGGATTCCAATCTTGAGCAACTAAATGAAGTCAGTTGTCCTATGGTTTCTAGAGACTCATTACTCCACACTGAAAAAGCACTAGTGCTCTCAAATGTATTTCTCCTGTCTCACTTAATCTAATTATTTTCTTAGTGCATTTATTTTTACCTACATTTGTCTGCCTCAAAAATAAAAAAATACCCTCCTTTGGTATACTTTGTATGTGATTAAATCTCCATTCCCCAAAAATGAGATCATGGATTATTTATATTAACCATTGGAATTAGCCAAGAAGTTTAGAAGGCAAAATATTTTAAATATTTATTAAAATAAAAACATTGATGTTAGTTAAAAACTAACTGTGTGTGTGTATTGATTAACTTTAAAGGAAAATATAATTTAGACCCTTATTCAAAATAAATATGATCCTTTATATTTGAGTCAAGATTATCCTGATATTCTCCCGGTATCACTAATAAGTTTAAATCTCATTTTCCTCGTTTATTTTAGGAACCTATTCTGCCAGCTGAATAACTTGCTTGAATTCTGCTAGGCTCACACCTTTCCACACAAAGGGTATCTCACCACAGTTCATGGCCATGTTCTAAGGACGCAGCTGAACATTTTGCACACCAGCTCATCCCATGAGGAGCTGAGCTGAGCTGTGTCACTGAGCTGTCGCATGTGAGACTGCCTGGGCTGAGAGGCAGAAGTGCCAACAAGAACAGGGGAATGTTGAGGCTCAGTCCTAGATTGTTGAATCTCCAGGCTGCACTTTATACTCTTCTAAAAAAATTCTATAAACAAGTAGATTTGCAGTGATGATTTCTTATGGTCTTCATGCTATAATTTTTTAAGTTTCTGAATTCAGCATGTGCATAACAAATAAACAAGGAGTTATTGTGTGAGGCAGTTCTTCAGAGCGGGTAATAGCATGTGCCCTGGAGCCAGCTGACCCAGGTAGGAGCCCATCTCTACCTCTCAAAGCCACATGGCCCAGGAAATGACCCGTAGAGTCTGCACACTCATCTGCAAGCTAGGGTGATAACCACTGTGCCCACCTCACAGGAGTATTCAAAGGATTAAAAGAGAGAATCCACATAAAACTCTTAGCAGGGTGCCTCACACAGAGTGATGCTTAATAACAGCTCCTGCAAACAGTGCTGGGAGAAAATCATAAGAGGACAAATAAAGGAAGAGACAAGTTCACGTTTGGACAGGAGGGGTCAAAGGGGTGGGGTGGAGTGGGAGGCTAGTGGTAAGGTCCCGTTATTAGATGCAATCAAGAATCATTTCAGGGAGGTGATGGGATAAAAGAATGTTCCATACACCATTTTCACCTGGCACAAACAAGCATCAGACAGAAATTGAATGATTAGAGAGATCAGGATTGAGCAAGTTTCTCTAAGAGAAGATGAGCAGAAACTGTGGTAGTGTAGGCTTTGAAATACAAAATAAAGAAACAGAACTAATATGTAATTCACTGAATAGCCACTATGTAAATCCAACAAAAGAGGGGCCTTGTGCATTAGGACTTGGGCTAGTAGCATTAGCCAGTAGCAAATTATATATATACTAGTGGCCCAGTGCATGTAATTCGTGCACGGGGAGTGCGGGGGTATTCCTCAGCCAGGCCTGCACCCTTTCCAATCTGGGACCCCCGGAAGGATGTCCTACTGCCGGTTTACAGGGATCGGGCCTAAACCGGCAGTCGGACATCATTCTCACAATCCAGGACTGCTGGCTCCAGCTGCTCACCTGCCTGCCTACCTGCCTGATTGCCCCTAATCACTCTGCCTGCCGGCCTGCTTGCCCCCAACTGCCCCCCCGCCGCCAGCCTGCTCACCCCCAACTGCCCCCCTGCCAGCCTGCTCACCCCCAACTGCCCCCCTGCTGGCCTGCTCGCCTCCAACTGCCCCCCCCTGCTGCTGGCCTGCTCACCCCCACCCTCCCTCCCCACTGGCCTGCTCACCACTATCTGCCCCCCTGCTGGCCTGCTCACTCCAAACTGCCCCCCCCCACTGTCCTGATCAACTCCAACTGACCCCCACTGATGGCCTGCTCACCCCAAACTGGCCCCCTTGCTGGTCTGCTTACTCCCAACGGCCCCTGCCGTCCCATCTTGGCCTGATCAGCCCCTGGAAACCCAAGGTCCCAGACCCTCCTTTTTTTCCTTTTCTTTTTTTTTTTTTTTTCTTCAGCGCCTCCTTTAGTGGAGGCCAGGGCCAGCTGGAAGCCAGTATCTAGCATTTATTTATCTTCTATAATTGAAACTTTGTAGCCTTGAGTGGAGGCCAGGGCCAGCCAGGAAGCTTGGCTTCCTCCATCACTGGGGGCAACCCAAGCCTCCTGTTTGTTCCAGCTCCTTGGCTGGCTGCCAGCTTGGTTGGGTTAATTTGCATACTTGCTCCTGATTGGCTGGTGGGCGTGACTTGGTGTAGCAGAGTGATGGTTAATTTGCATGTTTGTCTTTATTAGTGTGTGTGTGTGTGTGTGTGGAGAGAGAGAGAGAGAGAGAGAGAGCGCGCGAGAGAGAAGCAACTTTAGGCCACTGACAAAGCCATAATATAGTATTCAAACTTTGGTTCTAGTGACGTGGTGCGACTTGAGAAACCCGAGTTGGAAGAACAAAGAATCAAGCTCATTGTGAGGATCAACACTGATAAAAACCAGCTAAAAACGATTGAAGATAAAATCTTGAAAATGCTTTTTACGTCTGAAGGTAATATTCTGGACAATGAGGAGCTTATTGAGACACTCCAGGATTCAAAGGCAAGTAAGATCTTTTTAGTATTTATAAAAAGTGTATGACTCCAGAAGTTATAGCTACAGCCTTTGAGAGTTCCTACAAAGCCTTTTACGGCAAGAATGGCATGCACACCTGGCTTCCAGGGCTCACTTATGAGTAGACTTGTCTGGCACCAACCAAAGGAAGAGAAAATAAATTATAGACAATGGCCCCTCCTGTCTGCATTTTTTAAAAATAAAACATGTAATGTAAAGAACTGGAACAAAATATAAGTTGAAAGGAGTAACACAATTCACCCATCTGGGAAGTCTCCCAGTACTCCCACATGGAATTAATCTCTTCCTCCCTGGAACACCTACAGCATCTTATCCAAGCTTCTATTATAGTACTTGTCCCTGTTTACCTTATGTCATAGGTATCTATTACATGTCTTATCTCTTTTGTTTGGTGGTTCATTTCTATGTAATAAGAATCTGAATAGTTCATCTTGATATTCTTTCTCCAAGGGCTAAGCATAGTGCCTTGGATGTATATATGGTGCTCAGTAAAAATGTATTAATAGTAAGAGGAAGTTTTACATTACATGTATATCTTGCACTGAATTATTTATCAGATTCAAATCATAATGTTAAAAGTATGCTGGGAATACAAACTATAAAATTATTCTTAGCCATTCATGAGAAGCATAAAATAATTTACTAAAAAATACTTTGATGGGGAAATGGTTTATGCTATATCCTACAGTCTCTTGGAATCTATCTCAGTATTGAAACAACAATAAACACAAAATTGTGTGTCTTCCATTACTTACTTCTCTTTGCTTGTTTGTTCATCAATCTCTTGTGTGTGGCCGGAGGGTTGTATGTGTGTGTTTTTTGTTTTTTTTTCTGTTAATCGTCAGCTGAGGACATTTTTCTATTGATTTTTAGAAAGAGTGCAGAGGAGGGGGAAAGACAGAGGAAGAGAAACATTGCTGTGAGAGAGACACATCAATTGGATTGGTTGCTTCCAGCACACGCCCCTACTGGGGCCCAGGATCAAGTCTGCATCCGAGTTCTATACCCTTGACCTGAATCGAACCCATGACCCTTCAGTCCATGGACCAGTGTTCTATCCAATGAGCCAACCAGCTAGGGCTGTTCATCCATCTCTTTATCCTCTTTTCATTCATCCTATCTTGGGTTTTTTCATTTCTGGAAGTTGGTTGTTAATCCATTTATTTTCTTATCAAAGTTTTATGTACATGCAAATTGTTTAAAGAACAAAATATTTCTACAAGGTTTGTTATGAAAAAAATAGCATTTCCTGCCTTCTCTGTGCCCGCTCCTCCACGCCCCCCTCCTCCCGCCACATATACACACCTATGACTCCCTTCATAGACAACTGCTTTCATCTTTTTTGTTTGGGTTACTTGGGTTTTACTATCCTTTCTCTAAATAATAGACTCATATTGCTACTTCTTGAGTTTTTTCTATTATACATTAACTGTTATCTCTCTCTCACACACACACACACACACACACACACACACACACACACACACGCCCTTCCCATCTCCCCCCTGATGGTAGTTAAACACTCAGTGAAGGTCTGGCTGCAGGTATTTTAGAAAGCTGAGAAGAGAAGAGCTCAGATCTTAGCACCCAGCATCTGTACATTCACCTAATCCCTCTGTTCTCAGTATGGTCTCTCAACCTGGCCATCAAATAACAGTGCCTGGTTTCCTTCCATTAAAAAAAAAAAATCCCCTCTTAATTTCCTCGGGGTTGAAACCTCTGTTTTTCAACGAGGGTGCATGGTGTAGGGAGGTGACCTGGGAGTCTCTCAGCCACTTCTAATTCTAGGCCCTTCCCATGTCCAGTGGTGTTGAGCCTTTGCAGGGGGAGGTGGGGTTCTGTTTTAGAAACTGGTGAGTTCTGGGCTCTCCCCTTTGCCAGTTTAGGACTCCCTTTCCCTGGGTCTGCTGAGTCGTTGCCACTCTTCATGTCTGCTTTACAGGCCCCAAAACCATATTGATATTTCCACTTCCATTCCTCCTTGCCCCCTCAGGTTCTGAAAGGGGGCAATACAGGGAGAGTTTGAGCTTTTGATTCCTGGATATAACTCCCTTTCCTGGTGGCCTTGGGTGGATAGTCTAGACTTAGACCCTAGCCACCTGTGGCTATTGAGCTCTTGAATGTGGCTAGTCTGCACTAAGGTGTGTTGTTAGTGTAAAATACACACCAGATTTCAAAGACTTAATTTAAAACTGTAAAAATAATCTCAATAATTTTTATATGAATTATGTCTTTATAGTCAGCATATATTGGATTGTAGTGGGTTAAATAAAATGTCATGTTAAAGATCATTTTACTCACATATTAAACTTAGAAAGGCTAGAATTACATATGTGGTTCACATTATATTTCTATCCAGTAGTGAGGGTCCAGGCTGAAGCCTGAGGTCCCCGAAGCTCTCCCTTTAGTATAACAAATACTGAGCAGCAGAGGGATTGCTCATGGACCCTTTGACTTTCTAGGACAAAGGATCTGCCCACCCAGGGACATCCACAGCTGGAAAAAAAGTAGAGGTGCCGGGAGGAGGACGGGGCCGGCCAGCAACACAGAGAGACTGAGGGAGACAGAGAAGGGATTCGTGGAAAGCCCATGTGCTGAAAGGTTCCCCAGGGCCACGACCCAAAACACAGAAAACTAAGAGAACAGCTAAGACGTTGCAAATGGCTCCAACTTACGTGGGCTTATAACCCTTCACAGGCAGCAGCTTCATCCCCAGATTCCCTGACGCCCGTACCTGGGAATGCTAGGGAAAGACAGGGGAAAATATTAGTCTTCCTGATTGTTCTGGGGTGGGGTGTGGTGCCAGTATCACTTCCTTCCAGCCTATCTCTGCTCACCTCTTTGGGCCAAAAGATATGGGTGTCCCTTTCCCTTTCATGATGTGAACCTGGGTCATTTCAGGAGCACCTGGGAGTACTGTGTTAGTGCTCCTGTTTCAGGAGAAATTCCGATTTGTCTCAGCAAGGTACTGCTCCAGTTTTCTCAGGGCTATTTGTGTTGCCTGTTCCCATTGGCCCATTCCTACCTCTGGGAAGAAAGGGGGTCGGCTCAGTCAGTAGGAGGCCGATGAGTCCTCAGACTCAGTCATTCTATCTGGGGACCCCCTTATTATAATCACCAATTCATCATACCCTTATTTCTTTCCTACACATAACTCGGTATATTCCCCAAATCCCACCTTTCTTTTTTTACAAAAACAGACTCTTAAGAATGTGTTTTCCTATGTTCATTCAGATCACTTCTGGGGCCATTAAAAGCAGGCTGAAGGAAGCAGAGTCCACTGAAGTGATGATAAACGTTGCTCGAGAGAAGTATCGGCCGGTCGCCACTCAAGGCTCCGTCATGTACTTTGTGATTGCGAGCCTTTCAGAAATAGACCCTATGTATCAGTATTCCTTAAAATATTTCAAACAGGTGAGTGTGGCACTGCTGTTAGTGAAAGTGCTCTTCCTTGAAACCCTGTTGAGTTTCTTCTTGCCTCAGACAGTCAGGAATCCAGTTACAGGTTAAAGTCCTCCAGGAGTTTGGGGTCAGAGGCCACCTACCGTGTCTCCTAAAGACTCGAGTTCCCAGTGTGCTCAGAACAGTCTGAGGAGGAGGAAAAGAAAGCTCTCTCTTGGCTTCCTCAACTCAGTAGCTTGCTTGTTTTCCTTTTTGCCTGACTTTCTTTTCTCTCCCTCTCTCTCCCTCCCTCCTCCCTCTCTCTCTCTCTCCTTTTCTTTTTTTGTTTGTTTGTTTGTTTGGGGGGGGGGTGTTGTGTTTTGTTTTGTTTTTTGTTAATCCTCACCTGAGAATACTTTTCCATTGATTTTTAGAGAGAGTGGAAGGGAGGGTGAGAGACACAGAGCGAGAAACAATGATGGGAGAGAGACACATCAATTGGTTGCCTCCCGTATACCCCCCAACTGGGGCCCAGAAGCAAGCCTGCAACCAAGGTATGTGCCCTTGGCCAGAGTCGAACCCCAGAACCCTTTAGCCCAGGGACTGATGCTCTTCCCACTGAGCCAGACCGGACAGGGCTTTTTCTCTTCTAAGAGTCCCAGCTCCATGCTATTTCTTTATACTTTCTCTGCAGTAAACCAGCTTCCTCTCCACTGTTAGAGGTTTTTCATGTCATATCTCAAGTCCCCACCAGCACTTAAGTGAATTAATTGGTCTCTGTCTTTTTCCCAGGACTTTTATACGACTGGCTCTCCTTCGCCTGGCTTTCATTTAGAGGAGCTTTCCTTTGTCCCTTTCCCACTTTCACCACATCGCTGTAAGACTCCCTTGTTTTATGTGTGGTCCCCCTACTTGATCTCATATTCACAGTTCACTTTTATCTGGTGTCTTGTAAACAGGATTATTTTCAGGCCTCATTCCAGATCTCCCAAAAGCAAATTCAGTGTCACAAATCTTTGGCAAGCGATGTCAATTCACCTGATGAATTCCAGGGAGAGAGAGTTTGCATCACTCACTACACAGAAAAACTTGGCAAGCACCCCCAGTGGTCCCTCTGGTCACCTCCGGAGTTTCTCTCAGCTGCCAGTGGCCTCTTCCTCAGCGCACCATCTACTAGCTCCCACCCCCTCTCCTCTGCGTTGTTGCCTTCTCTATACAGAGCAGTTGAGCTTACTTTCGCTTCTCTAATCACCTGTGCTCATACCCATAACACACCTCAACAGACAAAGGCCTCTCCACGTATGCCACGTGCAGTAGGAAACGGTGGAGAGCTGTAGATATGCCGTGTGTCCCTGCAGCACACCTCTGCTTCCTGTCACTGGCCCTCATTCCTTTAGGCAAGGCTGGCTCTCACACTGGAAGCCAGGCCAGCCTCTGCCCAGTGGTTTCAAAACACTCTCCACATCCCTGTGGTCTGAAATGGACCTCCACAGATACTTCCCATCAAACACAGTTCACACTCCGACGCCAAATCCAACCTGTGCCGGCTCCACCTTTTGAGCCACACTTCCCCGCACTCCGCAGCAGCAGCCAAGTTGGTCATTCACGTTCCCCAGACTCACAGGGCGCTTTCTGTTGATCGCACTCCCTCCATTCAGAACTCCCTCCCTCCCAGCTCGGATGCCACCTTCTCCAGTGAACCCTGTTTCTGGGGCTGCCGTTGTCTGGAGGCTCGAGTAGGCTGGACATACACATGGGCTCAGTCTCGTGGCTGGGCTGTTGGCAGTGGCCTGCATTGGCCTCGCCATGTGGCTTGAGCTTCTCGCAACACAGCCACTGGGTTCTGAGGGGGCACCTCCCCCAAAGCAAACGTCCTAAGAACCAAGGCGAAAGCTTTGAGATTCCTTCTGGCCCAGCCTTGGATGTCATGCCTCTTCGCTTCTGCTGCCCACCCTTGGTCAGTTGAGTCCAGGCCAGCCCAGATTCAAGAGGATGGAATTTAGATTCCACTAGATCCATTCCTCAATGGGAGGAGTAGCAATTTGTGTCCATCTTGTATTCAACACATTCGCTCTGCCCATTATGAGTTAAAATAGGATGTCTAGAGGAAATACCAAGCTTGGCCTAGGGTCATAAAAAATTGTTTGAAGACCACAACGGTGTGTTTATGGAGGGATGGGAACAGACTCTTTATTCATGAAACACTGACGAAGCATTCCACGGGCCCTGGCACCTAGGGGAAAATGGGGATGGGTGAGGCTGCAGTCAGACTCCAGCAGGCGAGAGAAGCCTGCCACCCCAGGCCAAAGCCGATCACTTCACACCATTGTCCCTTGTGCTGTGGATCTTTTGAGACTGAACCGACACACCCTTCCAGTCCCTCATGAGACTCTCCCAGTCTCTGCTGCAATGCCCCCCTCCCCTGTGACTTCCAGCCCAGCCCACCTGCAGATTCAGGCTCTGCTCAAGCTTCCTTACACAGCGTGGGGCCCTCGGGAATGCTTAGCTCTTCCTCACATGCTACTCATAGGTTCCAGGAAATGGCCTTCTCATGCCTACGCCCTCCATGCCACCATCTCTGCTGCCCTCCCCGTGTCCTTGTAATGTGGGGCACCTCCAAGTAGGAAATAGGTAGAAAGGAAGTCTCCTTTAAAACTGGGTCCTCTTAAATGTCAAAGAAAATGCTAGCACACTCTTTCCACGCCCTGAGAATTGTCTTGAGGCAGGGCCAAGAGGGGCACGTGACGGCACCTGACCCTGACATCGCTCACCCCAAAGGGGTTATCAAATCTGACTTGAGGTCATGGGAACCCTGGTTCTGCCGGCTCCCCTGCATTTCTCTGTGTTTTCTGTCTCTCATCGAGATGATGCCTTTGGGATGTTGTCCGGAGTTTGGCATTGGCCCGTTTCTGAAGAATGGGGCGAGAAGGGGGAATGCAAAAAATAAGTGTCACGTGCCAATGTGGGATGAATTCTGGACTTTTCCATAGCACAGTACCCATGCCCTGTGCTGCTTTTGTTCCCTGAATATGAGGGAAGGGAGGCGAGGAGCAGAGATGTGATTTTCCTCCACAAAAATGGAATGAAATGATGGACATTGACTGAGCCCTCTCTTCCACAGTTGTTCAATACAACAATTGAAACTTCTGAGAAGACGGATGATCTACAGCAACGCATGGAAATACTCCTAGAGCAAACCCTCCTGACTGCATATGCCAATGTTTCGAGAGGACTCTTTGAACAACATAAACTCATCTACAGCTTCATGCTTTGTATTGAGATCATGCGTCAGCAAGGAAGCTTAACTGATGCCGAATGGAATTTCTTTCTCCGAGGTTCTTCGGGATTAGAAAAGGTACCTGTTTCAAGTTCAGGTTGTAAATGTTACTCTATCTAGAGCCCACAAGCACCTACCAAGAGTATCCATTTGGCCATGTGGCCCAGGGTGGGACCCTGGGGGTCCGGAGGCCCAGGTCCTAGCTTAGCTCTGTCTCTGGGTGATGCGACCATTATCCTCCTTAAGCAGCAATGGCCTCCCCTACACAAGAGGGATGCTGGGAGTAACCAGGGAGCTAGAAGATGTGAATGTTCTTAACTATCTTTTTAGCCCAGCCAGCACGGCTCAGTGGTTGAGTGCCAACCTATGAGCCAGGAGGTTACAGTTTAATTCCTAGTCAAGGCACATGCCTGCGTTTCGGGCTTGATCCCCAGTGTGGGGCCTGCAGGAGGCAGCCTATCAATGATTCTATCTCATCATTGGTATTTCTATCTCTCTCACCCTCTCCCTTCCTTTCTGAAATCAATAAAAATATATTTTTTAAAAAGTGGGCCATTTTACAAATATGAAGAGTTAAAAACTAGTAAAAGCTGTAATTCATAGATTTGATGATACTGTTGATGAAATCATGACCTTCTATTTCCTCCCGGATGCACCTTTCATTATAAAGTATGGGAGTAATAGAACTTGATCGTTACCTTCTATAATACGAGTTCTGCTACAGTTTCCTTCTTCATGTTCATCCTTTTATCTAACTTGCTCCAGCCACTTAAGACGGACTGACTCACCCACATACTACACACCTGGTGGCCCCTGAATTAAGCCATCCTCTCCCCAACTCCTGCCTGCAATTCCATCCAGCCCCATGCTAAACTCTTGGCTCTGTTCTGCCCCTATTGAGCCCTGCCCTTGGCCCCTGCAGACATGATAATGGCCCCTGTTTGCCAGCATTGAGCCTGAGTATATCCCTGGGAAGCTGAACTTGATGCTTTTATTTGACTCCCAGTGCCCTATGCTCCCAGGACAAGCCTAGGCAAGACCTTTCCACCAGGTGATCCTGCTTCCCCAGCCCCCACCCATCTTGCATGGATAGGTGTTCTATCAATGCTATCTTAACTTCATAATCACAGTTAATACTTGCCAAGGGCTAGCCATGGAAGTACATCAACTCACTTATCACTCTCAATATTCCTCTTATGTGAGTTCCTAACTTTGTCTCTAGTCTGCAGGTAAGATAATTAGGCACAGAGAAGTTAAATAACTTGTCAAGATCACATACCTATACTTAATAGGGGTTTGGAACCAGGATTTGGAGCCTCGCAGTCTGTAGAGCTTGCCCTGTTACCCTACTACATGTACCAGTGTTTCATCTACTGCTGCCTGTTAGTTGGTCACTCAGCCAGGCCCTCTGTCCTCACAGCACTCCTGTTAGCCTTGTTTATAGTCTTCCCAAGTCTTCCCAAGGCTTCCCAAAACCATATAATTGATGCATGAACGAGTCTGATTCAAACCTGTGTCTAAATTCCCAAAGCCCATGTCCATTCCAGTACCACCTGTTACTTCTCATGAGCAACATATTTCAAAAAGAAATTTAAAATATTTTAAATACTATCAAAGTCAAAACTTTAAGTTATCCAGAAATCACCTTCAGAAACTTCTCAAATGTTGTGGGTTTCTTTAAATTTACCTATCTTTTCCTCCATCACCAGGAAATATTAATGATTCTTGACTGATTTTGTTTTAGAAATGTGTTTGGGGACCTTTTATCTAAGTTACTTTAGTTACTAGTATCTTAATACTTGTATTTTCCATTTTTATTATAAGTGCTCCATATCAATAGATCACTAAGTCAATAAAATAAAATAAAATAAAATAAAAGAGCCCTAGCTGGTTTGGCTCAGTGGATAAAGCATCAGCCTGCAGACTGAAGGGTCTTGGGTTCGATTCCAGACAAGGGCATATGCCTGGGTTGCAGGCTCATCCCCAGTAGGGGGCATGCAGGAGGCAGCTGACCAATGATTCTCATCATTGATGTTTCTATCTCTCTCTCCTTCTCCTTTCCTCTCTAAAACCAACAAAAATGTAATTTTAAAAAATAGAATAAAAAAGGAAAACCACATGATCATCTTAGTAGAAACAGAAAAAGCATTTGGCAAAACCCAACAACCTTTCATCATAAAAACACTCAACAAACTAGAAATAAAAGAGAACTTCCTCACCTAGATAAAGGGTGTGTACAAAAACCCACAGCTAACATGACATTTCATGATGAAAGCCTGGATGCTTTCCCCCTACGATCAGAAACAAGACAGGATGTCTACTCTAATCACTTCTTTTTGACATTGTACTGGAGATTCTTCTCAGGTCAATTGGCAAGAAAATGAAATAAAAGGCATCCAGACTGGAAAAGAAATAAAATTATCTCCATTTGCAAATGACATGATTTTGTGTACAGAAAACACTAAAAACCCTACTAAAAAAATATTAGAATTAATAAACAAGTTCAGCAAGATGGCAGGTACAGAATCAATATACGAAATTAATTCGTATTTCTTCTGTACACTTGCAATGAACAAGAATAAAAGTGAAATTAAGAAAACAATTCTACTTACAGTGGCATCAGAAAGAATAAAATACTTAGAAATAAATTTAACCAAGGAAGTTCAAAAATATACTCTGAAAACTATAAAACATGTTGAAAGACGTTAGAGGGCCTAAATAAATGGAGAAACATCCCATGTTCATGGATTGGATACTTAATATAGTTAGGATGGCAATATCCCCAAATTGATCTACAAATTCAATACAGTCCCTATCAGAACCCCAGCTGACTTCTCTGTAGAAATTGACAAGCTCATTCTAAAATTCATGTAGAATTGCAAAGGATCCTAATCCCGAAGCTTACTACAAAGCAGCAGTAATCAATACAGTATGTCTAGCATAAAGATAGGTATACAGATAAATTGAATCAAACTTGAGAATCCAGAAATAGAACCATATGATTGTGGTCAAGCAATTTTTGACAAGGAGGCCAAGACAATTTATTGGGAAAAGAGGTCTTCTCAACAAACAGTGCTAGGGCAACTGGATAGTCACATGCAAACCTTACATCACACCATATTTAACTTAAAATGGACCAAAGATATAAATATAAGACCTAAAATTCTTGCCCTAACTGGTTTGGCTCATGGATAGAGCGTCGGCCTACAGACTGAAAAGTCCCAGGTTCGATTCCGGTCAAGGGCATGTACCTTGGTTGTGGGCACATCCCCAGTAGGAGGTGTGCAAGAAGCAGCTGATCCATATATCTCTCTCATCAATGTTTCTAGCTCTCTATCCCTCTCCCTTCCTCTCTGTAAAAAAATCAATGAAATATGTTAAAAATAAAACAAGGAAAAAGACCTAAAATTCTAAATAGAAAACATAGGAGTAAATTTTCATGAACACAGATTTATTTATTTATTTATTTATTTTTGGTTAATCCTCACCTGAGGATATTTTTTCCATTGATTTTTAGAGAGAGTGGAGGGAAAGAGGGAGGAGAAGAAACATCCATACGAGAGAGACACATTGATTGGTTGTTTCCCCATCACCCTGACTGAGACTAGGGATCAAACCTGCAACCCAGGTACGTGCCCTTGACTGGAAATTGAACCTGTGACCCTTGGTGCACAGGCTGATGCTCTAACCACTGAGCACACCAGCCTCAGGACCACATATTTCACAACGGATCCTTAGATGTGATGCCAAAAGCATGAGCAACAAAGGAAAAAAATAAATTGGACTTCATCAAAAAGAAACATGTTTTTGCCCTGGCCGGTGTTGCTCAGTGGTTGGAGCATTGGCCGAAGCACTGAAGGATCACAGGTTCGGTTCCCGGTCAAGGGCACATAGACCAGGGTTGCAGGTTTAATCCCCAACCCTGGTAGGGGTGCATGTGGGAAGCAAGCAATTGATGTATCTCTCACATCGATTTCTCTCTCTTTTACTTTCTCTCTCTCTTCCCCTCCCCCCTCCCTTCCACTTTCTAAGAATCAATGGAAAAAAATTGTGTGAGGATTAACAAAAAATACAAAATAAAAATAAATAAATATATTTTTGCTTCAAAGGACACTCTCAAGAAAATGAAAAGACAACCCACAGAATGGGAGAAAATATTTGCAAATAATATTTGATAAAAGATTTATATCTAGAATATATAAATAATTCTTATAACTCCATAATAAAAAAAGACAAATGACCTAATTTAAAAATAAAGAAAGGACCTGAGGAGATAGTTCTCCAAGGAAGATATACTAAGCACATGAAAAGATGCTTGACATTATTATTCATCAGGGAAATGCAAATCAAAACCGCACTTGTGAGATACCACTTCACACCCAGTAGAATGGCTTTAATAAAAAATAAAAAAAGATAGGTAATAAAAAGTGTTGGTGAGGATGTGGAGAAATTAGATCCCTCATAAACTGTTGGTGAGAGCAAAGGTGCAGCTTCTTTGGAAAACAACCTGGCAAATCCTCAAATAATTAAACATCGAAGTACCATAAAATGCAGCAATTCCACTTCTAGGTATACACCAAAGGGAAAACATATGTCCATAGAAAAACTTGGGCATGAACATTCATAGCAGCATTATTCATAATAGCCAAAGGTAGAAACAACCCAAATGCCCACCAGCCGATGAGTGGATAAATGAAATCTGCTACACCCAGACAATGGAATATTATTTAATGGAAGCATGAATAAACCTTGAAAACATTACGCTCAGTGAAAGAAGTCAGTCACAAAATACCAGGTATTATAAAATTTGATTTATATGAAGTGTTCAGAATAGACAAAATCTACAGAGACAGAGAGCAGTGTCGTAGTTGTTTGTGGGCAAATAGGAGGGTAATAGCTAAGGGTACATGGGGGTGTTGAAGAGACAAAATGTTCTAAAATTCACTGTGGTGCCCTGACCGGTTTGGCTCAGTGGATAGAGTGTCAACCTGCGGACTGAAGGGTCCCAGGTTCGATTCCGGTCAAGGGCATGTACCTTGGTTGTGGGCACATCCCCAGTAGGGGGTGTGCAAGAGGCAGCTGATAGATGTTTCTCTCTCATCGATGTTCCTAACTCTCTATCCTTCTCCCTTTCTCTCTGTAAAAAAAAATCAATAAAATATCTTTTTAAAAGATTAAACTTAAAAAATAAAAATAAATAAATAATTCACTGTGGTGATGGTTGCACATATCTGTGAATTTACTAAAATACATTAGATTGTATGCTCTAGATGGGTGAAGGGCAATGGTGTGTGAATTGTGTCTCAATAAAGCTGTTTTAAAGTGTAGTATAGACCTTCAGGCAAATATTCATGAAATTTTCAAAAAACTAGTTTCAGTCTACAACACAGCTGTTTCTATCTCTTTTTAAACTGTTTACTCACATGAAAGTGTTTCATGAACCACCACCAGATGGCATAGTACTTTTCCCAGAAATTTCTAGGGATATATGAAGTGCTTAGACATATACTTAACTAAGCTAGAATAAGATTGCCACTTGTTTCGCTATTGATATTGGTCTTCTACTCACCTTTTCCCACCTCCTAGAGGTGAGAACATCTGGAAATCTGATTTGGAGACTATATCGTCAGGGGGGAAAAATCATTAACCATAAGAATACTTGGGGATTGGGAGAATCTAGTGTGTGTTGGAGAACCGGCTGGAAGTAACATTAACAGATTTAATGTTAATTCTTCACCAGATCAGCTGCTTTCGGCAATGCTAACCTGAAAGCTTTCATCAGCTGCACTTCTGTGCAAAGGTCTACAGGTAGAATAGATCCCACACCCTTTCTATTTCACCATAGCTTGTTACTTCTTTTAGGAAAATGGTTATTTTTAACATGCTATTAGAGCTTGATTTTTCACTTAGACAAGGTGAAAGCATATTTTGTGGCTGCCCTTGTGAATTATTACTCATTTTCTTTCTGTCTTATAATAGGAACGCCCACCTAAGCCTGAAGTTCCCTGGCTGCTTACTCAGGTGTGGTACTCATGCAATGACTTAGAAGAATCATTTCCAGTTTTTAAAGGACTTACACAATTTATGTTGTTACATCCTGTTTGCATACAATTAGGTATGTAACATGGAAAAAGGATCTGCTATCAGGGTTTGTGAACAGGCTCACCAATCCTAACTTTATTGTCTCCTTTAACCTTTTCTGCAGTATCAGTATTTTTCCTCTAGGAAATTTCTTCATTGTTAAGAAATTATTAATTACTTGTTTTCCCAATTTCTTTTTTTTTTATTGTTTTAAGTATTACAAATAATAGTACATATGTCTCCTTTTTTTCCCCCCCATTGACCTCCCCCCGACCTCCCCTACCCCCCAGTACATGCCTTCACCTGCCCGCCCTCCCCCCCACCCAGTGTCTTGTATCCATTGGTTATGCTTATATGCATGCATACAAGTCCTTCGGTTGGTCTCCTACAGCCCCCTTCGTCCAACCTCACCTGTCTTCCCGATGTAGTTCGACAATTTGTTCAATGCTTCTTTGCCTCTGTATATTTTTCCCACCATTTCTTTCCTTTAAAAAGTTTTGCCTTTGCAGACTAGAAATAAACATATAATAACAAAACAAAACAAAAAATGTTTGCATCCCAATTTCAATGTCCAACAGTTCTGAGTCTCCGATTCAATGTCAAAACAGTTCCTTATGTGTACATGTCAGCGATGATATCTGGATGGTGGGCACATGGTGGCAATGCAGGTCCGACCCTCTCTGGTTTGGTCCTAGGCAACCTGCAGTGGTGCACAGCTGCTGACTGCTCACGTGGCAAGGCGTTGTCAGCGTCTTCCATCTCTGGACTGTTTTTCCTCTTGTCTTCGTGGTTGGAGCAGACCTGTCAG
This sequence comes from Corynorhinus townsendii, assembly GCA_026230045.1. Classification (NCBI taxonomy): domain Eukaryota; kingdom Metazoa; phylum Chordata; class Mammalia; order Chiroptera; family Vespertilionidae; genus Corynorhinus; species Corynorhinus townsendii. The sequence goes on along the minus strand of JAPDVU010000007.1, from coordinate 113,813,162 downwards.
TTCCTCTCTGTTGCAGGAATCCACATGGTCTTGGAGTTGTTTTCTGAAAATATACAAACATATTCTCGACCACAAGTTAATAAAGGAATCTTTTCTATATAATTGATTTGGGATCCTTTTTATTTTTGCCCAAACGATTTTCCTTTGTCTTATTTAGATACCATGTGTGTTTTTCATGTCTTGCTGTTAGCATTACAAATGAAAATTAATTTTGTAAAGTAAAAATTTTCTAGATATAATTTACTTATAGGATATTTTTCCTTACATGATATTGCCCTACTATCCCCCCCCCCTTTTTTTTTTATTAATGGAGGTTTTTGTAAATTTTATAATGCAGTCTTGATAACTTTAAATTTAAAAAAAAAATTTTTTTGCCCAAAAATATGACTGCTTTAGGTTCATTGCATATTCAGGAATTTTACCATGAGATGAACTACCAATAGAAATTTTAGTTATTACTTTAAGAACAGCTTTTTGTCCAGTACAATTAAATTTACTTGAATATTCACTTATTTCAATTAGCCTATTTAAATTAATCTGAAAACTTGACTACTATTTTACTGTCAAATTTAATACTCTACCAACAATCTTAGTTTACCCTGTAAATATTAGTGGGAAGGGTTATTTGCATTCTTGAGTGGGCCCTGAGCATTCCTGATGCTAAGCTGAATTTAGATATAGGGCAGCTGCTGTCGGCCAAGTCTCTTGTCTTTTGCCTGGGTCCCGATCTGAGCTGTGTGTGGGAAGCGCGAAGCAGCCATGGGGGCAGGAGACCTCCTTCAGAAGGGGTGAGGGTTCAAGCCCCTGCAATGTTGGGGGGGTGAGGGTCTGTGCCCCACTTCTGTTGCCCCCCCAAGTTCTCTCCTGATGGCCCCTCTGCGACTGTGCCTGTCTTAGGTTGTTCCTTCCTTGAGGAATCTTACCTGTCTCTGGCTAACAGCCATCCTCTGGGGCCAAGCAGGGTGATGTGAGGTTCAGTTCTGTCTCCTTGGTAGCCTATGCCCCTGTGGCCTCCACACCCAGCACCTGTCTTGGGAACCCCTGGCCTACTGGCAGTGTCCCAGTGCTGATCACATATCTTGGGGAACTTGGGTTTCTTCTCCAGTGAGGGCCCAACTCACACAATTGGGTGTGAGACAGATCTATACCCAATTTCTTGAGTTGAATGCTTAGCCCATGAATTTTCAATATTTCATATTTAGTATTATATCCATTTTAAGAGTATATACATTTGCCTCTAAGTGTTGCTTTAGCTGCATCTCTTTTTCTTGAAGTATAACATGCATATGGAAAAGTATACAAAATCAAAATTGTACAATTTGTTTATCAAAAACTGACTACACTTAATGGGCCAGTATACAAAAATCAAGAACTGAACCAGTCCCAGTCTCCCAAAATCCCCTCATACTCCTTCACAGAATCCTTACCCTTTCCCCAGAGGTAATGACTGCTCTGATTATAACATTCTATATTAATTTTTCTCCACAACTTTTAATATGTATCCATTTTAATTCTAAAATTAAACTCTTTAATTCAAAAACATTTAGGATATTTTGTGACTATCTTTTTATTAATAATTTAATTCTATTATAAAAATTACATTCCTAGTCTGCATAAAATTGATTCTTTATCATTTCTTTAGACTTCAGTTTATGTAAAATATTCCATATGTGACATTTCTTGGATGCAAGACTCCATAAGTTTAGTTAACATCCACCATCAAGCATAATTACAGAATTTTGTGTGTGTGATGAGAACTTTTAAGATTTACTCTCTTAACAACTTGCAAATATACAATACAGAATCATTAACTATAGTCACCATGCTGTACATTAGGCCCCCAGAGCTTACATATTTTATAACTGGAAGTTTGTACCTTTTGGCTCCCTTCACCCATTTTGCCCACTCATCCACCCTCTCCTCTGGCTACTGCCAATCTGTTCTCATATCTATGGGTTCTCATATCATATATTGATTGTTGGGTTTTTTTTTTTTAGAGTCCATATATAAGTGAGATCATACGATATTTGTCTATCTCTGGCTGACATTTCACATAGCATAATGTCCTCAAAGTCTATCCATACTTAGTGTGTTTACTTTAGTAATGTTTTTTATATTTGATCTGTCAGTTTCTAAGACAGGTAAATTAAGGTATACCATTATGACTGACAATTTCTCTTTGTAATTCTGGAATGTTTCCCATATTTTGTGAAATTATGCTGTTTAATATAAATAGATTTAGGATTATCATCTTCCTAGTAAATTGTTTCTTTTTTATTAAGGAACATTTCTCTTTATTCTAAATCGCTATATTTTCCTTAAAATATTTTTTTAATGTTAACATTATTACAGCAGGTTTCTCTTGGTTGGCGTATTATATTCTACACTATTCATTTTCAACTCTTGTGTCATTCTCATGTTTTTGGTATATCTTTAGTGGGATTTTGTTGATTTTTTTTAAATTTATCTTTATTGTTTAGAGTATTACAGATGTCCCTCTTTCTCCCTCATTTACCCTTCATCCTGCTCTCTTCTCCTCCCCAGGCCTCCCCTGCACTATTGTCTGTCCATGGGCTATGCATATGCATAAGTTTATTGGTTGAGCTCATCGCACCCACCCCCCTTCCCTCTGAAATATATCAGTTTGTTGCATGCTTCCAGGTCTCTGGATCTTTTTTGTTCAGCAATTTATTTTGTTCATTAGATTCCACATGTAAGAGAGGTCATGTGATACTTGTCTTTCTCTGACTGGCTTATTTCGCCTAGCATAATGCTCTCCAGTCCCTCCATTTTCAAAGGGTAAGAGATCCTTTTTTTTTTTTTTTTTTACAGCTGCATTATAGTCCATTATGTAAATGTACCAGTTTTTTAATACATTCATCTACCGATGAGCACCTGGGCTGTTTCCAGATCTTAGCTATTGTAAATATTGCTGCTGTGAACATAGGGGTGCGTATATTCTTTCTGATTGGTGTTTCTGGCTTCTCAGGATATATTCCTAGAAGTGGAATCACTGGGTCAAATGGCAATTCCATTTTTAGTTTTTTGAGGAAACTACATACTGTTTTTCATAGTGGTTGTACCAATCTGCATTCCCACCAACAGAGTACGAGGGTTCCTTTTATTCCACATCCTCACCAGCATTTGTTGTTTGATGATTTATTGATGATAGCCATTCTGGCAGGTGCAAGGTTATACCTCATTGTCATTTTAATTTGCATCTCTCTGATGATTAGTGATATTGAGCATTTTTTCATATGTCTCTTGGCTGTTTGTATTCCTCTTTGGACAAGTGTCTATTTGGATCTTCTGCCCATTTTTTAATTGGATTATCTTCCTTTTGTTGAGTTGTATGAGTACTTTATGTGTTTTGGAAATTAACCTCTTATCAGATGTATCATTGGCAAATATGTTCTCCCATACAGTGGGTTCCCTTTTCATTTTGATGCTGTCTTCTTTAGCTGTTCAAATGCTTTTTATTTTTATGTAGCCCTACTTGTTTATTTTTTCTTTTGTTTCTCTTGTCCTAAGCAATGCATCAGTGAAAATTCTGCTCTGTGAGATATCTGATATTTTGTTGCCTACATTTTCTTATAGGATTTTTATGGTTTCATGACTTACATTTCAATCCTTTATCCATTTTGAGCTTATTCTTGTGTATGGTATAAGTTGGTGGTCTAGTTTCAGTTTTTTGCATGTACCTGTCCAATTATCCCAACACCATTTATTGAAGAGACTGTCTTTACTCCATTGCATGCTCTTGTCTCACTGTCAAATATTAATTGAGCATAAAGTCTTGGGTCAATTTCTGGGTTCTCTGTTCTGTTCCATTGATCTATATGCCTGTTTTTGTGCCAGTACCAGGCTGTTTTGAGCACAGTGGCTTTGTACTATAACTTGATATCTGGTATTATGATTCCTCCAACTTTGTTCTTCTTTCTCAAGATTGCTGCAACTATTCAGAATCTTTTTTAGTTCCATATAAATTTTTTGAGTGTTTGTTCTAGGTCTGTGAAATATGATGTTGGTATTTTCATAAGGATTGCATTGAATCTGTAGATTGCTTTGGGGAATATGGACATTTTAATGATATTGATTCTACCAATTTATGGATATGGTATATTCTTCTACTTGTTTATATCTTCCTCTGTCTCTTTTATCAACATCTTATCATTTTCCAAGTACAGGTCTTTTACCTCCTTGGTTAAGTTTATTTCTAAGTATCTTACTTTTTTTTAATAAATCTTTATTCAGATTATTACAACTGTTTCTCTTTTTTCCCCCCATAGATCCCCTCCATCCAGTTCTCACCCCACCTTCTGCCCTTACCTCCCCCGTACTGTCCTCATCCATAGGTGTACGATTTTTGTCCAGTCTCTTCCTGCACCCCCCCCTTACTTTTTTCCCCCTGAGAATTATCAGTCCACTCCCTTTCTATGCCCCTGATTCTATTATATTCAACAGTGTTTTCTGTTCCTCAGGTTTTTAATTCATTTGATTTTTAGGTTCACTTGTTGATAGATATGTATTTGTTGTTCATAATTTGTTGTTCTTTACTTTTTTCTTCTTCCTCTTCTTAAAGAATACCTTTCAGCATTTCATATAATCCTGGTTTGGTGGTGATGAACTCCTTTAGCTTTTTCTTATCTGTGAAGCTCTATATCTGACCTTCCATTCTGAATAATAGCTTTGCTGGGTAGAGTAATCTTGGTTGTAGGTTCTTGTTATTCATCACTTTGAAAATTTCTTGCCACTCCCATCTGGCCTGCATAGTTTCTGTTGAGAAATCAGCTGACAATCGTATGGGTGCTCCCTTGTAGGTAATTAACTGTTTTGCTCTTGCTGCTTTTAATATTCTCTCTTCATCTTTTGCTCTTGGCATTTTAATTATGAGTGTCTTGGTGTGGTCCTCTTTGGATTCCTTTTGTTTGGGGTTCTGTGCGCTTCCTGGACTTGTAAGTCTATTTCTTTCACCAGGTGGGGGAAGTTTTCAGTCATTATTTCTTCAAATAGGTTTTCAGTATCTTGCTCTCTCTCTTCTTCTGGCACTGCCATAATTCTGATGTTGGTACGCTTCAAGTTGTCCCAGAAGCTTCTTACACTATCTTCAACTTTTTAAATTCTTTTTCTTTTTGCTTTTTCAGTTGAGTGTTTTTTGCTTCTTTGTATTTCAATTCTTTGACTTGATTCTTGCATTCCTCTAGTCTGTTGTTGGGTCTCTGTATAATATTTTTTATTTCAGTCAGTGTATGTTTAATTTCTAGTTGGTCCTTTTTCATATCTTTGAGGGTCTCATTATATTTATCAGCCTTTTCTAGGATATTCTTGAAAAGCCTTATAACCGTGGTTTTGAATTCTATATCCTGTCATTTGTTTTCCTCTATTTCTTTCATTTGGGATCTGTTTCTTTGTTGCCACATTTTCACTGCTTCCCTGAGTTGGTAGGGTAGCTCTGTGTGCTAGGTTTCCTATATGGCCCAGTGGGTTGGCCTCCCCAGTTAACCTGAGGTGAACACTCTTGGTGCACCCCTTTCTGGACTGTGTGTACAGCCTTGTTGTAGTTAAGTCTTGATTGTTGGTGGTAACACTGGGAGGAATTGATCTCCAGGCCAGTTGGCTGTGAGGATCAGCTGTGTCTATGCTGGGAGAAGTTCAGTGCTGGAGACAGCCTTGTAGGATTAGACTTGCCAAATTGCAAAAGCCTCTGTGCTCAGCTTGGATGGGTGGAGTCTCAGGGCAGAGCAGACAGTCTTGGCTTCCCGTCAGCCCTGCCCTTGTGCACACACCTCCAGACCTCTGGCACCCTGGCTCCCGAGCTCTGCCTGACAGTCTAGATTCCCCCTGCAAGAGCATGGGTCCCCAGGGGCTTGCCTGGAACTGGGGTTCAGTGCAGACAGAAATGGGGCTCAGGTGCAGTCAGGAGCTTCCAACTCCCTTCTGCTAGGGAAAGCCTGTGGCAACCTCCGCAGTCTTGTGCACACTGGTGCGGGGGCCTCCAGACCCCTGCCCACCAGGGCTCCCCCAGGTCTCCTAGTCTCCTTTCCCTCTACCTGACAGTCCAGACTCCCCCCGTATGAGCCTGGGTCCACGGGGTTTTGCCCAGTACTGGGGTTCAGTGCAGTCATGGGCTTCCTTCCCCCTCCCGCCAGAGAAAGTCAGCCAGGCTCTCAGCCTCCCTTCCTCTCTGCCAGCACAAAGACCCTTTGCCATACCTCAACCCTTTGCCGTTCCTCCAATTCTCCGTGAGCTTTTCTCTTTCCTTCTGGTTGTAGAATTTCCACTCAGCCAGCTTTCCTGTCGTTCTGGATGGTGTCCGTTCTGTCTTTTAGTTGTAGTTTTGAAATTGTTGTGCGAGGCAGCAGTTTAGGTGCTTACCTATGCCGCCATCTTGGTTTCCAAGCAGTATCTTACTTTCTTTCTTTCACCAGTTAGTAGGATTTTTTTTTTTAGTTTCTCTTTCTGAGAGTTCATTACTGGTGTATAAAAATGCCATAAATTTCTGAGTGTTAATTTTGTATCCTGCTACATTGCCAACTTCATTTATTAAATCTAGCAGCTTTTTGATGGAGTCTTTAGGGTTTTCTATGTACAGTATCATGTCATCTGCGAATAGTGATAGTTTTACTTCCTCCTTTCCAGTTTGGGTGCCTTTTATGTTTTCTTCTTATCTGATCACTGTGGCTAGGACTTCCAGTCTATGTTGCATAAAAGTGGTGAAAGCAGACAACACTGTCTTGTTCCTGTTCTTTGTGCACCCAGTAATTGTGGTGATATAAAGCCTACATGGACCAGAATTTCTGGGATCTTAATATGCTTATCTGATTTCTGAATAAAGACTTGAAAAAATAAAATGTTCTGCAGTAACTACATCAAATAGAAATTATGTTTCTATATTGTGGACTAGTTTAACAAGACAGCTAGCATTATAGGTAGGATATAAAAAGAAAAACACTCATAAGAGAAGCCTAGAGATGAACATTTCCAAACAGATCCAAAGCAGAAAGGAATAGATGAAGCCTCATAAACACAGAGGCAACGAAAGAGAGAAGAGGTTGAAAGGCAAAGTAATTTTGAGAACAACTCATCATGTTTGAATAAAAGGCATTGTGTGTCAATTGGAATGAAAATTTCAACAATTTAAAGCTATTTTCCTGCTCTCATTTGTAAGATTTCAAGATTTATTCTGGAAATCCTACAGGATTGTGAAGGTTTATACACGTGTAATAGGATGGCTTGTGCTCTAAATGTGAACTTTAGATCTTTGTAGGTCAAATTTAATCATTCCAATGTCATGCTTACTTTCAAAAGCTTCCTAATTGCCTAATCCTTTGTCTTTGATGGTCTCTAAGTGTTTCATGTCCTATTAGTTGAGTTATCATTTATAATATGCTGTCTTGTTTTATTAGGCAAAGCCTTGATGATTGTACAATAACTCAAGAAAAAAGAATTCCCTTTGGAATCAATGCTTCCATTACCTGGTTTTTAGAATAATGTAGCCACCTTCCACCAAAGAGCACTGTGGTGTGCTGAATGAACCCTGTGGTCTCATGCCATGGAATTGTCTTTATTCCAGATAGAAACTAGAAGTCTTGAGGTGCACCCTTCTTCAAGGCCATGGTCTTAAGTGTCACTAAATTTCCGTCAATAACTCTGATTGGAGTTATTAGGCCCCAGCAGACCAGCTGGAGAAAATGGCTTTATAGCCTGAAATGTAAGCCCACTATTCTGCCTAATGTTTGACTGAAGGAACCTGTTCTGTCATTGCTGTGTTGGCTTGCCGAGAGCTCCCAGCACACTGTGCACCTTGTATCAACAGGAATTTCAACGCTAATTCTTACTGCATGCTATAACCATTGCAAGGGTTATAGCACATGAAATGCAAGCCCGTTTCTTATCACTATTCCCAGGGGGAGGAGGAGCAATGTATTATGCTTATCGGAGCATAAAGTTGTATATATTGTCGATTTAGTCATATATTTTTTCTATTGCTCAAATTATGTAGGCCAGAATTTTTAATTTGCTTCATCTGTCACAGACTAATAATGGTGTATTATTTCCTACCACAATTCTTTTTCTACTTTTTCCTCTACCTCCAGCAGTGATGGATATATTCTTATACTATTATCTGGAATATATAGGTTCATTTTATTGTGCTTTTATTATGAGGTTTGAATTTTACTATAACTTCATTTGTCCCATTTAATTACATTGCCTTGAATTCTAACTTGTCCAGTGTTACTCTTATCACTTCAGTTTTCTTTTTGTTCACATTTGATTAATGTATTTCTATGCATCCTTTTATTTTAACCTCTCTATTATTTGTTTAGTTTTGCTTTTTATAAGTAGTTTTCTGTTGAATATTTCCTGATCCAGTTTTAATTTCTTTGCTCTTTAATTAGTCTGGAAAGGGGGATATTAATGTATTTACATTCATAAAAGAATTGATAGTAAATGTAAAGATTTCTAAATTACCAAATATATTTATTTAATTTAAAAGTCAAAACAACTCTAAATAAGGCATATTTTTAAATTATGTTTCCAGGCTCTTTTGAGACTTTTATTAACTCACAGGAATTGAGAAACTATCCCAAAATAGGGGAAGAAGATGAGCAATTCCTGACACAAGAAGATGAGGCCAAAATCTATGAATCGTGGCTTTCAAACTTAAGCTCTTTCCATAAGCTAATTCTTGTTAAATGTTGTAAAGAAGAAAAGGTAAGGTTGTTGTTTTTTAACTAAAGGACTGTGTTATAACTATTTTTACTAAAGCTCAACAGCTAGTTATGATCCATGAACTAATAAGATTTATTTGTTAGCCATGGTAGTAACACATTCATGGGCTGGCATGTGTACACATGCACTTCTATTGTATTGCCTCTTCCTCCACCTGAGAATCATAAACCTTACATACCACTGGAGAGACAAATAGTACTAAAGCAAATCAAAAGACAGAAAAACCAAGCTAATTCCCCAGGAAACCTTGCCTCTGTTGCTTTACCTGATTCATCTCCTTTCTGTATTCCATGTACTTAATCATGTTCTTGGATATTTATGTATTTCTGGATATACATTATGTAGACTAGATCCTAACCAAGGGTGTGTTTTATACAAACTTATTTTCACATGTTTGAAATGTTTCATAAAGAAAATCAGTTCAGAGACATGAGAAATTGTGCATGTAGCCCACAGTGTTTCATTAATAAAGTCATAGGAATCCTAGATCTCTATATAATAGTAATAGAGTGTCCTGTTTTCCAGAACAATGTTTCTCCAACTTTTTAAATTCAGAAGCATTTTATGAGTGTGTTACCACTTTTATATTTACACTAGAGGCCCAGTGCACAAAATTCGTGCACGGGGGGAAAGGGTGTCCCTCAGCCCAGCCTGCACCCTCTCCAATCTGGGACCCCTTGAGGGATGTCCAACTGCCTGTTTAGGCTTGATCCCAGTGGACATCCCTCTCACAATCCAGGACTTCTGGCTCCCAACTGCTCGCCTGCCTGTCTGCCTGATTGCCCCGTAACCACTCCCCTGCTGACCTGATCGACACCTAACTGCTCCCCTGCTGCCCGGTCACCCCTAACTGCCCTCCCCTGCAGGCCTGGTCCCCCATAACTGCCCTCCCCTGCTGGCCTGATCACCCACAACGGCCCCCTCCTGCCAGCCATCTTGTGGTGGCCATCTTGTGACCACATGGGGGGGCCATCTTGTGTGTTGGAGTAATGGTCATTTTGAATATTACCTCTTTATTATATAGATTATATAGGATGATAGCCCCCAAGAAATAAATTACTGGTGCTTCGTCTTGTGGTCATTTATTGTAAACTCTATGAGCATTTTTTTTTTGTCAAAGTAAAAAGCAAATAAATAGCTCATATCTTTGAAAATATTTTAAATAAAAATAATAAAGAAATGTATGTTGGAATTATACTTAGTCACACAGTGGAACAAAGTTCCAGGCCCCTCGGCCCTGTCTCAGAGCTGTCCCTTCTGGGCCATGCCACCTCTATAGTCAGCACCACAATATAGCCATACTTAGGTGGGCAAGCTTGTGACTGTCTTTTCCCAGTGTGGCCAGATTGGGGTGCCATCCAAATCCAAACAACATGTCTCCCCCCCCCACCCCCAATAAAAATGTGGTAAGACTTATTTGGACAGGGTGTTGTCAACACCTAATGGAGAGCTAACATTAAATCCCAGCTGCTGCCTATAGCTGTAAAAGATGTGGCCTGCCCCACCTTTAGGGCAGCCATTCACATTGTAGGCATGGCAGGTTAGGTTTGTATATTTATCATGGCAGTTCCGGGCACAAATATCTCAAAAAAGGACACCTTTTTCTATCTCAAACAAAGACTCCATTTGGGCTCTGGAGAGCCATGGTCTGCAAGAGCAGAAAAGGGTTAAGTTGGTTCGGGGGAGGTCGGTGAAGGGAACACACTGGTGTAGAAAGTGGCCTGGCCAGGGATATGATCAACAAGGCTGAGGCTGGTTCCTGAGAGAGGTCAGAAGAGGTTGATGAGTAGATAAGAGATGAAGATGGTGGACAGCATATGGAGTCAATTCCTCTGAGAAACTGGCTTGTGAACGGGAAGCAAAGAAATGAAATAGCAGCTGGCAGGGCACTGCAATCAAGGGAAGGCTCTCTGGTGTGGGTTTTAAGAAGAGAAGACAATAGAGCCTAATTGGATGGTGATAGGGAGATCATGGAGAGAGGGAGAGGTCAATAATGCAGCAGTCAATGGAAGGACTAAAAGGAAAGTCCCTGAGAGTGCAAGAGGGATGTAACAAAAGGAGGTGAGGATGGGGAAATCGCAGGTGTATAGATAGACAGAGTGATGGGGGACTCTCCTCTCGTGCAATAGATTATCCTGCTCAGTGCCATCAGGAGAAGCAGGGCTGTCAGCAGTTGTGAGGTGTACACGTTCACCAAGTTGATCCATAGGAAGAAATATACCTAATCAAGAGAGAAGGAGCTCAAAGGACGGGGCACAAACCTCTGAGAAGTTGGGAGGAAATGGAGTAAAATTATGAAAGATACTCAACCAACACATTTTTTTAAATGTTTTTCTTTTTACCTTTCAGGTGGTTTTTGCTCTTACAGATTTTGTGATAGAAAATCTTGGGAAACACTTTATAGAGACACCGCCTATGGACCTGCCGACTTTGTATCAAGATATGTCCTACAACACTCCCCTGGTATTCATCTTAAGCACGGGCTCAGATCCCATGGGCGCATTTCAGAGGTTTGCCCGGGACTATGGATATTCAGAACGGTAAGGTCTCCTTGTGCAGATCCAGCAACTCATATGAACATCTCCTTGATAAAAGTTTCCCTTTTTGTTCGTTCATGGATTCCTATATTCAGGTACCCCATAAATAAATTAATTAATTTATTAATTAATTAATTCTATAGAGCATGGATTCCTATATTCAGGTACCCCATAAATAAATTAATTAATATTTAGCTAACTATGTCGTTAAAATGGGATCAAAATCATATAAGTGATTGTATAGTGGTATCTCATTAGGCCCTGTGGGATCGGGCCTAAACCAGCAGTTGGACATCCTTCTCGCAATCTGGGACTGCTGGCTCCTAACCGCTTGCCTGCCTGCCTGCCTGATTGCCCCTAACTGCCTCTGCTTGCCTGCCTGATCGCCCCCTAAGTGGTCCCTCACCAGCCTGGTCACCTCCTAACTGCCCCTCTGCTGGCCTGGCCACCCCCTAACTGGTCCCCTGCTGGCCTGGTTGCCCCCTAATTGCCCCTCTTCAGGCCTGGTCCCCCCCTAACTGCACCCCTGCAAGCCTGGTCCCCCCCTAACTACACCCCTGCTGGCCTGGTTGCCCCCTAACTGCCCCCATGCCGGCCTGGTCCCCCCCCTAACTGCCCTCCTGCCAGCTTGGTCCCCCCCTAGCTATCTCCCTCTGGCCTGGACCCCCCTAACTGTCCAGAAGGAAGTAGGACATCCTGAAGATGTCCGGTTGACCTGGTCTAATTAGCATATTACCCTTTTACTAGTACAGATGGAATCCTAGAACTGAAAAATATAACTGAAATTAAGAATTTACTAAATTGATTTGATGAGTGAAACTAAACAAGGAAGAAGGCAGAAGACAAAGTAAGAGACAGAAACAGATTACTGGTGGGAATGCAAGATGGCACAGCCACATTGGAAGACAGTTTTGTGTTTTCTTACAAAATGAAACATACTCTTACCATTCTATCTAGCAATCACACTCCTTGGTATTTACCCAAGGAGTTAAAAACTATGTGCATGCAAAAACCTGCACCTGGAAGTTCACTGCAGCTTTATTCATAATTACCAAAACTTGCAAGCAACCAAGATGTCTTTCAGTAGGTGAATAGGTAAATAAGCTGTGGTACATCCAAATAATGAAATATTACTTGGCACTAAAAAGAAAAGTGCTATCTAGTCATGAAAAGGCACGGAAGAAACTTAAGTGCATCTCTGAAAAAGCTGCATACCGTATGATTCCAACTACAGGTCAGTCTGGGAAAAGGCAAAACCATGGAGACAGTAAAAAGAGGACAAAATGTTTATATCCAATATAAAGAACTCTGAAAAATAAAAAATAAAAAGACAGGTGATTCACAATAGAAAAAAAAAAAGAGAGCAAGGGGAGATATAAAATGGAATATCCAAATGGCCAATAAATAAACCTATGAAAAGGGGAAACAATTTAAACCTCAATGAGATACCACTACACAAATTTATCAGGTGTTAGAAAGGACATGGAGAAGCAAGTACTCTCGCCTGCTGCTGGGAGAAGTGTGGAATGGTGACATCACTTTGGGAAATAGTTTGATACTACAAAAAAAGTTAAACATGCACATAGTCTGTCAAACAGCAGTTCCACTTCTAGAATATACACAACAAAGTGGAGTGCACATGTATACCAAAAGACATGTATAAGAATGTTTATTGAAGCATTGTATGTAAGAGTCAAAAGCCATAAATGATCCAAATGTCCATCAAAAGCAAAATGGATAAAACGTGGAATATTATATAGCAATAAAAATGAATGAACACAATGACACACAATAATATGAATTAATCAAAAAATAATGTTGATTGAAATGGATCAAACACACAAAAAAATATGATTCCACCTATATAAAATTCAAAAACAGGCAAAATTGACCTATGGTGTTAGAATTCAAAATAGCCTTTGAGAATTAAGAGGATACTGATTGAGAGGGTGATGGTAATGTCCTTTATTTTGTCCTAAATGGTGATACATGTGTATATTCACCTCGGGGGAATTCATTAAGCCATGTATTAATGATTTGTCATATATATTAGTCTTCAGGCTTTTAAAGTTTTTTTAAACTGACCTATAAACTTGGAAGTCTGGGTAGCGAATACCTTTGGGAAGAAGGAAGGGAAAATGATTGGGTAGAAAGAGGCACAGAGGAGATGTGCCCAGGGTGTTGGCAAAGTTCTCTTCTCAACCACAGATGTTCGTTTGCAATAATTCATAGAGCTGTGTATTTGTTCTTTGCACTTTCCCGTATGTTATAGTAAAACATAACAGTTTTTTTAAAACAATAAAATAAGAAAAAACATTTGTACATCTATCAGAATGAAGATTTTAAATGTGTGCTTATTCTAGGCAAGAGTCTACTATATTTAAATGCCTAATGATTTCATTGCTTAAAAAAACAGCATTTTGTTGTTGTTGTTGTTCAACTCAGGTTGCAATCCATTTCACTGGGGCAAGGACAAGGACCCATTGCTGAAAAAATGATCAAAGATGCTATGAAAACAGGAAACTGGGTATTTTTGCAAAACTGCCATCTTGCTGTTTCTTGGATGTTGGCAATGGAAGAGCTCATTAAAACCTTCACAGACCCACGTATGTCGAGCACATATCATTTGCATAATAATACCATTTTATGTAGCCTTTCTTGTTAAACTGATTCCTTATAATAATTCTTTATTGTAGGGATTGTGTTTCCCATATTAGAGAGGAGAAATATGAGACCTACAGAGTTTTAGTTAAGTTACACAACCCAGATTCGAAAAAAGATCTTTAGACACCAAGTTGAGATGGATCACCCACTGGATCATTTCTCTTTCTTTTTTTTTATTTTATTGATTTCAGAGAGGAAGGGGGAGAGAGAAAGAGATAGAAATATCAGTGATAAGAGAAAATCATTGATCAGCTGCCTCCCCTACGGCCCCTACTGGGGATCGAGCCCACAACCTGGGGAATGTGCCCTTGATCAGAATTGAACCTGGAACCTTTCAGTCTGCAGGCTGACACTCTATCCACTGAGCCAAACCAGTAGGCCACCCACTGGATCATTTCTGTTTCACATTGCTGTCTATGGGAAGCCATCCAAATTCAAAGTAGATTACAGGTAAGCATAATAAAACGAAAAAGAAAAATGAATTTAGGACAATTAAGGAAAATAAATCTTTCCCTATGGAAGGAGAGAAGTTAAGGAACAGAGCTGAGATTACCACCAATTCCTTTTAGAGTAGCTTTTTACTGCTTTATATACTAACTGCCATATCACCACTTTCTTTCCCACTCAAGAAAGTATAGTGGGCTGCACAGAGATAAGAAGTGGAGTTAGAATCTACTCGTTTTAAAATGCTAGTATGGGAATAACTGAAACCCTAGGAACTGTATCGCTGGTAATAAACATGGTGAGCCCCACTCCGCCAGGAGGCCATGGGAGAGAACCACCAACCTAGAGTATCAGAGCCCTCCTCTGGAGTCTTCCTTTTTGTCTTGACTGCAGAAAGCTTTCTGGGAAGGTGAGCGCTATGCAGCTGGTCTTACAAGTAACTTTACTCAATGCTGCCTATTAGGGTGAAGAGCTGACAGGTTACCAGGCCACCGCGAGGGCTTTGCAGCCTTCCCCTAAAGGCCCCTCGCTTCCCTGTTCCTGGGCCTTGCCTTCTGCTATCAAATGATCGCATCATATCATTGGTAGAACTCCCATACTAAGATGATATCTAAGGTTCCATTCCAGTTCTAAATAAACTTCTATGATGTCTGTGAAAGTTAAGGTTCTTGATGCATTAGCAATTATAAGCGGGAAAGTGGGGGGGGGGGGGGGACACCCTTCTCTACACCTGGCCTTTTTTATTCTTCAGATTCTTTGGGTAGCGAACTCATTAGCCCTAAGACTTTGGTTGATGTTTGGCTTCTATGCCTAATAGTTTCTACCTGCAAGTAATTTTAGTGTTGCTCTAGAGTTGTACTAGAACTGACTTTTAATTTTGGCTATTTAAAGTAGCTCATTAATTTAGCTCAAACTAAGAAAAATAAATTCAACTTTGATCTGCAGTCATTCATTCAGTAAAATTTGAGAACCTGCTATGGGCCATGCACTGTTCTGAATGCTTAAGGTATAGTGGTGAACAAAACAACCACGCATACTTGCCCTCATCAAGCTTATATTCTAGTGAGGGGAAACAGACGGTAAATAAACCATCTGATAAGTAATTTATACGGTGAAACAGAATGTGGTCAGTGCTTTGGACAAAATTAAAAGGCGAGTAAAGAGGATGAGAAAGGTCAGGTTGGAATGCGGGTAGGGCAGAAGAGTGGGTAGCAATTTTAAATGGTGTGCCCTGGGAAGACCTCTTAGAGAAGGTGACACTTGATTAAGACTTGAAGAACGTGAGGGAATCAAAGGAAAAACATTCCAGGCAGAAGGAACAAACAGTGCAGAGACCCAGGGAGGGAGCAAGTCTGGCACGCTGGAGGAACACCGCAGTACAAAACCAATGCCAAGAGAGTCATCTGCGGGAGATTCCTGTGTCTTCCCGTGGTGCAAATGGTGATTTTTCCAACGTTGCTTTGGCCTTTTTAGCCTAGAATGGAGCTCATTCCTTCTTAGATTCTCAGTCCTCAGCTCAGAAAGTGTATTCAGTCCACCTCTTGATGTTACCCTTAACGTCTCTCCATATCCCTGCTCCCTTGGCTCCCTTTGAACTTCTCTGAAGAATGGAGAAACTCCTTTCTCCTTCATAGGCTTTCTGACCACTCTGGTGCAGTTTGCCTTAAGTTGAGTGGTTAAGAAAAAAAAAAAACCTTCATAAGCATAAATGCACTGCCAGTAACTAGCCTCTTTTTCAATTGAAAATTTCCCCCATTTCAGCCCTGGCTAGTTTGGCTCAGTGGATAGAGCCTTGGCCAGTGGACTGAAGGATCCCAGGTTCAATTCCAGTCAAGGACACATGCCCAGATTTCAGGCTCAATCCCCAATAGGAGGTATGCAGGAGGCAGCCAATCAATGATTCTCATTATTGATGTTTCTATCTCCCTCTCTTTCTCTGAAATGAATAAAACTATATATTTTTAAATAAATAAAATCTCCTCCATTTTAGAAGGAAGGCCCTGAACATCTCTGTGAAGTATTGAAAATTAATGTGTCTAATGTCTTTACTCAAATGTGCCAGTCTAGACTGCCAGACTGTCCTGTATGCAGATTTCTGTAACGATTCCCTGAGAACATTTTACAACACACTTATTAGAGATAAACTAGTCTTTAAACAGAGCTTACAGCATTTTTTGCTACCCTATAATAATTTCTGCTTATAGAAGAGTGTTACTAAGAGGTAAGCGTTTTCCTTTTCATTGTTTTGTCTTTGTTTTAAACAGTTATTGCTATCAAGGACAGTTTTCGACTTTTTTTAAGTTCCATGCCTAGTGATACATTTCCTGTTACAGTTCTTCAAAATTCTGTCAAGGTAATGGATGCATGTGGTTGGAGTGATGTGAAGTGACTGGCCTCAGAGTGTTCACCCAGTGGGTCCAGGGAGCTCAGGCCCCGTGCAGGACCGTGTCAAAGTCTATACAGCCCAAGTGGGGAGGTGGGAGTCAGTATCTCTTCAGTTTCCCAAGCCATTGCCCATCCTTGCGTGCCCTTTTCCTGTTGGTCATTCAAGTCGTCCCATCTTAGCCTCTATCAAAACATGTCAAGGATGCAGTGATGAGAATAAGATCCCTCCCAGCGTTAAAGGGATGCTTCAGCATTTAAGAGACAGGAAGACCTACAGGCTGCTGGATTTTGGTGCTGAAAGTTTCCAATATGTGAGCAGCCTCTGCAGATGTTCGCCCAGGGTTCTTCCCTCCCTGCCCACATCATCAAGGCAAAGTGTGGGATGATGCCATATGTTGGGATGAACAGACAATCCGATGATAAGCAGAAGGCCTCTTTAGAAAAATGGACACCAAATAGAAGTGTCTGAGGTTCTTGTGCAGGTGGTTTACCAACTGTCGGTGTGAGGACCCACCAGGCCTATTCTCCCAGGACGGAACCACAGCAAGACATAGAGCAGGCATGAGCATGCCAGAATACCCCATGGGCATTAGTTATCTACATTTTCTCAGTGGCTTCAGTCCACATGTGCTATTCTAAAGTCATGCAGATCTGTAAAGTCACTCTCTCTGACATATGTTTCATCTAAATCCAGGTAACCAATGAGCCTCCAAAAGGCTTACGTGCAAATATCAGACGAGCTTTTACTGAAATGACACCTTCATATTTTGAAGAAAATATACTTGGACAAAAATGGAGACAGATGATATTTGGCATTTGTTTCTTCCATGCAATTGTTCAGGTACACTCAATTCTGCTTCTTAATAGAATGTGTGTTTTGTTAAAATAAACAAATAAGTAGGAATTAAATGAAAGCTTACAAATGGCATCGTGAAATGTCGAGGTCCTGTTCTGTGTCTGAGCCCAGTTAGTTCTAGCGCAGTTGCTGATTGATCTCTGTGCTTCCCTGGCCTCGGTATCTCACAGCCTTGCCTCCTAGCTCTGTTCTGAACATCTTCACCTGGACGATTGCAGCAGGTCCAATGCACAAAACTGATCTCCTCAGCTATGCCTCATTCCCCGAAATCTGCTTCCCCTCTAGACTCTACTTCTGATGTCAGTGCCTCCCTTCCGTCAATCACCTACAGCCAAAATTTCAGGATTATTTTTGTTCTTCCCTCTTGACACATATATCATGTAAGTCATTAAGCCCTAACCTTTCTTGCAATAATTTTACTCTCACCTGTTCCTGTTTGAATGGCTATAACAACCTTCACAGCTTCCTCCCGGTGACTGGAATCCCAGGTCCCCTGAAAGATGATTTTCAGATCAGCACTACTTTCTCCTTCCTTCTATTCAAACCTCACTGCTGTCCAGGTCTGTTATCCATCTTGTGACTTGTACTTGAATTCTGACTCTTCAAATATGTATCTCTAGATGGAGTCTTAATTCAACTGGCTGACTGCTTTTCAAATGTGTGTAGGCCAAAGAGAAAAAAATCAAGTCTAGAAAAAAGCAGATTATAGATGCAAGATATGGGATAAGTAAACAAGGTCCTACAGGAGATATAAGAGGATTGGGGTTTCAGGTGTGAGGCTCTTGTTCTAATGAAAGCAGTTGAGGTGAGGAAGTCGTTTAAGATGTAGAGAAATTTTGAAACCAAGAGAACGTAGGGCCAGTCCTCTGGTATAATCATCAGTTTCAAATTATGAAATTAAGATGGGATGGATACAACACAAACAGAGGGAAATATTTCATTATGAGAAGTCATGAAACAAGAAGTATGATTCTGTGTACCAGTTTAAAAAAATAAATAAAGGCATCTATAGAGAAGTGAGTATGCAGTCAGCACAGCATGGCCTGCCTGAAGAGCCTGCGCGGTGGACACACTTCTTAGAACAGTAGGGGGAGCTCTCTCCACCGACTAGGTGAGTGTCAGTGTTTTTATGCCCAAGGACACCGGGTGAGATTCTTTTTCCTATTTGGATGCAGAAATGTTTTATCATGAAGAAGAAATGTTCTTGGACAGGCCTGCCCCATTTTCAGGAATATCAAGTGTTCTTTTAGAAATATTGGAGGAAGAGGTGCCTCCTTGTTTGGTGGGAGCTGAAGTTAAACTGCATGACTTTAACTGATTTTACAGAATGAGGATGCCCGACTTCAATAGAAACCTTTTTGTTTTCAATATTTTTCACAAAATTAATGTTATCGACTTTTACTGAAGACCGTTTTTATTTTCCATTCTAGGAAAGAAAGAAGTTTGGCCCTCTTGGTTGGAACATCTGCTATGAATTTAATGACAGTGACAGAGAATGCGCTTTACTGAACCTCGACCTTTACTGTCAAGAAGGAAGGATTCCCTGGGCTGCACTGACCTATATCACTGGTCAGTATGCCCACATGGCCAAGGGATGCACGCTGTGTGCCACACACATTTCACACCCACCTGGCCCATACAAAGATGGCCACCTCCACAGTGTTGGATTGTGATGGTGATGACTTCTGATATTCCCTTTGCGAAGAGAAGCCCAGGATCAGAATACCATAAGAATACTGACACATAGAAAAATGGGACATATGTTTCCTCCAATAATAATAGCAAAAACTTACATTGCTCTTGCTACATGCCAAGCATTATTCTAAGCACTTCCCATTAATTAGCAGATTTAATCCTCACAGCAACCCCATAAGGCGAGGACTATTATATACCTATTTTACACGTGAGAAAACTGAGGCCCATGGTTTACAACTGGAAAAGCCAAGATTTAAACCCAGACAATGTAGCCCCCAGAGTTAGTGCTCTTAAATTCAAAAGAATCTGAACACTGATTGACCTTCTGAGTCAGGTGTACTTGTGAAAGAGGGAAAATTTTCAAGAATTAAAATCATGAAGAAGAGATTTGCACTGGGAAGTGGGGGAAGGGAGAGCTCTGGAAGGGGACAGGGTGGGAGTGGATGGTTTTCATTGGTGAGTAAGGGGCATGTGGGACAGCAGAGAGGTACTAGGTGATCTAGAGCCTTGAAAAGCAAATTAAATCTTGGAACAACGGATAATAAAACAACAGTAAGAATGGATGAGGGCCTATCCTCAGGGTAGACCAAGAAGGGTGAGAGGGATGGGCCTGGGATCTGAGAGGCTAATTTATACCCCTGCCGCCAGCCACTCCTATGGGGCCCAGATTGCTGAACAAAATGGTGATGTGAGCAGGCTTGTAATTATTCATCACAATGGAGCATGCTGCATGGAGCTTCTCTGTGGAAAGAGAAACAGGATACCCATAAGTTTAATTCCCCATAACATGATTTCTGTGAGGCAGGTTGTCTCCTTACCCTGAATCTCTCTTTCCTCCCTAGCTTAGTATCAGTAATCTGTAAGGTAAATTGGGTTTGGATGTCTAGTTGTAAATGTTTTTATTCCATTTTACTCATTTCCCCTCCCCATCACCAAAAGCCATGTTTCACGGAAAGTATGTTTTAGAATACTGCCATCAACGATGGGATGAGACCCAAAATCAATAGTTTGAAGCAAAACAAAACAAAACAAAAAAACTGGAAGAAGGAAGAAATGTAAACAGAACTCAGTGGCTTTAGTTTCTGTTATTTGGAAAACACAAAACAATAAGGGTAGAGTACATGAACTAGATTTTGTCTTGCTTTTTAAAAATTGACTTAATTCTCTTTTGGGGAGGTAGTGGAAGGCAATTCTTATGCTATTTCCACTTCCAGTAGCAAGTAAATATGTATGTAAATCAACCTATTAGAACTGGCATACGTCTATCAATAAAAAAGAAACAATAATATGTTTTTAAATGCAAATCCTTTGCAGGTGAAATTACATATGGTGGCAGAGTTACAGACACCTGGGATCAAAGATGCCTTCGGACGGTCTTGAAAAGATTTTTTTCTCCTGAAACATTGGGAAAGGATTATAAATATTCTGAATCAGGTGAGTGACTCTTCAGTTCTATGGAAAAGACCTTCCCTAAGAAGTTGTTGTCAGCATCTCTCCGTTTTCCATGCAGGCATTCACCGGGTCCGGTCCTCATAACCCAGTCCCCGTGCCCACCCTATCCCCATGCTTGACCACCTTCAGAACTGCTTTGGTTGTAACAGCACAAGGCCATCTATTGGGCATTAACCACTTTGAATTGTTTCTTTTTTAAAAATGGGTTGTATTCTGTCTACATGCGTTTTATAGAAATCTGGAGCCCTTAACAAAGCATACCTTTTAGCAGCACATCCCTGAATTCAAGAATCGGGAAATGTTTGGGGCGAGACACCCTGAAAGGTTAGGACCCTAATCAGGCACTCGGGGCCTCAGGAAAAAGGTGAAGAAACTAGACGTGACGTGGAGGCTTGGGAAAAACTGTTCTTGTTTCTATGCAAGACAGCTGATTACAGCCAGCCTCTGAGCCTGGCAGAGAACTGCCAAACTTAGCGGTGCCAAAGCCAGCCTATCTGAGACATTTCCTTCCTGTGTCTTCAATAACAGGCATCTATTTTGCACCCTTGGCTGACACCCTACAAGAGTTTAAAGACTACATTGAAAAGCTACCTTTGATAGATGACCCAGAAATATTTGGAATGCATGAAAATGCCAACCTAGTTTTCCAGGTATGTGGCCTTTCAACTTAAAATACCTATTCATATTGTGTATGTAAACTTGGAACATTGGTAATCACCTCACCAGCTCTGTCAATTATAATATCCTATCTAATAAAGAAGGAATATGCTATTGACCCTCACACCATCGCAAAGATAGCGGCACCAATAAGAAGGGAATATGCTAATTGACTGTCCCACCTTCAAAGATGGCGGCACCCACAGCCACAAGATGGCAGTGTCCAGTCCCTTCAGCCCCGCCCGGGTGGCAGGCACATAGCAAGGCTGGGCCCGCCCGGGTGGCAGGCACATAGCAAGGCTGGGTCCCCCAGGCAGGCCCAGCCACTCCAAATGCCTGCCTCCAGAGTCCCCCAGTCCCCTCAGGCCCCTAGGGCTGGCCCGAGGCTCAGGTAACCAGGGCTGGCTGAGGCTTACGCTGCTGGCAGTGACAGCAGCAGAGGTGTGATGGGGCGTCTGGTCACCTCCCACCCCTGAGGGCTCCCAGACTGTGAGAGGGGGCAGGCCGGGCTGAGGGACCCCCCTCCAGTGCATGAATTTTCACGCACCGGGCATCTAGTTCTTAAATAAACAAATAAAATAAATGTTTCACCTTTTCTTCAGCTTTTAGTTCTACTTTAGCCTGTTCTCTCTGGATCCTTCACAGAATCCTGAAATTATGATGCATTTTCCTGTCGCTGGCCACCCCCTTCCATCTCTCAGCCTCCTGCCTACTCCACAATCCACCTGCTGGTCTTAGATGATCATCCGGATAGTCCTTTCTCTTTTGCCCTTCTCCCTCCAAATATGCTGGGCATATTTGTTTCATATTACAAAAAGATATATGGACTCATAGATGACTACATTATAAAAGTACAGTAACAAATCTCCAAGGCCGAGAAATTAAAACACCGAACTTTAAAATTACAGCTCATCGAGGGCACAGTACCAGAGCACAGCAATGGGTCCAAAGAGCAGACTAGACAATTTTACTCCTGTAAGACCCCCTGCTGCTGCACCATTACCTACAAGGAGTCCGAGCTCCTTAGCAGAGCACTCGCGGCTCCCCATGACCTGGCCACTACAGACCTTTCCAGTCTCATCATCTGTCATGCTCAGGTGTCTGCAGCTAAACAAAAGCCGTGAAATGAGCTATGTCCCTGAGGGCCCTGGGATGCTTTAAAGGTTGAAGACGAGGTTGGCCTCACAAGGCTAAAAGGAATCATCTCTCTCTCTCTCTCTCTCTCTCTCTCTCTCTCTCTCTCTCTCTCTCTCTCTCTCTCTTCCTATTCATCCTTCTTTGTAACTTAAATTGTGGCCCCACAAGTGTTAGAGGGTGAGGTTTGCCTACATACCAAGGAATCCATGCAAAATGACAGTGGAACCTCCAGAAAGAACATCAAGAGGTTAATGCTCTGAAACCTGGTGTCATGTTCTCCAGCATTAAAATCGCTTTGCTAGTCAGTGAAGAATTAGAATAGTCTATCTTATTTCTCCTTATTCTGCTTCCAGCAGGAAAAAGAGGTGGGCAGACCTAGTGTTCATTTGCACTCATATCTGATGTTTGCTCTGGATGGGTGGGGAGTGGAGGGTGAGAGAAGGGGCAAGGGAGTGTGGATATCTATAGGGCAGTGCTGAGAAGTGCAACACTGCAGGTAGGAGCAGCACTCTTGGCAGTGTGTGCCCGAGAGCACAGTACTTTGTGTTTTCTGTTGGTTCAGGATGACTGAGAATGAGAAAACAGGCATGCAGTGAGCCCCCAGGATGTTTTTCTGTCCTGCCTCCCTCCCTCCATTTTTCTGGTATAATGCATGCCCTACCCCCACCCCTTCCTCATCCATAAAATTCTGGTAAGAATTATAACTACCCAGTACCTTCACAGAGGTGAGCATGTCACTCAGGCCGGGCCAAAGGCAGCACCTCATTACCTCACCACCTGAATTGGTCCAAGGAAACAGGCACAGGGCCCATGCTAGGTGAATGGGAGTCCCTTCCAGAGATAGTGTATATAGATGCTGGGATGGGGGGAGGGCTCTTTCTTTCCTCTTGGAATCCCTGACTAGGATGCTGTGTATCTGAAGTATCCTGTGGCCTTACCCCTGGCACCCTCCCCACTCCCCTACCATGTGAAAGAAGGTCATCTGACATAGGAAGGAATGAGAGAAACAACCAAGCATGCACAGGAGAAAAAGCACTGGGTCTATTCATGCCTGAAACCCCCTTGACTTGTGTTTTCTTCCCAGCTACATGAGCCAACAGATTCCTTTGCTTTGCTTTAGTTGGTTTAGTTTAGCTAATTCTGCTTCTTGTCATCAATAGAATTTTAACAAAAGATACAAATGATTCCTTCCTTAGCCCAGCAAACTACAGGTGCTTACTAGTAAAGAATATTGAACCTAGTTTAAAAAACAAACTGAACCTTGACTTGTACATATCAAGTGGAGATACAATGAAGAAATTTGCCTCCAAAGAGAATAATGAGCATAAGTCAAGGGCAATCTACATAGATTGTCTATGAGCAAACGGAAATCTATTGTCTCTTTTCTGATTAGAGGCTGAAAAAAGAAAAAGAAAAAACCAACAGAGGCTGAGTAAATGGGGCGGGGGAGAACAATACCTAAAGATAAGGGATAGGAAACACCATCTAGAAGACACAGACTCACCTTCTGCAAATCATCTACTGCAGAAACCAGAAAAGAAAGAATATGTTCTGGCATCTGGGATAGAGTATGAGACCCAGCCTATAGGAAAGAGAAAGCCAAACTTTGAGAACAGGCTGACGTGTATATACCAAGGATGCCATGAGATGTGAGAATGAAATATTTCAAGGAAGCTAAAAATACAATAGCAGAATTAAAAACTTCTTTGGAGTCTTAAAGACCAGAACTGGAATATGGATTATCACACATGTGATGTAGGGAAGAAACTTAATAAGCTTTCCAGAATGGAGACTGAAATGTCCAAAAAATAGAAATGATGAGAGATGACCATGATGCAAGGAGATTCAGCAAAACAATAAGAAACAGAAGCAATCGGGTTTTTTTTTGTTTGTTTTTTTTTTTTTTTTGCTTTTTTGAAAAGGAAACTAAAAAAACTGAAGCTATGCAAGGACATGTTCTAGAACTAGTTTGGAACTACAATAATAAGAAAAAGGTCATGTTAGCATCTGGTCCACCTTACTTCTATCCCTCCTCCCTCCCCCCAAAAAAAGGGTAAATGGTCTACTATATTAGTCAGGATAGAGTCAGTTGTGCTGCAGTAAGAAAATTACTCAAGGCCCAATGGTTCAGTACAACTACTGTGATAGCAGATTGATAGAGGGGTTGTACTTCACATAATTATCCTGGGACCTAATCTCTTATAACGTACATAGCTGCATTCACTTAGGGAAAAAAAATGGCCCTTTCATTCACAGCCTGGGAAGAGAGAAACAAAAGAATTAGGTATAGGCTTTTCACTGCTTCAGCCTACAGAGTCCACTATGACTTTGACTCACATCTCATTTAGCATAATAGTCACATGAGCCATCTTTCTGTAAGGGTGCAAGAAAGTATAATCTTTGCTATGCCCTAGAGGAGAAGCAAACTGAGAATGGTTGCTCACCAGAAGTCTCTAATTCAGTTACCATCATAGGAAGTGATACCAGGCTCGCTGCACTAAACGTTTCAAGACTCTTCCATCCAACCAAGGAGTTAAGAACTAAAATAAAAAATTCATGGTATTAAATGACTGGCATTGAGCAAGGAAACCAAACTATTTAAGTATAGCATTAAGTAAATGACTTCGTATATGTGTTTAGAATCTAATGAATATGTCAATAGTAATGTTTGAAACAATGTTCATGAAATTGAAAAAGAATACTACATAAATGATATGGGTTCAATTTTTTTAACCTAACGCACACATATAGAGACAAGTCTAAGATGGGAACTGGGAGGGAGCAGTAAACCAAAGTTATAAATATCTCTGAAAAGCAGGATCATGACATTTTTTTCTCTGTACTTTTCTGTGTTTTCAAATTTTCCATAGTAAGCCATAATACTTTTATTTAAATAACATTTTCTCAATTAGAAAAGCATATTCTAAAACTCAATTCTCATTATTTCTTCCTTACTTTCATAACTGCCTTTTAAATGATTAGCTAAAAAATTTTTAACCATTTTATTGTGGTGAAATATATACAACATAAAATTTATCATTTTATTTTATTTTTTTAATCCTCACTTAAGGTTCTTTTTTTCTGTTGATTTTTTTTAAGAGAGAGAAAAGGGAAGGGAGAGAGAGGAGGGGGAGAGAGAGAAACATCACATGAGAGAGACACATCGATTGGTTGCCTCCCACATGGAGTCAGGGATGAACCTACAACCAAGGTACATGCCCTTGGCTGGGAATCAAACCCATGACCCTTTGGTCCACGGGGTCTATGCTCTAATCCAGCCAGGGCCTAAAATGTATCCTTTTAGCCATTTTTAAGTATACAGTTCGGTGGCATTAAGAAATTCACATTGTTGCCCTAACTGGTTTGGCTCAGTGGATATAGCATCGGCCTGCGGACTGAAGGGTCCCAGGTTCAATTCCGGTCAAGGGCATGTACCTTGGTCTTGGTTGCAGACACATCCCCAGTAGGGAGTGTGCAGGAGGCAGCTGATCGATGTTTCTCTCTCATCGATGTTTCTAACCTCTATCCCGCTCTCTTCCTCTCTGTAAAAAATCAATAATATATAATTTAAAAAAAAAGAAATTCACATTGTTGTCCAACCAAAATATTTTAACCATAATGCTGACAACGATGTACTGTGCATTTCTAATGAGCATATTTTACCAACTCTATCTTCAACATAAAATATAAATATTCCTTGTTTTTTATAACTGCCATTATTTCAATAAGTGAACTGTAGGTGCTACAAAATTATGTTTTGAGAATTGGAGTCTTCATTGTTCTGTCTCTTCCCACCATTACAGTACAAAGAGACCACCACTTTAATCAACACCATACTTGAAGTTCAACCAAGGTCATCTTCTGGTGGAGAGGGAAAGAGCAATGACGAAATTGTTCAAGAACTTGTTACTTCTATCCAGACCAGAGTTCCAGGTAATAAATAATTTCTGGCATCTGTATATAATGGAACTTGTAGGAGTAAACTCAGAGAGCTGAGTGATAGCAGGTGTCCAAATTGCTTAGTATGCAGACCTGTCTTTACATAGAAAACTCCGGTGATGTGGCACATTCCATTCATAGATTAGAGGCCTACAGCACTTCAGCTGCCAGGAGCATAAGGAGCAAAATGGTTTCTAGCCACTGTAACTTTCATCAGACTTTTTTCTGAGCTTCCTAATGTCTCTAGATCTGTGCCGTCCAAGAAAGTAGCCACTAGCCACAGGTAGCTACTTACACTTAAAATTAAATTTAAAATTCCTTTTCTTGGTGGCACAAGTGGCATTTCAAGTGCCCCCATATTGGATAATAAAGATCATTTCCATTATCGTAAAAGATTCTATTGGACAGCCCTGCTCTAGAATCCATGTCATTTCTCTTCTCTATTCAAGATAAATAGCTGAATTAATTTCACCTTGTTTTCTGGTGAGTTAAGGAATCTTCCTGAATGGTCACAGATTCCACTTTAACACTTTTGTTAAAATAACTGCAGATGTAGATTTATTAATCTACTGGAGGCCCATTGCACGAATCTTCGTGCAAGAATAGGCCTTCCTTCCCCTGGCTTTGCTCCCGGCTGGAGTGCCACTCCTGTAGCTCCCTCCACCCCCTGCCCTCCCCCTCATAGCAGGTGTCCCACTCCACACCAGCGTATGCAAATTAACCCACCATCTTTGTTTGTTTATTTGCATACTCACTCCTGATTGGCTGATGGGCGTTGCAAAGGTATGGTCAATTTGAATATTTCTCTTTTATTAGTGTAGATTGCTCATGGTTGGAAGAGATGTAATTATAGGGAAACAAAAATTTAAGCAGAAAATAAAACAATGGCTGTTTTAAGAGTAAACTGTGTTTCTCACTACTCACAATAATTCTCACACCAAATGTATGGATCGTTTCCTCACATTAAACAGTTCTCCAACTCTCTGGACACCAATTGGGTGTCCCTACAATTTAATTATGACATTAACTGCCCAGAGTTAGCATAGATCCCATAGATTAAAGGCTCCGTCCCACAACAAGACTGCACCCCAACTGTAGATGCCACTTGCAAGTCCCAGGTTGTGATTTGTACTTCTGACTAACCAGCTACAAATCAAGGGTTCCCACAACCCCAGCCCCTTCTTGGGTTCAGTGATTTTCTACAACAGCTCACAGGACTCAGAAAAACAATTGCCTTTACAGTTCATTTTACAGGCTAACATGAAGGATAACGATAAAGAGCCAGATGAAGAGGTCCTTGTGCAGGAGCTCTGTCCCCCAAGGAATCAGGGTGCACCACTATCCTGGCACATGGATGTGTCCACCAGCCCAGATGCTCTCCAAGGCCTTTTGGTTGGGCTTTTATGGAGGCTTCATTTCATAGGCATGGTTGGTTGGTTAAATCATCAGGCCCCAACCCCTCTCCTCTCCCAGGAGGTCAGAGATTGAAGCTGAGAGTTCCAAGCTGCTGATCACAGGGCTGGTTCTGCTGACAACCAGC